>JAFFSR010000263.1:3479594-4889391 GCA_017163975.1 Anastatus disparis
GGAATCGTAAAATTTAGAGAAACGCCACCTTGCGACGTAGCATTAATCAATAATCAAAGACAGGTAAGTTCACTTCACGTCGCTAGGTGGCGTTTCTCTAAATTTTACGATTACATTAACAAATTTTGAGGCCAAAAGAGCAAGATACTTTGTGCCAAAATGTAGAAGCTCTTCGATCTTCGGAGAGCTGACACTACGAGGTTTACCTCATTTTTGGAACTTTCTTTTACAGGAAAATAACTAACGAGTTATTATTCCGTGAAATTATAAAATAATTTAAGCTAAAAATACAGCTAAAAATATAGCTGAAAATTTAGCTATATTATCAGCTATTGTTATCCTCGTCGAAAACGATTAGCTCAAAAAATTAGCTAAAAATATAGTTCAAAATACAGCCAAAAATACAGCTAAAAATACAGTTATATTTTCCGCTGTTACAAGAGACTCAAAATATTAACTGGATTTTTACCTAAAAAATAACTGGATTTTTACCTAAAAAATCGAGATGAATATAGCTATATTCCAGCTAAATATAGCTGTATTTTTAGCTGCATTTTTAGCTATATTTTTAGCTAATTTTTTTAGCTAAACGTTTTTGACGGGGAACACACGCTTTATATCTATATATAGTGTATATTTATAGTTATACATGGGCATGCATTGAGTCTAAGATGTTTATATCGTTTCAAACTCGATACTGAAAAATTTATTCTTTAGTTCTTTAATTAATTACGTGTTAAATTTGATGAAATTTTGAACCATCAGTAGCTTATAATCAAAAGTTGAAAAAGAATTTCTGTGTGGTTACCATAAGAGCGCGTGTTAAAAATGTGAAAATTAATATGTTTGTCATTTTTCTCTCATGCTCGAAAAGTTTACCAAAATTTAACTACATCTTATTTGAACTTAAATCTACTTATATACCCGATTTTAGATTTTTCTGAACCGTCAATCCCTTAACGGTAGTACTACCTTAATCTACTATGACTAGCAGAGAAACAACAAAAGCCTGTTATGTTATTCCAGATCTTTGAATCTCAAAGGGAAAAATTAAAGCTGATTTATTTGCATATTGCAAATTTTCGAATAGAAATTGTAATGATCGTATATATTTTAATACATTTAATTTAAGGGGGTGTAATAGGATACATAATTTATACATAATTACTAAAATTGCAGTTTTCCAAATTTTTAATCTTTATTTAAAGATTTTTATTAAACTTATATTAAACTTTTTATTAGTAAAAATGGAAGGCTGTAATATAGAGATATTTTTAAAACTTTTGGATTAAGAATAAAAAATTTGGAAAAGTGTAATGTCGGTATTTTACATTCCCTTAAATTAAAATCTTTCTATTTTTTCGTAAATTTTTCAACTAGTCTAGATTTATTATTTTAATTGTTGCTTTCATTTTTGGATTCATTGTTGTTCGAATTTGAAATATAATTATTAACTACCCATATGAAAATAATTTTTGTGAGAAATTGTGAATAACTGTTAATAATTGTAATAACCCATATGGAAATAATTTCTGTGAATAACTATTAATAACTGTGTAAAAATATGAAAAAATGTGAATAACTGTTAATAACTATCCCAACAAGCAAAAGGTGTCAAAGAGAGAATTAAAAAAGAATTCTTTATGTATACTTTCGTAAACGAAAGTACCAATAAAGAGTTCTTAATGATTGCTTTGTTTATTCACGAATGTCCGACTACTTTAGTTTTTAAAGTATTCACAAAGTATTCACAAACAATTCTTTTGATTGAATCAATTTCTCAAAATACTTTTTTGAATCATCAAATTATAAATAATCCTTCTATTTTACATGATTATGAAAAACAAAAAATGTTATAATTGATTAAAAATAAGCTATTAAATTAAAAAAAAAAAAAAAAATTATTTGTTCGAGATTCGAACCGCGGTTTTTGAGGATGTCAAACAAAATTACCCGACTAGAAACGAATTTCGGGTGAAAATGAGGTCCCTATAAGGTACCCTAAGATTATTATAAGGTCCCTGTAGGGTGCCCTAAAGGGTTCCTAGATGGCGTGTAATGGGGCGATTTTAAGGTCCCGATAGGGCAGACTCATTTTCAGATGTGCCCTATTGTTACCCGTTTATCACCTGACAGTTGCCTGACAATCGATGTTGAAAAAATTCGAAGTGATAACATAACCTCATCTGATGCACGTGTTTATTTGGTGTGAAAAAAACTATTTTTCTTGTAAATTTAACTCTAAAATAGTTTCAATATAAATAATATTGAACACGAAAAGAAGAATTATTTTGACAATCGATGTTGAAAAAATTCGAAGTGATAACATAACCTCATCTGATGCACGTGTTTATTTGGTGTGAAAAAAATTATTTTTCTTGTAAATTTAACTCTAAAATAGTTTCAATATAAATAATATTCAACACGAAAAGAAGAATTATTTTAATTTTAGATACAGCCATGTTCTTATTTACTAGTGTGGTGTATGTGTGTGTGTTTTAATAGCAATCAACATTGAATTTTCGTAGAACAAAAAAAATGCATAATATATAAAAGTGAGTTGAAGAATGATTCATTCATATTATTTTATAAAAATATCAATACATTTATCTTTTGCAAACTAATTTGTATCTTATAAGAAAAATAAAATTTAATTTACTGGCGAGAATGTCAGAAGAGGTTATGTTTTACTTTAAAAGGTTTTGAATATCAATAGTCAGGCAATTATTTGGCAGTGGACGGGTAATAATAGAATATTTAGGAAAATGAGGCTGCCCTATCGGGACCTCAGAAGCGCCCCATTACAAGCCAAGTAGCGCCCCTGTCAGGATGCCCTGTGGGGTCCTTACAATTTTGTAGGGTATCCTTAATATTTTTGTAGTCGGGTAAAAAAACTGTTGCCCATGACTTAGCCTACTTGGCTACCAATTCATCTGTTAACCCGACAAGAAACATAATAGTATAGTCTGTTAGCGTACATGTGTAGACAAACTTTAATGACAAATGTAATCCTTGCTACACATGTTAACAAAAAGATAAAATTTGCTTAAAGAAATAAATGTCTTCGACATTTATTATATTTTTGTCATCCGTCGACTACAATTGAAATATTCTTTTTACACATTTTATTTAATCCTTTATTTAGCTAGTTTGTCACGTACTAACACTTTAGTTTTTTTTGGTCACTCAACGCATTTTACAATATTTGTAAACCTATAAGAGAAAACTGTCCTCTTAGGGGTCCCATTAAACTTACACGTTTTAAGAAGGTTTGAAGCACATGTTTAAAGAAACAAACAAACCTCAAAAAAAAGGGTTTGTGCAAGAGGGAAAGAAGACATGTCACTCTCTAATCAAGAAAATTATAAGCTTTTCTATTTGTCCTTGAAAAGCGTAGGAGGAGGTGTCTCACCCTTCTACTAAAAAACTACCAATTTACTTACCTGGACTCCTGAAGCTCGATCAACTAGCCAGAGTACAGGAGATTCGTTTCTACAACCGAACAACCGACAACATCTCTTTACTGTATTTTTATATCTTATTTAGAAATATTTTAAAGAATATATATATATAAGGACTTATGAGGTTATCCTAAGTTCTTTTTTAAATCAAAATATAATAGTGTTTGATTTATTTTAAGTCTATTTCCTTATTTTCGCGCGTTTGAGAGAACATTTTAATGTTCGTTCGATCGTTTTAAATACCCCGCGTGTCAATTTTCGCATTTGCTACAAATAAAAGTGAAACGGGAAGTGCGACCGTCACACTGGTGCTAGGTGTGGGGTTGATTTAAATCGACTCGACCGCGGAAATTTAGCGATCACACTGAGTGAAACAAAAAAGACATATATAAATAAAAACAATAAATATAAACATTTAAAAGTGACTGTGCTGAAGTTCGAAAGTGACCGCCACTGTACCTCAAAGGAAAAAGTACGAGGCCTCTTCTCTCCTCTGCGGTTTTCCACGGTTTCCCGAGAGGTCCCAGGTGAATACCGGAGAAGCTGTGAGAGCCGAAAGCCCGTGGAATCACTCCGCTCATCACTGGCTGAAATCACCGTACTGGATAGGTAAATGAAAATTATAATATTTTGTAATTGAGTGACCTTTATCTAAGGAAGTAGAAAAACGCGAAAAGAAAGACGATTATTGTTGCAATGATTACCTCGAATTAAAATAGTTATGTGTAGGTACCTTCAAAACACTATCTTTATTATTTTCTTTTAAAAAATTTTATTTTGGTTTAAATAAAAAAAAAAAAAAAAAAAAATTTTTTTAAATAAAATAATATTAAAAATTTAACTTATAACTTCTTAAACAATTTCTGCAGAATCTCTCGATTTTATTTTATGGTTTTAAGTAAAGTTATAGCGCCTTGGAAAGAGAAAAATAAGGATTTGGAAAAATCCACATAATCATAAGGGAATTTCCACATTTTATTTTTATAACTTTAATCCTTACTTTTTAGAAAGGAAGAAAACAAAATAACGGTACCGAACGGAACTACCTATGGGTTGAACTTTTGGGTTGGGTTCTCGCGCCATCGTTAAGGTAATAAAGTACCCCAATAAAAAGAATGGATATGCTTTTGTTTCAAATAATATTTTCTTTTAAAATAAATTTAGCGCGAACAAAATATTTACAGTAATTGTTCAATCTAATAATTAAATTATTTTAGATACCAAGTAAAGAATTATACTAATATTTTAGATTATACACTGAAAGGGCGATGATAAAAGGATTGTGTTAAAAACCATAAAAAAAATTGATTTTAAGAAAGCTGATGCTCTACAATTTGAAGAGGTATTTATAATTTCTGATTTGGTAGAATTTTATAGCATATCGCATATGACAAAATAACTGTTATCACGAATATGCTACATTAATATTTTGATAGATTATTTCAATAGATATAACTTAAATGAATGATTTTCCTTTTCCTTTTTCTTTACAACATATATAAATTTAATTATTTAGGTTACTATTTGGCAAATCATTATTACATTTATAATGAAAATTTTTTTATATATAACCTAGTTAAAACTAACTTCTTACATTAAAACTCATTTTATTTTTACTTTAAATCAACTCAAATACTCTAAAAACATTTAGAATAACAGGCCGGTTTGCCATCACAAATGCTTTATTCCAATTAGTCTCTTTTATTTATTAATTAACTTATGTCATAAACAAAACAAGCATATTTTATAATCTGGTTACTAAACTTACATCTCAATGTTTAATTTTTACAAAACAATTTTAAATACCACTCAAAACTACTAAACTTCATAAATCAAACTTAACCGTACCATTACTATTTGCATTAAAAAAAATGCTCGTTTTGTTATATAATAACGCAGTCTAATTTATAATAATAAGTAGAATATTATTCACATCGTATACTTCTCGAATATAGACACCCCAACTTATTTGAGTCAAAGAACGATGTATGTACGATATACGGACACAGCTTTGCTAAAAGGGATTCAGGTAAAAATCACTTTAGACCGCTCAGCACTTGAAGACAAATATTAAAATATACCCTATCAGGGCTGGATTAAGAAATTTGAGGCCCTAGGCTGATTTCATTCCAAAGGCCCACCCCCTCCTTTATTTTCATAATTTTTCCAAATTCATATATTTACATTTACAAATTAAAATAAAATTAAAAATTTTAATGAATATATATATATATATATATATAAATATATATATATATATTCCCTAGTGGAAATCGAATCTGTGAATAACTGGGAATAACTGGAAATAACTGGAAATAACTGGGAATAACTGTGAATAACTGGGAATGACTGTTATAAACTGTTCAGTTTGAGACAGGAATAACAGTTATTCCCAGTTATTCCCAGTTATTCCCAGTTATTCCCAGTTATTCTCAGTTATTCCCAGTTATTCACAGTTTATAACTTAAAAATAATTTGAAAAAACAGAGGTACGAATAACAGTTATTCCCAAATATATTTATAATAGAAAAAAAAATAAAAAAAATATATATTTTTTTCATTTTTTCAAATTTATATTTTTCAAATTATTATTAAACTAAACTGTAAATAACTGGGAATAACTGTGAATAACTGGGAATAACTGGGAATAACTGGGAATAACTGTTATTCCTGTCTCAAACTGAACAGTTTATAACAGTTATTCCCAGTTATTCACAGTTATTCCCAGTTATTCACAGATTCGATTTCCACTAGGGTTGTCACGGTATTTTACCGTGTTTGAATCTTGCGCGCTTAGGTATTGAAATAGGATGAACGCTCGGTCATATAACTCGTCTAAGACGAGTAAAGAAGTGCGTATCTTGACGACCGGCACGCTAGAGAGAAGCTCGCCGGCCGCGAGGCGCTTCAGAGAGTTTCCGGCTACCGTTGCGTTAGCACGAAACCTAAGCCGCGTTGTGCTTATTAAAGAATTTCGCCACGTGGTCGTATTATTATACGTTAGACTAACTTCGCAATTGATAGCGCGAAACATTGTCTTTATTAAAAGTCGTGAGTTTATACCGACTTGCGTATTATATTATATTTGCAAGTTGCCACTCTCAGAAATTCTTTCTGTAGAGTTTTGCTTGACCGCTTTTCGCGCGTCTTAGCGGTCAGCCATTGAGTGCCAGCAAATACGTTGATCGGCGTGTATAGGATTCCACCGATCTACGTCCAGGCAACCACGTTGGCAGAGCTCAGCGGAATTCCAGGATCGGGAAGAGAAGTCTTCCACCGACCTAGTCTAGAGCATCTACGTATTGGTTACGTACAGGGGAGAAGCTTCGATAACGGGCGAACGGCGTCTACGTGCACGTAGGTAATTAGTGTAAGCTGGCCAGTGCGTTATTGTAAGTATAATTATACTGTGCGATACCCAAGTGTCTCTTCCTCGAGAGATACTTGTTCGGGCATATTGTATCATCGGTGATATAACCGATCAGCGTCATAAGCGAGTGTCATTTAGTTCGCGACGCGCCCTCCCTTTGCTCACTCTCTCATTAGACGCGTACATTACATTTCATATATTATATTATTTCATTCTCGATTAATTCATACTCTATCTTTATTACATTTATATTTTTGTCTTATAATAAATTAATTTTCTTTTTTATTAAAACGTGCTTTGAATTAATTTATATTGCCTGACTATATTTAATATAAAATATATTTCCCGTTGCTTACTCCGACGCCTCCGCGGTCCTTGTGAGCAGTTATAAATGATTTAATTACGTAATATCATATATTTTAATTCATATAACGTATTTTGGAACCTGCCTCACGAAGGAAAACTGTGCTACCGGCATCGCGTCTCTCGATCAGTTAAAAGAGAGAGAGAGAGAGAGAGAGAGAGAGACGCGCAGCGACGGGTTGATAGAAAAATCTTCCGTCGCACATCAATCTAATATACTAACTAGCTTTACTGGAGTCTGTTGCTAGTTTGTCATAGTTAATATAAATTCTAGCAGCTCCGTATTCTAACAAAAATACATAGACTTAGTCAAAGTTAAATTGGAATTAAAAAATCTAATTTCTTTTGTAACGTGTAGTAAATTACCGTTACAATATATATATATATATATATAAAATTACATATTAATGATTAAAAAGGACAATCACAAAAACATTATTAAGTTTTTACAAGATATTTTTTTTAAAGTAGAGAATGTTATTTACATTTCATAAATTTTTTCTCATTTTGTTTTGAATGAAATCACGAATGATTTCATCAAAATTAATAAATTTCAAGATTTCATTCTCAATTGATATTCGTGCTAATGCTGATAAGCGATCGTCATTCATGGTGGATCTATAAGAATTTTTGATTCTTTTCAAAACGGAAAAGGACCTCCTAAAATTTTTAATAACATTTTCAATTAATCGATGGTATTGCATATTTTTGATTAATTTAAATTTATTGCAAAAAATCTATATTTTATTTTTGGTTCATAAAAAACGATAATTGTATTAACAAGTTATAAATATAAACATTGTTTTTGCCGTAAAAACTCATGTTAAATTTCTAATTTCTATAATTTTTTTTTCTCTTTAATTGGTTTCTTCTTCTTCTTCTTCTTTTTACTGGCAGTGGTCAGTGTCTCAAGACTAAGACCCGATGTGCCACATTGCACATGTTTGATTATAGATGGAGTTGAATGTTTAAATTGAAATTTAGATTTTTATCTTGTAGCGTTGTAGAAACTCCGTGATGAATCTTGTGGCGGTGTTTTTAGGATTTTGGAGTATTATATTCACCTTTTTAGGATTTACTTGTTTTTTTCTGTTATAGTAGCGATCAAGTTTATTTATAAGCGAGGATCTTTGTGTTATGAATCTGGGGCATTCCCATAAGATGTGATCTATATCTTCTGAATAAAAACCGCATTGGCAGTTTGGAGATTGTACCATGTTTTTCCTGTGTAGGCTAGCTGATAAGTTGTAATGGTTTGAGCGGATGCGATTGATAGTAGATATGTGTTCTCTTGCAAGATATATTTTTGAAAACCATGTTTTAGGAAATGAGTTATTGTAGTAATTATCAAAGTAGTGAAAACCTTTATATAATCCTTGGTCAGTTAGTATCTGATTTGTTTTAGTTTGAAGATCTTTTTTAATTTGTGCGTGGAAATCAGTGTATGGGAGAAAGTAAATAATATTACATCCTTCGGAAGTAGCTTTCTTTGCTAAGCTGTCAACTTTTTCATTATATTTTATATTACAGTGTGCAGGTATCCATACTATAGTGATTTTGGTGTCTTTTTGTGTACATTCGTACAGTATTGATTTGATGTCTAGAATGACGTGTGATGTGTTTCTTGATTTGTTTGGTGTATATTCTTTTAATGCACTCAGCACGCTGAGGGCATCAGAGAAAATATATGCTCTTTTTTTATTAGAAACTTTTATGTTGTTTATAGCTAAGTAAATTGCTAAACCTTCAGCTGTAAAAGTTGAAGCTTCAGAATATATTTTGTATTTATATTCTTGGCTTATTGATGGAATGTACATAGCTATTCCAGTGTAGTCAAGCTCATTGGTTTTGGAAGCATCGGTAAAAATTGTGTAGTTATCTGTGACAATCCTGCCAAACATTTTTTCAAATTCTTGAGAAGGGTTACTGGATTTTTGAATAATATTACCTGCTGTCGTATTTACTTCATTTTCTTGTATTATGGCTTCATGTATGAAGTCATATGGGATTGGATGTAGGTATTTTTGGATTTTTGAGTCAGTTACGTGTTTAACATATCTGTAAGATTTAATAATGGGATAGTGCATTCCTATATTTAGTCTATCATTGTTCATTATTAAGTTGTTTAAGCTATCAATTTTATGGAGTAGCGTTGTCTCATGTGCAAGGAGTTTTAGAGTGAATTTGTCAGCTAAGTGTTGAATCCTGTTGTGAAAGTAGTCAATTTTTGATTCTGCATGAAGAACATTAATAGGGGTTGATCTTCTATAACCTAACGCTAGTCGTATTGCTTGATTTTCTAGCTTCTGTATTTTGTTTCTTAAGTTGAAGTTTTTGATATACGTCATAAATAGTCCATATTCTAATGAGCCTCTGATTAGTGATATATAGATCTGCTTTAGGGTTTGTGGGTGACCACCCCACCAGGTGCCACGCAAAAATTTTAGAATGTTGAGTTGGTTGGTGGCTTTAACAATAATGTGATCAGCATGCTCATTCCATGATAGAGTGTTATCCAATATCATTCCAAGATATTTTACAGATTTTGACTCTTGAATAATGTTGTTGTTGAGTTTTATAGAGAAGCTATTATTTGTTTTCATCTCAGCATTAGAAAATATAATGAATTTGGTTTTATCTGGCGATATTTGGAGTTTTAGATTTACAAAATAGTTGTTGACAATATTTAGTGCATTTTCAAGTTTTATGATCGCGGTTGGGATGTCCTGGTGTATACAGTAAAGCATATTGTCATCAGCATATTGTACTAGTTGTATGTCTTGTGGGAGAATTTTTTTGAGGAGATATACATATATATTGTATAAAATAGGGCTGAGCACACTACCTTGAGGTACTCCATTTTTTTTGTATAAAGGTCCTTCTAAATTATTGTTAATTTTGAAATATAGTTCTTTGTCAGATATTAGGTTGAATATAAATGTTCTCATTCTTGTTGGAATTCCTATATCTTTAGGATTTTGTCAAGTATGATTGGACATACGTTGTCAAATGCTGATTTTATGTCAATTAGAATGCAAAGTACATGGCATTTATTATGCATTGCTGTGTGTATGTCAGTTAGGATATATGCAAGTGCATGATAGCACGATCTAGCTTTCCTAAATCCGTTTTGTGAATCAGGAATTAAGTTGTTTTTTTCAATATAATGATGTAAGCGCGTGTTTATCATTTTTTCTTGTAATTTTAGGAAGCATGAGGCCAGTGAAATAGGTCTGAACCCTTTGTTATTTTTTGGAAGTAGGATTATTAGAAATTTTTTCCATATATCTGGGTGGCTGCAGCTCAGAAAGTATTTATTAAAAATTCCAAGTAAGATTTTTCTAAATGAGTCAGGAGTGTTCTTAATCATCAAATAATCTATTTTGTCGAGTCCTGGAGATGAGTGTTTTTTAGATTCCTTGATTGCTAGATTGAGTTCAGTTAGAGTAAATGGTTTGTCTAACTCTAACTGAGAGTTGTTGGTATTCTCTATGTTATATTGTTGTTGGTTGTTAGTTGCAGTTGAATAAGTTGTTGTGCAGAATTCTTTAGCAAATTTTTTAGCGCTTTCTATTGTTTCAAGGTTATTTGGAGCTAGATCTGGTTTAGAGTTTATGACATTTTTAAATTTATTAATTAATGACCAAACAGTTTTGGTATTTGTATCAGGTGTTATGTTTTCTTCTACGAGTTTTTTAAAGCTATCCTTTTTTATTTTCTTCAATTTTTTCTTTGTGGAGTTTTCAACTTTTTTGAGTATTTCTAGGCTTTCTTGGTTAGGGTTGTTTAGCATGTTTAGGTTCGCAGTTCTTCTTTCTTTGGTAAGGTTAGAACATTCCTCATTCCACCATGGGGCCTTGATATGATTTCTTTTATGCATTTTTAGTAGTTTTATCTGTGGCTCCCTAGTGGAAATCGAATCTGTGAATAACTGGGAATAACTGTGAATAACTGGGAATAACTGTTATAAACTGTTCAGTTTGAGACAGGAATAACAGTTATTCCCAGTTATTCCCAGTTATTCCCAGTTATTCACAGTTATTCCCAGTTATTTACAGTTTAGTTTAATAATAATTTGAAAAATATAAATTTGAAAAAATGAAAAAAATATATATTTTTTTAATTTTTTTTTCTATTATAAATATATTTGGGAATAACTGTTATTCGTACCTCTGTTTTTTCAAATTATTTTTAAGTTATAAACTGTGAATAACTGGGAATAACTGAGAATAACTGGGAATAACTGGGAATAACTGGGAATAACTGGGAATAACTGTTATTCCTGTCTCAAACTGAACAGTTTATAACAGTTATTCCCAGTTATTCACAGTTATTCCCAGTCATTTCCAGTTATTTCCAGTTATTCCCAGTTATTCACAGATTCGATTTCCACTAGGGCTGTGAAGACATTTCTATGGGAGAAGTTTCTAGAATGTTTGTGTTTGCATCTGTAGAAGGTTGGTCTTTATGATTTGCTGGATTGTTTTTTTTCTGTTTTGTAGATGGTTGTGATTGTTGAGAGATTGCTTTAGTACACAGGTTGGTAAGGAGGTTATATTGGTCCTCCAGGTTTAGATTGTATATACTTTGTGAGTTTTTGTCAATATATTGATTTAAATGAAGAGAGTACAATTCCCAGTTAATGTTTCTGTAATTAAGTTTATGGGTGGAGTTCAGTGGCAGGGCTTCTATGCTCAATTGGATGGCGCATACTGTTGGGAAATGATCGCTATGCATATTGTCTTCTAGAACTTTCCAGGTTGTATTATGCCATAAGCTGTCGGATATTAGAGTGATATCTAAAGGAGAGCTTATTATTCTTTGTTCCTTCGAGTTAGTGAGAGTATTTGTATTTGTTTTGTTGGCATAATATGTATGAGAGCCATCATTTATTATAAACAGGTTGTAATCAATAAGGGCCTCAGTTAAGTTTTCACCCGTGCTACAGATTTTGGTAGATCCCCAAGAGTAGTGGTGAGCATTAAAATCGCCTCCAATATATTTGTTGTTGTATTTTGATGTAGTGTTAAAGAGTAGATTCCACTCGTTAACTGAAGTATGTTTGTCAGGATTCCGGTATAGTGATACAATTAATAGAGAGTTATCCTCGTTTTGGTTATGTGCTTGAAAGGGAATTGATATTGCTATCGTTTCAAATGATTTTTCCTGGTGATAAATGTTTGGTATTATTTTAAATGGTATATTGTTCTTAATTATTATAGCAATACCACCATGGGGACTATGTTGTCTGTCTTTTCTAATTATACTGTAGTTAGGTATTCTCATTGTAAAAGATTCGTCGAGCCAAGTTTCTTGTAGCGTGATTATATCATATTCATTTACTACATCTCTAAGTATAGGTATTTTATTTCGTATGCTCCGGCAATTCCATTGCATAATTTTTAATTTTTCATAATTATACATAATGTTTATATATTATTGTGTTAGTAGATTTGAGATATATTTTGGAGTACTTAGAGGTGTTGAGATTATTGTTTATTTGTTATTGATGTGATGATTGTTCCATGCTTTCTTGAGCTGCATTTAGGATATTTTCATAAAAATGGGGATCATTGTTAAGGTATCTTAATATTTGTTCGTGTGTCATAATAATTGTTTTTCCAATGAGGTATCCATTTTCATTATGTGTAATGATAGGGGATCCTTGTGCTGGAATGGTTGAAGGGTTTGCAAATTGTTTCATGTGATGAGTGATATTTCTATCGTTGCTAAGAGGTGTGAAATTTAGACAATAGTCTCCATTTTGGGAAATTAGGAGTTTTTTGTGTTCCTCAAAGTTGTTTTTTTCTCTTAACCTGGTGGGTGACTTATTTAAGTATGACTTGTGGTTGGAGGTAGAACGACTATTGTTTGAATGTTTGGTGACTTCTGTAAATAGTTTTCTTCTTGGGGTATTGTAGATTTGACTTGGAGTGTTTATTTCATCTGGGGTTGTTGTAGAGCTAAGTTCTGGGAATTCTGAGAATCTTAGTCTTTTTTTATTAGTAATGAGTTCATTATAATTGTATTTGGCTTCTTGAATAGAAATGTTTCTTTTGACAGCCATTTTTATAATTTCTTGTTCAGTACGTCTGGTTCTGCAGTTTTTGTCTGTAGGTAGATGTTTTTCTTTGCAGTTTATGCATGAAACTTCTTCTTTGTTAATGTCACATTTTTTTGAAGTGTGAGTTATTTCTCCACAGTATATGCATTTAGTTTTAGAGCGACAGAAAGATGTAGTATGTCCATGTCTGAAACAGTTAGTACAGAGTTTGGCTAATGGTATGTACTGTTCGACCATGTACTTTACTCTGTACAGGAATGCATGTTGGGGAGTGACTTGTCCTTTGTAAATGACCATGACTGTAGTGGTTGGGATTGACGTTAATTCGATTTCAGTTTTGTTTTTAGTGGTTGATATTTCAGTTACAGTTTTGTTATCAGCGGTTGGTATTTCAGATTCAGATTCATTTTTGCTTTTTTCTTTTGGAATGAGCTTTGTGAATCTTTTTACACTATATATTTCTAAATTTGCAACTGGAGAAATAAGTTCCAAGTTGCTCTTTATTTCTTCATCTGTAATGTCGATAGGGACACGTTTGATAACTACTTTTCTATATATATATATATATGCATTGGGAATATAAGGAGTCAAATTTTTTTCCTTTAGTTCATTCATTGCTAGTATTTTATTTGCAACCGATCTGTTGTGTGTTATGATTGTGACTCTGTTCTTGCCAGATTTTTTTATTTCATCAATAGATTTGTTATGGAGTAAGGGGATTATTGTTTTGGCAATTTGTATCGGTTCTAAACTTTTGCTTTGTTTGTTTGACGTCTTATTCTCTGTATATGTAGGTATTACTATCACTTTAAATGGTGGCGGGATGTCGTTTGTGTAAAATGTGACGGCTGGTAAGTCATTTTGAGTCTGTTGTGAGCCTTGATGTTGATCTTGTGAGGGTTGTGTGCCATCAGCATAGCTAGCCAGTTGGTTAACATTTTGCTTTTTATTTCCATCCTGTTGTTGTTGGTCAGCATTCTCAAAATCCTGAGCCTTTCTTTTTTGTCTTTCTTCTTTCGTATCCACTCTGTTTACTAGGAGATATGTTCATTGGTTCAATGTAGTTATTTTGGTTATTATGCATTCTGATCAAAAGTTGAGGAATAGCCTGATCGGCTATCCTCTTTAAGGTTAATCACACTTTTAGGTTAGGTTTTTTTTTAACGAATTACTATTAACTGTTTAATAAGAAAACAAAAGTCAGATCTTGTTTTGCAGTATATCCAAAATACATTGGAAGATACGCAGCAAATGTTTTTAACTAGAGAGGTGCAGTATAAGTTTATTTTTTTATATTTTTGTTATAGATATAGTAAACGCAACGTAACGTCTCAGCGACCGCCCGATCCAAACTCGACAAATGAGTTACCGCAGGTTAATGTTACAAACTTTATAAAGTTAAAAAGGAAGTTCCTTTAATTGGTTTAATGACCTTATATTTTTAAAATTGCTATGAAACACAGGTAGATACTTTTTAAAAAACCTATTTTTTAGTTAAGTTTAACTGTTTTTCCGTTTCAGACTTCAGTCGAAAACTAATGAAAATTTTATATTTTTTTATAGAATAGAATCGTTTACTCGCCCATAAATCTATTGAGGCCTGCTCTTACTTTTGTTTAAAAATATTTAATTTATTAATAATAACGAAAATTTAGATTGGACTAGAACAGAACTATTCGGCCGCCTTTTGAGGATTTTATTTGATTCCATTCTAATAGTACATTACGTTCCGTGGACAGATAGGCTTTTTTTACGAAACGAGAAGATTACAAGCCGAGCCGAAGGCGAGGTTTGTAACGAGTTTCGTTAAAAAGCCTTTTTGTCCAAGTAACGTAATGAATTTTACGTTCTGAGAGCCGAAAATGAGAAAAGAAGTTGCGATTTTGAGGTTAGAAGAACGTAAAAATATTTTTTAAATTATTAATTTACAAACAATACCTTTACTTTACGATATTTCGACGAATAAAAAACATTGTAATAAAATAAAAATTTATTAGATAAAAGAATAGTATATTTTTCACCTAGGGAAAAAAAGTAAAGAATGTCCAAAATCGTATGTAAATTGTCACCCGAGCCGAAGGCGAGGGGGGCAAACATACGATTTAAGGCATTCTTTTTTTTTCCCCGTGGCGAAAATGCGATTTTTTTCAACACCGGGCCGAAAAAACCACTTTTTTTTTTGGCGCTATGTAAAAAAGTAGTTGTTTCGGGCCAGGTGTTGAAAAAAATGGTTTTAAAATTATTAATATAAAATAAAATTCTGTTTGTTAAATTATAATATGAAAATCTATAAATAAACATTAAAAAATTTAATTTACATTTTTTGTTTATTTTACATTTAGTTCCAAAATTTCATCTTTAAAAATGAGGCCCCGCTTCAAAGTGAGGCCTGGGGCTTCAGCCTCCCTAGCCCCCCCCTTAATCCAGCGCTGTACCCTATTAATACAGATAACTGCAAATAACTAAAATATTTAAAAATTAAAATAAAATATACGGAAAAATACATTAAGTAAAATAAAAAGTCATTCAATATCTACCAGTCGTAAGGTTTAAATTTTAAAAGAACAAGAATATAGGGTAAATAAAATAAAACAATAAAAAGCGTATGAAATAGCATGAGACCCCAGGCGGAAATCACATTCTGAAATAAAAAATGATAAAAAATAATAACTGATATTAACAATTTAAAATGTCTAGATTTTGGACTGTAATAAAAGTTTGAAATAGTTATTATTTTTTATTTTTTGTTTTAATTTCTTATTATTATTTATTATTTTTTATTAGCTTTTTCAATTTGGAAATCATACGCATAAACGAAACCTAAAATAAAAGTCAATATTCAACATTGACGTATTCTCCGCAGGAAACATTTCAGTCCAGGAAGCGAAAATCCTGACATCTTGAAGACTAACATTATAGACTTAAGGAGATGCAAAATGGATACTACACCTGTACTTATAAATATTTACTATCTTTTTATTTTATTACAAAATTTTAAGAAAATAAATGCTTTAGCTTGTCGTATGTACCATGAAAATTATTCAGTTAAATTTTGAAATAAATTCATTCATTAGTTTCTCAGAATTTTAGATTGCTTGTACAAAATCTAAAAATTTTAATATCCCTAACAACACAAAAACGTTTCAAAAACGTTTTTGAAACGTTTTTCGGTAAACTTATATACGTTTGTGAATTTCGACAAAAATACATATTCAAAACGTTTTTAAAACGTAAAATATGTCCGTATATTTTAGATTCTCAAGAGTAATGTAACGTTTATGGAACGTTTAAGAAACGTTTAGAAAACGTTTTCTCGATGAAAATTTACGCAAGCTCAAATATCCAAACGTTTCCTTAACGTTTAAAAAACGTTTTATTTGGTAAAATTTTTTTCTCTATATAATAATTTTTTAGAATAATAAAATAAAACGTTTAAAAAACGTTTTAGAAACGTTTGGAAATTTAAGCCAACGTATTTTTTCACCGAGAAAACGTTTTCTAAACGTTTCTTAAACGTTCCATAAACGATACATTACTCTTGAGAATCTAAAATATGCGGACATATTTAACGTTTTAAAAACGTTTTAAATACATATTTTTGTCGAAATTTATAAACGTATATAAGTTTACCAGAAAACGTTTTTAAAACGTTTTTGAAACGATTTGTGCTGTTAGGGATATAATATTGGAACCCAAAATTCTGAAAAATTAATGAATGAATTTATTTGAAAATTTAACTGAATAATCTTTATGGTAAATACTACAAACTAAAGCATTTCTTTTAATCAAGTTTTGCAATATAATGAAAAGATAGGCCAAATTCATGAGTACAGGTGTAGTGTCCCTTTTACATCCCCTTAAGCTAAATGTACATGTGAAAACTAATTGTCCGTGCGAGCCGATAAATACGAAACATTATTAATTGAATAAATTGCGCTTTTATATGTATAAAATCTTCCACGTAAATCCGAAAAAACAAAATTTTAAAGTGTATTTAAGCTCATTGTATACGCAATGTTTATAACATACCCTAACGTATTCTACAAGTCATTTCTTTCATACGCACGTTCTATCGTGTACTTTTAGGTATATTGCACTGATACATGCTCTATCTAGGTTACATATAATAATATATATATATTAAAATATCATATAAATATATTTACATGTACATATACTATTTTACTTCATATTTAGAAATATTGTATAATCATAGTTATTATTACATTTACAATTACATATATATATATATATATATATATATATATATATATATATATATATATATATATATATATGTACATATTATTTAAATTATCTTTCACGTAGTTATAATTAACTTCATTATAATATTTTTCTTTACATTATACTTATTGCAATTACTATTTACTTACTTCTATTGAAAACCTACCTAGATATTTGATATAAAATACAAAATAATTATGTAGGTTAGTTAGATATTATATACTATAAAACCCTACGTTGTAAAGTGCCTATTTATTTTCATCTCTGCAGTCGTGAGTAGTTTATTTAAGAAACAGTATAATTTAATATGGCTCCACGAAGGGGACGTTCAGCTTGCGCTCGAGGTCGTGGGGGTGCTGCATGGCATATCGAGGTCGAACAAACGCTGGCTCGCGAAATTAATGCCGAAAGGGATCAAGATTTAAGGAATACGCAGGACGTTGAAGGTACCGTAACTCAAGCAATTGTTCGCGTACCCGAGACTAGCTCTCATTCGATTCAAGGCTTCGTGAGTCCGGACTTTTCGGAAACGACTAGTGATCCCGCGCTATCACTCAGAAATCATGTCGTGGATATAAAAACAGCTGCAACGATTATCCCTATTTTTAACGGTGCAGATGATACTCTGCAGACATTTATTAGAGTATGTCTAGATGCTTATGAGTCGGTTGCACCAATGCACAGACTGTTTATGCTGAAGGTTATAAGATCTAAATGCACCGGAAAAGCTGAAAAATTTTTAAGGGGTAGACCAGCTTTTACTTCTTCAGAGGAATTTATAAATGATATAAAACGAAGGTTAGGGCCGCATGATAATTATAACTTCCTTTTAATAGAATTATCTAAAACTGTGCAAACGCGAGGGAAAAGCGTCCCGAATTACGGAATTAGAATTAAAGATTTATTATCGCGTCTGGTGAACTCAATATACCGAACGTACCTGCCTGAGAGAGCCTACGAAATGGAACGAGAAACGCGCGATAACGCGACTAGGTGTTTTATAGAAGGGCTTCACCATGACTCCGTTGCAGATAGGGTCCGGAACAAAAACCCCCAACATTAGAGGAAGCTTTTAACTTAGCTCTAGAGGCTGAGAAAGCTCAAGGGTGGCGAGACTCCTTACACAATAACCACTCTCTTCTAAATACTTCCCCGCGGAGACCTATACTCGTAGCCTATATTGGACAAGTAGACCAACAGCGTTCCTCTAGAAACTGCTTCCTGTGCCACAAACCAGGGCATCTGCGAAGGGACTGCCCTAACAACTTTCGCAACAACCCTTACCCTCGCAAAAACTACCAAAATAGTAGAGGACAGTACCAGCACAACCCCTATGCGCGAGTACATAATAATCAACAGATGCCCGAACAGAATAACGGAAACTTTCAAAAAGATTTAAACTCAGAAGCAGCTCGAACCACCGGCGCAGGTACGAGCAGCCCCTCCCCAGCGCGCCGTGCAACATTCGTGTCTACTACAGCGCCGAAAAACTAAATCAAGGCAAATCACCTGTAGTAGTACTAAAAATACAGCATTCAACGGGGAACAAGCAGATTTTCTGATAGACACAGGTTGCCCTATCAATCTCTTAAAACAAGGGTGTCTGAAACCTCATTCATCGATCGACAAAAGGACAATATATAACCTGATAGGTATAGGTTCCGGCTTAGTTAAAACCCTTGGTCAAGTGACCCTTACCCAGGAAGGTACATGCATGAATTTCCAGGTTGTACCTGAAAATAAATAAAAAATTATTAATTAATAAATATTTATTAATAAATAATGTTTATTAATATTAGTTTATTATGAATATTTATCATATAAATTATAAATATTTATTTAAAATAAAATCATTTTTCCGTAAAAGAGGAAATTTATTATATAAAACTATTAAAACAAAAATCTTCAATTTTTATAAAAAATTTTTTGATATCTAAAGTTATTTTTATGCCTTGAAGATAAAGTTTACTTATTGAACCATAACAATCTAATTTAGCGTCAAAATAAAATGTAGAAAAATCTAATTATTTATTTATTTTAACAATCTTTTATTTTTAATTCTCTAAATATAATCATCGTAGTATTTGATTTGGAAATAATAAATAATTATTTTTTTTTATGCATAGCAATCTTTTTATAATATAAATAAATATTATAACCGGATATAAACAATTTTATTATAAATTATTGCAATATAAAATTGTTTAAATTTTAATACAAAAATGTTGAAAATATTTGTTAAAAATACATTGAAAAGATTTTTAAAATAAAGCGAAATTTAAAATCTCATTTATTGTTATCCGCGTACAGTAGATATGTACCATTTCATAACAATAGTAACTTAAAAAGGTTTACATCCATAGATAACACGTTATTTTTTGTTATAGTTTTCAACTTTACACGATTAATGGTTTATTTTTAATTGTTTATTACATATTTAATATTTTTTAAAATAAATATATGATTATTTTCCTGTTCTGTGTTACATAAAATCAAGATTCGCAATGTTATAATCTACAAAAATCATTATTATAAGAAAAAATAAAAGTAATGAAAAAAAAATATAAAATATAATGAAAATGTAAAAAAAATTCAATATTTCCAAATTGAAGAAAATATATTCCTTTCCCACATAGCACGAAAGATTCGGGAAGCTTCCATCGAAAGATTCGAGAAAGATTCTAATGTAAACTTCTAGCAAGCTTCCCGGAAGCTTAATGAAAGTTTCGAGAAGCTTCCATTGGAATCTTTCATGTAAGCTTTACGGAAGGTTCAGGAAAGCTTACATATAATATTCCATGAGGACTAAATGGAACATTATAAAATAGCTTCCAATAAGCTTCCGAAAAAATTACACGCAATATTACAGAAACGTTATTTGGAAGATTCCAATATATCTTGCAAGAAGCTTCCAGTAATATTTTGTGGAAGATTCCATTCAAACTTTCTGCAGCTTTCCACGAAATGTTACAGGAAGAATATTTCAATGTTCACGGAAGGTTACCAGTAACTCGTCAGGAAGATTCCTTGTAAGCTTCCCGGAAGCTAAATGGAAGTTTCGAGAAGCTTCCATTGGAATCTTTCATGTGAACTTTACGGAAGGTTCAGGGAAGCTAACATGTAATATTCCAGGAGAGCTAAATGGAACATTACGAAATAGCTTCCAGTAAGCTTCCGGAAAGATTACATGCAATATTACAGAAACGTTATTCGGAAGATTACATTATAATCTTGCAGGAAGCTTCCAGTAATATTTTGTGGAAGATTCCATTCAAACTTCCTGCAGCCTTCCGCGGCATGTTACAAGAAAAATATTTCAATGTTTACGGAAGGTTATCAGTAAATTGTCAGGAAGATTCCCTGTAAGCTTCCCGAAAGCTAAATGAAAGTTTCGGGAAGCTTCCATTGGAATCTTTCATGTAAGCTTCACGGAAGGTTCAGAGAAGCTAACATGTAAAATTCCATGAGGGCTAAATAAAACATTACAAAATAGCTTCCAGTAAGCTTTCGGAAAGATTACATGCAATATTACAGAAACGTTATTCGGAAGATTACATTATATCTTGCAGGAAGCTTCCAGTAATATTTTGTGAAGGATTCCATTCAAACTTCCTGCAGCCTTCAGTGGAATGTTATAGGAAAAATATTTTATTGTTTACGGAAGGTTACTAACTTATCAGGAAGATTTCCTGTAAGCTTTCCGGAAGCTAAATAAAAGTTTCAGGAAGATTCCATTGGAATCTCTTATGTAAGCCTTACGGAAGGTTTAGGGAAGCTTACATGTAATATTCCATGAGAGCCAAATGGAATATTACAAAATAACTTCCAGTAAGCTTCCGAAAAGTTATATCCGAATGTTATTTGGAAGATTACTTTACATCTTGCAGGAAGCTTGCAGTAACATTTTGCGGAAGATTCTATTCAAACTTCCTGCAGCCTTTCACAGAATATTACAGGAATGATATATTAATGTTCACAGACAGTTATTGCAAAGTTTCAGAAAAAAAACATTAGTTTGTAGTAAATATCATGAAAATTATTTAGTTAAATTTTTAAATAAATTTATTCCTTTGTTTATAAGAATTTTGTATTCCTGGTACAAAATCGAATAAATTTAATACATATCATTGGACTCTAACATTTTAAATAACTGATAAATGGATTTATTTAAAAATTCAATAGAATAATCTTCATGGTACATACTATAAGCTAATGCATTTGTTTTCTAAAATTTTACAATAAAATGAAAATTTAGACAATATTTATGAGTACAGGTGTAGTGTCTGCCTTACATTAGTTTAATTTTATAGATTAAAAATATTGTTTTTTTTTTTTATTAAATTAATGTCTTATACTCTTTTTAATTTACAAAATTTATGGCAGATTATTTAAATATAAAATAAAACATATTACATTTTAAATGATTAAAAACTTTTTATAATTGTGTATAACTATCGATAAAGAATTTTTTTTATTATTGATTTTAATTAATAAAAAAGAACACAAAAAAATATGTTTTTTTTTAAAGAGAAAGTCGTTTATATAAATCAATTACAAAGTCTAAATATCTTTACAATGTTTTGAATGTATGAATTTTATCAAATAAAAGATTTTTCCTCAAAAAAGCATAATATTTTTTGTTCTTTTACTAACTAAAAATTAATAGTAATAAAAAATTTTTACCCAAAGTTACATAATTATATAAATTAATTCATTCAATTTGTAATCTGCTTTTTCCGTATTTATATAATAATCCCCCATTAATTCTATAAATTAAAAATATAGTCTTTTTTGTTAAATTAATGTATTAAGATATTCTTTTTAATATTAAAAATTAATATCAGACTATTATATGAATACGAATAAAACAGATTACAAATTAAATGATTAAAAGTTTCTATAATTGTATAAATTTAGATAAAAAATTTCTTTTATATTAATTTAAGCTGGTAAATAAGCACACAAAACATTTTGTTGCTTTTTTAAAGAAAAGTCTTTAATTGAATAAAGTTTTAAGAAAGAGTATTGTATTATTTATTTAAGTTTTTAAAATAAATTTATTTCAAAATCTATATAAAATGAATTTTTCGACTTCACATAGCATGAGAGTAGTGAAATATATGCATGTGCAACATAATTTATAAAAAAAAAAAATTATGTTTAGTCGGGAATTGAACTACCGACAGATATCATACAAGTCCGTCACCTTCGATTTGCAGTTACGCCTACAGGGGGATACGCGTTGAATGGGCGTTTTGTTCCTAAGTGGTGAGATGATACCACACTTACTACATAAGTCGAACGTTGGTGGTTTTGAGTATGTACCCACAGCGCCTGCCCTAAAAATGTAAGTGCGTCTTTATAATTATACGTAAATCCTAATATAAGTGAATATGTATTGACATAAATATGATATAATAGTATATAAAATAGTATGTTGTAAATAAATATGTGTTTTGCACAGCAAATATTTGTAAAATATAAAATAAAAAATAGAATGTAGAACAGAATCGTAACACAATACCTTCCGAACGGTGAAAAAGGATAAAATTAACCAAATGATATTTGAATTGTTGACTTCCCCAAAGCTTCCGGGAACCTTACACTGGAAGCTTTTTGTAAGATTCAAAAGGCTTTTATACTAGCCTCTGTGGAAGCTTATTGATTTCTTCCATGGAATCTTTCTGGAATCTTCCATTGAATCTTTCTGAAAGAAAAGTGCGCGGGACATTTTACGCTTCCAGGAAGCTTTAATCGAAGCTTTCACGGAAGCTTGCATGTAAGCTTCTTGAATTATTCCGTGGAAGCTTCCATGAAGTACTTTTGGAACCTTGCGGCAATCTTCCTTGGAAACTTCTTGTAAGATTTAAAAAGACCTTTATGCTAGCTTCCATGGAAGCTTACTGATTTCTTCCACGGAAGCTTCCTGGAAGCTTCCATTGAATCTATCTGAATGAAAAGTGCGCGGGACATTTGACGCTTCCAGAAAACTTACATGGAAGCTTCCGGGAATCTTCCGAACCTTTTATGGAAGCTTCCTGGAAGCTTCGGTGCTATGTGGGTTATAGCTCAATCAATTTAGCTGAAAAATGGCTGATATTTGTAAAAAAGTTTAACAGCAAACCAACTGCACAGTTATGTAAAGTAGGTTTGTGGGAGAAAAATATCCAAAATGTCCCTAACAGATGTTGTCCGTTTTTGTTTAAACAATGTTTAAACATTGAAAATTGCCATTTTTTCCCTTTAATTGCAAATACTTCTAGAGCCGTAAAAGCTATCATAATAGCCCAATGAGATAAAATGTAGGTTTTTAAAAGATCTTTAAAATGAATTTTTAATCATTGTGGTTGCATTTATAGTTCCCGAGAAAAATGCGAAAAACCACTAAAAATGCTTAAAATTTCAAAAATTCATAACTTTTTTAATTTTATGATTTAAGAGCTGGCCCTGTGGGAATAAATTGTTTTTAATATGCACAATAAGCATACGCAAGCAGAATTCTGTAGGACTAATAGTTTTTTCATAATATCAATTACAAGTTATAAACAAATAATTTTTAATAGGCCATTCTATCTCACATAATCAACTTTTTGAAGTTTTTAACATCGATTTTGAAAGTTTAGATACCCCTCTACAAAATGTATATTTCAGATTTTTTATTAATTCTTTATAAAGACCTTAAAAATTGATTTAAACATTGCGCCTTGCGCTCGGACGCCTGAAATAAAGTTAGTAGTGGGGGAACTACAAGCCAAGGGGAAGTGTAAGTCGGGTAGCCTGTCTAACATGTTGCAGGCGCACAGCAGATATCCCGCTTGTTCGTACGGCATGCTTACTTTCTAAGATTATGATCCTTGTTTAAACATTGATAAATAGTTTAAAATTTATTAGTTAATTCAAATAATGATTTAGATTTTTTCTTTATTTGACGCAATTAACATCAATATATTTTAGTAGAATACATAATTTTTAATGAATTGAAATTTTTTTAGTTTAAAATGATATTATTACTATTAATAATTATAAATAATGACTTTTTAAATGAAGTATAAGTTTGAAATAAATATATATACGACTTTCATTAATATTTTATATTTAAATGTTAATTTATTCTTGTATACGTTCTATATATATATACAGATTTAAGGTGTACCTGTATTTATTGTATGAATGATGACTGTGTGGTTAGTGAATGAGTGTTTGATTTTATTATACTGACTTTATTTTTACACTATTGAAAAAAGTCGCTTTCGTTTATTCTATTTTCGTATAATTTTTTTTTATTCTATTCCGATTTATAACTGACCGCTATGACTGTCCCTTTATTTCTGTATGATATTACTTTACTGCGTGGATTATACTAATTTATTTGTAAGTTACAATTAATTTTTGTTACTTAATTGTAATATTGATTAAATGTGCAATAATTATGTTAATTTCTATATTCTAAACAACATGCGATATGTTATATTACACGCATTTAAATATTCTTTAACAGAATAAAAATATCTATCTATATATCTATCCATTAATTTTGTATAAATTATTAAATTGTATTAATTTCAATAGGAAATATATCATAAGGACAGATTTTTCGATTAAGCTGAATAATTTTAATAACTAAGCGCGTCGTAGATGATATAAAATGAACTTATCAAGATTATGAGTTAATTTTAACTAATGTACCGAAAAGAAAAGTTATAATCTATTTTGTACACAACGAACCATACAGAAATAAATAATGTGCACACGCATTGTTTTTATTTTATTCATATTTATAATAAAACATACCATTAACTCAATAACTATACACAATAACTTATTCTAATAAAAAATATATTACTATTATTTTTTACAGTAAACTCTTTTTTAAATTTTCATATTAAATTAATCAATTGTCAATTAAGAAAAGTTTATATTTTTGATGATAAAATTAAGAAATGTTGATGTATTTTACGAAGACATAAAGAAGAGCAAAAGAAGAAATTCAAACGATATATCAGATATGATGTAAGTATCTCTTCGTTTGTTTATTTTACAAAGGCTGGTAGAGCATTTATTTTGTATATAAATATACACGAATTGTTCGAGTATGTTTCTATTTAGAATTTATTTCAAACTTATACTTCATTTAAAAAGTCATTTTTTATAATTATTAATAGTAAAAATATCATTTTAAACTGAAAAAATTTCAATTCATTAAAAATTATGGATTCTACTAAAATATATTGATGTTAATTGCGTCAAATAAAGAAAAAATCTAAATCATTATTTGAATTAACTAATTAATTTTAAACTATTTATCAATGTTTAAACAAGTTTCATAATCTTAGAAAGTAAGCATGCCGTACGAACAAGCGGGATATCTGCTGTGCGCCTGCAACATGTTAGACAGGCTACCCGACTTACACTTCCCCTTGGCTTGTAGTTCCCCCACTACTAACTTTATTTCAGGCGTCCGAGCGCAAGACGCAATGTTTAAATCAATTTTTAAGGTCTTTATAAAGAATTAATAAAAAATCTGAAATATACATTTTGTAGAGGGGTATCTAAACTTTCAAAATCGATGTTAAAAACTTCAAAAAGTTGATTATGTGAGATAGAATGGCCTATTAAAAATTATTTGTTTATAACTTGTAATTGATATTATGAAAAAACTATTAGTCCTACAGAATTCTGCTTGCGTATGCTTATTGTGCATATTAAAAACAATTTATTTCCACAGGGCCAGCTCATCATAAAATTAAAAAAGTTATGAATTTTTGAAATTTTAAGCATTTTTAGTGGTTTTTCGCATTTTTCTCGGGAACTATAAATGCAACCACAATGATTAAAAATTCATTTTAAAGATCTTTTAAAAACCTACATTTTATCTCATTGGGCCATTATGATAGCTTTTACAGCTCTAGAAATATTTGCAATAATTTGAAGGAAAAAAATGGCAATTTTCAATGTTTAAACATTGTTTAAACAAAAACGGACAACATCTGTTGGGGCCATTTTGGATATTTTACTCCCACAAACCTACTTTACATAACTGTGCAGTTGGTTTGCTGTTAAACTTTTTTACATGAAAAAATCTAATTTGATTGGCCTATTATTATAAAATGAAAAATGTTATAAATATGAGCTAATTTAAGAAACTTAAATATTTATTTGTAAAAATGAAAATATTTCAATTTAACAGAACGCTTATGAAATTTTGGATCAAAAGTTTTTATTTGGTCTAAAAATGACGAAAATTCTTTTTCTCATATTTTATTGTATACTGTTTCTTATGAACAATTTTTATAAATAATAAAAAAATATTAATAATTTGGAAAAAAAAACATTTTTTTTGTTGATTTCTTGGTTTATTGTAAACATAAAATGTTCTAACATTTTTTTTTGTATAACTATTTTTATAGAGAAAAAATCATCAATATTTGAAAAAACAAACTTTCAAATTTTTTGGCTTTGAAAATTAATGGTTATATGAAAAAATGACATAAGATTTTCGGCCTGAAATGTATTAAAGAATCCATAAAAAAATGTTTCTTCAAAAATAGTTTATTTATAATTATTCATTTAGTAGATTGGAAACAAAATACGTGTTATACTATTTGTGTTGGATCTGTTTAACGTAAGAGGAATATATTTTTCTAATTGCATTCATTCATGAGCAATGATAGTTAATAATTTTCAATTCTAATTTATAATATGCTAGCCCATTGAAAAAAGCACATATATTTTTGACAAAAAAATGTTTCAAGAAAAAGAATTTTTTTTATAATTCAGGATATGCTCTAATGTTGAAAAAGCAAAATATCAAAAGATTTGTAATCAGTATAAATTTAGAGACACTGTATAAATACACCAACTTTTTGCTTTCTCATAGAGAAAGTATTGTACAGATAAAAAACATTTTTTAAATTTTTTCATTAATTTTAACATACTAGCTACATTCATGCGCGCGAAGCGCGCAACAAATTTATACTCCAGGGTCAACTATGGATATAATAACATCTATAAACATGATAAGTAATTTTAATAAACGAAATTATTTTAGTAGCAATTTTATTGTTTTTAAAAAAATGATGAGTGGTCATCTATCAAAAATTAATTTTAAATAAAAACTAAAATTATGAACCTTAAAATCAAACAGTACAAAGTGCCTTTAATATGTCATCAAAAAATAAAAAAATTAAATTAAAAGAAATTTTTAATATAATTTTTTACATACATAATTTTCAATATTTATATTAGTTTTTTGGCATGTAGGATATAAGATAAAACTCTAGATACCGCAGCATACAACTGACCATGATCAAAAACTTCTCTTCATCAATCAATAATTATATTATTCTTTTAAACAGCTAACAACAGCTAAAATTTTTTTTAAGCAACTGAATAAACTAATAGCAGTATCTGTTTCAATTTTTCTTTATTTACAACATATAAGTGATTTGAAACATAATAGAGACAAATCTGCGTTGGTTACACACTGTAAAAATTCTAGCCATAGCTTTGATACAAACATAGGAACCTCAAACATATTAGACATTGAATGCAACTATCAAAAAAGATTGCTATCAGAAATGATACATATTAAAAAATATGAAAATTGCAATAATACACGACACTCAAAAATTAAACAACGTATATAATAAATACATAGTTGAATTATTAAAAAGAAATTAATTTTTTTGATAAAACGGTTTCAAGAATAAATTATTTACAATAAAACGCAATAATTGTTAAATTAGATTAAATATAATTAAATCAAATTCATTCATGTGAGTCAAAATCTTGAATCAGATACCAAGTACATAAAAGAAAACACTTGCTAGTCACTTTGTACATACGTAACTCACCTAAATTACCTATGTTAAAGATTTGTATAACCAAAGAAGATAGACGCTTATAGAAGGATTCTTCTGGGTTACATTTTTCGTCCGAAAGCCTGGGTAACACTTCAACATTGTTTGTATATCTATACATATGAAAAATGTGCTATATACAGTACCGCTCAAAAGTTCGTAAAAATTTTTTTTTTTTTTAACTCTTTATGTTTAATGATTTTTTTGTATCTATTTCCTGCGTGTAGCTAAAAATGCGCAAAAATGGAAAGTACAAGAAAATCAGTTTTAAATATGATAATATTTTCCAATGTCGCGAGTCAATTTTGGTTTACATTAGCAAGATACAAAAAGATAGTATTTTGTCTAATCTTTTAAACGCCGTCCAGATTTTTAAAATTTATCGAGTCATTTCCGAAATATCGCAGTTTGAAGTTGAGTTTCTAAACAAAAATTTTTTTTACGAACTAATGAACGGTATTGTATACTTTTAACAAAATTATCACAAATTTTATCACAATTATTAAAAATAATAGTGTCCTTTTTTTGAATAAATTAAAGTTATTTACAAATTTGATTCTTCGTATGTATATACGAACTACAGATTTGAACACATGCTGAAATGTAAAAAAAAATAGACCCGCGATATTGGAAAATATTATCATATCTAAAACTGATTTTCTTGTACTTTCCATTTTTGCGCATTTTTAGTTACACGCAGGAAATAGATACAAAAAAATCATTAAACATAAAGATTTAGGAAATTTACTCTACTTTTCAGACGTGTTCGAATTTTTTAATTTTATCAATTTCTTAAAAAGTTACATTTGATTGATTGAAATTTAAAAATTCGTAAAAATAAAAAATTTTTCTATCATTAGAAATAGAGTTAAAAAAAGAGATAAAAATATTTGGCAGGACACAAAAAAATAGTATTTTGTCTGATCTTTCAAACGCCGTCCGGATTTTTCAAATTCATCGAGCCGTTTCCGAAATATCGCTGTTTGAAGTTGAGTTAAAAAAAAAAAAAATTTTTACGAACTTTTGAGCGGTACTGTATATGATTTATATAGATATAAAAATACATGGGATTTGATGGTGTCCCCAAGTAGCTGGGTAACAGAACCAACTCATTTTTGGCAGAAATTTCCCATGTACGCTTCTATCAGCGTCTATATTCGTTGAAATAACTTATACTTTATAATGTCACGTAGATCATGACGGCGCATATTAGATTGCGTAAATTTTTATTATTAATAGAAATATCTATTATTATACATTTTTATAAAACAAAAATAGTTATGTAATACCACATGTTTAATACTTGTAAGTTTCATTTTTTATTTTTATTGTTACGCCTAAAATGTATTGTTTTAGGTGATGTTTTTTTAATGTATTGTTGATGAATTTAGAAATTTTTAATCATTAAGAAACTGTTATCAGTTGTTATTAAATTTTATTTTTTAGCACCTGAAGTGGCCTCTCTAAAAAATAGAGAAGAAAAGTCGTTTTTTCTCTTATAGAAATAAAGAAAAATTGAAACAACTGCTGCTGTTAGTTTATTCACAGTTAGAAATATCAAAGACAAAGTCTGTTAAAACCAGTTAATAGACAAAAATGTGTGTTACTTTAACAAACAAAATGTCTTTAAAGGATTTAACAAACAAATGTCTGTTAAAATTTTACTTATAAATTTTTTTTTTTTTTTTTTTTTTTTTTTTTTTCGTATGCTGCCCTAGTGGCCCCTGGTATTCCCAGCCTATCGGCTATATACCGGCATCCCGCACCACCTCTGTGTGAGGATGTTCCTACCTAACCTCTTTTTATCTTAAAACTAGTTTCAGAGCCTCGTATTTTAGCTAAGCTAAATTACCCAATCCCCGAGAAATCATGGACTGCCGCGTTCCAAGAGCAGTCGGTAAGCAGATTTCTACGGTCGGTTCCCGCATTTACCCAGGCTTTTTAGACCTGTGACGTAGGGAAAACTCCCCCAGGAGAAAACCCACGCCAGGAACATTAACCCATCGCACTCAGAGATTCTTTTTCCGATGAAAAAAGCCTGAAAAAAATTTCAGGTGTTTTCACCGGGAATCGAACCCCCGACCGCTTGGAGCGAAAGTGTAGAGACCGTATAAGGCGTGCGCCTTAGCCGGTTACGCCACTGACGCTCTCAATTTTACTTATAAATTACAGACATTGTCTGTCAATGTACTAAAACTTTTTTTGGTCTTGTTTTCCGTACACATACATACACGATTTATATATAGTTTTATTTTTCTAAATTCACGTTTAAGGAGTCTCATGTGCTAGCTATAGTTTGCTATAGTTTGTTGTTCATAATAATCAAAAGTTTAAAAAATTCTTCAATATTTTGAAAAACATTAATTTATACCTGGAAAAAAATCTCTGCAAATTTTTAGTTAGACTTATCGACTGATTTTATTATTTATGCTCACTTAAAGTTTATCTTTTTACTACTATGAGATACAAAACACGCGGACTTCGAGTGAGCACATATAAAAAAATTAGTTGATAAGACTACTTGAAAATTTGCAGAAATTTTTTTCTAGGTATAAATTAATTTTTATCAAAATTTTGAAGAGTTCTTTAAACTTTTAATTTTTATGAACAACAAACTATAGCTGACATATGAGACTCCTTAAATTAATAAATGTACAAGAACTCAAGAAATATTAGAAAGAACGTTTTTTATTATATCTTATACAATATTATATTCGTTTATAATATGATATTCGTTGTCTAATGAATAGCTTTCGTGACATTTACAATGATATAATTTTAATAATTATTAACAATTTTTATAAACAAATTATAATAATACGTTTTTAGAAAAAAAAAAATTATGATATTTTTTAGGTCATTTTGAGTAAAAAAGGTTCTCATGAACATATTGCTAAAATGAACTGAATCGGCAAAAAAAATCGCAGTTTGAAAAAACGCGATTTTTCAAAACTTTGACAGCCTATAGCTCAGCTTCTACTGATTTCATTTTAACTCACAATAGCTTAAATTGTTGGTTAAAATATAAACTTAAAGATTACAGTAGTTAGCGACCGTATTTATAAAAAATCGCGTTTTTCAAACTTTGCAATTTGTTTTCTGCCGATTCAGTGCATTTTAGCAATATGTTCATGAGAACCTTTTTTACTCAAAATGAACTAAAAAAATATGATAAAATTTTTTTTAAGTGCATTTTTATAATTTGTTTATGAAAATTGTTAATAATTACTAAATGCGCCATTTTCAGACATTCTACCCAAAAAATTCGGATTCAGCAGGTCAAAAATACATAAAAAAACCTGGGTAGAATTGAGGACATCGACCAAGACTTATGTAGTTTGCCCCTGGACTATCTATTTTAGTCGTTTGTTACGGACATTTTCAGAATCAACTGACATAAAGTCTGTTAAATCGTCACATCCTTGTTTGTTACTTCAACAGACAATTTAGTAACAGAAAATAAAAGTTAACAGACTACACAATTGTTTTTAACCGTGTTCAGTTCCTTAAAACAATAATTATATTATCAAACGTTTGTCCACGTAATTTACTAATCGTCATAGCAAAAGATAATTCACATGAAAATTACGTTCTTTTAAATGTAAAAGGAATATTCATTTTCACAATATAATCTACTACGGTTTGGAAAAATATTATCTTATACCACCCGTCAAAATTTTACATTTTAATAAATGATTAGAAAATTCTAAAATTTGCAATCTCGCACTATTGCATGAACCTTTATTAATACTTATATTTCTTATAAGCATTACAATAAATTTTTCTCTCAAATGTAATTTACTGGAAGGATTAAAAGAATTTAAATATTCTAGAAGAAACATTTCATCTGATTCATTATTGATTTTCATCACTATCAATTTCCGAGTTTTAAAATAATGTATGAAAATAATATAAATTTTGCAATAAAGAATCAAAAAGTTTTTCACAAAAAAAACATTTTATTTTTTACTTGCATTAAATTTTGTTTCAACTCATTCATATAAAATTGTTTTCACTAATTATTATATGCGTTACATCTTTAGTTTGGATAGCATTAAATTAAATTAAATATTGCAGTAAATTAAATTTTTAAATACTATTATTGGTAATAAGAGTTTAAAAATCCTCATTATTTAAAATTACAAAAGCATCTTTTTCATCTTTATATATTTAATGACTATTAAATAAATGACTTTACTTAGCTACTTCATAACCGCATTATAGGTAATAATAAATATATCTATTACATTTATTTGAACTTAAGCATTTACAAAAACGCTGCCAAGTGCTTTGGTGTAATGCTTTCTCATAGAGCTCATTGTGTTAGAGTATTTTGATTTCATTTTGCTTTCTCAAAGAAAAATTATTGTATCGGTGAAAAAAATTTTTCTATTTTTTCGTTAATTTGTACATATTTAGACTCCGGGAGTCAAAAAAAGTGGTTTCAAATAAAAATTTTTTCAAAATTTTCAAAATGCTCTAAAATTAAAACTGCGCTAAGAAAATTAGTTTTTAAAAATTTTTTTTCTTCTGACAATAGCGGATAACTTGCATGCGAATTTTGGGGCAAATCTATAGAGTAATTTACGTAAAATAAAAGAAAAATGAATTTTTTTTTCAAATTTTACAAAATTATCTAAAATTAAAACCACGCTAAGAAAATCAGTTTGGGTGGGGCTCGAACATTAGGATGTTTTTTATTTAATGAATATTTATTTAGAGTGCCACAATTACGAATAGCGTATTCCATAATTTAGAATAAAGTAATAATGAATTTTCATGATTTCAAAAAGCAGTAGTGATAATCTCAAATTATTCGATTAAAATATTTAGAGTTCTTTCGAAATCTTGATATAATTTATTCTAAATTTAGACGTACATTTATTTTGCTACTTCTTATTTCGATAAAGTGAATATTCTAAAATGCTTTACTCGCATTAGTTATTTTCGTTACTTCAGTCGCTGAAAATACGAAAATTCTAAAATGAATAAATGAACAGTCTTGATATGCACATAATTTATATGAACTTCTAAATAAATGTTAATTAAATAAAAAACATTCTAATGTTCGAGCCCCACCCATCAGTTTTCAGAAGTTTTTCTTTTGGTAGTCGCAAATAATTTCCAAGCAAATTTTAGAGCAAATCCATCGAGTACTTAAAGTAAAATACAAAAAAAAAATTAAAAATTAGAATTGAAAAAAAATGTTTTAAATTGTTCTAAAATTAAAACTATGCCAAGAAAACCAGTTTTCAATAGCTTCCGTACGAGTTAGACAAAAAAATAAATTGTATGCAAAATTTGAAGGAAATCTGTCGAGTACTTTTCGAGATCTAATTGACGTAATGAGTACATACACACACATACATACAGACATTTTCTGCCCTACAAAAAAAAATCAAGTGAGAGATCATTACATGAGATTTTGGCATGATAAATCACCTAAGAAATCAGGTGATTTCTCGCCTGATTTTTTTTAACAGGGTGGAAACCACTTTTTTCCACGAGTCTGAATATGTACAAATTAATAAAAAAATAGAACAAATTTTTTTATTGATACAATGTTTTCTTTATGAGAAAGTAGAAGTGTATTAAAATATATTTATAACTCATAAATCTTAAGACATGATACACATACAACATTATTTCATTTTAAATAGTGTTATTAAATAAACAAAATCAAGTTTTTAACTAATCAAAAGGATTTTAAGCATCAGATAAGGGTTTTTAAAACTATTCATGGATCAAACTTTTTTATTTAATGTATATTTAAGCTAAAAAGAAGTTTTATTAGTTAATATTATAATAACAAAAAATTATCAATTACATTTAAATCTGATTTTTTTATAAAATAGACATACAGTTTGTTCGTCAATTGTATCATCCATTGTTATCAGTAAATTTTGATCTTGATTCATTCTAACCTTATTTTTTTTATTAAAATGTGCATAAATTTATCTTTAAAACATTAGTTAAATATATTACTTTTTTTTGGTACTTTGATAATTTTTAATCTGAGTAATAGAAATATAGAATAATAAAACTTTCATAACCTCAAACCTTCATAACCTCAAACCTTCATTAATTGCTGTTACTATACTTATTTTTAAATGAAAAACAATTAAAAATATATACATATTGTACCTGCATTAAGCAATACTTATGCAATAAAGGAATAAATTACTTATCTGAATTGTTATATTATTTGATGTCTTTACAATTTTACTGGAATTTTTAAATAAAAGGTAGTCACCTTGCTTGTGCTCATAGTTATATATTTTATCATTAAACTATACATTGGTTATATACATAAATAATATTGCTTGGTTTAAAATAAAACATTCTTATTCTATTTTAATTGAGTTACTTCTATTATATTTAAAAAACAATGCCTAGAAATTAATTTTTATTTATTTAAAAAATCTAAACCCTTTAAAATTTAATTTTTGGCGCCTATTCTATATCGACCAATCAGGATTCGATCTTTAGATGCTTCAACATGGCGGCTCATCATTTTTTTAAGAAGGATAAGAAATCAGAAAATCGAAAAAAGTGGTTTCCACAAAATGTCTGTATGAATGTATTCATTACGCCAATTAGATATCGAAAACTATTGATTACATTAGCTTCCAATTTTTCATATACAATCTATTTTTTTGTCTAACTAGGCCGAAAACTATTGAAAATTGGTTTTCTTAGCGTTGTTTTAATTTTAATGCCATTTAAAAAATTGAAAAAAATTTTGATTTTTAAATTTGTTTTATTTTTCTTCTTTATCAAGTACTCGATGAATTTGCTTTGAAATTTTCATAGAAATTATTATCAGCTTTCAAAAGAAGGATAACTTTGAAAATCGAATTTCTTCGACAAGCATAGCTTATAATATTAGAAAATTTTTTAAATACAGAAAAAATTTTTCATTTTTTTCTATTTTACGTAAACTGCTTCATAGGTTTGCTCCACGGTGTAAGAAGGAAAGGTGGGATGACTCCCAGCCACCACCACGAAATTTCTGTGATCAGTGTGAGACACTTCGGCTCTTTGTCCCCTAGAAAGCGCTGCGAACGCCGACTTTTTAATGCTCTATACGCTCACACCTAACAGTCAATCCTAATAGTGTAAAGTAGTGTGTGTGGCGGGAATCGGGAATATTTTAATATTTTCAGCGATATTAACTGAAAAGTATTTATCACAGAGTTACATTTTCTAAAGTGAGTCACTAGAAAAAAAGACTATTAAATATTAATTGGATTTTTCTATAATTTCTTTAATTTAGAAAATTTATTATACATTGATTCTGTAAGATTCTGCAAAAAGTTATAAATAACTATAAATAACAGGCAATACAGTGTATGTGCATAAATCAGTGATGGATTTCGAGGATGCTTTATACATGTATGTATTTCTATATATTAGGATATCCTTTAGCCAACTTCAGAGTATACCGTAGAATTAGAGTATAAGCAGAATATATTATTCTGTAGTATATACTCTGAAGTTGGCTGTTGGATATCATATAAGCATCTTCGAAATCCATCACTGGCATAAATACATCTATCGTAGGTTTTGAGGACCTTTGATAGATACAACGTAGAATTTCTCCATGTTATTTGTATATCTATATATATGAATTAAGATTCTTACATGAAATAAGAAAAATTATTTCTTTAGGTGAAATTGAAAAATTCTTGTATATTTCGAAAAATTTGTTGTGAAATGACCTTAAGGTCCTTTATTTTAAAGGTTACATACATTTATATAAGAAAAGAGGAATTATTTCTTTAGTTAAAAGTGAGAAAATTTTTGTAAAAAAAAAATGTACTGTGAAATGACCTCAAGGTCCCTAATCTCTACGTTACATACGTTTATATATATATATATATATATATATATATATATATATATATATATATATATATATATATATACACACATATATATGAGTTTGTGGTTAAAAAATCGAGTTTATCTTTAAAATTTTATAATTTAATAACGAATTCATGTATTTTAAAAAACCAGAGTAGGTTTTGAAAAATGAAGTAATACCTTTGATTTCTCGTTCGTTTTATTAAAAATAATCGAAAAATGAGTGTTTTAAAATCTTGTTTTTTATGAGTTTATGAAATTTGCAAATACTCGTTTTCGATATTATATATGTATATTACATATGAAGTTTATCGAAAGTAAGTTTACTGAAAATCCGAATTTTTTTCAAAACAATTGTACTAAATGAATGTTTATTAAACAAATCTAATCAAAAGTAGAGCAAAACAATGTAATTATGAAAAAAACCATGTTCATTCGGATCAATGCCTGATTTTTTTGAGTTATGAGCAGCTTTGTCTGTTTTGTTAAGAAATTTGTATCTGCTTTATAGTTGTACAGTTTTCGGACTACTTATTCTAAGAAGTTTTTACTAATTACATATTAAAGTTGAGATTAAAACATTTTGATTAAAAAAAACGTGTTAAAAAAGCTCAATTTTTTTTTAAAGTCATAAGAGAATAAATATGCAACGAAAATAAATGCTGCATTCCAATCTGAGTTTCATTTTAATTTTCATCCCTTCATAACTTTTCAACAACTTGAGCTTTTTGAATATTTTTTTTTTATTTTAAGGATTTAATCTCAACTTTAATATGCAATTAGTAAAAAAAACCTCATAAAGTAGTTTGAAAACTGTACAGCTATAAATCAGATGAAAATTTATTAAAAAAATAGACAAAACTACTCATGTAAAAAAATCGAGCGTTGGACCGAACAGACTTGGTTTTTTTATTATTTTATGTAAGAAAAAATACCTCAAGGTTATAAAAAAATCAGAGACCCAAATACATTGCACTGTCCTTGTAAAATAAAATACAATAGAGTGTTTAAATTTAATATTTTCAAAATAAACTTTAAATAGTACCATAATAATATAAAATACGCAATAAATACAAACAATTATGATAAATTTTTAATATTTTATTTATTATAATATTTTGATTTTTTCTTTAATTGTTGACTTGTTTTTTTAACATCTCTATTTCTCAATTTACAGTGTTGACGCATTCTCATATTAAGATAGTAAAAAACACACCGTGAAACCTTATCATTTTTATGGCTATCGCACGGAAATGTCATTTCATAACCATTAATGCAGAAATCATCAATCACTGACTGATAAACATTACAGTGGGACCTCGATAACTTGCCGCGCACGGGGCTGTAGGGGAACAAAATTCTCAGAAAAGGCCAGTTACTGTGAAACCCCTTTATTGACAGACGCGCTATATCTTTCTCTTTCTCTCTTACTCTTCGGGCGAAGAGGCGTGGTCAAGATATATACGTATAAGAGGTAGTGGGGGACGATGTTTGTTCGCGTACGGAGGAGAAAAGGCTCTCGCGGCAAGTTATACAGCGCCAAGTTATCCCGGTCCCAGTGTAATTTTATCCAAATGACGTTGAAAAAAATATTCTAATTTTTTGAATAATTCAAATAAACAAATATTAGGATGGATTAGACCAACTCTTGATTTTACATTTACTAGATCAGATTCCTGACAACCTTGAATAAGGTTATCATATGCTGAAGTAAATTCTTTTTTATAATTGAAACATTTCGTCCACTTATACAATTTTCGAGCAACAAATCCACTAATATAATATATTACACAATCTTCTACTTCACCGACTGTACAATCACTGGGAATTACATCTTCGCATTCCCAGTCGTCATGAGTAATGAGATCATGGAATTGTGCTCTCAATTGTTTCAAATGTTGTTCTTTGTATGACATATTTAAATTTGGATAAACACTTTTAAAATCAGCCAAACTTAATTTTTTTATTTCACTTGATCTTTCTCTAATACTGCAATTACAAAATTTTGGTGGTCTTAAGATATTGTACATTGAAAGTAAATGATACAATTGTTTAAATGTCTGAAGAGTTGGGTGGTCGTTCTGACGTCCTGCTTGACGAATGCATCCAAAAAATTGCTGTGAATAGAAAAAAATTTGTTGTATAAAATAAATTCGATTATACGCCCTAGCGGAAAAAATTTAGGAAAGTAAATAAATATTACTGATAGAAACTGAGAAAAACTGAAACATACCGAAAATTTTTGTGAAAATTTGGACGAAAGAATTGGTATGTTTCAAATTTTTTTTGAAATTTTCACAAACTTTCGGAATGTCTTATTTTGTCTCATTTTTTAACTGACGAAAAGAAAAAAGAGCCATTATGAAAGTTTCAGTTTGTTTCTGTTTGTCTAAATGTGTTTTGATTCCTCTCAAATTGTTTCAATTTCTTCCACTTTTTTTCATTTAGTTTCTGTTTGTTTCGTTTTCTTTCATTTTTTTTAGATTATTTCAGTTGGTTTCAGTTTGTTTCAGTTGGTTTCAGTTGGTTTCAGTTTGTTTAAGTTTCTTTCGTTTTTTTCGAAAAGAAATGAAAGAAAATGAGAGAAACTGAAATACTCTGAGTGTTTCGACCAAATTCTTAAATAAAACAATCGAAATCATTCTATAAGATATTGTAAGAATCTGAAAATAAACGAAATAAACTGAAACAAACTGAAACATTTTGATAATTTTTGTGAAAATTTAGACATTTTTTTCCGCTAAGGCAGTATTAAAAAAACATATTATCATACCTCTAAACAATCTTGATTCATTTTATTAGTTAAAACATATTTAAACCCACAGGTTCCTGATAAATATTTAATCAAACATATTGTTGAATGCAAAGTCACTCTCAACCCTTCAGCAGTTTGAATAGTTAAAAATTCATCTTTATTCTTAATCTCCTTTTCCCAATTGTCAAGCCAAATAATAGCTTTTTGAAGAACCTAAAGTTTGAGTAAAAATGATATAATATAGTATTATAATCCATACATACAAAAAATATTATTTTGAATATACCTCTAGATCAGGGCTCTCAGGTGTTATACCTTCTTTTGAATAACTACGATTTAGACAATCAAATATATTATTAATCTGTAATGTAAATTGAATAGTGGCCTCGCAATTTTCAAATTCTTTATGGACTGGATTGTGTCTCCGTTCTAATTGCAAATAATACCTTAACCCTTCTACGACAGAATTACTGAATATCTAAAATTATTAAATTAAAATAAATTTATTTTGCATTTTTTAAAGTTAGTTTATGCATTGTAAATTTTTCAAATTTTTCAAATTAGTTAATCAGAATAATCCTTACAAACTTATTCGATTTTTTCACAATAGTAAACTTTGGTTAGTGAAAATTTATTAAATATTATTTTATATAAAATAAAGTCACAATTATATTGGTTGCATTTTGACATAAATTCTTTATAAATATTAAAAAAGAATGAAAATCGTAATAAGTATAACAGTTTCATTAGAAATACTTATTGATACCTGAGTGGCAAGAGCAACTCGCATTTTCATTGGACTGTTCAGAGAAATGTGCCGCTCTGTTAATTTCGGACATACCCTTAGATTGCTTTTAGAATCATGATTATATAATGATTCGTAATAAGCCCATTTAACATATCCATTGTTTAACTGCAAATAAGAAAATTAATTTAGCTTAATATATATGAAAAAAATTATTAAAATATGATTACGATACCTTCAAAACTTTTTTATCGAATAATCTGTTGCGTATACATTTAATTAAATGTGGAGCATCAGAAAAGGCATAAACAAAGCGACTTTCGTTAAATGGATTTTCAAAACGAAATTGGCAATTATCTTTTGAACCAGAAATACCGAATTGTTTCCACATATTTCTATTCGTAGATGCTCCATCGCACACAAACCCGTGAACTTTTCCTCCAGCTTTCTCGATTTCAATAATGACTTTTAATAGAAGAGCAGATAAAACATTTGCTGGCGTTGAACCCTTCGAAGCAAACATACCAACTGGTTGATGGAAGTTATGAGATAAAGAAGAAAACATAAATACTAAGGCATGATCAGCTTGTTGATTTACAACTGTTTTATTAGAACATGAATCATTGCCATAATCAACAAACCCTTCAAAAGCCATAGTTTTCGCGTTTACATCAATACTACTCCTAACAGACATTTCATCAACTGCCAATATGCCATTCCTTGCCATCTCTGGATAACATTCCAATTCTTTTTTAAAAAGTTTAAAAAAATTTTTGTCAAAACCGCAACCTGTGTTTGAACTCCGTAAATATTTCAGTACCGTAGATTTTGCAGGTAATGGCAAAATATCATTATTACGCAACATATTATAAGTTGCAGAACTTTTAATATATAAAAGTAAACATAAAAGGAGCCATTCTTCAGTATATCGCCGACCTTTTTTATTGTTTACTTTGCCAGCAGATAGACATTCTTTAATCAAAGTAATCTGCAATATAATAAAAATCCCTAAGACTATGTCTTTTAAACATAAATATATATAAAAATATAAACATGAATTTTCCATTTTTTATGCATATGTATATGTTTATATAAAAAATGTATATATATGCTCACAGACACTACCGACCAATAATTCTGACGTTTTCAAATTTTTGCTCCGACTTTGAAACAGCATACCTCCTTCAATTTTGATCATAGAAAAAACATGAAAAAACTATTTTAGAGTACACTTTAAATGCTTACTTTTTGACTTACATAATGATATTTGAAAAAAGAAAAATAATGACATAAGCAATTTAAAAAATTTCATCATTTTTTCGTTTTTGTTCAATCAGTTGTAGTCTTTTAAGAATTCAGCTTACAAAAAATTTGAAAAAAGATTCAGAAAACGCTTTAAAAATGCTATTTGCAATGCTATTTTTTCTTAAATTTTAACGTCATTTCATTGTGAAGTTCTAAGCACGTAAAGGTATCGATGTTTATACTTTTTTAACAAAAATCAGCTATTTTATAAAATGACGTAAAAATTTTATAAAAAATCATTGCAAATAGCATTTTTAAAGCCCTTTCTGAATCTTTTTTCAAATTTTTTTTAAGCTAAATTCTTTAAAAAACTATAATTGATTGAACATAAACGAAAAAATGAAGAAATTTTTGAAATTGCTTACGTAGTTATTTTTCTTTTTTAAATATTATTAAAAAATGTAAGTAAGCCGAAAAGAAGCATTTAACGTGTACTTTAAAATGCTTTTTTTATATTTTTTATAGAATTAAAATTTAATTAGATGTGCTGTCTCAAAGTAGGAGCAAAAATTTTATAATTTTGTCAGAATTATTTGTCGGTAGTGTATATGAGTATGAAGTAATGATTTTCATTATTCTATTGGTATAAGATTTAAGGTAACGCGATAAATTAACCGACGCCATAAATATAAACAAAAAATTGAAAATTAATATAATTATAATTTTTTAAGTTAATGTATTTTTGTTTCTGCGAAAAATGATTTTCAAGAAAAATATTCTACTTTTTATTTGCTGTTCAGAGTAAAAAAGTAGTAATTACAGTATAATCCGAAATAAAAACTTTAAAATAAATTTAAAAAAGCTATCAAGAACATCATAGTAAATTCACTTGATTTTCAGATATTTGTGGAGATTATTTCTTTAACTGCTGTTCAAAAATGTCTTTTTTGACATTTTGTAAACGAACGTGAGTTTCATTAAGTTCTTCTGTCAACTTATTTAATTTTTGTTCCTTTCGTTTTAATTTTTGTTGCATAATCCTTTGATTCCTCTTTATGTTTGCAATATTTTGTTTTATTAATGGTGATGAAACTACTCTTATAAATTTCTTTTCTTTGTTTGACCTACTCAAACATTGAGAAAGAATCCTGTATATATTCACACAATGCATGCATATAGTACCTTGTACTAAATAAACTGGACATTTATTATGTCTCCATACTATGCGATCTCTATAACAACAGTTTGAATGTACATTTTTAAAATACTTTATAGAAGGCCCTCCTGAACAAATAGTAACATCATCAATTTTTTTAAGAAGTATTTCAAACTCGTTTACAGTTTTTGGAATCTCACATCCATCATAATTAATATTTTTATCCAAAAATCTTATTTGCGGTCTATCATTATCATGAACAATTACCTAAATATGATTCCAAATAATATATTTTATAATTTTATCATAAATAGCTTTTTAAAAATATAATATGACTGATTCCATCTCAATGCATGCAGATTAACTGCGCCTATCTCTACGAATCACTAAAGAAATTTAAATGTTTTTAAATGTATTTATTTTCAGATTAGAATAATAAAAAAAAATTCTCAAGTGCCTGTATGATTTCAGATGAAATCGATCATACATGAAATAGAATATTTATACCTGTTTTTTAAATATTGGTACGATATTATTTGATTCAGGAGGACTGTGAACGATGTCAATCAATGAGAATATCAACCCTAGTGGAAATCGAATCTGTGAATAACTGGGAATAACTGGGAACAACTGTGAATAACTGGGAATAACTGTTATAAACTGTTCAGTTTGAGACAGGAATAACAGTTATTCCCATTTATTCCCAGTTATTCCCAGTTATTCCCAGTTATTCTCAGTTATTCCCAGTTATTCACAGTTTATAGCTTAAAAATAATTTGAAAAAACAGAGGTACGAATAACAGTTATTCCCAAATATATTTATAACAGAAAAAAAAATAAAAAAAAAATATATTTTTTTCATTTTTTCAAATTTATATTTTTCAAATTATTTTTAAACTAAACTGTAAATAACTGGGAATAACTGTGAATAACTGTGAATAACTGGGAATAACTGGGAATAACTGTTATTCCTGTCTCAAACTGAACAGTTTATAACAGTTATTCTCAGTTATTCACAGTTATTCCCAGTTATTCACAGATTCGATTTCCACTAGGGAACGTATTAATTTGTACGCAGTGACTGATTACCCATTCATTAGGATATTCTAATTCATCTCTTTTATGTAATAATTGTGTATATAAACTTTCTTTAGGACATTCAACTTCGATTGGACTTTGTACTAAATCAATTTCTTGTACTTCTTCTGTTATATCCTCTTCTACTTCATTTATAATATCATTTGTATTCTTCTGATGAGAAAAATTATAAAAAAGCAAAATTAACAATTTCAGTAGCATGCATATTTATTTATCAAATTTACTATTTATACCTTTATTTAATAAAACTACATTTATTGGATTTGCAGTTTTAATTTCGCTGAAATTTATAGTATCTTCTTCATAAACTTCAGTACTTACTGCTGCATTAGTAGTCAATTCTAATAATTCATTAAATTTCATTATTTTTTTTGCTGGCTCCAGATATTCATTTTAATCAAAAGAAATCGCTCCATTTTTTAATTTTTTTCTTTGTAATGCGACCTAGTATTTTGAAAAAAATTATGCTTTAATTATTTTATGTTCAGACACATGCAAGTACACAATTTTTCTATTGAGAGATCCTGAACAGCCTATAAACAATTAAGAAATGCCTTTTTAGCAATAGAAATTTTAATAATTAAAAATAATAAGGTACTCCGTACACTGAGAAAAATAAATAATAAATTTAGTTATAGATAGTAATAAAAATTACTATATTTTATATGAGAGCTGGGACATTTCTGCATTATAACGATTTTTATTACATTTATAACAAATATTATTATAAAATTTGATAAGGTTGGCAACATCGTTTAAGAAATGAAACTATATCTTATTAGAAAAATTGTTATATTACATAGTAAAAATTATGCTATAGTAAAATTTGTTATGACAAAGTAAAAATATTTGATATCTTATGTTGGAATGAATGTTATAAAAATAATAAATTTTATTATAAATATAATAAATTTTATTATGAATATAATAAATTTTACTATTTCAAATAATAATGTCGAGTCGATGATCTGTAAATTTATTTCTAACCTCAAAATTTTCCACCAAATTGAAAGTATAGTTCTGTAACATATGTAGACGATTCGAAATTTTATACGTAATATGTCATGATGGCGCAGTCGGTAACGTTCACGCTTCCCGTTCTCGAGAGACCCAGGTTCGACTCCACTTCAGGTCCGTTTTTTCTAAGGTAATTTATTTAAAAAAAATTAAATTAATAAAATAAATAAATAAATTTAAAAAATTAATTAAATAAATTAAAAAATATATAAATAAGAAATTTCGGGAAATAAAAAAAAAAAATTTTTTTCCACGTCACTGTTTTCACAAATTTTACTATGTAATATAGTAATTTTTATTATAATGCAGAAATGTCCCACTCGTACTATATAATATAGCAATTTTTAATACAATCTATAGTTATATTTATTAAAGGATTTCTCTCAGTGTAGTGGTTGTAATGTGAATTCGTTTACGCATTAAAAATTACAATAAATCAAACTTTAATAAATTTTTTTTTATAAAAAGAGTAATCTATTCTACAAATAATTAGAAAAAATTTTCATTTTCAGTAAAATTTCAAAATCTATAATACTTTTTTTACCACATAAATTTAAACAATTTATTTATTTAAGGCATATTCCTTGACCACTTTTCAGCTATCCACCATCCGCTACCACGGTCCAGATTCGGTTTCAGCAAAACTAGAATAAAAAAGCTTTGGAGGATCAGTATATATCTATCATATACGAGAAACCCTTGATTCACAATAATTTTATTATAGACTATTTAATTTTTATTAAATAAATTATACATGCCTTGCGAACATTTCCTGAACTGTCAGTTACATCTTTTTCTTTTATTATGAACTGAGGATCAAAATGTTTTTCACAAATTAACGTATTAGCAGTCACTTTAAATCCTAGTAAATCAAACCATTTTTTCCTTTTATTTTCAATATTTGGAGCACTAAAAAGTGTAATATTGTCTTTTTCCTTAGTATCGCAATTTTTTGCTTTGCAAATTCTTCCCATTTTTGAAAATATAATTATTAGATTAGATATTGTTTATTTTGTATTATAATTACAAAAAGAGCGTGTAAAATTACAAATAAAGTTAAAAATATATAAAATTCTTTAAATAGCCTTGCATATATAAAATTAAAATAGTACAGTATGATATTACAGTCATAAAACATAATAGAGATAGTAATACTGTAATAGTAAGTCAATAAATTAAATAAAAGTGATATCACAGATAACACGAATAAATACACGCAAAAAGTATAAATAATATAGTTAAAAATCAGTCTCAAATATCTATCAGTCAAAAGAATTACATAAAATTAAAGTAAAAACCTCCTCAGAGCGGTTTTAAACCTGCTGATTGATGGAAGATTTTTAATATCAGCAGGTAGGGAGTTCCAAAAATGCGCACCTTGAACTTGAAAGGAATTTCTTCCAGTCTCAGTGTGCATGAAGGGCACCGCAAGATCTTTAATCTCACCCCTAGTGGTCGCTCTGGGTATATATCTAGTGAAGAGACCCACTAGATATTCGGGAGTATTCATACGTACGATTTTGTACATAAGTACAACCATAAAATACTGTCTCCTCGAATCAGTACGTAGCCAACCCAAAGCATGTCTATGGGGAGAGATGTGATCACCCATCCTCACGCCTAATACATATCTCACACATGAATTTTGCATTGTCTGTAGCCGTCTTCGTAACTCCTGCGAAGTATCGAGCAAAACCACTGAGCAGTAATCAAGATGTGGGAACAGCAGGGCGGTTGCGAGCTGCTTACGCAGAGCCTCAGTGGTGTACCGACGGAAAAACTGCAGGCTATAAATCACTCTATTGAATTTTTTAGTCAACATATTAATATGCGGTTCCCATGACACTTTAGAGTCGAGTACAACACCAAGGCTTGTAACGGTGTCAGAGAAAGGAATACCGATACCGCTCCCCAGGTCAATCGTCCTTGGCTCACCCGAATAAAAATTTTTAATAAAACGATTACTTCCAAAGACGATCGCCTTTGTTTTTAATTTTAATTAAAAAAAATAACTAAATAAAATAATTACAACAAAAATAAGCTCTTAAAAGAAAATCGTTGCGAACCAGTAATAATTTTACACAATCTGAGATATTTACATTTAATCTGTAAGTATTTAAATCATATATATAGATATATACATAGCAGTTTAAGTAGTGACACACACACTACTATACATTGTTAAAATTGACTGTAGGTGTGAACGTATAGAGCACTAGAAAGTTAGCACTCGCAGCGCTATCTAGGGGATAAAGAGCCGAAACGTCACAAACTAATCACAAAGAGTGGGGGTCATAGAAACCACCTTTATTTATTACACCGTGGTTTGCTCTAAAATTTGTATACGAATTATTCGCTACTGTCTTTATAAAAGAAGCTTTTGAAAAATAATTTTCTTAGAGTAGCTCTTGAACACGTTCTTAGCTCATTGAACACGTCCACTAACTCTTTTCTTTCTTTCTCACTTCCTCTCTTTTCTTCGATCTAACCCTGATACTCGTTTTCACACTATTTTCATGTATCCCTCTTTCTCTCTTTCGTATTTCGTAATCGTTGAACGCTTCCACTAACTCTTTTCTTTCTTTTTCATTTCCTCTCTTTCCTTCGATCTAACTCTGATATTCGTTTTTACACTATTTTCATGTATCCCTCTTTCTCTCTTTCGTATTTCGTAATCATTTTCTCACGCTCTCTCCTTTCTTTCACTTCTTAATTTTTCTTGAATACAGTAGTACATTATGCAACAAGTGTGGTAAATAGGTGATTTGCGCACGAGTCGACAAAAAAGACGAGTGTGTGGATCACCTGTTCCGCGCACGTGTTATGTATATTATTTTTTAACACATCGTGAGCTAAACACGATTATTTTTTGCGGTCACTAACCGAGCGCAGCGTGATGAGTAAATAATAAAAAATAAATAATGAATCATAATAAACAACTGCATTATTAATACAATAAATATTTTTATTATTGCGAATAAAAACTTTTATTAACATTTACTTATTAGAAGATTTCTGATTTATAATAAATTTCAAAGCGCGAATTAAAGCACTTATTATTCAGAATCTTTTTTTAAATGAATTGTTGACCAGCCAAAGTTATCAATTATTCATTAGAACAGTTTCTGAAATTAAGTGTCGAAAAAGTTTAATTTTCTTTCAAGAAAATTAAAAAAAAAATTATACTTTTATGAAATTTTTACTTTTACATAACTTGGAAAATTTAATTTTTTAAATTCTGTAATATATGTTATATATTGAAAGTGACATACATGTTATGCATATGTTACTTTTATATCTGTTATATATTATATTTCAAAAGTGACTAAATGATTTACAACCATTCTACGTGTAAAAAACATTACAAGTTAATATTCACTATGTAAATAAACTTCATAATTAATAAAATTAAAATTTATTTAAACATTTTCATTGAACCACTCTTTTACATTAAACAATTACCCTTTTTATATTTCATTTAGTCTAGGAGCCAGGGGGGCATCCCGTAGCCGATAGGTGTCCATGGATGCACCAAGGCTTTTTTATAATATTTTTGCTTGCTGATTCCGAATCTGAACGGTGGACAACTGTAAAATGGTCAGGTACATTGTTATAAAGAAATTAATTGTTTAAATGCTTATAGTAAAAAACGATCGCAGATATTGACATTTCATTAAAAATCAAAATATTTTCTTATTAAATGTAGAATTCTCTCCATTTTGTATAATGTAAAAAAGTTGATTAGAAGTTGAGTTATTGCAATTTTTAACGCATAAAGCTAGGTTTACTCACTTAGCGCTCACTATTCTTTCAATATTTTCATTTTTATTTGCAATATTGAGACGTTCAACAGTTTATTTGAAAGGGGAAGCTTTGTGCTATAAGTTAGAAAAATAATTATCGGTTACATTGTACTTTTAACTGAGCTACAGCATTTGGAAGTTAGAAATTAACGCTGAAAATGCAATTCTTCATTGTTTATAGACTGTTTACGACTAGTTACCCATATGAAAATAATTTTTGTGAGAAATTGTGAATAACTGTTAATAACTATAATAAACTACCGCAATTGAGACATTAATAAGAATTAATAACAGTAAAAAACAGTTAATAACAATTAATAATAGTTAATAATAGTTATGAACGCTAAATAACAATTATTAACTGGAAGTCATGATTATTAATAATTATTTATAGTTATTCACATTTATTCACATTTATACACATTTATTAACAGTTTTTCACATTTACAAAATTTTTCGCCATGTAAATAAAAAAAAAAGATTATACGTGTGAAAATTGTTAAAAGTGTGAAAAAGTGTTAATAACTGTTAATAAATGTGAATAAATGTGAATAAATGTGAAAAATTATAAATATTTGTAAATAACTATAAATAACAGTAAATTATTATTATTTACAGTTAATCATTATTATTATCTATTCATAACAATTACTGTTATCAACTGTTATTTACTGTTATTAATGTCTCAATGCGGTAGTTTATAATAGTTATTAACAGTTATATTCACATTTTTTCACATTTTTACACAGTTATTAATAGTTATTCACAGAAATTATTTCCATATGGGTAATGAAAAAATTTATTGAAAAATGTTATTGATCATGATTCCCTAACTCATAAGGAATAGTCATGTATGTTTTTATCAAATTCTCTCAACTACAAATTGCGTAAAGGTGAAAAACAAGTCACGCTTCATATGGTATCGCGCGTAGTATGAAAAAACTCTATTTTTTTGTGAACTGCAATAAATTTTTTTGTGCAATAAAATAAAATTAACATGCAAAAAAATAAAAAGATAGATAATAATATATAAAACAAAAAGAAAATTAGTCTGAATTATTATTTTTATAACTCAGAAAGTAAGGAATAGTTAACAAATCTTTTAAATTACAAATCATTTTCATTAAATTTATTTTTACACGTATTTTTCTTTTGACAACAACAAAATCAACAGCCAAGGTATTTCTGCGGCAACACAAACACATAACTTTCTTTCGACTATTCCTTGTGAGTTAGGGAATCATGATCAAGGAAATCATGTGTTTGTGTTGCAGCAGAAATACCTTGCTGCTCATTTTGTCGCTGTCAAAAGAAAAATAGGTGTAAACATAAATGTAATGAAAATGATTGTTAATTTTAAAAATTTGTTATTCTTTATTTTTACACGGAGAGAATTTATCTATAAAAAATATGGTGAGAGTCACTACAATGAAGGGACATCGTAGAATAGTATGAAAAATTATGAGGCATTACCGTAAAAATTATGTAGAATTCTACTAATTTTTCGGTAATGGCTCATAATTTTTCATACTATTCTATAATGGCCCTTGATTATAGTGACCGTAATTTTTATAGAGAAATTCTCTCCGTGCAAAATTATTAAAATAATAATTTACACGAATTTTCTTTTTGTTTGAAATATTATTAATTATCTTTTAATTTTTTTGCATGGTAATTTAATTTTATTCAACAAAAAAATTAATTGCAGTTTACAAAAACAGTGTCTTCATAACTACGCGCGATATCATACGACGCGTGACTTCTTTTTTACCTAAGAAGGAGCCGAACTATCTGTCTTTGTCGAGCGTTTCTCATCATTTATGTAAACACTATCCGGTATAACAAGAAAAAAATAGCAGCCCCCGCTAGATATTAGTATAGTAAGTAAATTTTGTAATAACAACCAAATTTTTTCACTGCGTAGTTTTTGAATAATTAGAGACCTACCAAAAAAAGATAGGTTATATTCTAGATTGCTAGTAGGTCTCTAATTAGTCAAAAACTATGCGGTAAAAAATTTGGTTGTTATTACAAAATTTACTAATTATACTAATATCTAGCGGGGGCTGCTATTTTTTTCTTGTTATACAGGATAGTGTTTATATAAATGATGAAAAACGCTATTAGACAAAGACAGATAGTTCGGCCCCTTCTTAACGCAATTTATAGTTGAGATAATTTGATAAAAACATACATGACTATTCCCTATGAGTTAGGGAATCATGATCAATAAAATTTTTCAATAAATTTCTCCATTAACTAGTCGTAAACAGTCTATAAACAATTAAGAATTGCATTTTCAACGTTTATTTCTAACTTTAAAATGCTGTAGCTCAGTTAAAAGTAAATGTAACTGATAATTATTATTCTAACTTATAGTACAAAACTTCCCCTTTCAAATAAGCTGTTGAAAGTCTCAATATTGCAAATAAAAATGAAAAATAGTGAGCGCTAAGTGAGTTAACCTAGCTCTATGCGGAAAAAAATTGCAATAACTCTAGTTCTAATCAACTTTTTTACATTATACAAAATGGAAAGAATTCTACATTTAATAAGAAATCATTTTGATTTTCAATGAAATTTCAATATCTGCAACAGTTGTCCACCATTAAGATTCGGATTCAGCCGGCAAAAATACTATGAAAAAGCCTCCGTGGATCCGTGGACAGCCATCGGCTACGGGAACCCCCCTGGCTTCTAGACTAATTATAAAAAAATTTTTTTTCGTATTTTCTGTCAAAATAACATGACATAAATATTCAGTCCAAGTGTGCAAAAGAATTGTGAATCTTGTTGTTTAAAAGAAAGCAACATGGCGTACATGTTTCGCACACGCAAAAAAAGCATGAGAAACCGTGTTTCGCGCACAAGGTGTTAAAAATTATGTTTTTTACATTGGTATCACATTTTAAAAAATAAAATGATATTGCTCCTACTCAATGAGCACTATAAAGCATTGCCTCAAAGTACTTTGCAGCATTTTTTCTATAAAAAATATATTTAATTTTAAGGAATTTTTTCAAAAAACTTCATTAAAATAATGTTTATTTCAATAACATTTTTAATCATTTAAAACAATACTTCGAAAGTTATAGCCTCATAAAAAAATAAAATGAAATAAAAACATTGTACATTTAGCATTTTCGCGACTCTTCTTCGTTTTTTTAATATCTTGTCCACAAAAGAAATTCAACACTACTAATTACATGTGTTTAAGTATGTTGTCATTCGTTAAGTATATAGAAAGATTACTAGATTAAGGAAATATTGATTTTATCAAATATCACCGCAGAGTTGTTAAATTAAAAAGTTTTTGCCATTTTCTCATATATTCTAAATTTTATTATTCTACTAATTACTGTATTAATTACATTTATCTATTTTTAGTGTATACTTTTATAAAAAACGTTGCGAATGATCATAACAACAATGTATAAAATGAAGACAAAATGGTTATGAGAAACGAAGAATAAATTTTAACAAATACATTTAATTATTGCTTTTGATACAAAATAATGAGTGCAAATAAGTGTTTATTTATTTTTCTATTGGTTATTCTCAGGAAACACTTCCAATACAAAATTATGTGAAAGAATTTGTTTTATTATTTATTCTTATGAATAATTATTATTTTAATCAACAATTATCTTCGGTAAGAATATTAATCAAATAAAATGTATTGAAATTGTTAAGTAATTCTTACTTTTGATTTAAAGCTTTTAAAGCTTTTTTTAAAGCTTCCACGCTGAATGATAGATATTGTTAGAGAGTTTTTTCGGATTTCGGCCGTGTAGGTTGTAGTTAAAGTTATAATTCTTACTTATCCTTAAACTCAGTAAATATTATATAGTTCCTTTAGTAAAAATAACTTATCAACATAAGACATGTTTTAATATTAAATTGCAGACATGTTTATATGGTCTTGTTTCAATATATAAAGTAAGACTATATTAGGTACACATGCTTTGGAAAAGGAAAATTAAAATAAATGAATACTATCTATATTCTTTTTATTTACACACGGATAAGAAAAAGTATTGTTATTGGTATTATTTAATTACTTACCTTAGTTATATGACAAAAAAATTTATTTTGTCAAATTCTCAATTGAAATTGTTTATTATAGTATTCATAAAACAACTTCAGACAGATTTCCACACTACGCCAATAGGGTACTGTCACAGCGCGTTGGTTTTTAATTTTTTTTACATTATTAATTATTATATGAATAAATAATTACAAATTGTATAAAATTTTATGGTATGATAAAATAATATAGAATTATCTTAAATTATTTCATATAAATATTAATAACATAAAACGTGGTACCATCGCCAATAGCCCTACAACCCTCTATAATCCAGGTAGTGATCTTCACTTCTTGGATTGAAAAGGGCAACCACGTAAACATCAGAGTTTGAATACAATCATTTTGAACATTGTTCAAAATGAATGTATCCAAACACTGACGAGAGCAGAAAACCACATGCCCACATCCTATTAAAAAAAATTAGACGAGAAAGAGAATATATACTGATTTCGCGTTTCTCATATAATTTTTTTTTAATAGACCCCTTCTGCTCTTACCTGGCTCGACCTATATTACACACCCAATGTAATAAGAAATGAAATTAATAGCTATTAAACTTGCAAAATATTTCTATATATACCTCACTTGTGTATATTCATAAATATTCATCAAATTCATATTATACAATCAATTCAAATATTACTATAATGGGCGTGCATGAAAATAATCATATAAATGTATCCATGTTAAAAAAAAGAGTTATTAAAAAATAATTTATTTTAATTTAGTAATAGTTATCTTTTTTTCAACAGGATATGTGAATCTAAAATATTATTTCATCATACCATGTAAATAATAGTATAAGAATTTACTTTACTAATTTATATGATTATTTTTTATAATCCTAAAATTTTCCATACATACACGAAATGTTATTAACACATACACTACCATGCAATTCAAACTAAACGAATTCTTACAAGTATGAAATGATAAAAAATAAATAATTTTGTGATATTTTTCATTGAAACTATAATTACAATACTAACAAAATTTAAAATTTTTTCAAATATTTTAATACTTAATATTTAAATTCATTTAAGAAAACGAATAATTAATAAAATGTACAAAAATTAACATGTTTATTATGAATTTTTATTGATAATAATTTAATTAATCAAGAGTAAAACTTAAATATTTATGTAGAATATACTTTTTAAATTAGTAACAATTAAAGTAATCTATAATATAACTTAAATTCTTATGTTGAATATATTTAACTACTTACAAATAATTTATTATAAGATTGTATTTTAAATGTACTATCGAAAAATATCACTGGAAGGTATGAAAACAGAAACGATTTCAATATCTAATATAAATAATAAAAAGTTAACAAAAACAATAGCCATCAACAATAATTGAATCAACGAATAAATAATGTATGAAAAAAATTGTTCACAGTCAAAAAAGTAACATTAACGTGAAATATTAACGAACAAGTGAAATAAAATTATACACCCATATGGAAATAATTTCTGTGAATAACTATTAATAACTGTGTAAAAATGTGTAAAAATGTGAATAACTGTTAATAACTATAATAAACTACCGCAATTGAGACATTAATAACAGTAAATAACAGTTGATAACAGTTAATAATTGTTATGAATAGATAATAATGATTAACTGTAAATAATAATAATAATTTACTGTTATTTATAGTTATTTACAAATATTTATAATTTTTCACATTTATTAACAGTTATTAACAATTTTTCACACTTTCAAGAATTTTCACACGTATAATCGTTTTTTTATATACAGGCGAAAAATTTTGTAAATGTGAAAAACTGTTAATAACATGTCAAAAACTGTAAATATCTGTAAGAAAGTGTTAATAACTATAATTCACTGTAACTAATTGCAAATAAGTATAAATAATTATAAATAAGTATAAATAATAATAAATTATTCACCAATTCTAAAATTTTGGAAAATGTGAATAACTGTTAATAAATGTGTATAAATGTGTATAAATGTGAATAAATGTGAATAACTATAAATAGTTATTAATAATCATGACTTTCAGTTAATAATTGTTATTTAGCGTTCATAACTATTATTAACTATTATTAATTGTTATTAACTGTTTTTTACTGTTATTAATTCTTATTAATGTCTCAATTGCGGTAGTTTATTACAATTATTAACAGTTATTCACAATTTCTCACAAAAATTATTTTCATATGGGTAAGAATAAGTTAAATAAAATTATACATTAATAAGTAAAATCAGATAATAATTTATTCATGATTCAATTTTTGCAATTTTCGATTTGGCTTATCATTAGCAATTCCACTTCTTTTATATTTTTTAGCATCCCGCATATCATGATTAATCCATTTTAATTTATAAAATATGTGCACTCTAACAAAAAATTTTATCATTTTTTCACGATGTGAATAGCAGAGATTATCAAATTCATCAAGTTTAAAAAAATCTTCATTACGTTTCTTTATAGACTTCTTAATTTTATTTATCATAAGTTTACCAACATTTTCACGATAACTTATACTCTCGAAATATTTATCAAACGTTTGTACAGCAGTTGTAATTACTGAAGTGAAATCATCAGAACGAACAAAAAGATTACCGAGCTGACTGTCATTTTTTGAAGTTACATAAGTTTAAAAAAAAATCAAAAAATCTTTACTACTTTCAAAATTAGAATTTGGACGAGTGTAATAATTTTTACATTCTGGACATTTTGATTCAGAACAACACTTCTTTGCAATGTATCCAGCGACATACTTGATTGCAGTATCTAAAAGAGTAGAAGAGTCAGCATGATTTAATGAAATTTCATTTAATCTATTTGATGCATTTTCTACATTTGAAATACTATTGTTGGAAGTTTCTTGTGACTCTAAAATACTATTATTTCCAGCAAGTGAAAGAATTATAAAAAAATCTTCATTTATAATATTCTCTGCTGAATCTTCTACTTCGTTACATGATTCACTATCAGTACTCTCAAACGAATCATTCATTTTTGAGTTTACATCAAGTAAATCAGTAGAAAAGTCTGTCCTGTTACTATGCTGTTTAATCGGCAAATGAGATTCACTGACATTTTCAGCACAGTTTTGTATACAGAGTGGCAAATTAGTATTATTGTCTTGTGGAATTGCTAATAATCCAACTGTTTCATCTGGCTGACAATTCGTTAGTTTAGATGACGACGTTAAATTAGCAGTTATTGAATATTGTAAATTATATTTCAATTGCATCGCCGCGGGATTTGCATTATGTCCTGAACGGCTTCTCAAAACAGCAAATAAATTTTCTAGGGGATCTTGATTTAAACGCGAAGTTAATAAATAAAGCCCGCCGTTTTCTTTCATATCTTCCCATTGTTTAAGAACACTGTTAACGGTTTGCGACGATTCAAAAATCGCGCTAGACGCAGTACCTGCGCTCAGCCGCTACGAGGCGCTACTCCCGCAACGGGAATAGCGAGCTCCATAGCATATATAAGCGAGCCGCTGAGCCAGCTACAGACTCTCTCCCCTTCCTCTGTGTAAGAGTGGGATTGCTCGGCACAGTGGGAGTTATCCTTTCCTATACTCCTGTCTTAGACTATGTAAGGGTGGGATTGCCCGGCATAGTATCCTATCTATCCGTCAGTGTAAGGGTGGGATTGCCCGACACTGACTCCTAGCTACTACCTCCACCATCGCTGGTCGGGGTAGAGTCCTCCGTTGGTCTTCGACCAAAAGTCTTCCCCCCTCTTCTCCACTTATGGTTTAGAGGGTTACCATCCTAGCTCTCCTATATTACCTTACCTGGCTCCGTTACCGACCGCGCCGAACTCCGCCGGTAAAGTAGGTCGCGAATTTACCCGCCGAGTCTTTATTAGCAAATAATTAACCATTGTATTTCTTTCTGTTTCTTTTATTTGTTACAGCCGATAAATACGAGGTAGCGCCACCTAGCGGTCAAGGAGAGAACTAAATATAAATTCTTTTCTTCGCAACGTGCAAACATTATTTCGTTCAACTATAACCTTTATTTATTTTTTTGTTTGTTATTAAGTATTATTATCGGCGTTGTAATTATTTTTTTTGTTATTTTTTTTAATAAACATAAAAGAAAAGATAATTTAAGTTTAAAGTGTCGTGTTTGAACTTAATCACCAGTCCGCAGTACCCATCCTGCTTCCTCTCACGAACATTATCATTTAGTGTATAAGGATAGGTTAGCTTTGGATTATTTATTTAATTCTTTCAATTAACGTTATTTCTTTTCTTAATCATTTATATTTTTTTTCTCTTTAAATATTTAAATGGATTTTAATTCATTTTTATTTATTTTTATTTATTTCTTTCTTATTATTAATTTTATTAATTTGATAAGGTTAGGTTAGTTTAGTATGTAAGTTTGAACTTTGGCCTCCGAGAATCAACAATCTGCAGCGCCCTCTAAAAGTCTGACGCCTACGATATCAAGATCCATTCGAGGCAAAAAGGCCAAACGTTACATGGCGCAGCCGAACAGGGACCGGAAAATTTTTTTTTTTCGCGATTCTTTTACGTGAAAGTAAAGTTAAAATTCTAATTTAACTTTATAATTCTGCAACTTAAGTTGCATGGCGCCCGAAAACCTCACCGCGTTTCCGATAAAAACCTAGTTTTCCATTTTTGAATCTGTTATAGAACTCTTTATCCCTCCGCCATTGCGTCTTTCGGCTCTTCGTCTTCTTGATTACCTTAGCAAAAGTATAATTCTATTTTTGCCGCGGTCATAAAATAAAATCCGCATAATTGTTAACGGACACCGGTCTGTCCTTTTTTTTTTCTTTGCATTTCGTTCATTCTCTCCCAGCGTTAGCGAATCCTAGATGGGAAAATCTTACATGTAAATTGGTGATTAAGTCATACTCTTCTTGACCGACTTAGATACTAGGGTATAAAATTTTTTTTTTTCCTCTTCCGTCATATATATTTTAATACCGAAATGAAGAAACACTGGGTTTATAAATTGACCCCCACCGGACTCGCAGAACACCTACGCGACGCTCGTCTATCAACATCCGGAACTCTCATAGAGCAGCGCGCTTTATTTTTAAGTTATGTATCGCGTCACCCAGACTTGTACAAAAACGCGCCCGATGACCCCATCGATTACGACGAGGAAACCGATAAAAACGCCGATCTTTTGTTAAACGCTGAATTATTAGGTACGATTAATGCGAGTAGACAAACCGACACCAACTCGATAATTGTAAATGCGCCGTCGTCTCTATCACACGCCGGAAGTTCAACTAGTGGTACACCGATTATCGTTCAACTCCCTAACGACACCGCACGTACCATTGATCAAATGAGAAAATGGAACGTACACTTTGACGGTAAGGACGTTTACACGTTTCTAGAAAGAGTGCAGGACCTAAAAATCGCATACGAAATTCCGGACGCGAAATTCCTTCAAGGATTTCCTGAATTACTACGCGGAGATGCACAGTTATGGTACAGAAATTGCGCTCCCGAAATAACATCTTTTCAGCAATTAATCACGCGTTTACGTGATTATTATTTATCTCCCAGCGAACTACGCCATCTTGACCGATTAATAATAGATCGCAAGCAAGGAGAAAAAGAAGACATCCGGAAGTATGTCACTTCATTAGCTACCTTGATGCGACGACGCGGTAATTTAACCCCGGAACATCAGATTGAAAACATCTTTAATAATATGAAACCGGTTCTACGCCTGCATATTCGCCGATCAGATTTCACCACGGTCGAACAATTAATACAACGTGTCGAGGAGATAGAAGAAGTGAAAAATCAAATCATAGACTCGCAACCAAAACTCGCGCGTCCGAACTCATCCACCGCGACGTTTAATACCCAGCGATACTCCCGGTCCAAAAATTGTTGGAAGTGTAAGGAAGAAGGTCACAGTCGCTACGACTGCACAAATAAAGGACGGTTATTCTGCTCATTTTGCGGAAAGGACGGCATCATGACCATTAACTGCAAGTGCAAAGGGGCGGAAAACTCAAGACGGGTCGGCCGGCAATAAGGCACCGTCCGACCTATAACCTGCCTTGCACTCACTTTTCCAACGAAAACCGGTATATTATTTATTTTCGCGTGGGTGACAAGTCGCTAAAATCTTTAGTAGATCCGGGATCAATAACTTCTTTCGCCAGACCGGAAATTGTCGACCACTGTATTAAAGAAGGTTGGACAATCAACGAAGACCATTGTATAATAGGCCTGGCCGACGGAACAGAAACTCGGTCTAGTCAAGCCATTTCAGGAGTACTCACGTACAAAGGCCGTCGCGTAAAACATAGCTTCGCAATTATGTCGAACTTAAGTTTCGATTTCTTACTCGGTATGGACTTGCTAAAGAAACTTCGTATTCAAATTATACTAGAAGGACGGGAAATAAAATCAATCGAGCCCACTTCGTACGGTCAAAATACACAAAACTGCTCGGCTAACGTAACATCCGGCCTCCACTCTTTATCTTCGGACGAAGAAACTCGATTAAACGAGTTCTTAAAAACAGAACTGCAAAAATTCAACGACGTAAGCGGCAGAACTCCCCTTATTGAGCATGAAATCAAACTACTCGATCCCACGCCGATTAAACAACGTTATCGCCCTCGTAATCCGGCTACGCAGGCCATAATTAATCAAGAAGTCGATAAGATGTTAGCAGAAGGAGTCATCTGTCCTTCTCATAGCCCGTGGAGTTCACCCGTCGTGTTAGTAAAAAAGAAAGACGGTAAACCTCGTTTTTGCATCGACTTCCGCAAGTTAAACGCAGTTAGCAAAAAGGATGCGTATCCATTACCGCGGATCAACGCAATCCTCGACCGTTTGCGAAATGCACGTTATCTTTCAACGATCGATCTGAAGAACGGCTACTGGCAAGTGCCTCTGACTCCACAAAGCTGCGCCACTACTGCCTTCACAGTAGCTGGCAAAGGTCTTTTTGAGTTCAAGGTCATGCCTTTTGGCTTACATTCCGCGACCGCCACTTTTCAGCGTCTTCTCGATCGAGTAATTACGCCGGATCTTTCGCCAAACGTGTTCGCATACTTAGATGACATTATCGTCGTCTCAAGCTCCCTAGATGAGCACATGCAACATTTAGACGCCGTTTTCAATCGTTTACGACAAGCTAACTTACGGCCTAACCCGGAAAAATGCATTTTCGCACGTAAAAGCTTGAAATACTTAGGTCATATAATTGACGAGCAAGGCCTGCACACAGACACCGATAAAATCACGCCTTTAGCTAACTTACCACCACCCACGAACGTCAAAGAGTTGCGCCGGTTTCTCGGTCTTCTCTCGTGGTACCGTCGTTTTGTTAAAGACGCTTCTCGGGTCGCAGCTCCGTTAAATTTATTATTACGCAAGCAAACGAAATGGGCCTGGAAAGAAGCTCAACAAAAAGCGTTCGATGAAATAAAACGTCAACTAACTTCCGCGCCTGTCCTGACGTGTCCTGATTGGACCAAGACCTTCTCGCTTCAAACAGACGCGAGCCTAGAAGGACTTGGAGCCGTGCTCACGCAGGAAATAGATGGAAAAGAACACGTAATTGCTTACGCTAGCCGATCTTTGAACAAAGCGGAACGCAATTATTCCGTAACGGAACTTGAATGCCTCGCCGTCAAATGGGGAATATGGAAGATGCGCGACTACCTGGAGGGTTACCGCTTTGTGGTTATTACCGACCACCTCTCATTGAAGTGGTTAGATAAGATTGATAATCCTTCCGGTCGTTTAGCCCGCTGGGCGCTAGAGTTAAGCCAATGGGACTACGAAATACGTTATAGACGCGGCGTAGACAACACCGTCGCTGATATCTTGTCCAGGCAACCAACTAACACCTGCGCCATAGCTTCCACTCAACATTGTCCTTGGTACAATGATCTTTTCGACCAAATAACCGAAAACCCCCAGAATTTCTCAGATTTCTGCATCAAAGATGGTCGTCTCTTTCATCATCGCGCTCACGATTTAACACTCAATTATCTAGATACCGGCTCCTCGTGGAAATTATGCGTACCTTCATACGAAAGAGATCAAGTGCTCAAGGAGGTGCATGATGACGTCACCGCCGGTCATTTAGGCGTTTTTAAAACACTCGCTCGACTCTCCCAGCGCTACTTTTGGCCAAAGATGCTCAAAGACGGCGCAAATTACGTCAAAAAGTGCACAAATTGTCAAAAGCACAAAGTGCTTCAGAACAAACCGCCGGGCTTCATGCACGCAACGCCGGTAAACGCGCCTTGGGAGATGGTGTCCATCGACCTCGTCGGCCCACTACCCAGGACAAAAGACCAAAACGCGCAGTTGCTCGTAATGCAAGATCGCTTTTCTAAATGGGTCGAACTTCGTCCTCTACGTAGAGCCACCGCAAAAACCGTCATCAAAGCGTTAAGAGAACAAATTGTTCTCCGCCATGGTTGCCCTACCACCGTCGTAAGCGATAACGGCGTACAATTTAAAGGTCACGAAATGGCCGCTTTCTTAAAACAATACGGGATTAAGGCAAGATTTACGCCAAGTTACACCCCGCAATGCAACCCCGTAGAGAGAGCAAATCGAGTCATCAAAACAATGATACGCCAATACGTCGGTAAAAAACACAACACCTGGGACAGTAAAATACCCGAAATAGCTTTCGCTTATAACACCGCTCGCAGCGAATCCACGGGATTCACACCCGCTTACCTTAATACGGGTAGAGAATTTGTCGCCCCCGGGGCTTTAAATCAGAACCGCGAGAAATGCGATAGACTCTCCGAGTTAACAAAATTAAAGGACGCATTAATACTCGCGAAAAATAATCTCGCGCACAGTTTTAGTAAACAAAGTCACTACTACAACTTGCGTAGGAGGAGCTGGTCTCCTAAATTAAATGAACCCGTGTTCAAGAGGCATCATACGCTCTCTAATAAAGCCGCCGATAAAGCTGCTAAGCTTTCCGAGAAATACATCGGACCGTACACCGTGAAAAAAATCATTTCACCCGTAATTTTCGATCTGAAAGCACAAGACGGCTCGATCACCCGTCATGTGCACATAAAAGATCTTAAACCTGCGCATTAAACCGAACCTCCCCCCACCAATACCGGAGTGGGGTATAAATATCAGCTCCAACGAACTCGCTGATCATTCTTTCAACTGCCGTGCAACGAGTAACTTCTCTCTCCATAATGGAACCATCGTACGACGTGAATTTTTTCATCGCTCGTCCGCCGTCACACCCAACGCAAGTCATGACCCCGAGACCTCTTGATCCGAGCAAGCCGCGCAACAAGCCTTATATTACTAGCATCACCGCACCACCCGACAGGTTAAGGCAGGTAATCGAGGAGGCCCGACGCCGACGCGACCAACAGGTGGCCACCGTGAGATCCGCGCATATACCATCTACGCTCGCCCCTCGAAAGCCTAAGGTTTGTTGCACGGCCACCTCCACTTCAAGGGCCCCGAAGGCAAGCACATCACCATCATCGGACAAGAAGGGAAGGTCCTTGACTACCAACACCTTGCCAGATGGCACAGTATTTGTCGTGCCAACAGGGGTCAGGAAGATGAATACCATCGCTGGAGGACATCGGTACACCCTGTTGTTGGATAAGGCTACCGGTAAGGTAGAAAAGGTTCTAAAGAAACGGCCAGTTGGTGAGTCTACATTCTGTATTATATTATTCTTGTAAATATATTTTTCCCCTTTTCGTACGAAAATAGTATTTTTAGTTTAGTCAGTATTCTTTTTCTTTTGTAAAAGTAAGCTTAACCATAAAATTTGAATTTACTTGTTCTCATTTTTTTTATATATAGTACTTAATTTATGATACTAATTATGATTAAGGTTACTTAACCTGTTAGTTTAGTTTAGGTTCGTTCGCAAGCTTCACTCTCCCAAGCAAGGGGGGTGTGCGACGATTCAAAAATCGCGCTAGACGCAGTACCTGCGCTCAGCCGCTACGAGGCGCTACTCCCGCAACGGGAATAGCGAGCTCCATAGCATATATAAGCGAGCCGCTGAGCCAGCTACAGACTCTCTCCCCTTCCTCTGTGTAAGAGTGGGATTGCTCGGCACAGTGGGAGTTATCCTTTCCTATACTCCTGTCTTAGACTATGTAAGGGTGGGATTGCCCGGCATAGTATCCTATCTATCCGTCAGTGTAAGGGTGGGATTGCCCGACACTGACTCCTAGCTACTACCTCCACCATCGCTGGTCGGGGTAGAGTCCTCCGTTGGTCTTCGACCAAAAGTCTTCCCCCCTCTTCTCCACTTATGGTTTAGAGGGTTACCATCCTAGCTCTCCTATATTACCTTACCTGGCTCCGTTACCGACCGCGCCGAACTCCGCCGGTAAAGTAGGTCGCGAATTTACCCGCCGAGTCTTTATTAGCAAATAATTAACCATTGTATTTCTTTCTGTTTCTTTTATTTGTTACAGCCGATAAATACGAGGTAGCGCCACCTAGCGGTCAAGGAGAGAACTAAATATAAATTCTTTTCTTCGCAACGTGCAAACATTATTTCGTTCAACTATAACCTTTATTTATTTTTTTGTTTGTTATTAAGTATTATTATCGGCGTTGTAATTATTTTTTTTGTTATTTTTTTTAATAAACATAAAAGAAAAGATAATTTAAGTTTAAAGTGTCGTGTTTGAACTTAATCACCAGTCCGCAGTACCCATCCTGCTTCCTCTCACGAACATTATCATTTAGTGTATAAGGATAGGTTAGCTTTGGATTATTTATTTAATTCTTTCAATTAACGTTATTTCTTTTCTTAATCATTTATATTTTTTTTCTCTTTAAATATTTAAATGGATTTTAATTCATTTTTATTTATTTTTATTTATTTCTTTCTTATTATTAATTTTATTAATTTGATAAGGTTAGGTTAGTTTAGTATGTAAGTTTGAACTTTGGCCTCCGAGAATCAACAATCTGCAGCGCCCTCTAAAAGTCTGACGCCTACGATATCAAGATCCATTCGAGGCAAAAAGGCCAAACGTTACAGGTTAAATAAAAACCTTTAAAACACGGAGGATCGGCTTTATCACATTTCCACGTTTTAATCCACGGCAAACATAGTTTTAAAAAATTAATGACTTGAGAATTTTGGTCTGATAAAGGGCGTCGTAAAGGATTTTTATCTTTTGTGCATCTACTATTTAAACAGTTAAACAAATTATTAACATCTTCAACGAAATGCGCAGTTGCTATACAATCTGGATGAGTTAAGGGATCGTTTGGACAAAATTTACCGTCCATTAAAGCAGCTCACACGGAATGGCTAAAAATTTGAGCAGCTAGGCTAACGTTCATTAATTCGAAAGGGTTCGGATCCAAATGTCGATCAGTGAGTTTTGGTGCAGCTTTGCACGGTTTATTTCTCTCTTTATCACGTAATTCACGAATCGCTGCCCATGAAACACTACTATCACCCACCATTAATGACCGATTTTCAAATGTGTTACGAAGGCATTTAATTAAATGGGGAGGATCATAATTAAGAAAAATTTTTCTATCATACCGTTCTATAAAAGGTTTTTCTTCGGTTATCTCTAAATTTCGAATAGCCACCGTATTGGGAGATCCTAAATCGCAAACCATAGATTTAATTATAAGGCCCGTTTCTTAATTCAACCCAATCAATTGTGTCTAAAATAATATTTGTTAAAGATTCTCCGTCTACACTGTTGTGGGAGACATAGTAACTGATTGGTTGCCTCCAATCATGTTGCCGACCTCTCAGCATGAATACTAGAGCATGATTACCAAGTTTCGATGTACGACCATGTTCTCCCAAATCAGTATACCCTTCGATCTTATCTTTTTTACTGTTATAATTTAACCAAGTTTTTATGCTCATTTCGTCAAATAATAAAACGCATTCACGTTCTTTAATCGTCATACTTTTAGATTTTAATGTTAATAATTCGAATAAATTTTTCGTTTTTTCCGGTGTTAAATCTAATTCGTTTACCCACCTTCTAATCTTAGTTATGCAAGGTAAAGCAAACTTTTTTTCGTCACGTAAATAGCAATAAGCTTTAAGTGATTTATAAAATAATGATATCGCGAACTGTTTTTCATCGTTTGTCCATTTCATTAATTTTACGTGCTTAATTTGCATTTTAAAAAATTGTAAAACTTCTTCGTTTAATTTTTCAAAATCTTTGAAATGTGCTAATTCATCTTTATTTCTTTTTAATTGCTTTTCAAGATAAGCGATTTTTCGATTTTGTTTTTTTATAATATTTTGATAAAAGTTTATTCTACTCTGCTGTTTACGTACTTTTTTATACGCGGCCTCTTTATTCGAAGGTAATTGTTTTTTTAAAATAGCAATCTCTTTTTTTAATTTTTTTACACTAATTTCGCGCTTGTTATTAATTGGGTCGTTTTCTGATTCGCGTACTTCATTATTTTCACATCTGTTATTTAAGTCGCCATCTGGAATAATAAGTTCTTTATTTGAACATGTTGGCTTATTTAAATCAATAATTTCTGGCTCTACATTTTCAATAAGTGGAGGTAATTGTAAATCGATTAATATACTTTCTCTAACTGTATTATCAACAGGAATATCTATTTCTGCAGAGCCAACATCTTCATCACTAAATCTATTGTAGCCTTGACAATCGGCAAAGCAGTGGCTTTTAACTTACGTTTACCTGATTTGTCAAGGTAGATGTCATCTTCCAAAAAATGTTTCGAACACACACGTTTATTATCAAGGGCTGAATCTTGTAACTCATCTAAATCTAAATTACCTGACCGAAGAATCCATTCTCCTCGTCTAAGAATAAATGCTTATCAGTTTAAGAGGAGGTCGCGTATCTCTGTCCTTTTCTAATCAAAGAAATGATTTTTTTACTAAAACTAATAACTTTATCAAAAAATGAAGAGAAAGCCGCATCTTGTATCAAAAAAAGCAATATTTTCTTTGATAAGAAAAAATTAATTTCATTGCTTCGTTCTCAAGAAAACCTTGAAAAACCAAATTGTCCACCCTAACCTTTATGATTTAAGTTTTTCAAGGTTTTCTTGAAAACGAAGCAATAAAATTAATTTTTTCTTATGAAAGAAAATATTGCTTTTTTTGATACAAGATGCGGCTTTCTCTTCATTTTTTGATAAAGTTATTAGTTTTTGTAAAAAAATCATTTCTTTGATTAGAAAAGGACAGAGATACGTGACCTCCTCTTAAAAATGAATGAAAGGTATATTATTGGAAGAAAAAAAATAAGATATACAAAGAATATTAAACAAATTATTGCATAAAATTAAGTATTTTATATACACTGAGGTGATATTTCATAATAAGCGGAATACATGCTTTTGCTAAAGTTTCTTTTCAAATCTTTTAATTAAAAAAATCTTAATAGAGTAAACTGACCAATGTAAGATATTGTTCAATTGCCACTTTTATAGCTTTAGTCAAAAAGAAGTGTATGTCCAGTTCAACATTTGTATTTTCAGTATTGCCCAAGCGGAAATAATCTGCCGTTAATAACTAATAATAATTATATACAACGAAAAATAATTTTAAAAAAAAGTTATTATTTTTTATTATTCGTTATAAAAGTGTAGATTTTGGACTGTAATAACTGTTTATGATAGTTATTAATAATTATTTTACATTTATAACAGTTGATAAAAGTTATTATCAGTTATTATTTTTTATTATCTTTTTCAGCATGGTAAGTATATGCATAAAGTAAACCGTAAGTAAAAATTATTATCGGTTATTATTTTTTTTTTCTTTTTCAATCTAAGAGTTACTAATAATTATTTTCTATTTATAAAAGTTAATAGAAGTTATTATTAGTTATTATTTTTATCATCTTTTTCGGTATGGAAGGTATACATATAAAGCAAACGTTGAATAAAAGTTATTATCAGTTATTATTTTTTTTATCTTTTTTGGTATGGAAGGTATATATACATATAAAGCCAACGTTAAATAAAAGTTATTAATATTATTTTTAGTAATTTTTATTAATTTTTTATTAATTTTTTGAATTTTAAAGGTGTTCACTTGAAGGAAACGATAAAAAAAGTTATAATTATTTTTTCATTAGATTTTAAAAATTGTTAAAAATTGTTTTTGATTATTGAAAGTAAGTAGATAGGTAAGGATATAATTAATTCAAAAAGAATTTTTATTTTTATTTTTACATAAAAACTTTTATATAAAAATATAAGTCTTATTTTACAATTATAAAAGAAGTTTTATTTTGTATTTACAATGTCAACGCTAACATATAATACGATTTACTTATCAAATCTTAATTAATGCAGCGACCAAGAGCACCTTTAAAAATTGAGCTTAAATAATAATCATCATTACATTTTGTTATTATACAAGGCCGGTGTAGCATGGTATACTTAAGACATTGAATTTCGCCATGAAAGAGTGAACATTTTTTTAAATTTATGATTTCTTTCACATCAGTGTCATTAACAAATGAAACCGGTACAAGTTTTAATAATTTAAAGAAAATATAAACATCACAGTTATCGTCCTATTTAATCAAATATATAGAACTAATGATTCCGAATCTACTGTAGGGGTCTACACGCTAAGCGCCTTAGTGCGCATGTCAGAAATTGTTGTAGAGGGTTTTCGGGCCTCGTTGCGAGACGCGTCAGCGTCGTTAGTCAGTCGTGCTAGAGCCTCAGCACTGTTAACCAAATAAAGATTTATAGCCGGTAGTCCCGGCGTAATATTGTAACTGTAATTAATCTTGGTTTTTCTCTTCTTCCTAGATTCCTTCCGATCCTGTACACGCGTGCTTCTATAGACGGGCACATGGTTATCTTACATAACAATTAAGTGGATAATCACACTTCCATACAATCAAGCTCTTGTACAAACGTCTATATTGGTGACCCCGAGAACTTCACGGGAGGAGGATTTTCTGCATCTTCGAGTTTGGCATATTCTGAAGGAAGAGGAGTGCTCCATCTTAAAAGAAGCGGACGAGTCCATTGCATAACGACGGCGTCCATTTTGGCTCTTCACGATACTTGGCAGTTCCTGTTGTTGCTGCGGTTTGCTTGTCGCCTCCTTGTTACAAAGGTAAAAGGAAGAGGTTGAGACAGCAAAAAATCAATTTGCGTTGTAATTTGACGCTATACCTTCTACTCTCAAGAAAATAGTAGAGGTTTTTTGTTTCTTCTCATCAACGGTTAATTTGACGCTGCGCCTCCTTGTTACAAGGGTAAAAGGGAGAGGTCGCACCCGGATCATTCAGCAGGATCTCGAGGCCATTGGGGCTTCTGAGTAACGTCATCGACAACAACATCGGCAGAGTATCATCACGGTAACATCATCAGCCTGCCTGCGTGTCTTCGTTTAGCCCCGCTGCATTATTAGTAAAGGTATTTATTAAGTGCGTGCGCGTATCATTTTCGTACTAACATATAAAGCGTTTTCAGTGCGTGCGCGAAAATAAAAAAAACAGTGTTAATTAAATTCAACATCACAAGCAAAAAAAAAAAAAAATTGTATAAAAAGCTTGAAAGAAAGAAAAAAGCGTTTTCGGCAGCCATCTTGGCGTCGCAACGTATATATATATATATATATAGTATATAAGTGTGCACGGGCGAACGAAGGTTCGAGAAAGAGGCGTTATGTAATAAGGTTTTTGATGACGTGTTTCCGGGACGCGCGTTCTGTATGTAAAGATTATTCACTAACATTTGTTGAGGCGAAGAATTATTTATTTAATGCGCGGCCTAACCTTCATACAACTGGTTAATTTTTAAAAAGAAAAGAGTTTTCTGTATATATACGTCAATTTTGCATTTTCATTAAAAAAAAAAGAAAAGAAAGTTGAATACTAGTATGAAGATCGGGTAGCCATGTTGTGCTTGTAACGTACTGCGTACATAGAAACCGACGCTTGGCCGCCATTTTGAAAATATAAAATTTTACGTAAATTAAAAATTTTTCTTTTCTTGAATAAAATCTTTTATTGATGTAATTCTCTTTCATTTTGCGATTTCTTAAATTTAAAAAAAAAAACAATAATAAAACAATAAAGCAAAAATTTTTTTTGGCGAGCGTCGAGTATCGCAAGCAAGTGAACCGAAACGTTTTATTTATTTTAATAAAAATTTGAATGTATTTTAATAAAAAATCTTTCCATTTTAAATATTATTTTTAGTAATATAACAAACGAAAAACTTTTCTCGTCGCTTGCTTGTAGTTACTAGTAAATTCATGTCTGGTTTGACGTAACTATTTTAAGGTAAAAAATTGATATTATCAGTTAGATTAGCTCAGTGATCGTACAGCGTCCGGGTACCGTGAATGTGTGCGTTGTTTTTGGAATTCTCTTAGCTGCCCAGCGGTGCGTGCGGCCGAACGACGCGTCGGGGGCGCTCTTGCATCATACTTTTTTTCCTATGTCGATCATTGCAAACCGCCAGGACTGCGGCTGGTTTGTATTAAGACAACAGCTGCGACGAGTATCAATTTGGCGTTGCCGTGTAGATACTCCTGAGCAAAGCGCCAGTTGTCGGTCCTAGGCTTTAGAGATTGTAACGCGGTGTTAACTCGAGGGCGCCCGCGACCCTGTCCTTCGACCGCGCGTGCATCTCGGCTGCAATGTGTATAGTGTGTGTGCTGTGTGTTTTGGACAGCTATCTCTTTGTGGCAAGTGTCTTTGCCGTAGCGTTTTTGTAAGTCCAAAAGAGCGTTGATGGGCGATTCTGATAAGGAAATAACTGACCCATTCGGTGTAACGAATAGACTGGCACGTACCCCGCCACGTGGTACGACGAGAAGTGGTAAAACCTTCCTGCCAGGTATGAATGAAAACGAGAATGAGAATGCCTCAGGGCAAGTGAGTGAGACGGATAAAGCGAAAAATAATAATAGTACAGGAACGTTACCGAAAAATAGGGTAGATAATGTAGATAATAACCAGGCGCGTAAAAACGGTACACCGCAGGTAACGAGTACAACAGAAGGAGTTATTCCAGTAAGTTTGGAAAATAATACTGCACCTAGCTTATTAGGGGGAAATAACCCATTGAATAGTGGCAATAGTGTAGTTTATGCACCGCCAGTTAATCCAGGAAATCTTAATCTGACGGGTAATAATTTGCTTGGTGGTTTTAGTAGCGATTTAACTCCAGTCATGGAATTGCGAGAGCTGAAAAATCAAGTTGAAAGCTTGACAAGGCTAATATTGAGGCAGTCTGCAGAAAGAGCTGCCGCAGTGGTTAATACCGGAAGCACTTTACCAGGAAATTTCCCTGGTGTGCAAAATCCTACCTCTCGCAATGCTAACGAAATGCAAGCTACAAGTAACATCAATAGGCCTAAACAGCTAAAGTTTCAAAGCTTCTGGAAGCATGACCCTACTTCATGGTTTATGCTGCTAGAAAGCCAATTTGTCAGTTCACAAATATCAACTGATGCAGACAAATTATGGAGTTTGCTATATAATTTGAAACCGGATGAGACGTTGGTGGTGGCAACAACCATCAAGCAAGCGCCCGAAGGTACTAGATATGAAGCAGTAAAAGCTGAATTGATTAAGGAATTTGAAGAAACCCCACAGCAAAGATTGGATAAATTCGTAAACTTGCAGATGGAAGGAAACAAACCTTCAATATTTTTTAAGCAGTTGACCAACCTGGCTGGTGTACAGATTCCTCAAGAGACTGTACTTAAAATGTGGAAGGAACGGTTGCCTGCTGAGGTTGCTGTTGGCATGGGTCCTGAGCTCCCCGGGCAAACACTCCCAAGCAAATTAGAAATGGCAGATGAAGTTTACAGGTTGCAAAATAAAAGAAAAAGTAACATTGTTTCTGCGGTTCAGGTGGTCCAGGAGGAGGTCTCAAATGAATTAAATAAGCGTATAGATGCACTGGAAAAACAAGTTGCTGCACACAAGGGAAATAGTAATGTAAATAGTAGTAAATGTAACGAGAATAACTCATTTAAAACGTCAAATAGAGGCAGCTGGCGTAGAAATAATTTTAATAGGTCAAAGCCTACCCAACAGATAGCTAAATCTCCAAACCGTAACAACAACGTCTTGTGTTACGACCATTTCACCTATCGTAATGCTGCAGTAAGATGTACACAGCCATGTAGTTGGCGAAACCGTACCATTCAACGGTTACCCAATCGAAACTCAAATAGTAGTAATGAAAAAATGGGTAAGTCCTGTTTGCGAGGAGGCGGCAAACTTGGACAAAACAACTGTACGTCTCCACGTTTGGGATTATGATTCCTGCACTCTGTTTCTTGTCGATACAGGTGCAGAAATTTCCTTGCTGCCCAGAGGCGATAGGAATTTGGAGTTATCTGAATTGAAGTTGTACGCAGCAAACAACACAATTATTAATACATATGGTGTGGTGAGAAAAACACTAAATTTCGGCCTTAGAAGGCCTATTAGTTGGAATTTTGTGATTGCTGACGTGCCATACGCTATTTTGGGAGGTGATGTACTTAAATACCACCATTTAATACCTGACCTTAAAAATAAACAGCTGATAGATGGTGAGACACTAATGACTGTTGCAGCGATTCAAAAGACTGTTGAAAAAGAAATTAAAATTTTGTTGATAGAGCCGTCACATAAATTTGCTAGTGTGCTTGCTAAATTTCCCAAGGTTATTGGAATAGAAAGTCCAGTTTTCTCCAATGAGCAGAGAATAGCTCATTATATTAAAACAACAGGTCCACCTATAGCGCAACGTGCTAGAAGATTGTCTCCTGAGAAACTGGCAGCAGCTAAGAAAGAGTTTGCTGAATTATGCGTGCAGGGCATTTGTAGACCCTCGTCTAGCCCATGGGCAAGTCCCATACATTTAGTGCCAAAAAAAGACGGTTCTTGGAGAGTATGTGGGGATTACAGACAGCTTAATGCAGTCACCAGGCCTGATAGATATCCAGTGCCTCATCTTCACGACTTCCCAGTATTTCTAAGCAACAAGAAAGTGTTTTCATCTCTAGATATGAGAAAGGCTTATCATCAGATTCCTGTGACTCCTGAGGACATAGAAAAGACGGCTGTTATAACACCATTCGGCCTATTCGAGTATACAGTCATGACATTCGGATTGCGTAACGCAGCTCAGTCTTTCCAGAGGTTCGTAAATAGAGCCCTGGGAGATTTAGAATTTGTGTTTGTTTATATAGACGATATCCTCATCGCTTCAGAGAATATGCAGGAACATGAACAGCACTTAGAAATAGTCCTTAACAGATTAGATCAGTGCAACTTGCATCTTAACATCGAAAAATGCTTATTTGGCGTAAGCGAACTTACATTTTTAGGACACAGCATCTCGTCCAATGGACTTAAACCTTCAGCTGATAAGGTTAAAGCCATCGCTGAGTTCCCTAAACCAAACACCATCCAGCAGTTGCGTAGGTTTTTGGGAATGCTCAATTTCTATAGAAGATGCGTCCCTAAAGCGGCAGAGACTCAAATAGTCCTTAACGACTACCTGAAAGATTCAAAAAAGAATGATAAGAGGGTAATTAAATGGACTTTACAGGCCGAGCAGACTTTTCAGAAAGCAAAAGATGAGCTCTGCAGTGCTTCGTACTTAGCTTTTCCTAAAGAGGATGCTGAGTTAAGAATTGTTTCGGATGCATCGGATGTAGCAATGGGAGCAGCGTTGGAGCAGAAATGTGATGATTCTTGGCAACCAATAGCTTTCTTTTCTAGGAAGTTTTCGCCAACACAAAAAAGATACTCTGTCCATGATAGAGAATTGACGGCTATCTATGAAGCTCTGCGTTACTTTTACCATTATGTGGAAGCACGTAGCTTCAAGATACTTACTGATCACAAGTCTCTGATCTATGCCTTGACGCATAACGATGAGAAGGCAAGTGCAAGAAAAATCCGTCAATTGTCATATATTTCAGAATTTAATACTGAAATATGTTATATCAAGGGCGATGAGAATAGAGTCGCTGATTCGTTGTCGCGAATCGAATCAGTCAGCTCTGCTATAGCTATTGACTGGACTGATCCAGAATTGCGGAATCATCCACAGTTTATGAATGTTATCAATAAAATTGATGCATTTAGTCTTCCAACACTATTTGAATATAAATTACTCAGCGATGAGCAGCAAAAAGATGAACAGTTAGCTGAAATTTTACAGAATCCTGAGCACCCATTGAAGTTGCAGAAGCTAGCATGGGGATCAGACAGGTTGCCTATTTATTGTGACTTGTATGGTCACATAATTAGACCTTATTTACCTAAGACCTTAAGAAAGGCTGCATTTGACTCGGCTCATTCTCTCGCGCATCCTGGCGCAAAAGCAACTGATCGAATTATAAGAATGACGTATATATGGCCGAAAGTTAGCAGGGACGTGGTGATTATAGTCATTACTATACTTTAGTGGTAATAACTACGATTGATTATAATATTGTAGCAATGATTATAGGTGATTATAATCATTACTATACTTAAGTAGTTATAACTAAAATTGATTATAGAATTATAGTAATGATTACAGGTGATTATAGTCAATATTATAGTTGTGTGATGATAACTACATTTGATTATAAAACTGTAGTGATGATTATAGGTGATTATAATTATTACTATAGTCTAGTGGTAATAACTACAATATATTATAAAACTATAGTTATGATTATAGGTGATTATAATCATTACTATACTTACGTAGTAATAACTTTTATTGATTATAAAACTATAGTATTGAGTACAGATGATTATAATAATTACTATAGTTACATAGTAATAACTGTAGTTAGTTATAAAACTGTAGTAATGATTATAAGTGATTATAATTATTACTATAATTTTGTGGTAATAACTACAATTTATTATAAAACTATAGTGATGATTACAGGGTATTATAATCATTACTATTGTTTTGTGGTAATAAATATAATCGATTGTAGAACTGTAGTAATGATTATAGGTGATTATAATCATTACTATAGTTTTGTGGTAATAACTATAATATTTATAAAACTGTATTGATGATGATAGGTAATTATAGTCGTTATTATATACTTTTGGTAAAAACTGCAATAGATTATAAAACTGTAGTGATGATTATAGGTGATTATAATCATTACGTAAGTTACGTAGTGATAACTATATTCGATTATAAAACTGTAGTAATGATTATAGGTGATTATAATCATTACTATACTTACGTAGTAATAACTAAAATTGATTATAGAACTATAGTAATGATTACAGGTGATTATAGTCAATACTATAGTTTTGTGGTAATAACTACATTTGATTATAAAACTGTAGTGATGATTACAGGTGATTATAATTATTACTATACTTACGTAGTAATAACTTTTATTGATTATAAAACTATAGTATTGAGTATAGATGATTAGAATCATTACTATAGTGACATAGTAATAACTGTAGTTAATTATAAAACTGTAGTAATGATTATAGGTGTTTATAATTTATACTTTACTTACGTTGTAATAACTATAATTGATTATAAAACTATAATAATGATTACAGATTATTATAATCATTACTATATTTTTGTAGTAATAACTATAATTGATTTTGAAAATGTAGTGATGATTGTAGGTGATTATAGTCATTACTATAGTAACATAATAATAACAATAATTGATTATAAAACTGAAGTAATGATTACAGGTGATTATACTCGTTACTATAGTTTCGCAGTAATAACTATAATTAATTTTAGAACTGTAGTGTAGTACTATCTATGATTGTTTATAAAAATGAATTGATTATTATAGGTCATTATAGTCATAACTACAGTCCCGTAACGATAACTATATTTGATTATAAAACTATAGTGATGACTATAGGTGTCTATAATCATAACTATACTTATGTAGTTGTAACTATAATTGATTATACAACTGTAGTGATGATTATAAGTGATTATAGTCATTACTTTAGTGACGTAGTAATAACTACGTTTGATTATAAAACTGTAGTGATGATTATACGTTATTATAGTTATTACTATAGTTACGTAGTATTAACTATAATTGATTAAAATCTGTAATGATGGTCATAGGTGATTATAGTCATAACTATAGTTACGTAGTAATAACTATGATTGATTATAATACCGTAAAGATGATTGTACGTGATTATAGCTATTACTACAGTCACCTAGTAATAACTATAATTGATTATAGAACTATAGTGATGATTACAGGTGATTATAATCATTACTATAGTTTTGTGGTAATAAATATAATTGCTTATAACAATGTGGTGATGATTATAGGTAATTATAATTATTACTATACTTACGTAGTAATAACTTTTATTAATTATAAAACTATAGTATTGAGTACAGATGATTATAATCATTACTATAGTTACATAGTAATAACTGTAGTTAATTATAAAACTGTAGTAATGATTATAGGTGATTATAATTATTACTTTACTTACGTTATAATAACTATAATTGATTATTAAAATAGTATGTTTGTAACCATCACCTTTGGCTCAGATGACATTTATATACGGTTCAAGTCTTTTTTCCGTAATTACTTCTTATATGAATAATATACTATTAAGATATTGTGGCAGCCTGGATTAGATTTAATCGTTTTACGCCAAATTTCAAGATTATTTATTAATATTTTATATATATTAATAAATTTTATAATAATGGGGCGAAGCTTGCCCGTTCTAAAAAGATAAATAATATTTTTTTAAATAAAAAAAACTATTAAACTTAAATTTTATGAAAATATACTAATTATTCAAATGAATCGAATTACACGAAAAACTGGTTTTTACAGAAAATATTAATAAAAAAAGCACCTATATTTTCGAGTAACTTGAGTTATTAGAGTAATTCATATTTTTTTTGAGTAATTCGATTCATTCGAGTGCTCCGAGTAGCTCATATTTTTACGAGTAATTCGAGTAATAAATAATTTTTTAGAGTAACTCGATAAATTTGAGACACGAACTCGTAGAGTCGAGTAATTTATTTGAGTTGTTCATAGAATCGAATACTCGCGCTTACTACATTTATTTTACGTTCGCTTAATTCATTTTTTGCATGCCAAATGTTCATGTGCCATTAGAAAAAGTTAATTTCTTATAGGAAATAGGGAAAAAATCAATCATACTTGTGAGAAAACTACTTTTTTGCCCTTGGGTAAAATAGAGCTATTTCAGCCCCTAAGAATAGACATCAAAAATTGAATTTCACGCCCTGAGCGTGAATAAAAAATATATATTTCTGCTTCAATTTTATACAAAAAACACATTTTAAACATTTTCCGTAATTTTAAGAATCGTAAGTATTTTTAATGAAACACATTACATTCTGTAAAAATCAATAAATTATTTATTTACATACTGTAGAAAATTTCCTAATACATGGCCTCCTCAAGAATGGTAAAACTCAAAAGTTACCATTTCTAAGGTGGTCATCTATCAAGACGTTTACCATACCGCTCAAAAATTCGATACTACCGTGTAAAAGAAAGAGTCTTGAAAAAATGATCGGATTGCTGAAAACAATGTTGTAAAAGAATTCCAAAAAAAAAAGATTTCAAAGTATAATTCAAGAGTATAAGGTAAAAATTTGTAATTAATGCTCGAATATCAATTGTAAAATCAGTTAACACAATTAATGGATTTTGAGCTAATAGATATAATTTTTTATTTCTTCAACGTTTCGGACTTTTTTGAGTCCTTCTTCAGGCTGTAACAATATTATAACAAGTTTACATTTACGCATACAAGGAAAACAGAATTTAAATTAATACAAAAAACAACCGCACTTACAACAATTGTATGCGTAAATGTAAACTTGTTATAATATTGTTACAGCCTGAAGAAGGACTCAAAAAAGTCCGAACCGTTGAAGAAATAAAAAATTACATCTATTAGCTCAAAATCCATTAATTGTGTTCACTGATTTTACAATTCAAGAGCTTTAAAAATCGATGTATAAAATTAATTCGAAATTTTTTTACTGTATAAAAAAATTAACGTAAAAATAAACATTATTTTTAGACATTTTTAATTCTAGATTAGCTCAGACAATTTTTTGAATGTGATATAAAAAAATCTAAACAAAAAATAAAGTACTGTAAAAAAGCTTACATTAGCATTTTATAAACATTTTCTACGCTGAGTTTCTGGGAAGTTATAAAGCTTTAAGGTTTGGGATCGTTTAATTGGCCAATTTTCTGCATAAAACATTAAAAATCCCGAACTTTAAAGCTTCATAACTGTACGGAAACTTATTCTACAAAATATTTATTCATTGGTAAAATTCAAAAGTTACCATTTTTAAGGTGGCCATCTATTAAGACATTTACCATACCGCTCAAAAATTCGATACTACCGTGTAAAAGAAAGAGTCTTGAAAAAATGATCGTATTGCTGAAAACAATGTTGTAAAAGAATTCCAAAAAAAAGATTTTAAAGTACAATTCAAGAGCTTTAAAAATCGATGTATAAAATTAATTCCAAATTTTTTTACCGTATAAGAAAATTAACGTAAAAATAAACATTATTTTCAGACATTTTTAATTTTAGATTAGCTCAGACAATTTTTAGAATGTGATATAAAAAAACCTGAAAAAAAAATAAAGTACTGTAAAAAAGCTTACATTAGCATTTTATAAACATTTTCTACGCTGAGTTTCTGGGAAGTTATAAAGCTTTAAGGTTTGAGATCGTTTAATTGGCCAATTTTCTGCATAAAACATTAAAAATCCCAAACTTTAAAGCTTCATGACTGTACGGAACCTTATTCTACAAAATATTTATACATTTAGAAAATTGTTATTTCATTTTAGAAAGCTCTTCTAAGGTACTTTATTGTTTTCAGATATTTTTTATATCATATTCGAAAAATTGTCTGTATAAAATTAAAAAAGTGTTAATTTCCAAGTTACTATTTTTATACGATAAAAAACTTTGAAAATAATTCTATACATAAGTTCTTGAAGAGAACTTGAAAATATTTTATTTTCTACAACACATTTTCTAAGATATGATCATTTATTCCAGACATTTATTTATAATCGAATTTTTGAGCGGTATTGTTCTTTATTATAAAAACTGTGTTGAAATAGACTAAAATTATATGTAAATTAATACGGGAAATTGTTTTAAAGCACTTATGTTTTTTAAAATCACATAAAACTTTATATTCAATCAATAAATATACAACAAAATATTTACGTGAAATTTAATATAACATATGATGAATTAATTAATTTTTTTTTTTAATATTGCGTTTACATTTTATCTATATTTAATATTGACTGTTAATTAAAAACATCTTACAATAATAGTTCTAATTAAGCTTATATTGCCATCTATAGTGAAAAACTAGGTATTCACATTTGTAAACAATAGCAGAAATATAACCCGCATCTCGAGCAATCGAGTTGAATGTGTGACGTCGATCGCTGCGAAGTTGCTGCGTAACTTTACACGTTCTATTCCGTTCCTTTGTGCAGAAAATCAATAATTTTTAAAACATTCAATGAAAGATTAATTTTCAATAATTAATTTAAAATACTTAAAATCATACAATTTAAAAAAGATTATTTAATAAATAAAGGTCATATAATCGTCAATTGGAATATAAATTTAGTCAACTTACAAAATTTTTAATGAAAATCAAGATTCGTAAGATATCTCAAAAAATAGAGTTTTTATTATCAAAATACCAACTTTATGATAAAAACGACCTCATCATTCGATTCCTTGCCCCCCAAAACCCTTAAATCATTATCTCAATAAATTTATAATTAAAATAGTAAAAATTAAGCCACTATTTCTGCACGGTCACCCAACAGAAGATTCGACCGAATCTAGATTCAAAAGAAATGATTATTGGATCATTATGAATGCTAATACAATTAATACTTTTATGATTATTAAATTATAAATAATTCTCTTAGAAAGACTATTTTGTCATAACTATTTTAAAATTAGATTATTATTATTAACATAAATAATTATACCAATATCTGCAAATATTTAAAACTCGACAAATATTTTCATTTCAGATATATTTATTATTTCACATCTATTTGCTGTAATGTTTATAATCAGAATTTTAATACTGATAAATTTCAATATTAAGTCATTGTTTATTACTGAATAGTAACTAATAAATTATTAATTAATACTCAATCGTTATTTTATTGAATTATTATTTATAAAATAATTTATTTAATTAATAATTTCAAATTGATTATTTAATTCTTATACCATTTATTATCTTTGATTAATAAATAAAACAACAAATATTATCGACATTACAAGACTAACATTGCCATCTATCATTCAAAGTCATGTACTTCGAATGTAAACATTAGCAGTATAGACATAGTCAAACGCAGTTGGGTTATGTGTAATTACGATAAAAAACAAATGATCAATGACATCGTGGTTCACGGGGCAAAACGGAACGCACTTGTTGATATTTTCGAACATTCCCAATGGCGCTCTCTGATTGGCTAAAAAAGCGTAACTTTAAAGTGTCGTAGTTTAAAAACTATAAGAGATAAAAAAAAAATTACAATATAAACTTTGTTCAGAATCATCTCCTCTGTCACCCTGTCGCGGGAAATACAGTAGTTTAAAATCACCATGTATATATATATATATATATATATATGTATTGCATCGTATGGATGCGTTCACAAACTTTTCATTGTCTTGCTTAGGAAATTACGTTCGCATACAAATGGCTGTGTTAAACACGCTTTTTGAAATTGCGAACTAGTGATGCTTAGTATATTGCTGTATCCGAAAATCTACTGCTCATACTGGGGGTTTCTTTATAGATAAGCTGTATTGACCAATCAGAAAATTTCTTTGGAGCTATTCAACGCGTGATAAATTTTGTAAATACGGCGTGTGCAACCCCGAGAAGCATTTAGAACAAAACCGACCCGGTCAAAAAAGGTTAGCTGTAAAATATAGCTAAAAAAATAGTTAAATATATAGCTGTATCGAGCTGTTTTTACAGCTATATCAATGTGTTTTTTTGCTATTTTTTTTAGTTAAACGTTTACCTAAATTTACAGTTAATAATTTGATTAGCTACCAAAAATATTAATAGCTTTTAACAGCTAAAAATACAACTGTATTCTCAGTATTTTATAGCAGTATTCTCAGTTGTTTTTTCGATATTTTACAGTTGTATTTTTAGCTGTATTTTTAGTATATTACAGCTATATTTTTCATTGGTATTTTAACTGTATTTTCGGAAATTCACATAAAGATTATAATTTAACGGGATAATAACTTGTTCGGATCAGCTTTCGATTAACTTTACCGCTCGAAAATAGCTAAAAAAGATATTTTGTTTTTATTTATTTTTTTCGGCTTATTCTTTGAATTTGGACAAATTCACGCGCTTTCGCTTCTCATTTGTTAGAATAAATAGATACCCATATGGAAAAAATTTTTGGATATAATTGTAAATAACTGTTAATAACTGTAAATAAATGTAAATAAATGTAAATAACTGTAAATAACTGTAGAAAAGTGTTAAAAAATGTGGGAATTGAGACATAAATAACAGTTATTTACAATTATTTACAATTATTTACTGTTATTTACACTTATTTACAGTTATTAACTGTTATTTACACTTATTAACTGTTATTTACACTTATTTGCAGTTATTTATATTTATTTACAGTTATTTACATTTATTCACTTTTTTCACAATTATTTACAGTAATTTACGATTATTTATAGTTTTTTACAATTATTTGCAGTTATTTACATTTTCGAAAATTATCACAAATTTATTCAATAATTTTATATATAGGCGAAAATTTTTAAAAATGTGAATAACTGTAAATAATTGTAAAAAACTATGGAAAATTGTAAATAGTTGTAAATAATTATAAATAACTGTAAATAACTGTAAAAAACTGTAAATAACTGTAAATAACTATAAATAATTGTAAATAATTATTAATAACATTAAATTATCCACTAATTCAAAAATTTTTGAAAATGTAAATAACTGTAAATAATTATGAATAACTGTAAATAATTATGAATAATTGTAAATGATTATAAAAAACTGCAAATAATTGTAAATAATTGTAAATAACTGTAAATAACAGTTAATAACAATTAATAACTGTAAATAACTGTAAATAATAGTAATTAATAATAAATAATAGTAAATAACTGTAAATAACTATTATTTATGTCTCAATTCCTACATTTTTTAACAGTTATTTACAATTATTTACTATTATTTACAGTTTTTCACATAAATTATTTCCATACGGGTATTTACAAGTGAATAAATGTTGATACATGTTTTTATCAAAAATAAACGAAATTACTTATTTAGCAACTTTCGATAGGTAAAAAAGGTCTAAACCTCATATCTTCAAGAGTAACCCATATGGAAATAATTTCTGTGAATAACTTAATAACTGTGTAAAAATGTGAAAAAATGTGAATAACTGTTAATAACTATAATAAACTACCGCAATTGAGACATTAATAACAGTAAATAACAGTTGATAACAGTTAATAATTGTTACGAATAGATAATAATAATGATTAACTGTAAATAATAATAATTTACTGTTATTTATAGTTATTTACAAATATTTGTAATTTTTCACATTTATTTACATTATTTATTCACATTTATTAACAGTTATTAACACTTTTTCACACTTTCAAAAATATTCAACGTATAATCGTTTTTTTTATATATAGGCGAAAAATTTTGTAAATGTGAAAAACTGTTAATACTGTAAATATCTGTAAGAAAGTATTAATAACTATAGTTCACTGTAAGTTATTGCAAATAAATATAAATAATTATAAATAAGTATAAAAAATAATAAATTATTCAGCAATTCTAATATTTTGGAAAATGTTTGGAAATTTCTTCTGCGGCTTTTTAAAACAAATACACCCGATTTTGAATAATGCTATTTGGATAATTACAACTTGAGATATTGTTAATTTATTACAAATCGACGAGATAAACTCGTCGCGCTTGATGAAATTCGACTATATCTCAGGTTCTATCAAACATTTTTGATCGATTAAGGTCTCATTTTAAAGGTAAAAGTATTTTTCACAAAACTATACTACTTGAAGCTATTTATAAACATCGATAAACAAAAGGAGACTGATCAAAATTAGAATTAAAGCACTTTTTTGCTATTTCAATTGTTTATAACGCTACAACGTTTAAACAAAAAGAGATACAGGAATCTTGTGAAATACTTTCTTCTGCGGCTTTTTAAAACAAATACACCCGATTTTGAATAATGCTATTTGGATAATTACAACTAGAGATTTTGTTAATTTATTGCAAATTGACGAGATAAACTCCTCGCGCTTGATGAAATTCGACTATATCTCAGGTTCTATCAAATAATTTTGATCGATTAAGGTCTCATTTTAAAGGTAAAAGTATTTTTTACAAATCTATACTACTTGAAGCTATTTATAAACATCGTTAGACAAAAGGAGACTGATCAAAATGAGAATTAAAGCATTTTTTTTGCTATTTCAATTTTTTAAACAACGTTTAAACAAAAAGAGATACAAAAATTTTGTGGAATACTTTTTTTTGCGTTTTTTTAAAACAATTTTTCCATCTCTTGATGACTTAGTGCCACGGTGTCATTGCAAAGTTTGGTAAAAAAAAAACACATCATGCTGTACTTTTTGTGCATGCATGAAAAATAATACATGTAAAAATAAGTAAATTATCCTTAAGTTGAATAAATAATATAATTTTTTTCTTAATATTTTAATGTTACCCCTTTATTTATGTATATTTCTTTATTTATTTTTTATTATTAATAAAAATAGATTGATAGATTTAATTTTTGTACCTAATTTTTTACGGGTTCGTATCGTTAATTTGCAATAAATTCACAATATCTCAAGTTGAAATTAACGAAACAGCATGATTCAAAATCAGTGAAGTAGTGCCTAAGACGCGTGACTCGTATTCCCGTTGGCGCGGGATCGATTCCCCGTCTGGTCGCTTTTTCGCTGTCTCTGCCATGGGCTGACACCACGTTAAATAATATGTTAAATTGTGTTGTTTTAAAAATGAATTTCTATGTGTTAAAAAGGGCAGTAATGCCCGTGAATATAATTAAAAAAAAAACAAAAAAAAAAATCTGGTGTATTTGTTTTATGAAGCCGCAGACGAAAGTATTTTACAAGATTCCTGTATCTCTTTTTGTTTAAACGTTGTAGCGTTATAAACAATTAAAACAGCAAAAAAAGTGCTTTAATTCTAATTTTGATCAGTCTCCTTTTGTTTATCGATATTTATAAAAAGCTTCAAATAGTATAGTTTTGTGAAAAATACTTTTACCTTTGAAATGAGACCTTAATCGATCAAAAATATTTGATAGAACCTGAGATATAGTCGAATTTCATCAAGCGCGACGAGTTTATCTCGTCACTTTGTAATAAATTAACAAAATCTCTAGTTGTAATTCTCCAAATAACACGATTCAAAATCGGGTGTATTTTTTTTAAAAAGCTGCAAAAAAAGTATTTTACAAGATTTCTATATTTCTTTTTGTTTGAACGTTGTAGCGTTATAAACAATTGAAATAGCAAAAAAAGTGCTTAAATTCTAATTTTGATCAGTCTCCTTTTGTTTATCGATATTTATAAAAAGCTTCAAGTAGTATAGTTTTGTGAAAAATACTTTTACTTTTAAAATGAGATCTTAATCGATCAATAATATTTGATAGAACCTGAGATATAGTCGAATTTCATCAAGCGCGAGGAGTTTATCTCGTCAATTTGTAATAAATTAACAATATCTCAAGTTGTAATTATCCAAATAGCATGATTGAAAATCGAGTGTATTTGTTATAAAAAGCTGCAAAAAAAGTATTATACGTGATTTTTGTATCTCTTTTTGTTCAACCGTTGTGGCATTATAAACAATTGAATTAGCAAAAAAAGTGCTTTAATTCTAATTTTGATCAGTCTCCTTTTGTTTATCGATATTTATAAAAAGCTTCAAGTAGTATAGTTTTGTGAAAAATACTTTTACTTTTAAAATGAGATCTTAATCGATCAAAAATATTTGATAGAACCTGAGATATAGTCGAATTTCATCAAGCGCGAGGAGTTTATCTCGTCAATTTGTAATAAATTAACAATATCCCAAGTTGTAATTATCCAAATAGCATGATTCAAAATCGAGTGTATTTGTTTTAAAAAGCTGCAAAAAAAGTATCATACAAGATTTTTGTATCTCTTTTTGTTCAAACGTTGTGGCATAATAAACAATTGAATTAGCAAAAAAAGTGCTTTAATTCTAATTTTGATCAGTCTCCTTTTGTTTATCGATGTTCATAAATAGCTTCAAGTAGTATAGTTTTGTGAAAAATACTTTTACCTTGAAAATGAGACCTCAATCGGTCAAAAATGTTTGATAGAACCTGAGATATAGTCGAATTTCATCAAGCGCGAGGAGTTTATCTTGTCAATAAGTTTTTCAATAAATTAACAAAATCTCTAGTTGTAATTATCCAAATAACACGATTCAAAATCAGGTGTATTTTTTTTAAAAAGCTGCAAATGTTAAGTCCTGGCTTTACACCAGGACGGAGTTAATGATTGATTATGTTGTTGATATGAGGAAAGTATATTTTATTAAATGAAATAATAAAGTTTGATTTCAAAAATATTAAATTTGAAAGTTAAGTCTAGTGGTAGAAAAGCTCTACCAATTTTAATTGATATAAATCGTTCTCACGATTAAATATACTTGAATTGAAATAATGTAGATCAAAATATAATTGTAAGAATCTTACCTTGATTTGGCTAAGTAGATACAGGCAGACAGTAAATAAGTACACTCGATTTAATATTTTAATTATACAGATTTTATTTGTTACTTTTATAATAAACTGAATATAGTGCGCGAATATTTGAATAATTTTATAGTGCGAGAAATATAGTTGTAATAATTGTATCTTTGAAGTGCTTGTAGAAATTCTTTGATAAAGTGCTTTGAAAAAGTGTCTGCTTTAAAGTGCTTATTGAAGTGCTCTTTTTTCCCTGATTTGATATGTCTTTTTATATTGATGATCCCTGCCTTGTTTAAGAATTTGAATTGGTGTCAACCGATGGAGCAATGCTTATTCTGCATTTTAAACTTTTATTTAATGATATGGTTAACGTGGTAAATCTGGTTCGTGTAGTCTTCGTAATTGTACTTATTTTGTTAATTCTGAAAATCGCATTGCCCTTGGTTTCTTAACAAACGACTTACTTTTACAATATGCTTGCTAAGGTAAATTAGCTGATTGATCAATAACTGCATATTTTTGGAATGATAAATTTTGAAATAAAAGATACGTCGTGACGTAACACCTTGGGGCTCAAGATGTTGCTTATCGGTACGAGAAGCAACAAAAGAAACAATTTTAATGTAATAACAATTTTCCAGTTATTGATCAATTTACATAAATATCTTAAATCTATTTTAATATAAAAATGTTTTATTTGAATGTCTTCATACGATTATTCGATGTATTTTTCTATTATATAATTGTTAAGTAATGTATGATATAAGAAAAATGTAAAATTCTTGAATTATATTGTTATTTCAAACTTTTAATATTTGATAACATTGCATTTGAGTTTTGACTTACTAAAATTTTTTTGATTGATCAGTAACTGTATATGTTTGAATTAATAAATATAAGAGTAATAAAATGTAATAAATTTTGTACAGTTATTGATCAATTTACATAAATAACTTAAAATCTATTTAAATATAGTATTGAGTAAAATATTTTGTTTGAATATTTTCTTACAATTATTCGATGTGTTTGTAGTAAATATATTTAAAAAAAGATAATTATTAAATTATATCGTTATTTTAAACTTATAATATTAAAAAATAGTTTTTTTTTTTCTTTTCAATTGTATAAATAACTATCTGTTATAATTTATAGATTCTTATAATTGTTTAAAAATAAAGTGAATATATAAGTGAATATTCATTCACTTCCCTCCCGGCTTAAGATGATTGCGCAGGTGACAACTAAGCAATAAAAAGAAAACTTTTCTAAATTCTAATTTTAATATTTTCACTTGATACATTAGATGTGGCTATAGATTATTTAATTATTTATTAAACTATAAGTAAAATCCTATACGAAGTATAGGTTACAATGGAAATCCTTACAGAGACAAAACTATTTTACCTAAACGTAAGTTTGGTACAAAATTAAAATAGCATAAAAAAAAGTTAATACTAATTAAAAATATATAAATTATAGTTATTAATATATGTGATTATAATTAACATTAAATATTATCCAGTTATAATAATGATCTTCTTATGATTCGTATAGAATTGTTTTTTTTAAATCTTTCATGTATGTACAAATTATTGTAATTTATTTTGACATTTTTTTAAAAGCTACAAGTTTTAAAAATATAATAAGAGATCTAACATGAGTAAAAAGTAACTTTATTAGTAAGTTATTATTTCAATTTCTCAAAAATGTTCTGCTTTTGTCTGTAATTTGTGTAGTACTTTAACATAATTCTGATTGAAACTTCAACTAATCAATTGTAATTTTTGTCTTTATTTTGACAAATATGTCCTCTAAATAATCTTAGAGTCTAGAATGAAAATTGAACTATGTTCTCTCATTCTACATAGAACTTATAATAAAGTTCATTATTTCTTTTTTTGCTTTACAAAAAAAATTTTTTTTTTTTTTTTTAAGTCTCGATAAAGACTTTTTTTATGATAATTTTCTTTTTATTCTGGCAATACATTTTCTAAATAAGTTTAAAAGTTCAAATATTCATTTGAATATTGATTTATGTTGCATTTGGATCAAAGTATGTAACTTTCCCCCCTTTTTTTTTGCTTTTAAAGATTCTTTTTTTGATGTGAAAAATGAAATCAGTTTTACGAATACATGTCAGACAGTATATGCTTGTATACCGTAAATTCAGAGGCAAAAGTAGTTGATTAATAACTAAAAATATAAGATAAAATATACATTTATAAGTTTAATGATAGTTATAACTAAATGTTAGATTTCTTTTACAAGATGTTTCTTTTGAATGAAAAATAAAGATGAAAGTATAGATAAAAAGATTGATATAAATAAAATTTTAAAGTTTAAATCTTATAATACAATATACGTTTTATAAATAGATAATGTATATGGCTGATTCCATTTCAAATCGAACAGTCAGTATACACTCAAGTCACCAATTACTGCGCTAATGGAGTATGTTATTCTACCCTAAAAATAAGGGTATACGTATTTTTTTATTTTGCTGAAATATCAAAATTGCATCAGATATGCACTTTTGAAAATTGCATACAAAAACTAAATGTTAAAACTGAAAATGTTGAGAATAACTTTAGAGAGCTATCGTTTTACCAATTTCCAATGAATTTTGATAAACCTTTTTTTATTTTATTTCGTTTTGAGCCCTCTTCAACTCCGTGCAAGAAATTTAAAAAAAAAACTAAAAAATGACTGAGATATATGCATTTTACCAAAAAATGCACTTTTTATGCACATGCATTTTTCTCGAAAAGGCCATTTTTTTTTTTGCTGAAATTTTTTTTGCTGATAGTCATAAAAAAGTCATATGTGGTTAAAAAAACTTGGGGAATTAAAATCACATATGGGCAAATCTTTAAAACTTTTAATGTACTAGTGGCGAGTCATTTTGCAGCTGCTACTGGGTTGCCACATGATGCACAATATCTAAACTGGGTTCATACATTTTGTGCAATCCTGTGACTCTATTTCTAATGGATTTGATAAGTGTGCCACCAACGGCGCAGTAGATATTTCTATAAAACGTAAATTTTTATATATGAAAAATTACATAATTTTATGTATGTAAAAATTTACGTTTTATAGAAATATCTACTGTGCCGTTGATGGCACACTTACCAAATCCATCAGAAATAGAATCACAGGAATGCCCAAAAGGTGTGAACCCAGTTTAGATAGTGTGCATCATGTGGCAACCCAGTAGCAGCTGCAAAATGACTCGCCACTAGTACATTAAAAGTTTTAAAGATTTGCCCATATGTGATTTTAATTCCCCAAGTTTTTTTAACCACATATGACTTTTTTATGACTATCAGCAAAAAAAATTTCAGCAAAAAAAAAATGGCCTTTTCGAGAAAAATGCATGTGCATAAAAAGTGCATTTTTTGGTAAAATGCATATATCTCAGTCATTTTTTAGTTTTTTTTTTTAATTTCTTGCACGGAGTTGAAGAGGGCTCAAAACGAAATAAAATAAAAAAAGGTTTATCAAAATTCATTGGAAATTGGTAAAACGATAGCTCTCTAAAGTTATTCTCAACATTTTCAGTTTTAACATTTAGTTTTTGTATGCAATTTTCAAAAGTACATATCTGATGCAATTTTGATATTTCAGCAAAATAAAAAAATACGTATACCCTTATTTTTAGGGTAGAATAACATACTCCATTAGCGCAGTAATTGGTGACTTGAGTGTATACTGACTGTTCGATTTGAAATGGAATCAGCCATATAATGATTTTACATATTTTATTAAATTATTAACTAACCTATTGATTTAAATTAATTGATTTAAATTTTTTAATATAGATTCAATTCATTATTTATCAAATCAATTGATTTAGATGTAAATATTTCTTATTATTTAAAATGATTGATTTAAGTTAATAGGCTCCTTAAATCAAAAATCTGTGAATTTTCAAGCCACATTTTGAAAACTTACAGATTCCTCGTATTTTATAAAAATTGTTTATCAATGAAAAATTAATAATATGTATAAATAGGTATATGTAACAATAGATAAATGAATTAGCACGTAACTAGAAAAGATTACAGAAATTAAAAAATCTTTAACATTTTAAATATTCCTGAAAAAGAGAAAAAGATATTAGATTTTTTTCTAAAATATTTATAATTTTTTTTCATGATATAATAATAAGTATCAAATATGGTTCTCATTTGTTTGATCTTATTTGGTAAAATATCAGTGTATTTAAATATATTATTATCAATTTTTTACTGACTATATCTTGTTGATTAAGTGTAAGTGTGATATAGTTGATAGGTATTTTAAAACATATTTTATTATCTAATTGATCTTGTTTTATTTCGATGATATTAGTTTGTTCGATATTTTTATCAAATATTATTTTATATTGATTTTTATTTAAATTATTAAAGCTTATTGGTATTTTCAAAAATTTATTATTTTCGTCTAGAAAATCATCTTTGTAATTTATGAGTACTTCCGATATATTAATTTTGGTAGTGAGTTTGGCTTCACTTTTACATACTTGTATTAATTCATTTAGAGCTGGTATCCTTGTATCATTTAGATTATGAACATTGAATATGTTACTTTCGTTATAGATTACTAGTTCTTTTTCGAAAAAACACTGTTTCGTTATTATTTCAGGATTAATTAGTTCTGTTATCAAATTTTCGGTAATATTTTCATATTTTACGCAATCAATTTTTAATGGAATAATGTTATCGAAAATTATTTCTGATTCTTTTGCAAATTTTTCACATAATGTATTAAGAATTATGTATTTTTTAAATTCATTTTGTTTGATATCGTTTGTGAGCAATTTTTCATTTTCTACGCAACTTATTATTTTTGTATCATTTTTTATAGTTGGAACAAATGAATGCACTATTTCGAAATCTTTTGGAATTTGGTGTATTATAATTTGATTACTCTGTAATTTTTCGGTTTTGTCAGATTCAATTAGAGTGCATTCAAATTCTTCTGTTTTTATAAAATTGATATGAAGTTCATTATATTTCACTTCATTAGTGATTTTATTGATTAATAAAGTAGTTTTAGCTTGAAAATTTTCGTGATTTTTTTCTATGTTTATTTTTTTGTTATCCTCTTTTTCATTAATTTCAGCATTTCTTATTTCAAAAAGTGTGAGTGTTTTATCATCAATAATTGAATCGTCCAATATATGTGATTAAGGTTCTGTGGTTTTATGTGATATAGTTTTTTGTTCGTTACAGGATGTGTATTATTATATAATTCTGCATGTAAATCATATAATTTCTTGCAATTTTCTCTCGTATGACCTTTTATTTCACAAAATAAACAAAAATTTTTGTTTTCAGAGAAATCGTTTTGATATATAACATTTAATATTTTTATAAAGTCATCTATGTTGTTAATTTCTGCAGAATTAATAAAAGAGCTAATGTAACCTTTTAGTTTCGATTTTGCAGTCAGAAGAAGTTTTATTTTATCTTGTGCTAAGCTTCTTGCTAATTACATTTTATCAATATATTCTTCAGGTAATATATTGTTACCATCGAATTCTGGTAAAAGTTCAAACAAATAATCATCATCATAATCCATTATGATTTTTTATATCTTAATTTCTTGTAAAAGGAATTTTCTTTATTTAATTAGGATATTACTAAGTAAATGTGTGATATGATGTTAATATGCAAATGTTATTATAGATACTTTTATTATTCATCAATATTAAATGATCCATGTTATATCAAAAATGTTTAAATGATCTTTTTGATATTTAGTATAAACTCGTTATTAATCATAAAAATTGTTATAAATATTGCTGATTATACTGTTTATAACTACATTTTTAAACATAGAATATTTTGAATGTTATTTAATAAATTTCTTTGAAACTAACCTACTATTCTTGCATAAAAACTAAGAATATTATTGATGTGTTTTAAATTTTTATAATGACCTACTGCTGTTGTTAATATACGAAAACCGTATCGAAAAAATTTTCGCTGAGTTTGTACTTTTACGAGTTCGATACACTTTGTAATATTTTGATGATCAATGTCTACTTTTTTTTGGAGTTTGTTTATTTTGAGTCAAACTTTCTGGAGTGGGCCACTAAAAATCGAGTAGTTGAATTTAATATAATTTTTCACAGATAATTGAAGGTTTATATGTCAAAATCAATGTCTTAAAATATTTTTGGAAAATTTCAATTTTTGAAATATTTATAAACAAATGAATTTTTTTTTCGCTATTTTGATAAAATAGTGATTTCTTAGCAACTATTCGATAAAAATAAACGAAATTTGGTTTACATATGTATTAATACTAATAGAATAATATACTAAAAACTTTTTTTATAAAAACCGAAAATTATTTAAAAAAAAACCATTTTGCAATAAGCTATTGAAAATTTATTCAACTTCTCCTAAGGCTAGGAAATTTTTCCAGGGAGGATTTGATTTTTAAAGCATAAAACTAAAAATACGTGGAAGAAAATTTTAGTGCACTTAATTAGAAAAATAATTATGCATTTTTAAATATTGGAGTATGAGCGCAGACTGACTGGTTTTTGGCTTGTAAAATGAAAACTACTAAGAGAATTACTATGGTGTCAGTAGAAAATTTGTAGAAAATTAAATTATCAAGAAAATGAGAGGTCAAGCGATCTGATCGGTTTATTAGAACCGAAAAAAATTTGGAAAAACGGGAGAATTTTTCGTTTTTTTCAAAAATTTATAACTTTGTTATTTATGAAGATTAAGAGCTGAAATTTGGCATCGAAGTAAATAATTATATCTTCTTTTAACGGTCCGAAGGCAGATACTATCGGATTATTAGTTTCTGCGCATTTGCAATTTTAATTTTTTTTACGCTTTTTTTTGTCAGGTTGTTATTAATTTTTAAAATCGTTGTACATACTTTTCCAAAACGGTTTTGAAAACTAGAAATAAAATACTATTAAACATAATTTAAAGTTTTTATTAAAATAGTGTAAAAAATTAAAAAAATTAAACGCTTCACGGCACGCGCCTGTATATCTATATTGCTTCCCGTACATCCCCACTTTTTACTGTCCGTCGCATGCTCGGCCGTTTACATTGATGTTATATAGTGCATATTTCATAATAAAAACTTGGAATAATGTTTAATGGTATTTTATTTCTAGTTTTCAAAACCGCTTTTGAAAAGTATGTACAACGATTTTAAACAGTAATAACCTGGCAAAAAAAGCGTAAAAAAATTAAAATTGCAAATGCGCAGAAACTAATAATCCGATAGTATCTGCCTTCGGACCGTTAAAAGAAGATATAATTATTTACTTCGATGCCAAATTTCAGCTCTTAATCTTCATAAATAACAAAGTTATAAATTTTTGAAAAAACGAAAAATTCTCCCGTTTTTCCAAATTTTTTTCGGTTCTAATAAACCGATCAGATCGCTTGACCTCTCATTTCCTTGATAATTTAATTTTCTACAAATTTTCTATTGACACCATAGTAATTCTCTTAGTAGTTTTCATTTTACAAGCCAAAACCAGTCAGTCTGCGCTCATACTCCAATATTTAAAAATGCATAATTATTTTTCTAATTAAGTGCACTAAAATTTTCTTCCACGAATTTTTAGTTTTATGCTTTAAAAATCAAATCCCCCCTGAAAAAATTTCCTAGCCTTAGGAGAAGTTGAATAAATTTTCAATAGCTTATTGCAAAATGGTTTTTTTAAAAATAATTTTCGGTTTTTATAAAAAAAGTTTTTAGTATATTATTCTATTAGTATTAATACATATGTAAACCAAATTTCGTTAATTTTTATAGAATAGTTGCTGAGAAATCACTATTTTATCAAAATAGCGAAAAAAAATTCATTTGTTTATAAATATTTCAAAAATTAAAATTTTCCAAAAATATTTTAAGACATTGATTTTGACATATAAACCTTCAATTATCTGTGAAAAATTATATTAAATTCAACTACTCGATTTTTAGTGGCCCACTTCAGAAAGTTTGACTCTTTATTATTTTTTACTATACATTATCTTTAATTATAAAATATTAATATTAATAATGTATATAATTTGAATTAAATTTAGTAATATAAATTGGATTATTGTTAATTAGTTAAAGAAATCGTAATAAATTTAATAATGCTTATTTTAGCTGTATAATGTGTATTGTTATAAAACTTAAATAGTTTACTAGTATACTATTAAATGTTAATATTAATAGTATACTAGTATATATAGTATAATAGTAGTTTAATAACAAAAATTTATAGTATTTTCTTAACTTACCCTAGTGGAAATCGAATCTGTGAATAACTGGGAATAACTGTTATAAACTGTTCAGTTTGAGACAGGAATAACAGTTATTCCCAGTTATTCCCAGTTATTCACAGTTATTCACAGTTATTCCCAGTTATTTACAGTTCAGTTTAAAAATAATTTGAAAAATATAAATTTGAAAAAATAAAAAAAAAAATTTTTTTTTATTTTTTTTCTATTATAAATATATTTGGGAATAACTGTTATTCGTACCTCTGTTTTTTCAAATTATTTTTAAGCTATAAACTGTGAATAACTGGGAATAACTGAGAATAACTGGGAATAACTGGGAATAACTGGGAATAACTGGGAATAACTGTTATTCCTGTCTCAAACTGAACAGTTTATAACAGTTATTCCCAGTTATTCACAGTTATTCCCAGTTATTTCCAGTTATTTCCAGTTATTCCCAGTTATTCACAGATTCGATTTCCACTAGGGTAATATTGCTTAATAGCAATTTTTGTTGACCGTGAATTTTAGTGTTTCTTAACTGTGTCACTTTTGTTGATTTAGTTATTTTCACTTATGTAGTACTTTTGAATTTTTTTATTTATATATTGATACATAGATTATATTTATGTATTTAATATATTTTAAAATTTGTTTCAATATTTGTATTTGTATTTTATTTTATAGTATGAATAGCATTCTGTGTAAATTGTATATTTTGATTCAATGATTATTATTTGCACTTTTATTTATTTTTAATATATTTCAATTAAATTCCTTTTTTATTTGTTTCATATATTATTTTTGTTTATTTATCGATGCACTTTGTATTTAATATTTTGTATATAATATTTTGTATATAATATTTATTTTAGATTGCACTTTATTTTTATTATTAAGGATATCGGGTAGGCAGTTCTATGGGAATAGAACCACCAATGCTGCCTAGGCCAAATGCCCTTTGCAGCCCCATAGTTTAGTCCCACCAGCAACCCTTCACCACAAACTTATGGATGGGTTCCGGGCATGTGCGGTTAGACATAGTTAGATACGCAATGTATCGTGATCTCTTTATATAAGGAAATCACATTATTTAGAGGAAGTGTCCTGATTTTGTTAATGTCAGGGCACTCCATTCATATGTGTTTCATTCTAGTTGTCGCTAGTTCCTCACACTCACAGAGGATGTGCTGAACCGTCTCCAAGGCGGCCCCGCACCATCTGCATGCAGGAGAACCAGCTACTTTCATATTGTACATGTGGTAATTTAATTTACCATGCCCTGTCGCTATTTGTGCGACTATGTTTATATCTTCTCTGCTTAGGTTCAGACCCCGTGCCAGCCACGCATGATTAGGGTCATCACCAAGCAGAGCTTTAGCTTGCTTGCAACCTGGTGTATCCCTTCAGGTTGTTCTATGTTGTGTCTCTCGCCATTGACACATTTTTTCTTTAATTTGGCTCATCTGAATTCCCAAAGCAGGCTCAGGGCCAATTAGTGGTGTTTTTGCAGACAATTTTGCTAGATCGTCTGCTACCCTGTTGCCTTTGATTCCCACGTGACTGGGAACCCAGTAAAGTTTGAGTTTCCTGCATCTTTCTCCTAAAGTATTTAGTGAGTTGATGCATTCCTCCACTAGACTAGACTTAGTTTTGTAGCTTTTTAAGGCCATGAGTGCCCCTTTGCTATCCGAACAGATGTTCACTATGTCTTGGTTGTTCGCATCTAGTGCCATCTGAGCAGAAATCAGTATAGCCACCAGTTCTGCCTGGAAAATTGAAGCCTGCTTGCCTAGCGGGACCATAGTCCCCTTCCCAAGCCTCCTTCGATAGATGCCTGCTCCAGTACCCGTTGCGGATTTTGATCCATCCGTGTACCAGATGTCGCCTGAGTTCGGTATTCTATCATTACCTTTTCCTGACAGCCAGTCTTCTTTGGTTGGGAAAATCACCTCGAATTTATTGTCGAAGTGATATTTCGTCACCATCAGATCTGACCTCATCTTTAATAGTACATCTTGTTTAAGGCAAGGAGGGTTAGTGTGTTCACCTCTCCCTGTCCACATGTTGAGAGCAATCAGTCTGCATGCAGACCTTGTAGCAGCCTCTTGTACGTACAGTTGTAAGGGTGCCACTTCCATCAAGAATCCCAGGGCTTCTATGGGAGTAGTCCTCATTGCCCCTGTCATGGCTCTCAGGACAAGTCCCCTTAGCCTATCTAGGAGCTTCGCAGTTGTTGTTTGGCTGGTGCGTTTCCACCATACCACTGCTGCGTAAGTTAGTCTAGGAATGAGAATTGTCCTAAACATCCACAGGATGGTTGAGGGTTTAAGTCCCCAATTCCTTCCAATAGTTCTTCTGCTAAGCCAAAACATATTGGTGAGCTTCCTACAGCACTCTTCTACCTGGGGTTTCCAGTGTAGCTTGCTGTCCAGTATCACCCCCAAGTATTTGGCCTCGGATTTTGGTGTTAATACTTGGCCTCCTAGCTTTAAGGTTTTATGCAGTTTCCACTTATACCTCCTCGTGAAGACCACCACCTCTGTTTTGCTAGGGTTGATAGACAGTTTGTTGGTTTTGCACCAGTTCCAAAGTCTGTCCAGTGCTGCCTGTAATACATCTGCTAGCGGTTCAAGGAAACGCTCCCTCACCACTATCATTATATCGTCGGCATATCCAATGACATGGCATCCGGTTTCTTTAACACAGGTTAAGGCACCTTCTGCCACCAAGTTCCATTCTAACGGGGAGATCACACCACCCTGAGGACAGCCATTTGCGACTGTACCCCTGACCGTGGTGTCACCCCTGGTTACTTCCAATAATCGGTGACTCAGCATGTGACGGATCCAGTTCGTGATCATGTCCGGCACTCCTTTATTCTTGGCTGCTTTGCAAATAGCCTCTGTTGGGGTATTGTTGAAAGCCCCCTCTACATCCAGGAGGGCTCCTATGGCGAATCCTCCTGTTTCTATTTCTTCCTCGATTAATGACACTGCTTTATGCAGTGCTGTTTCGGTAGATTTGCCTTCTGTGTAGGCGTGTTGTTCTGGTGATAGCGGATTCTGTGTGAGAACCGTCTCCTTGATGTATCTGTCGATGAGCCTCTCTATCGACTTAAGCAAAAAGGACATCAGACAAATAGGTCTGAAGTCCTTTGCCGTGGAGTAGCTGCTTCTTCCTGGTTTAGGAATGAAAACTACTCTTGAATTCCTCCAGTTTTCGGGTGTATAGCCCAGCAACAAACAGGCTCTCGCCAGTCTCACGAAAGGGCCGAGGATAACCTCCGTGCCCTGCTGAAGCAGGACCGGGTACACCCCGTCCACCCCGGGAGACTTAAACGGCCCAAAGGAGAACCAGGACCACCTGACACGGTCTGGGGAGATAATCCCGGCTGCAAGCTTCACCCTAGCTGACTTGTCAGCGGGTCCACCGCAACCAGGACCCCAATTCACCCGTGAAGGGTTATCAGGTTGATCACTCTCCCCACCCTCCAAGTTAATAAAACCCGGAAAGTGCGTCCTCATCAGGCAGCCCAAGGTCTCCCTGTCCGTCACTGAGTAACCACCCTCTGGAAGTCTAATGGCACCCAACCATGCCTCCGGATTCCGTGCAAACAGTTTGTCAAGTCGGGATGCCTCCGGACCTTGTTCCACTTCCGAACAGAACTTCCTCCATCCTTCCGTGTGGGCCCTTCTGACCTCCGTTCTGTATTCTTTCTGTTTGTCTCTCCACTTCTGCCAAGGTAACTCCTCTTTGGATTTCTTGGCCTTTTTGAACAATCTTTTGACTGTCTCCTTAAGAGTTTCCAGTTTGTGATTCCACTATGGAGACTCATATTCTGTCCTCGCTTTCTTGAGAGGACAGCTCTTAGAGAATGCCGAGATGATAGACTGTTGGAGCATTTTCGCCGCCCCTTCTATCTCTTCCCTGTTCCCAATATTTTTAGGGAATTCTCTCATTGCTAATGAGAGTTCCTTTTTGTATGTACCCCAGTCCGTACTCCTTGGGTTCCTAATCCATTTGACCTCCTGAAACAGAAAACAAATATTAAACGTGATCTGTGCATGATCAGAGAGCGTGTCCCGCACAGCATGAATAAAGTTTTGTGAACACAGTGTTAGGTCGATCACCTCTCTTCTCTTTATATTAAAGAAGGTAGGTTCCGACCCCCTATTAAGAATATCTAGTTCAGTGGTGGCTAAGTACTCGAGTAGGGCCGATCCTCTAGCATTCGTGTCCGTGCTGCCCCACACCGTATGGTGCGCATTGGCATCACATCCCAAAACCAGAGGGAGACCCCTCCCGCCACAATAGTCCACCAACTTAATTACCTCTTTTGTAGGAATCTCTTCCTTATAGGGGAGATAGACTGAAGCTAGTACTACCTCCTTTGAAACACCTCTTATGGAGAGTTTTACCTTAGTAGCCACTACATCTCGAGTAATGACTGCCATAAATGGCGTGTTTTCTAGACCTTTGATCCAGATACACGCTCTGGGTTTGACTGCTGTTGGATCTTTGACAATTTTGCCACCTCTTCCAAGTCCTTTAATAGAGCCTTTGACGGTCCATGGTTCTTGTATCAATGATACGTATGTGTGCGCCGCAGACTGACTCCTCGCAAGAAGAGCTGAGGAGTCTTTACTGTGGTGCAAGTTAATCTGAGTAATTTTAAGGATCCCCTCCATTTGGAAGTTCCCCTATTGATTACTTGATGCTTCCACGGTCTTGACAGAGTATCTAACTTCAACTCTGCCCATACCGTAGTAAGCCTTGTTGTCTGATGAACTTAGACTTTTGATGGACGATTCGGGAATGCCGACAATAAGCATCATTCCCTCCTCGTCTGACTTACCTTCTGACTGCTCCTTTGACCCTTGGTCCGGTTGCGTCTTTTGCTGGTCCTTTGGTTCTGCTGGACCCTGTTGTTGCGGCAGTTTGCTTGGCTTCCGGGTTTCTGAGACCGCGTACAGCCTCCAGCCATCCACCTTGAGTGACGGATTGAGCCTCCCCAGCCTCCTCAGCGCCACTCCCGCTTCCACCTTTGTAGGTAGAAGGATCGTGGCTCTAATCAGACGCTGGAGGAGCTCAATCCCCCCTACTCTGAGGATGGGAGCACCTGGCGGACTCTTCTCACCCATCTGCCGCACAAACCACTCCCTACTGAATCGGTCCGCTGGCACGACGACCATTGCACCGTTCTTTACCATAGAGTCTTCGAACCTTGGCAGTTCTCCGTCCTCTATTTGGTCGACGCGCTCCTCAATCTCCTTACGAAGATTCATCAGATCACTTGATGAGAAGCATTTATCTGGATACTCCACCGGAACCAACACTACCGTGAGTGGGTTAGTTCTTTGTTGCACTTTATTTATTTGCGTTTAATATTTTATTTATTTATTTATTTATTTATGCACTTTTATTTGATTTATCAATATCATTTATGCGCTTATATTTTATTATATTGTTTATTTTATTTACTTTATATGCTATGCGCTTTGAATATATTTATTTATTTATTCGATATATTTATCTCTTTATTTGATTGCACTTGTATATTATATTTTATTTTTATTATATTTGAATTATTTATGCACTTTGTATATTTTATTTCATTTATTTAATTTCACTTTATTTATTTTATTTGTTTGCACTTTATATTTTATTTCATTTATGTATATTCACTTCATATATTTTATTTTATTTATGTATTTTCACTTTATATATTTTATTTTATTTATGTGTTTTCACTTTATATGATTTATTTTATATATTTGCACTTTACATTGCTGTTGAATTTATTTAATTGCCTACTTTTATATATATTTTTGTTATTTCTCACTTCTGATTGAATATTATATTTTTATACTGATAATCTTCAAGTATATTTAACACGATCCTTCAATTAAAAATTTGTACCGGAACCAAAATGTTAAGTCCTGGCTTTACACCAGGACGGAGTTAATGATTGATTATGTTGTTGATATGAGGAAAGTATATTTTATTAAATGAAATAATAAAGTTTGATTTCAAAAATATTAAATTTGAAAGTTAAGTCTAGTGGTAGAAAAGCTCTACCAATTTTAATTGATATGAATCGTTCTCACGATTAAATATACTTGAAATGAAATAATGTAGATCAAAATATAATTGTAAGAATCTTACCTTGATTTGGCTAAGTAGATACAGGCAGACAGTAAATAGGTACACTCGATTTAATATTTTAATTATAGAGATTTTATTTGTTACTTTTATAATAAACTGAATATAGTGCGCGAATATTTGAATAATTTTATAGTGCGAGAAACATAGTTGTAATAATTGTATCTTTGAAGTGCTTGTAGAAATTCTTTGATAAAGTGCTTTGAAAAAGTGTCTGCTTTAAAGTGCTTATTGAAGTGCTCTTTTTTCCCTGACTTGATATGTCTTTTTATATTGATGATCCCTGCCTTGTCTAAGAATTTGAATTGGTGTCAACCGATGGAGCAATGCTTATTCTGCATTTTAAACTTTTATTTAATGATATGGTTAACGTGGTAAATCTGGTTCGTGTAGTCTTCGTAATTGTACTTATTTTGTTAATTCTGAAAATCGCATTGCACTTGGTTTCTTAACAAACGACTTACTTTTACAATATGCTTGCTAAGGTAAATTAGCTGATTGATCAATAACTGCATATTTTTGGAATGACAAAATTTTGAAATAAAAGATACGTCGTGACGTAACACAAAAAAAAGTATTTTACAAGATTTCTATATCTCTTTTTGTTAAAACGTTGTGGCATAATAAACAATTGCATTAGCAAAAAAAGTGCTTTAATTCTAATTTTGATCAGTCTCCTTTTGTTTATCGATATTCATAAAAAGCTTCAAGTAGTATAGTTCTGTGAAAAATACTTTTACCTTTAAAATGAGACCTCAATCGATCGAAAATAATGGATAGAACCTGAGATATAGTCGAATTTCATCAAGCGCGACGAGTTTATCTTGTCAATTTGTAATAAATTAACAATATCTCAAGTTGTAATTATCCAAATAGCATGATTCAAAATCGAGTGTATTTGTTTTTAAAAGCTGCAAAAAAAAGTATCATACAAGATATTTGTATCTCTTTTTGTTCAAACGTTGTGGCATAATAAACAATTGAATTAGCAAAAAAAGTGCTTTAATTCTAATTTTGATCAGTCTCCTTTTGTTTGTCGATGTTTATAAATAGCTTCAAGTAGTATAGTTTTGTGAAAAATACTTTTATTTTTGAAATGAGACCTTAATCGATCAAAAATGTTTGATATAACCTGAGATATAGTCGAATTTCATTAAGCGCGACGAGTCTATCTTGTCAATTTGTAATAAATTAACAATATCTCAAGTTGTAATTATCCAAATAGCATGATTCAAAATCGAGTGTATTTGTTATAAAAAGCTGCAAAAAAAGTATCATATAAGATTTTTGTATCTCTTTTTGTTCAACCGTTGTGGCATAATAAACAATTGAATTAGCAAAAAAAGTGCTTTAATTCTAATTATGATCAGTCTCTTTTTGTTTATCGATGTTTATAAATAGCTTCGAGTAGTATAGTTTTGTGAAAAATAGTTTTACTTTTGAAATGAGATCTTAATCGATCAAAACATTTGATAGAACCTGAGATATAGTCGAATTTCATCAAGCGCGAGGAGTTTATCTCGTCAATTTGTAATAAATTAACAAAATCTCTAGTTGTAATTATCCAAATAACACGATTCAAAATCATGTGTATTTTTTTTAAAAAGCTGCAAACAAAATATCATACAAGATTTTTGTATCTCTTTTTGTTAAAACGTTGTGGCATAATAAACAATTGCATTAGCAAAAAAAGTGCTTTAATTCTAATTTTGATCAGTCTCCTTTTGTTTATCGATATTTATAAAAAGCTTCAAGTAGTATAGTTCTGTGAAAAATACTTTTACCTTTAAAATGAGACCTCAATCGATCGAAAATGTTGGATAGAACCTGAGATATAGTCGAATTTCATCAAGTGCGAGGACTTTATTTCGTCAATTTGTAATAAATTAACAAAATCTCTAGTTGTAATTATCTAAATAACACGATTCAAAATCGGGTGTATTTTTTTCAAAAAGCTGCAAACAAAGTATACTACAAGATTTTTGTATCTCTTTTTGTTTAAACGTTGTAGCGTTATGAACAATTGAAATAGCAAAAAAAGTGCTTTAATTCTCATTTTGATCAGTCTCCTTTTGTTTATCGATATTTATAAAAAGCTTCAAGTAGTATAGTTTTGTGAAAAATACTTTTACCTTTAAAATGAGACCTTAATCGATCAAAAATGCTTGATATAACCTGAGATATAGTCGAATTTCATTAAGCGCGACGAGTCTATCTTGTCAATTTGTAATAAATTAACAATATCTCAAGTTGTAATTATCCAAATAGCATGATTCAAAATCGAGTGTATTTGTTATAAAAAGCTGCAAAAAAAGTATCATACAAGATTTTTGTATCTCTTTTTGTTCAACTGTTGTGGCATAATAAACAATTGAATTAGCAAAAAAAGTGCTTTAATTCTAATTATGATCAGTCTCTTTTTGTTTATCGATGTTTATAAATAGCTTCAAGTAGTATAGTTTTGTGAAAAATACTTTTACTTTTGAAATCAGATCTTAATCGATCAAAACATTTGATAGAACCTGAGATATAGTCGAATTTCATCAAGCGCGAGGAGTTTATCTCGTCAATTTGTAATAAATTAACAAAATCTCTAGTTGTAATTATCCAAATAACACGATTCAAAATCGGGTGTATTTTTTTTAAAAAGCTGCAAACAAAGTATCATACAAGATTTTTGTATCTCTTTTTGTTAAAACGTTGTGGCATAATAAACAATTGAATTAGCAAAAAAAGTGCTTCAATTCTAATTTTGATCAGTCTCCTTTGTTTATCGATGTTTATAAATAGCTTCAAGTAGTATAGTTCTGTGAAAAATACTTTTACCTTTAAAATGAGACCTCAGTCGATCGAAAATGTTGGATAGAACCTGAGATATAGTCGAATTTTATCAAGTGCGAGGAGTTTCTGTCGTCAATTTGTAATAAATTAACAAAATCTCTAGTTGTAATTATCCAAATAACACGATTCAAAATCGGGTGTATTTTTTTTAAAAAGCTGCAAACAAAGTATACTACAAGATTTTTGTATCTCTTCTTGTTTAAACGTTGTAGCGTTATGAACAATTGAAATAGCAAAAAAAGTGCTTTAATTCTCATTTTGATCAGTCTCCTTTTGTTTATCGATATTTATAAAAAGCTTCAAGAAGTATAGTTTTGTGAAAAATTATTTTACCTTTAAAATGAGACCTTAATCGATCAAAAGTGTTTGATAGAACCTGAGATATAGTCGAATTTCATCAAGCGCGAGGAGTTTATCTTGTCAATTTTGAATAAATTAACAAAATCTCTAGTTGTAATTATCCAAATAACACGATTCAAAATCGGGTGTATTTTTTTTAAAAAGCTGCAAAAAAAGTATTTTACAAGATTTCTATATCTCTTTTTGTTTAAACGTGTAGCGTTATAAACAATTAAAATATCAAAAAAGTGCTTTAATTCTCATTTTGATCAGTCTCCTTTTGTTTATCGATATTTATAAAAAGCTTCAAGTAGTATAGTTTTTGTGAAAAATACTTTTACTTTTAAAATGAGATCTTAATCAATCTAAAATATTTGATAGAACCTGAGAAATAGTCGAATTTCATCAAGCGCGAGGAGTTTATCTCGTCAATTTGTAATAAATTAACAATATCTCAAGTTGTAATTATCCAAATAGCATGATTGAAAATCGAGTGTATTTGTTTTAAAAAGCCGCAAAAAAAAGTATTGTACAAGATTTTTGTATCTCTTTTTGTTAAAACGTTGTGGCATAATAAACAATTGAATTAGAAAAAAAGTGCTTTAATTCTAATTTTGATCAGTCTCCTTTTGTTTATCGATGTTTATAAATAGCTTCAAGTAGTATAGTTCTGTAAAAAATACTTTTACTTTTAAAATGAGATCTTAATCGATCAAAAATATTCGATAGAACCTGAGATATAGTCGAATTTCATCAAGCGCGAGGAGTTTATCTCGTCAATTTGTAATAAATTAACAATATCTCAAGTTGTAATTATCCAAATAGCATGATTGAAAATCGAGTGTATTTGTTTTAAAAAGCCGCAAAAAAAAGTATTGTACAAGATATTTGTATCTCTTTTTGTTCAAACGTTGTGGCATTATAAACAATTGAATTAGCAAAAAAAGTGCTTTAATTCTAATTTTGATCAGTCTCCTTTTGTTTATCGATGTTTATAAATAGCTTCAAGTAGTATCGTTTTGTGAAAAATACTTTTATCTTTAAAATGAGACCTTAATCGATCAAAAATGTTTGATATAACCTGAGATATAGTCGAATTTCATTAAGCGCGACGAGTCTATCTTGTCAATTTGTAATAAATTAACAATATCTCAAGTTGTAATTATCCAAATAGCATGATTCGAAATCGAGTGTATTGGTTTTAAAAATCCGCAGAAGAAAGTAATTAACAAGACTTTTGTATCTCTTTTTGTTTAATCATTATAGCGTTATAAACAATTAAATTGTTTATAACAATTTATTCGACATCCGGATCGAAATCCACCATCGATTTTCATGTTCAGGAGGTTAAAAAGACATTATAAAAATCTTGGTGGGTCAATCTAAATCAAAGAGGCAACCGTGACCTATCTGGCGCCTAGACTAAGAACGACACTACCTATTGATTAGAACCCTATTGAAGATAATGACGTCTTTTAAAGACGTCTTTGGACGTGTCTGGATTTGGAACAAAAAAAGACGTCTTTTAAAGACGTCTTTTTTATCAATATATTAAAAATAATACCTACTAAAATGTTTCAAAAAAGAACGTACTTAAGCTAAAGTGTATATACTTGAAGTACGTAATTGAAGTATATATACTGATTTTCAACTGTGAATAAACACGCAAAATTATAACCTCATATACCTGCATCTCTGAAATTTAGATAAGGGATTGCTAAGTTATGAAAAACGGCACCTCACAGTTAAAAATGTAACTACTGAAAAAATTATTCGAATCGACTAATAATTCTGTCTTTAACTGTTAGGTGGCGTTTTTCTTAATACGCGAACTCCTACGAAAATTTTAGTGACTCGGGTATATAAGGTTATAACATTTCCAGTTTGTTCGCTCAAGTTTTTCGGTCTGCAGAGAGCTGATACTTATTTTGTTTCTATATTCCTAAAGAAAGATACCCCATTAAAAATAATAACGTAATAAAATAATACTTTTTTGGAACATTTTAGTAAGTACTTTTTTAAAAATTTTGATAAAAAAGACGTATTGATTTAAAAGACGTCTTTTAAAAACGTCTTTTTTTGTTCCAAATCCAAACACGTCCAAAGACGTCATTATTTTCAATAGGGAAAAACTGTCATTAATCAGTGAACTGACCCCGAGCCTCGTATACATGATTTCGTCTGCGATATGAAATAAGTATCACAATTTGTGAATACACAAATTCTGAACAAACCTTTGTATACGAACGGCATCGCTCCAGACCTCACTGAAAAGTGATGGACTTCTCGAGTGTAAAAGGTGATATGCATAATTGTAGTGACTAGTATCTTAACTATTACTTGTAAATAACGTCAAAATTTTCGTAAAAAATTTGATTGTTTCTAATATTATTCAATCGCCAAATATAATTACACTCGAATATAGTTTAAAACCATAATCCATAATAGAATGCTTTAGATAACGATTGTTTTATAGATGTAGTGTAGAATCATTTAATCGTAATTTCATCAATATATATAAATAAATTGAATTATAGACCAAAATTTAGATTTTAGATTTGTTGACATTGATTACAACCATAAGTGTAGGAACAAATCAAATTTTTTTGCACATGAGATCTCATGTGAGATCGGGTATCAGGAAAAAAAATTTTTTTTGCACATGAGATCTCACGTGAGATTGGGTATCGGGAAAAATTAATTTTTTTGCGCATGAGATCTCACATGAGATCTCACGTGAGATTGGGCATCAGGAAAAATAAAATTTTGCAGCACGTGAGATCTCACTTGAGATCTCATATGAGTTCTCATATAAGATCTCGTTTCATTTTCAATCGTGAGATCTCATGTGAGATCTCATGTCATTTTTTTCAGTAGGATAAACTGTAAATAACTGAGAATAACTGAAAATAACTGGGAATAACTGGGAATAATTGGGAATAACTGAGAATAACTGTTATTTCTGTCTCAAACTGAACAGTTTATAACAGCTATTCCCAGTTATTCCCAGTTATTTCCAGTTATTCCCAGATTCGATTTCCACTAGGGACCTATGGTAATTTCTCAAAACAAGGGCAAAAAAAAAAAATAAAAAATATTTTCTGACGCCCCAAAGCGCCCTGTTTTTCTTACCTTTTTATTTTTTTAAATATTATTATAATTTGTAATTTTATTTAATTTTATTTTCTTATTTTTCATTATTATTTGTTATATTTTTTAATATTTAATTATTTAAACAATTTTTTAATTTTAATTTATTTTTTATTATTTTCAAATTATTTATTTATTTAATTCTTTATCTGGTTTCAAATTAATTATTTCTTTTAAATAATATATTTTTTTCTTTATTAAATCATTAATTATTCATATTTTAATTAATAAATTTTAAGTTATAAGCGCATAAAGGCATAGTAAGCGCGTGACCTATATACAAGGTTATATCGACGGTGGCTACGAAAACAATCACAACTGAGTAATTGACTACGAAAAAAAACACATCTCCAAAAGTGCGACGCAAAAAAAACACATCTCCAAAATTGTGACGCAAAAAAAAAACATTTCAAAAGTGCAACGCAAAAAAAACACATCTCCAAAGTGTGCCACCAAAAAAACACACTCCCCAAAGTGGCGGCGAAGAAAAACACACCTTCAAAAGTGCGGCGAAGAAAAACACATCTTCAAAAGTGGCGGCGAAGAAAAACACACCTTCAAAAGTGCGGGGAAGAAAAACACATCTTCAAAAGTGGCGTCGAAGAAAAACACACCTTCAAAAGTGCGGCGAAGAAAAACACCCTTTTTGAAAATTGTCACTGTGTTTTAAAGAGGTGTTCTTCTTCGCCGCCACTTTCGAAGGTGTGTTTTTCTTCGCCGCCACTTTTGAAGGTGTGTTTTTCTTCGCCGCCACTTTTGAAGATGTGTTTTTCTTCGCCACCACTTTTGAAGGTGTGTTTTTCTTCGCCGCCACTTTTGAAGATGTGTTTTTCTTCGCCGCACTTTTGAAGATGTGTTTTTTTTCGCCGCACTTTTGTAGATGTGTTTTTCTTCGCCGCACTTTTGGAGATGTGTTTTTTTTCGCCGCACTTTTGGAAATGTGTTTTTTTTCGCGGCACAATTTCGATGTGTTTTTTTTCGCGGCTCTTTTCATCTGTGTTTGTTTTCGTAGCCACCGTCGATATATGGGTAATTCTTTCATACTTTTAAAAATCATGTTACTGCGTCATTTCTCCTAAATATGAGATAGCACATCTTGTTAGCAAATGTTCACTGATTTATTGAGTTATTAGAAACTAATTTTGTTATATTTTTAATGATAATTAGACGTGTCATTTTATGGCGGATGGGGAAAAGGGGTTTTTTTTTTGAAATTTAAATGTTACCAGGCCATGTAAAATGATAAATTACCGCTATAAAAAAAATGACTACTGCTTTTTTTATTTGAAATTCACACCAAAGCTTTATCTATACACATACTTTTGGAAAATCAAGAGCATGGGTGTGTGCCTGTTAACAAAAGTACTTTCTGAAAGGTTATTAAAATGTTACCAAAAATTTATATATTTTACTTTTTTCTGGAAAATACGATGCTGTAAAAAAGACTATTCAGCGGTGACATTTTAAACTACATCAAAAGGTAATATTTAGAATCACAAAGAGAAATTTTTTATTAGGAACGTGTGCCTAGTGTAGATAAAGTTCTTTGTTCGTTTGAAATTATACTTAAAAAACGTGACTCACTTTTGAAAATAGGTTTTTATCCACTAATATGAAAACCTAAGCTTTGATTCATCTTTTCTCTGTTGTGAACTTTGTAATTTACTATTTTATAATACTCAATGTAATCTTTAAGTTGCTTTTGAAGTATTATTTCGAGTATTCTGGAAATCATTGAATTTTTCCCGGCTATTAAATTTTCCAAATTTACATCGATTACCTAGTTTCTATCAATGTTTTAATTCTAAAGAGTTTAAACTTTAAAAAGCTCAGTTTTAGTATGTATTTAATAGCTTACACCTAGAACGTTGAGTTGAATCATCACTGAAATTTCTAGATTTTAAATTAAAAATTTTTAGATTTAATGTTTATTAAATAAACTAAAATATTTGGTTAAAAGGAATATAAGTATTTTTATTCGAAAACATAAACTACACAAATCTATGTCAAATTTCATACCCTAAGATTGACAATTTTAGCAAAAATAAATTGATATTCCACTCACTTATGATTTGTAATCAGGAATCCCAAAAGCCATTGGGTAACTAATATCACTCAATTTTAATACCCGAATCGCCAAAAATGAATTTTCCAAAAAAAATTGCCATTTCTGGCATATTTTATTTATTACAAAAAATTTTGTAATTATTAATGTAAATTGCGAATTTAAATATTTTCTGTAACATATTAAACATGTAAAAATGAAAAAGCTCAATGGAAAATGATCTATTATAGCCCAAAATACTTAAAAAACTGATCTGAGATAGGTAAAATATTATACCTGGGTGTGATAATAATGAATATATTTAAATGTCTTATATTAAAAAAAGCTATCTTCAAAAGTGAGTAATGCGATTTTTTCTTTTATTATCATTTTAATATATCAACATTTAAAAAAAATAAATTTGATACATGTGTCTTCAATTTTTTTAAATTTATTGAAAGTAAATTTTAACACTATGAAAAATTTACTCGAAAATCTGTCTTTTGATGTTTGTTAAAAAGACTACCCTTAAAAGTGAGTAACACGATTTTTTTCTTTCATTATAATACGTCAACATTCAGAGAAAATTAGTTTTACACGTGTGGCTGTATTTTTTTTTTTTTAATTTGTTGCAGGTGAAATTTTAACATTATGAAAGATTTACCCATATAGGTCAACGCACCGCGCGAGGCAACCTCACAGCGCGCTTACTATGTCTTAATATTTAAGCATATAAGAGGGAGCGAGACGGATAAATAAAACTCCGAAACTTTGTAAAGCCTGTAAGCGCGCGCAACTTTAAAAGCTCTCCACCATTGTAAGAGAGATGGAGAGAAGCTCTGCGCGTATAAAAGCACGAGTCTCGCTGACTCGCGCGCCTTATTCTTGAATCGACTCAGACCGGTAACAATTGGGATATACAAGCGCTTAGGCTTAACGCCCTTTGTTTACCTGAGTTGACATTTAATCAAGAACCTAATATAAATTTCTTGGCCGTAGAATATTTTTCGCTTAGCAATTGGGACTTACAAGCGCTTAAGCTTAACGCATTTTGCTTTTTAAGCAAAAAATTAAAATAAACAATAAACCGATAACAATTGGGACATATAAGCGCCTAAGCTTAACGCCCTTTGTTGTCTAAGGTTTTTATTAAAAAAGAAATTCAAATTGAGCTCTATTGACTCTGGGGACATACAAGCGATCTAGGCTTAACCCCCCAGGTTAATATTAAGAGCTTTCAAATAAAATAAATTGAGCTTACATCTTTAAAGAGCTTCTCTTTTTCTCTCACCGGAGAGTTTTCTTTTTTTATTTTGTAATTACATACCTATATTTTTGCTTAAAATAAAAGAATATTTAATATAATATATATTTCCTTTTATTATTAAAAATAATAATACATTAAATACTAACAAAGGAAACGCCTAGCTTTATTAATAAGCTGGGGTTTCATTAATAAAATATTTAACAGCTACCCTCCAATCTGGCCTATTGCCCAAACGGAGCTTGTGTAGTTTGTTAAAAAGGGATCTAGCAGCTACACTCCAATCCGGCCTACTGCCCGAACGGAGCTTTTTGTAGTTTGCTAGTAAAGTATTTAATAGCTACCCTCCAATCTGGCCCACTACCCGAACGGAGCTTGCGTAGTTTATTAAATACATTAAAGAAAATTATACAAGTCGCGTACATAAAATTAAAAATCTATCGCGTTTATATTATACGCTAATAATCTAGCATCGAATTTAGACCATAATTTATTTTTTTTTTTAAAGTAACTATTACCCACTTGGGTACGTTACAATTTTAATTTTAAAATATTTTTTTTATTTATATAATTCTTCACTGATACACCAGAAACTAAAAAATATCGATAAATGAGCTTAATTAATCTTTCTCTATCAATTAAAGCAATAAAAAAATGAAAATATTTATACCATTTTATTACAATTTTGAGCCATTCATTTGCCATTTCTCAAGAAATGGTAAAAAAATCGTTACGAAATGGTAAATAGTACATTGTGTACCAAGGGCCCAAAATAAAGGATTCCGGCCAGAGTGCGAATGAGCGCCAGAGCGAAGCGACGGTACTAAATTTGCACAAGGACCGTGAATCCCCTTGCGCCCGTGGTACACATATTGTTTTTTGATCCAAAGGGTGAAAAATTCGATTTCTATGCTTGTGAAGCGGGCGCAAAATTGGCGCATGCGCCTATTTTGCGCCCGCTTAACAAGCATAGAAAATCGAATTTTGCGCCCTAAGGGTAAAAAAAAATATTTCATTTCTACCACGGGGAAGAAAACAATTAATCGATTTTTGGCTATTTTGTATACAAATGAATAAGAAATTATCAATAAGTAGTCAAAAAATAATTGAAAAATGGCCGAAAAATGGTTACGAATCAATAGATTGATTTTCTTTTTTATCAGGGGATCCCTGTTGAAAAAAAATACGTACCAAATTTGAACTTTTGGTTACGTAATTTAATGTTAAATACGTAATTTTATTACGTTATTTGATATTAAATACGTAATTTTATTACATAATTTGATATCCCTAGTGGAAATCGAATCTGTGAATAACTGGGAATAACTGTTATAAACTGTTCAGTTTGAGACAGGAATAACAGTTATTCCCAGTTATTCACAGTTATTCACAGTTATTCACAGTTATTCCCAGTTATTTACAGTTTAGTTAAAAAATAATTTGAAAAATATAAATTTGAAAAAATGAAAAAAATATATATTTTTTTAATTTTTTTTTCTATTATAAATATATTTAGGAATAACTGTTATTCGTACCTCTGTTTTTTCAAATTATTTTTAAGCTATAAAATGTAAATAACTGGGAATAACTGGGAATAACTGGGAATAACTGGGAATAACTGGGAATAACTGTTATTCCTGTCTCAAACTGAACAGTTTATAACAGTTATTCCCAGTTATTCACAGTTATTCCCAGTTATTTCCAGTTATTTCCAGTTATTCACAGTTATTCACAGATTCGATTTCCACTAGGGATGGAATATGTAAATTTATAAGGTAAATTTGTAACGTAATTTGATATTAAATACGTAATTTGATATCAAATACGTAATTTCATCCCTAGTGGAAATCGAATCTGTGAATAGCTGGGAATAACTGGAAATAACTGGAAATAACTGGGAATAACTGTGAATAACCGGGAATAACTGTTATAAACTGTTCAGTTTGAGACAGGAATAACAGTTATTCCCAGTTATTCCCAGTTATTCCCAGTTATTCCCAGTTATTCTCAGTTATTCCCAGTTATTCACAGTTTATAGCTTAAAAATAATTTGAAAAAACAGAGGTACGAATAACAGTTATTCCCAAATATATTTATAATAGAAAAAAAAATAAAAAAAATATATATTTTTTTCATTTTTTCAAATTTATATTTTTCAAATTATTTTTAAACTAAACTGTAAATAACTGGGAATAACTGTGAATAACTGTGAATAACTGGGAATAACTGGGAATAACTGTTATTCCTGTCTCAAACTGAACAGTTCATAACAGTTATTCCCAGTTATTCCCAGTTATTCCCAGTTATTCACAGATTCGATTTCCACTAGGGATTATGTAAATAATGATTTAAGTAACAAAAATACGTAATTCATTGAAAATTACATAATTCTTGTACGTAATTTGTGATGAAACTGGGCCAAAAATACATTTTTTATATTATTTTAAAATTTTGTAACAAAATTTAAAAGTAATTAAATGGCACGATAAGAATTTTTGTTTTTCATTGCAACCAACAATAATATCTCTGTCCATTAAATAAAATAGAATGTGAGAAAAAAGGTCAAATGATCATTTTTTTAGACCAAACGAAACTGTCAGTTTATATTCTCTAAACTGTCTTATTCTTCTCGTGCACATTCGTGACAATGACAATATAAATGTGTGTATACATATTCATTGATCAACCGTTAGAGGGCCAGCACGCTTCCTAGTTATTGACTTCTTTATGGCAAGCGAGTGCGCCCGAAAAGAATAAGACATCAGTTCAGAGCATATAAACTGACAGTTTCGTTTGGAATAAAATAATCATTTGGCCTGTTTTCTACGATCCATTTTATTTGGACAGAGATATTATTGTAGCTCACAATGAATAACAAAAAAAATTCTGATCGTGTCGTTTGATTATTTTTAAATTTTTTCAGAAAAGCAGGAAATTACGTATTTTTAACTCAATTTCATTACAAATTATGTATCAAAATTATATAATTTTCAATGAATTACGTATTTTTGTTTCGTAAATCATTATTTTTAACATAATGAAATTACGTATTCAATATGAAATTATGTAATAAAATTGGGTATTTTATATCAAATTACGTATTAAAATTATGTACTAAAATTACGATTTTAATATCAAATCACGTAATAAAATTATGTAATTCATTATTTTCAACATAATAAAATCATGTAATTTATACGAAATTATATATGTAAAATATGAAACAAAATTATGTAATAGAATTGCGTATTTAATATCAAATTACGTTATAAATTTACGTATTTCATATCAAATTATGTAATAAAAGTACGTATTTAATACCATATTATGTAATAAAATTACGTATTTAATATTAAAATACGTAACCAAAAGCTCAAATTTGGTACGTAACAAAATACGTAATTTTACATAACACAATTACTTATTTATTTTCAATAGGGTATTCCCCTGAAGAATAAAAAAGCGAATAGCGATACAAAGTAGATACACTGACATTTTTTTTTTAAATTCCCTAGTGGAAATCGAATCTGTGAATAACTGGGAATAACTGTGAATAACTGTTATAAATTGTTCAGTTTGAGACAAGAATAACAGTTATTCCCAGTTATTTACAGTTTAGTTTAAAAATAATTTAAAAAATCAGAGGTACGAATAAAAGTTATTCCCAGTTATTCCTAGTTACTTCCGGTTAAATTGAGAAATATTTTAAAAATCAGAGGTACGAATAACAGTTATTCACAGTTATTCGAACCTCTGTTTTTTCAAATTATTTTTAAGCTAAACTGTAAATAACTGGGAATAACTGAGAATAACTGGGAATAACTGGGAATAACTGTTATTCCTGTCTCAAACTGAACAGTTTATAACAGTTATTCCCAGTTATTTCCAGTTATTCCCGTCTCAAACTGAACAGTTTATAACAGTTATTCCCAGTTATTTCCAGTTATTCCCAGTTATTCACAGATTCGATTTCCACTAAGGTTGTGATTGCAATATTTTTTTAATGTAAAAAATGGAATATGATGAAATTATGAGCGCTCTGTATATGAGCTACAACTTTAAAAGAGGTTATTTTTATGTTTACGCGACCCAATACACATGCATCTTCTTTCCATTCCACAGATTTCTGGCCTCCTACGGCTCGAATTCATAGTCCACTTTTAGCACTCAAAGATCATTCTATCTTACTCTTTCACCATAAGAAAAATAAAGACAAAATGATGTTTGAGTGCTGAATGTCGACTATAAATTTGAGACTACGGTTACATGGAGAGAGAGAACAGTAGAATAGGCGGTGGAATCTCTATTGGAAATATAAAATGTGCATTACTGTTTGAAATAATTTAAAATTATTTAAAACTGTTTAAAACTGTTCAAAATAGTTTATAAGTGTGAAATTTAGGACATTTAAAACAGTTATAAACAGTTTTAAACATTTTTAAACAGTTTTGAACAGTACAGAATAATCTGAAACTAAAGTGAACATTTTTTTGTATATATTATATAAATTTCAATATATACCCAAGCGGAAATAATCTGCCGTTAATAACTAATAATAATTATATACAACGAAAAATAATTTTCAAAAAAAGTTATTATTTTTTATTATTTGTTATAAAAGTGTAGATTCTGGACTGTAATAACTGTTTATAATAGTTATTAATAATTATTTCACATTTATAACAGTTGATAAAAGTTATTATCAGTTATTATTTTTTATTATCTTTTTCAGCATGGTAAGTATATGCATAAAGTAAACCGTAAGTGAAAATTATTATCGGTTATTATTTTTTTTTTCTTTTTTAATCTAAGAGTTACTAATAATTATTTTCTATTTATAAAAGTTAATAAAAGTTATTATTAGTTATTATTTTTTATCATCTTTTTCGGTATGGAAGGTATACATATAAAGCAAACGTTGAATAAAAGTTATTATCGGTTATTATTTTTTTTTATCTTTTTTAGTATGGAAGGTATATACACATATAAAGCCAACGTTAAATAAAAGTTATTAATATTATTTTTTAGTAATTTTTATTAATTTTTTTATTAATTTTTTGAATTTTAAAGGTGTTCACTTGAAGGAAACGATAAAAAAAAGTTATAATTTTTTTTTCATTAGATTTTAAAAATTGTTAAAAATTGTTTTTGATTATTGAAAGTAAGTAGATAGGTAAGGATATAATTGATTCAAAAAGAATTTTTAATTTTATTTTTACATAAAAACTTTTATATAAAAATATAAGTCTTATTTTACAATTATAAAAGAAGTTTTATTTTGTATTTACAATGTCAACGCTAACATATAATACGATTTACTTATCAAATCTTAATTAATGCAGCGACCAAGAGCACCTTTAAAAATTGAGCTTAAATAATAATCATTATTACATTTTGTTATTATACAAGGCCGGTGTAGCATGGTATACTTAAGACATTGAATTTCGCCATGAAAGAGTGAACATTTTTTTAAATTTATGACTTCTTTTACATCAGTGTCATTAACAAATGAAACCGGTACAAGTTTTAATAATTTAAAGAAAATATAAACATCACAGTTATCGTCGTATTTAATCAAATATATAGAACTAATGATTCCGAATCTACTATCTTTCGTTTGAAAAATAGAATCATTAGTTTTTTTCCCTTTTGAATAATAACAAGATGTGCGTCTACAACTTTGATATATAATTTTATTGTATTTTTTACATTCAGTAATTTTATTAATATTTATAAAGAAACGAAGGCACGAAATTTCTTTTTTGGTTAGAATGTGACGTTTTGCACATCCTACTAGTGTACAATCACCTATTTTTACTACTTTCTTTAATCTTTTACTGTTCAGTTGATCAACAAAATCTTTCGTTTCTTGAGAAATAAAGCTTTCCGTTTCTAATTGTGGAATTTGTTGATAAGTTAATAGTCTAATAACTATTTCTTTAGCGATGTGGTAATTACTTTTCTTCATTTCAAGTAAATTTTTATTATGGCTTTCGAAGGGAAAAGTATTGATTACCCATAGTGGTCCCCAATTCTCGACAGTATCAGTTAAATGTAACAGTGAATGTACATTGTAGTACATATACTTATCTCCGAAAAATAAAAAACAAATTCTATTAATAAAATTTTTGAAATCTTTAGTTCATGTGGTGATATGCTATCTTGTAGAAGAGTATTTAAAGCTGAGATAAACATTGCAAGATGATTTAGATATTTTCGAGGTAGAAGCCCTTTTAGGCTTGGTAAAGCACCGAATAAAATCCAAATGAGCCAATCAGAAGCTGATAAAAAATAATAAAAAATAAAAACTAATAATAATTTTTATTCTAGGTTTGGTTTAGCGTATGATTTTCAAATTGAAAAAGCTAATAAAAAATAATAAAAAATAAAAACTAATAATAACTATTGTTTCATAAGAAAGTAATAAAAAATAATAACTTATAATAACTTTTATTTTAAGTTTGGTTTATGCGTATGATTTCCAAATTGAAAAAGCTTATAAAAAATAATAAAAAATAATAAGAAATTAAAACAAAAAATAAAAAATAATAACTATTTCAAACTTTTATTACAGTCCAAAATCTAGACATTTTAAATTGTTAATATCAGTTATTATTTTTTATCATTTTTTATTTCAGGATGTGATTTCCGCCTGGGTAGAAGAAAATTTTCACAAAGAAAAAATTATGAAACACTGAAATCATTTCGAACTTTTTAAAACTTTTTAAACTGTTTAAAACTGTTCAAAATTGTTCAAGATAATAAAATAGTTTATATTGATTTAAAATTGTTTTGAAATATTCTGAATATTTAAAATAATTTATAACTTTTAAACATAAAAAATTCAAAACTATTAAAACTGTTTGAAATCATTTCGAACTTTTCAAAACTTTTTAAAACTGTTTATAACTATTTTAAATGTCCCGGACCAAATTTAACACTAATAAACTCTTTTAAACACTTTTGAACAGTTATAAACATTTTATATTTTCGCCAGGGATAGACAAAAATAATTTGAAATAATCAGTAAAAAAACGAAAATATATTTTTATATTATTGAAATTGCGTTCAAATAACTAATTAAGTTATCATTACGTATTTTTTTGATGATGAAGGAAGTATTTCTTTATTTAATAAATTATATAGTCTCATTTATAAAAAGTCATTCAGTCTATTTCCATTCTGTTCGGAGGAAAGTAGAGCGCGGTGGCGTAATGGATAGAGCTTTTGCCTTCAACGCGGAGGGCATGGGTCCGAATCCTGGCCAGGTACCTCTAACTTTTTTTTCGAAAGAAAATTAGTGTATGTGCCATTTATATCGCGACTCTTAAAAAATCCGACCTCATTGGGTATCGGTTGATTGTTGGTCACAAAAGTGGCTAACCATCCATCGGTAGTCAAAGTTTTCGGTATGGTGGGTCTGACAGTCAAGCCTGATGTAATGTGTTAAACGGATACCGGGCGGGGACTCCCTCGACTTCACCATATAAAAAAGGTTAATCATATAGAGGACAATATCCTTTATTTCTTTTTAAAATAAAAAAAAAATTCTGTTCGGGGTCTCTATGACCCCGATGTGAACAATGGAGCAGAAAAATTTTGGAATAGAAAGTGTGGAATAGAATTGATTGGCTGGGGGGTTGCCTCGGAGCGATAAGGACGATTCTTCATTTAACCCGTACCCGTACCCGTACCCGCACGATTGTATAGGCGAGTACTTTATCTTCACTACTTTACCATCTATGATGAGTTTCTATCTACTATCTACACTCCCTTAGGGAGTGTCCACATGGATACCCGTCCCGACCCCCGTACTACGTTCCGATGAGACCGCATTGGCTGATTCCGATAAAACTTCAACTATTCTATTAAATATAGCCAATGCGGTCTCATTAGAACGTGGTACGGGGGTCGAGACGGGTATCCATGTGGATGCTCCCTTATTCTATATCTGCCTGCACCCTAAGACCTGTCTGTTCTATGGCTACCACGCAGACATTAAGGCCGTGTCTACACTATGTATACTTTGTGCCGTGCTTCGTGAGCTAATACTTTTAGACGGAATCGCTGATTGGGTGATTTAAAAATGACAAATCAGCGACTCTGCCTAAGGCTGGAATTTATAGTCGTCACTCATTTCTCATGTATTCTATCTCTGTTCTTCTTATGGAAATAGTGTAAGAAGAACAAAGAATACTTGAGAACTGAGTAAAGACTAAATTCTAATGGCCTAAGATTGAAATTTTTCTAATCCAGAGGCCAAGCAATTATTAAGAAGAAGACTAAATTCTAGCCTAAAAGTATTAGCACACGGAGCACGGCAGAAAGTGTAGACACGGCCTAAATGTATTTTTCAATATGAGTTTCTCATTCATCTTAATTTATATTCATCATGTTATTGTGGCTTCATAACAGTGTTGAGTTTCTCATCTAAATATTTCACGTAGTATGTCGAAAATATCATAACAAAATAAAGAATTAGTAGAAGAAAAAGAGAATAAGCAACAGAAAGAGAGGGACAGAAGGAAAAGAAGATCAAGAGGAAGAAAGGGATAAGCGTGCGCGGAGTATCGTCACAAACTTTGTCACCATGAAGCTCGTCGATAACGTGGTTCGAAGCTTCAAGGTGGCTAAAATCTTTCGTGAAAATTCAGATCGCATTAATAGTATTGATTTTTCGACAACTGGTGATACATTAATATCTTGTTCCGAGGATGACCAAATCGTCATATACGATTGTGAAAAAGGCACTCAGATGCGCACTGTCAATTCCAAAAAGTATGGCGTCGACCTTATACATTTCACCCACGCTAAAAATACGGCAATTCATAGCAGTACTAAAATCGACGATACGATTCGTTATTTAAGTTTACATGATAATAAATATATACGCTATTTCCCAGGTCACACTAAGAAAGTAGTCTCACTTTGTATAAGTCCTATTGAAGATACATTTTTATCAGGTTCCTTAGACAAATCTTTGAGATTATGGGATCTCAGATCGCCAAACTGTCATGGAGTCATGAATGTTTCTGGTCGACCAGTTGCTGCTTATGATCCTGAAGGATTGATCTTTGCTGCTGGGGTTAATTCAGAATCTATCAAACTCTATGATTTACGTAGTTTTGACAAAGGTCCATTCACTAACTTTAAATTATCGCATGAGAAAGAGTGTGATTGGACAGGATTGAAATTCAGTAGAGATGGAAAGACAATTTTAATATCAACTAATGGAAGTATTATAAGACTTATAGATGCTTTCCATGGAACTCCATTACAAACGTTTACAGGCCATTTAAATAATAAAGGAATTCCCATTGAAGCTAGCTTTAGTCCAGACTCACAATTTGTATTTAGCGGATCAACCGATGGTCGAGTGCATGTTTGGAATGCTGACACTGGTTATAAAGTTTGTGTTCTTGATGGGAATCATCCAGCTCCAGTACAATGTGTCCAATTCAATCCTAAATATATGATGCTTGCATCAGCTTGTACTAATATGGCATTTTGGCTGCCAACTGTTGATGATATGTCATAAGATCATGAGAAAATTTTTATCAAGAAAGTATCGATTCTCAAAATCAAATTGAGAAAAATTAAATTCAATTAAATAAGAAACTGGTAGCTATTGCAAGGCAAATTGTTATTAGTATTCTTTAAATGAATTTTAACTCTGAAGGTTTTTTCAAATGGATGAAACATCCTGTTTACGTTTTGTCGTAATAACCTTATGTTAGAGATCATATGGACACTACTAAAAATAGCATTATTGTGCCACAAGATTGTAATTAAAAGTGGCTAAATTTCTTAGCTGACTCAAAACGTTGACTAAATACTAAAGTATTTGAATATGTCGTCCATAAAAAGTTATTCCCTACAAAACTATGATTGATAAGTTTTACAATATCATTTTATAGTCATTTTATATGTACAATGTACACAGGCTTATTGTCTCATAATTACTGTAACTTATCATATCAAGTTTTCAGCATTTCATAGAATAGTTTTTTATTTATGTTAATATAACTATTAATTTTATTTTCTAATATGCACACAAATATTTTTAATTTAAGCAGTTAATTTATTATTGATTAAAAAGGTGAATTAATATTTTAATGTGAAAAATACAATTCTTTTGGTTTCATTACAAGAAAATTAATATATTTTCCAAAATTACTATGATTTTGATAAGGTAATCATTTTTTAAAATAATATTTATTTCATCTTATTGAATAGTATAGACAATGTAGTCTTGTGCGCAAACTGTTTGATAAAATAATGCTATCACTGTCTGTTTTGCATAATGAACAGAAAATTAGCTTCCTTACTATATGTGGTGTAAAAATATACTGCTGCAATTTCATCAATCGTGCAAGTATGTATCATTATATGTAGAGTAAATAAAACGCCACTATTTCCATAAGATTCTATAATGATTATATTGTAAACTATATATGTAAGAAAGCGCTATAATTTTTGCTCTTATGACATGTGTGATAGACGTATTGCATTTGGCTAAATATTATTTGTTTCTGAATAAATGTTTGTGAATGAATGTTGTCTGTAAAATAATATTTTTATAACAAAATAAGGACGATTTGTGAAGTGTAGTTCTAATTATAATTATCAATTGATAAACGTGTTCGACGTCGCACAAGGCTCAATCACTGTCATCAAGAGGAAATCATGTAAAAAAGTTATCAAATTGATGATTAAAGCTTTTGTTTTTATATGAAAATTATTATCTCAAGAAAAAATAAACTAAGTTCCATTGAATGTAAGTGCAGACTGTATTTCTGGACATTATACTGCCAGCAAATCAAGTGATAAATTCTCCAAATGATTTATATGCACTTAATAATTTCTTCTCTTAATTTTATAATTACTTTGTACATTATTTGATCTCAATTTATGTATAATTATAAAATAGCACCCAAAAATAAAATTATAAACTTTCAATACTTTAAGGAAAAGAAACCAGTTTACATTATGTTACTAGAATTAAATCAGTGGTATATAATTTTCATGAAAAAAATATAACAAAAAATTATTAAGTCCTTTGTAATTTTTGAATGTTTAACTTGTGCATAAAAAATTAATTCTGTCACCAATTTATTATATCTGCAAATGTAAAAATTGTATTCTTCCATCAGTTTTATTAATATGTGACAAATCTATTCATCATAAAACTCATAATAAAACATCTTTTTTGTACACCTCAAAGAGCATTTTTTTATATCATTCTTCACTTTTATTATATTTTTTTATAAAATATTATAACTTCTTTAATCAGTTAAAAAAATTAATAATTTTTAATGAATTATATTTAAAATAACAATCATTATTGTAATATCCATATTTTATAGATTTAAATAAATTTTTAACATGATAATTTCGAAATTTAAATTATCTTTATAATTAATTTTTTGTTAACAAAGTAAAATTGTTGATAAAAAATATTCTGAATCTTAAGATGTCAGACTTTTATATGATATAAACTTTTGTCTTCTTCAGAAATTAATGTTGGAGCACCTGACATCAAATCTTTTCCTTCCATAGTTTTTGGAAAAGCTATCACATCTCTAATACTGGTTGTTTTACAAATCATTGCAATATATCTATCTAATCCTGTGATTAATATAATTATCATTAAACTTAATTAAAACTATTCATTTGAAATAATTTTTATATTATTTAAATACTTTTATTCTTTGTAATTTTCTTTTTACCTAATGCAATCCCACCATGTGGAGGGGCACCACTGTTTAGTGCATCCATCAAATAATACATTTCTGATGAATCAATATTTAACATTTTTAAAACTTGTTCTTGAAGTATTTTTTTATGAATACGAATTGATCCACCAGCAATTTCTGATCCATTCATAACAAGATCATACTGTAAACCTCGTACCTTCAATAATAAAACTCATATTTAGATGATATTTTTAATGATTAATCAAATACAGTACAATAAAATCTAAATAACTTATTATTTGAATAAGAAACTACTAAAAAATTTAAATTATATAATTTTTTACAGTTATCAGGTAATACTAAAGATAAAAAATATTCTTTTTTTTCAAATATTAAATTTTTTAGTAGTTTTTTGCTTAATCATTAAGTAATTATTTAGATTTGATTGTAGTTTTGAAAAAAATTTGGAATAATTTGAAATACCTTTAATGGATTTGTAAATAAATACTGAATGTCGTCCGGATGAGGTTGAGTAAAAGGATGGTGCATAGTTTCTAAATCTCCGGAATCTTTATTTTTATCAAACAAAGGAAAATCATATACCCATAAAAATTTGTAACCAAAGCACCTAACAATTTCTCCTGATGATTCTAAAATATTTGCAAATTCAACTCGTATTTTTCCAAGTAGTTGTCTCTTAAAGTAAAAATAATAAATTTAGTCTGAATTGAAATTATGCATTATAAAAAATTATAATTGAATTACAATAAATTTAAATAGGATTGGTGTTTGTTAATAAATATTAATATATTTTACTTACAGCCACATCTTTTTGTCCATATGTTAATAATAAAACATCATCTTTTTTCAAATTAAGTTTATCTACAATACTTTTTCTTGCATCATCTGAAAACAACCTATTTAATTCTGGTAAAATAGGATTTGATATTTTTAATTGTAATAGTTTAACATTTGGACATAACTGATTTGAAATTTTATCAAGCTTTTCTTTCACAGATTTAGTTAAAAATTTCTAAAATGTAATAACAATTGTTAGCATCAAACTTAAGAGTATATTCAACAATCTAAATGAATAATTACTTGTTTTCCTTTAAATATTGTTGCATACACATCAAATGATTTGTCAAAATTTTCATCTGTATTTTTTAAAATTTCAGTGAGATTATGGAGCTAAAAAATATAAAATGCAGAAAATTTTAAACACAAATTTAAATTTATAAATTCATTTTAATTAATGTACCCTTCCAGGTATTCTTAAATCAGGACAATCAGATCCATAAGTTTCCATTGCTTCTTCATAAGTGATTTGAAAAAATGGTGTCTCTATCTTTCCTAATACCTCAGGCCAACTGTTAGTTATTAGTTTTTCAGTCATGTTCATAATGCCTTCTCGATCAACAAAAGACATTTCAATATCTAACTAAATATATTGTAATTTAAATATATATTTATCATATAAAATCATTATTTTCTTATTAATTTCATACTTGCGTAAACTCAGGTTGTCTGTCACTTCTTGAACCCTCATCTCTATAACATTGTGCTAATTGAAAGTACCTATCAATTCCACCAACCATAAGCAATTGTTTAAATTGTTGTGGGCTTTGAACTAAACTGTAAAATCGACCTAAATGCTTTGTTGGTACTATGAATTCTTGAGCACCCTAAAAATAATTTCATGATTGAAAATGATATATATTTTAATAGCTATATCTGCTACAATATCAGATAAAAAATAATTTCAACAAACCCCGGGTGTTTTTCGAAACAATGTTGGAGTTGCAACATCTACAAATCCACATTGATTAATTAAATATTCTCTTATTTTCATAATTACCCAAGATCTTATTCTTAAATTTCTTTGTAACTCAGGAAATCTAAGAGCTAGATACCTATATTGCATTTGAAGTGCTTCATTTGCTTTGTTGTGATCTCTGATGTAAAATGGTAAATTAGACATGGTAGAATTGAGGATTTCGATTGTATTTAGATTTACTTCAATATTACCAGTTTTCATTTTTGGATTAGATTGCCCTTCAGGTCTTTGTATCACAGTTCCAGTCACACTTAAAACTGATTCATAGGACAAATCTTTTAACTTTATTGATAAATCAGTTTTCTAAATATAAAATTTATTTAATAAGTTTTTGTTTGTTTCTTATATAATTGTTAAATAAAATAAAAATATTACTTGTTCATCAATAACGCATTGAACGGAACCATAAGAATCGCGCAAAACCAAAAATTTGCCCAATCTTTGAAATTCTAGCCATCCACAAAGTTTAACATTTTCATTGACATTATTAATTGTTAATTCTCCACATGTATGTGTTCTATTTACAAATTTATTCACTGGATTAATGTTTTCTTCTTCTTTATCTTTTACTTTTTGTGTGGGAATTTGTTGACTGTGTAATCTTATAGAATACGTGAAAATATTATATTGCAGATGCTAAAACAATTAAGATAGTTATTAATATAAATATTTGATAAATAAGCATAAAAACAAAAATATAATTTTTTAATTTAAAACATCTAAATTTTACTTTTGGATGCTTTAGAGCAATTTGATGTAGTAATTGTTTATATAAATTTTGATGATATAAAAACTGCAATATTTTACTTCTTGAAAACATTTTCAATTTTATTTTATTTAAAAAAAAATTATTTATTTAGGTTATTTAATAGCAGAATATATTTGCCAATAGGCATGCGCTTTAACTGATCAATGAATGACGGCACGACGTAAAAGCCGGGAGAGAAACTGGGAAGGAAAGGAATGTTAGATACTCTATATATACAATTCACAGTCACAGTGTCCTATAAGCATGAGCTTGACATTCACGACAACGTTATGTTTATAAACCTAAAGCTGCTACTAAAATTCAGTGAACTATAAAAAGTAAACAAAATGGTAAGAAAATAATTTGTTCAATTTTTAAATATTTATTATTTATTACGGTCCGTATTTATTATAACATTTGTTTTGTATTTTAGTTACCTTTATCCTTATTAAGAACGGCTCAAAACCATCCTATGGTAAGTTTCTAACCTGAAAATCTTTAAAATTTACTTTTAATTTTGATATTTTAATATAATTTAAATTTTTATTCAAGTTAGTAGAATTGAAAAATGGTGAAACATACAATGGACATTTAGTCAGTTGTGATAACTGGATGAATATTAACCTACGTGAAGTTATTTGTACATCAAGGGTATGCAAACTGTATTGATATTTTTAAACATTAAATTATTTCTAAGAATACCAAATTTATAGACACGGATACATATATTATTTATATTCTAATTTCTTTTACAATATTGTATTATCTATTTGACAATGTTTTAAATTATTATTTAGGATGGTGATAAGTTTTGGAGAATGCCAGAATGTTATATTAGAGGGAGTACAATTAAATATCTGAGGATACCTGATGAAGTTATTGACATGGTTAAGGAAGATGTACAAATGAAATCAAGAGGTCGAGGTGAAATGAAAGGCAGAGGTGGACAAAATCAAAGAGGAGGTCGTGGAGGTGGCCGAGGTATAATTTTATTTATCTTTATTTAATATAACTCAATTTTTTTTATTATCGATTGTTACCCTAATAGCACATTAACGTTTTTAAAACGTCAAAAAATCCCAATACAACACTGGATATATAACGTTTGTAAAACGTTTGTAAAACGAATATTTTCAACGTTTTATGCTATATAGGGTAGAAACTATTTATTAATTAATAATTATTTTTTTGTATTGTATATACTTTTAATCTTTCAAAGAAAAAAGGACAATTGAATACATTTAATGCATTTATTGTTAAAATTTAGTTCTAATTAAATAAATACTTAAATTAAATCTTTTATCTAAAATTAAAATTGATTCTTATAAATCTATAAATAATCTATAAATAATCTAAATCAATTGTTTGAATCTACGTTAACATAAATTATTATTATAAATTAAATAAATTTTAAAAATAATGTTTCTTAGGTACATTTGGCGGTAGAGGACGAGGCCCTGTACCAATTGGTCGTGGTGGGGGTAACCAAGGAAATAAAAATAAAAAATTAAATTAATGTTTATTATAATAAGACTAGAATTACTTTTATTATAAATACTTTAAATAAGAAAGAAACAATTTTCATAATACTTAGAGAATATTTCTTCACAAATCCCATCCTAATGTAATATTTCTAACTCTTTTTATGTTTGTTTAAAAACGAATTTTATTTATGGAATAAAAAGATACAGCGTTTCTTCAAATTATTAATTAAAATGCAATTATTGTTCTATTAATTACAATGATACTTCTTACAGAAATTTAATTGGAAATGAAATTTAATTAAAAATGAAAAAAATGTAATTAAAAATATTATCATGATCTATTTTTTAAATGAAAAATATGCATTCTACTGCTAATGGATTGCTTAAATTTATAAATTTTAATAAATTTTGAAACTTCAAAAGGTATAGTTCTATCTGAAACTCATGTAAATTATTTAAATATATACATTCACAATATATTTTTTTTTCTTGAGTTTTCTCAGTGTTATTAACTTTTGACAGTTATTTTCCATAACTCAAGAACTATTTCAACAATCACGCAGTGTAAAAAAATGCATTCACGTTATAAATTTGGACAAAGAGGAAAGCATTATTGGTAAAAAATTTTTCATGATAACCCTATATTAAAATAATATAATATATTATAAAATTTAAAAAAATAATTTTTGTAGGATTTGAATCTTAGTATTATGTTAAGGGTATGGTTTCACACTACTTTACCGATTGAAAATTATAATTTTATAAAATTACAATTTTTGAAAAAACTATACATCGGAATGAGTTTTCCTTTTATAGATCACTTCATTTAATTTCGATGAAGGGCGGAAACTCTAAAAATTAGCGGAAAAAAGCGTTAATCGAAGATAATTAGAAAAACAAATTTCTCAGTTCGAAAAAATCAAATTTCTCAAAAACCGTGTTTCGTAGGGAAATTTCCTATTCAGGATCATTTTATCTTTGAAAAATGAAGGGCGGAAACTTGGTTTGATAAATCATATCGCAAAAAAGCAAAATTACATTTTTCTAAAAAGATGCGATCAGCTGTAAGAATACAATGGCCGTGCAAGAAGCCATGTTATATAGTTGGCATCAATGCCAACCCGAGTAGAAACGTATAAAGGCCAACCGTACTTGTAATCAGTACCCTATCCGGTTAAACTTGAGATTTAAATAAGGGTCTGTCACCAGGGAAAGATCCGTGCCGGCCACTAAAATCCTTATTTCAGGTTCAACTGATAAGTGCCTGTGTAGCGCCTGTAAACGACTTTTTTTTTTTAATTTTTATAAAATATATAATTGCTCATATTTTGTTTCCAAAGTAATAATTTAAGTATTTTATTCAAAATAAATAAAGCAATTGTTCATTTAAACGATAAAAATATGTTAATAAGTGTTTTATAAAAATTTCACAAATTAGGTTATAAATATAAATGGCGACATGAACTAAAATATTACGGTACCACTCCGGTATCGATAAGTTTTTCCTGAAATAAGGATACTAGTATCCGGACCGGAACCTTCCCTGGTGACATTGGGGGGGATAACCGGATCCGGATCGGACAATAATCTTCAGGCTCCGGATCCGGGACGGATGTACGCCGTAATTACATTTCTACTCGGGAATGTATAGTTTGGTACGCGCCAACTTCAAATTCGAATTTTAAATGTAAATTGAATTTGTTTTATATGTACAATTTCTACAAATGAACACTTTTTCAACATAAAACTGTTTTATTTTATTTGAAACATAAATATGTAAAAAATTTAATATTATAAAAGAGAACAATATAGTTTACATCATTTGCGAACTCATTATTTTTTTTTAAATTTTCATTATAGCAAAATAAGTAATCTATTCGTTTCTTTGTTTGAAACAAAATATTTTTTGAATGACTTTATTGAATTAGCGAAACTTTGGCATATCCTAACCTTTTTAGAATGAAAATATGTTTTGAAAAGCGAATGATAAGGATTACTTAATTTTATTGCTAATATAATTTTATTATATAATATAATCTCATCAAATATTATTTTATATTATCGTTCTTTAAAAATAAACAGTTGTAAATAATTTTATTAAGATAAGCCCATATGGAAAAAATTTCTGGAAATAATTGTAAATAAGTGTTACTGACTGTAAATAACTGTAAATAACTATAAATATACAGTTGTTTATATTTATTTACAGTTATTTACATTTATTTATTTTTTTACAATTATTCACATTTATTTACGATTATTTATATTTTTTCATAGTTTTTTACAGTTTTTTGAAAAAATAACATTTAGTTAAAATGATAAGTATTATAATGCATAAATAAAATTGAAGTTTTAAGGTTTAACATGTACTGTTACGGATTCTATATCCTATAAAATGAATAAGAATTAATATCAGCAATATACAAAGAATGCGACAAATACACGTTCCAACAAGTAAAGACAGAAAACGCTGACTGTCATACTAACAAGTTATAACCTGCCTGGAAACAACGAAAAGCGTCGAGCACCATAGAAAAAGAGCTGACCACCCAGCAACAGGTTAAGACCAGAACGAAAAGTCACTGACGGACTGATCAGCAAATTCCAATCAATAACGAATATTCTAGAAGGATAGGTACGTGGAAACAACGAATTTGGCGAGTATAAATACAGCCGGACATCCCACGAGGAGTCAGTCAGTAGACCATCAATAGAGAGATGTAGAGAGAGTAAGCAACCAACCTTTAGCCACGAACGACGGGAGTACGCACGTTTGGAGCAAGCAGCAAGGAACGTATTAGGCGACGAATTAATAATAGGACATATCTCTCTCGACGAAAGTATTAATAAACTTATATTCATATCATAACTACTGAGTATTTATTTAATTCTTCACGCAAACTGACTGCTTGGGTTTACCAAGATCAGTCGTGATACAAAAGTTACCCACCATCTTATAATTAAATATAAATATACATATACGTAAAAACGTAACAGTACATTTATTTATGATTTAATTTATTTAAAAAATTCAAAAACTAATCATTCATTTCTACCAAATTGAATTCTTTGTCAAATAAAAGAAAGTTTTTTTGCAGTTTGTGTTTTACGGAGAGTCTTGTTCATTTATCTTTAAAAAAATTTTGTCAAAAAAAATATATTTCAAAATCTTTTCTATTCTTTTTATATTTATGTTTGATTGATAAATCTATATATAACATGAATGTAAAATTTTAATTCCGAATAAAAAGATAAATATTAGGAAAATAATGAATTTGAAAAATAGATTTCTACAAATTTTTCAAAAATAATATGAATTTTATTTTATACTCATTACACTAAGATTAAAAAAATTAAGTAATTTTTCTCACGTTTTTTCAAAGTCTTATCTTAATAAAATTACTTATGACTGTTTATTTTTCAAAAACCATAATTATCAATAAAATTAAGTAATCCTTATTATTCGCTTTTGAAAACATTTTCATTCTAAAAAGGTTAGGATATGCCAAAGTTTCGCTAATTCAATAAAGTCATTCAAAAAATATTTTGTTTCAAACAAAGAAACGAATAGATTACTTATTTTGCTATAATGAAAATTTAAAAAAAAATAATGAGTTCGCAAATGATGTAAACTATATTGTTCTCTCTTGTAATATTAAATTTTGTACATATTTATGTTTTAAATAAAATAAAACAGTTTTATATTGAAAAAGTGTTTATTTGTAGAAATTGTACATATAAAACAAATTCAATTTACATTTAAAATTCGAATTTGAAGTTGGCGCGTACCAAACTATACATTAGCATTGATGCCAACTATATAACATGGCTTCTTGCACGGCCATTGTATTCTTACAGCTGATCGCATCTTTTTAGAAAAATGTAATTTTGCTTTTTTGCGATATGATTTATCAAACCAAGTTTCCGCCCTTCATTTTTCAAAGATAAAATGATCCTGAATAGGAAATTTCCCTACGAAACACGGTTTTTGAGAAATTTGATTTTTTCGAACTGAGAAATTTGTTTTTCTAATTATCTTCGATTAACGCTTTTTTCCGCTAATTTTTAGAGTTTCCGCCCTTCATCGAAATTAAATGAAGTGAACTATAAAAGGAAAACTCATTCCGATGTATAGTTTTTTCAAAAATTGTAATTTTATAAAATTATAATTTTCGATCGGTAAAGTAGCGTGAAACCATACCCTTAAGGTATACATACTTAATTGAAGTTTCTTATCATTGAAAACAATCGAATTTCGAAAGACGTAAGTTCGAATTCCCGAATTTTCAAAAATTACAGAAATTAACTTAAGCTCCATTACTTCCCCAGCGGAAAAAATAAATGAAACACTTGAAATCATTCGAAAAGTTTTAGAAGTAATCAGAAAGAAAATGAGGGAAACTGAAAGAAACAGTAAGAATTGAAATCGGTTGGAGAGACTTTGGTAAAATTGGGACGAGACATTCAAAGTATTCAAGTTTGTTTCCGCTTTTTTCGGTATATTTCATTTATTTTCATTTCTTTTCATTTTTTTACAAAATATCTTAGATTCTTTCCAGAATTAAACATTTATTTTCTATAAATATTCAGAATATTTCGGAGTCTCTCAGAAATTTTCGGATAGCTTCAAAATTTTTCAAAATTTCTCAGAAGTTTTCAATTTTTCTTAGAACTTTATGAATTTTTTCATATTTTTCCAGAATCTTTTAGAATATTAACTGAAATAATCAGAATATTTTAGAGTATTTTAATTAGTTTCTAATTTTTTCCAAACTTTTCAAATTTTTCCAAAAGTTTTCCCTATTTTTTTGAAGTTTTTGGATTTATTCCAATTATTTAAGTATTTCAATTAGATTATTAAAAAATTTGTAAAGAAATTGTTAGAAATTTTCAGAAACTCTCGAAAATCCTCGGAAATTTTCAGAAATTTTCGGAAAAATTCGAAAACATTCCGAATCTTACCAAAACTTTTTAAATTTTACGAATAATATTAGAAAATAACATTTATTGATAATAATAATTTGAAATATATACTTAATCTGTTAAATAATTTAATATTTCAGTATTTAAAATTCGACTTAATCAAAAACTTCAAGCTAAAAACTCGATTTTGAGCCCACTTAAAAAAGGAATCGAGCTTGAAATTGTAGACTGGGAAATAGTTAATACTCAACTATTTCAACAGACATTTTTTTGTTAAACAAACATATCACAAAACTATGATCTAGAAAATTATTTTTATTATAAATTAATTTTACAAATAAAGTTTTGTTTATATATACATAAAAAATGAAATTTTTGTTTTTTAACTTAAATTTATGTTTTTTAACGTCGACAATAGCATATCTGAAAACTTTAACCTCCTTTTTTAAATAAAGTTAGAATTTGCTGTGTAATAAAATTTTGTAATAAAACCGAAACAGATAGAGACAAACTGAAAAAATCGGAATTTGTATGAAATCTAATTTCTTCCATATTTACTTTTAACATTGAATAAAATGAAAAATACCGAAAACTTGTAATAATTTTAAAACAAATTCAAAATGTTCCAATTATTTTATAATTTTACAAAAATTTTCCGTATGTTTCATTTTGTTTCAGTTTTCACAATTCATTACTTATTTCCAAATTTAAAATGAAATAATCTGATGAATTACAAGAGTTTTGGAAATATTCAGAAACAAACTGAATTAGTTTAAGGAAAAATGAAATAAAATGAAACAAACTGAAATTAAATGAAAGAAAACGAGAGAAATGAAAACGAATAGAAAGAAACTGAAACCAAAAGAATGAAACTGAAACAGTTTAAAAAAATTGAAATAAATTTAAAAAAAACTAAAATGAACCAAAATGATTATGACAGCTGATTTTTCTATATCCACTTAGAAAATGATATAAAATGAGACATTCAGAAAACTTCCGAAAATTTCTGAAACAGTTTAAAATGTACCAATTGTTTCGTCCCAATTTTCACAAGAACTTTCCGTTTCTTTCAGTTTCTTTCAGAAATTTTCAATTACTTTCGTTTATTTTTTCCGCTGGGGTTGCACAACATTTTAATAAATACAGCAAATTCAAGTGAAAACAAAATGCTAATTTTTTTCATCACCCTAGTGGAAATCAGTTTTGCTAATAACTGCAAGCAACTGCTAATAACTGTTATAAATAGTTTGGTTTGAGACAGAAGTAGTGGTTATTTGCAGTTAATAGTAGTTATTTGCAGTTATTAACAGTTATTAACATTTATAAGCACAACAATTTTGTACAATACAATTTTTAAAAATTAAGATAATATAGTAACAGTTATTTGCAGTTATTTTTTTATTTTTGCAGTTATTTACCGTTATTTGCGGATTCTTGCACTTATTTGCAATTATTTTCTAATTTTTGTAGTTATTTGCTGAAACTTGCAGTTATTTATAGTTAATAATAGTTATTCATAAAAATTTATTGTCTTAGAAATTTTTTCCTATATGGTGAATTCTCAAAAAATCGGCTGATTATACAAGAAATTTCTAATGATGACAATTGAAAAGAATTGATATATAGTATCTTTATGCATTATATTTAACTTGAATAATACTTTAATGAAGATGAAATTTGAACTTGAGTACTTATGAATATCTTTCAATAAGTACCTTAATTAATAGCGGTTACATCGAGTTAATGGAGTTTACGATTTTTTTTGGGGTGGAATTGATCCAATTATTAATACTTAATGATGAATGTAAAAAGGGGTTTAGATAAGTAAATATATTTTTTTAATAAAGAAAAAGGAACACTTCTGAGTGGAATAAAATGAGCTTTTAATATGATTCAAGGATGATATGTAATAATACTTTTGTGATTCAACGCGTGAAAGCTAACGGAGTTACGCTTTCTAATATTTCACAATTCTTTGGTCAACAAATAGGGTACCTCATTAATAATCTCATCCCGTTATCTATCACAAGAAAGTATAAGGTAACTTGAAAACAATTTTTCAGTCCTGTCAAACATTATTCTATATGAAAGTTTTGGTAAAGAACGGAAATCAGCCGATTTTTTGAGAATTCACCATATATAAAAAATTAAAAAATTTTTTAAAAAGCGTATAATTGTTAATAACTGTAAATAATTGCAAGACATTGCAAATAACTGTAAATAAACGCAAGTAACTGCTAATAACTGTTAATGAAATAGCAAATAACTGCTTATGAATGCTAATAATTGCTAATAACTGATGATAACTGCTATGAACTGCAAATAACCGCTACTTCTGTCTCAAACCAAACTATTTATAACAGTTATTTGCAGTTATTAGCAATTATTTTTAATTATAAACAGTTATTAGCAAAACCGATTTCCACTAGGGCATAAAAAAATTTTCGAAAATTTTTTTATATTGTTTTAAAAATTTTTTTATTTTTTCTATTTATCTTTTTTAAGGGGATGTAAAATGGACACTACACCTGCACTCATAAATATTCACTATCTTTACATTTTATTGCAAAATTTTCAATAAAAAAATGCATTAAGTTGTAGTATGTACCATGAAGATTATTCAGTTAAATTTTTAAATAAATTGATTCAGTAGCTATTGAGAATTTTGGGTTCCAAAATTATTTATTAAAATTTTTCAATTTTGTACAGGAATCCAAATATCTTAAAAGCTAATGAATGAATTTATTTGAAAACTTATCAAAATAATCATCATGGTATATACTACAAGCTAATGCATTTCTTTTCTGGAAATTCAGCAATAAAATAGAAAGGAAGCTAATATCTATAAGTACAGGTGTAGTGTCCGTTTTACATCTCCTTGAAATGATGATGAAAAAATTGCAAGACCTCAACCTCACTATTGATTAATATATTTTTTTGTTACGATGCTATTTACGAGAAATAAAATATTATAATCGTATTCTACAATATTCATATCTAAATTATATCATTTGCAAAATATATATTATATTGTAACATATTGTAAACTTTATTGTCTAAGATCTTATTACATAATGATTTAAAAATTTTAATGTAATTGAAGATTTGAATTTTAACTTTTATAATCTCAATACTTAATGATTTTACTTTATAAAAGTCATTTTAAGTTGTTATGGGAATCTCGCAAATCCTATAAGAATGAAAATTAATTGATAAATATAATGAACTTTAATCATGTTTTCCGTTCTGCTTATGTTTTTGTTTGTTCATTCTAAAAGTGTAACTTTATTTTTTAGATCTTACTTTTTAGTCTAATTTTTTAAATTATTTTAAAAATTTAAGATTATACTATTTAAATTTATTTTTGGAACTTATAGCAACAATAGTTTATTAAATTAAAGATATCCAATAATTGAACTAAGATGAATATGGATTTTTAAGTTACTTTATTAAATAAAGAATATTGCTTATTACCCAGACGGAAATCACATTCTGAAATAAAAAATGATAAAAAATAATAACTGATATTAACAATTTAAAATGTCTAGATTTTGGACTGTAATAAAAGTTTGAAATAGTTATTATTTTTTATTTTTTGTTTTAATTTCTTATTATTTTTTATTATTTTTTATTAGCTTTTTCAATTTGAAAATCATACGCATAAACCAAACCTGAAATAAAAGTTATTATTAGTTATTATTTTTTATTACTTTCTTATGAAACAATAGTTATTATTAGTTTTTATTTTTTATTATTTTTTATTAGCTTTTTCAATTTGAAAACCATACGCTAAACCAAACCTAGAATAAAAGTTATTATTAGTTTTTATTTTTTATTATTTTTTATCAGCTTCTGATTGGCTCATTTGGATTTTATTCGGTGCTTTACCAAGCCTAAAGGGGCTTCTACCTAGAAAATATCTAAATCATCTTGCAATGTTTATCTCAGCTTTAAATACTCTTCTACAAGATAGCATATCACCACATGAACTAAAGATTTCAAAAATTTTATTAATAGAATTTGTTTTTTATTTTGGTATATTTTTCGGAGATAAGTATATGTACTACAATGTACAATAACTGTTACATTTAACTGATACTGTCGAGAATTGGGGACCACTATGGGCAATCAATACTTTTCCCTTCGAAAGCCATAATAAAAATTTACTTGAAATGAAGAAAAGTAATTACCACATCACTAAAGAAATAGTTATTAGACTATTAACTTATCAACAAATTCCACAATTAGAAACGGAAAGCTTTATTTCTCAAGAAACGAAAGATTTTGTTGATCAACTGAACAGTAAAAGATTAAAGAAAGTAGTAAAAATAGGTGATTGTACACTAGTAGGATGTGCAAAACGTCACATTCTAACCAAAAAAGAAATTTCGTGCCTTCGTTTCTTTATAAATATTAATAAAATTACTGAATGTAAAAAATACAATAAAATTATATATCAAAGTTGTAGATACACATCTTGTTATTATTCAAAAGGGAAAAAACTAATGATTCTATTTTTCAAACGAAAGATAGTAGATTCGGAATCATTAGTTCTATATATTTGATTAAATACGACGATAACTGTGATGTTTATATTTTCTTTAAATTATTAAAACTTGTACCGGTTTCATTTGTTAATGACACTGATGTGAAAGAAGTCATAAATTTAAAAAAATGTTCACTCTTTCATGGCGAAATTTAATGTCTTAAGTATACCATGCTACACCGGCCTTGTATAATAACAAAATGTAATGATGATTATTATTTAAGCTCAATTTTTAAAGGTGCTCTTGGTCGCTGCATTAATTAAGACTTGATAAGTAAATCGTATTATATGTTAGCGTTGACATTGTAAATACAAAATAAAACTTCTTTTATAATTGTAAAATAAGACTTATATTTTTATATAAAAGTTTTTATGTAAAAATAAAAATAAAAATTCTTTTTGAATCAATTATATTCTTACCTATCTACTTACTTTCAATAATCAAAAACAATTTTTAACAATTTTTAAAATCTAATGAAAAAATAATTATAACTTTTTTTTATCGTTTCCTTCAAGTGAACACCTTTAAAATTCAAAAAATTAATAAAAAAATTAATAAAAATTACTTAAAAATAATATTTATAACTTTTATTTAACGTTGGCTTTATATGTATATATACCTTACATACCAAAAAAGATAAAAAAAAATAATAACTGATAATAACTTTTATTCAACGTTTGCTTTATATGTATACCTTCTATACCGAAAAAGATGATAAAAAATAATAACTAATAATAACTTCTATTAACTTTTATAAATAGAAAATAATTATTAGTAACTCTTAGATTGAAAAAGAAAAAAAAAAATAATAACCGATAATAATTTTTACTTACGGTTTACTTTATGCATATACTTACCATGCTGAAAAAGATAATAAAAAATAATAACTGATAATAACTTTTATCAACTGTTATAAATGTAAAATAATTATTAATAACTATTATAAACAGTTATTACAGTCCAAAATCTACACTTTTATAACAAATAATAAAAAATAATAACTTTTTTTTAAAATTATTTTTCGTTGTATATAATTATTATTAGTTATTAACGGCAGATTATTTCCGCTTGGGTAGTTAAAAATAAAATATTTGGCGTTAATAATAATGATTACTGCATCAATAATTGGTATATATGAGAACTTTTGAATTAAGTATCAATTAAAGTGTAATGTTGATTAATTTTTTTTTCGTTTGGATGGCTATGGAGTCCTCTGTGGGACCTCCGAGTTGCCACTGTACTATAAGTTCTTTCACATGTAATTTTTTTTGCCTAGGAGAACTTATTTATATAGTTTTCGTGATCTCCGGTTTCTACTCTGCGCAGAAAAATTTGAAAAAATTTTCCCGGGGAATCGAACCCCGGTCCAGAGCGCGAGCCAAGAGCCTTAGCCCCTGCGTTACCGATGCTCCTAATATTGATTAATGATTAATTAAAGATTTTTAAACTTATAAGTTTAAATTATTTTTTGGGATTTCACATTGATATCGATTCATACATGCATAGGGATATTTTATTTTCATGTTAAGGAAATGTAAAAGGGACACTACACCTGTATTTATAGATATTAGCTTCTTTTCCATTTTATTGCTGAATTTCCAGAAAAGAAATGCATTAGCTTGTAGTATGTACCATGATGATTATTTAGATAAATTTTTAAATAAATTCATTCATTGGTTTTTAAGATATTTGGATTCCTGTACTAAATTGAAAAATGTTAATAAATAATTTTGGAACCCGAAATTCTCAATAACTAATGAATGAATTTTTTTTTTAATTTAACCGAATAATCTTCATGGTACATACTACAAGTGCATTTTTTTATTGAAAATTTTGCAATAAAATGTAAAAATAGTGAATATTTATGAGTACAGGTGTAGTGTCTATTTTACATCTCCTTAAAGCTTCATTTATTATTTAAAAAAATCAAAAGTCATTTCATTTGATTTTGCTTTGACTGTACATCTTATATTTTTTACCGTTTTAAATTTGATTCTCTAGTATTGTCTTACTTGATGGCTCTATTATCTTAATTTCTCAGGATTTCTTAAATTTTTCGTTTTTTTTTAAATTTATGTTTTTTTTTACTTTCTCAGCGCATTTTCTGGCAGAAAAATACAAATGTTATTTTGAGATATTTTTATTATTTTCTGTAAATTGCTTTTATTTATTGCTATTTTTTGTTATTTTTTATTATTTTCTGTTAATCTTTGTTATTTTCTGTTATTCTTTGTCTGAATTTGAAACAAAAAAATACCCTAGTGGAAATCGAATCTGTGAATAACTGGGAATAACTGGAAATAACTGGAAATAACTGTGAATAACTGGAAATAACTGGAAATAACTGGGAATAACTGTGAATAACTGGGAATAACTGTTATAAACTGTTCAGTTTGAGACAGGAATAACAGTTATTCTCAGTTATTCTCAGTTATTCCCAGTTATTCTCAGTTATTCCCAGTTATTCACAGTTTATAACTTAAAAATAATTTGAAAAAACAGAGGTACGAATAACAGTTATTCCCAAATATAATTATAATAGAAAAAAAAATTTTTTTAAATATATATTTTTTTCATTTTTTCAAATTTATATTTTTCAAATTATTTGTAAACTAAACTGTAAATAACTGGGAATAACTGTGAATAACTGGGAATAACTGGGAATAACTGTTATTCCTGTCTCAAACTGAACAGTTTATAACAGTTATTCCCAGTTATTCACAGTTATTCCCAGTTATTCACAGATTCGATTTCCACTAGGGTAACAGAAAATAACAGAAAATAACAAAAAGTAATAAATGATAATAAAAAATGACACAATAATATAAAATATCAACAAATGACAAAATAAAATAACTATAATTAATTTTAAATGACAAAGTTTAATAAGAATTAACTGTATATAACAAAATATAATAGAAATTAGTTTTAAATAACAATGTATTATAAATTATAACAGAAATTAGCATTAAAATTTTTTATTAATTTGTGTTATTTTGTGCTATTTTTATATTTTATTTTGTTATTCAAAGTTAATTTTTATTAAACTTTATTTAAAATTTATCTTTATTAAATTTTGTTATTCAAAATTTAATTTAGATTATTTTTTGTTATTTTTTGCTATAATTCATAATTATTTACTATTTTTTGTTATTTTCTGTTATTTTTTTGTTAACAGATAATCGTAGACAAAAAAAGCTAAATCGGTCATTTTTGACCTTGAACAATGTTGCAAAGGCAAAAAAAATTCATGAGTGTCAATAATGAGTTTTAGAATTTATCCTCACAGTTTTAGAAAAAAGTAAAAAAAATGTAGTCGGTATGTACATGCATACGTGTGTTTATGATTCATTTTTTCCTTTTTAGCGAATGTGCAACAAAAATTTCGTATCGTCGCTTTTAACGGCCCTGTTAAAAAAAATCAGGTGAGAAATCACCTGATTTATCATGTCAAAATCTCATGTAATGATGTTTTTGGTTTTTACGCATTTCAAACCATGCTTAGTCAATTGAGAACTATTTTTGAAAATTTTTGAAAAATTTGAACTTAGAAAATTTTTTGTAAAATTAGTCAAAATTTTTTCTAAGACCAAACTCTTTAAAAAATTTTCTAAGTTCAAAATTTTCAAAAATAGTTTTCAATGGACTAAGCGTGGTTTGAAATGCGTAAAAACCAAAAAAATCATTACATAAGATTTTGGCATGATAAATCACCTGAGAAATCAGGTAATTTCTCACCTGATTTTTTTTTGTAGGGGGATGATAGTATATTTCATTTCATGCTGTGAAAACTAAGCATATCTAACACCTTTTGCTATAATGAGTAGCCCATTTTTTTATTGTCCCTTGAATAATATCACATTTTGCCATTATTCAAGGGACATACAATCTAAATATATTACTTTCCGCAGATAAAGGAGCGAGTTCATCGAAAATGTAGAGTGCTACTTTCATCTAAAAATCTAAATCTACTATTCTTTATTAAAAAGGATCATTTTGTTTTTTTAATTCTAATAAACATAAATAACAATAAATCCATTACTGTTAGAATGCTCTGTTAGAAAAAATAGAATTTTGCTTTCAGTACATCACTGAAATTTTCATGCAATTAAACAGTAAAATTATGGTAAAATAATAAATTTTTATACAATTTTATAGAAAATTACGATAAAATTACTAATTTTCATGCTTATTTGCATGAAAATTAATGTACAGACTTCCATATGGAAATAATTTCTGTGAATAACTATTAATAACTGTGTATAAATGTGAAAAACTGTAAATATCTGTAAGAAAGTATTAATAACTATAATTCACTCTAACTGATTGCAAATAAATATAAATAACTATAAACAAGTATAAATCGATGGTCGTGGGGAAGAAGGTGTCATTTCATTTTTGGTTGTAGAGAGGTGTCATTTCGATTTTGGTTGAAGAAAGGTGTCATTTCATTTTAGGTTAAAAAGAGGCTTATGGTTTTTAATTTATATATTTTATTTATTTATTTAATTTATTATAATTTTGTAATAAATAAATTTCTTTTAGGGTCTGCTACATGATTAAAAAAAATTTTTTTTGACATGGCACTTTTTTTTAAATTAAAATGAAACAAAAGTCCTTTTTTAACCCAAAATAAAATGACACCTTTCTTCAACCAAAATTGAAATGACACCTCTCTACAACCAAAAATGAAATGACACCTTCTTCCCCGCGACCGTCGAAATAATAATAAATTATGTGTATAACTATAAATAACTATTAATAAACATTACTTTCAGTTAATAAGTTTTATTTAGCGTTCATAACTGTTAAACTCTTTTTTACTCTTATTAATTTTTATTAATGTCTCAATTGCGCTAGTTTATTACAGTTATTAACAGTTATTCATTTTTATACAATTTCTCACAAAAATCATTCTCATGTAGGCTGGAAGCAAACTTCCAATTTTTTTTAACAATGTAGAGTACAGCTCTTCTAACATGCATAGGAAAATAAGTTACATTTTATTTTCGGATTATATAGCTATTTATTCAAATATAGATTTTATTTATTGGTGCTAAAAATTAATAAATAAATCTAATTAGACTATAGTTTTAATAGTGCAATATGCAAAGAGGGAGTAAAATATATTTTTCCCGAGAGGAGTAAATTCCTGAGGGAGAAATAGAATTTCAAGATTTATTAAATAAGTGTCAAAAAGCCTGGATCGTTTATTTATTTCCTAAAAAAGAAGCTATTGTGTATTCTTCCATTATCATTCTTACTGAAAAAAAGTCAGATGAGATCCCATACAGAATCACTGAAAAAATTTTTTATTGAATCAGTAAAGGCGTTTTTACGAGTTGACAATAAAATTTTTTATTATATTAATATTTACATTGTGTGTTGTATTGAATTAATTGAATATTTTATATTATTTCAATATTTAGTTAAAAATAGATATGAAATCAGATGAGATCTCATCTAGATTTTTTCAGTAAAGAATTTTAAGAACTTCTGATATGTTTTATTATGATTTGAAGTATAAAAGTGGTTAAGGGAGTTCTATCAGTCTTTAATTACTGTTCAAGTACTGTTCAGAAAATGACGAAATTTTGCATACGCGTATCTTTTCTTAAATAAAACCATATAAATTTTTGGAAAGTTACACCACCTCAGTAAAAAGTTATTAATCATTTATTTATCCATGTGATTAACATGTAGTCTTATAGAAAAAGCAGCTTTAATCGTTAAACTCATCTGTTCAGATTTTGATGAAACTTTAACGTATGAATGTTTAATGTATTATGAGTATAACAGTTGCATTAGAATATTGATTCACCAACTTTTATATAATTAACGCACCGATAGAACTCCCTTAGCTACATAAAAATCCCATTTGAATTAAAGTTTTCTTGCTTTGAACGGCAGTATAAAACTATAATTATAATATTTGACATTATTTTAAGATATATTTTGTATTATTTTATGTTATTTCAATTGAATTAAATTTATAATTTATTTATAATTATCGTTTTATGAATATTTTCTTATCATTTGACTTTCAGTATTTACATAAAAAACATTTAAAGTTGGTATGGCAACATTCGTTATTTTAATCATTATAATTATTTAAAAGAACAGTCAAGTAAAAAAAAGTAATCGATTTAAGACAGTATTGATTTCCTAAAAATAACAGTAATATATTTTTTCAAATTATTATGTAATATACTATATAATTCATGAATAAACAAAATTTATAAATATTTTAATTGTATTAAAAAGATAAACTTAATTTTCATGATAATATCACACATAAATTATATTTATTATAATGAATAATAAAGTCTAAAAAAAATCAAGAAGCAGATAAGAGAATTGCGATAGCATTTCCGGTAAAGTACAAAGCGCGCGGAATTGAAAATTATTATAGTAGTCACTTAATTTTGCAAAAATCAAAATATTGATTGGAAAGGAGCTAAAAAGCTTTTTATATTTTATACATCAGTACACTTTAGCATACATATTTGAAAATTCTTTAAAAATTTTTTATGTCAAGTTTAAAATGTCGATTATTTTATTGTCCAAGTTTGTATTTTGTTGAAAATAGTCTCTATTGTGTTTTTATTACGTTCCCTAATATACGATTAACGTTAAAATTGTGTAACTACACATCAACGTGAATTAATGATTATGTTTTTCGAAGATAGTATCGTATATATACAAAATATTAGAAAAATATAACTTTTCTATTTAAAAATTGTAAAGAATAATTTTTTATTCAAGCTGTAGGTCATAATTCAGTTTATTCACGTAGTACTATTGAATGTATAATCCAACGGATATGCAATGTGCAAACCATGAAGCAATAGCTTGGCTTCTCTCCCCTCCCATTTTTTAAGCGTTGAAGCAATTTGGGCGGGTATCTTAGCTGTAGTACTGTAGCCGGGCCGGCCGCTTCCTTCAGTCACAATTGATCGTTCAGGTAAGTCTGTCATTTCTATAAATAATCCGTTAATTTCTATAACAAAATTTTTCAATCTATTTATATAAAGCTTTTAATTTTATTCTTAAAAGATATGCATACATTCTGCAATTATTATTTTTTTGGTTCTAACATTATTTCTAAGATATTTTGCGAAATGAAAATTTAACATTTAGCCTCTAGTAACATGGCGTATAATAACACGAGGCCGACCATTTGCGTAAATGTGTGACTTAATGAATTATTTGTATTTCAAAATTTGTTTGCATTAGTTTGTTTATGTGATCACTATTAGTATATTTGTAAACAAAGTGTAATAGCATTAAACTTGTATTAATTAATTCATTTTATTGAAATATCACGAGTTTGTCGGCTTAATTGTAGCCATTTTAAATGGACGCGTCTTTTGAGTATCGTTTTCGGTATACGTAAAGTGTTAATATTGTTTAATTAAATATATACAGATTCCTTGTTTACAAAAGATTTTTTGTTGGATTTAACTTTTTTTAATGTAATTATTGATTTTGTTTGATAAATTATTTATTATACTAATAATCTTGGATAGTTTAGTTCTTAGTTGAGACGTTTGTTTAGACTAATTTTATATTAAAAGTTTGAATTTTATTATTTCAGATCTGTGCATTTTAGTGAATTTATTCAAGAAAAAACAAAATAAATTTCAACAATGGCTGACAACGACGATCTTTTGGACTACGAAGATGAAGAGCAAACTGAACAAATTGTGGAGGGAAATGGAGAAGTGGCCCCAGCTAAGAAGGAAGTCAAAGGAACATACGTTTCTATTCACAGCAGTGGTTTCAGAGATTTCTTGTTGAAACCAGAAATTTTACGCGCCATAGTTGACTGCGGTTTTGAACATCCTTCTGAAGGTATTTAATTAAAATTTTTTGTCTGATAGAATAATTATTATTCAATGAATTGTGTCACAAATCTTGGAAAACATGATAGCGTACGCTAATAAAGAATCATTTACCTTAAAAGTAATTATTACTTTTTAATTATTTTACTTATTAATATTAATTTTTATCAAAATGTACTATTTTAAATGTACTATTTTACTATTGTTAATTGATATTTTCCTTAAAATAATATTTTTTTACAATTATAAAATTTATTCTTATATGATGAACCCAATAGATAGGGACAACTGAATTTTTATGATTGAATATATCTATCCTGATTATTTGAAATAAAAAGTAAAATACATATAAATGCAGTATATATATATATATTTATTTATCAATTTATTCTTAATTTTAGTACAACATGAATGCATTCCACAAGCAGTTCTTGGCATGGATATTTTATGTCAGGCTAAATCTGGTATGGGAAAAACAGCAGTATTTGTCCTTGCTACCTTGCAACAATTAGAATTAGCTGAAAATCAAGTCTATGTTCTTGTAATGTGTCACACCAGAGAATTAGCTTTTCAAATTAGCAAGGAATATGAAAGGTTTAGCAAGTACATGCCACAAGTCAAGGTGAATACATATTATAAATACATTAATTAAAATAAAAAGTTAAGGATTTGAATGATGTTTCTTTTATCTAAGCCAAAGATGATGACACTCAACTTACCACTACCCACTACTGACTAAATCCTTTAATTTTTTTAAAATTATTCTTAATTAACAATTGATGAACTGCTTGTTAAATAACTAAATTTTTAATTACAGGTATCAGTATTCTTTGGTGGTTTGCCTATCCAGAAGGATGAAGAAGTATTAAAAAATACTTGTCCTCATATTGTTGTGGGAACACCAGGACGTATCTTAGCTCTTGTCAAAAGCAAGAAACTTAATCTTAAAAACTTGAAACATTTCGTACTTGATGAGTGTGACAAAATGCTCGATCAATTAGGTAATTTATTTATTTTTTAACTACTTTAATGTCATTTTATGTATAATTAGCTAATATTTCAACACAATTATAGATATGCGCAAAGATGTACAAGAAATTTTCCGTAACACTCCCCATGGCAAGCAAGTTATGATGTTCAGCGCTACACTATCAAAGGAAATTCGTCCAGTCTGCAAAAAATTCATGCAAGATGTAAGATGCAATAACTTCTTCACTTTGATCTGCAATTCCATCCTCGTCTATAATAATCGATTAGAATACATCCGGGGGGTGGGGTAGATACTCCAGAACATAGTGACACTAAACAGAAGTTTGATTCAGTTTTTATCTGAATGACTCGACGGATATTATCAGAATAATATTTCCTGACAATGCGACCTTCATGCCTTTATTATTGAGGATAAATTATTTTATAAAGCTTAATCGCTCGCGGTATCAAACAATACCATTACAGATTATAATTTCATTTTATTTTAATTTCATTTTAACATTAGTACGCAATTTATCAAAATATTATAAATCCCTATATTCTGCAATTAACTGAAAAAAAAAATGGGTTGGTTTTAAAAACTAAAATTTCTTTTATTGAGGGTGGGAATGTCAAGAGCTCAAGTCATCCTGAAGAAAGAAGAATCCAAGAAAGAAGAGTTCAAGAGGAATTTGGGGGATACCAATATATATTGAATAAAATTATTAATGGGATTTATTTAAAATTATAATTCATAATTACAAAGTTAATATTACCAAATTTTTAAAAATAATTGGCATGGAAGGTTTTTGGCAAATGACGTTAAAATTATGTCCTCTAATTTTGATCACAGAGCATATACACAGCAACTAGATATTTTCTAGTTAGTTAAATGAGAGCACAGATTTGTTAATCGCAAATCTGTAAATAATTATATTATCTTATTTGTACAATTTTGTACAATCTACATCAAATACATGCATTATCATGCATGAGAAAATTTGAAGTGTTCATAAAATATGCCATTGACAAGACAGTGGATGTAGCTGAGCATTCCTGGGTGAGCCACCTTAGGTGTGTCGAAGCAACCGCAGAGTTCTTGTTATTGGCACTAAGAAGTGGGACCTAACAGTATGTAGTAAATTTGCAAAAAGAAAAAAAAAGAAAATGCGACTGTTATAAAAAAAAATTTTAGGTGGAAATCATATCCTAAGAACTTGAATTTTTAAATGTTTTATTATTTATCAATATTAAAATGTTTAGTTCTCCTAAAGTAATATTGCAAATTCACAAATTCCAAATAATTTATTTTTAATTTCAAAATTTTGTTATAAAACAATCATAACTATGTAATTTAAAAATGAATGAGTAATGTAAGCTGTTTTTTTTTTCTTTTTTTTTTTTTTAATGTGTGTGTGTGTGTGAATTATCTACTCAATTTATTATCCCAAGCAAATATTAAATTTCTGGAGTCGCACTTTGTGCAAGTATGTTGAGTCAATTAAAATGATTTTTACAATTTACTTATGAAAAATTTTTCTTATCTGTGCAGCCAATGGAGGTCTACGTGGATGATGAAGCAAAATTAACGTTACATGGATTACAACAACATTATGTTAAATTGAAAGAAAATGAGAAAAACAAAAAATTATTTGAACTTTTGGATGTTCTTGAATTCAATCAAGTATGTATACATTCTATGTTGAAATCATGGATTTTGCAAAATGAATTTATTTACTTATTTTATTTATTATGTGAATACTTAATAATTTTTATTTCCAGGTTGTCATTTTTGTAAAATCAGTACAAAGGTGTATGGCTCTTGCACAACTTTTAACTGAACAAAATTTCCCAGCTATTGGAATTCACAAGGGAATGACACAAGAGGAACGTTTAACCAGATATCAGGCTTTCAAGGATTTCCAAAAGGTAAAATTAGAATTGTAATATTTTTATATTAAAATATTTGGAAATAAATTTTACAATGAGGACACATGTTCAATTATGATCACATCGTGATACTCTTGAACTCTCTCACTGAGTATTAAATTATAAAATTAAATTAATTATATTTTTATTTTTATAAATAATTATTAATAAGTTTTGTTCTATTACAGCGTATTTTAGTAGCTACTAATCTTTTTGGCCGTGGTATGGATATTGAACGAGTAAACATTGTATTTAACTATGATATGCCAGAGAGTTCTGATACATACCTTCATCGAGTAGCACGAGCTGGCCGTTTTGGTACTAAAGGTTTAGCTATTACATTTGTAAGTGATGAAAGTGATGCCAAAATTTTAAATGATGTACAAGAACGATTTGATGTAAACATTACAGAACTTCCTGATGAAATAGATTTAGCATCTTACAGTAAGTTTGAATATATTTTTGGATTTTCTTATAATAGTGTTGAATTAATTGAAATAAAATTACTTAATTTTTTTCTCTTTTATTTTTAGTTGAAGGACGATAACCAGGAATTCAGTAGCACCATTGCAATTTTTATGCAATTTTATTACTCAACTTCATCAATGACAAAATACGTCTGACCCTGATAATTAAATGCAGTAAATGCATTTCTTATTATTTATTACAATTTTTTGTAACCAATACAAAAGTCATGTTTTTTTCATCATCGAATTACTAGTAAAAATCAACTATGATGTAATTTTTTTAAACAATTATGAAATCATTCACATTAGTTTTTTTTTTTTTTATAAAGCTTGTTTTAAGAATAATTAAGACTTGTAAATAACAAAATTGATTTATAATAAAAAAGGTGTACTTACTTTTGGACATTTATATTATGACTATTTATTTTATTTCCTAATTTATTGAAAATTTATATTCTGCCTATTATCATATTTTAACTTTAAAAAAAACTTTAAATTTCCAATTATTTTTTAATATTTGATTAATGCTAGTTCAAATAGCTTTATATATTATATATTTAAGAAACATTTATTCAGTAAATAACTTTTTTTTTTTAATTTTATATTATTTAAAAATTAACTTAACGGATAAGTAATACTATTAAAGTTTGTTTATAAAAATAATTGTTAGATAAAGCCTTACATGATTATGTTACAAAACTTTTTTTTTAACAAACGTTAATAATTATGTTTAAAAACTAAAGATTATTTAAACATATGCGGTGTAAATATAATTTGAACGAAATAGTTTTCGTTTTTGTAATATTCAAAATAACGGTAAAATTTGAAATCGTTCGAAATAGCGCAGTATTCGAATTAAAATATTAACGACTTTGAAAGAAATAAAGTGGATTTAGTAGTGGCATTATATTTTGAGTAGCAAAGTGTAATTAATTATTATATTTTTCAAATCACTAAAAATGACTCATAAAACAGAAGTTAGTTTAACAATTCCACATATTGAAGATCTTGTTTGCATTGATTGTAAAGTTAATTACGCTGAGATGCGAAGCCCAATCATAAAATCTTTATTTCATTGCCAAATTTTAACATGCCGGTAAATTTACTTAAAAAATTATTTTTGTTAATCGTATTATAAAGTTATTTCCTTTGATATTAATAATTTTAGATTAATAATTTATACTGTCAAGTGTTGCATTGCTTCGCCTTCAATCGATAATATAGGCGATTTGGTTCACGTTGTTGTCAATAAAAAGTTTTATTTAACTGGAAAATTACAAGAACACTTATTACATTTAAAAGTGAAGGTATAGTTCGATATGTTTATTTTTATTGTAGTTATTCGATTTGCATTATTAATCAAATAAAATTTTTATTTTATTAATGAATATTTGTTTCATTATTTAAAAATTTTTCTTTATAAGTTAAAATTTTTTTAAAATTCTGTCTCGAATTTTTGTTCTTTAGTTTCTCATAATGAATTTTTTTTTCTTCCATTTAACAGTTTGATGAACCAACTCCAGTTGATTTAAAAATTTATGAAGCCTGTTTAAAATATACATTTACATTTAAAATTGCACCTTATTGGAATTTAATCGATAAATCTTGCTATGTCTATGGTCCTGATTTTCTTAAACTTTCGACTTCTGTAGATGCTTTAGAATGGAATATTTTATTTCAAGGTAAAATAAAAAAATTTAATTTATAACTTATTAATTTAACAATTAAAATAAGTAAAAAAAAATCATCCATTAAGTTTTAAATTTTCAAGATAATTTAATAAGTATTTTGTCATTATATTAAATAATTTAAAAAATTGTAAAAATTTTAAATTTTCTTTTTTATCATTTTGTAGATGATGCTACAAAACTTGAAATGGTACCATTAAAAATAAAATTCGAACATCTAACTTCAGAATTTTTAAATCTACCTTCTGGTACAATGGAAACATTCATGAAAGAAACTAAGAGAAATGTGAAAACAATTAATTTACCTTTATTTCAATGTCCATGGGTTTACGTATTACCGAAGTAAATGTGTATCTAAATTTTCTTTTTTATTCATCTTTTTTATAATTAAAATTAAAATCATAATATTTATTTAAAGGCTGTCTAAAGCAAGAATTGTTTCAATTTCTAAAACACTGCCAGATAGTTGTCTATTTGAAAATTATAATGATCTTTGTAGACATTGGAAGAACATGGTATTTATATATTAATAAACAATAAAATCTTTATTTTAAATTATAATTTTTACAATAAAAATATAAGCATTTTCTTTTATAATTTTAAAGTACTCTTATCGTCTGCCAAAATCAGATCAAGGACTATTTTTTTATGAAGTAGTATTTCCAATAAATCCACATGAACTTTTCACATATCCAGAAATATGTATTTTGTCTAAAAAACCTGAATTCTTTTCATGTGATAGTAAAAATGAAATAGCTTCTAAATTCATTAAAAATTTTTCTACCAATGTACATTCAGTTTGTGGTGAAGTAATAAAAATTGGTCAATTGCATACCAAAATAGATAAAGAAAACTCATATATATTAAAACAACAAATTAATCATGCTGTAAGTTATATATTTATTTTTATAAAAGCTTTTACATCCATAAAAAAATCTTCATCCAAAACATCTTTTACAGTTTTATTTTTTATTTTAGCATGAAAAAAGCATTGATGAATTAAGAAGTCCTTATTTTAAAACTCCTAATTATTATTCTGTAAGTTATAGTTTCATGCTTTATTATTTGTAAAATTTGTTTAGAAAAATTTTTTATATATCTTTAAAATTATTATTTGTTATTTTAGCATGAAAAAAGCATTTGTAAATCAAGTTCTCATTTTAAAACTTCTAACGATTATATAGTGAAATCAGCATCTGAAAAATTGAATTTATCTTCATTATTTACTTTTAAAGGAGGAAATGAGATGAGTGAATCTCTTAAAAGTCATGAGCAACAAATTCTTTCAATAATAAATGGTCCAAAACGTAAAAAAAGTACAGTAACACAAAATAGTCAATGTACGACTCAAATCATATCTAAGAATAGTCATAAAAACTTGCGTCAGGACCATTTCAGTCAACAAACTTTAAAAAGTTTAACACCAATGGATTCCAAAAAAACTGAAATTGGTGATATAGATTATATTTGTTCTTTTTATGACATTCCTTCTATGTACCCAAAAAGCCCAGAATTATTTGATGAAAATAATTATACTCATAATGGTGCTGAAAAAAATGATAGCTCAAAGTCAAATATTAAATACACTTCTCAAGCTTCTAAATATACTTCTCATTTAAATAAAGTATCCAATAAACGCCCTATAATAAAAAACGTAGAAAACGTTTGTTTTGATTTAAAGGATATTAGAAAAATCAAAACTGCTTATGACACTAACAGAGTGAAACCTTATACTCAACAACGACCAGCATCAAACAAATTAAATCGAAATCAAGATGTTGAAGGTTTATCCAATAAATGTAATAAAAAGGACCCATTTTTACAGATATCTGAGCATAAAAATTTCCAATATACTTTGCCAAAGGACAAAGTACAAAACAAAGATGCTCCTCTAAACATTTTTAATGATTCAAATAATATTGATCTTATTAATCAAACTCAATTATCAATTTTTCCAAAAAATTTTGATACTTTAAATGAAAGCAAAAATTTATCACCAAAATTAGACTATGATGATGATGATGAATTTCGGACTTCACTTCAAAGATTTGATAAGCATGTTATAGAAAGCAATGATAATTTTTTTAATGAAGACATTTCAAATGAAAAAAACAATTTTTCTTTTGAATGTAACTTGCAAAAATCACAAGAGGAATTGTTTCAAAAATTTGATAGTTGTGAAAACTGGGGTAAATTAAAAGATGAGTCTAGATGCACAAATATTTCTGAAGAAACTGAAATTCAAGAATATGAAACTCATGATTCAAAAATTAGTTCATCTTTGAAAAATAAATCTAAAGGGCAAGAAATTCGGAAATGTGAAATTGAACCTAAATTGAAACAAACAAATTCAAGATTCAATAAAACTAATATGAATTTTTCCAGATCTCAAAAGAATGTGCCATCAGTTGATTCTTTGTTTTGCGCACTTGTTGACAGCAACAAAGAATGTATAAATAAAAAATTTCTAGAAATGAAAAAATCTCCAATGTCATCATATAGTTTAAACAAATTACAAGAACAATTTAAATTAAATGAAAATAACAAGTGTGTTGCTGATGCCTTGCAATTTGATACTATATGCAAGGTAAATGGAAAAAGAAATGAAGTGTTACTCCAAGAGTCAATACAATCAACTCAAAGTTTTAAAGAACACAGAAATTTATCTCCAATTTCAATATTTAATTCAAACGAAAACTTTAAAAGTATGTGTTTATCAGACAATGAATCTCTACATGATGACACTCCTGATATTTTTGAATTATCTAATAATTCACTTGAAAATTCTGGATCTAATAATTTGCCTGAAAAAAACGGAAATTCATCAAGTAAACTTTACTCAAAAGTTGAACGATCAGATAATTGCGATTTTGCAAGTCTTCTTTCTCTGTCCTCAAATGATTCAGAATCTGATAGTTGCGAAAATTACAAACAAGCTTGTAATGAAGCTTCGTCAATTGAGAATTAAAAATTAAAAAATTTAAATCTTATGCACATTTTGATGAAAATTTTAATCAATGCAATGTATTATTTATTTTTATTTATTATGAATTCTTCATATAAAGAGAACCTAATTTTAAAATATTTAAATTTCCCAACACGTTGTATAAATTATTATATATTAATAATATATATTTTAATTTTAGTAAATTTTCTATTTTTTTATATTTTTAATGGGTTCTAATAAGTAAGTATTAAAAATTAATCTAATAATTTTTTTAGTTTCATCAAGTACTAAAATAAAATTCATCGAAAAGATATTGTAGAATTTTTGGTAAAATTCTTAAATTAAAAGTCTGTTCAACATTGGTAAAATGTAATGAAACATGTCACAAATCAAATAGTAGGATAATTGTTTAATAATATAGTTATCTATGTAATTTTATAATACAGAGATATATAAATAATAACACTTCTTTTTGTTATAATTTCAAATTTTTATTTTGCATTTTGAATCAAAGTACCATCTGAAAATTTAACTTGGCGGTATGAAAAATAGTAAATTTCGATAATAGTGTATTAAATCGTAACTATTTTACACTTTTATTAAACTATATTTTTTTATGAGTGCGTAAAATTATACGTTAAGAATTGGTTGTGTTGCATAAAATGAAATTTTAAGCACATTATATAAAAAATAGAGTTTTATAAACAAAGTTTTTCCTATTTTGATTATTCATATATAATTAAGTATTATTTATTATTACGACGATCGCTTAAAATTTCATATACTTCAAATCTCATTTCATAAATAATTAAAAGATTCAAATACTAATTTTTTATTAATGATTATTCAAAGTTTATTATGTTTATTTTATCAATAAAAAATTTTTATTCTTTTATATTAAAAACCTTCTTTAAATAATTCGTTAACAAAATTACTTTACATAAATTTAAAAAAATAGAAAAATTTGAAAATGTTCGAAATAGCGCAGTATTTGAATTAAAAAATTAACGACCGTTAAAGAAAAAAAGTGAACTTAACAGTAACAATATACTTCAAGCTGCAAAGTATAATTAATTATATTTTTCAATTTATTATGACTAATAAAACAGAAGTTAGTTTAACAATCCCAAATATTGAAGATCTTGTCTGTATTAATTGTAAAGTAAAATACACTGATATGATAAATTCAACTATAAAATCTTTATTTCATTACCAAATTTTAACATGCCGGTAAATTTACTTTTTTTTATATAAAGTTATTATTTTAATCTATTCATACTTATATAAACAATTTCAGATTAATTATTTATACTTTAAGATGTTGTATTGCTTCACCGTCTATTAACGACGTAGAAGACTTGATTCACGTTATTGTTAATAAAAAGTTTTATTTATCTGGCTTATTAGAAAAACATTTATTGGATTTAGAAATACAGGTATTGTTGAATTTCTTATAATTTCATATTCTAAGTAGTATTTCATTCAAGTGGATAATAAAATTAGATTTTTATTTATTTAAATTCCTAAAATTTATCTTGTATATGAATAAAAGATGATTATTTTTAACAAACGCTAAATAGATTAATCATTTTTTTAAAATTTTTATTATTTTTAATGAAAATTTACTTCTAATTCAACAGTTTGAGAAACCAAATCCAGTTGATTTAAAAATTTACGAAGCCTGTTTGAAGTATACATTTACGTTCAAATTTGCACCTTATTGGAATTTGGTTAATAAATCTTATTATCTTCGCGGCCCTGATTTTCTATCTTATTTATCAACTGATATTGATGCTTTACAATGGAATATTTTGTTTCAAGGTAAATTTTTAAAATTTAACATCACTTATTTCTAAATAATTTAAAAATTAAATAAATATTATAATATAATAAGTACGTGAAAAGCGAATTCATGTACAAGCGTTGTAGATATCGCAAGAATATTAAAATCGCACCCCGCGCACTTCATACGAAATACGCAATTTTTCGTCTGTGCGGGAATAATATGCGTGAAGAATATAGTATAATGAAAAAATCTTTAAATTCGTAAATTATCTGAATTTTTCAATATTTCTCTGTCAAATGTTTAATTGAATAAATTCGTTCACATTCTTATTAATTATAACTATTTTTAAATAATATTTTTTATCTTTTTATCTCCTAGATGATGGTACAAAACTTGAAATGATACCATTAAAAACAAAATTATATCGTTTCGCTTTAAAATCATTTAAACTCGATAGCACTGACAGTACAATCGATTTAACTTCATTTCAATGTCCAAAGGTTTATGTATTACCAAAGTAATTATTTTATGTTTTATTTAACGCACGCATCAAAGTTACAGATTAATAGTATAATAAATATATTTTTTTAAAGCTTATCAGAAGCAAAAGTTATTTCAGTTTCAAAAACATTATCAGGAAGTACTTCATTTCATAATTATAATGATCTTCGCAGACATTGGAAGAATATGGTATTTAATGATATTTTGAACATTAATTTTTACAGTCAAGATACAGAATTTAATTTATTTATATTTTTCTTATAATTTTAAAGTACTCTTACCGTTTGCCTAAATCGGATCAAGATATATTGTTTTATCAAGTAGTCTTTCCAATTAATCCAAAGAAACAATTCACATATCCAGAAATGTGCATTTTATCTAGAAAACCCGAATTTATTATATATGATAATAAACATCAAATTCTTTCACGATTCATTAAAGATTTATCTGCTAATATACGTTCAGTTTGTGGCGAAATTATGAAAATTGGTCATTTATATCCTGAATTAGACATCAAATTCTCACGTGTATATTACTCATATTTATAATTTACAAAAACTTTTTATATCAACGTTTCAGTTTTGGTTTTATTCTTTTTTAGAATACATTAGATGCACATAAAACGCAAAGCAATTATGAACTTTCGGAAAGAAACATTTTAAACAAATATGAAAATTATTCTTTCATATGCAACTTACAAAAATCACAAGAAAACTTGTTTGAAAAATATGATAGCTGCAAAAATCGTCATGAATTACTAGATGTATCAATAAACAGAAAGATTTCTCAAGGAACTAAAATTCAAGAATTTGAAGAACATGATGGTTCATTTAATACTTCACCTTCTTTGAACAATAAACCTAAAGGGCAGAATAATGATAATGCAATCATTAAATCACAAAAAAATATTTTATCTGTTAATTCTCCATCTTGTACAACTATTATTGATCGTAACATTGAAGATTTTTTTATATCAAATCAAAAACAGTTTAATCAAGGTAATAACAACATTGGATCTTTAAAAATATTTAGTAATAATTTCTTTTGTACTTTTACCTTATTAAAAATTATAAAAGATTTAAATAATATTTGTTTTTTATGACATTTCTTTTTTGTAATCAGACAGTATAGAGAAATTAGAATTTTTAAATGAAATTAAAGATAATATCAATAATATTGACAGCAAAGATATTTCAAAGAAAAGACCTATAATAAAAAGTGTAAAAAAAGTTTATTTTAATTTGGCAAATATAAAAAAAAATAGAATTACTTACAATATGAATAAGATAAAAACTAATATTCAACAGCAATTATCACAAAAAGAATCAGATGAAAATAAAAAATTTAATCGAAATCAAGAGGATAATCACAATTTATCAAGTGAAGGTAATATCAGAGACGAGTTTTAAAAATAATTTCTCTTATATACTTTTACTACACCAAAGAATAAATAATATAAAATAAAATTCTTCTGCTAAATTATAAATTGATATTTTTTTAATTGTTTATATCGATTTAAATACAAATAAAATTAATAACATTTAACCACCATTTTAGATTCTTCAAATCAAGTTAAAAATTTATCATCAAAAACGCAATGCGATGAAAATAAATCAGAAAACAGTGATACCAAATCCCTTGATGAATTTCAGTTAATACTTTCAAAATTTAATACACATATTCAAAGCAATGATGAATTATATGAAATTCTAAATAAGTGTGAAAAGTATTCTTCTGAAAATAACTTACAAAAATCGCAAGAGACACTTAAAAAATTTGCTAATAGCAAAAATTATAATAAATTAATACATGAATCATCGATCAGAAAGATTTCTCAAGAAATTGAAATTCAAGGATTTGATACTCATGGTTCACAAAATTCGTCACCTTCTTTGATAAATAAACTTAAAAATCAGAAAAAAAATATAATTTCATCTTTTGATACTTTAGCTTCCTTACATAGCTCAAACAAATTAGAAAATGAATTTGAATCAAATAAAAATGACTGTTTTAACCAAGCATCACAACTTCCTTTTATACACAATGCAAATGAGGTGGAAAACAAAATAACACTACAAGAATCAATACAAGTTAGTCAAAATTTCAAGACTTGCAAAAAGTTATCTCCAATTTCAATATTTAAGTCAAATGAAAATTCAAAAAATAATTGTTTGTCGGAAAATGAATCTATGCACTGTTATACACCTGATATTTTTAAGTCATATACTGAATCACAAAGTAAAAGATTATTTCAAAATTTTGAACCTAATAATTTTTCTGACTGCAATAAAAGTACATTAAACAAAGATCATTCAAAATTTAAATCGATAGATGCAATTGATTTCACTAATTTTCTCTCATTTTCTTCAAACGAATTAGAAAATACTGACACTTGCAAAAATTACAACGAAGCTTGTGAAGAATCAAAATCATTTTATAGTTCAGTTTAATAAATATTGTATTTTTTTACTATTCATCATAAATTTTAATATATAAAACTTGTGAACAAATTTTTAAATATTTGTACTCATTAACACATTGTAAGTTATACTAGTTAAAATAAATTATATTATATATTAACTTAATTACAGTTTAAATACACGTTTTTCTTCCTTTACATTCATTAATCACAGACAATAAAATTAAACGTTCAGATTTACTATTAATTCCAATTTCTATTAAGTCCTGATCAGTAAGTGTTAAAAATAAATCCAAGTCTACCTGAAAAATTGATTAAAATTGTAAAAATGATTATAAATTATTGAAAATAGAAATTTATTAAAAAATTACTTCTTGTTCAAGAAATATAGGAACATGTCGTTGCAATCCAAATCGTTGTAATAAGTATATTAACTTTGTAGTATTTGGATCAAGAATTATTCCTCGAGGAGGTGTTTTATATTTTGGTGGTGTGGGTGTTGTTTCATCAAATACATTATCCTCATTTATATCATATGGTAAATTAGGTGTTTTGGTAGGACTAAATTGAGGTGTATAACTTAGAGTAAGATTTGAATCATTGCTGGAACTTCTAAGTTTTAAGTTTGGAGGTCGCTTATTTTGGCACCTAAAAGATTAATTTAAAATAATATATTGTTTTATAATTTATTACTTAATAACTTTATTTACCTTCGCAGTACCAATGGAGTTACAGAAGTGCAGTCTTCTAATTTACTTAAAGGTGATTCTATTCTATTAAAATTTTTACTTAAATTTATATTTAATGCATCTTTTTTATATAAATTAATTGGGCTATCTTTTGTAATAAAAATATTTGGTGATGTGGGTAATATTTCGTTGACATATGATAAAGCAGGCGAAAGCAACTTATTTGATTTATATTCTATTCCTGATTCCAAATTAAAAAAATTTTTTTCGTTTATATTTGAAACTTTTTTAATCAGTTCTGTTTTACTAGGTTCCACGTAAATTCTTGGAATACAACTGTCTATGTTTAAATAATCTTCAATAAACTGACTATTGGTATTATTTTTAATATTTTCTTCACTGTCTAATAAATCTTCAATATCAGAGAGATCATTCCAATAGTCATCAGAATTAAGATGTTGCTTAGCTAATAAAACTATTTCTGGCACTGTTGATTGTTTCATCAAAGTTTGTGTAAATGCATCTGTAAACAAATGTTTTTAAGTATAATTTTTATTTATAATAAAAATAAAAATATTGTTTATAATTAGTAAATGGCTTACTTGCTTTGCGAACATCTAAACCAAGGTCAATTAATCTAAAAAAGAGTTGTTTATCATTTTTCAAAGCTGCAACACACAGTGGATTAATATCATCATGAGTAGCATATTCTAAAGCTGATGGACAACTGTTGTAAATCAGTTCAAACATTTCCAAACTAATGGCACAGGCAAGACTTAAAACAGACATTCCTATAAAAATAAATGACAAGATATTTAGTAAAATGTAAGAAGACAGTAAAATAAGTAATTTTTTAGATACATTTTAATTCACCTAAAAATGAAAAGTCGTTAACTATAACGTTAGAGTTTAGCAGAAACTTGACCATTTCCGTATTTTCATTTCTTATTGCCAGCATCAGTGGTGTCCAACCAAAAGCATTTTTTTTTTCTAAACAATGTTTATCATGTTTTTGTAAGATGCATTTTATTACATCGACGCAATCGTTAGCAGCACTTATATGTACAATGTTTTCTTTGTATCGGTTTACAACATTTAAGGAATAATCTAAATGATGATAAAATAAAATATTTAAAATCGTAGAAAATTTCATTTGAAAATATTAAAATACAAAAGTTTTTAATGAGAAACGTTATTTACCTGTTTTATTTAAAAGTTGTGTTACTTGCGACTGAACCTTCTTTTTGTTGGATATTAAAGCTTTATCGGTATCCAACATTTTTCTAACTAATTTTTTAATTTGTGAACGAACAGAACTCTTATTATTCATTTACAAGTGTAATGAAAAAACATTAGCCGTTTTAAGAGTTTTTAAAAATAGAAAATTTCCTCGTACTTGGAATCGAATCATGATGTCTTATCATCACCGGTACTCTGAACCCACTGACTTTTCGGCGCTATTGTTTTTGTTGATATTTAGATATATATATGTGAGCACGACGACAAGCTGTTGGCTTTTATATTATGAGAGTCACTTTCCTCAAAATAACTTGTTCAACATTGGGATAAAATAACAATGAATTACTAAAATGTATATTTTATAAAAGTTAAATTGGAAAAACTCTTAGCAGAAAGAATAAGTTTCAAATAATAAAGTAAAGCGCGCTATTTTGGCGGCATTCTTAAAACACGAAAATAATTATTATATATATTTCGCAGAAAAATAATTATTTATTCCACCATTGCATCAAAAATAAGATCATTGATAAAACATGAAACATCAACAAGTAGCACTACTAAATAGAATATTTTCACTTATAACTTTGATCGCTGAAACAGAAATTTTAAAAATCAAAATTAATTTATTTTCTACATAAGGTTGCTTAGGTGTTTAATATTTTCTATCTAGTATAACAGATTTTTGGTAAATTGTACTCGATTATTAAGTTAATTAAATATTTTTTAATTTACTATTAGATAACTATTGGAATATTATGTAACTAATTTCATGAGTATGTAAATTTAAACGTATGCAATTTGTTAAATATTGTGTGAAATTGATTTTTTCTTCGTTGTAAAAAAATTTAAGTCTATATTTGAGAAATAATTTTAAATTATTAAAACAATTAAAATTCCCACTTTATAACTATTTATATGAAAATATCAATAAATTAAATTATTGTATGCATTCATATTTTCTTATTCATGAATTAATAATTATTTTTAAAAATATTTTTTATTAATAAATAGTCCAATCAATAGAGCAAAAAAAAAGGCTATTTTAGACATTAATTAAAGGCTAAATGAAACCTATATAGAGTTGTTAAGGGCGATGAAAAAACATACCCTATATAAAATGTAACCAAAAAAAACGGTAGAAAATGCTCCAGGAGGCTGCAAAGTTGGCTAAAACAGCTTTTTTAATTCTCTGAAGCAACCTATGCATTTTAGCAAAAAAAGTAACTAATAAAAGTATTGGAGAATAAAAAAACCTACAATTTGAGTACTGCCGCGATTATTTTCGTCAATTAGTTATTGCAAAAAAGCCAAAAAACCATCGAAAATGGCTATTTCTTGGATATCAATTATTTATTGCAAAAATAATTTTTTAAATATTTTTAAACTTTTAAAAGGAAGCCTTCATGAATACGAATAGAAAGAGAGGTTGTAAAAGCAAATTGGTTAATTTGTTGCTGAGATATTCCCTATTATTTATCCCAACACGCATCATGTTTATTGCTATAATTTTTTTTTGGCTGAACATATTGAGTTGCATAAGGGCTTAAACTCTTCATGAAGGTTCAAATTTTCATATTTTGTTCTGAGCAAATGAGAAAATTGAATTGCAATATTTTTTATAACGCTTTAAAAAAGAGGGTTTTTTTTTTATAAATACCCTAGTGGAAATCGAATCTGTGAATAACTGGGAATAACTGTGAATAACTGGAAATAACTGTTATAAACTGTTCAGTTTGAGACAGGAATAACAGTTATTCCCAGTTATTCCCAGTTATTCCCAGTTATTCACAGTTATTCCCAGTTATTTACAGTTTAGTTTAATAATAATTTGAAAAATATAAATTTGAAAAAATGAAAAAAATATTTATTTTTTTTATTTTTTTTTCTATTATAAATATATTTGGGAATAACTGTTATTCGTACCTCTGTTTTTTCAAATTATTTTTAAGTTATAAACTGTGAATAACTGGGAATAACTGAGAATAACTGGGAATAACTGGGAATAACTGTTATTCCTGTCTCAAACTGAACAGTTTATAACAGTTATTCCCAGTTATTCCCAGTTATTCCCAGTTATTTCCAGTTATTTCCAGTTATTCCCAGTTATTCACAGATTCGATTTCCACTAGGGTAAATGAAGCTGGGGCTTTATTTATAACTTTTATGAATTTGCTATTTGAATATTCTTATAGCTGTGTTCGAAACGAAGATTTAAAAAAAAAAAGAACTTCCTAAGGCCAATAGGAGCCGAGATAAGATTTTTTTTTTTTTAAATCACAGTTACTTTGTTTATAACAATTAAGATACGAGTCAAGCGTCATTTTTTAGTTGAAGACTTATATTTTAAAAATCTATGATTAGATTTTAAAAAATGCGACTCTTTATTATTAAAACTAAAAAAATAATAACATACAAACAATAACGTCAAGGTCGGTGTCGTGGTGGGGATGCTTATCTTTGCGCGTGAGGGAAGTTAACGAAGGATCCCGTTCCAATAAAATTCGTAAAAAGTAACCGTATCTCCGTAAATAATGGACCGATTTTGATGTTTCTTTTTTTAATCTGGGGTAGCTTGAAAAATTATTAATATTAGTGCAAATAGTTTTTCAAAATAGGGTGTATTTAATTTAAAACAACTGTACCTAATACGGACACCTTAAACGCAAATGATTGTTGTGGCTCACTAAATCAATATTTTTAGACGTGTAATGTCTCATTTTAAAGCTAAAAGAAAGAACTTTAAATTGAGATATCATGAGTTTCATTACGATCAATATTTACGAAATGCGCGCGGATTTACGTAAATGTTGTAAATGAACTTACCTTATTATTCCTCGTAATAATTACATTTGGAACCTGGAGATAAATTTAATTAAAATTTTTATTATTTCTATATTTTAACTAATTATTATAATTAATTTTTAGTTTTAATAAATAAAAAAATAATTATTAATAATTGCAAAAATTTTAATAGTAATAATAAAAATTGTTATCTCGATTTTTTTTTCTTTTATTTGTTTGTCATGCAAAAAAATTTTTTCATCATTAAATATATTTTTATTTTTTTTCTAAAACTAAACCACTAAGATTTTGATATAAGAAACATTTTTAAAATAACGCAGAAAAAATCGATAAACAAAGGTTAATCAGAAAATTTAAATTTGTATTTAAATAAACATTGAATTTCAACAACAGCTTCTCATATATATAGATTTCAGTTATTTCTAGCAATTATTTGATTTGAACTATGTAGATATGTTTAATTTCTATAGTAATAATAAGAATCGTTTTTAAATCTTTAAAATTTTTTCTTTTCTAGGCGGTAACATTATTTTATTATAAACATTTTTTTATTCTTCTTCCATAAATTTTATCCTTTTACATCCCAATTTTCTCGACATATATTAATATTTTATTTTGAAATAAAAAATAAAAATAGTTCCAATTAAAAAGCAAATTTCATATAAATTTTTTTATTATATTCAGGAAATAATCCTTACATCAAAATCTTAGTGGTTTAGTTTTAGAAAAAAAATAAAAATATATTTAATGATGAAAAAATTTTTTTGCATGACAAACAAATAAAAGAAAAAAAAATCGAGATAACAATTTTTATTATTACTATTAAAATTTTTGCAATTATTAATAATTATTTTTTTATTTATTAAAACTAAAAATTAATTATAATAATTAGTTAAAATATAGAAATAATAAAAATTTTAATTAAATTTATCTCCAGGTTCCAAATGTAATTATTACGAGGAATAATAAGGTAAGTTCATTTACAACATTTACGTAAATCCACGCGCATTTCGTAAATATTGATCGTAATGAAACTCATGATATCTCATTTTAAAGTTCTTTCTTTTAGCTTTAAAATGAGACATTACACGTCTTAAAATATTGATTTAGTGTGCCACAACAATCATTTGCGTTTAAGGTGTCCGTATTAGGTACAGTTGTTTTAAATTAAATACACCCTATTTTGAAAAACTATTTGCAATATTAATAATTTTTCAAGCTACCCCAGATTAAAAAAAGAAACATCAAAATCGGTCCATTATTAAAGGAGATACGGTTAATTTTTACGAATTTTATTGGAACGGGATCCTTCGTTAACTTCCCTCACGCGCAAAGATAAGCATCCCCACCCCGACTCCGACCTTGACATTATTATTTGTATGTTATTATTATTTTAGTTTTAATAATAAAGAGTCGTATTTTTTTAAATCTAATCATAAATTTTTAAAATATAAGTCTTCAACTAGAAAATGACGCTTGATTCGTATCTTAATTGTTATAAACAAAGTAACTGTGATTTAAAAAAAAAAAAAATCTCATCTTGGCTCCTATTGGCCTTAGAGAGTTCTTTTTTTTTTAAATCTTCGTTTTGAACACAGCTATAAGAATATTCAAATAGCAAATTCGTAAAAGTTATAAATAAAGCCCCAGCTTCATTTATTTATAAAAAAAAACCCTCTTTTTTAAAGCGTTATAAAAAATATTGCAATTCAATTTTCTCATTTGCTCAGAACAAAATATGAAAATTTGAACCTTCATGAAGAGTTTAAGCCCTTATGCAACTCAATATATTCAGCCAAAAAAAAATTATAGCAATAAACATGATGCGTGTTGGGATAAATAATAGGGAATATCTCAGCAACAAATTAACCAATTTGCTTTTACAACCTCTCTTTCTATTCGTATTCATGAAGGCTTCCTTTTAAAAGTTTAAAAATATTTAAAAAATTATTTTTGCAATAAATAATTGATATCCAAGAAATGGCCATTTTCGATGGTTTTTTAGCTTTTTTGCAATAACTAATTGACGAAAATAATCGCGGCAGTACTCAAATTGTAGGTTTTTTTATTCTCCAATACTTTTATTAGTTACTACTTTTGCTAAAATGCATAGGTTGCTTCAGAGAATTAAAAAAGCTGTTTTAGCCAACTTTGCAGCCTCCTGGAGCATTTTCTACCGTTTTTTTTTTGGTTACATTTTATATAGGGTATGTTTTTTCATCGCCCTTAACAACTCTATATAGGTTTCATTAAGCCTTTAATTAATGTCCTCAAAATGTTTCTATTGATTGGACTAAAATATTCATGAAAGTATTTTTTCAATCAATATTAATTAAAAAGAGCAATAATTCTTTCTGCATTCATATATTTTTATATTATTTGCTGTGAAATCGTTAAAAAAATTAAAAATGAAAAATAAATTCTAGAAATTTTAATAGAAATTCTAAAAAAATGTTATTTTAAATCAACGGTCTACAAAAGTTTAAATTTTAAATCTCGAAAATAATCTCGTATATATTATATAAATTTTAATATATAGAAGAAAATTTTCACAAACACAAAATTGCTACTCTGTTTCAAATCATTTTGAACTTTTCAAAACTGTTTATTAAAACTGTTCTAAACTATTTAAAACTATTAAAATTAATAAAAAACGGTTTATATTTCCGCTATAGGGATAAAATAACAAAAACATTTGTAAAATTAAGTAAATTTCTAAATTTAAATGATTTTGTTTGAATAAACTTTATTATCATATTACAATTAGTTCTTGGTCACTTTTACTAAGTCTTTTAACTTAAATAATTCATATTTAATAAATTTGATAAAAATAATTAAAAGAGTAATGTTTGTGATTTAACTATTTTAAAAACAAAAAAAAAAACATTTATTAATATTAGGAAAAAATTAAAAAGGGTGTTGAAAATAAAGACAATTAATTTTAAAAATATATTTAATGTTATTGAAAAAATCTATAAAATTTTGGTAAGCATGTGCGTGACAAGAGCATTGAGCGAAATTGTTGAATCATTTGACATGCATGTAAATACGCTAAGATTGTAATGCTAATTACAAATGCATTTTAGCCTCAGTTTTTGCACTGTATTTTACTCTTTCAATATTCTGCTTTTTAGTTTTACATATTAACACTGAACTAGTGTACCATACAATTTTTAATCTTAACATAAATTCAGTCTTATTAAAAATCATTTTTGTTTCTTCAATTTAATATTATAATAAAAATACTAGGAGATTAAAATTTCCTACTTTAAAATGCATCCGTACCGTTTTGCTTAAAAAAGTGTTTATTATTTTTTCTGATGCAGATGCTCATTAATTGCGATTGTATCAGCTCATTTAATAAAAATATTGTAGTAGTAGTTTAGGCAACTCCTTTAAATTAATAAAAAAATAAATAATTCAATATTTTAATACTATCACCTCGTTACGTAAGCTTTTAATCTTTATTTGTGAATGATAATTAACAATATAATTATACAATATGTGTAATCAATGCATCATGAAATGGGAAAAAAATATTAATTACTTGCGATAGAAATGAAAAAAATTAAACTGTCTAAAAACTCTTTTTCACTTAAAAATTATAATCATTTTGGCACTTAATGAAAGCTTTAAAATATTTTAAAATATAAATATTATATTATGATAAAATCAGAAAAAATTCAAACATATTCTACGAGAAAATTTTTAATTTTCTTGAAAATTTTTGTGAAAAGTAATTTTTAATATGTATCCGTTGTATTATTTAATAATAGTACAACGCATTTAATTATAGAATTCATTAAACATATATAAATTAAATGAAATTTTGAAAATAAAAATTTTTTTTTGTTTGATTAGCAAAATAAAAAACTTATAAGTCATTTAAATTACATTAGTCAATATTACAAGGAAGCATCTGCTAATCTATAGATCAATGTGTGTGTCATATAAAAGCCTAATGCAATCAAGCATAATAATTCAGTTATCATTTAACGATTTTATATAGAAGGAGAAAACGGTTAAGTGAAATGTAAGTTATTAAATATCTAAAGATTATATTATTTTAATTAACTTTTCAGAAATAAGAAAATTCCGGAATGAATTAAAAATAAGAATTGATTAAATTCAAAGCTATGTAAATTAATCTTTGATTATAGCTGTATGATTGAATATTAAACAATAATTATATCCTAATTAAATTTTGAATAAATTTTTTCAATAAAAATGATTCAAGCTATTGAGAAATTTTAAAGCTAATGTTTAGTAAACTAGAGGTGTTTTTGTATTCACGTCAGTTGTAAAGTAACAAGCAAACGTTGAATAATAGTTTTCTCGATTCGGAAAACAAATGTAAGCTCGTAGTATACAATGGATTTGAATAATTTTTCCGACCGTCATTTTAATTGTTCTTATTTGCGTTTCGTTTAATTTAAAATAAAAATAAAATTTATAATTTTTTTAAACTAAAAAAATTAAAAATAAATTAATTATTACAATTTTTATTTCAATTATGACGTGAAAATACAGTTAATCAAAACAATAAACAAAGATTTTAAAAAATGCATGATTAATGAATTTTTAATATTATTATTATTGTCACTTTTTAGTTTAAAACTCAAGAATAATCGAGTCTCAAAATTTCTGAAGATACTCTTAGAAGAAAATTAATTCTTCATATAAATTTTCCTCCATTGAAGATCTATATAATCTTATTTATTTTTGTTTATAATTTGTAATAATATGCGATAGTTTATTTAATTAGTAATTTTATTTTTATTTAATTAGTAAATTTATTTTTTCAACATTAACTGTATTTTATTATTAATTTATAATTCATAGTTTTTACAGAAGTTAAAATGAGATTTAAAATAAAATATTGCAATAAATATATAAATTTATTGCTTTTTTTCATCTATACCCTGGCCATTCATCAAGTTTCAGCAAAAGGTACACATGTATTATTATTATTATTATTCATTATGCAAAGCATTATTATGATTTTAAATGAAATAATTATTCAAAAGAATTTATTCATTATATATTTAGAAGTAATTGTTCATATTATTTATTTTTTATAATTATAATATATTATGATTTTGCAACAATTTTGGTTTTAAGTAATTTAAAGACATGCACAATCCTGACAGAGATTCCTGCCTTATCACCTTTATATTTTTATTTAATTATTTCAATAAAAAATACTCAAAAATGTAATAAAAGATAAGTAAGACGCGTTCATATAGATAAATAACTTATATATACAATCTCATCAATAAAATAAAAAGAAATATTTAAAAAGGTGACTAAGATTTGTACGATTGAAAAATAATAATAGTAAAAAAATTATCACAGTATCGATAATTGGTGTAAAATGAAGTTTATATAGTTGACATTTTGCTAATTATAATTTATTTTGATTTAAAATAATGAATATAGTAACTTTAATAATGTAGCATTATTTACAAACTATATTCATAGATTCATATCCAAACAGAAATAATAGAGTGTAATCGAGACATATAGTTTTGAAAATAGTCTTAATTTAAAAAAATGCAATTATTTTGCAAAACTCTATAAAGATGTTAAAGATAATTATACGACATAAGTTGCTCATTATTGGTCAAGTCGTAATCAATTAATAATTTGTTGTCATTATTATATCAAAGGTAATCACACGGATCATCGTAAAAAAGATGACAAAGGTACAACAACAACAAGAACAACAACAACAACGGAAACACCGCTTCATAGAGCACTCATTCCACCTGAATGCGGTATAAGTGATGCTCCTCATAATAGAGTTGTTGGTGGTAATCCGGCTGCGTTAGGTAACTTTTTTCTTATATTTGCATATCAACTTTTAAAACGCTGCCAAGTGCTTTGGCGGAATGCTTTCTCATAGAGCTCTTTGAGTTTCATTATTTTTTTTATATTTATTTAAATGTGATTTTAATATAAAAAAATTGTCTAACATTAATATTTATTAATAAATAGCTACGCTAAGAAAATTATTTTTTTTAAACTTGGTTTATAAAGACAGTAGCAAATAACTTGTATACAAATTTTAGAGCAAATCTATCGAGTACTTTACGTAAAATGGAAAAAAAACTGAAATATGAAAATTTTTTAAGAAAATTTTTAAAATTTTCTAAAATGAAAACTACGCTAAAAAGATTGGTTTATAAAAGTTATCCTTCTTTTGGCAGATGCGAATTATTCCCATGGAAATCTCAAAGCAAATTCATCAATTAACTTACGTAAAATGCAAAAAAAAAATTAAAAATCGAAAGTTTTTTCAAATTATTAAAATGGCTCTATAAAAAAAAATACACTATGAATACAAATTTTCAATAACTTCCCGCCTAGTTATACAAAAACATAGATGGTATACAAAATTTGAAACAAATCCATCGAGTAATTTTCGAGATTTAACTGGTTAAATAAATAACATTTTCTTTTCAAAATTTTAAAAATGCTCTAAAATTAAAACTACGCTATGAAAATCAATTTTTGAAAATTTCCCTTCTTTTGGTAGTCGCAAATAATTTCCCTGCAATTTTTAGAACAAATCTATCGAGTACTTTACGTAGAATAGAAAAAAATAAGAAAAGAAGAATCGAAATTTTTTTTTAAATCTTTAAAATTCTCTAAAATTGTAACCACGCTAAGAAAATTAGTTTTCAAAAGCTAATTTTTTTCAGACAATAGCGAATTAATTGTATAAAAATTTTGGAGAAAATTTATAGTATGGTTAACGCAAAAAAGAAAATAAATGAAAAATAAAAATTTTTTTGAAAATTTTCAAAGTGCTCTAAAATTAAAACTGCGGTGAGAAAATTAGTTTTCCAAAGCTTGTTTTCTTCAGACAGTAGCGAATTAATTGCATACAAATTTTGGAGCAAATCTATTAAATAGTTTTCGTAAAATAGGAAAAAATAAAAAATAAAAATTTTTTAAAAAATTTTAAAAATGCTCTAAAATTAAAAGTGCGCTAAGAAAATTAGTTTACAAAATTTTTTATACTTTTGGCAGTCAAAATTAAGTTCCATACAAATTTTCGAACAAATTCTTCGAGTAGTTTACGTAAAATTCAAAAAAAATGAAAAATCGAAATTTTTTTAAAATTCTTAAAATGATTCTAAAAAAAAACTACGCTAAGAAAACCAATTCTCAATAGCTTCCGCACCAGTTCATCAAAAAATTGAATTGTATGAAAAATTTGAAGTAAATCCATCGAGTAGTTTTTAAGATTTTATTGGCTTAATAAATAGAAACATTTTTTTTTTAAATTTTAAAATGCTCTAATATTAAAACTAAGCTAAGAAAATCAGTTTTAAAAAATTTATTTTATCCGGGCAATCACAAATAAATTCCATGCAAATTTTGAAGCAAATTCATCGAGTAGTAAAAAAAAAATCAAAAAACGAAAAATCGATTTTTTTTTTTTTTTTTTCAAACTTTAAAATGAAAACTACGCTAGAATAACGAATTATCAATAGCTTCCCAGCAAGTTAGTCACAAAACTAAATTCCATGCAAAATTAGAAGCAAATCCATCGAGTAGTTCTCGAGATACAGTTTACTAACTGAATTCATACATCCACACATACACACATACACATACATACAGACATTTTCTGGAAACCACTTTTTTCGACTCACCGAGTTCAAATATGTACAAATTAATGAAAAAATAGAAAAAAAATTTTTTTATCGATACAATGCTTTCTGTAGGAGAAAGCAAAAAGAGAAAAAATAAATTAACGTAAGTAGAAATATTTGAAAATTCATTTGCTTATGTAGGAATTTTAAGATTAAATTCAAATTATAAGTAAAAATTTAAAAAAAAATAGGGATTCCTATTCAACCATCATTGTAAAATGTTTGATAAACTAAACTTATTAAAAAATAAATGTAATTTTGTACTGCAATCTTTATTATGAACGACTTTCTTAACTTATAACTATTTCAGTTATTTATAACTATTATACATTTTATTATAATTCGACGGTCGTGGGGAAGAAGGTGTCATTTCATTTTTGGTTGTAGAAAGGTGTCACTTCATTTAGAGTTGAAGAAAGATATCATTTTATTTTGAGTTAAAAAGAGGCTTGTGTTTCTTAATTTATGTATTTAATTTATTTATTTAATTTATTATAATTTTGTATGATTTCTTTTAGGATCCACTACATAATTAAATAAAAAAACATTTTTTTTGACATAGTACTTTTTTTTAAATTCAAATGAAACGAAAGTCCTTTTTTAACCCAAAATTAAATGACACCTTTCTTCAACTCTAAATGAAATGACACCTTTCTTCAACCAAAATTGAAATGGCACCTCTCCACAATCAAAAATGAAATGACACCTTGTTCCCCGCGACCGTCAAATTCATTTACTATTATTTATTTTTATTATAATAATGGGTATAAGTTATAATATGACATGAATAACTTTGAATGGAACTAAATAAATAAAAATTCTAAAAACAATATAAATGATTGAATGGAACTAAATAAATAAAAATTCTAAAAACAATATAATCATTTTCGTAACTTTCATTTTTGGATACTTTAGAATTTTCATCAAAATATCTTTTACATATTAGCAATATTATTCTTAATTAATGCTAATTATGTATAATTATAAATAATAATGAAAATTTTCTTGATTTCCTCATCTTAAAATTTAATTGAATCTTTGTTTTTTTTCTAGTGAATGATAACGTTATTATATTCTGAAGTAATAAGGAAATATTGTTCCTACCAACTTATAACGTAATAAATCTTAATAACGTCGTTTTGACATTAAGAACAGTAGTTTGGTATTATTATACAAATTAATTTTTCCTTAGATTTTGTCAGCAATATATCATGTCTATAGATGATTAATTATTAAACATCCTACTAATATTAACATATTTATGTCACTTATTATCATAATAGATTGCTTAGTTTTAAAAAAGCTTTACAGAAAAATTAAGTTTTCAAATGCAATACGTATACAAACAAGTAGAGAAACTTAAAAATATAAGTTTTTGAAATGCTTTATATTTAAATTATAATTATAAAATTATAAAATAATTATTTAAATTATCACTAATTTAATTTTTAAGTTACAAATGATTGAAGAAAATATAAAATATTCTGTTATTTTCGTTTATAAATTCAAAATTAAAAAAGCACTTTTTTATTTTGTACTAAATAAATAAAAATTATTTTAAATAATTTGTTTAGAAGATTTTATATTACTAATATTTGGTGAGATATTGCGATTTTAGTATGTACTATATTTTTGAACAGTGAATAATTTATGATTTGAAAAAATAAATTAGAAATTATTCTAAATTGTCGTTTTAAATTATTGTAAGCATATACATTCCTTTAATTTCTAACAAACGTACTGGAATCTTTAAAATTTTTGATAGAATTAATAAAAGTAATCTTGCATATGCGTTATAAACTTTTTTTTACACTTTGAATAAAACTGTATCTAACTGGGAGAGTATCACAACTCTAAGATCACTAATTTCATTGAAACTGCAAAAGATGTTTTCTTACATAAAACTATGAAAAGACTAAAGTTTTAGACGCAAACGTTTAAAAGATTGGGAACTAGATCATATCGACGGTTGAGACGAAGAACGAGTCATTTCAGTTGAAGAAAGGAGCTATTTCGTTTTTGTTGAAGAAAAAAAGGCCATTTCGGAAATTTTTTTTTTGCAACTTTGTAATGGTAAACTTGATGTTTTGACTTCTTATATAAATTAAAGAAATAAATTAAAATTCATTATTTACTTAAAAAACCTCCAGTATGCAGAATATCAATTAATTTAGATAAGAAGCAATTTATTGTCAGGGTTATAGCTGGGTTACCATTACAAAATTGTTAAAAATTTTTTTTCCGAAATAGCTTTGAAATAAAAATGAAATGACCTTTTGTTCATTTCAACCGTCGATATATGAGCAATAATTTTATGAAAAATAACATTGTTTCATAGGATTATAAATGAGTACGTATTTGCTTCATTGAATATATTAAAATAATATTGAAAGGCAGTTCTTCAATTTAAATTTTATTGCATCAAAAAATATTAATTTGTTTTAAAGTTGTCAACAACTTAAAATGGAGATTAAAAATGTATTCAAAATTATATTGCTTTCCACAGCCCATAACTGATAATTTTCATATATTTTTAATCTTCATTTTTGCTTGGTAATAACTATAAAATAAATTAATATTTTTTTATGTCATGAAGCTAAAATCAAAGGATTTTTTATAAACTTTGAGTATTATTTTGATGAATTTATTTGATACTATTCTGAAATACAAATATGTGCTCATCTATGATTTCTGAAACATTGCTAATTTTCATTCTTTCATAAAGTTATTGTTCATATACACTGCCATCAACATATTTTTGCTCTATCTGATAAATGTTAGAATATCGTGCATATACCAGAATTCGAAAAGAAATTATTGGTAAAAAAATCAATCTAAAAAAATTATATATTTCATATACTTACAGTAATCATACATATAATTCGAAATAAAATGGTTGAAAAATAAGCTTTGTGTCTATTCAATTATTTATTTGTCAATATACGTTTGTAAATGAATATAAAATTTAATTCTTTCATGTAATTAGTATAATTGCCCTACTGAAAAAATCCACCTGGATTTTCATGTGGATTACCCATGTGGAAATCCACGTGGGTCTTACATGGATTCCATGTGGATTTGCATAGGAATCCACGCGGATTACCCACGTGGATTTCCACGTAAAAAATCCAAGTGGATTTTATGAAAGCCATGTTGATTTTATAAAGCCCTCGTGGACTGTTAAAGAATCCATATGGATTACATGAAATCTATGTGGACTTTCAACAAACTCGCATGAATTTTATAAAATCTATGTGGACTTTCAACAAACTCGCATGAATTTTATAAAATCTGTGTTAATTTTATATACTTCTCGCAGATTTAAAAAAAATCCATATGGGTTTTGTGAAATCTATGTGGATATTTAGGAATCCATGTGGGTTTTTAGGTAATCTACGTAGATTTTTTACTTGGATATCCACGTGGATTTAAATAAAAATCTGTGTTAATTTTATCTAATCCTCGTAGATTCTTAAGAAATCCATATGGATTTGGAAAATCCATATGGATATTTTGAAATCCATGTGGACATTTAGAAATCCATGTAGATCTTTGGAAATCCATGTGGATATTCAGAAAATTCCATGTGGATATTTAGAAATCTATGTGGATATTTAGAAATCCATGTGGATTTTTAGGTAATCTACGTAGATTTTTTACTTGGATATCTACGTGGATTTAAATGAAAATCTACGTGGAAATCTACATGGAAATTTTAAATAAGAAATGACTCAATATTTATTTCGCATCCAAAGTAAAAACCAAAAACGAGGTAAACCTCGTAGTTTCAACTGTTTGAAGATCAAAGAGCTTCTACGAACTAACTAAGAGTATTCTAGCCTTATATATCTGCGTCTTTGAAATTTGTATCAGGGATCACAAAACTTAGAAAAACGCCACCTATAGATTCAAAATAGAATCGACGTAATTGTAGTGCCTGAGGTGGCAATGTACATATGTGTAATGCAGAAGGAGATGGGATCTGGAAATAAGTCAGAACTATGTTAGTTTAACAATGACTTTATTATATAGCCAAAGCGACTAAGCGCAGTGGCTGGCGGAGTAAGACTGAAGTACAAGCAAGCAGTCTCGGAGCTGCTTCTTCCTCGTCTGATATGAGCCTGCGCAGAGGCGTTCTCATGTATACGCTGACATGTGTATTGGTGTGCTTACAGGGCCGTACGCATACGTACAAGTGTGAGTATCCCCACATAATCAATCATCAATTCGACAGTAAGTCACAAGGTGGCTTTTTTTATAAATTTTGTGATCCATCATATGAATTTCTAAGTCGCAGATATATAAGACCAGAATACTCTCAGATGAATCATAGAAGCTCTCTGATCTTCAAAGAGCTGAAATTACGAGGTTTATCTCGTTTTTGGTTTTTACTTTAAATGCGAAATAAATATCGAGTTATTTCATATTTCAAAAGTCTATGTGGATTTCCATGTGGATTTTTATTTAGATCCACGTGGATATCCAAGTAAAAAATCTACGTATATTACCTAAAAATCCATATGGATTTCTTAAAAATCCACGAGAAGTACATAAAATTATCACAGATTTTATAAAATCTATGTGGGTTCCTTGAAAATCCACATAGATTTCATAAAATCCATATGGATCATTCAACAGTCCACAAGGGTTTTATAAAATCAATATAGCTTTCATGAAATCCACATGGATTTTTTTACGTGGAAATCCACGTGGGTAATCCGCGTGGGTTCCTATGCGAATCCACATGGAATCCATGTGAAATCCACTTGGATTTCCACATGGAAATCCAGGTGGATTTTTTCAACAGGTTGTAAACGAAAATAATATTATTTTTTTTTCATAATATGATTTTTAGCTGTAATACGATTCCTAATTTAATCGCAAGTATGATATCTCTCTATACTATTAAAAATATATCGCCGCTGTCGACGCTGTCGCCGTCTGAAATACGCCGCTCATTTTTGGTTCCTAAATTTAGCTAAAATTCAGCTAAAATTCAGCTAAAATCAGCTAAAAGTAAGCTAAAATTTTGATGAATTTAGCTATAATTTAGCTGAAAGCAAGCTAAAAGTCAGCAAAAAGTTACGTATAAGTTAGTTAGAAGTTAGCTAAAAGTTAACTGAAAATCAGCTAAAAGTTGGCTAAAATTTAGATATATTTAGCTGTAATTTAGCTAAAAGCTAGCTATATCTCTCTATATTATAAACATATTCCGCCGTCGCCGTTGCCGCTTTGTGTAAGAATTCGATTTGTCCTTGGTTAGTTCGAATTTAGCTAGAATCTAACTGAAATTTCGCTAAAAGTTAGTTAAAAAATTGGCTGAAAGGTAGCTAAAAGTTAGCTTAAAGTTAGCTGAAGTCAGATATAATTAAATTAAAGTTAGCTACATTCAATCAAAAGTTAGCTACATCCAATCAAAAGTTAGCTACATTAAATCAAAAGTTAGCTAAATTTAATGTTAAAATTAGCTAAATTCATACAAAATTTAGTTGGAAATTAGCTGAAATTTAGCTAACAGTTATCTAGAATTTATAGTAATTTTAGGCAATTCCAGGTAAATATTGATTTGTTTTTAACTGAATTTTAGCTGCATTTTAGATTTATTTATATTATATTCTCTCTATATTATTGAAAGTATATCACCGCTGTTATCGCTGTTATCGTTAGAAATGTGCCCCTCATTTTTAGAACTATATTACAGCGTTAAATTTAGCTGGATTTAAGCATGTAATTAGCTAGGAAACAACTAAATTAAGCTATATTTGAGCTTAAAATAACTGAAAATTAGCTGATTTCAAGCTTGTAGCCAACTTGGTAATAGCTAATTTTAAGTTTTGTATATAACGATATATGATAACATATAAGTTTAAGATTTATAATAGATGAAAAATAGGTTACAATATATTTTTACAATTACCTAATTATCCTGTAATCATCGTGAAGTTTAATCATATAAATAATTATCAATTTTACAATTTTATTTAAAGTATAGGGTTGAAAATATCATTTTGAAAAAGCTAAATTGAAGTTTAATAATCAAATGATAAGATTTAAATTTTGTTAAGTCAAAATCAATATCTAATAACACTTAAATATAGTCTTTATAAATTAAATTAAATTTTTATTTAATTTTGTAAAAAAACACGGACATTAAAGTTTTCCAAATTTTTTATTCTTAATCCATAAATGTTTCAAATATCTATTACTGCCTTCCATTTTTAGTTCATTATAAAACTGTCGAATATAAAACTATCACTATATTCAGTTCATTATAAAAGTATCAAATAAAATCTCTATAATTGAATTATTAAATCAAGTGTACTTATTCATTGTCTGCCTGTATCTACTTAGCTGAATCATAGTAAGATTATTACAATTATATTTCTACATATTTCTTTCAAAATTGCAAATTCTTGGATATTTTTTTTAAATTATAAAAGCAAGATGGGGGTTGGCGCACTTGCGCGCAGGGGGGCATGCCCCCTAGTTTTAATAAAAATTATAATTATTTTATAAAAAACAAATTGGATTTGTTAAAAAGTTAATTTTTTTTTATACATGAAAAACTTTGTGTAAAAAAAGTATGCAATCTAATGGATCTTGTTAACGACAGATTTTATGTAAAAAAAATGCGAAAAGAATTTAAAAAAATAGTCGCCCATATTAAAAGAAATCAGGTGATTCTCATGCCAAAATATCATGTAACGATTTTGTTGGTTTTTACACATTTTAAACCATGCTTAGTCAATTTAGAAAAGTTTTTATAAATTTTTCAAAATTTTTAACTTAGAAAATTTTTTAGATAATATGGTCTTAGAAAAAGTGTTGACTAATTTTACCAAAAAAATTTCTAAGTTCAAAAATTTCAAAATTTTTCAAAAATTGTTCTAAATTGACTAAGCACCCTGGTGAAAAAAATCAGGTGACAAATCACCTGATTTATCAGGTGAGTTATCATGCCAAAACATCATGTAACGATTTTTTTGGTTTTTACACGTTTCAAATCATGCTTATTCAATTCAGAACAGTTTTTAAAAATTTTTGAAAATTTTGAACTTAGAAAATTTTTTAAATAATTTGGTCTGAGAAAAAATTTTGACTAATTTTACAAAAAAATTTCTAAGTTCAAAAATGTCAAAAATTTTCAAAAATTGTTTTGAATCGACTAAGCATTGTTTGAAACGTGTAAAAACCAAAAAAATCGTTACATGATGTTTTGGCATGATAAATCACCTGATAAATCAGGTGATTTATCACCTGATTTTTTTCAACAGGGCATGGTTTAAAACGTGTAAAAACCAACAAAATCGTTACATGATATTTTGGCATGATAAATCACCTGATAAATCAGGTGATTTGTCACCTGATTTTTTTCACCAGGGGCTGCTTTTAATTATTTTTTTTTTGTTTTTAGATATAGAAATGAAAATTTTTACGTTATATTATAACTTTCAATTTCTTTACAATAATAAATTTGAAAATATAATACATCTTATAAAACATCAATTATTAACTAAAACTTACGTTAATAGTTAATTCTACCCTTGATCTTATATATTTTTAAGTGAATTGCATAAGAAAAATTTTTAATTGAATGCATAATTATCTTAGGTGCTTGGCCTTGGATTGCTTTAATTGGTTACGGAAAACCTTCATCGAGACGTGTCAGTTTCCGATGTGGTGGTACATTAATATCTTCTCAACATGTGCTAACGGCGGCTCATTGTGTTTACGGAATAAACGATCTTCGTCTTGTTCGCCTGGGAGAACATAATTTATTGAGTGAAAACGATGGTGCTGATCCCATTGACGTACCAATCGAGAAAGCGATAATGCATCCATCTTACAATGATAAAAATATGACAAATGACATTGCAATATTAAAACTTAAAAAAAATGTTAAATATACAGGTATTTAAAAAATTCTTATACCACTGTTTCTGTATTTTCTCGAATGATTATCCAAATTTTTATTTTATCAATTCCCATGTGAAAATCATTTTTGTGAGAAATTGTGAATAACTGTTAATAATTGTAATAAACTACCGCCATTCCCTCTTTAAAAAAATCATGTGATAAATCACCTGATTTATCAGGTGATTTATCATGCCAAAACATCATGTAACGATTTTTTTGGTCTTACACGTTTCAAACCATGCTTAGTCAATTCAAAACAGTTATTGAAAATTTTTGAAAATTACGAACTTAGAAATTTTTTTAGATTATTTGATCTTAGGAAAAATTTGGACTAATTTTACAAAAAAATTTCAAAGTTCAAAAATGTCAAAAATTTTCAAAAAATGTTTTGAATCGACTAAGCATTGTTTGAAACGTGTAAAAACCAAAAAAATCGTTACATAATGTTTTGGCATGATAAATCACCTGATAAATCAGGTGATTTATCACCTGATTTTTTTCAACAGGGATGTTTGTAAAGAGAGGAATCAGGGGTGGTGTGAGCCAGTGTTGTAATCGCTATGCTAAAGCGAACAACGAATACATGGGTGATGATTGGATTCTCGATGAAGAGTCAAAGTACTTGATGTACTATGATGTGAACAAAGTTCAAAAATTTTAAAAATTTTCAAAAATTGTTTTAAATTGACTAAGCATTGTTTGGAACGTGTAAAAACTAAAAATATCGTTACATGATGTTTTGGCATGATAAATCACCTGAGAAATCAGGTGATTTGTCACCTGATTTATTTCACTAGGGTTGAGACATTAATAAGAATTAATAACAGTAAAAAACAGTTAATAACAATTAATAATAGTTAATAATAGTTATGAACGCTAAATAACAGTTATAACTGAAAGTCTGATTATTAACAATTATTTATAGTTATTCACATTTATTCACATTTATACACATTTATGAACAGTTACTCACATTTTCCAAAATTTTAGAATTGTGAATAATTTATTATTATTTATACTTATTTATAATTATTTATATTTATTTGCAATTAGTTACAGTGAATTATAGTTATTAACACTTTCTTACAGATATTTACAGTTTTTCACATTCATTAACAGTTATTAACAGTTTTTCACATTTACAAAATTTTTCGCGTATATATAAAAAAAACGATCATACGTGTGAAAATTTTGGAAAGTATGAAAAAGTGTTAATAACTATTAATAAATGTGAATAAATGTGAATAAATGTGAAAAATTACAAATTATTGTAAATAACTATAAATAACAGTAAATTATTATTATTTACAGTTAATCATTATTATTATCTATTCATAACAATTATTAACTGTTATCAACTGTTATTTACTGTTATTAATGTCTCAATTGCAGTAGTTTATTATAGTTATTAACAGTTATTCACATTTTTACACAGTTATTAATAGTTATTCACAGAAATTATTTCCATGTGGGTTACAATAACATTATTATTGTTATTATAATACAAAAAATGAGAAACCTCGCTTGTAATAATTTTAGAAAATCTTAAAATTTTCAGTTATTGTACTCATTTTGTTAACAACGATCTGATCTTCTAAACTTTTTCATTTGCCTCTCAAGCTTCTATTTCGAAAATATTTTTGACTGTATTCATCAAATAAAAACAATGCATTTACTTCTAACATTTTCGACGCATTAATTTTATCATAAATATAAGAAAAAAGTTAATAACGCAATAATATATTTTTGTAAAAAAAATAATTTTAATATTTCACATATAATCATACTTTCCTTTGAGAGTCTACCCATGCTTTTTGATAAAATAAAAAAGAGAATATGAGTAATAAAAACGTGATTTTATATGTTTACAGATCTTATTCGTCCAATTTGTTTACCAGTAGCAGACGATATAAGAAATCGCAATTTTGTCCGAAATTTCCCATTTGTAGTAGGATGGGGAGCAACATCTTTCAGTAAGAATTTTTTTATTAAACGCTATTATGTATGTATGTACTTGGGTTTATCCACCAACAGCCTCTTGGCTTTAGTACATGCATTAAACCTTTCTATCTAAACTTTTTTCAATGATGAGAACCCCCTAAGCAGACCTTTTTAACCAGATCCTTACCTCCCCTAGTGGAAATCGAATCTATGAATAACTAAGAATAACTGTGAATAACTGGGAATAACTGTTATAAACTATTCAGTTTGAGACAGGAATAACAGTTATTCTCAGTTATTCCCAGTCATTCCCAGTTGTTTCCAGTTATTTAGAGTTTAGTTTAAAAATAATTTAAAAAATCAGAGGTACGAATAAAAGTTATTCCCAGTTATTTCCAGTTAAATTGAGAAATAATTTAAAAAATCAGAGGTACGAATAACAGTTATTCCCAGTTATTTCCCGTTTAGTTTAGAAATAATTTTAGAAATTAGAGGCACTATAAGACTTATTCCTAGTTAATTTCAGCCATTTATTTTCAGTTATTCTCGATTTAGTTGAAAAATAATTTTTTTTTATGGTTATTTTTTCTATTTCTCTTTCCTTAGTTTAACTAGGAATAACTGGGAATAACTGTTATTCGTACCTCTGTTTTTTCAAATTATTTTTAAGCTAAACTGTAAATAACTGGGAATAACTGAGAATAACTGGGGATAACTGGGAATAACTGGAAATAACTGTTATTCCTGTCTCATACTGAACAGTTTATAACAGTTATTCCCAGTTATTTCTAGTTATTCCCAGTTATTCACAGATTCGATTTCCACTAGGGTCAGACCGAGAATCTGAAGGCTGCTACGTCAGACTCTAACATCACCCGGCAATCGAAATCGGTGTTTATATCATATTCCGTAGGTTTTATCTCGCCTATCGCACATCTAATCGCATTAGTATAGTCACCCATCCAAGTAATAACCGCGTCCAGTGCTGCTTAACTTCATTGATCAGTCGAGGTGTAGATTTGTAAATCCATCAATGTGCCGAATTTTAAATACTATTATTAATCGCTTTTATTTGTTCTTTTTTTATTTTGACTATGTTTGCATTCACTCAAATCTTGTTCTTGAAAATTAACCCTTCTTCCATAAAAGTTTTATCGATACCTTACCTTCGCAAACGTGGCTTGTTTTCGACCCACCATCGCTCCATCTAATAAATCTGAAAAAAAATCGTATAAGTATTATGCTTCATAGAAAAATCAATCGTAATACTACTAAATACTAATACGGAAAAATAAATTTTTAATTTGTTTTTAACAAATGGAAGAACATTGGTGAAAAGTAGTGACAAAACAATTTTGGTCAGGACGAAAATGACCCACGTTCACAGACGAAGGGTGAAAGTACTTTTCATAGACATAGAAACCTGAAATTTTCAGAATGACAGTACATGATTCTACAATTTATTTTTTAAATTCATTTATATTTCAACATATATCGTACATAAACAATATTATATTGCTAACGTTATACGACTTATCGTTTTTTTCTCTTTGTGCAGCTGCTTGTAATAATCTTATTCTAAATATGCGTATACACGTTACTAAAAAAGTGTATACAAGTGTGTGCATTCTGAATACATAAAGGAATCCACAAAACTTCTAATTTTATGAATGAAAAAAATTTATTTAAATACTTTTTCGATTTATGTTTTATTTTAAATTATTAACTTCAAATTATAAAAAAAACGTAGGGCCCTTAGTTTTTAAAAATATTTTTTATAACACTCGGGGTGCAAAATGGTCATTTTATGCACTGCTTTGCGAGCACAAAATGAAATTTCTCGCACTGTGAAAAATCTATTCCTAATAAATCGGTTGAAATATACAATAGAGAATACGATGAATTCAAGAACTGGCTTACGAGTAATAAAACTTCATGTTTAAAAGAAGAAGTGTTTATGGTTTATTTTCAAGAATTACGTACAAAACAATCATTAATAATTACCTTATGGATGAAATATTCAATGCTTAAAAAAACGTAATTAGCTTATGACAATCTTGATATATCAAATTACAAAAAAGTGTCGAATTTATTAAAAGACTGTCATAAAAATTACGTACCAAAACAAGCGTTAGTTTTTACATCGGAGGAAATTACACGTTTTTGCAATGATGCACCAGATAACCAATATCTGGATATCAAGGTAAATTCTTGTTTCTTAAATTTTTTTTTAATTTTTTGTTGCTTACTATTTTTTATAGTATACATTTTTTCGTTATTCTATTGTTTACTAATATTTTATTTATCTTTTTTTGTTTATTTTTTTTTGTATTTATATAGTCATTGTGTTTTTTTTTTTAATTTTTCGTTCACTGTTTTATTGTTATTTTTTGTTATCGTTTGTTGCTTTTTACATTAATCTTGTTTTTATACTATTAAACTGTTTTTTGTTCTATATTTATGACGTTAATTTATTTATTTAAATATTTTGATCGTTGGATGATTTGCTCATTTTTTTAAAGTATGTTTTTTGATGAACGATCAATTATTCTATTATTTTCTAATATTTTATTTATTTTTTATTTGTATTTATATAGTCATTGTGTTTTTTTTTTAAATTTTTCGTTCGTTGTTTTATCGTTATTTTTTGTTATTGTTCATTACTTTTTACGTTAATCTTATTTTTATACTATTAAACTATTTTTTTTCTATATTTATAACGTTAATTGATTTATTTAAATATTTTGATCATTGAATCATTTGCTCATTTTTTAAAATTATGTTTTTTGATGAACAATCAATTTTTTTTTTGAAGGCAGAATAAGTAATATCATTGATAATTCGTGTTTTTACAGGCAATTGTGGCAATGGCAGTTTGTGGCGGCTTACGTATATGTGAATCGACCAATATAAAATTTTCAGATGTTACGGAATTTCATTGGTCAAAGTACCAAAATTTAAGACTAATGTTCAACGATCATTTGTAATTGAAAATGAATTTTACAATATCTTCAAGTAATACATGGCTTTTAGACCACCAAATACGGAGCATGACGGCTTTTTCTTGAATTACAAAATGGCAAAATGTACAAAACAACCGATTGGACAAAACACAATATCGAAAATGCCACAGGTAATTGCACGGTTCTTAGATTTACCTAATCCTACATTGTACACAGGTCATTCGTTTCGTAGGACATCTGCTACCCTCCTTGTTGACGGCGGAGCCGATGTCCTTGCCTTAAAAAGACACAGTGGGTGGAATTCTGAAAGAGTTGCCCAACGATACTTAGATGATTCAATGACAAATAAGAAACAGGCAAGTGCTATGATTACCAAGACACTTAATATTGTAACATCTACTTCCGGCTCAGCTTCCACTTCTACATTTGTTCCACTGCCATCTTTATCACGAAAGCGAAATAATAATGTAAGTGTAAAATCTGTCGCTTCTACTCCATGTACTATTACCTCATCTTCGTCACGTCAAGAAAATATAAGTTTAATAAGACCATGTAAAAAACCAAAAATATCTGTCACGAATGTAACTAATGTTGTACCCGACCTTCATACTAGTGACACACAAAACAATGAAGAAAATTACGACATACCAGAAAAATTATTTTTTGATAACTTCGATGTAAGTTCAAAATCAGTAAAAAAGAATGAAAACTTAGCATCGATCAATGCAAAAAGCAATCTCAAAGCATATGAACTAATTAATATCCCAGATAATTTTTTTGATGATAAAATGGAGCCGCTTATCAAAAATTCTAAAAATAACAAACAAGCTATAAACTTTAAAAACTGTAATATTAATATGAACTTCAATTAAATTTATGATATACAGTGCGTTCTTACAGTATTTAACTAACAAACGTTCGTATCAACGTTGTATTTATCTATATAAATCTTATTTTGTACCATTCAAAAAAACGACTTATTGTTATCAATATTATAATATAAACTTCAATTTAATTTATAATATACAATGCGTTCATACAGTATTAACTAACATATGTTCGTGTCGACGTTATATTTATCTAAATAAATCTTAGTTTGTACCATTCAAAAAATCAACTTATTATTATAACCTATAATCAAATTTATTTATATTTATGTTTAAATATTATTTAAAATTAATATGCAGTGCCCCTCGTGTTAAAAAATAGTATATGCACCGCGTGCGCAATGTACTTTCGCACTCGTGCGAGCTTCGCTCACACTCGCCGCGAAAGTACATTTTGCGCACTTGGTGCATAAGGTACTATTTTTTACTTTAACGGTTTGCTTAAAATCTGCTCAATTACAGAATAATCTATTTCAATGTTATAAGCTCTGTTTTTATATCTCTTATAAATAATAATGATTACACAGGCCCACAAAATGAAAAAAAATGTCTGAACTTTTGACCGGACATACATATTCCCATGTATTTTTCGACGCTGAATCCGAATCTGTAATAAAAATATAGGGTTTTCCTACCTTTTCTCAGAGTTTTATTGAAAAAACCTCATTTTTTACGGTTTTTTTGCGGTTTTTCGAGTCTAGAAAAAACAAATCATGAGATACGGTTAATTGGACTTCAAAATCGAATTCTACGGGAAAAAATACACGGGAAACCATACCTTCAAATTTTTTTAACGCGATTCTAGTCCTCTGTATGGGGCTGAAAAGATGAGGAAATCGGTAAAAGTCGAAATTTTGCCTAAAATGGATTTAAACAATATTAAAATTTAATCATGCGTCTTTTGAAGAGTCGATAAACATTGGAAATACTATCCTGGGGGTTTTTCAGATTGCTGATCATGAATTTGAAGTCAGATTGTGTAAAAACTACTTCTAGAGGGCGGTGACAAGAACTGTATATGGTAAATTTATCGATTTTTTAAAAATTTTACGTCTGAAATACTAATTTTAGAGTCTTTCACAGCATTGACTGTAAATTCAAGATATTAACTTAGCCTATTGTGTACGTTAAACTTAACATTTTGTCTATGTTTGTCTCTCTCTCTCTCTCTCTCTCTCTCTCTCTTCCGATGTTTTTTTTAAATTGGCTTACGCTTACGTACACGTTTCTCTTCGAATGACCGATGTAGTGGATTTCTGACACGTTTTTGTCCTTTTTCGCAGCTGTTTCTCTTTTTATCATCCAGCAGTAATCTGCTAACATGTTGATACCCCAGTTTCCTTGAAATCTACGTTCAAACTCCTTTAAATCTTGGTGAAATCGTTCACCATGCTCTTCACTAAAGTCTCCGTTATTTTCAGGAAACTGATCAACGTGTGAATCAAGAAAATGAAGTTTTAAGTTCATTAGACAACCCAATTTTTCAAAATTACGTACCATTCTTTTCACAATAGCTTTATAATTCGTGTCTTTGGCATTACCCAAAAATTTCGTCGATACCTCTTTAAAACTTAACCATGCTGCCTTTTCAACATCAGTCATGCTTTGTTCAAAGTTTTCGTCTCTAAATAAAGTTCGGATTTCAGGACCATCAAAAATACCTTCATTTAATTTAGCATCAGATTTATGGGGAAATACTTTGCTTATATATTGGAAGCATTGACCGTCCTTGTCCAAAGCTTTAACTAATTGCTTTATCAATCCAAGCTTTATATGCAGAGGCGGTATCAAAATTTTCGAAGGATTAACGAGTGGATCTTTTATAACATTCTGTTTTCCAGGTTCAAACGATTCTCTTGATGGCCAAATTTTCTTTTTATAGTGTTTTTCTCTATCTCTGCTATCAAACATGCATAAATAACATGGGTACTTCGTAAATCCAGATTGTTGTCCAAGTATCATAGATAAAATCTTTAAATCGCCACATATTTGCCATTTATGTTCTCTATATTTTATTTTCGTTAAAAGTAGTTCAAGATTGGAATACTCTTCTTTAAGTACTGTTGAATGTGCTAATGTTATAGGAGCATATTTATTTGTGATATTGAGGAGTACTGTTTTAAGGCTGCGCTTTGATGAATCAATGAATAGTCGCCAATTTTCAGGTTTGTATATGTTGGGTTTCAATTCATCAATAAGACCTTTCACGTCCGTGCAATAAACCATATTAGAATCATTCTTGAAATAATTTCTAAAGCGCTCTTCTCGATTACGATATGCACATACTTTAGTACCCTTTGTCAACATATTTCGTCTCTTAAACTCTGAAGCCATAAACTCTGATTGTTCCTTAGATAAACCACTCTTTCTAAATAAATCGTTCAGACTTTTTTGATCAAACTTTTCAACAGTTCGTTCTTCACCCTTAGGAATATACTCTTCATCACTATCCAGAGAATGTTCTTCAGGTGAACTTAGATCTTCTTCATTTGGTGTGTTTGTGTCAGAGACAATTTGATCTGTCAATTTTTTATTTATACTTATTCTGTTGTAAAACTGGGTACTGTTGTTTAGAAATGAATTCGGTTTCATTTTAAAGCTCCGTTCAGTTAATCACTGTTGTACACTGTCATTGATCTTAAAGCATTGTTTATAAACGAATGGGACTTATGATCTTTTTCCAAAGCTATATATATATATATATATCAGTACTATATAAGGGTACCTAAAAAAAACCTGCTGCTGCGAAGTATTGGTCACGATGACAACTGCCCTGAAAATGGGATGTGTAGAATGATTCGGTGTACTCAATACTTTGCAGTAACGAACCCAGCGAAGGCGCGCTGTCCTGCAGGGGAGCACTAGGATGTGAGAATGATGCCGTAGTGTGTCCGACGACGAGTTGACATTGTCCTCGTCAAAGTCGGAAAGCTCTCATACTTAGGCCTGGGGAGGTATGAGAGTTATCACCCCTAGGACGGCGGACTCACCTGCGATCGGAACAGGATTCCTAGTGTGTGGGGTTTAATTCAACAATATGGCTAATTCAAATTTTCAACCTTTTTTAAACTGCGCTGGTACATCCAATAACAGTTTTAACCATACGTGTAATGGATCTCAAGATAATTTCTGTTATGTATGTTCAGAATATATTGGACAACGAAACAAAAGAAAAATCACAGATAATATTAATTTTATCTATCAAAAATGTTTTGATATTGAGATTTCTCAACAGGATAAAATTTGGGTTCCTCATTATATATGTGCTTCATGTTATGCCATGATGAATCGATACAACACCAGTCAGGCTAGGTCCAAATTAAAATTTACTATACCTACAAAGTGGAAGGAACCAAAAGATGAAAATGATTGCTATTTTTGTTTAACAAAGATACAAGGTTTAGACAAGATACAGAAAAAAGGAATAGTATATCCTAATACTTCTTGTATAGAATTTCCATCCAAGAATTTTATAGATATTTTTGAAAATAAAGATTCGAGAGATAGTTTTACAACAGGCTTAGGGAATCTAAATGTAGATGAAAACTCGACAGATGAAACAACTGAAAATCTGATTGCCGCAGACGGAAGCTCATCAAATGAAGAAGATCTAAGTTCACCTGAAGAACATTCTCTGGATAGTGATGAAGAGTATATTCCTAAGGGTGAAGAACGAACTTTTGAAAAGTTTGATCAAAAAAGTCTGAACGATTTATTTAGAAAGAGTGGTTTATCTAAGGAACAATCAGAGTTTATGGCTTCAGAGTTTAAGAGACGAAATATGTTGACAAAGGGTACTAAAGTATGTGCATATCGTAATCGAGAAGAGCGCTTTAGAAATTATTTCAAGAATGATTCTAATATGGTTTATTGCACGGACGTGAAAGGTCTTATTGATGAATTGAAACCCAACATATACAAACCTGAAAATTGGCGACTATTCATTGATTCATCAAAGCGCAGCCTTAAAGCAGTACTCCTCAATATCACAAATAAATATGCTCCTATACCATTAGCACATTCAACAGTACTTAAAGAAGAGTATTCCAATCTTGAACTACTTTTAACGAAAATAAAATATAGAGAACATAAATGGCAAATATGTGGCGATTTAAAGATTTTATCTATGATACTTGGACAACAATCTGGATTTACGAAGTACCCATGTTATTTATGCATGTTTGATAGCAGAGATAAGAGAAAACACTATAAAAAGAAAATTTGTCCATCAAGAGAATCGTTTGAACCTGGAAAACAGAATGTTATAAAAGATCCACTCGTTAATCCTTCGAAAATTTTGATACCGCCTCTGCATATAAAGCTTGGATTGATAAAGCAATTAGTTAAAGCTTTGGACAAGGGCGGTCAATGCTTCCAATATATAAGCAAAGTATTTCCCCATAAATCTGATGCTAAATTAAATGAAGGTATTTTTGATGGTCCTGAAATCCGAACTTTATTTAGAGACGAAAACTTTGAACAAAGCATGACTGATGTTGAAAAGGCAGCATGGTTAAGTTTTAAAGAGGTATCGACGAAATTTTTGGGTAATGCCAAAGACACGAATTATAAAGCTATTGTGAAAAGAATGGTACGTAATTTTGAAAAATTGGGTTGTCTAATGAACTTAAAACTTCATTTTCTTGATTCACACGTTGATCAGTTTCCTGAAAATAACGGAGACTTTAGTGAAGAGCATGGTGAACGATTTCACCAAGATTTAAAGGAGTTTGAACGTAGATTTCAAGGAAACTGGGGTATCAACATGTTAGCAGATTACTGCTGGATGATAAAAAGAGAAACAGCTGCGAAAAAGGACAAAAACGTGTCAGAAATCCACTACATCGGTCATTCGAAGAGAAACGTGTACGTAAGCGTAAGCCAATTTAAAAAAACATCGGAAGAGAGAGAGAGAGAGAGAGAGAGAGAGAGACAAACATAGACAAAATGTTAAGTTTAACGTACACAATAGGCTAAGTTAATATCTTGAATTTACAGTCAATGCTGTGAAAGACTCTAAAATTAGTATTTCAGACGTAAAATTTTTAAAAAATCGATAAATTTACCATATACAGTTCTTGTCACCGCCCTCTAGAAGTAGTTTTTACACAATCTGACTTCAAATTCATGATCAGCAATCTGAAAAACCCCAGGATAGTATTTCCAATGTTTATCGACTCTTCAAAAGACGCATGATTAAATTTTAATATTGTTTAAATCCATTTTAGGCAAAATTTCGACTTTTACCGATTTCCTCATCTTTTCAGCCCCATACAGAGGACTAGAATCGCGTTAAAAAAATTTGAAGGTATGGTTTCCCGTGTATTTTTTCCCGTAGAATTCGATTTTGAAGTCCAATTAACCGTATCTCATGATTTGTTTTTTCTAGACTCGAAAAACCGCAAAAAAACCGTAAAAAATGAGGTTTTTTCAATAAAACTCTGAGAAAAGGTAGGAAAACCCTATATTTTTATTACAGATTCGGATTCAGCGTCGAAAAATACATGGGAATATGTATGTCTGGTCAAAAGTTCAGACATTTTTTTTCATTTTGTGGGCCTGTGTTATTTTTTAAGCAATTGGGGAATGTTTTCTCACATGACAAAATCTTATTAGCCGGTATTTTCAAACATCTGCAAATCATATTCACAATGTGTTGTAGAAAAATTTAAATTTTAAGAAAGAACAGCTCATAATACATTGATTAAATTTCAATTTAAAAAAATTTTTAAATTGAAAATTATTTTTTTTAAATCTTTTAAAAAATAATTTTCCATTTAAAAATTTTAATAAATTATAAAATTTTTCTTCATAGTGTCATAAAATTATAATTTTTTTATTTTCTGTAAAACGTAGTTTACAATGTTTTTATGTTAAGCAATTCATTTCAATATTTTTTTTTATTTAACGTCATTGAAGTTATGCCATCATTGCGATGCTAATTAGTGACGGAGCTTTTCACTGTATTTTGAAACAAAGCACATGTAATGTACAGCGATACTTGTAAGTTCTTGGGTTTACCCACCTACAGCTTTTTGGCCTAGTAAGTGCATTACACCTTTGTACATTTCTTTTTTTTTTAACCAAATCCCTGCCTCAGTCCGAGAACCTGAAGGTTGCTACGTCGATCTAAAACAATCGAAATTGTCTTGCATGTTTATGTCACATTCCATACCCACACAGCATGTAAGGTTCCAATGCAACTTACAATGTAAGGTTACAATAAAATATTGCTGCAAAGTCTTACTATAACCTTTCAGCAATATTTCAAATATAAGAAACACTGTAACCTCACTGAAACCTAGCAGCAATCTCGCATTAAAAACTTTTAAAGACAACCTTGCTGCAACTTTGCAGTAAGGTTTCGAAAAATCATTTCACGAAAGGTTGCTGCAAGATTACTATAAAATATTCCAGTAAGGATTTATCGCAAGCTTGCAGCAATATTTCAAATATAAGAAACACTGTAACCTCGCTGCAACCTTGCATTAAAACCTTTCGAAGACAACCTTGCTGCAACCTTGCAGTAAGTTTTCAAAAAATCATTTCACGAAAGGTTGCTGCAAGATTACTATAAAATATTCCAGTAAGGATTTATCGCAAGCTTGCAGCAATATTTCAAATATAAGAAACACTGTAACCTCGCTGCAACCTTGCATTAAAACCTTTCGAAGACAACCTTGCTGCAGCCTTGCAGTAAAGTTTCAAAAAATCATTTCACGAAAGGTTGCTGCATGATTACAATAAAATATTCCAGTTAGGATTTATCGCGAGCTTGCAGCAATATTTCAAATATAAGAAACACTGAAACCTTCCTGCAACCTTGCAGCAATCTTGCACTGAAACCTTTCGAAGATAACCTCGCTGCAACCTTGCAGTAAGGTTTCGAAAAATTCTTTTTCTTGGTGAAATTTCTTAGTTACTGTAGTCTTTTTACTATTTTTCTAAACAGAAAATTTTTTACGCGTTTATATCTGTTTTGAAAAAAGAAAACCGAAATTTGCCAAAAATAAAGAAAAAATCTGTTGTATTTATTTATTTTGCTAGTTAAATACTTATTACTTGTTTAGTATATTCAGTAATAACTATCATATAATTGTTACCTAGATATTATTACTAAGTATTGTTTAAAAAACTATTAGGTATAAAATGAATTTCTATAAAAATTTCATAATTTTTAAGAAATTCCAATCTATGTTGTTAATGAGAGATCCCTACTTCAGAGAAACTTATTCGGCAGAAACTGCAAGATATGTTTCAAATTTAAAAAAACCTGTTCATTTTTTCTTTTCGTCTAATAGGCCCTAGAAAAAAAGATATAGGCATTTTTTCGAAAATATATTAAATCTTTTATCGAAAGTTTGCCGCAATTTTTTGTAGAAACTTCACAGCAAGATTTCATACAACATTGATGCAAGGTATATGCAAGGGACATAAAAAGGTTGCGACAACCTTCCAAAGAAACTTTGCAGTAAGTTTTCAATAAAATCTTGCAGAAACCTTCCATTATAATCTTACAAGAAGCTTTCATAGCAATCTTTCATTGGAAATTTGCCGCAGTGTTTTGAAGAAACTTCACAGCAAGATTTCATGAAACACTGCTGCAAGGTATGTGCAAGGGACATAAAAAGGTTGCGGCAACCTTTCATTGAAACCTTGCAACAACCTTTCCAACCTTGCATGTAACCTTGTGGCAACCTTGCAGCAAGGTTTCATGCTGTGTGGGTAGGCTTAATAATCGAAAACATTTTTCTCTCACTTACTGCACATATGTTTGGTAACGAAAAATTACCTAATCGATCATCGAAGTTGCATACACCGAGAAACTTTTTGGGGCGAGAGACCTCTGTAGTGTAGGGCCGGGCGCCTCTTTAAAGTAAACGAGTCGTCCCGTCTTGAGTATAAAGGTCTGAGACCTTTGTCACCGAGGCCGTACGTTTATTACGTTCGGCTGATGTATACGTGGATTCGGTTTTTCCAGACTTTATACCTTCAGTCTTCAAAATAAAGGTCTCAGACCTTTATACGTAAGACACGACGCCTCATCGAATCGCTCCATTAACAAAGGTCTCTCACCTCAAGATTAACTAAGGTCTCTCGCCTCAAAAAGTTTCTCCGTGTAGGCATTAGCGGTCACCCATCCAAGTAATAACCGTGCCCAGCGCTGCTTAACGTCGTCGATCAGCTGAGGTGCAGTTCTGTAACCCCACCAATGTGCCGGTTAGCGGTGCTTGCATAAAACGACCGAAACCAGGATTCGAACTCGGGCCCTTGGATTAAGAATCCATTATCCTACCGAGTGAGCCACTGAAGATATCATTCATTTCGATTTTGATTAATCTTTTGAAACCTAGTTTTTCTGATACTAACAATCATAAGAAATTATTTTCATTAATTAATTAAACGTTCATTATTTTTAATTTTTATATGATGACAAAAAGTAAATTACTATTTTTTTTATTTGTCAGAAGGTCCCAGTAGTGCAGTACTTCTTGAGGTTCAAGTTCCAGTTGTTGAACAAGCACAATGTAAAAAAGCTTATCAAGTAGTTAAGAACAGTGTTATAGATGACAGAGTCTTATGTGCAGGATATGCCCAAGGCGGTAAAGATGCCTGTCAGGTATTTAATAAAGTGAATCGCTGTTTATCACAGTTTTTAACAGCTATTCACAGTTTTTTACATTTTTGCACAGTAAACAACTATATAATAATTATTCACAGAAATTATTTCCGTATTCAACTCTCGTTAAAAATAAGTAGGGTAAGTGTATGAGTTATCGTGCCTTTAAGGTTAAGGCAGACACGTTTCCGTAAATTAAACAAATCTCATTATTTTTTAAAAGTTTTATAAACTGTTTATTTAAAGTAAAGCACATTATCTACGAATAAAACAAATTTCCTAAGTGGAAATTTAAAAACTATTAATTTGCTGATTGAATTTACAAAGTTTATGCGATGTGTCAGTTTATCGTGTGTCGTCTGCTTACCATATAAATGCATACTTTTATTATCGTGCTTTGATTATCGACATCGCATGCTTTAACATAGGGCATGATAACCGGGGAGGGCACGTTAACTCCCACACCTACCCTATGAAAAAAGTTTTTAAAATTTATAATAAAGTATATTGCCAAGCATTAATTATTTAAAAAGATTTCATAACAAATTCTTTGTAGAAGTCTTTTTGTAATTTTCTAAAAAGTAACGAAAGTATGCTTCCAGCAATCAAATCAATCTTACTGTAAGTTTTTTCCCGTGAAGAAATGATTTTTAAATACTCTTATATGATTATTTATGTCGTCGTAGGCCAAATTCGGCTCAATATCTATAGAAGCTTTATTCCTACGAGCCAGGAGTCGTATGGATTATATATGTGTTCAGACTAGTCAACTTAGGTAGACCGTATGACGCGAGCGCACCGATGTTCACAGCTGACTTTGACATTTTGAACCGTAAAAAAATTTTGGGTTATGCAAACAGCGATGCAAAAAAATTCAAGATTCATGTTTACAAATGAAAAACAAATGAAAGAGTGATAGCAACTGATTTTGACATATTATCAAAAAATTCTAAAAAAAACATTAATATATTATTTATTAATGTTAAAAACATAAAAATCAAATTAATACGTAAATAAAAATGTTGTGGCGATTCGATTGAAATTATTCAATCAACGCATTAATATGTTGGAAACTCTTTACAAAATTTATGTCCTCCTGAGACATATTGAGTTTCCATGTGTCTCAGGAGAAATCAATATAACATCACCGATGCTATTATATTTCGTTTAATATAGTCAAAGAGTAATCATATTGAACGGAGGTTAGTAAAAAAAAATGACTCCCCTACTGAAAAATATATATGAGATCTCACATGCGATCTCATATGAGATTTTGGCACGAGAACTCATATGAGATCTCATATGAGATCTCATATGAGATCTCATTTATATTTTACATTTTCAACCCTACTAAAAAATATATATGAGATCTCATATGAGATCTCACATGCGATCTCAAATGAGATCTCACATGCGATCTCATATGCGATCTCATATCAGATCTCATATGAGATCCCGTATGAGATCTCATATATATTTTCTATTTTCAACCCTACAAAGAAATATATATGAGATCTCATATGAGATCTCACATGCGATCTCATATGAGTTCTCGCATGAGATCTCATATTACAATCTCATATGAGATCTCATATGAGATCTCGTATGAGTTCTCATATATACTTTATATTTTCAACCCCTACTGAAATATCTATATGAGATCTCATATGAGATCGCATATGAGATCTCATATGAGATCTCATATAGATTTTTCAGTCGGGGTTGAAAATATAAAGTATATATGAGATCTCATACGAGATCTCATATGAGATCTCATATGAGATTGTAATATGAGATCTCATGCGAGAACTCATATGAGATCTCATGTGGGATCTCATTTGAGATCGCATGTGAGATCTCATATGAGATCTCATATATATTTTTTAGTGGGGTTGAAAATGTAAAATATAAATGAGATCTCATATATATTTTTCAGTAGGGTCGCGCTTTGACAGCAGCTATACTCCCCATATGGAAAAAATTTTTGAATATAATGGTAAATAACTGTTAATAACTGTAAATAAATGTAAATAAATGTAAATAACTATAAATAACTGTAAAAAATTGTTAAAAAATGTGGAAGTTGAGACATAAATAACAGTTATTTACAATTATTTACAATTATTTACAATTATTTACTGTTATTTACACTTATTTACAGTTATTAACTGTTATTTACACTCATTAACTGTTATTTACACTTATTTACAGTTATTTATATTTATTTACAGTTATTTACATTTATTCACTTTTTTCCGATTATTTACAGTTATTTTCGATTATTTATAGTTTTTTACACGAAAATATTCACGAATTTATTCAATAATTTTATATATAGGCGAAAATTTTAAAAAATGTGAATAACTGTAAATAATTGTAAAAAACTATGGTAAATTGTAAATAATTGTAAATAATTGTAAATAACTGTAAATAACTGTAAAAAACTGTAAATAACTGTAAATAACTATAAATAATTGTAAATAATTATTAATAACATTAAATTATTCATTAATTCAAAAATTTTTGAAAATGTAAATAACTGTAAATAATTATGAATAATTGTAAATAATTATAAAAAACTGTAAATAATTGTAAATAATTGTAAATAATTGTAAATAACTGTAAATAACAGTTAATAACAGTTAATAACTCTAAATAATTGTAAATAATAGTAATTAAAAGTAAATAATAGTAAATAACTATAAATAACTATTATTTATGTCTCAATTCTGACATTTTTTAACAGTTATTTACAATTATTTACTATTATTTACAGTTTTTTACATAAATTATTTCCATATGGGAACTAAAATTAAATTAAAAAATTATTGAAAAAAACATTTTATTAATATTTAATAGTACCTCATACGGCGTCCTTTGGACATAAAATCATCTTTGTCCTTTAGCCGATTATTCAGATCAAATCTGAATATCGACCAATGTTTGCCGCTTGAGCAGAAGTCGAAAAAACGTTCTCGACTCATATTCCACCTGAATACGGCCAAAGGACATATATAAGTAATATAACATCATATCAATCGCTTCATGCAAAAAGAAATCTGTAATTTTTAAAATTTTCAAAAATTAAAAAGAACTATATAACCATCGTTCTACAGTTTGGATATTTTTTCCCATGAAACGCTCTATAAATATTAACTTTTATGAAGTACTGACTACACGATATGATGTAGGTTTAAATTAAGTATAGTGATGTAAAAGAGTATATCATTCATAAATAGTTACCGACATTGCAGTTTTCTGAATTCTTAATTCTTATTGAAAATTTCACCGAATATCTCTATATTATTCTATTTATTAGTTAAAATGAAAGACTGGGGCCTTATTCTATATGTGATATAGCTATTACATCGGTGGTATGTACGATATATCGCGATTTTTCTTTTAAAAACATTAATTAATAATAAAAGCTGAAATTAGGTTCAATCCTTATTACGCTCTAACTTTGAGAAAAAATAATATTTTGACATGCTATAACTACTAATTCGAAAGGATTTGAGCTCAGCTTTCAATTAAAAATAGCTTCAAGCTTGTAGCTATCGACGCTAAAGAACTATATGCGTTTAAAAATCTAGTAATTTTTTTAGTGATTTTCTTTAATTGCCTGTAACTAGGGAAATATTGAGTATTTATGACTATAACTTTAGCTTTTTCCATATTTTATCATCTAAAAACGTATCCCGAAGTTTGAGCAAAATCCGTGATCCGGAGGTGTGACACTCTCCTAGTAAGTTAATATATATATAGTAGGAAATAAAGTAAATATATTATACTTAAAACAATTTTTTAAAGCGCAATCTAAAAGAAACATTTAGCAATGAAACTTTGTAATAACTATAAATATCTAAGATATTAATCATTAAACTTAAAACTTTCAATGTAAATTATGTACTTATCTTTAAAATAAACTTAATTGTCATATACATTAATTTTTAGTTTATTAAAATAATTTAAAAGTTAAATTGCTAAACGTTTCTGAATACATGTTTTTAATAATTGTAAGTAATAAGAAATGCAATTTCTTAATTAATAATTATTATACATAAACAATAAGAAAAGTTTATATGAAATGTATTTTAAAATGTATTCTTACTTATATATTTGATCAATACAAATGGTTTATTTCAAGCTTAGTTTTCATTATTTATTTATTTTAAATTTTTAAATTTGATCTTATTCAATTACTCGATAAATATATCGCTATGTACAATTTTAATTTTATACTTAGCGATATACTTATCAATCATTTCAAACATCTTTCGTTTATAACAACTTCAACGTATCGTTGTTTCATATTTGTAATAAGAAAATTATACTAACTTAACCAAAAACATTAGCTGTGCGCATGCGCATTGGATGCACATCATACTGTATCGTCGATATAGGTACACATCACGATACAAACACGATATACGTGTATCACATACAGAATAAGGCCCCTGTAATATAAAGGTATTTAAAAAAATTTTGAGTTGAAATTTAAAAATTTGAAAAACTGTAATATCGGTATTTTACATTCCCACAATTCGATTTTGTGAAAAATGACGCATAAGTCCTTCTTTACATGAAGCGATTTATATATAATCATGTATAAACTAATATTTAATCAAATATGACTCAAGAGTACATGATTATAGAGAATGGTTCTTAGTCTTATCAATTCAGAAATATTTGTCCATTGATCATCCAACAAACATTATACTTATAACTTATATTCTTATTTAATTATGTATGACTGCTTATATTAATATATAACTTTAAATAATTATTTATAATTACATATGATAATATTTGTTTATACATATAAGTTTATCAGTCAAATTACGAAAATCATATCAAATTATATAAACATTCCTGAGTTTATAAGATTAAGTACAATCATGCATAGTCATGCAGACTCTTAAGTCATATTTGATTATATATATTTATTATGTATGATTATATAGAAATAATTTTTAGACGAGTAGGGTCGCTGAATCCGAATGCGAGATTGATTTAAAAATAATTTTCCATTATGTCAAATTTCATCATAAACTCAAAATCCTATAACTCCTCAAATTTTTGATTCTTTGATTCTCATCTTTTTCGCTCATAAATTTTTATATCCATAGTACTTTCATGCAATAACTCCCCTAGTAGCAAAATCTGCCGAACTTAAAGTGCACATGCGTGGTCTGCTTCCGACTTTTATTATGTTTTTGCCGGCAGATGATTACAATAGACGCATGCAGCCTAATAGCAAAAATTGTCAAAATTGTAGCGAAAAAGTGCTATTTTGTAAATGAGAATATTGCACTCGCGCCCGCAGCAGGATTGCAAAATAATTGATGCATGTACGTACAACAGATGAGTGCAGTATAATTGCATCAGAATTGGAAATGAAAATTGCAAATAGGGGATGTAATAATGAACGTGAAAATACGGCAGAAACGCATCAGGATTGCGGCAAGAGCAGGCATCAGACGCGTGCAGTAAAATTACATGAAAATTGAGACAGACACGTGCAGCAGATGAGTGTAGCATAATTGCATCAGAATTGCAAATGAAAATTTTCAATAGGGGATAGCAATAATGCACGCGAATATATGGCAAAAACGCATCTGAATTGCGGTAAGAGCATGCAGCAAATTTATTTATTAAATATAAAAAGGAATTAAGTATATAAAAGTCTATAGTCAATGGACTGTAAGAAATTAGTAAATATGAATGATGAATGCTGTAATTGAAATGAGGGAAATAAAGAAAATCAAGAATCAGCCGGTCAGGCTACCGTGCTGACTTATTAAAATCAATTAAAAATTTATTGGATTTGAATAAGGTATTTTAATACCGATTATGACATATAAAATCTATAAAATTAAAAAGTAATCAACTTCAATATAACTTATTAGTATTAAAATTAATAGGAATAAATCGATTTCTGTAGAATAACAAATTATATTGATTTTAAATGTAGAATGAGGTATTAAGACTACACTTATACAGTCATCCCTCCGAATAAGCGCACAGAAGCCCCCAAGGAGAAGAGGTTTTCCACGAATCGGGGTTCCCCCACCGCGCGTACATAGATCCTTCTTTCCTGACTTGCTGTCTCTCTTACACATTTTAGGTTTAGTGCTTCTCAATAAGCGTATTGGCGATAGTCCCTTAAATTGCCGTACATTTATTGTTTTAACGGCTACTGTTTGAGAGCAGACACGTGTAATAAGTACAGAAACACTCGCTGAGTGTGTAAAAATGTCAGACTCGATTAAAAAAATTAAACGCGAAAATTCTTTTGTTTAAGCAGGTGCTAGTGATGCAAAAAAATGAAAGTAATTCCGTGGAAGTGAGTGTCATAGAACCTGTATAAAAAAAACGCAATTCAAAACAATTTTCAGAATGATTTTCTAATAACAAAAGCTTACAATATTTTGTCAGAAAACATTTAATAAAAGTAAATAAACGTTAGAATTAATAAAACTATAAATATATTTATAAACATTTTTAATAAAAATTTATGCTTCAATAAAAAATTTCGTTATTATAAAAAATATTAAGATTTTATTTGAAATTTAAATTTTAAACCCTCTATGAGCGATTGCGCTTATTGAGAAGCAGTCCGCAAAAGTTTAGTGAGCTCGGACTTGGTAGTCGCAGTGGGGGCATGGCTCGCGAGCAAACATAGGGGTATGCGCTTATTGCGGATGCGCTTATTCGGAGGGATGACTGTATTCTATAAAACTATATATTTAATTGCAACTAATTGTATTTTATATAAAATATTTTTGTTTATGATAAAAACCTATGTTTATCGACTTTTATGGCAGAAAATCGAATTAAAAGTGATCGTTTTCTTATCGAATTTAATGGCCATATATCGTATTTAATAGGAATAAATTCGGTCGATAGCTAAATTAATTCCGATCGATTTCTATCGTATTAAATCGTATTGAAGCCTATCCTTTTTTATCGAGTTTAATAGATTTGTATAATTTTTTATAGGAACATGTTTGGTTGATAGCCAGGTCGATTCAAATCTATTTCTATCGTACTAAATCCTATTAGAACTCATATGGAAATAATTTATGTGGAAAAGTGTAAATAATAGTAAATAATTGTAAATAACTGTTAAAAAATTTCAAAATTGAGACATAAATAATAGTTATTTACAGTTATTTACTATTATTAACTATTAATTACTATTATTTACAGTTATTTACAGTTATTAACTGTTATTAACTGTTATTTACAGTTATTTACGGTTATTTACAATTACTTACAATTATTTGCAGTTTTTTATAATCATTTACAATTATTTATAATTATTTACAGTTATTTACATTTTCAAAAATTTTAATAAAATTAGTGAATAATTTAATGTTATTAATAATTATTTACAATTATTTATAGTTATTTACAGTTATTTACAGTTTTTTTCAGTTATTTACAGTTTTTTTCAGTTATTTACAGTTATTTATAATTATTTACAATTATTTACAATTTTCCATAGTTTTTTACAATTATTTACAGTTATTCACATTTTTTAAAATTTTCGCCTATATATAAAATTATTGAATAAATTCGTGAATATTTTCGAAAATGTAAATAACTGTAAATAATTGTAAAAAACTATAAATAATCGTAAATAACTGTAAATAACTGTGAAAAAAGTGAATAAATGTAAATAACTGTAAATAAATATAAATAACTGTAAATAAGTGTAAATAACAGTTAATAAGTGTAAATAACAGTTAATAACTGTAAATAAGTGTAAATAACAGTAAATAATTGTAAATAATTGTAAATAACTGTTATTTATGTCTCAATTTCCACATTTTTTAACACTTTTTCACAGTTATTTACAGTTATTCACATTTATTTACATTTATTTACAGTTATTAACAGTTATTTACAATTATATCCAAAAATTTTTTCCATATGGGATGCAATCGCATTTATTCAAGTTTAATAGATTTGCATCGTATTTATTAGGGATAAGTTCGGTTAATAGCTAAGTTAATTCCAATAGATTTTTATCGCAGAAAATCGAATCAACAGTGATAGTTTTTTATCGAATTTAATAGCTATATATAGTATTTAACAGGAATAAATTCGGTCAATAGCTAAATTAATCCCAATTGATTTCTATCGTATTGAAGCTAATCCTTTTTTATCGAGTTTATAGATCCGTATCATCGTTTATAGGAAAAAGTTTAGTTGATGGTTAGGTCGATTCAAATCGACTTGACCATCAACTATATCGTATTTAATTGTATTAAAAGTAATCATTTTAAATCAAGTTTAATAGATTTGTATCATATATTTAATAGGTATAAGTTCGATTTATAGACAGGTGAATCCCAATCGATTTTTATCCCATAAAATCGAATCAACAGTGATAATTTTTTTATCGAGTTTAATAGATAGCAGTGATTGTTTTTCATCAACTGTAATAGATTCCTATCGTATTTAATATAAATTAGTTTGATTAATGGCTAGGTCAATTTCAATAAATTCTTAACGCATTATATCACATTTTAAAAGTAATTTTTTTATAATGATTCCCTGTTAAAAAAGTCCAGGTGGATTTCCACGTGGAAAATCCACGTGGAATTCCACGTGGATTTTCAGTCTGATTTACTTGGATTTTCAGGGTGAAAATCAGGGTGGAATTCCAGGTAGATTTTCAGGGTGAAAATCAGGTTGGAATTTTAAGGGGATTTTCAGTCTGAATTACTTGGATTTTCATAGTGAAAATCCACTCTGATTTTGAGTCTGAAAATCCACTCTGATTTTCATAGTGAAAATCCACTCTGATTTTCAGTCTGAAAATCCACTCTGATTTTCATAGTGAAAATCCACTCTGATTTTCATAGTGAAAATCCACTCTGATTTTCATAGTGAAAATCCACTCTGATTTTCATAGTGAAAATCCACTCTGATTTTCATAGTGAAAATCCACTCTGATTTTCATAGTGAAAATCCACTTTGATTTTCAGTCTGAAAATCCACCCTGATTTTCATAGTGAAAATCCACTCTGATTTTCAGTCTGAAAATCCACCCTGATTTTCATAGTGAAAATCCACTCTGATTTTCAGTCTGAAAATCCACCCTGATTGTGGATATATTTAAGCATTCAAAAAAATATTTTTATCAAATTAAATTTATTTATGTTTTTCATTGCAACCACAAAAATATCTCTGCTCACTTAATAGAATAGAACGTGAGAAAGTAGGCCGAATGATCGTCGTTTTAGACAAAATTAAACTGTTAGTTTATAAGCTCTAAAGTCTTTTATTCTTTTCATGCGCGTTGGCTTGCCATAAGAAAGTCAATACATAAAAAGCGTGGTAGCCCCCTAGTGGTTAGTTATTGAATATGAATATACACATGTATATAATAGTACTGATGATTAACCGTTGGGGGATGCTCCGCTTTCTACCTATTGACTTTCTTATGGCAAGCGAACGCGCACGAAAAGAATAAAAGACTTTAGAGCTTATAAACTAACAGTTTAATTTTGTCTAAAACGACGATCATTCGCCCTACTCTCACGTTCTATTCTATTAAGTGAACAGAGATATTTTTGTGGTTGCAATGAAAAACATAAATAAATTTAATTTTATAAAAATATTTTTTTGATTGCTTAAAAATATCCACAATCGAGGTGGATTTTCACTATGAAAATCAGAGTGGATTTTCACTATGAAAATCAGAGTGGATTTTCACTATGAAAATCAGAGTGGATTTTCAGACTGAAAATCAGAGTGGATTTTCACTATGAAAATCAGAGTGTATTTTTAGACTCAAAATCAGAGTGGTATTTCACTATGAAAATCCAAGTAATTCAGACTGAAAATCCCCTTAAAATTCCAACCTGATTTTCACCCTGAAAATCTACCTGGAATTCCACCCTGATTTTCACCCTGAAAATCCAAGTAAATCACCCTGAAAATCCAAGTAAATCAGACTGAAAATCCACGTGGAATTCCACGTGGATTTTCCACGTGGAAATCCACCTGGACTTTTTTAACAGGGTTTCAAAACATTATTATCGTTTTTCATTGGAATCATTTTGATTGAAAAACATAACAATTCTAATCAATCTATCGCATTCATCATATAATTAAAAGTTAATTATGTAATTAATCGTTTTCGATCAAGTACAATATATTATTGTCATTCTTGTTAAAAAATAAACGTGAACAAAACATCTAAAATTTGCAAGTGCACTTTGTTTCACATTTTGCATGTGTTTATTCATGTGTTTTTACATGTTTTTTTCCATAAATTATTTATTTAAGTGTTTTTTTCATGTGCTAACTTCATGTGTTTTTTCCATATTTTTTTCAGGTTTTTTTTTTTCTTGTAAGATAGTAAATAAGTAAATAAGTAATAGAATGCCTAAAAAGATAGTGTATGACTTCATTTATGAAAACACATAAAAAAAACACATCAAAATAACACATAAAAAAACACATGAAAGAAACGCGTGGGAATAAAACACATGAAAATAACACATAAAATCAAACACGTGTAATAAACACATGTAAAAAGGAATACAAAGAGTACCTGAAAATTAAAGGTGTTTTTTCCACGTGTTTTTTTTAACAGGGATCTTTAATAGAATAATTTTATAATATAATAAAACTTATATCCGTCATTTAGAAAAAGAAAAAATAAAGGACACGTACTTTTTCTTTTATCATAAAAATGAAAACTTAAAGAGATAGAAACATGTGAGGTTACAATTGTTTATAGTATCGTGACGTCATTTACATTGGGGCTACATTTATATAAATCAAAATTGTATTAACTTATACCGGCTGTAATTTTTGCAATTCGTCATATTTTAAAAAACAAAAAAATACGGGTCTTTTATTTTTTCGTATTCTACCTGACGGATATAATGCATGTTTTCATGGACCCAATTGTAAAGCATGTTGATTTACGCTTTAATAGTGAATAAATTCATGATAAAATTTTTGGCTATAGGAACTCATTAATTTCGATTTGAATTCGTAGTGAAAAATCACATTAAATATCATTTAAACAATTAACTATTCATGCTTATTCAAATTCATTAAAGTTCGTTCGAAACATTTGAATCAATATATCCATACACAACGATAATACCCGATAGAAATTGACTCATTTCCCAATGTTCAATTCATGCATTTATACCATAAACTCTTTAATACTAGGAACCTATTGATGTTGATTCGAATTCATGATAAAAAATCTAAATCAATCTAATTTAATATCATCCACGATTAAAGCCAATTTAATTAGATCGAAGTTTGATGCTGATCGGACATATTTACAACGATATATTCTTACAATTATTAAATTCGATACGAGTCAATGCTTTTTTCAATGTTCAATTAAATTATTGAACCCTATAAACTTTTTAACATTAGAAGTCTATTTATTTAGATTCTAAACCACTGGAAAAAATCTAATAAAATCTTATTAAATATTCTTTACCATGAATGTAAATTAAGGCTGATTAAAGTTTTATATTGATTGGAAACTATAAGATGAAAATCCCTATACGCAACGCCTAAATTGTATAGCATGTTTATTTCTGCTTTAATACGCAAAATAGGAACTCATTAATGTAGATTCAAATTTGTCGTAGAAATCACATTTAATCTCATTTAAACAATTTACTATTCAAGCGGATTCAAATTCATGAAAGTTTGATGCTAATTGGAAACATTCAAATCGATAGATACATACGCAAGTATAATACTCAATACGAACTGATTCACTTTCCATTGTTCAATTCATGCATTTCTACCCCATAAACTCTTCGATAATAGGAACCTATTAATGTTAATTTTAATCTATGGCAAAAAACTCTAATCAATCTTTTTTAATATTATTCACGATTTATGTTGATTCAATTCGATTAGAGTTTAATGCTTGTTGGATGCATTTAGATGGATCCTACGCAACAATGAAATTTAATTTGAGTTGATTGATTCTTCAATTCATACATTTGAATCCCATGAACTCTTAAGCGATAAAAATCTATTAATGTCCATTCAAATTTATAGGAAAAAATTTCAATCAATCTTATTTAATATTATCCACAATTCATGCCAACTAAATCGGGTTAAGGTTTGATGACGATTGAGCACATTAAGATCGATATTTCTATAGAGATATACGTATACGTAACAATTAAAATTCAATTGGTATCGATTCATCATACAATATTCAATTGGGATGTTGCATGAAATTTTTTTTCAAAATCCATCCCATATGAAAATCATTTTTGTGAGAAATTGTGAATAACTGTTAATAATTGTAATAAACTACCGCAATTGAGACATTAATAAGAATTAATAACAGTAAAAAACAGTTAATAATAATTAATAATAGTTAATAATAGTTATGAACGCTAAATAACAATTATTAACTGAAAGATGATTATTAATAATTATTTATAGTTATTCACATTTATTCACATTTATACACATTTATACACATTTATTAACAGTTACTCACATTTTCCAAAATTTTAGAATTGGTGAATAATTTATTATTATTTTTTCTTATTTATAATTATTTATATTTATTTGCAATTAGTTACAGTGAATTATAGTTATTAACACTTTCTTACAGATATTTACAGTTTCTCACATTTATTAACAGTTATTAACAGTTTTTCACATTTACAAAATTTTTCGCCTATATATATAAAAAAAACGATCATACGTGTGAAAATTTTGGAAAGTGTGAAAAGTGTTAATAACTGTTAATAAATGTGAATAAATATGAAAAATTACAAATATTTGTAAATAACTATAAATAACAGTAAATTATTATTATTTACAGTTAATCATTATTATTATGTATTCGTAACAATTATTAACTGTTATCAACTGTTATTTACTGTTATTAATGTCTCAATTGCGATAGTTTATTACAGTTATTAACAGTTATTCACATTCTTACACAGTTATTAATAGTTATTCACAGAAATTATTTCCATATGGGATTATATCCGTCATTTAGAAAAAGAAAAAATAAAGGACACGTATTTTTTCTTTTATCATAAAAATGAAAACTCAAAGAGATAGAGGCAGTTGAAAATTGGTGTGACGTCACGAGTACAGGTGAACTCGTGACGTCATTTACATTGGCGTTATATCTATGTGTATATGTATATATATATCAAAATTGTATTAACTTATACCGGCTATAACTTTTGCAATTCGTCATATTTTAAAAAACAAAAAAATACGGGTCCTTTATTTTTTCGTATTCTTCCTGACGGATATAATGCATGTTTTCATGCAAGGACTCAATTGGTTCATTCGAATCACCAAACTATTTATCAATAGGAACTTATTGATTCTGATTCGAATCTATCATCAATAATCTTATTGAATCTTATATAATTATTCTTACTATGAAAGTCAAATAAAATCGATTAATGAGAAGCATTTTTCATGAAAAAATCCATTATATCCATCAGGTAAAACGCAAAAAAAAAAAATAAAAGAACCGTATTTTTTGTTTTTTAAAATATGCTGAATTGCAAAAGTTACAACCGGTATAAGTTGATGCAATTTCCATATATATATATATATATATATAGCACCATAATACGTGACGTCAAAGGTATATACATACCTTAGACTTGTGAAGTTAGCGCCTGTAAAAATAAAATATTAATATTTTTTAGCAATGAAAAGCTAAAACGTTTGCTCCTCATTTGCGGAAATAGTCTCCGTGCAAATTTTCATTTGCGGATTTTTCATTTTCAAGTTATTGGAAAAACAAATTTTCCGATATAAGCGCGGCGGTAAAAATGTTTTCCTTATTATTTCATTGAAAACTCCTGTAAAATAATATTCTTTCTAGACTAATTGATTCCTCCTTTCTTGCGGATTACATAAATATTTTCATTTAATTAATTGTTCAATAAAATAATTAGATGAATCAATTTATAATTATTTAGTGGAAAGCAGTTTAAAATCTAGTTATTTTTTAGGGATTCCTGTCCCGCTCGTTCCTATATTCTAATTTTAATATCGGGGGCGCTAAAATTATGAAAATAAATTGAATATATTGATTATTATTCAAGGAATTTAGTATATTTAATAGCATAAATTTTCTCCTCGTATGCGAATTTATTTATAAGTAAGATTATTCGAGATATCGAGATATAAATATGAGAAGCAAAACATTGCAATTTCTAAACTATGTTAAAATCCTTTTATTCTTAATTGTTGCATCGTTTTGATTATTTAAGAATATAATTGACTTACGTTACTTTTTTACTATTTATACGCGTCTGCGAAAATTAAAATTGTCCCTTTAAATTTTATAACCTTGTAAACTTATAACAGCTGACTCTACCTTTGACTAATTTTGATTTTCTTAAAAATTTTAATTATTCGAAGTTATGCAAATTTATTACTTATAAATAAATCCGCATACGAGGAGAAAACAATTTATGCTATTAAATATACTAAATTCCTTGAATAATAATCAATATATTCAATTTATTTTCATAATTTTAGCGCCCGCGATATTAAAATTAGAATATAGGAACGAGTGGAACAGGAATCCCTAAAAAATAACTAGATTTTAAACTGCTTTCCACTAAATAATTATAAATTGATTTATCTAATTATTTTATTGAACAATTAATTAAATGAAAATATTTATGTAATCCGCAAGAAAGGAGGAATCAATTAGTCTAGAAAGAATATTATTTTACAGGAGTTTTCAATGAAATAATAAGGAAAACATTTTTACCGCCGCGCTTATATCGGAAAATTTGTTTTTCCAATAACTTGAAAATGAAAAATCCGCAAATGAAAATTTGCACGGAGACTATTTCCGCAAATGAGGAGCAAACGTTTTAGCTTTTCATTGCTAAAAAATATTAATATTTTATTTTTACAGGCGCTAACTTCACAAGTCTTAGCTATTTAATCTTTTTTCAATATTCATCACTATTACAGTCGATTAAGCTTGATTAAAGTTTGATGCTGATTGAAAACAATGAGATCAATATTTTTGTAATAGAAAGGTATTAAAGTCGATTCAAATTTGTAGTAAAAAATATCATTTAATGTTATTTAATATTTATCACTATTAAAGACGATTTAATTCAATTAAAGTTCATGCTGATTAAATACAATAAGATCTACATTTTTGTTTATGGATTAAATCCAATATATATCGATTTATCCGTTAATGTTCAACTAATTTGTTGAAACTGATAAACAATTTAGCAATGGAAACATATTCATTTCGATTAGAATCCATTGTGAAAAATAGTATTCAATCTTTTTTAATATTAGTGACTATAAAAGTTAATTTAGTTTAATTAAAGTTTGAAGCTGGTTGGAAGTATTAAAAGCGATATCTCTGCATTAAGATTAAATTCAATAAGCACATATTTATTGTTTGATTTTTAATTAATTACGTTAAAACAATAAACTATTTAACAATAACAATCTATTTATATTTATTCAAACTGTTTTTGAAAAATATTATTTAATCATATTCAATATTTATCAGTAAAAGTCAATTTAGTTTGATTAAAGTTTGATGCTGGTTCGAAATAATAAGATCAATATTATTGTATAACGATTAAATCTGATTCATGTCGATTCACCCTTTAATGTTCAATCAATTCATTTGAACCGATAATCAACTAATTAATAGAAATCTATTAATATTATATATTATAAAAATATCTCTGCCTATTAAATAAAATAGAACGTGAAAAAATAGGCTAAATGATCATTCTTTTAGATCAAACGAAACTTTAAGTTTATATGCTCTAATAAACTATCTTATTTTTTTCGTGCGCACTCGCTTGCCATAAGGAAGTCAATAGCTAGAAAGCGTGGTAGCCCTCTGACGGTTAATCATTGAATATGACAGAATTCTTTTGATTTAACAGAATCTGTGCAGTTGAAATAGCCCAAATACGATCGTGCTGCCAATTTAACAGCACGGCTGTTGATATAATTAAATAACAGTTAACATAAAAAAAAGTCAAAATAAAAGTATGACTTACATTTCAACAAAATTTTATGAATTGAATCAATAAAATGTGCATGCTCAAATTAACTGATGAATTATTTCAATACAAATATTTCAATTTAATTATATCAACAGCACGGTTGTTGATATAATTGAATAACAGTTAAAATAAAAAGAACGTAAGTCAAAATAAAAGTATGACTTACATTTCAACAAAATTTTATAAATTGAACCAATAATATGCACATGCTTAAATTAAATGATAAATTATTTCAATACAAATGTTTCAATTCAATTATATCAACAGCCCTACTGTTGATATAATTTAATAACAGTTAACATAAAAAAACATAAGTCAAAATAAAATATTTATCATTTATGTCGTTGATAAATTTATTTTATAAAGATTTTTATGTTATTCAATTAGTATTTTTAAGTCTCCCGCTTTTCAAAACAGTTACGTTTCGATAGTACAATAATAGATGGCGTATTTCTTGTAACCCGCAAGTAGTGAGATTGCACGCCAGTTAGTATATAAGAACGAAAGAATTTATCCGCTGTATGTATAAATGCGATGCGATGCGATGCATATCGATTATTAGCGAGCGATGTTAGATTTTATTTGTAAATATCAGTAGCGTAGTGTGAAATATTTAAGAAAATGTTAAAAAATTTCACTTAAGAATTTGTATAATGATCATTGTTTATAGTATAAATTTATGTGCTAATTTAATATCTAGAAATTGGAACACTGTGAGCTGTGAGTTTCAACTAAATAAAAAAGTTTTTATCATCTTTAAAATTTATTTGTTTGATACAATAAAATGTAACAGCTATTTTGACTTACTTTGCTGTTAAATTAAAGTAAATTTTAAATTGAATCAATATTACGATATCCATCAAATTAACAGAACTCATCTGTTAAATGAATAGAATATTTCATCGTGGTATATTAACAGAAAGATTCAGTTGATACAATCATATTTTTTTCTTAATGTGATATTAAATCAATTTTTATTATTTTTTATCAGTTTTTATCAATTTATCCCTATTGAAAAAATCGACCTGGATTTCCACGTGGATTACCCGTGTGGAAATCCATATGGGTTTCACATGGATTCCATGTGGATTCGCATAGGAATCCATGCGGATTACCCACGTGGATCTCCACGTAAAAAAATCTATGGGAATTTTATGAAAGCCATGTTGATTTTATAAAACCCTCGTGGACTGTTAAAGAATCCATATGGATTTTATGAAATCTATGTGGACTTCCAAGGAATCTGCATGGATTTTATAAAATCTGTGTGAATTTTATCTACTCCTCGTAGATTTTAAAGAAATCCATATGGATTTTGTTAAATCCATGTGGATTTTTAGGTAATCAACGTAGATTTTTTACTTGGATATCCACATGGATATTTTGAATAGGAAATAACACGATATTTATTTCGCATTGAAAGTGAAAACCAAAAACGAGTTAAACCTCGTAATTTCAGCTCTTTGAAGATCAGAGAGCTTCTAAGATTCAATTGGGAGTATTCTGGTCTTATATATCTGCGATTTCGAAATTTATATGATGGATCATAAAACTTAGAGAAACGCCACCTTGTGACTTACAGTCGAATTGATGGTTGATTACGTCGATTCTATTTTGAATCTATAGGTGGCGTTTTTCTAAGTTTTGTGATCCCTTATACAAATTTCAAAGACGCAGATATATAAGGCCAGAATACTCTTAGTTGAATCGTAGAAGCTCTTTGATCTTCATAGAGCCGAAACTACGAGGTTTACCTCGTTTTTGGTTTTTACTTTAAATGCGAAATAAATATCGAGTTATTTCCTATTTAAAATATCCATGTGGATTTCCACGTGGATATCTAAGTAAAAAATCTACGTGGATTACTTAAAAATCCACATAAATTTCTTTAAAATCTACGAGGAGTACATAAAATTAACACAGATTTCTATTTAAATCAACGTGGATATCTAAGTAAAAAGTCTACGTAGATTACCTAAAAATCCACATGGATTTCTAAATATCTACATGGATTTAACAAAATCCATATGCATTTCTTAAAAATCCACGAGGAGTAGATAAAATTCACACAGATTTTATAAAATCCATGCGGGTTCTTTGGAAGTCCACATAGATTTAATAAAATCCATATGGATTCTTTAACAGTTTACGAGGGTTTTATAAAATCAACATGGCTTACATAAAATCCACATAGATTTTATTACGTGGAAACCCACGTGGGTAATCCGTGTGGATTCCTATGCGAATCCACATGGAATCCATGTGAAACCCATATGGATTTCCACATGGGTAATCCACGTGGAAATCCAGGTGGATTTTTTCAATAAGGATATAATAAATTTTTAAAATATTTGAAGTCTCATGATTGGCATGTAAAGTAGGTAATGTAGGTTTTCAAAAATTGTATTGTTCTAATTCATTTGCAAATTTTTTAAAACAATTATAGGTTAATACATATTTGTGTGTTTACCCATATAAAATAAAAATTTTATTTTAATGTATCAATCTCTACATTCTGCTAGTAAAATACATGAGTATATTGGGAGAACATTTATTCTAAAAATTACTGTTAGTATTATAATGCACTCACATTAAAACGTGTTCTTTTTCCTAGCGTTGTAGTAAATTTTATTAGGTTTCTTAAATTATTTACAAGATAAGCAGCAAAAAATGCTAGGACATTTTTTAACTATTACAAAACAATCTTAAAATAATTACTATGTTACCATAGTAAAATTTTGAACCTTTTAATTATTCCAATAACACCTATAAATTTGTATTATTTCACATAGTGATTTTTGTCATATATTTTCGAAATCCTATAACTTCTTGTCAAAATACTCCTTGCGTATGCGATCCTGACAAGTAACGATACCAGCATATTTTAAATACAAAAATCCTGTCACTTGACGTTAAAATTTGTGTCCAACTCCCGCAAGTGGTGAGAGTTCAGTACACTTCTTATATAAGTCTAATCCATCTGACCATTACTAAAATGCGCGTGTTTTTTAGCGACCTCTGCGGCGTAACGTTTATATTAGGTTAGATATGATATAGGTTAAATTAATTCACAGCGACCTAATAAATACAGAAATTTTCAAAAACGTAATACAATTTATTTATATATTTTCTTACTTGTATGTTATTTTAAAAATTTTGTTTTTAATATATTTTATATCAAAATAAAAACTGATAAAAAATAATAATAATTGATAAAAATAATTAAAAACTAATATAAATGGATAAATAATATTTTGTAATAATAATAGATAAAATTGGATAAAAAGGTATAAAATCTAATAAAATGTCCGAATTCATATCAATTTTAATCCCTTTTATTCAATTTTATTACTCATTACTGTATTTTATCCATTTTTATCTATTTTTATTACCTTTTTTCATTTTTTATTATTTACAAATAGTTTTTATTCATTTTTATTATTTCTTATCATTTTTTATTAATTATTTAAAATCTTTTTCGCTAGGGAAAACTTAAAGAAACACCACCTAGTGACTTTAAGTTAAATTATTGATGAGTCAGTCAAAAGAAAAAGATGATATCATCTCTCTTACGTCGAGTGATTTCTATCATCTTTTTCTTTTGAGTGATTGAATTCATCTGCAGAAAGAGTGATTGCTCAATGTAATCACTTTTTAAAGAGAGGTTTCTTAAACCACCTCTCTATAGAGTTACAAGTATCACTCTATTAAATTTAGAGAGTAGGCTTCTATATTCGTTATTCTACGTACTTGTTCATGCTGTCGTAAATTTAACATATGTGTGTAATTAATATTTTGTATTGGTGATTGCACTTTTTAGTTTCAATTTCAATAAGTTTCTACGCATCTACTCCATTCGTCAGTCGCAATTTACATGCTGCACGCTCCTGCAGGATGCATTTGCAGCATCTATCCGTCGCAATTTTCATGTAATTAAACCGCACGCATCTGCTGCATGCTCTTAGCGCAATTTTGATGCATTTCAGCCGCATGTGTGCGTGCATTATTCCTATTCCTAATCTGCAATTTTCATTTGCTATTCTGATGCAACTATACTGCACTTGGCGGAAAGGATATTTTTCCGAATGTTAACCTCAAATGGCAACATCGCATATTTTACCACAGACTTAAGAAAATTCTAAATTATGGAACAAATTTCGCATTATCGTTACTTATTACTTAATGACATAACTGTATTAAACAAACAATATTACTTTCTTTTTTCATGATCTGAATTATAATTTTATGAAATAAAATTTGTATTTCTCAGTTCAATAATCATATAGAATCTAATATTGTCCCTAGTGGAAATCGAATCTGTGAATAACTGGGAATAACTGTGAATAACTGGGAATAACTGTTATAAACTGTTCAGTTTGAGACAGGAATAACAGTTATTCCCAGTTATTCCCAGTTATTCACAGTTATTCACAGTTATTCCCAGTTATTTACAGTTTAGTTTAATAATAATTTGAAAAATATAAATTTGAAAAAATGAAAAAAATATATATTTTTTTTATTTTTTTTTCTATTATAAATATATTTGGGAATAACTGTTATTCGTACCTCTGTTTTTTCAAATTATTTTTAAGTTATAAACTGTGAATAACTGGGAATAACTGAGAATAACTGGGAATAACTGGGAATAACTGGGAATAACTGGGAATAACTGGGAATAACTGGGAATAACTGTTATTCCTGTCTCAAACTGAACAGTTTATAACAGTTATTCCCAGTTATTCACAGTTATTCCCAGTTATTTCCAGTTATTTCCAGTTATTCCCAGTTATTCACAGATTCGATTTCCACTAGGGGTGAATTTAAATTATCTTTGTGATAAAATTTTAGTTGTTATCATTTGAATTTTGCATAAATAACCTATATGAAAAAACAAAATAATGATACGAAACTCAATGCATGATTTAAAGTTTTCTTACATCTGTGGTAAAATATGCAGCGCTGCCATTTGAGGTACACATTCGGAAAAATATCCTTTCTGCCAAGTGTACATTCATCAATTATCCTGCAATTTTGCTGCACGTACGTAATTCAAAAAATTTTTGAAAATGTAAATAACTGTAAATAATTATGAATAATTGTAAATAACTATAAAAAAACTATAAATAATTCTAAATAATTCTAAATAACTGTTAATAACTGTAAACGACTGTAAATAATAGTAGGTAACTGTAAATAACTATTATTTATGCCCCGATTCTGACATTTTTAAACAGTTATTTACAATTATTTACTATTATTTACAGTTATTCATAGAAATTATTTCTATATGGGTTGGTGTTATCTTGAGTTGCAGCTATTTGTTGGAATTTCTCGCTTCTGTATTAGTGGACTTCGGAACGAAGTAGACTTAGTCCTTGAACTTGGCTAAATCTAGCTCTATGATTTATAACGTGATTGCTATGATCGGTGAAGCCAATCATGTCGGTTAATTGGCATAAACGGTTCGACTTTATAGATTTTAGAAAAGTCCTCTGTCATGCTTTAGGCTATTTGGTTGCAATAAATACGTGGTTTCCTGCCTGTGAATTGGAAAGAAATATATCTTCAGATACCCTAGTGGAAATCGAATCTGTGAATAACTGGGAATAACTGGAAATAACTGGAAATAACTAGGAATAACTGTGAATAACTGGGAATAACTGTTATAAACTGTTCAGTTTGAGACAGGAATAACAGTTATAAACTATTCAGTTTGAGACAGGAATAACAGTTATTCCCAGTTATTCCCAGTTATTCCCAGTTATTCCCAGTTATTCTTAGTTATTCCCAGTTATTCATAGTTCAGCTTAAACATAATTTGAAAAAAGAGAGGTACGAATAACAGTTATTCCCAAATATATTTATAATAAAAAAAAATATATATATATATATTTTTATTTTTTCAAATATATATATTTTCAAATTATTTTTAAACTAAACTGTAAATAACTGGGAATAACTGGGAATAACTGTGAATAACTGTTATTCCTGTCTCAAACTGAATAGTTTATAACAGTTATTCCCAGTTATTCACAGTTATTCCCAGTTATTCACAGATTCGATTTCCACTAGGGTAGACTGCGAATTTCAAAAGTCGATAACGCTCTGAAAATAGGTCGTAATACCCTAGTGGAAAAAATAAATGAAACGTTTTGAATCATTCTTAAAGTTATTACAAGAATCTGGAAAAAAACGAAACAAACTGAAACATTTTGAAAATTTTTGTAAGAATTGTGACAAAACACTTAGAGTATTTCAATTGGTTTCATTTTCTCTCATTTCTTTTATGTTTTATTCACTCTATTTCATTTTCTCTCATTGTCTTTCAATTTTTTTTATTGTATTTCAACGCTAGCGGAAAAAAATAAAGAAAAAATTTTACATGTAAAAGAAACCTGTAAAAATACGTGTTTTTTAAATGTGTGATTTACACGTACAAAAAACACATATTTTTTTCAATAGGTAAGAATTTTTCACAAAATTTTACGTTAGTAAAAATATGTGAAAAAATACGTGATAAAAATACGTGATAAAAACACATGAAAAAAACACGTGAAAAAACATACAAATTTAACATGTGTTATTTTCACTTGTTTTCTAACGCGTGAAAATAACATCTGTTTTTTTCAATAGGGAGGGTACATACTAAAAATCTTGATTTAGTTGATCTTAAAGGTCAACATGCAGTTAATAAGCTTCTTATCTTATTTCGTTTCTTATTTTTAAAAAGTTAAAAAAAAATACGTAAATAATATTGAAATTTGAATTTGTTTTTATTCCGTTCATGGTATCTCAATTGCTTGTCCTCGAACAATCGATGCAGTGAACGTTGTCCAAGTTCTTCTCATTGATTTCGTGATCCAGTTTCAGAGTTATCAGAACAATAGTCTGCATTCATATTTACGCCTTACATTCTCTGGTAATAATTGGTCTGGTTGCTGGAAGTATACTTTTAATTTTTTTTTATCGTCATTCATTATAATAATGATATATATTTAATTAATGACCAAATTTTTAAATGATTTCAGGGTGACAGTGGTGGACCATTAATGTTCCCGAAAGGATCAGCTTATTATATAATAGGTGTTGTATCGGGTGGTTACAAATGTGCTGAACCCGGTTTCCCAGGAATATACACGCGTGTTACTTATTTTCTTGATTTTATACTGAATAATATGAAATAAATATAATCAAAATATATACATTTAAAATAAAAAATAAGTTTATAAGATAAATGTTACATTAAACTAATTGTTGTAATTTCTTATATGTTCACCAATTCCTTAATTTTGGAAGATCAAATCGTTTGACTTTAAATAATTCGAGTGTTTTATTTGAATCCATAAAATAACTTACGATAACTTTTGCATTAAAAATATAATTTATGTTCAATTTAAAAGCATGACATACATTGTCATTACTCCTATGCACATTTTTTATTCAAAATTTTTTTTATATTATAATATATATTCTTCGTCGCTGTTGTCACTTTGGCCATTTGAAAATTAAATGTTGTAAATTTTCATTGATCTATTTTTCAAATTATTACTTTTGAATCTTTTCCAGCTAATTCTCCAATTATATATTTTAACATTGTCTCTAACTTTCGTAGTTAAAAAATCTTTTAAAAGTTTTTTCACCGGTGTTACATAAATATAGCTTTTTATTGAAAACGTCTTTGTATATGTCTTGAATGATTTTTCCTATGATTATAATTTTTTCAACATATTTTACATGCGCCGTCGTGTAAGAAATCAATAGTACCAAAAATTATATATTCATTATTTTCTGTGTATTTTGACAAATTAAATTCATGATTTTTTTTAATTTAATTCTTCATGTCCTTATTTATAGTTCGAAGTCTCCGTCTCGGAAATAACGAAATATAGGAGAGAGAGACAGATTTGATTTTATGTAAAATCCCGTATGACTCAACAAGTACAAAAAATATAATAAGTAAAAACATATTTTATAAAATATGAAAAATACAAATGAAAATTCAAAAAATTAACAGATTTGAATAATGTTGCATAAAAAAAATTCAGACACATAAAAAGTTAAACTGATTAATAATTAAAACTTTGAGAAAAAATTTGTAAATAATAAAAAGTTAATACTAAACTAGCATTTTCTATTTCGCTCGGTACTAATTCATCTTTTTTCAAATGTTTTTTTATTTTTTTTCATAATATTTTTACAATGAGAATTTTGCTTATCGAGGGTCTTTTAATATTATTACAAGTATTAGATGACATCTTTAGGGAAATTAATATCTATGCTAAATCGTACAAGATGATGATAAAATTCGAAAAAATTCTGCTCATCCTAAAGAAATAAAAATGTTATTAACTTGAAATTCAAATTACGATAAAAATCGTTATAATGAAGCTAAATGCAATGAAGTCGCTGTTTTTTGCTTTCTCATAAAGAAAGCATTGTATCGGTAAAAAAATTTTTTTCTATTTTTTCATTAATTTGTACATATTTAGACTCAGGGAGTCGAAAAAAGTGGTTTCCAGAAAATGTCTGTGTGTGTGTGTGTGTGTGTGTGTGTGTGTGTGTGTGTGTGTGTGTGTGTGTGTGTGTGTGTGTGTGTGTATGTATTCAGTACGCCAATAAGATCTCGAGAACTACTCGATGGATTAACTTCAAATTTTGCATGCAATTTATTTTTTTGTCTATCTGGGGGGGAAGCTATTGAAAATTGATCTTCTTAGCTCTGTTTTTTTAGAGCCATTTTAAGAATTTTAAAAAAATTTTAATTTTTCATTTTTTTGATATTTTACGTAAACTACTCGAAGAATTTTCTTGAAAATTTGTATGAACATTATTTGCGACTGCCAAAAGAAGAAAAACTTTTACCAACTGATTTTCTTAGCGCACTTTTAATTTTAGAGCATTTTGAAAATTTTGAAAAAAAATTTTTTTTTTCATTTATTTTTTATTTTACGACAACCATTCGATAGATTTGCTTCTAAATTTGTATGCAAGTTATTCGCTATTGTCTTAAGAAAACAAGCTTTGGAACACTTATTTTCTTAGCATAGTTTTAATTTTAGAGCATTTTGAAAATTTTGGAATAAATCTCTATTTTTCATTTTTTTTCTATTACACAAAAACCATTCGATAGATTTGCTCGAAAATTTTTATGGAAATCATTTGCAATGGCCTAAATAAAACAAGCTTTGAAAAACTTATTTTCTCAGTGCAGTTTTAATTTTAGAGCATTTTGAAAATTTTGAATAAAATTTTTTATTTTTAATTTCTTTTCTATTGCACAAAAATCACTCGATAAACTTGCTCAAAAATTTTCATGCAAATTATTCACTATTATCTGAATAAATCAAGCTTTGGAAAACTTATTTTCTTAGCGCAGTTTTAATTTTAGAGCATTTTGAAAATTTTGGAAAAAATGTTCATATTTCATTTTTTTTTCTATTACACAAAAGCCATTCGATAGATTTGCTCAAAAATTTTCATACAAATTATTTGTTATTGCCTAATTAAAGCAAGCTTGGAAAAACTTATTTTCTTAGCGCAGTTTTAATTTTAGAGCATTTTGTAAATTTTGAATAGAATTTCACTTATTTTTTGGTATTTTACGTAAACTACTCGATGAAGTAGCTTAAAATTATGTATAGAAATTATTTACGATTGCCTAAATAAAATGAACTTTTGAAAACTGGTTTTCTTAGCGTAGTTGTAACAGCATTTTGAAAATTTTAAAACAATGTTTATTTTTCAATCATTTGGTATTTTTTGTAAACTATTCGATGAAAATGTTCCAAAATTTGTATGCAAGTTATTGGTTATAGTGTTAAGAAGACAAGCTTGGGAAAATTAATTTTATAAACGCATTTTTAATTTCAGAGCATCATAAAATCACATTATGCAAATGGCAAAAGTAAGAAAGAGTAAAATTCATATAGTTTTCGTAGGTATTAAGACAGCCTTCAGTACAGAGGATAGGGACATTTATATTAAAATCGTATTTAAAAAAATAGAATCAAAATACTCTAACTCAATGCGCTCTGTGAGAAAGCATTGCGCCAAAGCACTTGGCAACGTTTTTTGTTGGTGAAAACGATATACCTCCAACAGGACGTGATTTATTTATTTATTTATTTATTTATTTATTTATTGAAAACCAGTACAAAATCCTACAGAGGCAAAAACAAAGTTTGCCTATACATAGGGCTGGTGTAGAAAATACAAATAACTTACAAACTAAAATACAATTTTATAATATAAAATAACATTGAAATGCAACAGTAATAAATTTTTACTATACGTAACTTAATTTATAATATTAAATTATAATATTATAATACTCTGATATAAGAACAATGTATAAATCACTTTTCTTTACATATTAGTTATCACCCAGTTCTTAAGTTTATACTTGCTTGATCCCTTCTTCATAGATAACACTTTGAGTTCCTTTGGTAGTACATTGAAAGTCTTGATTGCAACCATGTAACTATTCTTGTTACTTATAGCTTTGTTCATTTTTGGTAACGGGATACTCTTGTTTCTAGTACAGGTTGATCTAGTATTAAATATCACATTCAATTTTTCATAATGATAAATTAATGCCTCGCTAATATATGATTGTTCAATACTAGGAGGTCTGTTATTGATTAAAAATTTGTTTTTACTAATAATCTTCAATAATCTATTTTGTAAACCCTGCAGCAGTTGTAAACAATTTTTATATGCATCACCCCAAGCGATGATGCCATATGTTGCCACACTATGGAAAAGTGCATAGTACAATGTTATTAATACTTCTCCAGTCATAAAACCAGAGAACTTGGCAAAAACATATGTCAAGTATTTTGTTTTGTTAATGATATAGTTAATGTGGCTGTCCCATTTCATATTATAATCCAGAAACAATCCAAGATATTTACTTTTATTTACTCTGTTTATGCTGCAGTTATTAATTTTTATACAAATTTCATCTGGTACACTATCGCAGTAATTTCCAAAATACATGTAGACTGTCTTGTTTATATTTAGAGAGAGCTTATTATAGTCCAGCCATTTAGCTACTTGCCTCAAATAATTATTCATCTTAGTTTCTGCCTGTTTCCATGTGCAATCCGTTGAAATCACAGCCGTATCATCAGCATATGCAATCAAATTATCCATTGGCATATCTATGAGAAGATCATTCATGTACAACAAGAATAGCAATGGTCCCAGAATAGTCCCTTGCGGGACTCCAGTACTTAGTGATCTCGGGTCACTATTTATCTTATTGAGTTTAACAGTTTGTCTACGATTCGTTAGGTAACTCCTTAGTAGGTCCAATGCACTTCCTCTGATCCCATACTTGTACAACTTATCCAACAGTATACTGTGATCTACTGTATCAAACGCCTTAGCTAGGTCAAGAAATACAACTATTATTGGAATACTTTTATCTAGGTTATTATAAATTAAATTCGTTAAATGGTTCAAGGCGTCCTTAGTTCCTAAATTACTTCTGAATCCAAATTGGTTTTTTGCTAATATATTATGTTTTTTAATAAAATCACATATACGTCCATGTATAATCTTTTCAAATATTTTGGCGATGTTAGAGATTAATGAAATTGGTCTATAATTATTGACTTCACTTTTACCACCTGATTTATATATTGGAATTACTTCAGCCTGTTTCAGTGAATCAGGCCACATAGACCTTTCAATACACGTGTTAAATACATCAGACAATGGATCAGCTATATAATTTGACAATGCTTTTAAAACTTTCATATTTATTCCATCAACACCACCTGTTTTATCCTTCATTCCCATGATTATGTTTATGATTTCCAGTGCATTTGTTGGTCTTAGGAATATAGATTGATTGTAATGCTGTACCTTATTTGGGTATGGTTCATTTGGTATAACAATATTGGAGCCAAGTTTAGCCCCTATACCACAGAAATGTTCATTCATCCTATTAGCAATTTCAATTGGTGCAATAATTTTGTTTTTATCTTCATCAACTATATAATCAATTTTTGAATTTTTTTTAACATTTTTACCCAATTTCTCATTAATTAATTTCCATAGAATTCTAGGATTACTTTTATTTTTCGTAAAATTATTTTGTTCATATTTTAATTTGGCATTTTTAATTGTTCGATTTAAAATTTTATTGTATCTCAAGTAATTATTTTTTAGTATAATATTATTAGGATCATTTTTCCAGGTCTTATAGAGTTTCTCTTTTTTTTACATGATACCATGATGGCTTTAGTAATCCAAGTTTTCCTTGGCTTTAATTTCCCATTGTCGTAGTTTATCTTGATTAATTCTGATGCCTCTTCAATACAATTCTTTATCACATATATAATTTTTAGTATATCCTCATTAGGATCACTCGCCTGAACAAGATTCATCCAATTTTGGTTAGCAGCACATATTATCAGTCTATTATAGTTAACTATTTTATTACTAACATAATCTTGAGTTTTTTCCAATTTATCTTGGAAAGACACGAACAATGGAAAATGATCAGTAAAACTACTTGTCACTTTATATGAATTAAGACTTAAACCACTTATTTTAGCAAAAATGTTATCAATACATGTTCCTTGTGTTGGTAAATTTGGTGCTGGTCTAGTAATACCTCCAAAACTTGGCAAATATGATTTTTCTAAAAAGTTTTCTAAAAATTCTTGACTTAGAGAATCATTTTGATTTATATCTATGTTAAAATCACCTAAAACCAAGTGATTTTTGCCAAAATTATAAGAATTTAAAAATTTTTTCAAATTTAGAATGAATTCAGTCTTATGCATTTTATGAGATCTATAAACCGTTGACAATACAACATTTTCGTTATTTATCCTTAAAGTAGTGTTTATTATTTTCAATTCACCAATAGTCAGGGTTTCAGTAGTTTCGTTCAATTCTTCTCTAATATAGATTACAACTCCATCAGATTTGTTAAGTTTACTATCATTATAATACAATTTATATCCAGGCAATTTTAGCATTTGAGGACATTCAAGAACCCACGTTTCTGTACATACCATTACACATGGCTTCACAGAAAGTCTCCCAATAAAACATTCTAAATTTTGAAGATTTGCATTTAGGCTTCTTATATTTATATTTAGAATCAAGTTATAATTGTATTGTAGAATGTCATTGAGAGACTATATGATATATGTATATATTTAAAATTAGACAAACCTAGTCATATACCTGTTATAATGTCTCCTTACAGTGCCAGACTAGAGTCAAGCTTAAGGGTGTATTGGCTATACAGTCCGTGTCAAAAATTAGTTTTTTGGATAATCGTTTATATTTTTTGGTAGAGAAGATTTATTCATTTTTTAGCTTAGCAACTTATTAGATAATATCAAAACAATCAGTTTGGACTTTGTCAAATATAATAATTTATTAATTAGTTATAACATTTTGAATTTTATAACTTTCACACAAATCCAATGCAATTATAAAAAACGGTGCCAAAGTTCCGAAATTGATTTTATTTGACAGTAACAAAGTTTATTTTGTTCAGTTTAAAATTTAGAATCTGTTGACTAGAATAGAATTTTGATTTTTATTTTCTATTCAAATTCATTACCAATTTTCGACAATAAAAATAATGAGTACCGTCTGAGAAATATACATTTTTTTACAGAAAATCAACAATAAATTTGAATAAAAAATAAAAATCGTAATTCTATTCTAGTCAATAGATTCTTAATTTTAAACTGAACAAAATAAACTTTGTTGCTGTCAAATAAAATCATTTTTTGAAACTTTAGCACCGTTTTTTATAATTGCACTGGATTGCATTGGATTTGCGTAAAAGTCATAAAATTAAAAATGCTATAACTATTTAATAATTTATTATATTTGAATGAAAAAAAGTTTAAAATAATTGTTTTAGTATTATCTAATAAGTTACTAACAAGGAGAGGTCCTCACCTCCGGAAAACGGATTCGCCTGAAACTGCAGGACATGATTTTTTAATGAAAAAAAAAAATGAACCCGTGTTTTTTTCTTTTCATCGAATAGGCCCCTTAGACAAGGATATAGACATTTTTTTCGAAAATATAGTAAAAATGAGCCTGTATAAGAACTTGAATATCCAAATAACTAAGACTCTCACAAAAAAATACACAAAAAATGAAATAAAGTGCAAATTAAATGCTTTAATTTAAGCTCTGTTACATTAAAAAAGCTTTAGTGGTTCAAAAGTTATGCTTTATTGAAAATTACTACATATTTTGGGTTCTCTCTCTAAAGGGGGAGAGCCGAGATAGAGACAAATGATGTTGTATTTGCTACTCCTTGGCCATGGACTAAGTTTTGTAGTTTTTGATTTAAGTCTTCCGACTTTTGTGTTCAAATTTTTTTTATAGTCCTGAGATTTTATACTTGCCTTATTTGCTCCATTTTCTGTTCGGTCTTGACATAACTTTTGCAGAAGTTTTTAAAGATCTTAAATATCTTTTCGTTTTGAACAAACAAGTTGTGCTTACATGGCCTATTCTGTCCCATTGCACGTACCTCATCTGCTAAGGGCTTTCTGATTTTTGACCTCTTCTGACAATAGAATAGGACATGATTTGTTGTTTACTCTTCGCCACATGCACAGCTAGGATCCTCGCTTAATCCAAATCTTGTTAGGTAAGACTTAAAGGACCCATGTCCAGTCATAAACTGAGTGCTGTAGTGGTCCGGAAACAGCCATGTTTTGCCAAGGCGCTCTTTCGAGTCAGGGAAGTACTTTTTAGTCAATTCACCCTTAGATGATTCTTGCCATCTACTTTGCCAGATGCGAGTGGTTTCCTCATCTACCATCGCTCTGGCATTTCGTCTGGCTTTCGCATCGCCGAGTTTATGACTCCAGATCGTGAGGTCTCCAACTCGAGTTTCCAATTTCTTATCTATCCTATATCGTGCCACCCACTCCATGAGTACCAAGTCTATTGGTTTTTCTCCTGAAATGACCTGCACTGTCTCGTGGGACACCGTGCTATAAGCTTCGCACACTGCAATCAAGGCTTGCCTTTGTGCCGTGGCTAGCTTCCTCCTATCTGAGGCGCATGACAGTTCCCACCAGCCTGCATCTGCATAGGTCAAATTGAGCTAGAAAACATTTATATATATGGTTGATATTGTTTTGAATTTGAGACTCCACTCAGTCGTAGACATTCTTCTGACCTTATTAAACCTTTTTAAGCTTTCTTCGCATTTGTTGGTTACGTGCTCTGTCGTTCGATTTCCTTGTTGTAAAGTAACTCCAAGGTACTTGGTTTTTGACAGCATTTTTATATTTTTGCCTTCCAGCTTGATTGCTGGCGACCTTCTGATGTCAAGTGTCCCTTTAAGGAAAATTAATTCTGACTTTGGTCTAGAAATCCTTTTGTTTTCATTACACCATGTCGTGACCGTGTTTATCAATTTCTGTCCTTCCCTTTCTAGTTCCGCCCTCGTCTCCCCAGTGACGATGACCAGCAGGTCATCAGCATATGCCATTAGGTCATATCCTTCTCTTTCAATTGTCACAAGAAGACCATCGAAGCGCACATTCCATCCTGTTGGGCCAAATACAGACCCCTGGGGACAGCCTTTGGTAACTAGCTTCTCAACTTTATTGTAACTTGCACTAATGCAAGATTTTCGATCCATTAAGTAGCTTGTTAATAACCCGTATATGTTCTTCGGACAGTTTGTGTCTTTCAAACTCATTAAAATACTGAGCCACCAGAGGTTATCAAAGGCCCCAGAGATGTCCAGAGGGATTGCCATAAGATACTTACTACATTTGCCCGGCTTAAAGCCAAATTGTCTACTTGAGCTTTGCTCATTTTCCTCAGAAATAAAGGGTTTAAGTCTTTTTATGATTAATCGTTCAAGTGTCTTCCCAAGGACAGACAAGAGGCACACCGACCTATAGGACTTTACTTCCCCTTCATCTCTTTTTGGATCTTTCAGTATTGTTATGACGTCACCCTCCTTCCATCTCTTGGTGAAGACTCCATGTTCCAGATATCTATTGAACAGTCTGGTAATTTTGCTCCATATCAGTTTCGCTCTTTTCAGCATTTCCGGGGTTATTTGGTTTATTCCCGGACTTTTTCCATTTTTGTTCCTTATTATCGAGAAAGCCATTTCACCTGTTGTAAAATTGACCGCGTCTTGCGTGTCGGGACGTTTATTGACTTCGAGTCTGATAGCCCTTTGTTGCTCGGTCTCGTCGTTTTGGTCATCGTCCGGGATTAGTCCATCCAGAAGTGCTTTACTCGTTTCCTTCCAATTTTTCGTAGTCGAGCCATTTGTGCTCAACGTACTACATGCTCTTGCCATTGATAGTTTATTGGAGGCTAGTTTGGACGGAATACTCCATACATCTGAATTGGCTTCCTTAGTCACAAAATTCTGCCAGCTTTTCGTCTTGGCTCTCTTGATTTCAGTCCTGTACCGATCGACCATCCTCGTGTAACTGCATTGCATGGAATTTTTAACTCTCTTTGAGATCGGTTCCCCTCGACTTAGTTCTCTGAGAACAGTACCTTTACACTTTACTGCTTTCTTGAGCCTCGCTAAGTCTTGGTTCCAACAGTCTCTAGGTCTGATACGTCGTGCCCCGTCTTTGGTATTGCCTTATTTGCAGCTTCTAATACTAATGTTTCAAGTGGATTTGCATGCCTCTCTACTTCATCAGCATTATTCAGGAGCATCGTCTCCAAACCTTCCTTGTTCTTAGAGAGTTCGCTTTTGAATTTTTCCCAGTCCGCCTTCCCCATTTTGAATCGCCTTGGCTTTACTAATGGTCTGGCTTCTCTGTTTCATTCCATGTTGAGAACCACGTGAATCGGCCTGTGGTCTGACGTTCACGAGTCATAAACGTCCCAACTATCAACATTCACCTCCAGATTTCTGGTGACTAAAGTAACATCAATATTAGTCTCACCCCTTACATTCGCGCAAGTCGGTGGACATCTAAGTCTATTTATAATGACTAGATCATTGTCCAGGATGAAATTTTTCAGGACCTTTCCTTTCCTTTCCGTTATGTTGCTGCGACGCTTGTTCTCACAATGCCACATTTCTAACGTTGCGTTAGAGTCCATTCCAATTAGTATCTTTTTGCCTCTAAGGGCATTGATTGTAGCACCCAGCGTACTGAGGCGCTCATTATACTTTTGAATGGAATCTCTAAACTGACAGTATAGACCGATCAAGTAAACTTCCCCAAAACTGCCAACTGCTTGAACACAGACACTGTGAGATGAGCAAAACTGACTAATCTTCGTCACCATCAGGTTTTTGTTGGGGGAGATTACCGCTGCTGTTGCCGTTTCACCTTCCCTGGCCCCCATGATCGTTCCAAAGTCCATGCCGAATCCAGGTATACTTCTGTTCCAAACATATGGTTCCTGCACCAGCATGATGTCGATGTTATGCTCCACCACTTTCATTCGTGCTTCTTCATTGACTGTTTTTGCACGAGCCATGTTCAACTGCACAATGTGCAGGAGATTACTACTCAGTGCCGGGACAGTTTTCCTTTTTTTCGGGTTTTGATCCCACAAGGTTTCACCAAGTCCGAGGTTGCCCTCCTTTTGCGTGACCTAGGACCCATTTTGACTAGATTTGATTGTATTTATTTCTCTGATTTGTATCTTGTTTCTTGTTTTATCCCTTCGACTTTTGGTGTTTTATTCTTTGAACCCGCCTTAGGGATTACTCTTTTATTTATTTATAATTTAATTTAATTTAATATTCTATACGTCACTCGAATAGAAAATAGCAACCTGGGAGCTTTCTTTATTTTCACACTTGCACAGTGTATCAAATATTTCTAATTTTGTTTAATTTCTTATTTGAAGTTAGGAGTTCTGCGAGAGAGAGATAGATAGATAGATAATTAATTTATTTATGTACAGTATGTTGTACAACAAAATAAAGTTTACAAAAGATTAAACAATAGAATAAAAATAAAAAATAAAATACAAATAAAAATAGTAATAATAAACTACAAAAATAAAAAATACAAACAAAATAAAAATCAAAACAAAAAGCAAAGAAAATTTTAAGCTGGGAGCAGAGGTCCAAACTCTTGGGAGAGGAAGTGCGCATGAGAGGTCAACTTGAAAGATGAGAGTGAAGATGAAGTCCTAAGCGACGATGGAAGTTCATTCCATAGTCGCGAGGATGAAACAGTGAATGAGCGTTGATGGTATTCGGTGGAAGAATGAAGAATGGTCAATGGCCTCACATCCCCCCTCAGAGCCCTAACAGGCCGGTTCCACTGATATCTAGAAAATAGATATGAAGGTGAGCATGATAAAAACATTTTGAAAAGAAAAGTAGAGGCAAAGTAGTTCCTTCTACCTGCAGTAGATAACCAACCCAGAGAGAGCCTATAAGGAGAGATGTGCTCACGCCTACCTACACCATAGATGTAACGAATACGAGCGTTGATAACCCTCTGAAGCCTAAGGTCGAGTTCAGTGGAAAGGTCAGTAAACACAAGACAACAATAGTCAAGAATCGGAAACAGTAGTGTACGAATAAGGTGCTTACGTAGAGCAAAAGTAGTGCTCCGTCTAAAGAAATTGAGTCGATAGAGGAGAGAGAACGACCTGTTACACACATGTGTGATATGCTCCTTCCAGTTCAGCTTGCTGTCAAGATACACACCCAGATTACGAACAGATGACTCAAAACCGATTGTCTCACCATTGATGCTGATACCAGTAGACGGCATGGAGGTTAGAATATTGATATAATAATAAGAGCCAATTATGATAGCCTTTGTCTTGTTGATATTCAACTTAAGATGATTGCTGGATGCCCAATCTGCGACCAATGACGCATGTTCACTCATTAGTGAAGTATAATGATCAAGCTCAGCAATCGGAAAGTGCACATACAGCTGCAAATCATCAGCATATAAGAGGTGCTGAACATTCTGATGGAAGGCAGAAGAGATGTCATTGATATAGATAGAGAACAGCAGAGGACCCAGAACAGAGCCCTGAGGAACACCAGTGTTAAGACAGACAAAATCTGATGACCTACCAACAGTATCAATGACAGCTTGACGACGATCAGAGAGATAAGAGCCGATCCACCTGATAACGGTGTGCGAAATATCGAGCGAATGTAGTTTCCGAAGTAAGGTGACATGGCACACCGTATCGAATGCCTTGCTGAAGTCGAATAACAGGAGCATCGTAACGTACCGTCTGTCCATATTAAGTCTAATGTCCTCTGTCAATTGAAGTAGAGCAGTCTGAGTGCTGTGGCCAGCTCTAAAACCAGTCTGATAAGCGTCCAGTAACCGTCTAGTTGTCAAGTAATTATACAACTGATCATAAACGAGGCGCTCAAGAACCTTGGACATAAAAGACAACAAAGAGATGGGTCGTATATCACCCATAGTGCGCGGGGAAGAGACCTTGTTGATCGTAGTGACCAGCGAAGTCTTCAAGAAGGAAAAACGCACTCTCGCAGCGAATCATTATAAATGCGACAGAGCTGAGGGCCAATGACAGGAAAAGCAGATTTTATGATAGATTGGGGGATAGCGTCAAATCCTCTAGCCTGAGAGTCAGAACGTCTAATAGCCATACCAACCTCATCCAAAGTAACAGCATTGAAATTGAACAAGGGCATGAAAGGTTCATCTACAGATAAAGACTGTAAGTAAGCAGAAATAGAAGGTACCAAAGGATCAAACGCAACCCCACCAAAGTATTTATTGAGTTCATCAATAGAAAAAGTATGACCGGATCTATCACCACCAGAGCATATACCAAGGTTCCTGAGCTCCTTCCAGATCAGTCGAGAGTCAGTGATACCAGATAGTCTGTCATGATAGTAGAGCAGTTTAGCCGATTCAATGCGCTCATGAGCCTGATCACGAGCAACCCTGTAGCAAAGTAAATCAGCATGTAGTCTTGAGCGTTTATAGCGTCTGTACAGCCGATCCCTCTCTCGTATCAGATGATGATGTTCAGCAGTAAACCACGGTCGACGACGGCCCCCCTGACGGACCCTCCTGAGAGGCACAAATAGTGCAACTGCCTCATTCAGATGGTGATAGAGACATTCAAGGCGATCTGACAGGGAGGAATCACCGACACACACAGAACAATTCAGTGAACGAAAGTAATCAAGGAGAACAGCATCATCAACGGAACTGTAATCACGAAAGCTAAAGTCATTGAGCAAAGGCTTAGAGAGAGATGACTGAACAGTAGCCGCAATGAAGTCATGTCCGTCGATGAATGGAACATCAGTCTTCCAGTAGTCAAGCAGCAAGTCATTCGCATCAACAAGGCACAGGTCAAGCCATGTATCAGAAGTAGAGGTGTGGTGAGTTGGTCCATATGGCACAGAAAAGAGAGCATTTTCAGCAATCAAACTCCTGAGAAACACAGAATCATCAGAATCAGTACATAGATTAGTGTTAAAGTCACCCAGAATAACCTTAGTACTGTAATTATGAATAAAAGAAGTTAAGTCGGGAATAAAATCTGTGTTTAACAGAAACGGAGCATGTGGGGGCCTATAGACGACACCAACAAAAACAGGTGAGGCCAAGTCATTAGAATTGACTTCACAGAATAAATATTCTGGCAAACCAGGCTTACCACACCATCCTCCCTTGGAGGAACATAAGCGCTCTGAAGAAAGAGAGTTATGAATAAATAAGGCAACGCCACCACCCCTAGTATTGCGGTAGAGCAGAGAAAGAGAGAGAGAGAGAGAGAGAGAGAATCCGAGCTTGTGGTCCTTATCAGGTTTTGTCTTTTGTCTTATCCAGTCGTTGCTAATTGCTATGGTCGATTACCACTTAACATGCATTCAGTGGTTTTTATTATTTACAAGATTTATTTATTTAATTACATGATTTTGACAGGAGAATTGATCTCTTTTAATCTGAAATTTGCAATGATTTGATTGAATCTTTAATTTTTAATCTTTATTTATCTACAGACCTGATTGGCACTTGATTTAATTTAATTTCTGGTTTGATTTGCTCTCTACCAGCTCTTTGCTCTTTTTATTTACATTAATTTTTCTCCTATTTTGAAGAAATTATTTTGCACTGATTGCGTGCTATGCTATTTTGCATAATCCTATAATTAGGCTTACTATTTACAATGCTTGATGACGCTTAGCGATATAAGATATACATATATACATTGATTTATTTTAATTAATTGACAAGCAAAAAATACCTCGCTCCTAACGTCGCTCGGTTGAATTTTCATATATTATATTATTATGTATAAATTAGCCAATTTTAAAATAAAAAAGAATTGCCACAACTTATGAATTTTGATATTGTAGTTTTGTATTAAATTAAATTTTTATATTTTTATAAAAAAGATTAATTAAAGCTACAATTTGCATAAAAATTTTTTAAATACAAATTATATCATGATGAATTAAGAATTTGTTCTACTAAATTGCATTAGAATTAATGAAAAAATATAATAGAAATTCATTCTTTTCAATCATGTGTTTCAATCACGAACCATGAAATAATCGAAAACAATATTTGACGTTTACTAGAACTAACAACTGCACGGAAAAAGGAAAGTATTGTTAAAATAGGTTCCAAATCAAGTACATCTAATTTATGTACTAAGGTACTAAAAAAAAGAGTGGTGATATAATTTAATTAGTACTATAGCTTGAATTTTAGTGACCAATGTTGGTACTATTATATTATGAAGTAAGAGCATAAATTTGCGATGCTTAGTATCTTTTTTTTTGGTACAAAGACTGATATTTCACCTACTTGATTCAAGGACAATATTTCGCACAAAATGTAATTATTAATCTCTTTTCGGGCGGCATTTCCTGTTACTAAAATTAAAAATTATTAAATATAGAATTATTTACATAATATATAACACTTTAAAATTACTAATAATTAATATTTTAATTCGTGATATTTAAGGAATAAAACGATACATGTTTATCTTCCATATTCCGTTTTAAAATAGTTACTTTTGAGTATTAAATTGATTATTAGTAATTTAAAATTGATATATATATATATATATATATATTATATGATTTACATTATATTTATCAACTGTTGAAAATCGTTACACAATTTAATGGGTTTTACGTTAATAGTATTGATTATATTGAAGTTTTTCGCTCCTAACGTCGCTCGGTTGAATTTTCTTTTATTATATTATTATGTATCAATGACTAATTTTTAAGTAAATAAGAATTAATCAATTTAAGTTAATTTTGAGTACTAAATAAAATTGAAAATAATTTGATGAAACATACTATAAAAATATATGTACACATGTGCTTAAAGTAAAAAAGCGTATAATTTATTTCATCAAGTGACTATTTCTCACTCTACTTCCATAAGAAAAAAAAGATAGTACGATATTTGATATAAATAAACTGAGAACTGGGAACTGAGTAACAACTATAATTTCCAGACCTTAATATACGACCATGAATTTGAATTATGAAATTAATTTTTACGTGAAACATGCTTAAAAAAAATGTTGTGTTTATTTCTAATAAAAATATCTTCACAAATGTATTTTATATATATGAAATACGAAATTTAAATAAAAAAACCATAAGATAAAAATATACATTTTTGGTTAATTTTAAATTTGAATATTTCAGAATAATAAAATAACTATTTGCAATTAGTCAATCCTTTTTGCATCTAATATAAAATTTTAATGAGATACAAATATTACAAAGTGTATGTATCACAAGTAAGGTTTGCATATCATAAATATTATAATTTTTAGAATTCTTGATATTAATAGATTATTAATTTAAAAAATTAAATAGTTTTTCATTGATGACAAGTAACCTTTCAAATATAGTTAAAATAATACTGTAAATGTCAATCAAATAACATTTTCATCAAAATGAATTTCAACGCTATAATTAGTAAAATAAACATTTTTATTTAACTACAATCTATTGTAATAATTATTTTATTAATATATTTATTAAAAAAAGAATTATTTGATGAACAGTTATATAAATATTATATATTTATAATTGTTTGACTAAATTTATTAAATTAAAATTTTATTCAGTTATCATTCAGAGAATAAAGTATTTAAATTAGTATTCATGAAAATATATTATTTAAAAAGTTACTTGTTAACAATTTTTTATAAATAACATACATTTAACCTTAATTACATTTTCATTTGTACACGTGTTAGTATTTAAATGAATTGTCATTTATGTAAAAATTGTTAACAATTAATAATTAAAATTCATTTCATTAAAGCAATAATATTTTTAATAAGAGAAACATATTAATTTTTAAAATACATCAAATTACCTCATTTGAAAAATTATCATTACATGATATAAAAATATTTTTTTTAATTATCGTTTGAACATAAATTTTATGAAATACAATTTTAAAAAATTATTTATTTGATATTAAATTTTTTTTAATAGTCAATTATAAAGATAGGAAAATATATGAAATATTAATAAATTTTTCTGATTATGTCTATAATTATGAATATATATTTATGAACTGTCTAGATAGAAGTAAAATTTCCCCTAAAAAAGTAAACATTTCAAAAGAAAATTTACTTATTATTTGCGAAACACTTATTATAAATGCGGAAAAAAATAATATTCTGTACTATCACTCTAAAATTTGTATTAAATATGATCATTAAAAGTACAATTATCTCATTATGTTGAATTTGTTGTCAAAGTTTGATTATATTTTACTATAAGAAGATATAAAAATTAGCTGTCATATTTAACTGTCTTTCCATTCTATTGCTAAATTTCCATAAAAAGAATGTATTAACTTTTAGTAAGTACCATGATGATTACCCTACTAAAAAATCTCAGGTGAGAAATCAGGTGATTTCTCACCTGAGATTTTTTAGTAGGGTTATTTATTTAAATTTTCAAATTATTTTAATCATTAGTTTTCAAGATATTTAGATTTCTGATTCCAAATAGAAAAGTATTAGTAAATAATATTGGAACCCAAACTCTTCAATAACTAATGAATAGATTTATTTAAGAATTTAACTGAATAATCTTCGTGTTACATTTTATATGTTAATGCATCTCTTTATTCAAAATTTTGAAATACAATGAAAATATAGTCAATATTTATCGGCGCAAATGTACTGTCTATTTTACATCTCCTTAAATAATATATACTTATAAAATTTACATAATAATTTATAAAAACTATTAAAATGATAATCGTATATTTAACATTATTTTAAACTATGAATAAAAAGTTTAAAAAATTATTATTAAGTGATAACTTATAAATAGTTATATTATTTTATTAAATACATTTCTATCTTGAATAATTATCTTCATGTTAAAACTAAATTTAATTAGCATTCAATTCCACACATTCAACATGCAATTAATTTCACTTATTCAAAGACCACAATCTATTAAATCAGTACTGATTGATGGAGAATTCATACAGTTATTATTTTCCGGAAATTTGGAAAAGGGTCATCGGATTTGTGTGTATTATAATAATAAGGTAATTCATATATATGACAGTTTAAATCTTAAATATCTACGAGATGAGCATAAGATTTATAGCAGATTATTTCCAAACAAACCAGAATTGAGCATAGTATTCGAAACAGTACAATCACGAACAAATAATTATGATTGTAGCGTTTTTGCAATTGTTTTTGCTATTGCAATACTTTATAATTTAGGTCCATGGTGTTTAAGATATGATGTTTCTCAAATGCGACTACGTTTATCAAGAATTTTTAAAACGCAACAAATAAGAATTTTCCCAGTTTTGCAAAATTATAATAATGCCAATATTAATTACGATAATCCACCGGACATGATAAGGAGGAGTTTTTGTCATAAGCAACGTCTAAATCGAATACCATTAAATTTAGATTTCGCCGAGCTTGAACTATTAGAAAAAAAACTCACAAATGCATTTATTGGCAGAACAAAAAAAGATCATGGAAATGTATTGTAAACAAAAGAATTCGAATCATGAAACAATTTTGATAGAAATTGACAATGACATTTTAGATACAAATTTTTAAAAACCAGATAATGATATAATGGGAATCGATGATATCCACTTAAATTATAACGATAATAAAATTAGTACAGTTGAGATTAAATTAAATGAAGAAAAAAAAGAAGTAAAAAAAAATAGATGAAAAAGAAGCTTTATTTGTAACAGGACTTGAGAGCATGCCGAAGCTACCCGCCTTCTAATAATATTTCCAATCCTACCATATGAATAAACTATGCGTTTTGTAACATGGTGGATTTTCATCCACATGTTATATTTCCATAAAGATATCTACTATACTGGCGAAGAGCCTTATGTGTATGATTTTAACTTGTATATAGGAGTGCGGCACTGGCTCAGTGGTTAGAGCTCGTGCCTGGAGATCTCGAGGAACGGAGTTCGCGCCCGGTGTCCGCTTATTTTTTAATTTAAAAAGTCTCATGTTTTAATTGACGTGCCAACGTGAAGTCGACAAAAATTTTAGTGAAAATTTTTTGCAAAAAACTAGGGATTGAAATGATTTTTTTTGCGGTGTTGGTGTTGCACTGGCTTAGTGGTTTAAGCTCGTACCTGGAGATCTCGAGGAACGGGGTTCGCACCCAATGTCCGCTTATTTTTTAATTTAAAAAGTCTCATGTTTCAGTTTATTCGAGTTTTTTTACTACAAAGTAAAAGTTTGTAAGATTAAACTCTAGTGCGGACAACTCAAGAAATCCACCATAATATTATACATATAAAGTTATAATACAAACTTTCAATGTATCGTATTTTATGGTTAGGTTTATGGAGTTTGATATCTAATTTCCAATCTAAGCTCATAAAAAAATAACAAGTCCAAATGATTTTTTATTTTAACAAAAATGATTGTATTAATATAGCTTTAGTGCGGACAAGTCATTATATTTGTTTAATTTATGAATTTAAAAAGATATTGATAAAATAAAAAAAGCAAAACTCAATTGCTGCAGCTCCGACATCCCGTTAATAGGAAAATGGTAACAGAACAATCACATAAATATAAAAAAATTTCAGAAAAGGACATTATGAAAATGCAAGAAAAAAAAAGTAATGATAAATTAGAACTAAGACGTGTTCAAGAAACTTTACGTAAGAAAAAAGCTTAATAAAATAAAAAAAGCAAAACTCAATTGCTGCAGCTCCGACATCTCGTTAATAGGAAAATGGTAACAGAACAATCACATAAATATAAAAAAATTTCAGAAAAGGACATTATGAAAATGCAAGAAAAAAAAGTAATGATAAATTAGAACTAAGACGTGTTCAAGATACTTTACGTAAGAAAAAAGCTTATATGAAAATGAAAAAAGGACAACCAAATAAATATAAACAGAAATTAGAAAATACTAAGATAACAAAATGACAATTCAAGGAAACAATGAGTAATGACAACGAATATAGACGCTTATAGAAGAGTACTTCTGGGTTAACTTTGGGGGCCAGCTTTTGGAGGACACTTTAACATTACGTGTATATCCATATATATGAAAACATTAGTATATATGGATATAGAAATACATGGCATTTTAGTAGCGCCACCACGTGGCTGGAGGACATAAGCTTTAGATGTTGAGCCCCTGTCCGCCCATTTAAAGTACGCTTCTATTAGGCAGTTTGCTATGCAAGCTCAGAGTAGATGGCGTTCTGAGCTCTAGCGCTGTCATGGCGGCACACTTCACGTATGTGTGCATGGATGAGCATATATGTGTAGCTGTGTGCGTGCAACGACGCGCAACGCTCTGCTATTAGAGAAGGGGCTTGCCCTACTACTTTCAGATGTGGCGTCATTGAATACACACGGATAGACTCATGAATACACTTATACATGTTAACATAGCAAGATTGTCGTAGTGTGAGCACTAGAGCTCATAACACCACCTGCTACGAGCTTGCATAGCAAACTGCCTAATGAGCGTCTATCTTCGTTGGTACTGATAAATGGGAACAAATACGTGCGAATGAGGCTTTACGTAAGAAAGAAGCTTATATAAAAATTAAAGAATAAAAACCAAAATAATATGAAGAAAAATAAGAAAATACTAAGGTAACAAAATTGAAATTCAAGGGAAAAATGAGTATTGATAAATTGGAACAAATACATGCAAATGAGGCTTCACGTAAGAAAGAAGCTTATATAAAAATTAAAGAATAAAAACCAAAATAATATGAAGAAATATTAGAAAATACTAAGATAACAAAATTGAAATTCAAGGAAAAAATGAGTGTTGATTAATTGGTACAAATGCGTGCGAATGAAGCTTTACGTAAAAAAGAAGATTATATGAAAATGAAGGAAAAGCAACCCAATAAATATAAAGAAAAATTAAAAAATACTAAAATAACAAAAATGAAATCAAAGATAAAAAAGGGTATTGATAAAATGGAACAAATACGTACAAATGAAGCTATACGTAAGAAAAAAAACTTACATAAAAATGAAAGAAAAACAACTAAATAAATATAAAAAAAATTGAAAATATGAAGATATAAAAAATAAAATCAATTAAAAATAGAATTACTAATAAATTGAAAAAATTACATGAAAAAGAAAAATTATGCAAAAAGGGACTTATAGAAAAGTTATTAGTGTACAAAATAATGAATATGACAGAATAGTACAAATTAAAAATAAAAAATTGGAAAATGCCGATATTATTAAGAAAACATAAGTAAAAAATGATTGTTACCAATTAAAAGAATCACGCACAAGGTGCAAACAAATAGAAATTGATGACAATAAACATGTTGATAATGATACTACAGGAAATAGACCAATAGATGAAAAAAAGCGAAAACATAAATATGATTCTTATCAATTAAAGATATTATTTATTAAGTGTAAACGATTAAAAATTGAAGACAATAATTATAATAAAAATTACAATTATAATAATTATAATAACAATCATAATATTGTATTGATAAAACAATAAAGGGCAAAGTAGAAAAAAAATTAAAGAAATTAAATGAAAAAATATTAACTGAAAAAATTAATTTGAAACTGGTTGGTTGTATAGCAAATATATATTTCGATGAAAATCTCATATCTGAAAATAACATTGGTTCCATGACAAATACATGTGTTTATTGTGATGCGAAACATTTTGCTTTCGAATATACTAAAGGTGACGATTTCTCCAGTTGTTGTCATAAAGGTGAAGTAGAATTGTTAGAAAATCCTCCTTACCCAGAACAATTAAAGTTTTTACCAACTGAATTAACGGAAGATATTATTGATTTTCGACGAAATATTAGGTTGTACAGTGATGCTTCAGCATTCGCAAATTTTGGTGCCAATTTTAATACATTGCCGAGTAAAGGACCACAAGTTATTAGAATATGTAGACAAATTTACCATAATGTATATGCGTTACATCCTAATAATGATGAAGCACGTAAATATGGACAATTATATATTTTAGATAATGAAATGGCAACGATTGAACGAAATAAGTTTAATATAAATTTATCATTATTAAAACATTTAGATATCTTGATAAGAGACATTAACCTTTATGCTAAAGCCTATAAAATAATGCATAAAGTAGAAGAAGAACTACAATGATGTGCAAAAATCTATTGTCCTCCAAGAACAGTTATTATGTCTATTGTTCGCAATAACGATTTGGATAAAATTAGATATAATCTACCTACCTGTAATGAAGTTGCAATAGTATATGTTGGAGAAGACGATCTTCCTCCTATTGAACGTGATGTTGTCATTTACTCTAAGTATGATAAACCAATTAGTATACCGACAATTACCAAACATACAGATCCTATGACATATCCGCTTATTCATCCTAATGGTGGTTTTGGATGGATGCCAAATATGAAAAATAAATTTGAAAAATCTAATATTTCAAATTTGAAATTTTATGATTATAGATTTAGTGTTAGAAATTAATTTAATCCATTTCTTAATTTAGGAAAATTATCTGAACAGTTAATTGTTGATGTGTTTGAAAAAATTGAAACCTCCAGATTATATTTCATAAGAAAAAACCAAAACGTATTAAAAAGTGATTGTTACAAAGGTGTTATGGACTATTTACATAACAAAAAAGAATTAGATTCTTCAAAAATTGGAAAAATGGTAATATTACCGTCAAACTTTACAGGAAGTCCACGATTTTGAAAACAAAATTACATTGACTCAATGACACTTGTAAATTATCATGGTAAACCTGACCTTTTTGTAACTATGACCTGTAACCCACATTGGAAAGAAATAACTGAAAACTTGGAAATTTATGAAAATGCAATAGATAGACCAGATATTATAACAAAAATATTTTATCAAAAAGTAGAAGAATTCAAAAATTTAGTAATAAAAAAGGGAATATTAGGAAAATCTATTGCATATAGTTATGTAGTTTAATTTCAAAAACGAGAATTACCGCATATGCATATATTAGTAACAACTTACTCTTGGATAAAAATGATAAATTTAAGAGGCCGCTGTATCTCTGTCCTTTTCTAATTGAAAAATTGACTTTTTTCCCAAAATTAGCAACAAGAGACAAAAATAAAGAGATGGTTTCGATGTGTTTAATAAAATGTAATATTTTCTTTGATAAGTATAAATTAATTTTATTGCTTCGTTTTTAAGAAAAGTTGGAATAACTTAAAAAATTAGAAATTAGTGTCAAATAATGGGATTTTCAAGTTATTCCAACTTTTCTTGAAAATAAAGCGGTGGAATTAAATTATTCTTATCAGAGAAAATATTGCTTTCTATTACACGAATCGAAACCATCTCTTTATTTTTACTTGAAGCTATTAGTTTTTATGAAAAATAAATTTTAAATAGATTCGGTAAAACAGGTAACTGTGTCGGTATACGGCTGACTCTTAATATTCCCGAAAAAGTTGATAAAATAATAAGTGCAGAAATCCCAAACAGAGATATTTATCCAAAATTATATAGTATAATTAAACAATTTATGATACGCGGTCCCTGTGGTATATAAAATATAAATTGTCTGTGTATGGATAAAAATCAACAATATACTGAAAATTTTCCAAGAAAATTTAATAATACAACAACATTTAAATCCAATGGATATCCACTATACAAACGTAAAAATGAAATAATTCTTAAAAATAAATTTACAGAAAGAATCGCAGATAATGGATTTGTTGTTCCTTATAATCCTTACTTATTATTGAAATTTAATGCACACATAAACGTAGAAGTTTGTTCCGCTGTACACTGCATTAAATATTTATTCAAATACTGTTATAAATGTCATGATTGTGCATACATTAAAATACATCAAGTAAGTGTGGATTTTCAATCAGATAATAAAGACACTTTTCAAAATGACAATCGTGAAAATGTTGAATATGAATATGACGAAATTCAACAATACATTAATACACGATATTTATGTCCACCTGAAGCAATGCACAGATTATTAGAATATCCCTTACATGTTATTTCACATACTATAAAACGTCTAAGTGTTTATGAAGAAAATCAACAAAACGTATTTCTTAAAGAAGGAAAAGAAGAAATGATCATGCAAAAAAATGTGGGAACAACATTAACAGCATATTTGGAATTGAATAGAGAAGATTTTGAAGCACGAAATTACTTGTATTCAGAAATACCAAATTTTTATACATTTTTGAAAAACTGAAGAAGTAGAAAAAAAAAACCAATACTTAGTAGAATGTACTTAGTAAGTCCGAAATATAGAGAACGTTATTTCATTAGGTCATTACTATTACATGTTAAAGGAGCCACATCTTTTGGAGCTTTGCGTACTGTTGATGATGTGATGTACAATTCGTTTTATGAGGCAGCTAAGGCAAAACAATTAATTAATGAAGATGAAGAATGGGATAGATGTTTGGAAGAAGCATCTTCAACAGAATTCCTTTATGCTCTTTGTGAATTATTTGCTTTCATTTGCATTTTTCATAATCCTATAAATGCACGAGTTCTTGTATTGAATGTTATTAAAAATAATTTACAAGTCAATGGATTTTCTTTAAACGATTTTAATTTACCTAACATAAGCACATTTATAGAAAAAGATAATAATCAAACAATTTTAAATCATAATAATAATATTCTTAATGAATTAGAAATAAAAATAAATTCTTTAAATGATAAACAATGGCAAATATTCAACTCTACTATAAAAAGTTTAAACAACCAAAGTAAAGAAAAATATATTTTTATAGATGGACCAGGTGGAAGTGGAAAAAGTTATTTACTTAACGTTTTAATAGTTTATTTTAAATATCATGCTATACATTATTTATGTGCAGTTTGGATAGCTATAGCAGCGAATTCATTAGTCGATGGAGAAACCATGCATACAACATTTAAACTAAGAGGCGTTAAGAGGTCACTAGATTAAATTAATTAATTAATAATGAAATTAATTTTGATGCTTTGTTTTCAAAAAAAGTTTGACATACTTACAAAATCATAAGTGAGGCTAGAGAATTAATTTGTTCTCATTAGAAAAAATATTGTTTTTTACTGTACAAGTTGCGGACAACTATTGATTTCTAGTAATAACTACTAGTTTTTCCAAAAACCTACATTTTTCGATTAGAAAAGGATTGAGAGATACAACGTCCTCTTAAATATAACAGATTGTACAACTTGTAATGTTAAGCCTAATTCTGCAGAAAGCAAACAAAGGGAACACAAATAATTATTTGGGATAAAATATCCATGACTTCAAAATTTGCTTTTGAAACAGTTAATCGTCTTTTTCAAGATTCATACGATGTGAACCAACCTTTCGGTGGCAAAACTGTAATTGCATCAGGAGATTTCAGGCAAACATTACCAATTGTACGACATGAAAGCCGTATGAATATTATTGAAAATTCAGTTAAATTTAGTTTATTATGGCAGAATTTAGAGCCTAAAATATAGAGCCAAAGTAAATATAAGAATCAAAAAAATATTGGGTTAAAAAAAATATAGAGACCGAGAAAATATAATGATAAAAAAAATATTGGGCTCAGAGAAATATAGAGCCAAGAATACATAAAAATCAAAAAAATATAAGATTCAAAGAAATATTGGTGTTATGTCCGGTCACCTTAAATAGGTTTACTCGGACATGTGTTTGTTTGGGATATTTCTTGTTGGCATTGTTAAATATTTTTTTATTTTTAAAAGACTGCGGGATAGAGGAGCTTAATCGCTTACCTTGTCTTAACTGCTGGCTGCGTGGTCGAAAGCAAAGGAGTTTATCTACTTAATAAACTTTACACTGAAGGGCGCAGTGCTCCTCTCTGGTTGCCCGTTTGTTAATTATTTAGGAACTGGATTAATGGCACTTATGTTCGCAGAGATTATTTTTGTATATTTTTGTAAATGATATTTATTTTATTTTATTACAAATGTTGTTCAAGCTATTGACAAGTGAATCGCGCAGATTTACAATAATAAATCGGAAGAAACCTCGTTAGTATTTTTATTTATTTTTATTTGAAAATAAAATAGGAAATAATATTTTTATTAACACACTTTTTCCCCTAGCAGTAAGTTGTATAAAAATCGCGTTTTTATTGGATTGACTTGTTAAAATAAGCGCGCGACTAAATTAAGTTATTTCGCTTGTAATTAAATTTAAGAAGGAAATAAAGCGCGAGTTACAAGTTTTTATTGTTACGATTTTACACTTGATTTAAGTGCAAGTCGAAAAAGGTGTTACCCTTGCGAGGTCTAACTGCGGACTGACTTATTAAAATTATTTTTCTCTGCAAGAAAGATACAAATCTAGAAATAAAATGCAAGTTTGTCAAAATTTAAAAGAGTCCCATTGGTCAGTTCGGCCGTGAGAAACTCTTTAAAATCTCACATTCGGTGACAGAAGATATCTTCTTATCACGCCTAAAAATGCTGAGGTAGCGTATACGGCTCGCGAACTTACTGCTTTCCTCTTAAGACTATTACAAGAAATTAAATTTATTTTTTTAATACAGTATGTTCCTTATTACTAAAAGATTCATTTATTTATTTACTTATATGTATTTATTAATGTTATTTAGGGAGAGAACTGAAAATAAACATGCTTATATGCATGTATAATGTATATGCGTGTATATAATTATATATACGTACGCACATTTATATGTATAACAAAAGGTTAAAAAAAAAATTAAAATGAAAAATGATTTTTCGTACATCTGTGATTATTCGGATGTAACAATTGGGCCCAAAAAAATATAGAGCTCAAATAAAATAAAAATCAAAAAAATAAATGAATCAGACAAATATTAAGCCCAAAAAATATAGGGACCAAGAAAATATAATAATAAAAAGAATATTGCGCCTAAAAAAATATGAGATTAAAAAAAATATAAACCCAAAAAAAAGTTAAAAAACAATAAGGCCCAGAAAAATAAATGGCCCAAAAAAATTAGAGATCCAAAAAAATGAGACCCAAAGAAAATAGGACTCGAAAAAAAGTAGGTCCAAAAAAATATAAGGCTTAGAGAAATTTGGACCAAAAAAGATATTGAAGCCAAGAAATAAGAGGCTGAAAAAAATTAGGCCCAAAGAAAATAAGACTCAAAAAAATGTAGAGCCTAAAAAATATAAAGCCCAGAAAAATGTAAAGCTAAATAAATATAGGATCCAAAAAAATCATAGAACCCAAGAAAATATAAATTTCAAAAAAATATTGGGCCCAAAAATAAAGAGTACAAGAAAATATAAGAATTGAGTAAATATTAGCCCCAAAAAAATATTGGGCCCAAAAATATATAATGCCCAAGAAAACATAAGAAAATATAGTACCCAAAAAAATTATAAAACTAAAAAAAAAAATTTATTTTGAAAAAATATTGGGCCCAAAAAATATATAGCCCAATAATATATAAGAATCGAAAAAATATTGGGCCCAAAAAATATAGAGCCCAAGAAAATATAGAGTCAAAAAAATATAGGGCCCAAAAATATAGGGCGCAAGAAAATATAGAGACCAAATAAATATTGGGCCCGAAAAAAATGGGGCGCAAGAAAATATAAGGCCCAAAAAAATATAAGACCCAAAAAAATATGACCCAAAAAGGTGCTTATGACTAATGAAGACTAATTATATATGGCCCAATAAAAAATTGCTAATATTATTACCAAAAGATTAGACACATTTAACAAATGTGGAGAACCTGAGAACTGGAGAACCGGAGAAACGTAAAAAAGTGGTTTTACTTTAATATAATATAGGATTTTCACAAGGTCCTAGAACGCTCAAGGACGAGCTCCCCAGTCCTGGGATTCCCATACTAGAGTGCGTTTGAAAGATCAGGATGGTTAAAGTCTTCCGACTATCATTCAAATTTGTTTATAGTCCTTAGAATTTAAGTTTGCCTTGCTCACTTCATTTCCTGTTTGGTCTTGCCGTAACTTCTGCAGAAGTTTTTAAAGATCTTGAAGATCTTTTCGTTTTGAACGAACTGGTGGTGCTCGCATGGCCAGTTCTGTCTCATTGCACGAACCTCATCTGCTAAGGGCTTTTTGATTTTTGACCTCTTTTGGCAATAAAATAGGACATGATCTGTTGTTTGTTTTTTGCCACATGCACAGCTAGGATCCTCGCTCAGCCCAAATTTTGTTAGGTAAGACTTAAAGGACCCATGTCCAGTCATAAACTGAGTGCTGTAGTGGTCCGGAAACAGCCATGTCTTGCCAAGGCGCTCTTTCAAGTCAGGCAAGTACTTTTTAGTCAGTTCACCCTTTGTTGATGCTTGCCATCTACTCTGCCAGATGCAAGTGGTTTCCTCATCTACCAACGCTCTGGCGTTTCGCCTAGCTTTCGCATCTCTGAGTTCATGAGTATGGATGATCTACTGGTTTTTCTCCTGAAATGACCTGCACTGCCTCGTGGGACACTGAGCGATAAGCTTTGCACACTGCAATCAGGACTTCTCTTTGTGCAGTGGCTAGCTTCCTCCTGTCAGAGGCGCTTGTCAGTTCCCACCAGCCTGCAGCTTCATAGGTCAATTTCGTCAGGAAAATACTTTTATATATAGTCAAAATTGCCTTGAATTTGAGACCCCATTCAGCCTTAGACACCTTCTGACCTTATTAAACATTCTCAAGCTTTCTTCGCATTTGTTGGTTACGTGCTCTGTCGTTCGATTCCCTTGTTGTAGAGTAACTCCAAGGTACTTGGTTTTTGCCAACATTTTGATGTTTTTGCCTTCCAGCTTTATTGCTGGTGGCCTTCTGATGTCTAGTGTTCCTTTAAGAAGAATCAATCCTGACTTTGGTCTCGAGATCAACATTTTGTTTTCATCGCACCATGTCGTAACTGTATCTATCAACTTTTGTCCTTCCTTTTCGAGTTCCACCCTGGACTACCCAGTGACGATGACCAGCAGGTCATCAGCATATGCCATTAGGTCATAGCCTTCTCTTTGAATTATCACTAGGAGACCATCGAAGCCTATATTCCATCCTGTTGGATCGAATACAGACCCCTTAGGGCAGCCTTTGGTAGCTAACTTCTCAACTTTTTCGTAAGTTCCTCTAATGCAGGCTTTCCGATCTGTCAAGTAGCTTATTAGTAGCCCGTATATGTTCTTCGTACAGTTCCTGTCCTTCAAACTTTTTAAAATACTAGGCCACCAGAGGTTATCAAAAGCTCCAGAGATGTTCAGAGGGATTGCCATAAGATACTTATTTTCATTTGTTCTGACTTTGCTCTGAAGAGCCACTATCGCATCTTCAGCATTTTCCCTAGCTTAAAGCCGAATTGTCTGTTTGAGCTTTGGTCATTCTCCTCAGAGATAAAGGGTTCAAGTCTACTTGTAATTAATCGTTCTAGTGTCTTGCCTAGGACAGACAAGAGGCACACTGGCCTGTAGGACTAGATTTTCCCTTCATCTCCTATCGGATCTTTCAGTATCGTAATGAAATCACCCTCCTTTCATCTTTTGGGGAAGACTCCATGTTCCAGACATCCATTGAACAGTCTGGTGATTTCACTCCATATCGGTTTTGCTCTTTTCAGCATTTCTGGTGCTATCTGGTCTATTCCCAGACTTTTCCCATTTTTTTTCCGTATCGAGAAAATTACTTCACCAATGGTAAAGTTGACCGCTTCTTGCGTCATAGGATTTTCATTGACTTTGAGTCTGATAGCCCTTTGTTGCTCAGTCTCGTTGCCTTGGTCATAATCCGGAATTAGTCCGTCCAGAAGTGCTTGACTCGTTTCCATCCAATTTTTAGTAGTCGAGCCGTTCGTGCTCAACGTACTGCATGCTCTTGCCTTAGAGAGTTTATTGGAGGCTAGCTTGTACGAAGTACTCTATACATCTGAATTTGCTTCCTTAGTCACAAAATTCGAAATGTACACCCATTCACTTAGAGTGTTCTCCACTTTCAGGATCATTATGTCCATTGGACGTCAACCCGCGGAAATGCTGCGAAGTAAAAAGTGCTTAAAGAGAAAAGCCCCAGGGCTTTCGGTATGACCGCTGCCCCTCTCTTCAAGTCTTTATCATTCAACCTTGAGGAGTTTGAGGTTACTTTCCAAGGGCACTTGCTCCGACCTTTGGCGGTCAAAGCTTTGCATACACTTAGAGTGTTCTCGGCTTTAGGGATCCTTATGTCCTAGGAGGTCGATCCACGGATATGCTGTGAAAGCAGAGGTGCTCAAAGAGAAAAGTCCCAGAGCACGCAGTTTTTGGCCGTGGCCTTAGGGCCTCTCTTCAAGTCTTTAACGTTCGAGTTTGTTTTGAATTTACTTGCCATTTTATTTTGCTATTATCACTGATTTTCATTTGCGTTGACATTGATTTTTATTTTATTATATTTTATTTGATTTGGTTTATAATTTATAATTTTAATTTCAATTTTGAAATTTGCAGGTTTAAATTTTCTGAATTTTCCTGGCCCAGAGTTCCAACAGGATTTCCTCGGTCTCATGGTTCCAGGTCCTAGGTTATTTTTGTCTTTTTGGCTCCATCTGGTCGTCAGCCACCTGGTCTTCCATTCGTCTTCCCTCCGAAGCTTAGGGACTCAGACTACAGATCACTGAGTAGACCTGTAGCTGAATCTCATGCTCAGATTGATTAAATGGATTTCCTCTTGCCAACTTCGCAGAGCTCGCCTTCTGGTTTGGTTTCTATGGGTGCATACATACCTCTAACATTCGAGATGTTATGGAAAACTGCTTACAGCAAAAAGCCCAGAGGCACGGTTAAAGCCATGCCCCCGGGCTTCCTGAATGATAAATCAAATAGGCAATTGCTTGTTGCAGTGTCCTGAAAATTGAATCTTTTGATTCCCATGCATCTCAGCATCGTTCGAGTCTGATCCGCACGTTGCTTAGCCTTAATCCTCTGCTTAGCCAAATGACGCGTTTCATTTGTTGACTTTCAATGGGACGTGGATCCGGAGGATTCGGCACATCTGCCCAAACGCAAGCGGCTGCCGTTCAGAGTTTTTAATTCCACGTATATAGCCTCTCATGCAGTTGGAACGGGCGACCCGTTGGAGAACTCGCGTGCGGCTCTCTTTCGCTGGAAACACACCCAGGCAGTTTCGCTCAAAGGTAGATAGGGACAGAGTTCCCTTGCATGCACGTCTTAGGTGCTTTTCTATCTTAGGGCTGTTGTTAACCTCTTTCTAGGTTCACCATCAATCAGCGATAGTTCTTTACTCACTGTTGGTATGAGTCAGTGTAGCTATCATTGTCCGGTTCACACTCAGAAATCGGTTAACCTCGATCGGCGGCCTTGTGCATACAAGTACAAGTACCAGATCCCGTATCCGAGCCAAGGCCGAACTTGCAAACTGGTTTGCAACCCGAGCCAGCCCTGAGGACGTAGTCGCTGGTGTCGACTCGCAAGACTTTAGCAATCCCTTAATATTTATTAAGGGATATTTATTACTTACCAATTTAATATTTATGACAGCAAATTTCTATTAGTGATTCTAAATCTCACTGTAAAATCTAAGTACAATCTCTATTATAAACAGTTTGCTTTTTAATCTTAATAAGTTATTTACATTAATATATGTAAATGAACAATGTAAATATCAGCCAATTATCATTTATTTGAAATACATCTTTGTGAGTATTGTTCTTTATTTTTAATTTAAAATAATTCAGTAAAATTCAATATTATCCAATATCATAAATAGTTGGTTAACTATACCAATATTAATTTTTTCAGATATACGATTCAAACCTAAAATGTCAAGGGAAGATTTAATTAGAAATTATTTTCAAGAAAATTATACGTATGAAGAAATTGTTTATTTTTTGTTGAAACATCATGAAATTTACATATCTGTTACACATTTAAAGCAGCTTCTGAGAGATATGGGTTTAAAAAGGAAATATAAAGAAGAAAGTGACATAGAAGAAATTTCTGCAGCAATTATTAATGAAGTGGATGAAAGTGGTTCCTGTATTGGATATAAGACTTTATGGAGACGTTTGACTGAAATATATCATTTGAGTATAAAAAGAGAAACAGTATTAGAAATTCTTCGAGCAGTAGATCCTGATGGTATACAAGAGCGTCTTCGTCATAGGTTACAACGAAGGTTGTATAAGGTTCCTGGACCAAACTTTTTGTGGCACATGGATGGCTATGACAAATTGAAACCTTTTGGATTTGCCATCCATGGTGCCATAGATGGTTATTCTAAAAAAATTTTGTGGCTTGAAGTATCTACTTCTAATAATAAGCCAGAAATCATTGCAACTTATTATTTAAAAACAGTTAAGAAATTATCATTTATTCCTACTCTTATAAGATCTAATTTGGGTACCGAAAATTGTGTAGTAGAAGCATTGCAACAGAGTCTCCGTTATGATCATCAAGATAAACTTGCTGGGTATAAAAGTTATATCAAAGGTAGAAGTACCTCCAATCAACGCATTGAAGCATTTTGGTCTCAAATGAGGCGCCAAGGAATAAATTTTTGGATAAATTTTTTTAAAGATCTCAGAGATACAGGTGTTTATAATACTTAAGATCCAATTCAAGAGGAATTACTAAGATTTTGTTTTGGACCTCTCATCAGGAGAGATTTGCAAATAATAATGAAGGAATGGAATCGCTACCGCATTCGTAAACAGAGATGTAATGAACTAGTTCCAGGAAAACCCAACTGTCTATTTTATATACCAGAAAAATATGGAGCACAATATTATAAAAAACACGTCAATATAGTAGATGTTAATATATGTATTAATGAGTTTTTCATGCAGCCTCAACTCTATGATCCTCTTATTGAAGAATTGGTTGGCTTACTTATGCCAAATGTAGCATTTCCTACAAGTATGCAAGAAAGCACAACTTATTTTGCTGAACTTACAGATGCAGTTAAAAAAATTGCTAAATTATTATTATATGATTACGGTCTTCACTTAAATTTATATTATAGTTACGTGAAATACAAATAAATATAAACTTTTACTGTACGTAGAGAATTTATAAACCAGAAAGAAAATGTAATTGTATTTTTTTAAATTTCTTGAAAAAGTATGTGTAATCTGATTTCACAATTGTTATAATTCATTTATCTTAAGAAAGTTATGTAGAATATTAATAAAAAATGTAATAATTGAAAATTCATAAATTATTTTCTTTATTAAAAACAAATTCATGTTATTTAAAATGATTATTAATAATAGATATAAACGATTCTCCAATTCTTAGTATCAATCTATTCGCTTATTTGTTTAATGAAATATTTTTAATTACTATATGTTTCAGATAATCTAAAATAAGGTATTGTGAGGTATTATCCTTTTAAAACGTAAGATTTTTGTCATTTTTTTCTTGAATTATTACAAGTGAATAATTTAGTGATTATTTTTCTAATGATTATTGTATTATTAGCCAATAAAGTTTTCACTAAAATACTTGAAAAAATAGATTTTATGGATAGAAAAAATAGCAGATGCTGGTCTAAAATTGATTGAGGATGTTGATCCTAAAATAATTAAATACAATCATATGAATAGGCTTTTTTGGATTATTAATGTTGAACTCATAAGATTATTTATACAAGCTAATCCCTTTAATTATTATGAATAAATTTTTAATATATAATACAAAATAATGTTAAAATAACTTATAAAATGTTTATAATTATTCAAAAAACTTTTATTGAATTAAGTATCTTTATAATTTTTTTAATTTTAAGAAAATAAATAACTACATTAATATTTTTTAAACCATTTAGGAAAATACTTTTCTTTTAAAGTACTCAAGTTTTATATTCCAATATTACTGTTTTGTATATTAAATTTTTTCACATGGATTTAGAGAAATACTTTTCTTCTAAGGTACTCGAACCTTACATTTTAACACTACTATATTATAAATTAATATAATACTCTGAAATTTTTTATGTAAATTAAAAAAAAAACACTTTTCTTATGAATATACTCAAGCCTTATATTCTAATATCACTAAAATACTTGAGTTTTGCATTCATAATATTAATTATAATACTATTTTTTGTACTTTTTATTTGTAAATATAATTACGCTGAAATCTTTTATGCAAATTAAAAAAAAACCCTTTTCTTATAAATATACTCAAGCCTTAGATTCTAATATCACTGTTCGTGAATAACACAGGCCCACAAAATGAAAAAAAATGTCTGAACTTTTGACCGGACATACATATTCCCATGTATTTTTCGACGCTGAATCCGAATCTGTAATAAAAATATAGGGTTTTCCTACCTTTTCTCAGAGTTTTATTGAAAAAACCTCATTTTTTACGGTTTTTTGCGGTTTTTCGAGTCTAGAAAAAACAAATCATGAGATACGGTTAATTGGACTTCAAAATCGAATTCTACGGGAAAAAATACACGGGAAACCATACCTTCAAATTTTTTTAACGCGATTCTAGTCCTCTGTATGGGGCTGAAAAGATGAGGAAATCGGTAAAAGTCGAAATTTTGCCTAAAATGGATTTAAACAATATTAAAATTTAATCATGCGTCTTTTGAAGAGTCGATAAACATTGGAAATACTATCCTGGGGGTTTTTCAGATTGCTGATCATGAATTTGAAGTCAGATTGTGTAAAAACTACTTCTAGAGGGCGGTGACAAGAACTGTATATGGTAAATTTATCGATTTTTTAAAAATTTTACGTCTGAAATACTAATTTTAGAGTCTTTCACAGCATTGACTGTAAATTCAAGATATTAACTTAGCCTATTGTGTACGTTAAACTTAACATTTTGCCTATGTTTGTCTCTCTCTCTCTCTCCCTCTCTCTCTCTCTCTCTCTCTCTCTTCCGATGTTTTTTTAAAATTGGCTTACGTTTACGTACACGTTTCTCTTCGAATGACCGATGTAGTGGATTTCTGACACGTTTTTGTCCTTTTTTCGCAGCTGTTTCTCTTTTTATCATCCAGCAGTAATCTGCTAACATGTTGATACCCCAGTTTCCTTGAAATCTACGTTCAAACTCCTTTAAATCTTGGTGAAATCGTTCACCATGCTCTTCACTAAAGTCTCCGTTATTTTCAGGAAACTGATCAACGTGTAAATCAAGAAAATGAAGTTTTAAGTTCATTAGACAACCCAATTTTTCAAAATTACGTACCATTCTTTTCACAATAGCTTTATAATTCGTGTCTTTGGCATTACCCAAAAATTTCGTCGATACCTCTTTAAAACTTAACCATGCTGCCTTTTCAACATCAGTCATGCTTTGATCAAAGTTTTCGTCTCTAAATAAAGTTCGGATTTCAGGACCATCAAAAATACCTTCATTTAATTTAGCATCAGATTTATGGGGAAATACTTTGCTTATATATTGGAAGCATTGACCGTCCTTGTCCAAAGCTTTAACTAATTGCTTTATCAATCCAAGCTTTATATGCAGAGGCGGTATCAAAATTTTCGAAGGATTAACGAGTGGATCTTTTATAACATTCTGTTTTCCAGGTTCAAACGATTCTCTTGATGGCCAAATTTTCTTTTTTATAGTGTTTTTCTCTATCTCTGCTATCAAACATGCATAAATAACATGGGTACTTCGTAAATCCAGATTGTTGTCCAAGTATCATAGATAAAATCTTTAAATCGCCACATATTTGCCATTTATGTTCTCTATATTTTATTTTCGTTAAAAGTAGTTCAAGATTGGAATACTCTTCTTTAAGTACTGTTGAATGTGCTAATGGTATAGGAGCATATTTATTTGTGATATTGAGGAGTACTGCTTTAAGGCTGCGCTTTGATGAATCAATGAATAGTCGCCAATTTTCAGGTTTGTATATGTTGGGTTTCAATTCATCAATAAGACCTTTCACGTCCGTGCAATAAACCATATTAGAATCATTCTTGAAATAATTTCTAAAGCGCTCTTCTCGATTACGATATGCACATACTTTAGTACCCTTTGTCAACATATTTCGTCTCTTAAACTCTGAAGCCATAAACTCTGATTGTTCCTTAGATAAACTACTCTTTCTAAATAAATCGTTCAGACTTTTTTGATCAAACTTTTCAACAGTTCGTTCTTCACCCTTAGGAATATACTCTTCATCACTATCCAGAGAATGTTCTTCAGGTGAACTTAGATCTTCTTCATTTGATGAGCTTCCGTCTGCGGCAATAAGATTTTCAGTTGTTTCATCTGTCGAGTTTTCATCTACATTTAGATTCCCTAAGCCTGTTGTAAAACTATCTCTCGAATCTTTATTTTCAAAAATATCTATAAAATTCTTGGATGGAAATTCTATACAAGAAGTATTAGGATATACTATTCCTTTTTTCTGTATCTTGTCTAAACCTTGTATCTTTGTTAAACAAAAATAGCAATCATTTTCATCTTTTGGTTCCTTCCACTTTGTAGGTATAGTAAATTTTAATTTGGACCTAGCCTGACTGGTGTTGTATCGATTCATCATGGCATAACATGAAGCACATATATAATGAGGAACCCAAATTTTATCCTGTTGAGAAATCTCAATATCAAAACATTTTTGATAGATAAAATTAATATTATCTGTGATTTTTCTTTTGTTTCGTTGTCCAATATATTCTGAACATACATAACAGAAATTATCTTGAGATCCATTACACGTATGGTTAAAACTGTTATTGGATGTACCAGCGCAGTTTAAAAAAGGTTGAAAATTTGAATTAGCCATATTGTTGAATTAAACCCCACACACTAGGAATCCTGTTCCGATCGCAGGTGAGTCCGCCGTCCTAGGGGTGATAACTCTCATACCTCCCCAGGCCTAAGTATGAGAGCTTTCCGACTTTGACGAGGACAATGTCAACTCGTCGGACACACTACGGCATCATTCTCACATCCTAGTGCTCCCCTGCAGGACAGCGCGCCTTCGCTGGGTTCGTTACTGCAAAGTATTGAGTACACCGAATCATTCTACACATCCCATTTTCAGGGCAGTTGTCATCGTGACCAATACTTCGCAGCAGCAGGTTTTTTTAGGTACCCTTATATAGTACTGATATATATATATATATATATATATATATATAGCTTTGGAAAAAGATCATAAGTCCCATTCGTTTATAAACAATGCTTTAAGATCAATGACAGTGTACAACAGTGATTAACTGAACGGAGCTTTAAAATGAAACCGAATTCATTTCTAAACAACAGTACCCAGTTTTACAACAGAATAAGTATAAATAAAAATTGACAGATCAAATTGTCTCTGACACAAACACACCAAATGAAGAAGATCTAAGTTCACCTGAAGAACATTCTCTGGATAGTGATGAAGAGTATATTCCTAAGGGTGAAGAACGAACTGTTGAAAAGTTTGATCAAAAAGTCTGAACGATTTATTTAGAAAGAGTAGTTTATCTAAGGAACAATCAGAGTTTATGGCTTCAGAGTTTAAGAGACGAAATATGTTGACAAAGGGTACTAAAGTATGTGCATATCGTAATCGAGAAGAGCGCTTTAGAAATTATTTCAAGAATGATTCTAATATGGTTTATTGCACGGACGTGAAAGGTCTTATTGATGAATTGAAACCCAACATATACAAACCTGAAAATTGGCGACTATTCATTGATTCATCAAAGCGCAGCCTTAAAGCAGTACTCCTCAATATCACAAATAAATATGCTCCTATACCATTAGCACATTCAACAGTACTTAAAGAAGAGTATTCCAATCTTGAACTACTTTTAACGAAAATAAAATATAGAGAACATAAATGGCAAATATGTGGCGATTTAAAGATTTTATCTATGATACTTGGACAACAATCTGGATTTACGAAGTACCCATGTTATTTATGCATGTTTGATAGCAGAGATAGAGAAAAACACTATAAAAAGAAAATTTGGCCATCAAGAGAATCGTTTGAACCTGGAAAACAGAATGTTATAAAAGATCCACTCGTTAATCCTTCGAAAATTTTGATACCGCCTCTGCATATAAAGCTTGGATTGATAAAGCAATTAGTTAAAGCTTTGGACAAGGACGGTCAATGCTTCCAATATATAAGCAAAGTATTTCCCCATAAATCTGATGCTAAATTAAATGAAGGTATTTTTGATGGTCCTGAAATCCGAACTTTATTTAGAGACGAAAACTTTGATCAAAGCATGACTGATGTTGAAAAGGCAGCATGGTTAAGTTTTAAAGAGGTATCGACGAAATTTTTGGGTAATGCCAAAGACACGAATTATAAAGCTATTGTGAAAAGAATGGTACGTAATTTTGAAAAATTGGGTTGTCTAATGAACTTAAAACTTCATTTTCTTGATTTACACGTTGATCAGTTTCCTGAAAATAACGGAGACTTTAGTGAAGCATGGTGAACGATTTCACCAAGATTTAAAGGAGTTTGAACGTAGATTTCAAGGAAACTGGGGTATCAACATGTTAGCAGATTACTGCTGGATGATAAAAAGAGAAACAGCTGCGAAAAAAGGACAAAAACGTGTCAGAAATCCACTACATCGGTCATTCGAAGAGAAACGTGTACGTAAACGTAAGCCAATTTAAAAAAAACATCGGAAGAGAGAGAGAGAGAGAGAGAGAGAGGGAGAGAGAGAGAGAGACAAACATAGGCAAAATGTTAAGTTTAACGTACACAATAGGCTAAGTTAATATCTTGAATTTACAGTCAATGCTGTGAAAGACTCTAAAATTAGTATTTCAGACGTAAAATTTTTAAAAAATCGATAAATTTACCATATACAGTTCTTGTCACCGCCCTCTAGAAGTAGTTTTTACACAATCTGACTTCAAATTCATGATCAGCAATCTGAAAAACCCCCAGGATAGTATTTCCAATGTTTATCGACTCTTCAAAAGACGCATGATTAAATTTTAATATTGTTTAAATCCATTTTAGGCAAAATTTCGACTTTTACCGATTTCCTCATCTTTTCAGCCCCATACAGAGGACTAGAATCGCGTTAAAAAAATTTGAAGGTATGGTTTCCCGTGTATTTTTTCCCGTAGAATTCGATTTTGAAGTCCAATTAACCGTATCTCATGATTTGTTTTTTCTAGACTCGAAAAACCGCAAAAAACCGTAAAAAATGAGGTTTTTTCAATAAAACTCTGAGAAAAGGTAGGAAAACCCTATATTTTTATTACAGATTCGGATTCAGCGTCGAAAAATACATGGGAATATGTATGTCCGGTCAAAAGTTCAGACATTTTTTTTCATTTTGTGGGCCTGTGTTATTGGATCATTATGAATGCTAATACGATTAATACTTTTATGATAATTGAATTATAAATAATTCTCTTAGAAAGACTATTTTGTCATAACTATTTTAAAATTAGATGATTATTATTAACATAAATAATTATACCAATTTCTGCAAATATTTAAAACTTGATAAATATTTTCATTTCAAATATTTTTATTATTTCACATCTATTTGTTGTAATGTTCATAATCAGAATTTTAATACTGATAAATTTCAATATTAAGTCATTGTTTATTACTGAATAGTAACTAATAAATTATTAATTAATACTCAATCGTTATTTTATTGAATTATTATTTATAAAATAATTTATTTAATTAATAATTTCAAAATGATTATTAATTCTTATACTATTTATTATGTTTGATTATTAAATAAAACAACAAATATTATCGACATTACAAGACTAACATTGTCATCTATCATTCAAAGTCATGTACTTCGAATGTAAACATTAGCAGTATAGACATAGTCAAACCCAGTTGGGTTATGTGTCATTACGATAAAAAACAAATGATCAATGACATCGTGGTTCACGGGGCAAAACGGAACGCACTTGTTGATATTTTCGAACATTCCCAATGGCGCTCTCTAATCTGTTAATTTTGTTTTAAGTCATTATTCAAACTGATGAATACTATTTTATTATGTTATTGTAACGTCGAGAAATGAATTAAATTAATAACTCATTAATCGCCGCTACACACGCGTAAATTCTTTTACGCAGCGTCGCGCTTTAGTGGGTTGTTGTCGAGTTTGACCACGTGTTACTTACGCGGGGCGAGAGTCTAATTTGGTCCTTGAAATGCGGGGACCTATATTAAGTCCTTTCCGCGTCGCGATTTAATTTTTATTTAAATTGAGTATTAAATTTTTATACCCCTAGCCAAGCAAAGCAACATGTCTCTATCGCTCTGCTTGGGGTCTGATGAGGACGGTCCTCAAAGTCGGGGTCGCGTTATATTTAAAAAGAGAAATATATGAAATATATATATATATATATATATATATATATATATATATATATATATTAATGAAAAATAGATAGTTGTAAAATTATATATAAAAAATTAAATCAAAAGAAAATATTATAATAAAATAGAAATTTGTTTGTTATTTGGATGATCAAAAATAAGAATAAAAGGTTTTGTTTTTAATTTTGAATTTAATGAAAAGAAAACGATAAATTTTACTTACTTTCAAAAAAAAAGGCAGAGAAAGAAATGTATAGAGAGTTGCTGTGGACTTGTAGTGAATTGAGAATTGTTGTTGACTTGTAGTGAATTGAGAATTGCTGTTGACTTGTAGTGAATTGAGAGTTGCTGTTGACTTGTAGTGAATTGAGAATAGTTGTTGACTTGTAGTGAATTGAGAATTGCTGTTGCTTCCTTGAAGTTCCTGAAGAGAGTAGAGAGCGTGTTTATGAGACACGCTCAAAGGCGCACTGAAGATTTTGGGCCCTGGTTGGGGATTATATACCCTGGAATTGGGGCGTTGACTAACCACCCCCGCTTGGGTAGTTTTCCAAAATTTTGAATTTTCCTATTGGTCAATTCTGTTTTCTCTCTGTCACTTGGCTGTCCTAGTGTCTATTTTCTTCTTTCTTTCTCTTTTCTCTCTCTTTCTCTTTCTTTTGAAAGTAAGCTACATAAATTGTCTTAAATCTAATTGTTATTAAAAATATAATGAATTGCGCATATAAAAAAAGATAAACTAGAAACTAGAGTTTTAATTTATAATATTTTTTCAATTAATATCTATAATAAAATAAGCTAGTTTAAATAAATCTAATAATTAGTAAATTAAATTATTTATTTGCAAAAGTGAAAACAAAGGAATAATATGAAATTGATATTAATTAAATAAACATTATCAATTAATATTAAATTAATATATATATATATATATATATATATATATATATATATATATAAAGTAGAATTACGCATAAAAAAAGACGCTAACGCAAGTTTAACAATAAAAAGGGTTTAATAAAAGAGGTAAAATTAATACTAATATTATTAACTTTTCAATAATTAAAACTAAAGTTTTAAATTAATATAAGTGAAATAAATGTTAAAGAAAATAAAGAAAATAAAGAAAAATAAAGAGATGCTTCACACACAAAAAAAGACGCTTGGTAATAAAAAGGACGCTTAACGTATAAAAATTATGATAAATTAAAAATTTTTTGGTTTTGTTGTTTTTTTTGTTTAACGCTTTTGAAAATTAAACTTAATTTCTAAATTTTATTTAATAAATAAATTTAAAATAAAGGAAACGCAATATTCTAATTTCAAGCGTGGTGTAGGCTTGATGCATACGCAATTTTTTATTATTAAACATTAATTATAAATACTATTTAAAACTGTTATATGTATATATATATATATATATATTTATTAGTTTTTTAAGAAAGAAAAAGAATAAAAGTTTATAAAATTTTTACATAAAAAAGAATTAGTTATTTTCTTATATGAATAATTTCATATCTATATACATATATCGGTTTTATTTAAAATATAACGAAAAGAAATCATATTTTTGAAACAAAGGGATACTCATTCTAAAACCTTTTAGGGATGATCTTTAATTTTTGTGTTGTTTCTTTATAATAACAATTTTGTTTTTATATTTATTTGTTTTTTAATGTCTATTAATTTTTTTTAAAATATTTTATTTATAGAAGAAAAGAAATTATTTATTATAATAAAATTTGTGTGTTGATATATATAAAAAAAAGAATACATTATGAGTAAATTATTATTAACAAAATTTATTAATTTGCAAAAGAATATTATGAGTTTCTTAGGTAATTATGAGTATATTTTTCCTTGGCGCCTAACTTAATGAGTTTCTGTCTTGGTGTTCTAATTGATAACGGTAACATTTTTCAGGCAGTTTCAATATACACGAAAATACGTGTGAATTTCTACATAATATTTTTCAGGTACCCAAGATTAGAGTATCCCTTAACGATTGTTTACACAGCTGAAGTATTTTACTTATTTTTATTTAAAAGGTACAATAATTACTTGTCTCAAAAGAAAATGAGTTCACACCGAAACATATACAGATCGGACAAAATGATAATGGAAAAATAATGATTTAAAAATAATTAACAGAAAAATAAAGTGTTGGTCTTATAGATTGAAAGTATTTTTAAAAAAAAAGAAATTTTCGTGAAAAGATATTAATATGAATTTTTTTGTTTAAAAGAAGTCAGCAAAATTGCCCGACGTTACATTATTATTACTTTTAAAAAAGTATATTTCAGGCAAGTTTAATTATTAAACAGTATAGTATTCTTTAGAGCATTTTTTCTAAATATTGCTTTTTTTTTACTATATACATCATATTTTTTTCTTAATTTCAGTTCTAAAGAGTACTGAAACGAATTGAGTAATTATTATTAAGTTTATACATTTTACTAGATTTATCTATAGTTTTTGCTTGAGAAAGTTTTGAAATCAATCAAGCAATCGTCGAGTACTTCTGTATTCAATTCATTCTTTTTAATAATATAAAATTCATGAAATATTTACAGTTTCGGCTAAAGAAAGTTTTGAAATCAATGAAGCAATCGTCGAGTACTTCTGTATCCAATTCTTACTTTTTAATAATATAAAATCCATAAAATGTTCAATTTATATTCTCTTTAATAGACGAATATTTGGAAAAACTTTGCCAAATAATTTTTGAAAAAAAGGGATTATTGAGATGAAGATATCGATGATAGGACACATCAAAATTGAAAAAAAAAATGATATATCAGATCAACTTATTATTTCATTTATGAGTGAATATTTCTACTTAAACATTGATGAACTATACTTGATCTTAGTGATATCTATTTTATTTTATTCCTGATGAAAGATTTACTTAATAAACAATTTCCGAAACGATTAACTTCAAAGTTTCGGAATAATTTTCTATTTAATATGCTACGGTTGAAGACCAAAATTGTGCAATTTTATTTCTAAAGACTTGGCAGAAGAGCCATTAGCTTCTAACAACTTATATTTGAGAATTTGCTGCCATCAACTTCAATAGTATATTATGCACCTAAGGAGGTAAAATAAAGGACAGGCCATAGCACGAGTGAATTGACACCCGAGGCGAAGCCGAGGGTGGCAAACTCGTGCTATGGGTTGTCCATTTTACCTTCCGTGGTGCATATACGATTTTTTTTAACAGTGAGGCTAAAATTAGCACTTTTCGTTTTCCGTGCCGGGAGCAAAAGTGGTATTTTTAGCCCACTGTTAAAAAAAATTATTTATGCCTTTTTAAAACTTTTAGGGAAGATACCCATTTTAATTGTAATACTTTTAATAAAATAAAATTATGCATTCTCTATCTCATCACACTATCTTTTTATTTTCAAGTGCTGTAAAATATATTAAAATTTACTAAATATCTACAAAATAACTTGCCAGGCCCGTGGTTTAATATTTTGTTGGTGAAATGCTTAATGTATGTGAGTACTGCTTTATAATTGAATTCTTAGCTAATTCAAGTGTGTTGAATAATAAGTAAAAATATGAATCTACAAACCAATTGTGTATATGTACAATTTTTATCTGTCACAATATATTGTCAATGTAAAGAAGTAAAAAAATTCAGTCTTAAAGAATATGCTTTCCTAATTTTCTATGTTCTAACTTTTTTAAATAAAAGAGGATAAATACTAACTTGTATATAGTAAAGCTCAAACGTTAAGAATCAATCCGTATTTATTATTATGTAATGGTTAACATGATCTACTAATTTTTGTATTTTCCAATATATATATATATATATATATATATATATATATATATATATATATATATATATATATATATATATATATATATATATATATTTATATATATCTATGTATATACATATATATACCTTTCAATGATTATTTACATCCGATGGATAGTAGTTTTCTATATTCAAAGAATATTATTAAGAGCATTAACATTCCGCTCAAAATATTGTACAATATATTTTTACATCACGGTGCGTGTGATTTTTTTCTGTATTATATTGATAGAAAATATTTTATTTAATATTCAACGATAAAGAACAAAGATACATCCTAACACAATGAACCAAATTCTATTTTAACCTTGAAAATTATTTTTTGTAATGCATGCGATGTAATACGAAAAAAAATTCTTAGTTTTCTCTCACTTATCTTTACTATTGGGATCTGACATGGGGGCGTGGTCTAAGCTAAGATGGCGTACCATAGTATACAATTTACATTGTCATATATGGAGCAAGTACCTGTTTTTGTTAATTATGAATATTTCTGTACTATTGGGCAGATACTAATCCTACCAAACGTTATTTTATAAAAGATGAACAAGTTTTCAGAGCAGGACATATAATAAAATACGTTAAAAATAACAAAAATATCGGTGATATAATAACCTTTTCACGCAAGACATACAAGAACATACAAGTCGCATCAACGAACGCTTTCTGCTTGTATGCTACTATTCGTTCAGATTTTATCCACCAGAGAGCGTCTGGTCTATGTCAGATCCCAATATAAACCTTTCAATTTTTAACTACACCATAAAATATTAAACCACGGGCCTGGCAAGTTATTTTGTAGATATTTAGTAAAATTTAATATATTTTACAGCACTTGAAAATAAAAAGATAGTGTGATGAGATAGAGAATGCATAATTTTATTTTATTAAAAGTATTACAATTAAAATGGGTATCTTCCCTAAAAGTTTTAAAAAGGCATAAATAATTTTGAAGTTGATGGCAGCAAATTCTCAAATATAAGTTGTTAGAAGCTAATGGCTCTTCTGCCAAGTCTTTAGAAATAAAATTGCACAATTTTGGTCTTCAACCGTAGCATATTAAATAGAAAATTATTCCGAAACTTTGTAGTTAATCGTTTCGGAAATTGTTTATTAAGTAAATCTTTCATCAGGAATAAAATAAAATAGATATCACTAAGATCAAGTATAGTTCATCAATGTTTAAGTAGTAATATTCACTCATAAATGAAATAATAAGTTGATCTGATATATCATTTTTTTTTTCAATTTTGATGTGTCCTATCATCGATATCTTCATCTCAATAATCCCTTTTTTTCAAAAATTATTTGGCAAAGTTTTTCCAAATATTCGTCTATTAAAGAGAATATAAATTGAACATTTTATGGATTTTATATTATTAAAAAGTAAGAATTGAATACAGAAGTACTCGACGATTGCTTCATTGATTTCAAAACTTTCTTTAGCCGAAACTGTAAATATTTCATGAATTTTATATTATTAAAAAGAATGAATTGAATACAGAAGTACTCGACGTTTGCTTGATTGATTTCAAAACTTTCTCAAGCAAAAACTACAGATAAATCTAGTAAAAGGTATAAACTTAATAATAATTACTCAATTCGTTTCAGTACTCTCTAGAACTGAAATTAAGAAAAAAATATGATGTATGTAGTAAAAAAAAGCAATATTTAGAAAAAATGTTCTAAAGAATACTATACTGTTTAATAACTAAATTCGCCTGAAATATACTTTTTTTAAAGTAATAATAACATAATAAAATAGTATTCATCAGTTTGAATAATGACTTAAAACAAAAAATAACAGACATAATATTCAAAAACTTTGAAGAAATTTTATTACATTCGAAAATTAAAAGATTATTAATTTTATTTTAAATTTATATCTCGTAATGTCAAAATAAAAATTAAGTTAAATAATTAAAATAAAATTTCTTTCATTCAATAAAATATTTTTATGCATATAAAAAATATTGTGTATTAATTAATTTCTGCGTACCAAATAGAAGTAACTATTTATTGAATAAATATAATCTTTCTTTAAAAATGTATCTGAATTTTTCAAGCCTGAAAAATATTTTTTTGTAGAAGAATATATTATTTTGAAAACATGAAACATCACTTTTAAGCATAGAAATAATTTTTCTCAAGTAAATTTAAAATATTAATTCAAATAAATGTTTGAGCAAATTTAAGTTCTTTTTCTGCAATATAAATTTTAATTTTTTTTAATCACTGAAACTCTTTTGATTCAAAGAATTATTTTTTTATTCAAAGAAATATTTCTTTAAAAGAGTTACATAATGATTATAATTAAAATTTATTTTTTGTAATTATGTTTATAAATTGTTGTGAAATTTTTTTTTTTACTGAAATGTACGTTTTTAATCAAAATAATAATTACTTTATTAAAATGAGAAATATTTCAAAGTTTTCCAGTTATATTTTTTTTAATCTGACAATTAATTTTTTTCTATTCAAAATCCTCTTTGTAATGTAAAGAAATGTAATCAATTACACTGCTTTTTTGCACCAACAAACATTCTACTGTTGAAAAGAGATAGGTTTATCGAAGTCATGAACTAATTTGTTTAATTTAAAAATAATGTCTTTGAATTGAAAAATTATTTGAAATAAGATAATTTTTTCATTTTTATATAATATTACATTTTTTCAATAAAAAAATATAGCATTGTTTTTAAGAAAGTTTTACTGACTTTCAACACTATTTTGGAAGTAACTAATTTCTTAAAGTTAATAAGATATTTTTCTAAATTCGAACATTTTTTTTCGAATATAATATTTTACCAAAGAATATTTAAAGGTTTTTTTTATTTTAAAAATTATTTCATGAATTTAAAAATGATTTTTCTTTGACTCAAGGAAATTCATTTCTTTGCACCGTATTTCTTCTATTGAAAAACACCTTCTTCAAAGTTAAAAAACTTTTTACGCTATGTAGTTACAAATTTTGCTTGAAATTCCGTGATAAAAGGAACATTTTCACATACTAATTTAATATCATTTCAAAACAATGTCTAATAACTATTTTCATGGTGAAAAATAAGGCTTCCTTTTTTTTAACATTCTGCAGTTAAAAATGAATTTTCATTTCGTTAATATGAAAGGACAAAGATGAGCCACCTGCTCTAGGATAAATTTAGAACAAACGTGCCTGTTTTCTTTTAATATCTTACAAATAATACATGTTTTTGATTAACAGTCATTGATTATTTTATTACTCACTAATGTCAAATTATTTTTTTCTTTTATGCTATATTATTGAAAAAATCAATAATTTATAAAAAAATTATATCTTTTTATTACTAAGGTAAAAGTACCTATCATTTGCCACTGACCAGTACTTGCCCACATAAAAAAATATATTAATTTTTAGTGCAAAGTAGACTATGAACTACCGTTAATTATTGTTTTGTGTACATTAAAGTACTTAAAGAAACAAAATTTAAACTATACACTGAGAGAAATGTCTGCATAAATTTTACTACAAACATATATAAAATTACTATTTAATATAGTAATGCTGTGACACACTCGCTTTGTAAGAAAAATTACTATTTTATATAGTAAATTTTAATTGAGCAGGTAATATATAGAAAAAAATTTTTAGTCGTTTATTTTTTTATCTCGAATTATTTTTAATTTACGTATTACATGCGAAACAATTTTTTTCAATTATTAAATTATTTTTTTAATTTATTAAATTAATTTAAATAATATTTGAAAGGAAACTCAGAAAAAAAATCTTACCTTTGTTGGGATCGAACCGCCGACCGCGAGGACGTGAAGCGTGATCGTTACCGACTGCGCCATGCTAACATGTTACGCAATATACTTCGAATCGTCTTCATATGTTATAGAAGATACTTTGAATTTATTTAAAAATTTTGAAGTTAAATTTTCGAATTAAAAATCAGACGAATCGAGTATACTACATAAAATAAAACTTTTTACTATAGATGTTCCAAGGAACTTATGCTTTTCGATTTTACATTATTATTTACTATATAGTATCTTTTATAGATAAAATTAATAGGTCAATCAACAAAATTTACTAACTTATGTAGTAAAAATTATTTCTACAATTTTTACTATATTATGTAGTAATTTTTGTTGAATATCAATACTACTTTTTCATGTGTTTTCTAGTAAGAAATATTACATACATAAGAATAATTTGTCGAAATGAAGAAATATTTATCATAAAACGAGTACGTCACAACGTTACTATCCCTAGTGAAAATCGAATCTGTGAATAACTGGGAATAACTGGAAATAACTGGGAATAACTGTTATAAACTGTTCAGTTTGAGATAGGAATAACAGTTATTTCCAGTTATTCCCAGTTATTCCCAGTTATTCTCAGTTATTCCCAGTTATTTACAGTTTAGCTTAAAAATAATTTGAAAAAACAGAGGTACGAATAACAGTTATTCCCAGTTATTCCCAGTTAAACTAAGGAAAGAGAAATAGAAAAAATAACCATAAAAAAAAATTATTTCACAACTAAATTGAGAATAATTGAAAATAAATGTAATAGCTGAAATTAATTAAGAATAAGTCTTATAGTGCCTCTAATTTTTAAAATTATTTCTAAACTAAACGGGAAATAACTGGGAATAACTGTTATTCGTACCTCTGATTTTTTAAATTATTTCTTAACTAAACTGGAAGTAACTGGGAATAATTGGGAATAACTGGGAATAATTGGGAATAACTGGGAATAATTGGAAATAACTGGGAATAATTGGGAATAACTGGGAATAACTGGGAATAACTGTTATTCCTGTCTCAAACTGATCAGTTTATAACAGTTTTTCTCAGTTATTCACAGATTCGATTTCCACTAGGGATATTATATAGTAATTTTACATATTTTTGCAGTAAAATTTATACAGATATTTTTCTCAGTATAATAATTATACTTCAAGCTGAAAAATCGACTTTAATTTTGTGATTTTGAACCTAGGCGAGTGTCCATGTATTTCTTACGTACTGATGAAGAAAAGTGCGTTCACGAGTAAGGAAATAAAATTGTAATAGAATTTTTTTATGCACATCAAATTAGTTGCTACATTATTTATGTACATTAAAATATATTTCACATTTAAAAAAAATGAATTTTATACATATTTTATATTAAAATTTTGTGTGGGCATCTATTGGTATTGATAAATCAGTTCGTAATTTAACATCTCAGTAATTGGCAGGGGGTCACCTACAGCTAAAAACATACAGCTAAAATCATATGATATCAAACCTAACCTCAAAGCGCACTCTAATGATACACTTGAATAATTGATTTTTTATTCTATCAATTAATTGTAAATTAATTGTAAATTTTTAATTATTTTATAAATAACTATTTATAAAATAATTAAAAATATTATAAAATAAATATAAAATTATAAATATTTGCATATACAAGTGGCCAATAAATCGTACCAGTATTTTGGGACACTAGGACATCATTATTTTGCTGGTCCAAGTACTGGTACCTTTAAATGATAATACTTTTATGTTTATTTTACTATTGTTGTTGATTAAATGACTTTTTTTCATTTTCAACAATCAAATAAATCAACGTTTGTCTATATATCCAAAAATTTTAATCATTTTTGAAATTTATGTTAATAATAATCTTATCAAATGTTCCCTAGTGGAAATCGAATCTGTGAATAACTAGGAATAACTGTGAATAACTGGGAATAACTGTTATAAACTGTTCAGTTTGAGACAGGAATAACAGTTATTCCCAGTTATTCCCAGTTATTCCCAGTTATTCACAGTTATTCCCAGTTATTTACAGTTTAGTTTAATAATAATTTGAAAAATATAAATTTGAAAAAATGAAAAAAATATATATTTTTTTTATTTTTTTTTCTATTATAAATATATTTGGGAATAACTGTTATTCGTACCTCTGTTTTTTCAAATTATTTTTAAGTTATAAACTGTGAATAACTGGGAATAACTGAGAATAACTGGGAATAACTGGGAATAACTGGGAATAACTGTTATTCCTGTCTCAAACTGAACAGTTTATAACAGTTATTCCCAGTTATTCACAGTTATTCCCAGTTATTTCCAGTTATTTCCAGTTATTCCCAGTTATTCACAGATTCGATTTCCACTAGGGTTCCACGCGTCCCTAAACGGCCAATAATAGATACATTTACCTTATTTAGTTTTTGAATAACACTAATTTAAAAATTCATTTCATGACACAATATATAATAAAGTTGAGATTTAGATTAGAAAAGGACAAAAATAAATGACCTATTATAAAACAAAATTTTTAAGGGTTTGCTTTATCTATCAAATATAGTTTAAAAATAAATTTTCTTTTTTTTTCATATGAATAAATATCAGAATTGTTTGTAATCCCTAGCGGAAATATAAAATGTTTAAAAATGTTTAAAACTGTTCAAAACTGTTTGAAACTGTTTATAAGTGCGAAATTTAGGACATTTAAAACAGTTATGAACAGTTTTAAACATTTTTAAACACTTTCAAAAAGTTTTAAAAAGTTCGAAATGATTTCAAACAGTGTTTCATAATTTTGTTTGTAAAAATTTTCTTATATGGGTATATCCACCGTAGTTTTAACTTTGCATGTGACTTTTTTTCAGCAATTTTTAAATAATTACTATTCTGTTACATTAAAACGCACATAGCTGTATTTGGCTTTAAATTGTCCGTTCTGAATCTAAGAAATATACTCCACTTTTTCGCAAAGCTACATTGAACGGCACCTTTAAAATTTTCTTTAAAGTATCAAATTTTTTACAAAAAATCACGGTTTTTGCATAAATAGTATAAAAAAAAGTAAAATTTTTGAAGTATTGGTGAATTTTAGATCATGCCGTTTAAATAATATCCAAAAAAACTGTGAGACTACTTTCTCAACTCAAAAACAAAAAATTTAAACCTCAGTAGAGTCACGTGCAACTTCAAATAGGCTTGATAATAGCGATTTTCATTTCAAGACAACATATATATTTTGAATTGTATTTACTAAGTTCTTCGATGTCGCACATGACTCTACTTAGGTTTAGATTTTTCGTTTTTTTAATTAGGAAAACAGTTCTATAGTTTTTTTAAAGATTACTTGAACGGCATGATCTAAAATTCATCAAGACTTTAAAAATTTTACTTCTTTATATACTATTTATGCAAAAGCCGTGATTTTTCGTAAAAAATTTGATACTTTTTAGAAAATTTTGAAGGTGCCGTTCAATGTAGCTCTACGAATAAGTGGAGTATATTTCTTAGATCCGAAACGGACAATTTAAAGCCAAATACAGTTATTGCGTTTTAATGTAACAGAATAGCAATTATTTAAAAATTGCTGAAAAAAAGTCACATGCAAAGTTAAAACTACGGTGGATATACCCATATATATTAAAATTTATATAATACATACGAGAAAATGTTCACTTTAATTTTAAATTATTCTGTATTGTTCAATACTGTTCAAAAATGTTTATAACTGTTTATAACTGTTTTAAATGTTCCAAATTTTTAAACAGTTTTGAATAATTTTAAACTATTTCAAACAGTAATGCACATTTTATATTTCCACTAGAGATTGGAGATATCATCTTCTCCTCTATTTTATTGCCAGTGGGTCTGTTGATCGCTGTAGACTGAAACCCGTGATTTCACCTTACTCGTGTAATTTTTATTGGCCAGGAAGAATTTGTAATTAGTTTTTCCGGGTCTCCTAGTTCTATTTAACAGAGAAAAATTCAGAAAAACTTTTCTAAAATTTTCTCGGGGATTAAACTCCGGTCTACTACAGCATGAGCCAAGAGCCTTAGTCCCTGCGCTACAACTGATTCTACTTATAGGTATGAACTTATTTTAAATGCATGAGAATCGGAAGAGTGTAAATATGTATAAATTTAAAGAACAAGCCGAGAAAAATCATCCCTACTGTAAATATTGTATGAACTCTCATGTGAGATCTCATATGAAATCGCCTATGAAATCTCATATATATTCGTTGAATTTTGAAAAAAAATAAATATGTGTGAGATCTCAAGTCAGATCGCACATATATTTATATTATTTTAAAAATTTAAGGATGTTCAATGGTGTCATGCGGGGAGGTGAAGAGTCAGAGGGGTACCCTATGCTTTAACATAGGAAAGAAGGATCGCTGCCAACTTAAAGTAATCAAATATTTTTCAACAAAAAGTTCTTTGAATGGCACTTAGAAATGAAATATATTATTCAAATTACATTTAACCGTTTTTATTTAATAAATAAAACATTTGAAAATGTTATTTAATTTATTATAAATTAATTTAAGTTCGGTAATATGTTGTATGAAATTTGGCAACGCAGCGCTTCTATTTGTAGGTTAAGTTTAGCAGAAAAATATTATCTTCCAATTCAAATCTTATGTTATATATACGCAACGTTGCCAAATCTTTTACGTAGCAGTAGCGGGTTTTCAAAAATTAACTCTTACTTTAACTTTGGAAATCTCTGTCAATTTTCCTGAAAGGTATATAAAAAACTATATGAAATGAATCCTTAGATAATATACTTTCATAATATCTAAATTTTAATTTGATCTGTTAACTTTTATGACAGAAATTTATATAAATCGCAATCGATTCTCAGATCGCCCATAAGAGCCCATGTTATTTTTCGTATTTTTAACATTAAATTTCTCGGAAAAACATGTGGAATGAAATATGGAAAAAAATTGAGGTACTTTAATTTAATATAATAAATCATATTTTAAAATTTCAAAGCATTCTGTTAACTTTTACGTAACCATTGAACATCCTTAACGAATATACATTCGATTTCATATGCGATCTCATGGGCGATTTCATGTGACATCTCATATGCAATCTCGTGTGCGATCTCATATGTGATCTTACATGGGATCTCATATATTTTATTCAATTTAAAATATTTGAAAAAGATATTTATTACTTTTTTATTTTTTTCAGCTTGTTCTTTAAATTTTGACAAATTTTGACATTAGCTATTACCATTATTTTAGTTAAAATAAAAAAATCCTTTAGAGCTGTAATTTTTTTATGTACTTGAATCGCAAATCATATATCAAAGTTGCCAAACCTAACCCCGAAATACTATAAATTGCTAATTTGTATATAACTTTTTAAGTATTTGGTAGATTTCTTTAGTTGTTCGCCCTCAAGTTGAATCCTACTAATTTTTTTATTGAAGTGAAACATAAACTTGGATCAGAAATATTATCAGAAGGGGGAAGCATCACCATGCCCTTAATTTATTTAATTACACTAATATTATAAATACGTATTTTCTCACTAGAACATCATCATATTCAATAAATTTAGTAGAGCCATAAGACCCAATGTATCTTGCCCGGGGTTAGTAGTTCTAATTTTTACCACTTCGTTTTTGTATGGTATTTCATGGCGTCATTTTCCGGATCAGCTTTCGACTAACTTTACCGATCAAAAATAGCTAAAAAAGAGTTTTGACAAATGTACACGCTTCCGTTTCTCATATGTTAAAATGAATAGATATTTACAAGTGAAAGCAATTCTTATATGTATTTTTATTAAAAATAAATTAAATTACTTTTTTTAGCTACTTTCGATCAGTAAAAAATGCCTAAAACCTCGTCTAAAACTGACCTTTAACATGTCAAATAGTATAATACTAAAATATGTGTATTACCTTACTTTTAACGTTTAGACTTACATTGCATACAAATATAATTCTAATTATGAAAATTATGTGAATAGTCTGTATGAATATGATTATATATCATGGTTTGAATAGTATTTTTCGATACAAGTGTCCTATAAGTCATTTTCTGGCACGGCGAGGTTAAGCGCTCGAGCGGAGCGAGAGCGCTTACGCCGTGCCGGGAAATGACACATAGGACACGTGTATCGAACACTATTTTCTAGTACGTGTGTGGTGAATCCGTCACACGAAATCTATACCCTTAAAAAGCAATACTAAACAAAAGCTACGCACTCCACAAATGATAATTCAAATAAAAAAACGAAATCTATCCCTAGTGGAAATCGAATCTGTGAATAACTGGGAATAACTGGAAATAATTGGAAATAACTGGGAATAACTGTGAATAACTGGGAATAACTGTTATAAACTGTTCAGTTTGAGACAGGAATAACAGTTATTCCCAGTTATTCTCAGTTATTCCCAGTTATTCCCAGTTATTCTCAGTTATTCCCAGTTATTCACAGTTTATAGCTTAAAAATAATTTGAAAAAACAGAGGTACGAATAACAGTTATTCCCAAATATATTTATAATAGAAAAAAAATAAAAAAAAAAATATATTTTTTTCATTTTTTCAAATTTATATTTTTCAAATTATTTTTAAACTAAACTGTAAATAACTGGGAATAACTGTGAATAACTGTGAATAACTGGGAATAACTGGAAATAACTGTTATTCCTGTCTCAAACTGAACAGTTTATAACAGTTATTCCCAGTTATTCACAGTTATTCCCAGTTATTCACAGATTCGATTTCCACTAGGGATGTATCAGTAAAACTAGGCATTCCCCAAATGATAAATCGAAAAAAAAGAAACCAAAACAATTTAAAAAATATACTCATAACGTGAAATTGTATTAAATAATTATTAATACAATATACACAAACTGAAAAACTTGCTAGTTATTTAGAAACACACACACACACACACACACACACACACACACACACATATATATATATATATATATATATATATATATATATATATATATAAGAATAAGCCGAATGTAAAGCAACTGATTCATCATTCATACTATCTCTCATGCCGTTAGTCTGTATACGTGCAATGCGCGTCACCACACTTATATGTTTTACCAACGTGAAATACGTGTGAGAGCGCGGTGGCGTAATGGATAGAGCTCTTGCCTTCAACGCGGAGGGCATGGGTTCGAATCCTGGCCAGGTACCTCTAACTTTTTTTTCGAAAGAAAATAAGTGTATGTGCCATTTATATCGCGACTCTTTAAAAAATCCGACCTCATTGGGTATCGGTTGATTGTTGGTTACAAAAGTGGCTGACCATCCATCGGTAGTCAAAGTTTTCGGTATGGTGGGTCTGACAGTCCTAGCCTGATGTAATGTGTTAAACAGATGCCGGGCGGGGGATTTCCTCGACTTCATCATATATAAAAGGTTAATCATATAGAGGACAATATCCTTTATATATTAATCTTTTTTTTTTTTCAAAAAAACAAAAAAAACGTGAAATACGTGTACGAAATTCACAAAAATCGTCAACTATACCCTGCCAGAAAATGCAACATAAGACACGGAACAGGGAGCGCTTCAAGCGGATTTAGCGCACGCAGTACCAGAAATTATATTTGAGCAAGATTTAAAAAATTTTTCAGATTGCGGTAGATTTACGACTGAATTAGGAAAACAAGCAATAAGATTGCGATAATACTCTAAAATAAAAGTAAAATAAAAAATTCTTGAGTCAGAAAAACCTTTATTATTTAAATCTGTAAGACGCTATTGTAAATGATATGAAAAAATAATTTATCAGTATGATAAAAAAAAGATTAAGTACTAACCCTACTAAAAAATCTCAGGTGAGAAATCACCTGAGAAATCAGGTGATTTCTCATTACAGATTCGATTTCCACTAGGGGTGTTATTGAAATAATTAAAACGTTTGAAATTTTACTATGCAGGTATCATTGTAATTATTTTAAGATTGTTTTGTAATAGTTCAAAAACTGGCATAGCATTTTTTGCTGTTTATTTTGTAAATGAGTGATGTTAATACATTTTAAAAATTTATTTTATAAATTGAAAAAAACTGATAAAAAATAATAAAAATTGATTCAATATAACCCATATGGAAATAATTTATGTGAAAAACTGTAAATAATAGTAAATAATTGTAAATAACTGTTAAAAAATGTAGGAATTGAGACATAAATAATAGTTATTTACAGTTATGTACTATTATTTATTATTAATTACTATTATTTACAGTTATTTACAGTTATTAACTGTTATTTACAGTTATTTACAATTATTTACAATTATTTACAGTTTTTTATAATTATTTACAATTATTCATAATTATTTACAGTTATTCATAATTATTTACAGTTATTTACATTTTCAAAAATTTTTGAATTAGTGGATAATTTAATGTTATTAATAATTATTTACAATTATTTATAGTTATTTATAGTTATTTACAGTTTTTTACAGTTATTTACAGTTATTTATAATTATCTACAACTATTTACAATTTTCCATAGTTTTTTACAATTATTTACAGTTATTCACATTTTTTTAAATTTTCGCCTATATATAAAATTATTGAATAAATTCGTGATCATTTCCGAAAATATAAATAACTGCAAATAATTGTAAAAAACTATATATAATCGTAAATAACTGTAAATAATTGTGAAAAAAGTGAATAAATGTAAATAACTGTAAATAAATATAAATAACTGCAAATAAGTGTAAATAACAGTTAATAAGTGTAAATAACAGTTAATAACAGTAAATAAGTGTAAATAACAGTAAATAATTCTAAATAATTGTAAATAACTGTTATTTATGTCTCAATTCCCACATTTCTTAACACTTTTCTACAGTTATTTACAGTTATTTACATTTATTTACATTTATTTACAGTTATTAACAGTTATTTACAATTATATCCAAAAATTTTTTCCATATGGGAATAAATAACCCTGTTGAAAATAAGTACGTACTTGAAGTACGTACTTTGAGTACGTACTTCAAGTATGTACTACAAGTATATATTTTACTTAAGTACGTACTATTTTGGAACATTTTAGTAGATAATTTTTTTGAAAAGTATATACTTTTATTGAAAGTATGTACTTTTTAAGTATATTTTGATAAATAATATTTTTTTAAATATGAACTTTATTAAACAATACCTACTATTTTGAAAGTATGTACTTTTTAAAAATATTTTTATGCGTACTTTTATTTTAAAAATGAGTACTTTCTTCAAAATTATGTACCCTATTTTAATAAAAGTACTTACTTATATAGAAGTATATACCTTTTAGAAAATTTTCATACATACTTTTTTATACGATGTATGTACCTTCATATAAAAGTATATACTGTAGCTACGTGACAAATTTTTTTTTACTTTATTATGTACTTTTTGAAAAGTGCATACTTTTCTAAAAAAGTACCTTCTAAAATGTTCCAAAAAAGTACGTACTTGATCTAAAGTGTATATACTTGAAGTACATACTCAAAGTATGTTATTAAAGTATGTACTGATTTTCAACTGTAAAAAAATACGGAATATTATAGCCTTATATACCTGCATCTCTGAAATTCGGATAAAGGATCGCAAAGTTAAGAAAAACGCCACCTAACAGCTGAAAACGTAAGTACTGAAAAAATTATTCGAATCGATTATTAATTCTGTCTTTGCTGTTAGGTGGCGTTTTTGTTAATTTTGTGGGGATATATACGTGTGAAGGAGTGTGAGTAACCAATCATGTACTGTATGAACGACCCTACCCCCTAAAGACGAGTTAACGTGTGAGCATGAGAGCGTCAGCTCTCTCACTTGACTACCGACTGTATCCCTGGCTTCAGCAAATACAACGCTTAACCATATCTCTCGTGTATTCATTTAACTTAACCTTAAAACCTCTACCTTCTCTCATCTATACTGTGTGGCTTTTGGTTGGAGTCCCAGGCCCCACAATTGGTGACACCGAGTCTTCAGGACACGTTCTGCAGGATTCAAGCCGCGTCGTGAGGCATCATCTCTCATCGAGCATCATCGCCACCGACCGGCAGGGTAAAGAGAGAAAGAGAAGCAGCACGCTGCCCCTTTTGGAAATATCAAAGGTGATAAAAGAGGTTATTTTATTTTCTTTTTAAAGAAAAGGAAGCTATTTAGCGGCGCAGAGAAAAGCATCAATCTTTTCTTCTGCATAAGTCGCAAATAGTCTTGAACTCTGTGTACTGTCAGGCGCATTCTAAGTCGCGTACAGTGCACAGAAAGTTTAGAATACATAGAGTATATGATATCCTGTAACGTGCAATTAAGTCGCGTACAGGTGTCATAAGAGAGAATTGTACACAGCTCCGAAAGCAAGTGCGACATAAGTACTGCGCGCACGTTCTACGTAAAAATTGTATTGCGTGTGCGGGCGGAGCATGGTAAACGCGAAATAAGCGTAAAGTATATTATAATAAGTTGAAGTAAAATTCACCTTAGCGGTCAGTTCGTAGAGTTTTTTCTCTTTTCTCATTTAATTGATACACATATAAAATATATACACATATATATAATAAGTGGAAAGCATAAAATATTTAGTTTTTTTAAATATTCAATGCTGTTGTGCGACAAAGAGTCTTGGGGTACGTTTCCTACTGGCTTTTTGCCTCTTTTATAGGCACGTGCTTCTGGGGCATCTGAGTCTATCAGAGCAGCGAATTAATGCATATATGTTATCTTGCGCAGCTAAGGACGTCCTGGAGTTCTGTGCCTACTGGCTTTTCGCCTCTTTTATAGGTACAAGCTACTAGGGTTTACTTGGCCAAACAAGGTATTTATTCTTAAAATATCAAAATTAATAGCAATTAATATCCTATTTTCCACGTATTAATAAATAATAAGTAGGAAAGAAAATGTAAAAATTGTAAGTCGTTGCACGCACGAAATACTACAAGTGCAAAATATAAGTAAATGCGAAAAATTGATGTAAGTGTATCGAGGAGAGAGAAAATTCGCGAAAAATTTCAAGAACAAAGAAAATTCGCGAGGTAAATTTTAATATTGAAATCGAAAATTCTAGAATATTCGAACGAACTCGAGGTGACCGTTCAAGGTTGATAGGTGACAAAAGCCGTTAGAACGCGACCTTTATGTTTTGAAAAGCATAGTAGTTAGTCGAGTAACATAAACAAGGCGCGTTTAGACCCAAAGTTATCTCGTAAACAAAGCGAGAATTTTGTACCGGGGGATAGAATTATTTTATTTTATAATATTATTCGTATTCTAGATTATTTATTGTAATAAGTATTCAGTTGTATATGCGAGCGTGTCGTGATAATTTATTTATTCGTGTTGTTATTAATTTATTTATTCGTGTATCGTTGTTTATTTATTTATTTATTCAATTGTATATAATTTATGTAAATTCGTGTCGTATTAATTTATTATGTCATAAATTGTTTTCAAATTGTAAATAATTTATGTAATATTTTTACATATTGTATATAATTTTTGTTATATTGTTTAATTTATTAAAGTCGTGTAGCGTGAATTATTATTTTAACCGCTCGTACTGCAATTGCGTATTTAGTTAATTATTATTGGACCGATCAATTATTTTAGACAGACCGTTTTCGGAGCGCATTGCGTATCTTAATTAACGTATATTTTTCCTTTTCTAATTGTTAACACGCGCAAATGAGTATTAACATGGAAGTTGACAATGACAGCGCGTTTAATATCACGGAAATTGCTAGGGTGAATAAGGTTATAAATGATAATTTAGACCTTCAACAGACACCGAATTCTTACGATAAATTTAAAGAACACGTAGATAGTCGAAGAATAGGGTTAAAAAATCCGCAAAGTAGTCCGCTGGAGGCTGCCGGGGGCATCGCGGAAAAAGGTGCACATAAAGCACCAATAGGAAATAGGTTCGAGGAGTTTGTAAAAGCCCAAGAGAGAACGCACCGCGAGAGAATGCATCAGTTACGCGATAAATATACAGAAGATTATAAAGTTTGGCTCGCGAAGCTAGAAGAACGCGACAAATTAGTAGAAAAAATGCGTGAAGAGATCGATGCGTTGAAAGCGAGTGTAGGTAAACCAGTAGCTATGGTCGGTAATAATAACGCGGTCGGTAATATACCGACAGGAGGCAACGTACCACCAGTAGGCCCCATACCGACGCTAGATAATCAAAGGCGTATCGACGCCGCAAATACTAATCAAGAAGTTCCCATACCTACACCGGGCGTAGGGGGCGGCAGTTACCATTACGGTACGCGAAATGTTAACTTGCCATTTTGGCAGCACGACCCGGATACGTGGTTTAGCATTTTCGAGAGCCAGATTAACTTTCCTAGGCCGATGGACGATAACGCAAAATTTTACGCGTTGATAACTAATCTCGATAAAAGCGTAATTTATGAGGCGGCCGAGATTACTAAATTATTGCTGCCGGGACAAAGATACGAAGGATTAAAAAGTCACTTACTAGAAAAATACGGAAGATCCGCCGAAAGTGAATCTAAAATCCTTTTTGCTGGGTATAAAATGGGCGATAAAAAACCCTCGATGTTCCTAAACGAGATGCTGAATATAGCAAGAGGACGGATCCCTCGGCAGATGGTCCTCGAGGCATGGAGGCATAACCTCATCCCTAGTATTAAATATTATATGGCAGGATACGGTGCAGATGCGGATGAAGCGACACTTGTTAGACACGCGGATGAAGTATATAAAAATCTGCGCGAAAGTAAAAAGGAGATAAACGCGGTCGAAAAAAGTAAAGATAACGCGGAAGAAGTAGCGAGAATAGAAGCAGTCGTACAAGATCAATTAAGTAAAAAACGCGACTATGCTAGTGAGAGACGAACAAGATCTCGTAGTCGCGATAATAAAGATAGAAATAGAAGTAGATCCGCGAATAAATTTTGTAAATATCATGCTAAATACGGAAATAAGGCTTATAGATGCATAAAACCCTGTGCGTGGAAAAATTCGGACGTAAAAAATAAAAATTTCAGAAGAAGTAATAGTTTTAGACCGACTAATAGCGCGAGAAGTCCGAATAGGAGAGAAGACGTTATCAAGTCTTTAAACCCCCAAACCGACGCGTAGATGAGGCGTGCGCGTCTGGTATCGAGTCAATACGTCTCCATATTAAAGATAAAGTCTCGGGTAAAACATTTTTAATTGATTCGGGCGCAGAAGTTTCGCTTGTTCCAAAAAGCGAAGGTCAACGCGAGCAACCTGTCAAGTTCCAATTATATGCCGCTAATAACACGCGAATAAGCACATACGGTACAATCCATATGCAATTAGACCTAGGTTTTAAAAATAAACGATTCGGGTGGACATTTATCGTGGCAGACGTGCCATACGCGATTTTAGGCGGAGATATGCTGAAACAATACCATCTACTACCAGATCTTACGAGAAGAAGACTGGTGGATGGTGAGACGCAAGAGTCCGTCAAAGGATTCAACAAAACCGCCGCATTAGTTCAAATATCGATCGTTGACCCGGGTAATAAATACGCGAAGTTGTTAAGCCAGTATCCTTCAATAGTTGGTATAGAAGATCCCTTGCCGGCAAAACATAGGGGCGTATACCACTATATTAAAACAACGGGACCCCCCGTCGCACAAAGGCCACGTAGATTTCCACCAGAGAAGCTCAGAGCCGCCAAGAAGGCGTTCGAGAAATGGGTCGAGGAGGGTATTTGTAGACCTTCGAAAAGTCCGTGGGCTACACCCATCCATATGGTACCCAAGAAGGACGGAAGCTGGCGTATTTGCGGTGATTATCGTAAACTAAATAACGTTACTGTTCCTGACAGGTATCCCTTGCCGCATTTATACGATTTTACGAGTAACTTACACGACAAAAGTATATTCTCTGCCCTGGACCTCGAACAAGCGTTCTTGCAAATACCAATTTTTCCGGAAGACATACCCAAAACTGCGGTTGTCACGCCTTTCGGTCTCTTTGAGTATCTTGTAATGACGTTCGGGTTCAGAAATGCCGCTCAAACCTTCCAGCGGTATGTCAATCTAGCCCTGGGAGATTTAGACTTTGCATTCGCGTTCGTGGATGATATTCTCGTTGCATCTTCATCGCCAGAGGAGCACGAGGAACACCTTAAAATTGTATTTGAACGGCTCGCCAAGTTTCCACTTACGTTTGAACGTGGATAAATGCAAGTTCGGCGTGTCGGAGTTAATATTCCTTGGACACCAGGTAAGCAGAGAAGGATTCCGCCCGGACCCGAGTAAAGTTAAATCTATAGTAGAATTCCCTAAGCCAGAAACTAAAGATGATATGCGTAGATATTTAGGTATGATTAACTTTTATAGAAAATGCTTACCGCATGCAGCTGAAACGCAGCGCCATTTAAATGTATTAATTAGTGATATTAAGAAAAAAGATAAACGTCCTGTAGTATGGACAAAAGAAGCTGAAGACGCGTTCGAAAAAACTAAAAAAGAATTAGCAGAGGTAGCTTATTTGGCGTTCCCAGCAGAAAACGCGGAAGTTAGAGTCGTAACGGACGCTTCGAACTTCGCGATGGGCGCGTCGTTGGAGCAATTAGTAGGTGACTCGTGGCAACCATTAGCATTTTTTTCAAAAAAATTCACGCCTGCGCAAAGGAATTATTGTGTTTTAGACAAAGAATTGTCAGCTATTTATGAAGCACTTAAATATTTTAGATACTATCTTGAGGGTCGGGAGTTTAAAATTTATACCGATCATAAGCCGCTCATTTACGCACTTGCGCAGAACGTAGAAGATTGCCCAGCAATTCGTGGTAGAAGGCTATCGTATATAGCAGAATTTAATACGGAAATATGCTATCTTCCTGGACAGGATAATGCAGTAGCAGATTCCTTATCAAGGATCGAGGACGTAAGATTTCCTACGTTTTTTTCTTTAGAGGAGCTAGCAGAAAAGCAGCTAGAGGATGAGGAATTAACGGCGATTTTAGATAACCCCAGTCATCCCCTTAAATTAATAAAGCTGCAATGGGGAGCCGGTAAGACCTTCGTGTACGTAGAATTAGTAGATCAGGTTTTCCGCCCTTACGTCCCTAAAGAATTAAGACAGGATATTATTAACCTGTTTCACAATCAAAACTCGCATCCGTCGGGCAAAGTAACAGCTAAGCTGATTAGACAGCAATATGTATGGCCCAAGATGAACGAGGAGATAGCTGCATGGTGCAAGGCATGTATTAATTGCCAAAAATCCAAAATCTCTCGCGAGAATAAATTTTTACCATCAAAATTCGCCGAGCCAGATGCTCGTTTCACCCATGTTCATGTGGATCTCGTGGGCCCACTTCCATCATGTGAAGGGTACAGATATATCCTATCAATGATAGATAGATTTTCAAGGTGGCCAGAGGCAGTTCCGCTGCAAGATGTATCCGCTCCCACAGTTGCACGCGCTTTTTATGATAATTGGGTGGCGAGATTTGGCGCACCGGTGATTATTACGAGCGATCAAGGGAGGCAATTTGAGGCGCAGTTGTTCAAACAGCTGTTAAATTATATCGGGTGTAAGAAGGTCAGGACGACACCATATCATCCAGCCTCCAACGGTATTGTCGAGAGATGGCACCGCGTTCTTAAAGCCGCAATCATGTGCCACACCGAGTCCGCTGAATGGACCAGGGTCTTGCCTACCGTAATGCTTGGTCTGCGCACGCGCTTGAGACTGGATACGGGGGCAAGCCCAGCCGAATTTTTATACGGTACGACGCTGACTGTACCAGGTGATCTCTGTGAATTTCGTGAGATCAATGCGCATGATGCAGGCGAATTCCTTGTCGAATTCAAGGATTACATAAGGCAAATTAAGCCAGTGCCTGCCACGCACAAGTGTGCAATAAAACCTTTTGTTTTCAAAGAATTGAGTCACTGCACCCACGTTTTCGAAAGGGTGAAGGCGGTTAAACCGCCACTTACGCATCCATATACGGGACCGCACAAGGTTATAGCGAGGCATGACGGTGGTAGAAACTATACAATCGAGAAAAACGGCAGGAATGTGGTGGTAACGGCTGATAGATTAAAACCAGCCTTCTTCCTAAGAAATGAGGAACAGCAGACACCAGTCGAACAACGAGTGCAGGAAGATGCCCTAGACGAAGAGCAACTACCCACGCCATCGTCGCAAACCAACAACACCTCGCAAACCTCTGTACACAATCAAACGTCGGTTGAGGTGGAAGTCCACCGTAACGCAGAAGATGCGCGGAGCGCCGTCGAAGAGCGGTTAGAGGAAGTCTCTGACGAGATTGGTCCAGTAGACGAGACAAACCCAGCTGAAGTTGGCCAGCAAGATTACGATCAACTGACAATGGTCAGTCAGCCGGATACTGCCAATAGTGTACGGAATGACGAAGGCAGGAGCATTGAAGATGCAAATACGGTTCCCCAAAGGCAAAAAAAGGAAAGATTTGTGCCTAACATCTTAAAAAGGAGAAAAAGAACTGATAGCATCCTTAAAAGAGATTGTAAAGAAATCGCTATTAAAAAAACAGTTAGGTTTGACGTTAGCGTTAACGTAGGGAACCATGCTCCGCCCGCTTTTGTAAATAGTTTTAAGTATCGTAAGAAAATAAAGAATGATTGAAATATGAGTAAGGATGTTACACTGATTGTATTATATTAATTTATTATGTTTTTTATGTATATATGTTGTTTATTATGTGTATTAATAATTTTTTTCTTTTCTTTTCCTTTTATTTAGGTAGCTTTGGCTCGTTCCTACTGGACTGCGTTCCACTTTTATAGGAACACCACTGTGACCTTATTTCTAATAAACTTTAGTGTGCTTCCTTTCTCAGTGTTAGCGTACCTGTGTTCTGCAGCGATGGAAGAGGTGTCAAGAATCAAGACGGACCCCTTTCGTCGTATTATGCAAACAACAAAAACAATAGGCAGTTCGACCTAGACATCATCCAGAGGCTAATTTCGAATTACCCACAGGAGTTCTCCTTCATCACAAGGAATTGTAAGGTGAGGATCACCGCGGATCTCCGCAGGTTTTTAAAAAACAAAGGAGCAAGGATCACTGAGGATGGGGATCTGCTCCACATCACCTACAGGTGGCCGTACTAGGCTGAAGATGTGCAGAACACAGGAGAAGATAAGACTGAACTCAGTGTAGTGATAGTGTGTATGTGTGTGAGAATGCTAGCGTAAATGTGACTTATGTCAAGAATGTATGACGTGCAAGCATATGTTATATATTATTATATATTTAATGCGAAATGACGTTTTTTATGGTTGGCAATAATGCAAGTTCTTTATTATTCAGCGCGTTAAGCGCGAGTAACATATGGTTGCACAATGTATGATAATCATTGTAAAAACTTAGCGTATTAAACGCATAAATGTGATAATTTTAAAGACTGAGCGTAGTAAACGCATAAATGTGATAGTTTTAAAGACTGAGCGTATTAAACGCATAAAATGTGATAAACATTAGAATGTTATATTGATTGTATGAAATCTTAAAAATATGTATTGTAAACATAAAAATTAACTTGTTTAGTTCCAAAAATAATTCAATACCGTCGTATAAAATAAGAGTATATAGATAATGTAAAGATTGTTATAAAATTGTTAAAAATTGATTGGGTATGTAAATTCAGTAAGTTTTGAGATGCAATATATAGCATAGTAAGTGCATTCATGCACGCAATAATATATAAAACGCATAAGTGTAAGCGAGCACAAAGTAATGTGCGTGAGCAAGTACTATAAGTACAGTTATGCAATGTAAGTGCATTAAGCACAGTTGTATGAATAAGTGCAATTAAGCACGGTGTGTAAATGAGTATAAAGTGCAAGTAAGCACGAGTAGTTAAGCGTACAGAGAAATGACATTTACGTGCGAGCAGCATATTTCGTAATAATTTTATTGTTTAAAATCAGCAGTATTAAAAATTTTTTATTTTGTAAATAGTTACCTAGGTATTAAAGCAAATATGTAATGTAAGATGTAAATATCGAACGTAAATGCATAATGTAAATCCAGGGAGTCAGATAAAATGTCAATAGCTAATGTTACAAATATGGTTACGCATGGAATGAATGGAAGTACGTTACGCACGGAATGAATTGGGGTACATAAGTGCCAGAGTACGATTAATCATTATTGTAATGCAAGTAAATACAATTGTTAATAAAAAAAAAAAAAAGAGGGGGAGTATTGTGGGGATATATACGTGTGAAGGAGTGTGAGTAACCAATCATGTACTGTATGAACGACCCTACCCCCTAAAGACGAGTTAACGTGTGAGCATGAGAGCGTCAGCTCTCTCACTTGACTACCGACTGTATCCCTGGCTTCAGCAAATACAACGCTTAACCATATCTCTCGTGTATTCATTTAACTTAACCTTAAAACCTCTACCTTCTCTCATCTATACTGTGTGGCTTTTGGTTGGAGTCCCAGGCCCCACAATTTTGCGATCCTCTACCTGAATTTCAGTGACGTGGGAATATAAAGTTATAACATTTCGAGTTTGTTCGCTCAAGCTTTTTGATCTGCGGAGAGTCGATGCTTACCTTATTTTTATATCTTCCTTTAGGAAGAAAACACTTACCAAGTTACTAACTTGAGGAATTATTGAAAATAAAAATAATCTCAAACTTTTACCGACTTTTTTGTAAAATTTGATTTGTTATCTTTAAAGGTATATACTCTATTTTAATAAAAGTACGTACTTGTATAGAAGTATATACTTTTTAGAACATTTTCATACATATTCTTTTATACGAAGTATAAACCTTCATACTCAAGTATGTACTGTAGCTAAAGTAATTTTTTTTTTGGTCATTTTAGTATGTACTTTTTTAAAAATATATACTTTTAAAAAAAGTACCTACCAAAATGTTTTTAATAAGTACATACTTTATAAAAATACGTATTTTCTAATAAAGTACGTACTTTGAGAAATATTATTTATCAAAATATACTTTAAAAGTACATATTTTCAATAAAAGTATATACTTTTCAAAACAGTACCTACTAAAATGTTCCAAAATAGTACGTACTTAAGTAAAGTATATACTTGAAGTACATACTTGAAGTACATACTCAAAGTACATACTTGAAGTACGTACTTATTTTCAACAGGGAATAATAATAACCGACAAACGGTAAAAACGGATAAAATGTCCGAACTCCTACAATTTTTATCCATTTTTATTTATTTTTATCAATTTTTTTATAATTTATTATTTATTATTATCAGGATTTATCCATTTTAATTACTTTTTATCCATTATTATCATGTTTTATCATTTTTTATTACAAATCTCTTTCGCCATAGATGAAATTAAAATGTCAAAAAAAGATATCATTAAATCATTTACCAGTCTGGAACAAGAGCCCAGAATAAATTGAAATAAAGTTTTTCTAAGGCTCGAATTTATAATCGGAACTCTAAGAAATGAAAGACAATTGATTTAACCATTACTTGAATTACATTTATAAATTCGAGCCTAAAAGTCGGTAACGGTATGCAATTTTACCAACTATTTTATTTAAAAAAAAATCAAACATTTGAATAAAACAGTGAATTTTTACATGTAATAGTTGGTACTTTTAAGAAAAGAGAATCGAAAAAATCGAGCAGGAAAATTTGTTTATCATTGTTCATGTATTGGCATTCTTACGTGATCCGAGCTTAAAGAATTTAAGAAATAAGCGATAATAATACACCTGAAACACGCGAACAGTTGTAAACATATTCTTGAGATGGAATTGGGACATTTAATTAAGCAAATGTTCTGTTGCAATCCAAAAGAAAAAAGATCAACGAACAGTAGAAGAAAGAGAGAGGGGAAAAAAGCAGAAGGAGGATCAAGAGAAAAAAAGGGTTAAGCGCGCGCTGCGCATTGTCACAAACTTCGTCACCATGAAACTCGTGGATAACGTGGTGCGAAGCTTCAAAGTGGCTAAAATTTTTCGTGAAAATTCAGATCGAATAAATAGTATTGACTTTTCGACAACTGGTGATACTTTGATATCTTGCTCCGAAGATGACCAAATCGTCATTTACGATTGTGAAAAGGGTACTCAAATGCGTACTGTTAATTCCAAAAAGTATGGCGTCGACCTTATACATTTCACTCACGCTAAGAATACGGCAATTCACAGCAGTACCAAAATCGACGATACGATTCGTTATTTAAGTTTGCATGATAATAAGTACATACGTTATTTCCCAGGTCACACCAAGAAAGTAGTCTCACTTTGCATCAGTCCCATTGAAGATACATTTTTATCAGGTTCCTTAGATAAATCGTTGAGATTATGGGATCTCAGGTCACCAAACTGTCATGGAGTTATGAATGTTTCTGGTCGACCAGTTGCTGCTTATGATCCTGAAGGATTGATCTTTGCTGCTGGGGTTAATTCAGAATCTATCAAACTCTATGATCTACGTAGTTTTGACAAAGGTCCATTCACTAACTTCAAATTATCGCATGAGAAAGAGTGTGATTGGACAGGATTGAAATTCAGTAGAGATGGAAAGACAATTTTAATATCAACTAATGGAAGTATTATAAGACTCATAGATGCTTTCCATGGAACTCCATTACAAACGTTTACAGGTCATTTAAATAATAAAGGAATTCCCATTGAAGCTAGCTTTAGTCCAGACTCACAATTTGTATTTAGTGGATCAACCGATGGTCGAGTGCATGTTTGGAATGCTGACACTGGTTACAAAGTTTGTGTTCTTAATGGAGATCATCCAGCACCAGTACAGTGTGTCCAATTCAATCCTAAATATATGATGCTTGCATCAGCATGCACTAATATGGCATTTTGGCTACCAACTGTAGATGATATGTCATAAGATAATAGCAAAATATGCAATGGAATAGCTACTCACTTCAGAATCAAGTTCAGAAAGTTACTTTGAGTATAATGAAGAGCAGGTGGCTGTTGATAGGCAAGTTGTGATTAATATTCTTTGAATGAACTTTAAAGTTTTTTTTCAAGTGACTGAATTCTATTTATGTTTTGTTACAATCATTGTATACTAGTGACAACATGGACACTACTGAAGAATAACATTGTTGTGCCATGAGGTTATTATAAAAAGTGGTTAGGTTTTTTACATTAGCCAACTAAAAATGTTGACTAAATACTGAAGTATTTTAATATATCGTCCATGCAAAGTTATTCCTGACAAAGCTATGTTTGATAAATTTTACAATATTATTTCATATAGTTTTTTTGTTATGTGTAGAATGAACACTTACAGTTTTGTAATTATTATAACTTATCATATCAAGTTTTCAGCATTTTATAGAATAGCTTTTTATTTAAATTAATTTAATTATTAAATGTATTTTCTAATAAGCAAAGATTTTTAACTTATAATTAGTTTTAAAAAAAGTATTTTCACTTTAATACTTAAGTTATAATTTTTCTTTTTATTTAATTGCAAAAACATTAATATAAATATCACAATTGATATGAATTATATAAAATAATTATTTGTATAAATTTGATCAAATGTAAGATTATTTGTAAACAAATTATTTTAATGAAATTAAAGTTTAATCGAGTTATATATTTACTTACTTTTATATTTTAAAATATTTATTTTATTTTTTTAAATATCATAGAAAATGTAGCTTTGTGCACTAGATGTTTGATAAAATAGTGTTATATCTGTCTGTTTTGAATATAGAACAGAAAATAAACTTCCTTACAATATGTAGTGTAAAATTATACTGCCGTATTTTCAACAATCTATATATTACATACCATTGTATGTCGGATAAATAAGGTTATAACGATTTTCATAAGATTCCATAATAATTATATTGTTAACTATGCATAAGGTAGCTCTATAATTTTCATTCTGATGTCATGAATGACAAATATATTAAATTTCTCAAAATATTATTAGTTTTTGAGTGAACATGAGTGTGTGATTATTCTCTGTAATATAGTATTTTTGTAATAAAATAAAATAAAAATAAATTATGAAATATAGTTCAAATAATAATTACTGAAAAACGTGTTCAATATTGCACAAAGCTTATTTGCCAGTTATAAAAAGAAAATTGTATGAAAAACTGTCAATATTTCAACTTTTTTTTTATATAAAAATTATCATCTCAAATGTAAATCATGTAAAAATTGTCAGATTGACAATCCAACAATGTTTGTTTTTATATAAATATACTATCTGAAAAGGAGATACATTAAATTCTATTTGATGTAAGAATGTGAATTATATTTTTTTAAATTATACTGCCAGCGAATAAAATAATGAATCCTCTAAACAATTTATAAGCACTTAATAACTTTTCTTAATTTCATGTTTTATATATTATTTGATCTCAAAATTTATACATAATAAATAATAAAGTAGTAAGCAGCAGTGAAATTGAAAACTTTTATGATTAAAAAAAATCTATTCTACAAATATGTCACTGTAAAACAGATAAATGGCATATGTTAGTTTTATAAAAGAAATCAAAGAAAAATTATCAAGTGTATTGAAGATAATCAAGTTTTTAACTTATGTATAAATTAAATAAATTGATTTCCTTCATCAATTATCTACAAATTCAAAAAATATATCCATTTCTACTAGATCAGTTTTATTAACCCAAAACAAATCTGTTATTAAATTCATAATAAAACTTCTTTTTTGTACATTTAAAATTGCATTTTTTTTTACCACTTCTTATTATTATAGTTATTAATCTAAATAAAATTTTAGGAAAAAAACTAAAAATATATTTTTTTTATAAATCAATGTTTTTTATTAATTGTATGTTTTAAATAATACTAGGTAAATTAAATCATTTTTTTTTTAAAGATTAAATCGTATAATTAAAATTAATTCCAATAAATTAATATTTAAACAATTGGTATTTAATATTTTTCATTTATATTAGTTTGGAAAAATTTATCTTAAAACTATAATTAAATAATCTTATATAAGCTTGGCACAATACAACCTAATGATTTGCTTTTAAAAAGATTTTTTATTAGAGGTAAATCTAATTTTACTATAAATTGTCAGAACGAGTAGATTAAAGAAATTCAACAATAATAGAATACAATCAAATACATAAATTAGAATTACTACTAGATCTGCAAAGAACAAAAATTTTCAGAATTAAATTTGATATGTAATTAATCTTATTGTTCGAAATATATAACGATTATCGTCTACTAAAAGAATGTAAAATTGAATTTTTTAGTTTATTTAAAATAACCCCAGCGGAAAAAATAAACGAGAGTAATTGAAAATTTCTGAAAGAAACTGAAATGAACGGAAAGTTCTTGTGAAAATTGGGACGAAACAAATAGTACATTTTAAACTGTTTCAGGACCCTGTTAAAAAAGTCCAGGTGGATTTCCACGTGGAAAATCCACGTGGAATTCCACGTGGATTTTCAGTCTGATTTCTCGGATTTTCAGGGTGATTTACTTGGATTTTCAGGGTGAAAATCAGGGTGGAATTCCAGGTGGATTTTCAGGGTGAAAATCAGGTTAGAATTTTAAGGGGATTTTCAGTCTGAATTACTTGGATTTTCATAGTGAAAATCCACTCTGATTTTCAGTCTGAAAATCCACCCTGATTTTCATAGTGAAAATCCACTCTGATTTTCAGTCTGAAAATCCACCCTGATTGTGGATATTTTTAAGCATTCAAAAAAATATTTTTATCAAATTAAATTTATTTATGTTTTTCATTGCAACCACAAAAATATCTCTGCTCACTTAATAGAATAGAACGTGAGAAAGTAGGCCGAATGATCGTCGTTTTAGACAAAATTAAACTGTTAGTTTATAAGCTCTAAAGTCTTTTATTCTTTTCATGCGCGTTGGCTTGCCATAAGAAAGTCAATACATAAAAAGCGTGGTAGCCCCCTAGTGGTTAGTTATTGAATATGAATATACACATGTATATAATAGTACTGATGATTAACCGTTAGGGGGATGCTCCGCTTTCTACCTATTGACTTTCTTATGGCAAGCGAACGCGCACGAAAAGAATAAAAGACTTTAGAGCTTATAAACTAACAGTTTAATTTTGTCTAAAACGACGATCATTCGCCCTACTTTCTCACGTTCTATTCTATTAAGTGAACAGAGATATTTTTGTGGTTGCAATGAAAAACATAAATAAATTTAATTTTATAAAAATATTTTTTTGATTGCTTAAAAATATCCACAATCAGGGTGGATTTTCAGACTGAAAATCAGAGTGGATTTTCACTATGAAAATCAGAGTGGATTTTTAGACTCAAAATCAGAGTGGATTTTCAAGTAATTCAGACTGAAAATCCCCTTAAAATTCCAACCTGATTTTCACCCTGAAAATCTACCTGGAATTCCACCCTGATTTTCACCCTGAAAATCCAAGTAAATCACCCTGAAAATCCAAGTAAATCAGACTGAAAATCCACGTGGAATTCCACGTGGATTTTCCACGTGGAAATCCACCTGGACTTTTTTAACAGGGGAATCATCGGAAATTTTCAGTATGTTTCATTTTCTTTCATTTTCTAACTGACGAAAAAAGAAATCAGTAATATTATGAAATTTTCAGTTTATTTTAGTTTGTCTTAATCTGTTTCAATTTCTTTCACTTTTTTTCATTTAGTTTCTGTTTATTTCATTTTCTTTCATTTTTTTCAGATTATTTCTGTTTGTTTCAGTTTCTTTCGGTTTCTATCGTTTTTTGTTCAGAAAGAAATGAGAGAAAATGAAACAAACTGAAATACTCTGAGTGTTTTGTCCAAACACTTAAATAAAACATTTTAACTCATTCTAAAAGTTATTGCAAGAATCTGAAAAAAAACGAGACAAACTGAAACAAACCGAAAAAAATTAAGACGTTTTGAAAATTTTTAGAAGAATTGGGACATTTTTTTCCGCTGGGGAACTTAAGATTTAAGAGCATTTTCTTTATTTAATACGGTGAATTTTCTTTGTTATTAAAGATATTTATTTAACTAAAAATTACAAGAATAATTTTAAACCAAAATTTTAAATTTAATTTTCTTTTAATTCCCATATGGAAAAATTTTTTGGATATAATTGTAAATAACTGTTAATAACTGTAAATAAATGTAAATAAATGTAAATAACTGTAAATAACTGTAGAAAAGTGTTAAAAAATGTGGGAATTGAGACATAAATAATAGTAATTTACAATTATTTAGAATTATTTACTGTTATTTACACTTATTTACAGTTATTAACTTTTATTTACACTTATTAACTGTTATTTACACTTATTTGCAGTTATTTATATTTATTTACAGTTATTTACATTTATTCACTTTTTTCACAATTATTTACAGTTATTTACGATTATTTATAGTTTTTTACAATTATTTGCAGTTATTTACATTTTCGAAAATTATCACAAATTTATTCAATAATTTTATATATAGGCGAAAATTTTAAAAAATGTGAATAACTGTAAATAATTGTAAAAAACTATGGAAAATTGTAAATAGTTGTAAATAATTATAAATAACTGTAAATAACTGTAAAAAACTGTAAATAACTGTAAATAACTATAAATAATTATAAATAATTATTAATAACATTAAATTATCCACTAATTCAAAAATTTTTGAAAATGTAAATAACTGTAAATAATTATGAATAACTGTAAATAATTATGAATAATTGTAAATAATTATAAAAAACTAAATAATTGTAAATAATTGTAAATAACTGTAAATAACAGTTAATAACAGTTAATAACTGTAAATAACTGTAAATAATAGTAATTAATAATAAATAATAGTAAATAACTGTAAATAACTATTATTTATGTCTCAATTCCTACATTTTTTAACAGTTATTTACAATTATTTACTATTATTTACAGTTTTTCACATAAATTATTTCCATATGGGTTTAAACTTTTAAATACGCAAATTTTTGCATGTGTTAGAAATATACCCTTCATGAAATATGTAACGACATAGATGGTGGTATGGCTCGGGAATTCTCGTACCGTTACCAACTTAACCGATTCCTTTCGTAATTAAAAACTTGTCTCTTTAATAGCAATTTAAACCCTTCGATGATAATTAAAAATAATTAATGATAAAATACATATGTATGCGTGTATGTATTTAGATCCATATGTATATATATATATATATATATATATATATATATATATATATATATATATATATATATATATATATGTATGCATATATATGTATACATTAATAAATAATTAGCTTAATTATATGATAACTAGCTTAGATTACGCTCAGGCTACATAATAATAAGGAATATAAATAAATGAACAGAATAAACAAGTAATTAAAATAAGTAATTAGGAACAATAATTATTTAATAAACTAATTAGCTTAAAATTTCATAAAGGAGAGTTTTAAATTATAAGTAATTTAAAATCAATAAACAGAAGGAATAATTTAAGAATTAGCTTATCTAAAAGGGAAATTATTATTATTTATTAATTAAATAATTATATTTCTGGGAAATATTGCATCAGAATAAGATGATGGACACTTCGAGGAACATTACATCAGCCAAAAGCAAGTAAACAATACCGAGAACCCCCGACCCTAGATGATGACATTATAAGAAGGATTGCATCAGCCAGTATTAAGAACCCCAACCCTTCTGACGTCATTACTAAGAATATTTGATCAGCCTAAGGCACGCATTGGGAACCCCAACCCTTCTGACGTCATTTCGAGGAATATTACATCAGCCCAAGTCACGTAAACAATACCAGGAACCCCCAACTCTCGCTGATGTTACTACTGGGAATATTGCATCAGCCTAAGAGGAAGGTCTTTCATTTAAGCTATAAAAACCCAAGGAACCAGGGTTCGGCAGCTCATTGATCTCCTAGACTTCACGCTCGGAGCATCGATACTTTAATCATCAATTAGTCATTATTATTATTATTATATCAATTTATTAGTTAAATAAATTGATTCATTAAGATCATTTTCGTATTTATATTATTTCCTTTCCTGGATTCCTTGTTTTTTAATACTTAATCGAACAAGGACCCACCAAAAAGGATATACAAGTATTGGAAATTGACGACCAGCGCCACTACGCTACATCGACCATCTAGAGGACCATGTATATTCCTATTATCTAAGGAATAAGGCTCGGGTCGTAACAATTTATGGTGACAGCGGTGGGATAGTTTGAAGGAATCCCAGGAGAAGATTTTCACTAGGAGTCAAGTGTCTCTTCCGAGGTTTTTGAACTGTGGTTTCCCTCGAAGCAAGGGCGAATGTCGGGACACTAACGATTGGAAATTGGGTCCACAGCATCATTCATCATTACCTTAATCAATCGTCGTCAACAACATCAGACTTACCGTAATAAAAAGGACAATCTGACTATTCAAAGGAGAGTTGGGAAAATCATCGACGGGGTTCATCTCAAATCTATTGGAACCAAAGCACCATAGGCACCTTAATCAATCACCATCAGCGAGTCTACCAACAACTCAACTTGATCATCGACAACATCCATTGGACGACAAAATTGACAACACCTCTTCAACAACCATCAACATCAGCAACATTTATAGTTAAGTAGCCTGAGCAAAGTAGGATTAAAAAGGGCGCTTTGATTTAATTTATCATAAAATCTAGTTAAATCTAAATTATACAAAATAGAGATCTAGTTTTATTAAAAGTTACTTTTGAAATTTATAATTTGAACGTTGAATATTAAAATTTAAGATTTTATTTAATTGAAATTTATCAAACTTGATTAAGACGTAGATTTAAGATCACTTAAAGAATAAGCACAAAAATAATTTAATTAATCGCTAAGAGTATGTATATTTAAAAATAAGAGTTAGCATTAAGATTTAATTTCAGAATTAACGTAGAAGTTAAAGGATTAATTACCTAGTAATTGAAATTTTGTTTTGATTTCATTTAAGATTTAGTAAGAATTAATTATTTAAGAATAAAATTTGTGATAAATTATTTAATTAAAATTCTACTTAATCATTTAAAATTTAGTTAAGGTAGTAATTAATTTAATACCTATTATTAATTAGAATTTGATAAAAACTTTGGAATAAAATTAATAAATTGAGAGATAAAGTACTTATAGTCGATCATTTAAAATTTAACTAAGAGATTTAAGCATCTCACTTAGCAATAAATTTAATTTACTGTTTTAAGATTTAATCTAAATTATTTAATATTAAGCTTTAAGATCAAATTTCATTTTATCAATGATTTAATTAATTTTAAGTGCGATTTAAAATTTTCGATTAAATTAACATTGAAATCGCATTTAAGAATTATTATTTGAGATCAGATATTTAATTAAGGATATTTAGGTTTAATAAATTAAGTTTGTAGCTATTTCAAAATGTCTGAAAGTAGTTGTAGTCAGGCATCAGGAACTTGGGCAATTGTCCCTGCTACAATCGGGTCAAATGACTCGCGTAATGATAATAGTAATAAAACTCGCGATGAGTTAATTAATGATAATAGAGATAGAATAAATCTCTTCCCAGAAGTGCTTAATCTACCTAATAATATTCATTTAACTAATGTAAGAGGCGGCGACAGTGGGAGTAAGGAAATCCCTACTAATTCGGGTTCGGATATAATTTCGACGCATGGACCAGATATGGATTTTGTTACCATAACTCCTATACGCGAACCACGTAGGGCATATAAAAAAATATCCGAAATAACGCGAATAATATCCGATTTTGACGGTAAAAATATGACGATTAACCAATTTATAAGGGAGGTTAAGGATGCGGAAAAATTCATTAACCCTCTAGACCGTGACTTTTTCATAAGAATAGTTAAATCAAAGGTTACGGGCGATGCAAAGGCATGTTTACAATAAAAGGACTTTGATAATTTAGAGCAGCTTTTAGCTGAATTGAAAAGAGCTTTTGCACCGACCCAAAACCTACCGCAGGTACAATCAGATTTAGCCCGCGTAACACAAAAACCGCACGAAAAGGTGCCTGAATACGGACTCCGGGTAACTAAAATCCTTCAAAAGGCCACTGAATTGATACACGAGAATCACGACCCGTCGATTGCTCGAGGGATGATATTGGGTACAACTAACGTCGCCGTACAATGTTTTCTGTTAGGATTGAAAAAGGAAGTCTCTGACCGTTTGATAGGGGAAAATCCTCCTACTCTAGAAGACGCCATTAAATTAGCTATCGACGCTGAATTACACGTAACTCATCGTCAAGAGTTGCACGGCGAAAAACCATCAATTACTGCCACGTCAAATAAGAGAGTCTTTTCCATCGACCGAACCGAGAAATCTCGTGATCAGACCAAACCCAGATGTTACAATTGTAACGAACCGGGGCATTTCAGCCGCGAATGTCGGAAGAGACGGAAGATCTCTGACGATCGACCTCGTTATCATTGTAATTATTGTAAAAACCCAGGGCACACCGTAGAATTTTGCAAAAACTTAAAGGAAACGCAAATAGTATTAATTATCGACGAAATCCTTCGCGATCTTTAAACTCGAACGGAGTTCGTCGTGCGGACACGATGACGAACCCGTCACCCAAAATCGAAACAGTGTCCACTATAGAGCCCTTGTAGAGAATCAACCTCCCCAATAGTAATTCTAAGAAGCGCAGATTTATATACGGAAAATCCTTGCTTCCTAATAGATACGGGATCTGAGTTAAACCTTTTAAAACTTAACTTAGTACGTGACTTAGAACGAATAAATCGCGACAAATTGTATGGACTAACCGGAATAAATGAAGGGATAGTAGAAACTCTGGGTTGGATAATAATAAAATTTGATAACATTACTTGTAAAATGCATATTGTTCCACCTAACTTTCCAATAATTTATGACGGTATTTTTGGCGTTGAATTTTTACGATCCCAAGAAGCTGTGATATCATTTTCCGACAATCAATTAATAGTAGGCCTACGCAATTCTATTCCTTTTATCAATCATAACATTTTTCATTTACCGGGACGTACCAAAACCTTATGTACTGTCCGTGTTGCTAATTCGGAAAAACCCAATGGATACTTACCTAAATTAGATGTCGGCCCGGGAATTTTCGCAGGAGAATGTTTAATTTCGAATAAAAACGGATGGGCTAAATTGTTCGTTATAAATACAACAACGGAAAACGTAGAATTAATCGTGCCACCCGTTATTCTTGAAGATTTTGATAATACCTTGATACCTGTTCGTTCTATAAAAACTTTAAATAAAGATAGTGTCGATATAGAACTTCGTGATAGAATAAATAATATTATAGCTACTTTAGATCTAGAGGAATTAAATCAAGAAGAAAGGGAGAATATTGTTAAATTAATAACCAAATATCCTTATCAATTTTACTTAAAAGGAGACAAATTAAGTAGTACTTCGATTGTTAAGCACAAGATTCCTACTATCGATAACATCCCAATTAATGTACGTCAATATCGGCGTCCTCCCCATTTACGTGACGAAATAAATCGCCAGATTAACGAGCTATGAGCTAACGATATCGTGGAAGACTCAGAATCTCCTTACAATTCGCCCTTATGGATAGTGCCCAAAAAGCCAGATTCTAAGGGCAACAAAAGATGGAGGTTAGTAATCGATTTTCGCGCTTTAAATGAAAAAACTATTGCCTCCGCATATCCACTATCCAACATTACCGATATTTTAGACCAGTTAGGAAAAAGCAAATATTTTACAACCCTCGATTTAGATCAAGGATTTCACCAAGTATTGCTTGAGCAAGCTGACGCGGAAAAACAGCCTTTTCAACTCCTTTTCGTCACCTGCAATATAAAAGAATGGCAATGGGTCTAAAGGGGGCGCCATCTACCTTCCAGTCTCTTATGGATAGAATATTAACTGGTCTCCAAGGTATCGAGTTGTTTGTTTGTATGGACGATATCGTCGTATATGCCGATTCTTTAAAACAACACGAGGAAAAATTAACTAAATTATTCGGTAGACTAAAAACTGCGGGTCTAACTCTTCAACCGGACAAATACTTATTTTTACGAAGGGAAGTAGGTTATTTAGGACACATTATATCTGATCAAGGCGTAAAACCCGACCCTAAAAAGATTTGCGCGGTATCCGAATTTCCACAACCCGTCAACCCTAAGAATATCAAACAATTCTTGGGATTGGTAGGGTATTATAGAAAATTTATTCCTGATTTTTCTAAGATCGCCCTCCCTTTACTTAAATTATTAAAGAAAGGGGTTGCTTTTACTTGGGGGAACGAACAAAATCAAGCCTTTGAAAAATTAAAAACCACTCTTTGCACGGAACCTATTTTACGATTTCCAAATTTTAATGAACCTTTTGTGGTAACAACCGACGCTTCTGACTATGCTCTAGGTTGCATTTTAAGTCAGGGACCTATAGGGAAAGATTTACCAATTGCCTATAGCTCGAGAACCTTAACAAACGCAGAAAGAAATTATTCTATAACCGAGAAAGAATTATTAGCCGCGGTATACGCTGTGATACAGTTTCGACCTTATTTGTACGGAAGGAAATTCACCTTGGTAACGGATCACCGACCTATGGTTTGGCTTCATAACTTAAAAGATCCTGCGTCTAGGTTAGCACGCTGGAAAATTAAATTGAGGGAGTATGATTACGAAGTTGTACATAAAGCAGGAAAAATGAACATAAACGCGGATGCGCTATCACGTAACCCAGTTCCTATCCATCTAACGTATCCTACCTCCTCAACTCAACATTACTCATTCGATGGTGAAGCGGAAATCGGAAGAGTATTTCTCGCTTCACGATCAATGAGCACTCCCAACGACCCTGGACTTCTCCACGCCTACCCACCGACTCAACCAACCTATAAACCTCGAAATAATCAAAACCCACCACTTGAACTTGTTAACAAAGGTACAAATGAACTAAGAGACGTCTCAGGCTGTAACAAGAATAGTACTCAGTCTATCCCAGAAGCTGGGATTAGTACTGGTTTAAGGAAAGAAATTGAATTTAGCGCTCAGTCTATCTCAGAAGCTGGGATTAGTACTGGTTTAAGGAAAAGAATTGAATATAGCGTTCAGTCTATCCCAAGACCTGCCCCAGGATCTGGGACAAGTGCCAGTATGAATAAAGAAATTAAATCTCGCGCTCAGGGCGCTCACGAGATTTCTGGAGTAAGTATTAATAACCCTCGAGACGTCTTGGGTGATATTGAAAGGATTTGTAAAGAACAATTACAAAAGATGACGTACGAAAATGAATTAACCGACATAGAAAGAATGATCAAAGACGAATTTACTTTTGAAAACCTTGTAAAAAATTTACCTGATAGTGCATCTAGCGATTCAGAGGCCGATGAACCAAAATCCAAGCAGGTTAAAACTTGTCATAAAATCGATTTGAGTCAAGTAAATCATATTAACCATATTTTATTTTCTAGAGATCAATTAGTAATGAAACGAGATAATTTAGCTCATTTTATGTCCGTCGATTGTAAGGTAACTACTCTTGTATGTAAGCAATTGGTGGATTTGGGTATGATAGATATAGATAGACTAAAAGAGCAAAATATCGGAGTAGGCGCTATCACGCAAACGGGATTGGATACCGGGAAAATTATTTATTCTTTATTTGTTACTGAAAAATTCGAAGAAACGCCCACGAGTACTATGATTATAGAATTTTTAACTTCTTTACGCGACGCGATGATAGCCGAGGGAATAAAAACGGTCTGTATCACAAAAGTAGGAGGTATTTTAGAAAAGGTCCATTGGTTACCAATTGAAGTTTTTCTTCGCGAAAGTTGGGAAAATAAAAATATTCAAATCACCATTTGCACCGGTGAAGTTACTATTCCACCCGACGAAAAAAGATTAAACATTATTATAGAAGCACACGACTCAGTTATCGGTGGGCATAAAGGAACTTTTAAGACCTACGCGCGAATTCGCGAACGGTATTATTGGCCGAGAATGAAGGAAGATATTTCCGAATATGTTCGCACGTGTGAAGAATGCCAAAAGAAAAAGCTAACTCGGGTTAAAACCAGGCAACCAATGACCATAACTACGACTCCCACAGAAGCTTTCGAAATCTTAGAAATGGATATCGTAGGACCCTTACCCATCACTGGCCACAAATATATATTAACCCTTCAATGTAATCTAACTAAATATTCCGATGCCATACCACTCGTCGATATGACCGCCGAAATGATAGCTACAGTCTTTGTCCATGATTTTATCTGTCGCTTCGGTTGTCCTAAAATAATTAAAACCGATCAAGGATCAAACTTTCAAAGTCAGTTACTATCTAAAGTCGCTAAGATATTTAAAATAAAACAATTTAGATCTACTGCATTTAGGCCCCAGACAATGGGATCTCTCGAACGTAGTCATCACAGCTTGATTGAGTATTTAAAAATGTATATAGGAGAAACAGAATGGGATATGTAGGTCAAATGCGCTATATTTTCTTATAATACTTCTGTTCATGCGGCTCATGGCTTCACTCCCCACGAATTAATTTTTGGCAATAAGGCTCGACTACCTTCCGAATTTGAACAAAATGTAACCGAAAAAACCTACGAAACGCACCTTGACGAATTAATTTTAAAATTAAATCACGCTAAATCGACCGCTCACGAAAAATTAATAGAAGCAAAAGAAAAGTCAAAAAAATACTATGATCAAAAATTAAATATAAAAAATTTTCACGTTGGAGAACAAGTTTATTTACTTAAAGAACCGCGTATTCATAATTTTGACAATCAGTATGCCGGACATTTTAAAATATTAGAATTGATAGGCGATCGAAATGCCAGAATTGATTTGGGGGGAGGGAAAACAAAGGTCGTACATCTCGACAAATTGAAACATGCCTATCTGCGTCTTGAATGATAAATAATGTAAATTCCTACTGTAACTTTAATTGAATAAAGAATGATAACAATGGGGGCGCAGGAGAGGCGAGTGAGTTGAAGAATACCCGGACTCATGGTCTATTATGGCTTAGATTCTCATGGTATTCGTCAACGATTCATTAAGGAAGTGCTTCATAGAAGAGAGCGAAGGAGGGGCTCTCTTCCCCCTTTTGTTATCCCCCCTTTTGTTAATAATTGTAAAGAACTTCTTTTAATCAGGAATTATTCCCCCTTTGTTAACAATAAAATTTTATCAAGAACTTTTCGAAGTTAGGTACCACCTCATTCGTACTCATTTTAGTCCATCCTCCGATACGTGTCATTTAGGAACGTGGTGTGACGTCTGCCTGATAAAAGGTCCTTTAGAAAAGATTGGATATTTCTATCCAATAGCCCGTAATATTTAACAACTAAGCTAAAATACTAATTGGTGTTCAATTTAATCTAACCACATAGATAGAACAGCATTTAAGTACGCATGCTAAAATATTACAACTCATTACCTAGCAATGTCAATACCGTAACAACTAATAATTAACTTAATATTAATCACAACTTCTCCTGGATTTGTTTTTATTGTTTCCTAATGTGCAGATCGTATTTCAAATAAGCTTAAACAGGAATTAGTATTATAAAAAAAAAAAAAAAAAAAAAAAAAAATATTTACCCTCAAGTTAGTACCTCTACTTTAACAAAAAGAGAAAGGGAAGTTGTCTCATTTATTCACCTAGTCTTTATCAAGATATAATAAAACCAAAACCCCTCTTAACCCCGGATTAATCCATTACAACTCCAACCTCATCAACTCCTAGTATTCAGTACCTTACGGTACTATAATACTCCATGCAGTGATCAGAACGCCATCCTTGCTGCTAGCCCGACTATAACCTTAAGGGTACCCTATCTCTTAAGTTCTCGGACAAAAACCTTTTGGACAACCCTAGAGAATTTCAATAGACTCTCCAGACCTGACTACACCCCTTCTCTAAAAAGCCGTTTTTTCTTTGGGACTTCCTTCTTTGCCAATAACCCTCCGCAAGACCATCTCTTCTCAACGCCATACAATATTTAAAAGGAAAATGGTAAGAAAATTCTTTCTACCCAATGTCTTAATATCTTCATTTCCTCGCTTCTTCTTTTACGGGTTTTTATATTCTTCTCTCGTCCCTCTTCCTTTTTTTTCTCTTCTCTTCCTTCTCTTCCCTTTCATAAAATTATCGCGTTCACGACGCCATTTTACACACGCATCAATAACAACCCTTGTTAGAGGAAAGGAAGATTTTTATATAAAATATACAGACAAAATACAAAAATATATATATTAAACTGAGGTTCATTCTCAGGACGACAGAGAACACTTAGAACGAATTAACGCTTGGCTAGCACAAGTCCAAGCTAGAGAGGCGGCGGACGAGATGGAGGAAGCTGGACGTTTAGAACCAGCTGTCAACGCCCCAAACGGGCAAGAATTACGACTCACCGGCCCAGTATACGAAATAATTCGCCCGCAAGAAGGATTGATGCCCTACCGCCGCTACCAATATGCCATACTATAACCGATCACAGGCGGTTCGTGCGAGTGTTAAGAGGTACTCTCCCGAGGAATTTCCCCGGAGTCGCGGAAGTATCGCACTCTGACATTCAGTTTTACGAAGATGTCAACGGACAGGATTGGTGTTGTCCTTCATGCCATTTAGTGACCGGCCGACACTGGAGATTCCGAAATATCCACCTGTGCGGCATGACCCGAAGCATAAATTCACCATCGTGTCCGAAGTGCGGTCAGAATATTTTCCACATAACACGGGTGGATAATTGTAACCAATATGTCTTCACCTTTTTCTGCCATTTTAGAGAGATTCTGACTGGCCTCTTAATAAAATCCATCACCGATTACTAACCGAGGACAAGACATATTCTTCCCTCTTCTAAAACAGGAATCGCCTGGGGAAAGGAATAAATAAAAAACGATTTTTTTTTTGCACCACGAGATATTCCCTTCCTTCATAGACAATGTTTTAGTGTAAAATCAAAATAAAGACAGATATTTTTTTATTTTTTTTTTGTATTAAGTGATTGTTGCGTTGCATCATATTTCTACGAATAGAAAGTTCGTTAAACACATTTTCTTAAAAACAGCTTTCCCGAAGGGCGCGCGGCCGGCACAGAGAGATAACGCAAACCTCAAGTTTGTCAAATTCTAAGACGTTCGGAACAGCTTTTTGTAAAGGTATAAAAGTAGAGACACGCGTCAAGTCAGTTCAGTTCAGAGTCAGCCGCCTAATACGCAATATCTCTCTCTGTCGACCGAGCGCCACTTAAGCTTACATAGCAATTAACAACTCTTGCTCTTGCACTAAAGAGCTGATTCAAATCAATCGCATTCGTTCTCTGACGAACACACACATACCATAAACGAAGCCGTACGCGTACGCATTAACGACTTCTAAAGTCACTAAGCCAACAACGTCTTCACGTTTGTTGTACTCACAATAACATAGAAATCACAAGGTTACACGCGTGTGCCTGCGAGCGTAATATTCGTGCGTAAATTCTTAGTTAATCTCAACTTGTAATTTAGTGCAGTGTAAAATTTAATAAAAGTGTTTTTTTATGCCTTTAAGGCTTTTTCCCTCAAATTGAGTTAAATTCATTTCAACCTTTCTTTTCATTATAGTGCAGTGAATTCATAAAATAATAAGTTCAATTAGTGCAAAATCTTAAATTCCAATAGTGTTGTGTTGGTAAATTCATTGAGATTTTTAATAGTAAATTTTAGTTTCTTAAATCACAGTTAAATTAAATTTAAAGTAAAGTCAAATTTAAATTCTTTAGTTTGTAGATGGTAAATGTAGAATCAATTTTTATATTTTGTGTTAAATTCAGTAAAATTTAGATTTGCTAAAAAAGGGAAAATTGTGTTAGTTAAAAAATAGGTTAATTTTTCATTTCAAAAAAAAATTAAATTCATAAGACAACGAAAAATTAGAATTTCGATGTAGTTGACGCTACAGTGATCGTCAAATAAAGGAAGGAGAATAATATATGCATCAGTTACAACGAATTAAGAGTTTATTTTTATACAGTTTGTTATTTTGTGTAAGACTCCTCCGATCAAGAGAAAACATTTATTTATATTTTTTTGAGTCTAACCAGATTGTTATCTATTTTTAATAAATCTTTATTCTTTAATACAACTGTTTTATGCTTATCGTTCTGAATTTCCATATATATATTGTAACGTTTTTCCCTTTCGGAAGGGGGAAATACGTGTAACTCCTGTTGCCGGACGCTTCAGTGAGTTACCAGGGTAAGATCGGCAGGAGTTGGAGGGATCGGACGGTGGAAAGTAAAGGAAAGTAACCGGGTTTAACACGTTCGGTTATGCTAGGGAGTACCTTGGCTTTATTGTACTCATAAAACTCATTTACAACGACGATTACAATGTGGAATAATAATAACGTATTAATCAAAGCTAAACCTAATATTTTATATAATGCAAGTAAACTAACCTAACCTTAATGAAATGTGATTTACAAAAGTAACTCGGTTCTTTATTTGTTTCGGCCACTTGACGGCTATTCAATAAATGAAATCAATTAATGATCTTTAATGAATCTGAATTTATTAGTGTGAGTTTAACTAAAGATTCTACGGCCTGGACGGTTTAATTTATACCGGCGGCTTTTACCTGCAACAATGTGCAAAAACAAAAGAGACAAATAATTAATAATTAAACAATTATAATATGGCTAGGCGGCGGCATCTAGTAACGCTATACTTAATACTACGGTAATAATAATAATGACGGTGAGTAGCCGGCTCCCTTAATTATCTGAATTACAAATCTCTATAGGCATGCGGGACCTTTAAGTGACGTAAAGACAATGGGTGGCCGACACCCTTAACTTATTCTAATATCTAATATTTACACGCGGTCGGACGGAGTCCTTAAACTAATGTGAAACAAGTAATGGGTGGACGACACCCTTAATATATTCTATCAATCACGTAAACGCGGACGCGACAGCTATGGGTAGACAATACCCTTAATTAAGCCAGTGGCGAAATGTGAAATAGAATATGAGATTTTGGGTGGACGTCACCCTTAAATTCAACGGCGCAAGCTCGGCATTGCGGCGGCGGCAAAAATTGCGAGTGTGCTCTAGGCAGGTAGATTTACGCCAGCGTGCTCACTCGGCGTATCTCTAACACTGCCAGCATATGCACTAGAGTGTAGACCAGCGTGCTCACTCGGTCTATTCTCATGTGCAAGAGAGAGAAGCTGGTCCTTCTACAAGAGAAGGCAACCAGCTACTACTTGTCTCACTCTCTCTTAGCCTAGCGTGCTCACTCAGGTAAAGAGAGAGGGAAGACCGTAGTCTACACTGCTCTCCTTAGCTGTGCTTCTCGGCCTCTTATATACTCCGGCCTCATTTTTCCCGATGCGTGCAACGACGTTTGAAGTTGCCACCTGGCGGCTGAGCTCAGAACTACTGTTCTATAGTAGCTTGGCCGTCAGGCGGGAAATTTGAATGCGCGGGTGTGTATACTCGTCGCAATATATATTATTACACATTTTTTTTTTTTCTCTTCCTACTTTATTTTGCAAGGGAAAATTGTAACATATTATAAAAATTAACTTGAGGTATCTTTCCTCAATTAAATTTACTTATAATAAAAGCAGTAAGGTATAAGTAATAAGAAAAGAAACAAACAAAAAAAAAACCGAAAAAAAATCGAAAGGCCAATTAAAGAAGAAATTTGAATTGATGTTGGTATGTGGCTTTGATTCCGGGGGTGTTGCTTCGAAGCGAAGAACTTAGTGTATCGATATATGCTATCTTTGTTCAGCACATTGATTTCATATCTTCTGTCTCTGTGATATAGAGTTGTGCAATTTTCTAGAGTAACCCCCCGGGGGCATTGCTCCAGAGCGATAAACTTAGACTGGAATTTATAGTCGTTACTCATTTCTCAGTTCTCAAGTATTCTATCCTTGTTCTTCTCACTCTATTTCCATAAGAAGAACAAAGATAGAATGCTTGAGAAATGAGTAACGACTATAAATTCCCGCCTTACTGTTGGACAAAGAATTAAAATCCAAGGTAGCCCGAGAAATAAAAGATTCAAAATTTTATGTTTTAAAATTTATAAGTTTTATTGAAAAATGAGATAATATTAGTTAAGTACTAAGACCAGTGGGGTCATTCTATAACTGTATCACAACGACACACGATTAAGTGAGACAACTCATTTTGAAGAATTAATGCGCATGCGTAGTCCAATGTTTTTAGGAAAATTAATAGTTTTGATTGATCAAATCGAGTCAAACTTACAATTTTTATGTCACTCAATAAAGAAAGTAGAAATGCTACGTCTGACTTATCTACTTAACTAAAAATGAAATATTAGTATAGTTTTTGAAATATTATAATATTTGCTTTTATAATAAATATATGATAATATTATAATAATAATATTTTTGTAACAATAAATTAAAGGAATAGTTTTATTGTTTATTCTATCAAAATTATTTAATTTACAAATTTGTATATTTTATTTATAAAACTTTTTTATATTTGTAACTAAATATATTTTATAAATTAAATTTTTTTATTCAGTTAAAAAATGTCGTATATAACATAAAAATCTTGATAAATAATTATTATATGTAACAATTTACATTAGGCATTTAAAAATGCAAAAATGTTTAATAATTAATAGAACATTTTATAAACAATATTTTTAATTCTTAAATGTTTCTATAAATTTAATATTCTCAAATTATATTTAAGCAAATTTTTTATATTTTTAAAGTAAGGTTTGAATTGTGATATAAAAAAAGATTAGAGAAAAATTTTTAATAATGTAAACGTTATCATTTAACAATAAATGTAAACGTTATTTTTGAACAATGAATGTGAACGTTATTTTTGAAAAAATGGACTAAGTCGTTCTGCTTACGCATCACAGATTTAGAATTAGACGCCGACTTCTAAAATTGTATTTTACCAATTATTTGTATGATTTCTAAAGATAATAAATTATTTGTTACTTTTTAGTGCATTTTTTGAAGTCGGTTTTTTTTTGTTAAAAATTTTTTATTTGTCATTTTTTAGTGCAATGTTTTTAAAATCTTATTTTTTGTAAAAAATTTTGTTTTTATTCGATACTTTTAAAGTCGGTTTTTATTTATTAAAAATTTTTTAAATTGTTTATTTTTGTTAAAAAATTTTTATTTTCTATTTTCTAGTGAATCCCCTTACTAAAAATGCAAATATAGGTAGACCCACTAATTACATTAAACTTTCATTATTAATTCATAACGCATGCATTAGTACACCACCAAGCAATATATAGCAGGAAAGAAAGAAGGCTCAATAGCACAGGTCGTTATGTGTGCATGTATACATATTCAAGCTCAGGTAAGAGAGAGAGAGAGAGAGAGAGAGAGAGAGAGAGAGAGAGAGAGAGAGAGAGAGAGAGAGAGAGAGAGAGAGAGAGAGAGAGAGAGACCCGGTTTTTTTCTTAATTTGATAATTGGGTCATACAAACCGAATATTGGCCCAATAATTATAGGATACGTATGGGACCTTCCTGCAGACATTCTCTATTAGATAAGAAAAAGTTTTTTCGAATCGGTTAAGAAATGACGGAGTTATGAGGTAACAGACATAAAAGAAGAAAAAAAAAAAAAATAAAATTCAGTCAAATTGAGAACCTCCTCCTTTTTGAAGTCGGTTAAAAAGAAAATTCATGTTCAATCTTTATTACGCTCCAACTTTGGGGAAAAATAATATTTCAATATATTGTAACTACTGTTTCGAAAGGATTTGAGCTCAACTTTAATTAAAGGATGTTCAATGGTGTCATGCGGGGAGGTGAAGAGTCAGAGGGGTATTCTATGCTTTAACATAGGAAAGAAGGATCGCTGCCAACTTAAAGTAATCAAATATTTTTCAACAAAAAGTTCTTTGAATGGCACTTAGAGATGAAATATATTATTCAAATTGCATTTAAACGTTTTTATTTAATAAATAAAACATTTGAAAATGTTATTTAATTTATTATAAATTAATTTAAGTTCGGTAATATGTTGTATGAAATTTGGCAACGCAGCGCTTCTATTTGTAGGTTAAGTTTAGCAGAAAAATATTATCTTCCAATTCAAATCTTATGTTATATATACGCAACGTTGCCAAATCTTTTACGTAGCAGTAGCGGGTTTTCAAAAATTAACTCTTACTTTAACTTAAACTTTGGAAATCTCTGTCAATTTTCCTGAAAGGTATATAAAAAACTATATGAAATGAATCCTTAGATAATATACTTTCATAATATCTAAATTTTAATTTGATCTGTTAACTTTTATGACAGAAATTTATATAAATCGCAATCGATTCTCAGATCGCCCATAAGAGCCCATGTTATTTTTCGTATTTTTAACATTAAATTTCTCGAAAAAACATGCGGAATGAAATATGGAAAAAAATTGAGATACTTTAATTTAATGTAATAAATCATATTTTAAAATTTCAAAGCATTCTGTTAACTTTTACGTAACCATTGAACATCCTTGAAACAAGTTTCAAGCTTCTAGCTACCAATGCGTAAAATGCAATAAAGAACTATATGTATTTAAAAATCTAGTACATTTTTTAGTGATTTTCTTTAATTGCCTGTAACTAGAGAAATATTGAGTGTTTGTGACTTTCCATATTTTACCATCTGAAAACTTATCCTGAAGTTTAAGCAAAATCCGTGATCCGGAGATGTGACACTCTCCTAGTGAGTACAACTATTACATCAACAACTTAATATTATCACACTTATAATTATCGCATACGCAGTGAACCTATCTAAGATATCACACATATTACATTTTATTTTTCAAGATTCTTACTTCTCTTATATATCAGACTAGAAGCACTCTTACCGTTTGCGAGAAGAAGCAACCAAGTGCTAAAAGAAAGTCAAAATCCAAAGACGCCATCACGTGGATGAATTCTAAAGTATGCTTTTATATCGAGAGAATCAAATATTTATAATAATAGTTTGCAGTGATTCGGTGTGAGAAGGAAGGGAGGGGGCGAAGCCCCCCGCCTTTAAAAAATAAATAATAATTCTTAAAATAAAAAAAACATAATTTATAAAACAATTAAATTTATATTCTATGAAAATATATTAGATCTCATTAAATATTAAAAGATTATTCACATAACTATAAAATAAAAGTAAAAATTATTTTCAACTTCGCCCATCGATCCATTGACCTACAGAAAAAAAAATTATGTTATTAATTTTACCTCTATTACACTGTTAAAAATTATGAAATTGGCTTTCGATGCTATTATTGAAATTTCAATTTTTACTTTAAATTTTATGCAATTTTGTATTAAAATTAGGATAAAATTATTAGTTTTATATTAAAATTACAAGAAAATTATTAATTTTAATGAAATGTTTGGAAGCTAGTTTCATATTTTACATAAAATTTAATATTATTTTTAACATTGTAGTCCACATACTGTTTCTTATTTCGCGCCCGTTGAATTCATTTTGCGCACGCTCAATCATTTTGTGCATGCTCAACTTACAGTGTGTCCGAATACAGTATTTTGCGTACGCTACAGAGGCAAGAGAAATTGAATTTCGCGCATAGAGTATCAAAAAATGTTCTTTTGAATATTTTCTGATATAATTCAAGAAATATTTTACAAAATGTTTCCAAAAGATTACACAAACATTTCGTGAAATATATTTATGAATTTTATAAATCTTCTATGCCACATTTAGTATAATATAAATTTTTATTTATGTAAAAAGTCCATTTCTGGGCCAAAAGGCTGAAATTAATTAATATATATATGCCACATTTAGTAAATAATTTGTAAACCTTTCATGAAATGTTTCTAAAAAACCTTTCCGAAATGTTTCTTAAAATATTTCGTAAAACATTTCTGAAATATTTTGAAAACGTTATAATGATTAATTTAGTATCACGATAGAAATGTTTCGAGAGAGATTTCAGAAACATTTAAAAAACATTTCATAAAATGTTTTTTTGAAATGTTTCTGACATAATTCAAGGAAAATTTCACAAAATGTTTTCAAAAGATTACACAAACATTTCGTAAAATGTTTTTTAAAATATATCTGAAAAATTTAAAAAAAACCTTTCATGATTTGTTTTTGAAATGTTTCTGAAATCTCTCTTGAAACGTCCCTATCGTGATATTAAATTAATCAATATAACATTTTCAAAACATTTCAGAAATGTTTTATGAAATGTTTCAAGTAACATTTCGGAAAGGTTTTTTAGAAACATTTCATGAAAGGTTTCTATAATATTTTGTAAACATTGCTTGAAATGTTTCATATTATCGTATTGTAATATTTTCTTGATATGTTTAGGAAATGTTTACAAAACATTTTATGAAATATTATTTTGAAATATTTCTGAAACATTTTTGAAATCTCAGGAAAACGTTTCTGAAACATTCCATAAAAATATTTCATGATTTTTTTTAGAAACGTTTCATGCTGTGTGGGTAATACTCTAAAGTCTTATGTTTTTAGGAAAAAGTGTTGTGTCGTCGCGACACAGTTATAGAATAAGGCCCCAGGTGCTGAGTGAGCTTGTGAGTTCTCGTTGCTTGTTCTTTCTTACCTTTCTGGTTGTATTGGCTCTTATAAAGTTGAAGTAAACAACATGATTTATTTGACAATTAACGATCATAAGATTCGTTGATATTTATCTCTTGTTATGAAACTTGATACTTTTTAGGTATATTCCTTCCTCGGTTTCCCCCTTGCAGTATTCTGCTTTATTACGATATTCGATACGTAGTATTCCAAGGTTCTTTAAGGTCATTTGATGTTTTTTTAGTTGTAAAAACATTCAATCGTGAAAAATCCATTAGCCGCACTCTTTCTTCTGAAACTTCATATGTTGAAGTTTTATACTTTATAAGATAAAGCAAGTCGTCAGTTCTAAAAACCAACTTTTTTTATTGTTTATAATTGTTGTTATTATAAATATTATCATTGTTAATATTGTTAAAATTAGTTTGATTAAACTTATCAGCAATTAAATCATAAATTATTATCGTGATTGAAGTTTACTAATATTACTAAATTATCAGAATCCCGTTAAGAGCCAATCTTTAATGATGTTACATGTTACACGTTTTAAAATTTTGTTGTCTGGCGTCTATTGAATTCATGATCCATGACAGAAAAAAAACATATGCGTAAATGATTCCATTTAAGCCATAGATGATTAATTCAGTAGACGTCGGACGACAAAATTTTACGTGTAACGTGTAACATCATTGAAGAACGGCTCTAAAACTTTAATAATCAATATCAAAATTCTAAAATGAGAATAAATATTGATTTTATCGTCTATTATAATATACATATATAGTTGTAATATGAAAACTATAGAAGTCTGATTCCACCAACAGGATATATTAGTAAATAAATTTAAAGAATTTTACTGGCCATCTCTGTTCAATCCTTTATTTAGATAATAGTTTACAACATTTCGCTCTTCATTAAGAGCCTCTTCAGGTATCTATATACATATGAAAAAATAAATAAATAAAAAAAAAAAAATTTTTTAACAATATAGAACTCAAGGAAATTATAATGCGTTGTTAAAATAAAAAAATAAAAAATCTTTTCAATAATTACACAGTAATGTTGTTACAACAATCCATAAATTTAGTGGTATAAAGAATGTAATAAATAATTATATTAACACAATTAAAATTGTGTATGTCAAAGATGATTCTTATCCACTTATATCCTAATCTTAGTACCTCTTTGTACAAAACAAGGCTAAACATCTAAGGCTTCATACACAATATCAATTTCATTATATACATTTATATGGAACACATGTCGAGTGTCAAAACTGGTCTAGGAACATCAACCAAAGTGGCTATAGCTTAAAAATATAAAATTGTAAATCCATTGTAAACTAAGAGAGTTGTTAAAGTATTAAGAGCTTATAATCAATAATTTAAAATAACTAACTATATAAAAATAAAAGAATGCCATTAAGGTTGACATCCAACAACCTTACAAAATTCAGTAAAATTCAAACAATTGAATAGACGGAAAATCTCTTTAATACTAACTTAAACATCATTCGCACTTGAAAGCTATAGTAATCTGTTAATAAAATATTTAAAAGTTTTATGTAGATTTTCAGTATCAGTAATTCTATTACAAGTGTAGTTCTTTTCAATGAAAATCATTTCAGATAACAATCTCCTATAGTGATCATTTTCATGGTCTAATACATTAGATTTATTTATCATATTCAATTCAAATGTATGTCCAGTATCTTTGCAATGTTGTACCAAAGCTGATTTTGAATTATTAGTCCTAATATCATATTTATGTTCATTTAGTCTGACCTTTAATCTACGACCTGTTTGACCTACATATTTAACATTACAGTTATTACAATTAAAACAATAAACTACATTGGTACAATCATTAATGTCAGTTTTATCTTTGCCTAAATCGTTATTACATTTTAACTTATTAATATTTTTATAAATTAACTGTACAGAGTATTCTCTACAAATGATGTTCAGCTTTCTTTCTAAATTTGGATGGTATGGAAGAATTAAATATTTCCTACCATTACAACTATTATTGACATTACAAGTTATTGTATTATTGTTGCTATTATAGAACTTTTTTATCCTTTGTTTTAAATAGTGATTGACAAAATTGATAGGGTAATAATTTTCAACAAGAACTTGTCTTATATACGTAAAGTTTTTTTCTAGGTATTGAGGAGATGATAATTTTAGATTTCTATCTACCAAACCAGAGACTATGGCTATTTTTTGTGATAAAGGAGAATGAGATAAGAAATTCAAATAACTGTTAGAATGTGTGGGCTTGCGGTACCAATCTGTATAAATGAAACCATTTTTTACCTCTATTGATATATCTAAAAAATTTAAAATGTTGTTAGTGGGTGTTTCATATGTGAATTGGATTTTTTTGTCATATTGATTAAAAATATTTAAGATATATGGTAACCTATTTTCATTTAAACAAAGAAGGCAATCGTCAACATATCTGTGATACAAAATAATATCAGAACCACACTTATACAGACATTCCTGTTCCAAATCTTGCATGACTAAATCAGCCAGAATTGTATATTGACAAGGTTGAGGAAGTTTTGAAAGATGATACCTTATACAAAGTTATTAAAAATAACCCTTTAAATAAAATAGAGAAATTAGCTGACCAACATATAAAACACATTAATAATATTAATGCTTTTGATTTCAAAAATAAAATTTCCCTAATTTCTAATAAAACTAATTTAGCCAAAGCTTATGGCTTGATTAAATTGCATAAGAACAACCACCCTATGCGCATCATTGTCTCTGCTTGTAATAGTCCCACTTATGTTTTATCCAAAATTATTTCTGATTTTTTGTCTAATAATCTTCCTAAAAATCCACATTCACTAAAAAATAGTTACGAAATAAAAACAAAACTTTCAACCTTTCAACTTCCTGATAATTTTATTTTTTCAAGTTTCGATGTTGTGGCTTTATACAATAACGTCTATATAGAAGCAGTTACTAAATCCATAGAAAAAAGATGGCACCTTCTTCACAATAAGACTAATTTAACACTTTCTGAATTTATCAATGTAATCACATTTATCATGGATAATAATTATTTCGTTTTTAATAATACAATTTACAAACAGATTTTTGGTTCTGCCATGGGCAGCCCTATCAGTCCAATTCTGGCTGATTTAGTCATGCAAGATTTGGAACAGGAATGTCTGTATAAGTGTGGTTCTGATATTATTTTGTATCACAGATATGTTGACGATTGCCTTCTTTGTTTAAATGAAAATAGGTTACCATATATCTTAAATATTTTTAATCAATATGACAAAAAAATCCAATTCACATATGAAACACCCACTAACAACATTTTAAATTTTTTAGATATATCAATAGAGGTAAAAAATGGTTTCATTTATACAGATTGGTACCGCAAGCCCACACATTCTAACAGTTATTTGAATTTCTTATCTCATTCTCCTTTATCACAAAAAATAGCCATAGTCTCTGGTTTGGTAGATAGAAATCTAAAATTATCATCTCCTCAATACCTAGAAAAAAACTTTACGTATATAAGACAAGTTCTTGTTGAAAATTATTACCCTATCAATTTTGTCAATCACTATTTAAAACAAAGGATAAAAAAGTTCTATAATAGCAACAATAATACAATAACTTGTAATGTCAATAATAGTTGTAATGGTAGGAAATATTTAATTCTTCCATACCATCCAAATTTAGAAAGAAAGCTGAACATCATTTGTAGAGAATACTCTGTACAGTTAATTTATAAAAATATTAATAAGTTAAAATGTAATAACGATTTAGGCAAAGATAAAACTGACATTAATGATTGTACCAATGTAGTTTATTGTTTTAATTGTAATAACTGTAATGTTAAATATGTAGGTCAAACAGGTCGTAGATTAAAGGTCAGACTAAATGAACATAAATATGATATTAGGACTAATAATTCAAAATCAGCTTTGGTACAACATTGCAAAGATACTGGACATACATTTGAATTGAATATGATAAATAAATCTAATGTATTAGACCATGAAAATGATCACTATAGGAGATTGTTATCTGAAATGATTTTCATTGAAAAGAACTACACTTGTAATAGAATTACTGATACTGAAAATCTACATAAAACTTTTAAATATTTTATTAACAGATTACTATAGCTTTCAAGTGCGAATGATGTTTAAGTTAGTATTAAAGAGATTTTCCGTCTATTCAATTGTTTGAATTTTACTGAATTTTGTAAGGTTGTTGGATGTCAACCTTAATGGCATTCTTTTATTTTTATATAGTTAGTTATTTTAAATTATTGATTATAAGCTCTTAATACTTTAACAACTCTCTTAGTTTACAATGGATTTACAATTTTATATTTTTAAGCTATAGCCACTTTGGTTGATGTTCCTAGACCAATTTTGACACTCGACATGTGTTCCATATAAATGTATATAATGAAATTGATATTGTGTATGAAGCCTTAGATGTTTAGCCTTGTTTTGTACAAAGAGGTACTAAGATTAGGATATAAGTGGATAAGAATCATCTTTGACATACACAATTTTAATTGTGTTAATATAATTATTTATTACATTCTTTATACCACTAAATTTATGGATTGTTGTAACAACATTACTGTGTAATTATTGAAAAGATTTTTTATTTTTTTATTTTAACAACGCATTATAATTTCCTTGAGTTCTATATTGTTAAAAAATTTTTTTTTTTTTATTTATTTATTTTTTCATATGTATATAGATACCTGAAGAGGCTCTTAATTAAGAGCGAAACGTTGTAAACTATTATCTAAATAAAGGATTGAACAGAAGTGGCCAGTAAAATTCTTTAAATTTATTTACATATATAGTTCCATGCTGGATTTATAACACTCCTTTGGGGGTCGTGCAGGAAGGAGGGCCCTGGGGCCGTATTCAGTAATTATCTCGCGAACGAGATGATTAATTCAGTAGACGTCGGACGACAAAATTTTACGTGTAACATGTAACATCATTTAAGAACGGCTCTAAAACTTTCATAATCAATATCAAAATTCTAAAATGAGAATAAATATTGATTTTATCGTTTATTATAATATACATATATAGTTTCATGCTGGATTTATAACACTCCTTTGGGGGTCGTGCAGGAAGGAGGGCCCTGAGGCCGTATTCAGTAATTATCTCGCGAACGAGATATACCTAAAGAAGCTCTCTGCTTGGTCAATACAGGTCGTATCGCTTGTGAGACGCTTACAAAGTAACCCTGCTCTTGAAAATAAATACATAATTCTGTTACGTACCAAATTCGAACTTTTGGCTTCGTGATTTTATTACATAATTTGATATTGAATACGTAATTTCATTACGTTGAAAATAATGATTTACGAAACAAAAATACGTAATTCATTGAAAATTAAATAATTTTAGTACGTAATGATTATGATGGAATGGGGTCAAAAATACTTAATTTTCTGCTTTTGTGAGAAAATTTATAAGTAATTAAACGACACGATAAGAATTTTTTTGTTCTCTAGCGGAAAAAATAAATAAAACATTTAGAATCCTTCTAAAAGTTATTGCAAGAATCTGAAAAAAGAAAAACGAAACAAACTGAAACATTTTGATAATTTTTGTAAGAATTTGAACAAAACACTCAGAGTATTTCAGTTTGTTTCATTTTCTTTCATTTCTTTTCGTTTTTATTCATTCTATTTCATTTTCTCTCACTTTCTTTCAATTTTTTTAATTGTATTTCAACACTGGCGAAAAAAATTTAATAAAACATTTAAAATCATTCTAAAAGTTATTGTAAGAATCCGAAAAAAACGAAAAAAACTGAAACAATCTGAAACGTTTTAAAAATTTTTATAAATATTGAGATAAAACACTCAGAGTATTTCAGTTGGTTTCATTTTCTCTCATTTTATTTCATTTTCTTTAATTTTCTTTTATTGGATTTCAGCACTAATAGAAATAATAAATAAAACATTTTAAATTTCAAAATGTTTCAGTTTCTTTCAATTTCTTTCGTTTTTTTCCGGATTCTTACAATAACTGTTAGAATAATTTAAAATGTTTTATTTCTTTATTCCGTTAATGCTGAACTATAGAATAAAAAAAAATTAAATAAAATGAGAGAAAATGAAACAAACTGAAATACTCTGAGTGTTTTGCCCAAATTCTTACAAAAATTATCAAAATATTTCAGTTTGTTTCGTTTTTTTTTTCAAATTCTTGCAATAACTTTTAGAATGCTTCAAAATGTTTTATTTATCTTTTCCGCTAGGGTTTTTCTTTGCGACCTACAATAATATGTGTCAGATTCGCGGACTTCGTACCGAGCGATCGTCTCACCGGTTCTGTCTCTATCCTATCTTTCTCTTCTTTTCCTTTTTCGCCGCTTAGTTCAAAGTTGGCGGATGGAATCCCATCAGTATATTCACGGGGTTTTTTATATCGGTGATCGAATTTTTGTTTACTATGTTTCTTTTTAAATCTTTTTTCTATCTCTTCTGCTGCTTGTGTTTGTGCGGCGTTGAGGAGAATTTTCTCTTGTGTTTCTAGTTTTGCCATAGAGATTTATGGCATTTAATTATTCCTCTTATACTGCTGTGGGATTTCCTCAGCAGTTTTTTAAAATTATTATAAAGTTCTGCCAAGTTTTTTGTGTATGTTTTTTTTTTACTTTTTGGGTTATGTCTTCGAGCGAAGATCGATAGTGATTTTTTTTACTTGAAAAACTGCGAAAATAATACATATTTGAAACAGAAGCACATGAGCTTCTTTTATTCATCGTATAATGTGTTTATCGATAGGATAAATCTCTGTATATCGCGAATGTTGATTCAAGCAGTGATACTTCATTCTACCGAAAATGCAATACTTTACGTTTTTTAGCCGTGTAATTGCTAATGATACTGGCTGAAAAATTTTGATTCTAAATAGACTTTAAATATTTATCCTAACGTAATTTAACGGCCAAACTTTAATTTTATTCTCGCTATTTATAGGATACAACCGGGTTGTCTTTGATTGGCCTTATAAAGCTTTAATTTATCATTTCTCTATAAGTTACAATAGTGTGATGTGTGTTCGGTGTCGGGTGTTTACAAACAATTTGTGCGATAGTGCGCGGTATAGAGATCTAATTCTTTTAAATTTGATTTTGGACTGGATTTCGAACGAGATCCTTATTATCGCTTAATATATTATGTTAAAGTGACTCTTATAAGTTTATAATTGATGGTCTGGTCTTCGAGAAAGACCCTTGTTATTATTTATTTTATTGTCTTAAAACGATCTTTGCATAAGTGTATAGTTTCCCTAGTGGAAATCAAATCTGTGAATAACTGGGAATAACGGGAAATAACTGGGAATAACTGGGAATAACTGTTATAAACTGTTCAGTTTGAGACAGGAATAACAGTTATTTCCAGTTATTCCCAGTTATTCACAGTTATTCCCAGTTATTCACAGATTCGATTTCCACTAGGGTTAGAATATATTTTCGCGAACCTAGTGTTGTAAGATTGTATATACTCGTATTTAACCACTGTGACAGGTTTCAAAACATTTGACAAGTGTGACACGGGTTCTTCTCAATAATGGCGCAGATGTGACGCGCTGGACGTATTTTTCCTTCGGTCCGTCATACCCGCATCTCGCTTTTTCTATTGAGACTAGCTGTTACTCTTTTCCATCTCTAAGGCAGTCAGTGAAGCGATATTTCCAGAGAGATGCTCTAATAAAGATGAAGGAAGAATAGATAATTCTTCCTCCAGAATAGTTGTCAAGACCACTGTAGGAGTACAAATTGGGAATATAATTTCCTTTCAACACAAACATTAGTTACGTCGACCCAATGAGGAATGGTAATGGGATTAATGCCGTAATCGTGCTTTTTTTTCTCCTTTTATTGGTTATCTCGTTTCCGATATGTACCCATTACCATTCCTCAGTGGATCTACGCATCTAATATTGGTATGAAATGTAAGATTCTTTTTGCCTAATCCTCACTCCGGCAGAGGTCTCCACAACTGTCATTGAGGAAAGATCATCTATCTCTCTTTCATCATCATTGGAGCATCTCTCCGGAAATATCGCATCAACAGCCCGCACAGAAATGGAAAAGGGCAACTCGTCCAAAATTAATCGAATGAAAACACAAAACTGTTCACGTCGATAGAAAAAGCGAGATGCGGCAATGACGGTCCGAGTCAAGCAAACACTCAGCACGTCACATCCGCACCATTACCGAGCAAGAACACTGTCAAATTAAACACCGTCATAGACAGCGGTCATAATTGAAAAAAGAATAAAGAATAAATTGTCTATGATGTGATATGATGTAGCGCGCTTTTGTACGACCCCAACGGGCACTGAACCCAAAATAATGATTTTTCAACGTAATTAAGAGCTTTCCTTAAAAGTCATCAAGTCAAAGTATAAATTGAACAATATCACGTTGAGTACTCTACACCATCACTTCGTGCGTATAAGAGCATCCAGATATAAACACAATTCGTTAGCGTCACTACCCGTGAAATTCCGCGAATTCTTTGTATACACTATACACGCAAGCAAGCACAATTATGACACTGAACACCAAAAGAACCAGTCAAGGTCAGTCTGGTCAAAGCCGTTGCATCCAAGATTCGAATCCAAACTCTCCAAACCTGTATACCGTCAGGACACCGCAAATAAATTGTTTCAAAAAGGCCAGTCAAGGTCAGACCGGTCAAAGCTATTGAATTTAGGATTTAAAATGTTTCCAGAAATAAACAAGACTCGAATGAATGATCTTGAGTCAGATATAGTCTAAATTTGTTCAAGCTTTTTAAAAAAAAGACCATTAAAACATAATTTTCACAGTAGTATTATTGAACATTTTTCACACACATTGATCACAAAATTACATGACACTTGCAAAATCTGCAGCTCGTCATTCCTTGCATTTATCAATTTGATAAAAATCTCCATCAATAGAGATACGCTGTGAAATGATGAACTTCCTTTCTCTTTCCAGGTCGAAAATAAAAAATGTTGCTTACGTCGCTCGATATAAAAACCTTAGTAACATCGCTCGAAAAAAAATATACAGTAATTTTCAAAAAAATGAGAAAAACAGAAAAAAAACTGAACAAAATTCTCCTCAACGTTGTCTGCACATAGGCAATAGAAGAGACACGAACAAAAGAAAAAATGAGAAAGAATTTAAACTATGGTAATTAACCATAGTGAACTTTAAAATTGAGAAAAATAAAGAAAAAATGAACTAAGAACCCCGGGAATTTAACAGGGTGGATTCCATCCGCCAACCCTGAAACGAACAGTAGAAAACTGAAAAGGGATAGGAAAGAGAAAAAGCCGGCAAGAGAACCGTTCGACTCAAGGTCCGCGCACCGAATTCCGTAATCGTCCCTGTCCAATAAGGAAGAAAAAAATAATAATATTTGTCCATTAAATACGATAGAACAAACGAAAACAGGCCGAATGATCATTCTTGTAGACCAAACGAAACTGTCAGTTTACATGCTCCAAACTGTCTTCTTTTCGTGCGTATTCGCTTGTTATAAGGAAGTCCATAGCTAGAAAGTGTGGTAGCCCTCCAAAAAATGTGATTATTTTCAATAGAGTTCATGAAATATTTTGATAAATTCTCACAAAATATTCTATTAAATCATTTGGAAATAATTTATCTAATAACTTATAAAATAAAAAAAGTTATTACATGAATTGTTACTGAAAAGACTTTGAAAGAACTCCTAAAAGGAAAACAAGAATCGTTTCAGAAATCTTCCTATAATTCCACTCACAGAATGATTTAGAAAGATTTTTAGGATTATCTAAAGTATTTTTATACAAAACGATTTTAAAGTTTTTTTTTTTAACTTTTATGCAATATTTCAAGAACTTTTATTTATTATTTGTTCAATAGAAAGTTTTAACTTTATTGTTGACTATTATTCCCTATAAATACAATTATTTGTAAATTATTCATTTAGAAATAAAATTAAAATATGAAAACAATAAATTTAAATCAAGAATCTGGGAACTGTAAATAAGTGTAAATTAAAGGAAAGAACTATAAGTAATTATAAGTAACTGTTATCTATGTCTCAATTCTGAAATTTTTTAATACTTATTTATAATTATATATATTTATTTAGAGTTAAAAACAATTATTTATAATTATTTGCAGAAATCTTGTCCATATGGGTATATGCAGTGATTCTTGTATTAATTAGCATAGATTAGGATTCAAATTTGAGACAGCAAATTACAAATCTATCGCTTAACAAGAATTCATGAGATAAATTCAAGCGTTACGTTTTCTTTTATTACAAATTATATAAATTATTACGGAAAGATTTTGAAATTATTTCATGTAATATTTTGTGGGAATTTACCAAAAGATTTCATAAAAACTTTTTAAAACGACCTTGAAAAGATTTTGGAAAAGAATCCTTTAGATAATCATGAAAATATTTTTGAATGATTCTGTAATTAAAGCTGTGGGAAGATTTCTGTGATATTTTTTGCTTTCTTTTAAGCAATCCTTTCAAAATCCTTTCAATAAGAATTCATGTAATAACTTTTTTTATCATATTAGAAAATCCATGCGCGCAAGCTTATGCCCTATATCTAATCTAAATGTATAAATTTTTATGTCGTCGTAGGCCGTATTCGGTGGAATACCTATAGACCACGCTAAATTTGTATAGGCATTGCATACGTTCATGCTAATATCTCGACGATATTTTCTCTGTCAATACTCCCTTAGGGAGTATTGACAGCTCTATACTCCCTAAGAGAGTATTGACAGATCGAGATATCGCACAGCATAGCCGTATATGACGCGAGTGACATCGATTCGTAGGTTAGTGAAAACAAAAGAATGTCGTTAGATATGTCAATGCTCATACAAATTCATATAAAATCTTAACTTTACAGAATGTTTTGTTTAAACAAATTTTCAAAGTTAAATAGTTAATAAGTAAATAATGACATTATTTACTTTTTTTTAATAAAACATATATCATTAATTTTAAAAAATCATTTTTATAGTTCCTCATACGGCCTACCAACGACATAAACTTATCTACGTAACTTGGGAGTACGAAGGATGAATATAGGCGAGACTAAAGTGCTTGTCGCTTGAACAGCAGTCAGTCTCGGGCGCGCTTCGCGCGCCCTCGACCAACTGCTACTCAAGCGACAAACACTTTAGTCTCGCCTATATTCATCCTTCGTACTCCCAAGTTACGTATATAACTAATAATGATTAACTGTGAATATAGTATTATTTTCTGTTCATTATTAAAAAACAATAGTTGCATATCTATTAATATCTACATCAGGCAAGAAATTGATGTTATATACTAATGTATCAGAGCAGTCTACACTGTAAAAAATTTTTCGGAACTTTACATCGCTGAGCATGGTAAGTATCAGGACCCTCGCTGAGCGTGTTAAATACACATGAAAACCGGTAAAATTACATGATCCATCGTTTCTAACTTACATTCGATATAATTTAATAAAAAATATACGTTAAACGTTTATTACTGATGACACGATGAATTTTGAAAAGATTATTTAAAAACATCAATTAGTAAGAATAAAACATTTCTTATTGTGTTTAAAATGTTTTTCTGTTGTCGCGAAAGTTCACGTATGTAATGTATTTTTACCGGACAGCCATGTTGATACTGACTATAACATTACACTGCTACACTGAAAAACTTTCTGCTTGATAGTTGCCCTTCTCCTTGACTACACTAGCGCTACGCGTTCGGCGCAAACGGTGTGCCGAAAACGACAAAGGAAGTTGAGAAGTTATTCGCTTAGCTATTACCCCCACTCAAGACCAGTAATAAGCCTTGTGAAAAGTCGACGCTTTGAGCCGAAAAGTCTGCCCTTCAAGCCAAAAGAGTTCAACCACTGAACATATGCATGAATCTTCCCTTTACATTCGTCATGGGCGCTGCTATCGCGCTCTTGTGCGTTCTCAATGCGCCCGAGGGACTAGCCACTAATCCCTTTTACGGCGCGCGTACTATAGTGCGTTTTGGCGCTCAGGTTGAACTCTAAAGTCTACACTGAGAAAAATAGATTATAACTTTAGTTATAGATAGTAATAAAAATTACTATATTTTATAGGAGAGCTGGGACATTTCTGCATTATAACGATTTTTATTACATTTATAACAAATATTACTATAAATTTGATAAGGTTGGCAACAATCGTTTAAGAAATGAAACTATATCTTATTAGAAAAATTGTTATATTACATAGTAAAAATTATGCTATAGTAAAATTTGTTATGACAGAGTAAAAATATTTGATATCTTATGTTGGAATTAACCTTTAAAGGACGGGACTGGTCGATATATCGACCACTTAAGTATCATAATATTTTTGAGTAATTTTAAGGATAATATTATGTTAAAACACTCAAAAATATTATGATACTTGAGTGGTCGATATATCGACCAGTCCCGTCCTTAAAAGGTTAATGTTATAAAAATAATAAATTTTATTATGAATATAATAAATTTTACTATTTCAAATAGTAATGTCGAGTCGATGATCTGTAAATTTATTTCTAACCTCAAAATTTTCTACCAAATTGAAAGTATAGTTGTGTAACATATGTAGACGATTCGAAATTTTATAAGTAACATGTCGTAATGGCGCAGTCGGTAACGTTCACGCTTTCCAGTCTCGAGGTCCCGGGTTCGACTCCACTTCAGGTCAGTTTTTTTCTTAGGTAATTTATTTTAAAAAAATTGATTAATAAAATTTAAATTAATAAATATAATGAATTTAAAAAATTTCAATGACAAATTTCGGGTACAAAAAAAAAAAAAAAATTTTTTTCTACATATGTTTTCATAAATTTTATTATGTAATATAGTAATTTTTATTATAACGCAGAAATGTCCCACTCGTACGATATAATATAGTAATTTTTAATACAATCTATAGTTATATTTATTATAGGATTTCTCTCAGTGTAGTAGCTAGACTTTTTAGTTCTCAGTGTACTGAAAATGAACTGTGCCTGCTCCGATCACCTGTGCATAACGCTGTTTTCACTAACCGGCGCTTTACATATACCCGATCGGCGCTTTACATATGCCCAATCGGCGCATACGAAACTCAAATCTGAGTAACTGCTACTACGATTGCGCGTATACCCCAAACGTAACGAATCAGAGTAGCACATAACCTTGAAGGTTACAGGCTGCACCGATAGTCTTTCAGTGTAAGCACGGGGAAAATACCGCGATCACAAGGGAGTAGCCACAAATAGACCGTGTCGTGTCGTGTTGACGAAAATGAGTTTGAAATCTATTAAATTGAGACTCTATGCTCATTGACCATTGGTTCAAAAGGCATTCATAGAGTCTCAATTTAATAGATGTCAAACTCATTTTTCGTCGTCACAACACGACACGGTCTATTTGTGGCTACTCCCTAATAGGACCTATGCTCAATGCTCAGCGATGTAAAGTTACATAAAAATGTAACTTCACATCGCTAAAACATGTAATTATTTACAGAAAACTGATATAGTTACCAGAAATTTTTTTACTGTGTACGCGCCATCAATTAAATTTATTTAATTCATGAGATACGGAAAACTTCGAGAAAAATAAATCCCATATAAAAGATGTATTATTACTTTATTCATTTTCTTATCATTATTTTAAAAAATAAAGAAAATGGTAAACTTTTATTATGTTTTAGACTTCTTAAATCTTAAAAACGTGCAAGCATTTTCAAAATTTAAATAACGTAAACCATTACAAAGTCAAAAGTTATTTTAAAAATATAGCTTTTTACATACATAATTTTTAATATTAACCTTGTAACGTTTCTCCCTTTCGGGAGGGGGAAATACGTGTAACTCCTGTTGCCAGACGCTTCAGTGAGTTACCAGGGTAAGATCGGCAGGAGTTGGAGGGATCGGACGGTGGAAAGTAAAGGAAAGTAACCGGGTTCAACACGTTTGGTTATGTTAGGGAGTACCTTGGCTTTATTGTACTCATAAAACTCATGTACAACGACGATTACAATGTGAGACGATAATAATGTACTAATCAAAACTAAACCTGATATTTTCATATAATGCAAATAAACTAACCTAACCTTAATAAAACATAATTTACAAAAGTAATTTAGTTCTTTGTTTAAATCGGCCACTTGACGGCCATTCCATAAATGAAATCAATTAATAATCTTTAATGAATCTGAATTTGTTAATTTGAGTTTAACTAAAAGATTCTACGGTCTGAACGGTCTAAATTATACCGGCGGCTTTTACCTGCAACAATGTGCAAAAACAAAAGAGACAAATGATTAATAATTAAATAAATATTTGAATAGGCAGCGGCACCTAATAACGCAATACTTAATACGACGGTAATAATAATGGTGGGTAGCCGGCTCCCTTGATTATCTAAGTTACAAATCTCTATAGGTACGCGGGACCTTTAAGTAATGTAAAGATAAAGGGTGGCCGACACCCTTAACTTATTCTAATATCTAATATTTACACGCGGTCGGACGGAGTCCTTAAACTAATATGAAACAAGTAATGGGTGGACGACACCCTTAATATATTCTATCAATCACGTAAACGCGGACGCGACAGCTATGGGTAGACAATACCCTTAATTAAGCCAGTGGCGAAATGTGAAATAGAATATAAGATTTTGGGTGGACGTCACCCTTAAATTCAACGGCGCAAGTTCGGCATTGCGGCGGCGGCAAAAGGTTGCGAGTGTGCTCTAGGCAGATAGATTTACGCCTGTGTGCTCACTTGACGTAACTCTAGTACTGCCAGCATATGCACTGTAGTGTAGACCTGTGTGCTCACTTGGTCTACCCTCATGTGCAAGAGAGAGAAGCTCTGCCTAAGCTGTGGTGCTCCATAAGCCAAGGCAGCCAGCTACTACCTGTCTCATTCTCTCTTAGCCTTGTGTGCTCACTTAGGTAGAGGGAGGGGAGAGACCGTAGTCTACACTGCTCTACTCTGGTTAGCTTCTCGGCCTCTTATATACTCCGGTCTCATTTTTCCCGATGCGTGCAACGACGTTTGAAGTTGCCACCTGGCGGCTGAGCTAAGAACTACTGTTCTATAGTAGCTTGGCCGTCAGGCGGGAAATTTGAATGCGCGGGTATGTATACTCGTCGCAACTTTTAATTATCGTCTTTGATTTCCAAGATATATATTAAGAGAATTCCAAGATCGATCTCTGGATATAGTCATGTAAACATAAATTTTGAATCTTTCAAATTTTGTTTCCTCTTACTATTAGTTTAGTTTAGTCTTCTTTTAATGACAATTATTTGAGGTTGTTTTAAAATTTTAAACAATATAACATCTATTAAAAAAAATAAACACACAAGTAAATAAATAAACAAAAATCTGGAATGTAATTATTTAATAATTACAACTGGTTTTTTGATTGTTTCGAAGGTTTTCTTGTTGATTTCATTCTCTTAGAACCTTTTTTCTTTCACACTAGTAATATAAGTTTTCTTAAAACATAAAAAAGACCTCCGAAAAATAGTAAAACCAGTCGAGTCATAATTATTAAATAATTATATGACAAATTCTTGCTTATTTGTTTATATGTTTATTTATTTTTAATAAATATTATATTGTTTAAAACTTCAAAACAATCCAAAATAATTGCCATTAAAAGAAGACTGAAATAAATTAATGGTGAAAGGAAACAAAATTTGAAAAATTCAAAATTTATGTTTACATGTTTTTATTTACATGAATATTAAATTTTGTGTTATTAGATTAGTATTATTGCTTTTTTTTTAAATGATACTTTCAAGGAGTCATTCAATTGACGAAATATTTATTGAGAATCTAGCTCATAAGACTACATGCGCACTACTTGTAAATGTTGTTATATTTTTTAAAATTATTTATCAATTAATGTGAAATTTTTTTTTTATTTAAGCATTTTCAACCTCACAGAAGAGGTTATTTTGCATACAAAGCAATACAATTAAATAAAATACATTGGATTATGTAATTGACAGTGTATAGAGAATTCAGGACCGAAGTAACACTTGAGTAACACATCACTTAAACTTACAAGGAGAGTGTTTCACCTTCGGGTCACCGTTTTTGCTCAAATTTAGGGAATGTTTTCTGGATGCAGAAATATGAAGATAGCCAAAATTTTAGAGGCCAACGCTCAATATTTCCCTAGTTATAGGCCATGGAAGAAAATCACTAGAAAATTTCCTAGATTTTCAAACGCTTATAGTTCCTCAGCATCAGTAGCTAGAAGCTTTAACCTTATTTTAATTGAAAGCTAAGCTGAAATCCTTTCGAAATAGTAGTTACAGCATATCGAAATATTATTTTTTCCCAAAGTTATAACGTAATAAAGATTGAACCCAATTTTAGCTTTTATTATTAATTAATGTTTTAAACAAAAAATTCATGTCTAATCTTTATTACCCTCTAACTTTAGGAAAAAATAATATTTTGTGATGCTATAGGTGCTATTTCGAAAGGGTTTGAGCTCAGCTTTCATTTAAAAAAAGGTATAAGCTTCTAGCTAACAATGATGAGATACTATAAAAATCTAGTGACTTTTTTAGTGATTTTCTTTAATGGCCTGTAACTATAGGGAAATATTGAGCGTTGGCCTCTAAAATTTCGGCTTTTTTTATGTTTCCGCATCCAGAAACAGTCCCAAAATTTGAGCAAAATTGGTGACCCGAAGGTGAAACACTCTCCTTGTTAGTTTTATCACTTTGATTTTTTTTCTTTCACACTTTAATGTCACAACTCTTGAGAAATAAACCCATTAAGATGCACACTTACCTAGTTGGATTTATCAATAAAAATCTTGCTGATAATGGCAGAAAATACTGCATTTTGTTGAGTTTTGAGACGAAGGACATCCGCTGGTCATTGTATTGAGGGCACTGCCAAAGAATATGGTCCAAGTCCTGAGTGTCATTTCCACATTTGCAGCTAGCATTAATGATTAAACCTTGCTCTATTTATTGTGACTACAACATCTCTACATAGTTTCAACTTGGTAAAATAAGGGTTTTTAGATTCATTATGGAAACAATTGAAGAATTCGACTCCCTTTGTTCTGCCAGAGTTTGTAATAGTTTCAATGGTATTCTTTATTGCAATTTTCCTTAAAACTTCTTTTAAGTTGGTGAAAGGAATTTTATGAGGATATGCTAGAATATAAAGAGATGCTTCTTTTGCACTTAAGTCTGCAGCTTCTTTGCCAAGAGTGCCTATATGAGCCGGAATCAAGATAAATATGATTTTACTACCATTTGGAGTCTTGTTTAAGAACTTTTTAACTTATCATTTGATTTCAAAGTAATAAAAATTCGTTTTGACGTTGAGCTTGGGGTTTTTTAAGAGATATTAAAGAACTTAGATTATCGCTGAATATAATGTAGTTATAGTTTGGTTGCTTTAGGGCTATCTCAACACCATTTAGCAGTCCAATATTTTTTGCTGTATAGATTGACGAGGATTTGGGTAGGCTACTTATTTGGTTTATGTTGCGTATGGTACAAATACAGGCGGTTCCTGTTGAAAGTGAATCATCGGACTTACTTCCATCTATAAATATTGGTATGGCATGCTGAGATTCTACAAACTTGTCTACATCAAGATTAGGACCTCTGGATCTTCTTAACCTTTAGGGCCGGAGTTTTGAAAAATTTGAAAATCGAATTTTTCTATAGGAATGTGGTCTAAGGTCCCTGAGTTAGAGCCAAACTAAGTTGCGATGTTGGTGAGTCAGACCCCTTACGCCTAGAGGCGTATTCCGGCCTTCTGAAGGTCTTTCCAAAGTCAGTATTGATTTCAAGTATTTGCAGATTTAGACCATAATCATAAACGTACAGATTGTAGTGATTGTTAACATGTATTTGTTTGAAGTCTTCATCTAGATTTATAATGCAATCCATGAGAAAATTTTTGCTTTTACTTAGTTTCTTAGATAATTTTTTTGTTATGAGTTGAGTGACCATGTACAAGCAGATTTTTATTATATAACACTTTTGCCAAGTAATTTAGGCACTGATATTTTGCTCGGTCTTTAATCGTAGAGAGTTTTGATTCAGACAGCAGAATATTGGTGGATGTGCTATTTCTACATCCAATGGCTAGTCTGATGGCCATATGCTGAATTACTTCAAGTTTAAGTCAGTTAGCTTTATGAGATGGACAATAAACAAAAGAACAATAGTCTACTAGTGAGCGGATCATACTTTTGTATAGAATAGGCATGGAATCAGAATCAGCTCCCCACGAAGTGCCTCTGATATATTTTAGAATATTCATCGACCTATAACACCTTTTTTGAACTTGCTTAATATGTTCAGAAAAAGGGAGTTTCGGATCGAAGATGATCCAAAGAAACCGTACCTTGTCACTAACTAGTATCACTTTTTCCTTGATGGTTATTGAAAGTCCTTCAGAAGGTTCGTCTTCGTTTTCTTTTTGTTCGTTATTGTCTCGTTTGCGAAAGTGCATGAGAGTAGGTTTATGAGGTGCTAAGTCAAGATCAATATGGCGTAAATTATCATAAATAACGTGCACTGCCTGTTGTAGAAATGGATTACTTTCTAAAACTGATTTTGAGCTATAGTAAATAGCAACGTCATCTGCAAACTGCGACATATTAATTTTTTTTGGTATACTTTTTATAACTGTAGTAACATAAATACAATACAAAAGAAGACTCAGAACTCCTCCTTGCAGAACTCCTTTATTTGCTTCTAAGTAAGTGGAATTCATAGTATCAGTAAAAATCTATCTTTTAGTACCAGTAAATTTAATGAATTAACATAGGTTTGTAGGGCACCCGATAGCCGCGAGCCTCGATATTAGTATATCTAGATCAATATTGTTGAATGCTCCCTGTACATATAGGAATGCAGCGAGGACTTCTTTTCTTTGTGAAAATGCTTGTTCAGTGAAAAGCGTGAAATTTACTAACTAGGAGAGTATCATAACTCCGAATCACGGATTTTGCTCAAACTTCGAGATAAATTTTCAGATGGCAAAATATGGAAAAAGCTAAAGTTATAGTCACAGACGCTCAATATTTCCCTACACTGAAAAAAGGTTGGCGCAAAAGATGCCCTCTTGCGGATATATAATGCTCTAACGGCGGGCTGCCATGTGCGCTTTCCATTTAGAACGTATGCTGTCCGCTTTTGGAAAGCACTCGCGCAACTTTAGCTCATATGTAACGCAAACGTTGAGTATAAGCCTCGTCCTTCGATTTAGGACGACGGTTTAGGACGTGTGTTGCACGGATTAGGACGTATGCTGCACGGAATAAGGAAAACATACATTCAAAACTCGAGCGCTGTTGTTTACCGACACGCGGCGCTAGTAGAGTACCAACCTTTTTTCAGTGTAGTTACAGGCAATTTAAGAAAATCACTGAAAAAGTTACTAGATTTTTAAACGCATGTAGTTCTTTAACATTGATAGCTAGAAGCTTAAAACTTGTTTTTAAATGAAACCTGAGCTCAAATCCTTTCGAAATAGTAGTATAGCATATCAAAATATTATTTCATCCCAAAGTTATAGCGTAATAAAGATTAGACCCAATTACAGAATTTGTAATTAATGAATGTTTTAAAAATGAAATTCAGATCAAATCTTTATTACGCAATAAATAGGATGGTGATCGGAGCCTAGGGTTTTCTTTCCCACTTCCTTCATGACTCTATCAGCGAGGTTTAGGATGAAAAAACAAGGTCGATATTAGAATGGTCACAATTTGACGGATTTATGTGAGTTAAATATGTGATATTGACAGAGGATGCTAACAAACGCTTATGTTCTCCTGTGTTTTAACTTGATTTTATCCGAGTTGATTGGTTCTTGAATGTTGACTTGGCTATCACATGTTTGTATTTGTCGTTGTCAATACTTGCCTTAATGTATGTAACTTGTGAATTTCGGTTAACGTTCAATTTATTCAATATAACTTCTAATAGATTTTCCGAAATCGTCAGCGAAAGAAAGAATAATTCTTTTATATTTGGCTACTAAAGGCCTTATATACACGATTTTCTCTTTGATTATGATGGAATCGGAATTTTTCGTTGAATCACCAACAATAGATTTACTTGCTAAATACAGAACGACACGATTCTTAGAAGCTTTAGTCGAAAATAAAATATTTTCTGAGCCAATTTTTTCACCAATAGCACACGTGTAGTCGGTCAAGATCAAATCCTCTACGCACATCATGACCATGTCCTGCTCTTGCGGGGATCTTTTCACCTTGTGTGGCATCCGCGTAACTTGTTGATGCAAAATCTTTAGAATCAAACGATATAATTTCACTATTTTGAGACAGGTTTCCAAGTACTGAAGCCATCTCCAGAGACTGTCCCCCAGGTGCTGAGGGAACAATCATTTCCACGACTCACACAACACAAAAAAGAGATTAAAAAAATATACATATTCACACAACTAATAAAAAGAAAAGTAGCTGAGCAATACAAACATTGAAAGACTTTGGGCAAAAGCCCCTACACTGAAAAAAAAATCAGCCTTCGTTACTTGGCACTCTGGCTGTCACTACCGGAGTCGCTCTGGCTAAGAGTACGAAAAAGTTTAGTATGTCAATCACACGATACAGTGAGCGCCCGCGGTCTTAAATACAAGAAAAATTTGGAACTTTGCTTTCGTGCAATCGGAGTCTAAGTTTCGACCGAATATCGTCCGATGTCGTCCGATGAAAGACGAAAGTCGTCCGGTTTCGAACGTCTGACGTCCTAAACTCGTGCTACTCACGTACGAAACCGTGCGTGCTATTATCGTACTGCGTATGAGACGAACGGTCAACTAAACTTTTTTCAGTGTATCCGTGTAGTAATGAAGGCTGATTTTTTTTCACTGTAAACAGGTCGAGAGAACCAATTTATACTTAAAGGAATGTAAAACGGACACTACACCTGTACCTAAAAATTTAATCTATATTTTCCTTTTTTTGCAAAACTTGAGGAAAAGAAATGCTTTAGCTTGTAGTATTTACCATCAAGATTATTCAGTTGAATTTTCAAATGAATACATTCATTAGTTTTTCAGAATTTTAGGTTCCAATATTATATATCAACATATTTAAATTTTGCACAAGAAATGTAAAATTCTAAAAAAATAATGAATGAATTCATTTGAAAATTTAACTGAATTATCTTCATGGTACATACTACAAGCTAATGCATTTCTTTTCTTAAAATTTTATACTGAAATAAAAAGATAGTCAATACTTATGAGAACAGGTGTAGTGATCGTTTCACATCTCCTTAACGGGATGTCGGAGTTGTTAGAATCGATTTTTGTTTTTTTTATCTGATTGATATCTCTTTAAATTGACTATTTAGACAAATATAATGACTTGTCCGCGCTAAAGCTACATTAATTCAATAATTTTTGTTAAAAAAAAATCACTTAAATTTGTTATTTTTTCATGAACTTTAAATAAAAATTAGATATCAAGCTTGATAAACCTAACCTCAAAATACTAAACATTGAAAGTTTGTTCATAACTTTTTATGTGTAGTATTTTAATAAATTTCTTGAGTTGTCCGCACTCAGGATTAATCTTATAAATTTTCTTTCTGTAGTGAAAGAATATGATTTGACGCACTGTTTACTCATGAACTTTGAATAAAAATATTATTAATAAAGTTTCTATATAATCCTTTTAACGGAAGATCTACGAAAAAATTTATGAATTCTTATAACAGAGTTAAAGAATCCTTCCCGAATACTTTCATTGAAAGGATTCTGTAATGATGTTATCTCAGCGATATTTTTCTTTTAAAAATAATACAATGAAATATTTCATGAATGATTTATATTATCATTACAAAATCTTTTCAATAAAAGATTTTTTAAAGGTTTCATGAGTTCTTTTTGAATTCTTTCATTGAAAGGATTCTACAATAATGCTATGTCCGTGGTATTTTTCTTTTAAAAATAATACAATAAAATATTTCATAAATTATTCATATTATTATTACAGAATCTTTTCAATGAACGATTTGCTAAAGGATTCATTAATTCTTTTTGAATTCTTTCATTGAAAAGATTCTGTAATGTAGTGTGAATCATTCATAAAATATTTCATATTATTATTTTTAAAAGAAAAATACCCCGAACATAATATTATTTCAGAATCCTTACAATAAAATATTTCTGAATGATTTCAATTCTTTCATGTATTCTTTCAGAATCCTTTCAGAATATTCATGCTTGTAACTTTTCGACGCACTTATGTTAAAATATTCGTTAACAGCGTTTCACGATATAGTTCACACTTTATTATATTTCTATTATAAAACCACGATGTTACTTCGACGAAGTCTTCTTGACAATTGGACGATCCTCTGGTAACTAGTAATGAACTCGCGAATTTCAATTGTTTTTATTATAGAGTACTTGAATAAAAAAATCAGGGAGCGCGGTAGCGCTCCTTACGACAAGTTAGCGCTACGGCTTTCCCTATCTACTTTGAATTTGTGATGTTCAAAGTTAAAACTTTGAGTAAATGATTATGTTTCAATATTTACATATTATTTGATTACAAGTATACATAAAATGATCAAATGTTTTATCTGACAACAAAAAAACATGGCCAAAAGTTAAATTTTCATGATTTTTTAATATTATTACAGGTTAGTCTGTCGATTTTTTCTTTTCTATATTGGGTTGTTTCAGATTTCCGGCGGATGTTAGAGAACGACGGAGAGTTTTTCGTCTGATGTGAGAGAAAGAGACAGAATACGAGTTGTGCGATAGCTAATAAGTGAGAGAGAGAAAGAGAGTATAGAGTGAGAAAAAGAAAGAGAATACGACTTATATCTATTAATAATGAACGCATGTATTAAGGTGAATGCTTTCAGAACATGCTAAATGTATAAAAACATCGCGTAAATAAGCAATATAAGAATTTAGTGTCTCGTTCTATGACCAGCTGCCGCAAAATCACGGGCGTTCATGTGATCACTTCGCGCGTGCGCAGTAAAACGTCTCGTACATAAAATTCAACAGTTGAAAACGGCAAAATTCAAAAGTCGGTATTACCGATTTGGTATTTAAAAATGAAAACAACAACAAATAAAAAAGTAATATTTGCATATTTCAAAACATTCTTAATTAATTAATTAGTTTTTCATACGATATTTAGACAAAATAAGTTTTGTAATAGTTGATTAATTTGAAAGTGCGGAAGAAAATAAGATTAAAATTTATTCGAAAACAAATATTTTATAATAATAATAAATATATATAAAAATTAGGTTGATACAATTAGCTATAAAATTAGTGTTATTTTATTAAAGTATCAGATTATCGGTAAAGTTAATAAATTTATTGAGACAAGAATTTTCGACTTAGAAAAAGTTGTGATATCTCCCCAAAAAACCTTTAAAAAGGTAAAATTACGGCAAGTTAGCTTTAAAAAAAAATCTTTTTCACTATCTCAAAAATAAAAAATATTTTGTCAAAAATTTAAACTAATTTAATACAATCAACTATAAAAAAAATCTATTATATCTCTAAAAAAAGTCTTTAACATTATAGATAATAAAAAAGTGGGAATTTAATTATAACAAAAATATACTTGAAAAAATACTGAAATCAATAATGTGTGGTCAAGTTTTAATATGATTTCAAATAATACTTACAAATGATATTGTAACCTATATTTTGATGATAATAATGAATCAATAAAAAATTTCTTTGAAGTATAAAAAAAGCCATATGAAATGTTATTGAAAATATAAAACTATTTTTAACAAAATTTAAAAAAATAATAACACTTTAATTTAAATAATTAACGTTAAAGTAAGAAAGAAAAGTAATATTACAGCTGTAAACTTGACAGGCCCACCCTTTAAGAGTTATATTTCTTGGTGAACACACATCCATTTAAAACATTTTTTAGGATTGACTTTTTAGAATCCCGTAAGGAAATTAAAAATATATATTAATTTTCACAATTTAGTATTCAATAAACAAATAATCTAATATTATAATATTAATGATATATTTAACTTTTGTAAAGTGGGCCTGTTAAGTTTATAGCTGTAATATTACTTTTATTCTTACTTTAACGTTAATTATTTAAATTAAAGTGTTATTATTTTTTTAAATTTTGTTAAAAATAGTTTTATATTTTCAATAACATTTCATATGGCTTTTTTTATACTTCAAAGAAATTTTTTATCGATTCATTATTATCATCAAAATATAGGTTACAATATCATTTGTAAGTATTATTTGAAATCATATTAAAACTTGACCACACATTATTGATCTCAGTATTTTTTCAAGTATATTTTTGTTATAATTAAATTCCCACTTTTTTATTATCTATAATGTTAAAGACTTTTTTTAGAGATATAATAGATTTTTTTTATAGTTGATTGTATTAAATTAGTTTAAATTTTTGACAAAATATTTTTTATTTTTGAGATAGTGAAAAAGATTTTTTTTTAAAGCTATTATTATTATTTTACCTTTTTAAAGGTTTTTTAGGGTTATAATTACAATGAAAAACTTTAAATTATACAGAAAATGTATTATTGATGTATGATTTTGTTTTATTATTGCGTTCCAAATTGAAACTTAAGATTGCAATATTCTTTATATAATTAAAGTGTTTATAAAATTGAATTATGTGAGAATTAAAATTTTTTATATATCTTAATTTTAAAAACAATTTCGATACTGTATAGTTATTATCGTCTGATAATATTATATATTACGGACATATCATGGCGTTAATTAGTATTTAAAAAAAATTGAATGATTTCAATTTAACAATTTTAAATTTTAATCCTCACGTTATACGTAGATTTTTAATTTGAACAAATTAATTGTTTCACACTCAGGGCAGAAAATGAGCTTTTCGTAGCCTATTTTTAGGAACGAAAATAGCTGTTTATTGCCCTGAGGGAGGAAAATAATTTTTTAGTACATTTTCTTCCCTATTTTCTTCACTGACTCGTTCGTGCATTACCCCCACTGACTAAGTAAAAGAATTTGTTTCCAAACATTCTGAGTCCCGCCGTTGCTCTATGCGACTTTTTAACTTGTAAAAATGGATTAATTAGTTTAGTTTTTTTGTTTAGAATACAATAAATGTTTATTTAAATTAAAGGTAACAAAAAATGATATAATATTGCATAATTCATATTTATATTTACTATAGTAAATATGAAAATTGAATTTTTTTATTTATAGGCAACAAATTTAAATTTAAACAATATATTATTTATTAATGAGCTAAATGCTCATTGTTATTATGAAAATGAAATAAAATAAGATTTATTTTATCTTTTATTTATAAAGAGATCACGTAAATTTTTAATTAAATAACATTTTATTGAATAATTAAATATATCTAGTTTAATTTTTATATTTTTTTAAGTATATTTAAATGAGAATTATGCAATATTGTATTATTTTTGTTACTTTTTATTTCAGTAAACATTTATTGTATTCTTAACAAAAAAATTTAACTAATAAACCCATTTTTACAAGTTAACTAGCTCGCCACAGCGGCCCTTTGGGCTTTAAGCTAAATTTAAGCTTTGAAATAGCTGAAAATTAGCTGAATCAAGCTGAATTTAAGCTTGTAGTGAACTTGGTAATAGCTAATTTTAAATTTTGTATATAACGATTTATCATAACATATAAGTTTAAGATTAATGATAGATGAAAAATAGGTAATAATATCTTTTTTACAATAAGCTTATTATCCTGTAATCATCATTAAGTTAGATCATATAAAATAATTAATAATTTTATGATTTTATTTAAAGTATAGGGTTGAAAATATCATTTTGAAAAAGCTAAATTGAAGTATAATAATCAGATGATAAAATTTAAATTTTGTTAAATCAAAATCAAACACTTAAATATAGTCTTTATAAATTTAAATTTATTTTTATTTAATTTTATAAAAAAACACCGACAACACAGTTTTCCAAATTTTTTATCTTTAATCCAAAAATGTTTTAAGCATCTCTTTATTACTGCCTTACATTTTTACTAATAAAAAGCCTAATATAAAGAAATTTCGAAAAATTTTTCAATAAAGATTAAAAATTTAGAAAACAGCAATGTCAGCAGCTATGTATTAGTTATATACGCCATTTGGGAGTAAGAAGGATGAATATGGGGCGAGTTTTTTGCGAGAACAGTAGTCAATCTCGGGCGCGCTTCGCGCGCCCTTGACTGTCTACTGTTCTCGCAACAAATTCGCCCCGTATTCATCCTTCTCACTCCCAAATGGCGTAGATGATTTTATGTCGTTGTACCTGGTATGAGGGACTACACAATTACAAATGTATACATTCGCAATCCTTCTTTATTTTGATTTGAATTTGAATAAACGTATGTTAACAGTGTAGACGCGGATCGTCTGCGGAACCGTCATTGATGTGTCACAAATTTGACAAACTAACCACGCATATTACGCAAATTTTATATTTAATGTTTTTTCTTTACTGTATCACTTTCACTATAATTATTATTTTTTTGTTATTTTTACTAATTTTTTTCATTATTTGCACTAATTTTTTTTATCATTAATCAATTTTTTTTGAAGTGATAACTTCTTATGGGACGGTGAGTTGCTTTGGAATTCAGACAAAAATTTCAGCTCGTAAATCTTAAATTTTAAGTTCGAAAAACTTAAATTTTAAGCTCGTAAAACTTAAATATGTAAACAAAAAAAACTAAGGCCTGAATATTAGTGTGGTTAAAAAAAATACATATAGAAAATGCATGTCTATTTCATTTATATATATATATGGGACATTTCACGCCAACTGATAGAGCAAAAAAATAAAAATCGTTGAAACTCTAAGAATTTATTCTTTTTGTTACCTAAAATATGTAAAAAAATTTTCAAGGATCTAGATTGAAAGGATCAAGAGTTACAGGATCTTAAAATTTGAAAATTTTTCAAAATTTTTGGAAAAGTCCCAACTTTATCATTTTTTTTCTGAAAATCCTGATGTTTTAGAGAAAAATGCATAATAACACTTCTTGTTGTAAGTGAAGAAGAGAGTTAGCAGGATTTTTTACAGACCTGAATCTCGCAGTTTTCTGATTGGCTCTTATATGTAAAACATGGTTATTGAAATTATTTAATGTTTGCCACTGCAAAAATTGGCTTTCGAAGGCTTATTTTTTTCTATTTTTTATTAACTTTAAAATAAATTTTGGTTCGTGTAAGCAAAAGTCACCAATAAGGAGTTATCACAGTTTTAAATATACATTTTTATGTAAAATTTATTTTTCTTATTGAAAATAGCCTGTCACATAGTAAACATGATCATCTGGTTTTAATACTCAAAAACTATTGAAATAAATTTGAAAATCATTTAGTAAAATGTCATTTATCAATTATAAGCCTAATTATTAATTAAACAACATTTGTTATTATTATAATTACAATTAATTTTAAAGGAAAATAAGAGCTATCCCAAAATTAAATAATTATTTTTCAATAAGAATTTACTTATTTCAAAGAACTGATTCATCAATAAAAATGAATAATTAAATAGTCACTATTTTCCTTGCCTTAACTTTCTATAAAAAGTATCAGTAAAATGGAAAAGTATGATTTTGGAACATACGCCTAAAAGAAATGATAGAGGCTTTTATTACAATGAATTACATTAAATGAGCTGTTATAATTAGAATAGTGATTTTTAGATTAGCATTAATAATTTCTCTAATACAAGGTACATCTTGAGTAATGTTCATAGGTGCTACACGAGCAAAATGAAAAGTTTTCAAGGTTATTGAAGTACCAGGTCCTCTAATACTTTGTGCAGCTAAAGCAACAACTGCAGTGACTGGTTCAATTTTTGCTTTCATATATTTTTACTTGCTTGTATGAATAAATTCAAGAAGTTGTGACACAGTTAAACGTATAATATACCTGTAAACTGGGACATCTGGTTTAATGTTTTGTCTAATCCTAGTAATTATAATTGCAACTGTTTTCAAAAATTGAGCTGATTCTTGCTTAAATTCTTAACTTACACAAGAATATTTCTCTGACATCAAAAGTTCAGGGGTTACTTTAATAATACTAGGGCTGTCTAATGGATTTTCCATTTTGTACGTTGATGTAGATTTAATATATCATCAAGAACTCTTTTATAATCAATAAGACAGTCTTTGCCTTCGACATACGTTGGATCCATAGAATCTACACGATAAAGAATTTAAACAATATCAACAAAAAAATTTTCAACTGTCATATCATAATGTAAACTAAGATCTTGTAAACTCTTACCATTCTTCTTTGCGTGTATCCAGTTTCAGCAATTTTAACAGCTGTATCTACAGCTGTTCATGGATCAAAATCCATTTTTCTTTCTCCACCCAATGAATATAATTTGAACTATATTTCTATTATTTGTTCTTCATAATATTCTGAAAAAAAAACAATTTATAAAACTAAGAGAATTTTCTGGTAATTAACATCTTATTTACTTTTCATATGTAACGGTCTTAAGGGCATACCAAAACTCCTCCTTCTAACAATATTTCCAATTCAAGTCTATCAATGAACGGTGCGTTTAATCTAGTTCTTCGCTACAGTAAAAAAATTTATGAGATTAAACTTAAGTGCGGATAACTCAAAAGATCCATTAAAATACTATTCATAAAAAGTTATAAACTAACATTCAATATATAGTATTTTGAGTTAAAGAATACTTCTATCGGTTAAATAAAAATAAAAATATATATTTAAATAAATAAATAAATAAAGATGGGTAGTCAGAAAGCTTTTGTTTATAATCATCTCCAAAAAATTCATTTAGTGTGTGTTCCAAAATTCTATCATCATTTTCTATTGAACAGATACTTTTTCTAGAAAGTTAAGGTAAAAATATATATTTAAATAAATAAATAAAGATGGGTAGTCAGAAAGCTTTTGTTTATAATCATCTCCAAAAAATTCATTTAGTGTGTGTTCCAAAATTCTATCATCATTTTCTATTGAACAGATACTTTTTCTAGAAAGTTAAGGTAAGGAAAATAGTAATTATTTAATTATTCTTTTTTATTGATGAATCAATTCTTTGAAATAAGTGAATTCTTATTAAAAAATAATTATTTGATTTTGGAATAATTCAGAGTCTAATTTTCCTTTGAAATTAATTGTAATTATAATAATAACGAGTGTAGTTTAATTAATAATTAGGCTTATAATTGATAAATGACATTTTACTAAACGATTTTTAAACTTATTCCAATAGTTTTTGAGTATTAAAACCAGATGATCATGTTTACTATGTGACAGGCTATTTTCAATAAGAAAAATAAATTTTACATGAAAATGTATATTTAAAACTGTGATAACTCCTTATTGGTGACTTTTGCTTACACGAACCAAAATTTATTTTAAAGTTAATAAAAAATAGAAAAAAATAAGCCTTCGAAAGCCAATTTTTGCAGTGGCAAACATTAAATAATTTCAATAACCATGTTTTACATATAAGAGCCAATCAGAAAACTGCGAGATTCAGGTCTGTAAAAAATCCTGCTAACTCTCTTCTTCACTTACAACAAGAAGTGTTATTATGCATTTTTCTCTAAAACATCAGGATTTTCAGAAAAAAAATGATAAAGTTGGGACTTTTCCAAAAATTTTGAAAAATTTTTAAATTTCAAGGTCCTGTAACTCTTGATCCTTTCAATCTAGATCCTTGAAAATATTTTCACATATTTTGAGTAACAAAAAGAATAAATTCTTAGAGTTTCAACGATTTTTATTTTTTTGCTCTATCAGTTGGCGTGAAATGTCCCATATATAAATGTATATATATATATTTTTACATAAATTATGTCAAATAATTATTTATTTCATTTCATGAAAAATCATCCGATTTCTTTCATTCAAATTTGTTAAAGTTCGTAGATAAGCTCACACATTGAAATAAAAATTGCTAATTATGAAATTTCGATTATTGCAAATAAATTAGTTGAAAATATTTACTTGAGTTGAAAAAATTCACCCTGCGGTGTCAAAGAATATCGGTAAGAGAAAGTATATATATATATATATATATATATATATATATATATATATATATACATATATATTGTAATGGGGGAATTTGTTCCCTATCCCCCAGTTACTATTATTTTTAACTCTACAGTATCACCTCTGAATAACTACTAACTAATTTAGTTCTTATTTTTTTTCTTAAATTTTACTCTGAATATATTAGCAATCAACTCTGTCGGGTGGATTCTGATCGGGTCTTCATAGGGAACAATGACGAAACCACCGATGTAAACCAGCAACAAATTATTTATATATATTTTATAACAAAACAATGTTAATAAACACTTAAATAACACTGTTAAGTAAAATATAAAAGAAGTAATTTTCACTCTATATTTATTAAAGTAAATTTAACATACTTTTACCCGACAATTTCTCGAAAATTGTGTAAGTGTAAAAGAAAAGTTGTGTGATTGAACTCTGGCTCGACTTAATAAATTCTCAGATTAATTATAATTAAATAAAATCCAATTAAACCCGTGAAATTAATTTAAGTGTAATAATGGCGGCTAAAACCGACGTTAATTACGACGAGCAAAACGGCGACGCGCACTGACTCTGAATTGTTTAATGATTTAATATTTAAGATGGAGGACTCACCTTAATGTACAAAGCGTTACTCTCCAAGAAAAAACAAAACTCCAATGATTTAACTCCAATTCAAAATCTCCTTTCCTCGTGTTAAAAAAAACTCCTCAGCTCTCTCAAAAAAATCCAAATTGGCAAAAATAGCAAGGCAGCAAAATGGCAGCGTAAAAAACTATTGAATATATCCTAATAAAATGGAGTCAAGACTCAAGAAAATGGCTCAACGAGCAGCAACAAAAAAACCCAACAAGTGCAACCAACAAGATCCAATAGAGAAGTGTGTCGATGGCGCGTCTTCTCTCGAGCTCCTTCCTCTTCATCCCTTCTTTTATCAATTACGTCATAAATAGGATAATGGTTGATTGGTTATTAATCCTTTCCGTAATTGTTATTTGTTAATTACAAAGGATGTTAACTTTTAACCAATCAACACCTTTCCTTTTGGCGGCTTCTTTTATGTTAGCGCCCTCTATTTCTTGCGCGCTCTATTTAAATTTTTATTTGGAAGACTCCATATACTTAATTTTAATAATTATTCCTATAATTGTAACGCTATCTCTCTCCAACGCTCGATTTCTTTATCTTCTATCACTCTCGCTCTCGACCTCACGTATCTTCATATAACATACTGACATAGATTAATATTTTTACAATTGCCCATGTATATACTCCTTCTACTACCATTTCTACCTTTACTCATGTATATACGAGCCTGCTACTGTTATTTGTACAATTACCCATGTATATACGAGCCTGCTATACAAGCTATAGCTGGCTCCCCTTTTTCGCTGATCCTTTACTTTTCATGCGCATGACTCGATTTCTGCCGCGAGTCGGTCATTTACCGACACTTCCCCTTTACTCTCGAGCACGTGTTACAAATGTTCCGCGTCGTTTCCCGGTTTTGCTCGTCATCGCGTACCGCGAGTGTATTGTGCGCATGTACCTATACACCGGCTGTGTGTGTGTGTGTCAGTGTACAGGTGACAGTGCTGCGGCGTGCACGTCGTCATCGAGAACATAAGATGGCGACGCACAAGAACACTGTCACAGGTTATTTTCTTTTCTAAACATGTGTTCTTTTCGTTGATCTGTTATGTGCACTAGTGTTAAGATGTTACAGCCATCACCGTAGCTTCAACTCCTAGTGCACTACAAGAAAATTGATGGTGACTGTGGTTTTTTCCTTCACCACGTGTTCGGATGTGAGGTTAGGTTCCTCTTTCTCTCTTTCTCTCTCTAGCGGTAAGTCGTCTGCTCATCGCTATGCTTCTTCTTTACCTCGAAACAAACAAAAATACACTTATTAATTTCTTTTATTAAGTTAATTAACAATCAATTTAATGAATGCATTTCGGCTCCTACTTCTCTTTATTCTTTTTAATAAATATTTTATTGTGATGCAATAAATGCATCACAATATATATATATATATATATATATATATATATATATATATATATATATATCTATATATAGTTGTAAGACAAGATTCAACCGACCCCCCCCTCAGCCCCCCCCTCAAATGTCTGTCGGCATAGCCCCCCCCTCAAATTACGTTGTAATTCCTCTTATAAATGGCTATTCCAAAATTAACGTAACTTAGGCCCCCCTCACCCCCTCAATTTTTGTAGCCCCCCATCAGCCTCCCCTCAAATGTCTGTCGGCATAGCCCCCTCAAATCACGTTGTAATTCCTCTTATAAATAGCTATTCCAAAATTAACGTAACTTAGGCCCCCTCACTTTTTATAGCCCCCTCATTCTGCCCTCTCCCCCACTATGATATTATGATTAAGTAATTAGTAATAAAAAAATATTCTTATTATTAATAATATTCTATTATTATAATAACAATTATAAGTAATTAAATATTATTATAATTAGTAATATTTTATTGTTATGATTGTAACTGTAACTATTTAATAATATAAAGTTTTTTCGTATTCTAATATTGAATTTCGAAAATGAAAAAAAAATTATTATTATTAATATTTTATTAATATAATTGCAAACATAATTAATTGATAATACATAGCTTCCTCTCTGCATTTTCTTTATTCAGATAAATATATAATATTTTTATTTCTATTCTAATATTTTTATTTCTATATATTGTATCTTTATTTTTATTATTGAAAAAATTTATTAATTACAATAGTAAACTATGAATTACAAAATGAATTTAGCTTAATATCCATAGATACTTTATTAACAATTGTATTTAAATAAAACATGTTCTTTTTAAAATTAGAAATAAGATATTTACATATTTATCTTAATAAAAGATTTTTGGGCTTGAGACCAGCATAAAAATATATGGCTGCATTAAAAGCTTATAAAAAGCATTGTTTGTTGTCGCTAAAAGAAGCTTACAAATTCATCTTCATTGTCGCTAAAAGGAGCTTACAAATTCATCTTTATTGTCACTAAAAAAAGCTTACAAATTTATTATTGTCGCTGAAGCGATTGTTTGTTGTCGCTAAAAAAACTTTATACAAACATATAAATTTATTGTTTATTATCGCTAAAAAAAGCTTACAAATTTATTTTTTATAATCACTAAAAGAAACTTATAAATTTATATCTCATTGTCGTTGAAAAAAGCGTACAAATTTATTGTTTACTGTCGTTAAAAATGATAACAAATTCATTTATTATTGTCGCTGAAGCGATTGTTTGTTGTCGCTGAAAAAATTTCAAACAAGCATATAAATTTATTGTTTAATGTCGCTAAAAAAAGCTTACAAATTTATTTGTCATAATCGCTAAAAGAAACTTACAAATTTATATCTCATTGTTGTTGAAAAAAGCGTATAGATTTATTGTTTATTGTCGCTAAAAAGATTACAAATTCATTTATTATTGTCGCTGAAGCGTACAGATTTATTGTTTGTTGTCACCAAAAAAATCTCATATAAGCATACAAATTTATTGTTTGTTGTCGCTAAAAGAAGCTTACAAATTCATCTTTATTGTCGCTAAAAAAGTTTACAAATTTATTATTGTCGCTGAAGCGATTGTTTGTTATCGCTAAATAAATTTTATACAAGTATATAAATTTATTGTTTATTGTCGCTAAAAAAAGCTTACAAATTTATTTTTTATAATAATTAAAAGAAACTCATAAATTTATATCTCATTGTCGTTGAAAAAAGCGTACAAATTTATTGTTTACTGTCGTTAAAAAAGATTACAAATTCATTTATTATTGTCGCTGAAGCGTACAGATCTATCATTTGTTGTTACTAAAAAAACCTCATATAAGCATACAAATTTATTGTTTGTTGTCACTAAAAGAAGCTTACAAATTCATCTTTATGGTCGCTAAAAAAAGCTTATAAATTTATTATTGTCGCTGAAGCGATTGTTTGTTGTCGCTAAAAAAACTTTATACAAGCATATAAATTTATTGTTTATTGTCGCTAAAAAAAGCTTACAAATTTATTTTTCATAATCGCTAAAACAAACTTATAAATTTATATCTCATTGTTGTTGAAAAAAGCGTACAAATTTATTGGTGACTGTCGCTAAAAAAGATCACAAATTCATTTAATATTGTTGTTGAAGCGTACAGATCTATTGTTTGTTGTCACTAAAAAAATTTAATATAAGCATACAAATTTATTAGTTGTCGTTAAAAGAAGCTTACAAATTTATTTTTATCGTCGCTAAAAAAAGCGTACAAATTTATTGTTTACTGTCGCTAAAAAAAGATTATAAAAGCGTACAAATTTATTATTTGTTGTCGCTAAAAGAAGCTTACAAAATCATTTTCATTGTCGATAAAAAAAGGTTACATATTTATTCTTCATAATTGCTAAAAGAAACATAAATTTATATTTTATTGTCGCTGAAAAAAGCGTACAAATTTATTGTTTAGTGGCGTTAAAAAATATGCATATCTGTTTTTACTATTTTTAAAAAAAGTTTACAAATTTATTTTTATTGTCGTTGAAAAAAGCATTCAAATTTATATTATTTTAAAAATTTTAGTTTTTTTTTTATTTCAAAAAAAATCTAAAATTAAACGAAGTAAATTTTTATAATATACAATATTATTAATTACAACTTAATATTAAACATTTTTTAATACTTCAGAAAATATTATTAGAGAATGTTAATGTATCAAAAGCAAGAGGATACAATAAAGGAAATCAAATATATGACTTAACATTAAATTATTATTTGAATATTACTCATTTAGGCGAATACAACATATTGAAAAATAAACCAATTAAATTAAATTTCGAAGAAATAAAATTAAGACCTGGATTAATAAGTAATTAAATATTATTGAAAAAAATATAATAATTTGAATAAATAATTTTTTATTTTTTAGAAATACAAGGATACTTAAAAAATTCTTTTGTACAAAAACATAAAAAAAATGAATCAGAATACATCGGAACAATAACGAATGGACAATATAAATTGGACGTTTTATTAAATAAATTAGAAAATGAATATGTGAATTGGGAAAGAGGAACAAAACTAGAAATTATCGGAGAAATAGAAGAAAATAGTAAAAACAATTATAATAATATATTATATGCATATACACTCATGAGAATATTCATGTATATTTATGTATAGATTTATATTTATATATTTTAAAAAATTTTATAGATATTTCATACATATTAAAAGTAAAAAGATTGGAATTCATTAAAGTATTAAATGATGAAAACATGGAGTTAGAGGACCTTATATTAGCAAATGAAATAATTTTAAATAAGGTAAATTAAATATTTTTATTTCCTTACATTAATTAACACAATATTCACATTATAAAATGATTATTTTTCAAGGTTACAGAAAAACAAATTGATGATAATTAAAATAATATTGATTATAAAATAATATTGATTTACTACAAAAAAAATAAATTTATAAGTTTTTTTTAACAACAATAAAAAATATATATGTAAGCTTGTAATAAAATATAAATTTGTAAGCTTCTTTTAGCGACAATGAAATTTAACGACATAATAAATAAATATTTAAAATTATTTAAAAAACTGTACAAGCTTCTTTAGGGACAATGAAAAATAAATATGTAAGCTTTTTATAACTACAATAAAATTTAAATTTTTAAGCTTCTATTAGCGACAATAGAAAATAAGTCTATAAAATTATTTCAATAATAATAACAAATTAATCTGTAAGCTTCTTTTAGCGACAATGATTTTGTATGCTTATATGAAATTTTTTTAGCGACAATAAACAATAGATCTGTATGCTTCAGCGACAATAATAAATAAATTTGTAAGCTTTTTTAGCGACAATGAAAAAAAAGTGTACGCTTCTTTAGCGTGAAGTTTAACGACATATTAAATAAATATTTGAAATAATTTAAACTTTTTTTTAGTATAAATACAAAACAACTGTACAAGCTTCTTTAACGACAATAAAAAATAAATATGTAAGCTTTTTATAACTACAATGAAATTTAAATTTGTAAACTTCTATTAGCAACAATAAAAAATAAGTATATAAAATTATTTCAGTAATAATAACAAATTAATTTGTAAGCTCCTTTTAGCGACAACAAACAATAAATTTGTATGCTTATATGAGATTTTTTTAGCGACAACAAACAATAGATCTATATGTTTCAGCGACAATAATAAATTAATTTGTAAGCTTTTTTAGCGACAATGAAAAAAAAGTGTACGCTTCTTTAGCGACAGTAAAAAATAAAAATGTAAGCTTCTTTTAGCTACAAAAAAAACTCTTAATGCAGCCATATATTTATATATGTTGGTCTCAAGCCCAAAAATAAAAAATGCAGAGAGGGAGCGTTTTTTTTGCATCTTATGTATAAAATTTATAACATAAAAAAGATAAAAATATTTATTTATAATCATAATTTTCAATTATTCTATTATTCTATTTTTTATTATTAGCTTATAATTATTATTAAATATTATTATATACAATCATAACTTGAAATTTTATTATTATTTTTTATTCTATTTTTAATTTATTTCAAAAATATATAAGTATGATTCATTGTGAACTTTTGAATATTGCGTTAAACCATCTTTTTTTTATTAATTCTAATTCTATAACTTCATATCTTATATTTTTATATATCGATGTTTTCTGTTGAACTTTTTTCACATTCGCAAATATGAAATTTAGGTTCATTATGTCCTACTCTTCTATTTACTTTGAATTAATATAAATTTGATTTAGCGATAATGAAAAAAAAGTGTACACTTTTTTAGCGACAATAAAAAATAAAAATGTTAGCTTCTTTTAGCTACAAAAAAAACACTCTTAATGCAGCCATATATTTATATATGTTGGTCTCAAGCCCAAAAATAAAAAATGCAGAGAGGGAGCGTTCTCTTTGCATTTTATATATAAAATTTATGACATAAGAAGATAAAAATATTTACTTATAATTATAATTTTCAATTATTCTATTACTCTATTTTTTATTATTCGCTAATAATTATTATTAAATATTATTATATACAATCATAACTTGAAATTTTAATGTTATTTACTATTCTATTTTTAATTTATTTCAAAAATATATAAGTTTGATTCATTGTAAACTTTTGAATATCGCGTTAAACCATCTTTTTTTTATTAATTCTAATTCTATAACTTCATATCTTATATTTGTATGTATCGATGTTTTCTATTGAACTTTTTTTACATTCACAAATATGAAATTTCAACTCATTATGTCCTACTCTTCTATTTACTTTGGAATGTGTGTATTCGGGGGGTTGGCGAGCGGAGCGAGCAGGGGGGAACCCTCCTAGTATATATATATATATATATATATATATATATATTATATCGTCACCTCTAACGAAACACATTTCAATTCTCAGTCGAAAACTAGCACGATTTACTTTTGCGGAAAAGAGTAGCACTATTCGCACCCTTTGACGCTAAGAGTAATTCAAATTGTCCCATGAAAAGTAGTACATCTCAACACTGTCCCTTAAACAATAATACATGTTAGCGATACCTTGCGATGACTAAATAGCCAAATGTGCTAGTTTCCGTGGCCGCTTTTCAAATGCCCTACTTTTCGTTAGAGCCCACTGCAATTTTTGCAAGATTCTTGGATAATATACAATGTAAAAATTGTATTTCTTATTATTGCTACCATAAATCAATTGTTACTCTTATAGAATCTAATGATGATAGTGAGAATGTAGATGAACCAAGTGTTAATATTTATGAATGTTAATTATTTTAATTAAATGATGTTTTGTCAATAACTACAAATTTATATTTAATATTGATTTCAATTTGTTTTTTAAAAATATAATTAAATAACTATTAATCAGAAATCTTCTTTGAGTCTTAATATTTTTCAAGATTACTATATTTATAATAATAATATTTAAGTAACAGTACATTTAAAAAAAAATTTTATGCACAATAATTTCAACCTACAATAATTAAAGTTATTACTTCTCTCGGCCAGTCCCACGACTGCCACATGTCAAAAGAAAAATCAAAACACGCCGATTAAACTAACCAATTTTACGACTTCAACGATTGCTTCATAGCTTAATTACTACCTTATAGTGTGACGTATAGATGACTTCATACGTCACCATGTGAGGTATGGAATTATCTATATTTTTTTATGTGAAGTATAGCAAACTGAATATAGTTGTGCTACGAATTGAAATGTATGTAACCCCAATACGCATTTAACTAGTTTTGCACGTACAACGCCGAATACCTGGTTCGACGACATTAAATCATATACCTTATTAAATCCCCTTAAATAATGTTTTCAATGTTTGAAAATTTTATGACATAATTTACATGTATTATTAATTTTGTTATAGAAACAATTAATATTAATATGTTTATCTAGAGACAAACAAATTTAATACTGTTTACATTGAAATGTCAATGAAAAAAATTTTTTTAAATAAAAAACATTAAAACATCGATGAAAAAAACGAGAAAAAACAATGTTTGATGGATAGATTTATAGACTGATTGAACTATTTTTTAATTCATTATGTTACAGTCAACGTAGGTATTCTTTTTATTTAATAATCTACGTATAAAAATAATAGTTATTTTTTCTGCAAATACATTTTTAGAAATTTGAATAGATTCATTCAAAGATCATTGAAGATTTATCTGAAGAAAACTTTTGAATAATTAAAATTATTTAGTATTTTAAATACAAGTTATTGAAAAAATTGCAAATTCTTGAATATTTTTTTAAAGTTATAAAAGCAAGATAGGGCCCACATAGCATGAAATATTTCAAAAAAAGATTACATGAAATATTTCAGTAAAATATTAAATTAGTGATGAACAACTATTTCTTCGAAATATTACAGTTTAAGAATATGAAATAATTCATTGAAATATTTCTGTAATATTGCTGCAACATTTCATGTTTTATTCCAAAAAAATTTCTGAATCCAACACTGAAATATTTGAGAAATATTACTGAATTATTTCTTGAAATGTTTCACATTAATATTTTACCAATCTTTCAAGAAACATTGCATGAAATATTCCTGTAATATTGAAGGAATATTTCATGTTTCATTCCTAACAATTTTTTAATCCAACACTGAAATATTTGGGAAATATTACTAAATTATTTCTTGAAATGTTTCATATTAATATTTCACCAATCTTTTAAAAAACATTGCATGAAATATTCCTGTAATATTAAAGGAATATTTCATGTTTTATTCCAAACAATTTTTGAATCCAACACTGAAATATTTGAGAAAGGTTACTAGATTATTTCTTGAAATGTTTCAGATCAATATTTCGCCAATCTTTTAAGAAACATTGCATGAAATATTCCTGTAATATTTAAGAAATATTTCATGTTTTATTCCAAACTATTTTTGAATCCAACACTGAAATATTTGAGAAATATTACTAAATTATTTCTTGAAATGTTTCAGATCAATATTTCGCCAATCTTTCAAGAAACATTGCATGAAATATTCCTGTAATATTGAAGGAATATTTCATGTTTTATTCCAAACAATTTTTGAATCCAATACTGAAATATTTGAGAAAAATTACTAGATTATTTATTGAAATGTTTCACATGAATATTTCACCAATCTTTCAAGAAACATTGCATGGAATATTCCTCTAATATTGAAGGAATATTTCATATTTTATTCCAAACAATTTTTGAATCCAACACTGAAATATTTGAGAAAGGTTACTAGATTATTTCTTGAAATGTTTACGACCCATATTTCGCCAATCTTTCAAGAAACATTGCATGAAATATTCCTGTAATATTGAAGGAATATTTCATGTTTTATTCCAAACAATTTTTAAATCCAACACTGAAATATTTGAGAAAAATTACTAGATTATTTATTGAAATGTTTCACATTAATATTTCACCAATCTTTCAAGAAACATTGCATGAAATATTCCTCTAATATTGAAGGAATATTTCATGTTTTATTCCAAACAATTTTTGAATCCAACACTGAAATATTTGAGAAAGGTTACTAGATTATTTCTTCAAATGTTTACGACCCATATTTCGCCAATCTTTCAAGAAACATTGCATGAAATATTCCTGTAATATTGAAGGAATATTTCATGTTTTATTCCAAACTATTTTTGAATCCAATACTGAAATATTTGAGAAAAATTACTAGATTATTTCTTGAAATGTTTACGATCAATATTTCGCCAATCTTTCAAGAAACATTGCATGAAATATTCCTGTAATATTGAAGGAATATTTCATGTTTTATTCCAAACTATTTTTGAATCCAACACTGAAATATATGAGAAAGGTTACTAGATTATTTCTTGAAATGTTTCAGATCAATATTTCGCCAATCTTTCAAGAAACATTGCATGAAATATTCCTGTAATATTGAAGGAATATTTCATGTTTTATTCCAAACAATTTTTGAATCTAACACTGAAATATTTGAGAAAGGTTACTAGATTATTTCTTGAAATGTTTACGACCCATATTTCGCCAATCTTTCAAGAAACATTGCATGAAATATTCCTCTAATATTGAAGGAATATTTCATGTTTTATTCCAAACAATTTTTGAATCCAACACTGAAATATTTGAGAAAGGTTACTAGATTATTTCTTGAAATGTTTACGACCCATATTTCGCCAATCTTTCAAGAAACATTGCATGAAATATTCCTGTAATATTTAAGAGATATTTCATGTTTTATTCCAAACTATTTTTGAATCCAACACTGAAATATTTGAGAAATTTTACTAAATTATTTCTTGAAATGTTTCAGATCAATATTTCGCCAATCTTTCAAGAAACATTGCATGAAATATTCCTGTAATATTGAAGGAATATTTCATGTTTTATTCCAAACAATTTTTGAATCCAATACTGAAATATTTGAGAAAAATTACTAGATTATTTATTGAAATGTTTCACATGAATATTTCACCAATCTTTCAAGAAACATTGCATGAAATATTCCTGTAATATTGAAGGAATATTTCATGTTTTATTCCAAACAATTTTTGAAACCAACACTGAAATATTTGAGAAAGGTTACTAGATTATTTCTTGAAATGTTTACGATCAATATTTCGCCAATCTTTCAAGAAACATTGTATGAAATATTCCTGTAATATTGAAGGAATATTTCATGTTTTATTCCAAACTATTTTTAGATCTAACACCGAAATATTCGAGAAATATTACTAAATTATTTCTTGAAATGTTTCAAATCAATATTTCGCAAATCTTTCAAGAAACATTTCATGAAATATTTCTGTAATATTGAAGGAACATTTCATGTTTTATTTCGAAAAATTTTTCAATCCAACACTAAAATATTCAAAAAATATTGTTACATTTTTTCTTGAAATGTTTCAAATCAATATTTCACAAATCTTTCAAAAAACATTTCATGAAATATTCCTGTAATATTAAAGGAACATTTCATGTTTTATTTCAAAAAATTTTTGAATCCAACACTGAAATATTTGAGAAATATTACTAAATTATTTCTTGAAATGTTTCAAATCAATATTTCACCAATCTTTCAAGAAACATTGCATGAAATATTCCTCTAATATTGAAGGAATATTTCATGTTTTATTCCAAACAATTTTTGGATCCAACACTGAAATATTTGAGAAAGGTTACTAGATTATTTCTTGAAATGTTTACGACCCATATTTCGCCAATCTTTCAAGAAACATTGCATGAAATATTCCTGTAATATTGAAGGAATATTTCATGTTTTATTCCAAACTATTTTTGAATCCAACACTGAAATATTTGAGAAAGGTTACTAGATTATTTCTTGAAATGTTTCAGATCAATATTTCGCCAATCTTTCAAGAAACATTGCATGAAATATTCCTGTAATATTGAAGGAATATTTCATGTTTTATTCCAAACAATTTTTGAATCCAACACTGAAATATTTGAGAAAAATTACTAGATTATTTATTGAAATGTTTCACATTAATATTTCACAAATCTTTCAAGAAACATTGCATGAAATATTCCTCTAATATTGAAGGAATATTTCATGTTTTATTCCAAACAATTTTTGAATCCAACACTGAAATATTTGAGAAAGGTTACTAGATTATTTCTTGAAATGTTTACGACCCAGATTTCGCCAATCTTTCAAGAAACATTGTATGAAATATTCCTGTAATATTGAAGGAATATTTCATGTTTTATTCCAAACTATTTTTAGATCTAACACCGAAATATTCGAGAAATATTACTAAATTATTTCTTGAAATGTTTACGATCAATATTTCGCCAATCTTTCAAGAAACATTGCATGAAATATTCCTGTAATATTGAAGGAATATTTCATGTTTTATTCCAAACTATTTTTGAATCCAACACTGAAATATTTGAGAAAGGTTACTAGATTATTTCTTGAAATGTTTCAGATCAATATTTCCCAATCTTTCAAGAAACATTGCATGAAATATTCCTGTAATATTGAAGGAATATTTCATGTTTTATTCCAAACAATTTTTGAATCCAACACTGAAATATTTGAGAAAAATACTAGTTTTTATTGAAATGTTTACATTAATATTTCACCCCAGAACATTGCAGAATATCCCTAATAGATTTTCTGTTTTATTCCAAACAATTTTGATCCACACTTTTAGTTATTCTAACACAATTACTTATTATTAATCCCTTTGAATTTTATTGAAATTTTCTAATTCTCTTCAACATCATATCCCTTTAATTCTGTTATTCAAACAATTTGAACACTGAATTTTGTCTATCCCATTTTTTTTAACACCTGCTCCGAACATTATTTTATTTGTCTGTTTTATTCAAACTTTTTTGAACCTTTTGTCTTTTTTCTGAAATGTCTCTTTTCCATCTTCAACATTTTTTATTTGTTTTTCACTTTTAACCACCTAAATTAGAAAAATACTGTTTTTTTGATGTTTCACTTAATTTTCACCAATCTCAAACATGCAGAAATATTCCCATTTAATCTGTTTTATTCCAAACAATTTTTGATCCAACACGAAATATTTAGAAAGTATAGATTATTCTTGATGTTTGACCCATTTTCCAATCTTTCAAGAAACATTTGAAATATTCCTAATATTGAAGGAATATTTCATGTTTTATTCCAAACTATTTTTGAATCCAATACTGAAATATTTGAGAAAAATTGCTAGATTATTTATTGAAATGTTTCACATTAATATTTCACCAATCTTTCAAGAAACATTGCATGAAATATTCCTCTAATATTGAAGGAATATTTCATGTTTTATTCCAAACAATTTTTGAATCCAACACTGAAATATTTGAGAAAGGTTACTAGATTATTTCTTGAAATGTTTACGATCAATATTTCGCCAATCTTTCAAGAAACATTGTATGAAATATTCCTGTAATATTGAAGGAATATTTCATGTTTTATTCCAAACTATTTTTAGATCTAACACCGAAATATTCGAGAAATATTACTAAATTATTACTTGAAATGTTTACGATCAATATTTCGCCAATCTTTCAAGAAACATTGCATGAAATATTCCTGTAATATTGAAGGAATATTTCATGTTTTATTCCAAACTATTTTTGAATCCAACACTGAAATATTTGAGAAAGGTTACTAGATTATTTCTTGAAATGTTTCAGATCAATATTTCGCCAATCTTTCAAGAAACATTGCATGAAATATTCCTGTAATATTGAAGGAATATTTCATGTTTTATTCCAAACAATTTTTGAATCCAACACTGAAATATTTGAGAAAAATTACTAGATTATTTATTGAAATGTTTCACATTAATATTTCACCAATCTTTCAAGAAACATTGCATGAAATATTCCTCTAATATTGAAGGAATATTTCATGTTTTATTCCAAACAATTTTTGAATCCAACACTGAGATATTTGAGAAAGGTTACTAGATTATTTCTTGAAATGTTTACGACCCATATTTCGCCAATCTTTCAAGAAACATTGCATGAAATATTCCTGTAATATTGAAGGAATATTTCATGTTTTATTCCAAACTATTTTTGAATCCAATACTGAAATATTTGAGAAAAATTACTAGATTATTTATTGAAATGTTTCACATTAATATTTCACCAATCTTTCAAGAAACATTGCATGAAATATTCCTCTAATATTGAAGGAATATTTCATGTTTTATTCCAAACAATTTTTGAATCCAACACTGAAATATTTGAGTAAGGTTACTAGATTATTTCATGAAATGTTTACGATCAATATTTCGCCAATCTTTCAAGAAACATTGTATGAAATATTCCTGTAATATTGAAGGAATATTTCATGTTTTATTCCAAACTATTTTTAGATCTAACACCGAAATATTCGAGAAATATTACTAAATTATTTCTTGAAATGTTTCAAATCAATATTTCGCAAATCTTTCAAGAAACATTTCATGAAATATTTCTGTAATATTGAAGGAACATTTCATGTTTTATTTCGAAAAATTTTTAATCCAACACTAAAATATTAAAAAAATATTGTTACATTATTTCTTGAAATGTTTCAAATCAATATTTCACAAATCTTTCAAAAAACATTTCATGAAATATTCCTGTAATATTAAAGGAACATTTCATGTTTTATTTCAAAAAATTTTTGAATCCAACACTGAAATATTTGAGAAATATTACTAAATTATTTCTTGAAATGTTTCAAATCAATATTTCGCAAATCTTTCAAGAAACATTTCATGAAATATTTCTGTAATATTGAAGGATCATTTTATGTTTTATTTCAAAAAATTTTTGAATCCAACACTGAAATATTCGAGAAATATTACTAAATTATTTCTTGAAATGTTTACGATCAATATTTCGCCAATCTTTCAAGAAACATTGCATGAAATATTCCTGTAATATTGAAGGAATATTTCATGTTTTATTCCAAACTATTTTTGAATCCAACACTGAAATATTTGAGAAAGGTTACTAGATTATTTCTTGAAATGTTTCAGATCAATATTTCGCCAATCTTTCAAGAAACATTGCATGAAATATTCCTGTAATATTGAAGGAATATTTCATGTTTTATTCCAAACAATTTTTGAATCCAACACTGAAATATTTGAGAAAAATTACTAGATTATTTATTGAAATGTTTCACATTAATATTTCACCAATCTTTCAAGAAACATTGCATGAAATATTCCTCTAATATTGAAGGAATATTTCATGTTTTATTCCAAACAATTTTTGACCCAACACTGAAATATTTGAGAAAGGTTACTAGATTATTTCTTGAAATGTTTACGACCCATATTTCGCCAATCTTTCAAGAAACATTGCATGAAATATTCCTGTAATATTGAAGGAATATTTCATGTTTTATTCCAAACTATTTTTGAATCCAATACTGAAATATTTGAGAAAAATTACTAGATTATTTATTGAAATGTTTCACATTAATATTTCACCAATCTTTCAAGAAACATTGCATGAAATATTCCTCTAATATTGAAGGAATATTTCATGTTTTATTCCAAACAATTTTTGAATCCAACACTGAAATATTTGAGTAAGGTTACTAGATTATTTCATGAAATGTTTACGATCAATATTTCGCCAATCTTTCAAGAAACATTGTATGAAATATTCCTGTAATATTGAAGGAATATTTCATGTTTTATTCCAAACTATTTATAGATCTAACACCGAAATATTCGAGAAATATTACTAAATTATTTCTTGAAATGTTTCAAATCAATATTTCGCAAATCTTTCAAGAAACATTTCATGAAATATTTCTGTAATATTGAAGGAACATTTCATGTTTTATTTCGAAAAATTTTTCAATCCAACACTAAAATATTCGAAAAATATTGTTACATTATTCCTTGAAATGTTTCAAATCAATATTTCACAAATCTTTCAAAAAACATTTCATGAAATATTCCTGTAATATTAAAGGAACATTTCATGTTTTATTTCAAAAAATTTTTGAATCCAACACTGAAATATTTGAGAAATATTACTAAATTATTTCTTGAAATGTTTCAAATCAATATTTCGCAAATCTTTCAAGAAACATTTCATGAAATATTTCTGTAATATTGAAGGAACATTTCATGTTTTATTTCGAAAAATTTTTAATCCAACACTAAAATATTAAAAAAATATTGTTACATTATTTCTTGAAATGTTTCAAATCAATATTTCACAAATCTTTCAAAAAACATTTCATGAAATATTCCTGTAATATTAAAGGAACATTTCATGTTTTATTTCAAAAAATTTTTGAATCCAACACGGAAATATTTGAGAAAGGTTACTAGATTATTTCTTGAAATGTTTACGATCAATATTTCGCCAATCTTGCAAGAAACATTGCATGAAATATTCCTGTAATATTGAAGGAATATTTCATGTTTTATTCCAAACAATTTTTGAATCCAACACTGAAATATTTGAGAAAGGTTACTAGATTATTTCTTGAAATGTTTACGACCCATATTTCGCCAATCTTTCAAGAAACATTGTATGAAATATTCCTGTAATATTGAAGGAATATTTCATGTTTTATTCCAAACAATTTTTGAATCCAACACTGAAATATTTGAGAAAAATTACTAGATTATTTATTGAAATGTTTACGATCAATATTTCGCCAATCTTTCAAGAAACATTGCATGAAATATTCCTGTAATATTGAAGGAATATTTCATGTTTTATTCCAAACTATTTTTGAATCCAACACTGAAATATTTGAGAAAGGTTACTCGATTATTTCTTGAAATGTTTCAGATCAATATTTCGCCAATCTTTCAAGAAACATTGCATGAAATATTCCTGTAATATTGAAGGAATATTTCATGTTTTATTCCAAACTATTTTTGAATCCAATACTGAAATATTTGAGAAAAATTACTAGATTATTTATTGAAATGTTTCACATTAATATTTCACCAATCTTTCAAGAAACATTGCATGAAATATTCCTGTAATATTGAAGGAATATTTCATGTTTTATTCCAAACTATTTTTGAATCTAACACTGAAATACTTGAGAAAGTTTACTAGATTATTTCTTGAAATGTTTACGATCAATATTTCGCCAATCTTTCAAGAAACATTGTATGAAATATTCCTGTAATATTGAAGGAATATTTCATGTTTTATTCCAAACTATTTTTAGATCTAACACCGAAATATTCGAGAAATATTACTAAATTATTTCTTGAAATGTTTCAAATCAACATTTCGCAAATCTTTCAAGAAACATTTCATGAAATATTTCTGTAATATTGAAGGAACATTTCATGTTTTATTTCGAAAAATTTTTTAATCCAACACTAAAATATTCAAAAAATATTGTTACATTATTTCTTGAAATGTTTCAAATCAATATTTCACAAATCTTTCAAAAAACATTTCATGAAATATTCCTGTAATATTAAAGGAACATTTCATGTTTTATTCAAAAAAATTTTTGAATCCAACACTGAAATATTTGAGAAATATTACTAAATTATTTCTTGAAATGTTTCAAATCAATATTTCGCAAATCTTTCAAGAAACATTTCATGAAATATTTCTGTAATATTGAAGGAACATTTCATGTTTTATTTCAAAAAATTTTTGAATCCAACACGGAAATATTTGAGAAAGGTTACTAGATTATTTCTTGAAATGTTTACGATCAATATTTCGCCAATCTTTCAAGAAACATTGCATGAAATATTCCTGTAATATTGAAGGAATATTTCATGTTTTATTCCAAACTATTTTGGAATCCAACACTGAAATATTTGAGAAAGGTTACTAGATTATTTTTTGAAATGTTTACGACCCATATTTCGCCAATCTTTCAAGAAACATTGCATGAAATATTCCTGTAATATTGAAGGAATATTTCATGTTTTATTCCAAACTATTTTTGAATCAATACTGAAATATTTGAGAAAAATAACTAGATTATTTATTGAAATGTTTGACATTAATATTTCACCAATCTTTCAAGAAACATTGCATGAAATATTCCTCTAATATTGAAGGAATATTTCATGTTTTATTCCAAACAATTTTTGAATCCAACACTGAAATATTTGAGAAAGGTTACTAGATTATTTCTTGAAATGTTTCAAATCAATATTTCACAAATCTTTCAAAAAACATTGCATGAAATATTCCTGTAATATTAAAGGAATATTTCATGTTTTATTTCAAACAATTTTTGAATCCAACACTGAAATATTTGAGAAAAATTACTAGATTATTTATTGAAATGCTTCACATTAATATTTCACCAATCTTTCAAGAAACATTGCATGAAATATTCCTCTAATATTGAAGGAATATTTCATGTTTTATTCCAAACCATTTTTGAATCCAACACTGAAATATTTGAGAAAGGTTACTAGATTATTTCTTGAAATGTTTACGACCCATATTTCGCCAATCTTTCAAGAAACATTGCATGAAATATTCCTGTAATATTGAAGGAATATTTCATGTTTTATTCCAAACTATTTTTGAATCCAATACTGAAATATTTGAGAAAAATTACTATATTATTTATTGAAATGTTTGACATTAATATTTCACCAATCTTTCAAGAAACATTGCATGAAATATTCCTCTAATATTGAAGGAATATTTCATGTTTTATTCCAAACAATTTTTGAATCCAACACTGAAATATTTGAGAAAGGTTACTAGATTATTTCTTGAAATGTTTCAAATCAATATTTCACAAATCTTTCAAAAAACATTTCATGAAATATTCCTGTAATATTAAAGGAACATTTCATGTTTTATTTCAAAAAATTTTTGAATCCAACACTGAAATATTTTAGAAATATTACTAAATTATTTCTTGAAATGTTTTAAATCAATATTTCGCAAATCTTTCAAGAAACATTTCATGAAATATTTCTGTAATATTGAAGGAACATTTCATGTTTTATTTCAAAAAATTTTTGAATCCAACACGGAAATATTTGAGAAAGGTTACTAGATTATTTCTTGAAATGTTTACGATCAATATTTCGCCAATCTTTCAAGAAACATTGCATGAATCATTCCTGTAATATTGAAGGAATATTTCATGTTTTATTCCAAACTATTTTTGAATCCAACACTGAAATAGTTGAGAAAGGTTACTAGATTATTTCTTGAAATGTTTCAGATCAATATTTCGCCAATCTTTCAAGAAACATTGCATGAAATATTCCTGTAATATTGAAGGAATATTTCATGTTTTATTCTAAACAATTTTTGAATCCAACACTGAAATATTTGAGAAAAATTACTAGATTATTTATTGAAATGTTTCACATTAATATTTCACCAATCTTTCAAGAAACATTGCATGAAATATTCCTCTAATATTGAAGGAATATTTCATGTTTTATTCCAAACAATTTTTGAATCCAACACTGAAATATTTGAGAAAGGTTACTAGATTATTTCTTGAAATGTTTACGACCCATATTTCGCCAATCTTTCAAGAAACATTGCATGAAATATTCCTGTAATATTGAAGGAATATTTCATGTTTTATTCCAAACTATTTTTGAATCCAATACTGAAATATTTGAGAAAAATTACTAGATTATTTATTGAAATGTTTCACATTAATATTTCACCAATCTTTCAAGAAACATTGCACGAAATATTCCTCTAATATTGAAGGAATATTTCATGTTTTATTCCAAACAATTTTTGAATCCAACACTGAAATATTTGAGAAAGGTTACTAGATCATTTCTTGAAATGTTTACGATCAATATTTCGCCAATCTTTCAAGAAACATTGCATGAAATATTCCTGTAATATTGAAGGAATATTTCATGTTTTATTCCAAACTATTTTTGAATCCAACACTGAAATACTTGAGAAAGTTTACTAGATTATTTCTTGAAATGTTTCAGATCAATATTTCGCCAATCTTTCAAGAAACATTGTATGAAATATTCCTGTAATATTGAAGGAATATTTCATGTTTTATTCCAAACTATTTTTAGATCTAACACCGAAATATTCGAGAAATATTACTAAATTATTTCTTGAAATGTTTCAAATCAATATTTCGCAAATCTTTCAAGAAACATTTCATGAAATATTTCTGTAATATTGAAGGAACATTTCATGTTTTATTTCGAAAAATTTTTCAATCCAACACTAAAATATTCAAAAAATATTGTTACATTATTTCTTGAAATGTTTCAAATCAATATTTCACAAATCTTTCAAAAAACATTTCATGAAATATTCCTGTAATATTAAAGGAACATTTCATGTTTTATTTCAAAAAATTTTTGAATCTGACACTGAAATATTCAAGAAATATTGTTACATTATTTCTTGAAATGTTTCAAATCAATATTTCGCAAATCTTTCAAGAAACATTTCATGAAATATTTCTGTTATATTTAAAAACATTTCATGAAGTATTTAAAAAAATGTATGAACATAACACTGAAATATCGAAGAAATATTGCTGCACTATTTCTTAAAATATTTCAAATCAATAATGCGCAAATTTTTCAAGAAATATTTCATGAAATATTTCTGTTATATTTAAAAAACATTTCATGAAGTATTTGAAAAAATGTATGAACATAACACTGAAATATCGAAGAAATATTGCTGCACTATTTCTTAAAATATTTCAAATCAATAATGCGCAAATTTTTCAAGAAATATTTCATGAAATATTTCTGTCAAATTCCAGAAATATTTCATGGAGTATTCCGAAAAATTTATGAATATAACAGTGAAATATTGGAGAAATATTGTTTAAATATTTGTAGTTCTCTCGCGTTTGTAGCAATTCTTCCATCTTGCCAGCAGGTGGCTACTTGATTATATTTTCATGTGATCGTAAATGTGGTTGGCAAACTCTCGCAACACGGAAAAAAGTTTTCACCGGTAAAACTAATGCTAAATTCGATTAGATGTTTAAATTCCAATGCTAGTGTGTTCTAAAGTAATGAATGGCATTAGTTTTTTTCGCTCTATTGACAGCACAAATAAAATTCATACCAGTGTAGTATTTTTTAGTACTATAAATATTTATTTTCGATAACTGACGCGTGAATTTACAGTGCCACCTTTGGCACGGTTTTTTCGGGTGCCAAGCACGTTAAATGACGGCGCTGGTGTATGTTTGTGTATACGAATTTTCGATTGTAGCAGTGTGCACGATTGTGAAGTTTTACACAAAAGTTTTTCTATTTATTGCATAGGAAATAAGGGCCAAATGGATAATTTTATACAAAAAATATTAAATGAGTGGAATCTCACTGAATTAACAAATCTTTTCAAGTATAAGTATAAATTATCTTAAATAAATGATACTTTATTTTCGTTGATATATTTACATAAAAAGTTTCTAACCTAAAAATATTAGGCTACTGGAATTTGTTATGGAAAAAACCGTGCTAGTCGTTAGAGTTTCTCTGCTGATGCGCAGAACTTGAATTTTGATGTTGGCACTGGAAAAAACCGTGCTAGTCATTGAAAATCAATGTGCTGGAGCTTAGAAGGTAAAATAGTAAAACTAGCATTGATTAAAATGATACTGTCATGGTTTTTTTCATTATAAAACACGCAATTTTAACCTTCTATAATCTAGCACTAGTTTTTAAGGTGAAAACTTTTTTCCGTGAAGTGGTGGGACGCTCTCTCGTTTAGTATATAAGACCGAAAATTCTTGATACAAATAAATAAGCGCTTAAATTATAAATAACAAATAAATGTATAAGTATCTAATATGGTTTGAGATGCAACTCTTACAAAATCAAAAATAATATCTGATAGAATTTTTCATCAATATTACAAATCAGTATTTCATGAAAGATTCCAAAAATATTTCCGAAAGGGTTAATAATCCTCTATGAATACTTTAGTTAAACTGATGGGCAATCTTTCAACAATATAACATATCAATATTACATGAAAGATTTCTGAAATATTTCCGAAACATTTTTTGAGAGATTCATAATTTTTTATGAATCCTTCAATAACATATTTTAGCAATCTTTCAACAATGTTACAAAGCAATATTTCATGAAAGATTTTAGAAATATTTCAGAAACATTTCTTGAAAGATTCATAATCTTTTATGAATCCTTTAATAAAATATTTCTGCAATCTTTCAACAATGTTACAAAGCAATATTTCATGAAAGATTTTAGAAATATTTCAGAAACCTTTCTTGAAAGATTCATAATCTTTTATGAATCCTTTAATAAAATATTTCTGCAATCTTTCAACAATCTTACAAATCAACATTTCATGAAAGATTTCAGAAATATTTCAGAAACATTTCTTGAAAGATTCATAATCTCACATGAATCTTGCGGTCAAATATTGCTACAATCTTTCAACAATATTACAAATTAATATTTTACAAAATAATGAAAGAATGTTACAGAAACATTACATGAAATATTTCAAATCAATCTTCTAGAAGGACATATCAATATTTCAGAAATATTTCTTATCAATATTTCTGTTTTATTCCGAATCTTTCAATGAAATATTTCAGAAATATTTCAGAAATATTTCATGCTATGTGGGGGTTGCTCCTAGCTATATATATATATATATATATATATATATATATATATATATATATATATATATATATAATATTTATGTCGTCGTAGGCCGTATTCGGTGGAATACCTATAGACCACGCTAAATTTGTATAGGCATTGCATACGTTCATGCTAATATCTCGACGATATTCTCTCTGTCAATACTCCCTTAGGGAGTATTGACAGATCGAGATATCGCACAGCGATATATATATATATATATATATATATGACGCAAGTGACATCGATTCGTAGGTTAGTGAAAACAAAAGAATGTCGTTAGATATGTCAATGCTCATACAAATTCATATAAAATCTTAACTTTACAGAATGTTTTGTTTAAATAAATTTTCAAAGTTAAACAGTTAATAAGTAAAATAAATAAGTAAATAATGACATTATTTACTTTTTTTTTAATAAAACATATATCATTAATTTAAAAAAATCATTTTTATAGTTCCTCATACGGCCTACCAACGACATAAACTTATCTACGTAACTTGGGAGTACGAAGGATGAATACAGGCGAGACTAAAGTGTTTGTCGCTTGAGCAGCAGTCAGTCTCGCGCTTCGCGCGCCCTCGACCAACTGCTACTCAAGCGACAAACACTTTAGTCTCGCCTGTATTCATCCTTCGTACTCCCAAGTTACGTATATAACTAATATATATATATATATATAAATATATATATACGTATATAATTTTTTATTTATATTCCAATATAATCAAATAAATTTATATTCAAAGTAAAGGTTAAGATTAATTCAACACAATTTATGTAATTTATCAAATATTTATTTAATTTTCAATATAGATATATTTATATATATTTTTTCATACTTTTATACAAAAAAACTTAAAAATTATTTTATTAATATAAATTTTTAATTCAAACGGAAACCAATTTAAATTTTTTAAAAATATTACATTTTTTTCTATATTCTGAACAAAATTCTATATGAATTTCTATACACTGAAAAAAATTATTAGATCAAATTAACATTTTCTTGAAATTTTTCTAAGTAATTAATATTTATTAAAACCATGTTGACAGTGAATACTGACAATGAAAATTGAAATTATTTTAAATGATGCTATGATTTCAATTAATATTAATTATCTAAATAACCAATTTACAAAATTAACAGTTGATTACTTGTTCTTTTATAAATTGCAAAAAAAATAACAATTTTTAAATATTATATAAAAGAAATATATACAAAAGATAAATAATTAAAAATTTTGTAAGTTAATGTTTAATTAACTTTTACATAATTATTAGAGAAATTTAAAAAAATTTTTGTTTTGATTCAGAAGATCTGTTGATATTGTTTTTTAATATTTAATCAAAAACAATTCTATATAGCGTAAAAAAATTATTTTGTTAATTATAAGTTATTGTTTGTTTTTCGTGCTTTATAAAAGTTAATATGAATCTATAACTATAAATGCAAAATATATACAATGAGTATACAATTCAAGGATAGATATACAACGATTTTCAATAAAAACATTCCAAAGAGTATTTTTTATTTTGCGATATTAGGTTAACAACAACTTATCTTCAGCCCAGGACTCTAACTAAAAATCGCCAGATTGGTGATAAATCGTCACACCTGGGCACACTGTTATAGATTATTATTAACTACGGCACCGTAGCCTATAACAGATATGATAATACTTTAGCTATCGTTTACGTTACAGTAGTTCGTATCGATTTTGATATTGATTCAACTGTTTCTTTGATTTGTTCAAGTAATCAGTTATTGTTATTTTTATTATTTTATTCGCTTTAACTTTTTTTATTTAATTTACAGCGACATTATTATTATCAATTTATTTTGTGACCGAAGGAAAATATATTAACTTTTGTTATACGTCGTTGTAAATCACAATACACTTTTGTTTTCAATAAAGCCTAGGTACTTCCAAGTATAACTATACAAGTGTCAAGTCATCTCCAGTCTTACCCTGGCCTACTGAACAGGGCCGTCTTTAAAGTCGTTGAGGCTCTGGGCCAGAATGTAAAGGGGCCCCTGTAAGGAGATTATTTTCTGAACTAATTACAAATGTGAGAAAAACGTATGCATATATATATATATATATATATTTATATATAATATATACTAACATATATTTTTTGTAAACTAAATACTGTGAAATAGGGCTATTAGAGCAATTTTCAAATCTTGTTTTCTAGTTTTTCATTACTTCTTTTGGGACTTTTTAAGTGCACTGATATAATACTATCATACAGTGCTTTAAAAAAATTCATTAAAAAAATTCTTAGAAAAAGAATAAATAATTGAGAAACAAAATTTTGCAAATTACTTGATTAGCTCCATATCGATCGATTAGCCCCATTCTACGGTACATTAGTACATTAATTATAAAAAATTAAAAAAATTTTAAACTTTAAAAATAATTTTTCATAAAATATAAATAATAGATGATTATTGCAATCAATTAGACAGTAAAAAATTGTTTTTTGTGTAAATTGATGTGGAATACACAAATTGCGTGTGCATGAATTACAAGTATTCTGTGTAATTGAAACACATTTTGTGTCTTGATTTTCACACGTTTTATGCAAAATGTGTGTAATCAGACGTAAATACATAATGAACTAAACTGCATATATTTACACAAAACTTGTGTAAAATTAGTAGTATGTGTACTCTTAAACATAATTAATACATAGAGTTTGCATAAAATTATTTTAAAAAGAAATTCCATGTGTAAAACATAGTATTGTACAATATTTGTGTACCTTATTTTTCTTGGTGAATTGTAAACACACATAGTATATTTCAAAATTAACCCGATTTTCAACTGTGTAACAATTGTAAATTTTTTATGCGTTTCTTAATAATAATACCTTAATAATAATACCATTACTTAGAAAACTACGTGTATATTAACATTTTAGTTTATATTTTATAAGTAATATAATTATCTAAAAGAATACAATTCACAGGTAAGTACTTTAAATTAATTTTATACAAAAAAGTTCGCGCGGATAGTATTTGCTCATGCGCGCCACCTATTATACAACAACGGCACGTTTCTTTGAAAAATGATTTTCATATGTTTTTAACTACGTAACGTTTTCACAAAAAGTCTACACACTACATTGTTATTGTGCGTTAATAACAGTTGATTTAATTATCGTTGTGAAAATTTTGACGTTTGCAAATTAGCTTTATAGACATGAAACGTATATATTTAAGTGGTGCAGCAAAAAAAAGAAAAGCAAAAGAGAATCAGGAAAAAATTTCAAAGTTGCCAAAAATATCATCATTTTTGGAAATTAAAAACAGTGCTAGTACTAGTTGTAATGATCAAGAAAATGAAAATATTATTTTAGAACAAAGCGAGCAAGATATTTTCTTAAAAGAAGTTAATGGATCCAACATTTGTGATAAAGAAGATGTTTCTCTAAGTAAGACAATAAAAAATCATTTCTATTTCATTACTTACTAATTACAAGAAATGTTTTTTCAGTCGACAATTCGAATATCGAATATGAAAAAAAAGATATAATAGCTGATGGTTCCCAAATCGTAAACGATCTTTTACAAACTGACGAGCCACAGCTTCTAGTAGCTGCAGAAAACATGGGCAATAGTGAAAACTTAATAGGTATTTTATTTAAAGATATTTCTTATTTTTAATTCTTTTTATAACGATAACGTGGTACAAAAACAAATAGGTTCGTGTAAAATAAACTTATAGTATTATTTAAATTTATAAAACTTTTCAAAACAAAAAATATTCAATTATTTTTGTGTACTTTATTATAAAATTGGACTTTGAGATTTATTAATAAGCTTTTTCAATCTACTAGAAACGTTGAACATTTAAATATTATTTTCAGGATATACTGACATATAGTAAAGTTATATACATACTTTTAATAACACATGTAAACTCAATTATTTTAATTTAAATATCAGTTGAAATTATTACTATTTTGATTTAATAAATAAGACGTTTAATTTATGACACGTCTATTTTTCAAATATAAAAAATAAAAGCATTTGCTTCCATTTACATCGATAATTTGCAGACAGCGACCTTTTCCTAGTAGCTAGCGTTTGTTTATTTCCTTGCCGAGACGAGCCACTCTTGACATTAATTAAGCTTGATTTATTTGTATTTAAAAAATTGTTTTACTTGTAATCGAGGGGCTATTCACTTAAAAAAAGGTGTCAAAATGATTACAGATTTCATATGATTTCAAATGATTTCAAAATGATTTCAGAAATATATTTTTATACTTGTAATTTCAAACATTTTCAAAACAGCCTATGGTAGGTAGCGATTTCAAATGATTTCAAATGACTTCAAGCAAATTTTCTATGATTTCAAATGATTTCAAGCAAATTTTTTATGATTTCAAATAATTCCGAAATCATTCCAAGATAATTAAATTTGATATTTATGAAGGTTAAGCCTACTTTAAATTATAATCCCTAAATCGTCATTATTAAATCATATAAAAATTAAAATAATACCTATATTTAAAAAAATTTAATTAAGAATAAATAAATTTTACATTTATTTATTCAAAAAAATTTTTTATTTTTTTATACAGCTCATCATTAACTACAATCCGACTTTCAGTTGTTGTAGGTGTTGATATAGTCGATACATAATTTTCAATATTTATGTATCCATGCTTTTCCATAGGGACTAACGAGAAGTTTTTAGTTTTATTGTCTGGTTCATACCAATGACATATTTTCGACGACCGACTATAGCATAACTTTTGTTTTTAACTGAATGTTGTATACCTTGCTTGAATTTCAGGCTCGAACTTATAATCGACACTCAATCCTTGAATAGGACATTTTATTCTTATTTTTTTTATGATGAGGAAATAAGATAAAATAATATTTGAAAACTGAGTGTAGCCTATGAATTCTAGTTTTAGTTATAATGTTTGTATAACATAAAATTAAATTTTTTAAACACAAAGTTAGTTTAAAAAATTCACCACCATAAGAGCTATGATCGAAAAATTTATCAGCCGTGTGTGACAGATACAAAGAGAGAAATTCAAACATAAGTAAATAATGCTTATTTACTTATTTATAGATCTTATTTAAATTTTTTGTTAGTATTTCTTTTTTTCATTTTTCACATATATTCTTTTTTATTTGTTTTGATATAAATTATCTTTTACATAAAAATTTTTTGTGCGATGCGTTTTGCTTATGATTAAAATCATTCATTTTTTTTCAATTCCAGAAAAAAATTCTTATAAATATTTATATATTATATATCGATACTATTCCCCAAAAATCAAAAATTATTTTATTTATCAGAGCAGCTCATATTAATCTGGTATTTACTTTGAATGCTAGTAAAACAAAGGCGATCGTCTTTGGAAGTAATCGTTTTATTAAAAATTTTTATTCGGGTGAGCCAAGGACGATTGACCTAGGGAGCGGTATCGGTATTCCTTTTTCTGACACCGTTACGAGCCTTGGTGTTGTACTCGACTCTAAACTGTCGTGGGAACCGCATATTAATATGCTGACTAAAAAATTCAATAGAGTGATTTATAGCCTGCGGTTTTTCCGTCGGTACACCACTGAGGCTCTGCGTAAGCAGCTCGCAACCGCCCTGCTGTTTCCACATCTTGATTATTGCTCAGTGGTTTTGCTCGATGCTTCGCAGGAGTTACGAAGACGGCTACAGACAATGCAAAATTCATGTGTGAGATATGTATTAGGCGTGAGAATGGGTGATCACATCTCTCCCCATAGACATGCTTTGGGTTGGCTACGTACTGATTCGAGGAGACAGTATTTTATGGCTGTACTTATGTACAAAATCGTACGTATGAATACTCCCGAATATCTAGTGGGTCTCTTCACTAGATATATACCCAGAGCGACCACTAGGGGTGAGATTAAAGATCTTGCGGTGCCCTTCATGCGCACTGAGACTGGAAGAAATTCCTTTCAAGTTCAAGGTGCGCATTTTTGGAACTCCCTACCTGCTGATATTAAAAATCTTCCATCAATCGGCAGGTTTAAAGCCGCTCTGAGGAGGTTTTTACTCGACCTCGATTAAACAGTATTATTTTCGGACTATATCATATGTGTTAATTTATTATGTGATGTACCCTTTATAGATTTAAGGCATGATTGTATTTATTGGCGTGTATGTAGGATGTGTGTGCATAAAGTGAATGATTATATTTTTATCAGATTGACTTGTATATTACTGTACATTCAACTTGCTGTGATTTTAACTTACTGTATACTGTTGATATTTCGACTGCGCTCTTTACACGCTTGATTTTATGTAATTATTTTGACTGATAGATATTGAGACTGATTTTTAACTATATTATTTATACTTTTTGCGTGTATTTATTCGTGTTATCTGTGATATCGCTTTTATTTAATTTATTGACTTACTATTACAGTATTACTATCTCTATTATGTTTTATGACTGTGATATCATACTGTACTATTTTGATTTTATATGTACAAGGCTATTTAAAGTATTTTTATGTATTTTTTCAACTTTATTTGTAATTTTTCACGCTTTTTTGTAATTATAATACAAAATAAACAATATCTAATCTAATCTATTTAAATAATATTTAGTATTATATTTCTGGTAATATTTTAAATTGTAAACTAAATAAAATAATATTCATTGATTTCAATGATTTCAAATGATTTCAATGATTTCAATTTGAATAGTTTTGATTTCGGTAATCATATTGTGCACATAAAATTTAATAAAATATTTCAATGATTTCAAATGATTTCAATGATTTCAAATGATTTCAATAATGATTTCAAATGATTTCATCTGAAGGTGGTCAATGATTTCTTATAGAAAATAGCCCCTCGCTTGTAATTCTGTGAATAATTATTTTTTATTTTGAAAATTAAACTAAATTTTTTATATATAAATGAAAATATAATTTTCAGTAGTATCAGGGAGCGCGGTAGCGCTCCTTACGCCATGTTAGCGCTACGGCTTTCCCTATTTACTTTGAATTTGTGATGTTCAAAGATTAAAACTTTGAGTAAATGATTATGTTTCAATATTTACATATTATTTGATTACAAGTATACATGAAATGATCTAATGTTTTATCTGACAACAAAAACACATGGCCAAAAGTCAAGTTTTCATGATTTTTTTTGTATTATTACAGGTTAGTCTGTCGATTTCTTTTCTATATCGGGTTGTTTCAGATTTCCGGCGGATGTTAGAGAACGATGGAGAGTTTTTCGTCTGATGTGAGAGAAAGAGACAGAATACGAGTTATGCGATTGCTAATAAGTAAGAGAGAGAAAGAGAGTATAGAGAGTGTGAAAAATGCTTTCAGAACACGATAAATGTATAAAGACATTGCGTAAATAAGCAATATAAGAATTTAGTGTCTCGTTCTATACAGCTGACGAGCTGCCACAAAATCACAGGCGTTCATGTGATCAGTTCGCGCGTGCGCAGTAAAACGTCCCGTACATAAAATTCAACAGTTGAAAGCGGCGAAATTCAAAAGTCGGTAATACCGATTTGGTATTTAAAAATGAAAACAACAACAAATGAAAAAGTAATATTTGCATATTTTAAAACATTCTTAATTAATTAGTTATCATATGATATTTAGACAAAATAAGTTTTATAATAGTTGATTAATTCCCATACAGCATATAAGGACTTTGAAAGGATTCTGAAAGGATTCATGAAAGGACTACAATCTTTCAGAAATATTTCACTGAAAGGATTCTGAAATAATTCTATGTCCGAGGTATTATTCTTTTAAAAATAATATAAAAAAATATTTCATAAAGAATTCACAAGACATTTCAAAATCCTTTCAATGAAAGAATTCTGTAAGGATCCATGAATTCTTTTGGTAATAATTCGTAAATCTTTTCATACATCTTCCATTGAAAGGATTCTGTAAGAATGATAAGAAACATTTTTAAAATATTTCATTGTATTATTTCTAAAAGGAATATACCCCGGACATAGAATTATTACAGAATCCTTTCAATGAAAGAATTCTGTAAGGATCCATGAATTCTTTTGGTAATAATTCGTAAATCTTTTCATAAATCTTCCATTGAAAGGATTCTGTAAGAATGATAAAAAATATGTTTAAAATATTTCATTGTATTATTTCTAAAAGGAATATACCCCGGACATAGAATTATTACAGAATCCTTTCAATGAAAGAATTCTGTAAGGTTCCATGAATGCTTTTAGTAATAATGCATTACTCTTTTCATATATCTTTAGTTGAGAGACGTGTAAAGTTGTAGAAACTTTATTCTTTCCTGTATTATTTAAGAATCAATTTAGAATTAATACATACACACACACACACACACACACACACACACACACACACATATATATATATATATATATATATATATATATATATATATATATATATATATATAACGGATATGATGATATAATTATTTATAGGATTACGAATAGTTTCACAGCGGTTAAAATCGAAGTTATCATAACACAGACATCGCACGCATAACAATTTATAGTTTCCATTTTAGATTCTTATTTTCCTCATATATGAAACGGGAAGCACTCTTACCGCTTGCGAGAGTAAGAGATACCGCCATCAAGCGGATAAATTATAAACTAATTCCGAAAATATTTCTAAATGATTTTGTTATATTTCACGTTTTCTTTCAAAAAGTCCTTTCAAAGTCCATTCAGTAAGGATTCATGTAATAACTTTTTTACCATATCCAACCCGAAAGTTTCCACTTTCATCCCCACTACTTCAACCGAAAGTCTCACATTCTTGCCGGGGCAAGAAGCAAAAAGAACGTTCTGCGCAGGCGCTAACGACAGAGTATAGCATACGTTATATCTCTCCGTCTCTTTCTTTTCCCCATATAATGTCTAATATACCTAGCCTTTTTGCTCTTCATCAAAAGTCATAGTAAGAACAAAACAAAGGCAGATATCAAAATCTTTTTCTGTTTCTTTTTCAAAATCTCTTAAATTTGAAACAAAAAAAACAAAATGTATACATTATAATGCATATGTATACATTGTATTATATTATTATATTTAGTTAAAAATGTGTATGATGAAAAATGTGTGCATTGAAACAGAGTGTATCGAATAATAACTCTAACAGAATAATTAATAAATTTTTTTTTTATTAATGAACTATCATTACGAGTGTTATTGTGTAGTGTGTTATCGTGTAGTGTATATAGTAAAACAAAGCATAAAATCTTTAATAATGTGTGTAATGAAAAATTAGAATAATTCATAACATCTTTTTTTATTAATGAATTATCATTACGAGTGTTACCGTGTAGTGTGATATCGTGTAGTGTATCTAGTAGAACAATATAGCATAACGTTTACGTTATACGTAATTTTAGTTGACAACTTTCGGCTTGGCTATGGTAAAAAATTGTATACGCGCCACGGGAGTGAAGGGGGACATCTTAACCCGCGCGTTTATCGCCCTCGCCTTCGGCTCGGGCGATAACATACGCGCGGGTTAGAATGTCCCCCTTCCCTCCCTTGGTGCGTAATATACTATTATTCTCGTCATGATAAGTTCTTTCATAAATTATTTCAAAAAGATTTCAAAATTATTTCATGTATGATCTCTTAAGACTTTACCAAAATATTGCATGAATTATTACATGAATGCTTTTTGAAAGAATCTCGAAATGATTCGGTGAAAGAATACCTTAGATCATTCCGAAAATCTTTCTAAATTATTTTACGACTGGATCCTTCGAAAGATTTCTGAGTTCTTTCTTGTTTTCTTTCAAGAAATCTTTTCAAAGTACTTTCAGTAAGGATTCATGTAATAACTTTTTCGTTATGATAAGTTCTTTCATGAATTATTTCAGAAAGATTTTAAAATTATTTCATGTAAGAATTTGTGAGATTTTACGAAAATCTTACATGGAGTTATTACGTTAAAGCTTTTTGGAAAAATCTTGAAATTATTCGGTGAAAGGATAACTTAGATTATTTCGAAAATCTTTCTGAATTATTTTACGACTGGAACCTTTGAAAGAGTTCTGAGTTCTTTCTTGTTTCCTTTCAAGAAGTCTTTTCAAAGTCCGTTTAGTAAGGATTCATGTAATAACTTTTATTTTCATCATAAGTTATTTAATGAAATATTTCAAAAAGATTTCAAAATTATTTCATGTATGATTTCTTGAGACTTTACCAAAATATTGCATGAATTATTTCATGAAAGCTTTTTGAATGAATCTTGAAATGATTCGGTGAAAGAATACCTTAGATCATTCCGAAAATCTTTCTAAATTATTTTATGACATGAATCGTTGGAAGATTTCTGAGTTCTTTCTTGTTTCCTTTCAAGAAGTCCTCTAAAAGTCCTTTCAGTAAGGATTCGTGTAATATTTCATGTCTTAACTTTCGTTTCCTTTTTGGTATTATTTTTGTAAAGACTTTGTAATCTTCCTGTGTATTATTCCATAAATTCTTTTTAAAAGAATATAGTTATTTTTTTAAGTTCTTTTTAAATGCTTTCATCGTATTATTACTTGTAATGTTTCATGAAATTATTTTAAAATTCTTTCATGCTGTGTGGGTTTGAAAGTGTGGAAGAAAATAAGATTAAAATTTTTTCGAAAACAAATATTTTATAATAATAATAAATATATAAAAATTAGGTTGATACAATTAGGTATAAAATTAGTGTTATTATATTAAAGAATCAGATTATCGATAAAGTTAATAAATTTATTGAGATAAGAATTTTCGACTTTGAAAAAGTTGTGATATCTCCCCAAAAAACCTGTAAAAAGGTAAAATTACGGCAAGTTAGCTTTAAAAAAAATCTTTTTCACTATCTCAAAAATAAAAAATATTTTGTCAAAAATTTAAACTAATTTAATACAATCAACTATAAAAAAATCTATTATATCTCTAAAAAAAGTCTTTAACATTATAGATAATAAAAAAGTGGGAATTTAATTATAACAAAAATATACTTGAAAAAATACTGAGATCAATAATGTGTGGTCAAGTTTTAATATGATTTCAAATAATACTTACAAATGATATTGTAACCTATATTTTGATGATAATAATGAATCAATAAAAAATTTCTTTGAAGTATAAAAAAAGCCATATGAAATGTTATTGAAAATATAAAACTATTTTTAACAAAATTTAAAAAAATAATAACACTTTAATTTAAATAATTAACGTTAAAGTAAGAATAAAAGTAATATTACAGCTATAAACTTGACAGGCCCACTTTACAAAAGTTAAATATATCCTTAAGAAGGGGCCGAACTATCTGTCTTTGTCTAATAGCGTTTTTCTTCATTTATGTAAACGCTATCCGGTACAACAAGAAAAAAATAGCAGCCCCCGCTAGATATTAGTATAATAAGTAAATTTTGTAATAACAAACAAATTTTTTTACTGCGTAGTTTTTGAATAATTAGAGACCTACCAAAAAAAGATAGGTTATATGCTAGATTGCTAGTAGGTCTCTAATTAGTCAAAAACTATGCGGTAAAAAATTTGATTGTTATTACAAAATTTATAAATTATACTAATATCTAGCGGGGGCTGCTATTTTTTTCTTGTTATAAAGGATAGTGTTTACATAAATAATGAAAAACGCTATTAGACAAAGACAGATAGTTCGGCCCCTTCTTAATATTATAATATTAGATTATTTGTTTATTGAATACTAAATTGTGAAAATTAATATATATTTTTAATTTCCTTACGGGATTCTAAAAAGTCAAGGCAAGTTTATAGCTGTAATATTACTTTTATTCTTACTTTTACGTTAATTACTTATTATTTTTTTAAATTTGGTTGAAGATAGTTTTATATTTTCAATAACATTTTATATGGCTTTTTTTACACTTTATTTTTAACAAAGGAATTTTTCATTGATTCATTATTATCATAAAAAATATAGGTACAATATCATTTGTAAGTATTATTTTAAATCATATTAAAACTTGACTACACATTATTGATTTCAGTATTTTTTCAAGTGTATTTTTGTTATAATTAAATTCCCACTTTTTTATTATCTATAATGTTAAAGACTTTTTTTAGAGATATAATAGATTTTTTTATAGTTGATTGTATTAAATTAGTTTAAATTTTTGACAAAATATTTTTTATTTTTGAGATAGTGAAAAAGATTTTTTTTAAAGCTAACTTGCCGTAATTTTACCTTTTTAAAGGTTTTTTGGGTTTATTTTACTTAAAAAAGTTTGTGTACAGTACCCTGCAAAAGTTTCCGGAAAAATTTCTGAAAAAAGTCAACGCTTTAAACAAAAATATCTCTCATTCTATTGGTCGAAGAACAAAAAAAAATGGAAATTAACCCTCCTGCGTACTGTCCCGAGTATACTTGTCCAAACAAAACTGTCGCGGTGTGCACCTTGATGAGTATACTCGTCCAAAAGTAAGGGCTCATAATTCGTCCGAAAAAATTCGTCCATTTGGAAGTGATTTCGTCAGGGATAATTGATACACAGGGGGGTTAAAGTTCAGACAAAATATTAACTTTTTATGGAGTGTAAAATTATACTTTTTTCTATTTTTTTTATTATTTAAAAATATTTTTAAATTTCAAATTTTTTTTTATTTTGTTCAATCACTTGTAGTTTTTGTACAAATGAAGCTATGTGAAAAATCCTAACGAAAATCGAAAAATCTCTTCAAAAACTGAAAGTTTTTACTAAAGCTTTTTTTTGGTAGGATGCTTTTTAAACAAATTAGATGCGATTGAATATTACATTCTATTGATAATTCTATAAAAACGTTAAAAGTTAGATCAATTTATTTGAAAAATGAAGCAATGTAAAAAAATCAACGAAAAACAAAAGATCTCTTAAATGAGTTATACGCAATTAAATATTACGTTCTATTAAAAATTATGTGAAAAATGTTCTGAGTTAAATAAATTAACGTTACTATTGTAATATTCAATCGCTTATAACTCGTTTCAAAAGCATCCTGGCAAAAAAAATTCTTAGTAAAAACTTATAGTTGTTTAAGAGATCATTCAATTTTCGTTATTTTTTACATTGCTTCATTTTTTAAGAAAAATAAATTTATCAACTTTTAACATTTTTTGTGTAATTTTCGATAAAACGTAATATTTAATCGCGTCTAACTCGTTTAAAAAGCACCCTAGCAAAAACAAACATTAGTAAAAACTTTTAGCTTTTAAAGAAAACATTCGATTTTCGCTGGGTTTTTTCACACAGTTACATTTATACAAAAACTACAAGTAATTGAACAAAATAAAAAAAAAATTTTAATTTAAAAATTTTTTAAAACGATAAAAAAAATAGGAAAAACGACTTAAAATAATTTTTCGCCATTATAACCCTAAAATCGCAACTTCGTTGCTCTTTTTTGGCTCTTATGCCGAAAAATACAATATACAACTAGTATGTAAAGGCTTTTTTACGAAACTCGTTACGACCCTCGCCTTCGACTCGGGCCGTAAACTTTTCGTTTCGTAAATAAAGCCTTTCCATACCCGTTACGCAATGTACTATTGTAATCCATAAAAAGTTAGTATTTTGTCTGTGTTTTAATTTTAATTTTTGTTTTTTGTTCTGCGACCAATAGAAAGAGAGATATTTTTGTTTAAAGCGTTGACGTCCCTGGTAGAAATTTCCATTATAAACCGGTCATATTTTAACCATTTTTTTCAAAAATGGTTAATAATTGACCAACAATCACTAGAAAACGATCAGTTTATCTGCTAATAACCGACGGTTAATGCTCAAAAATTAGCAAAACAGAGTCAATCACCAAATAATAATTTTACTAAATATATACTTTATTTATTTAAAAAACAATCAAATTGAATAAAAATAATCATTTTAAATCTAATTAATAGTGTATTTCTTACGGGATCAGAATAATATATTTCTTTCCTGATCAAATATATTTTTACATTGTAAATTATATCTTTATATTGTACACGTAAATAATCTTTCCTTGACCTGGAGGTCATCCTGGCCACCTGGAGATCATCTCCAGGAAGAGAATGATATTTTTGAATTTTCGATTATAATACTAGATGTGCATAATACTGGTTGAGCTAATATTATAATTAAGTATTCAGAAATATGAATCACTTCCTGTAGATGATGTCCAGGTGTCAAAGATGATCTAGGTTGACGTAACATCATCTACGAAGAAGTACAGCTAATAATTAAATTAAATATTCAGAAATTTTAGTCACTTCCTGTAGACGATGTCCAGGTGACTAAAGTGACCTCCAGGTCGGCATAACATCATCTACAGGTGAGTGCAGCTGGTATTATAATTGGAAATTAAGAAATATCAGTCACTTCCTGTAGATGATGTCCAGGTCTTTAAGGTGATCTCTAGGTTGACGTAACATCATCTACGAGAAAGTGCAGTTAGTATCGTAATTAAAAATTTAGACAATTTAGTCACTGTAAGTAGGTGACGTCCTGAGGCTAAAGTAGCCTTCAGGTTAACGAAACATAATTTACGAAAAAGTGCAGCTAATATTCAACTAGCATCAGAAAAATTGACCGCTATGACACGTAAAATAAACGCACTTATTTAAATAAATAATAATGCCGAAAATAATAATACCCGAAATATTGGTGCTATCATTAATTATAACAGTAATAGAACAATTTTTTCCGTGTCTATAAAATTTTAGAATTAGTTTTAATGATGAAAACTTTTTTACGTTTTAGGGTTAGGAAACACGCACCAGTCACATGTTCGCAAACGTCTCTCTCTCTTTCTCTTCTAATACATCTATGCGTATTTAGGCGTAAATGCCTCAATATAAATTTAAAAATGAATATTATGTGGCTAAATCAAACGAAATTTAAAAATTTTAAATCATCTATTTATTATATCTTAATTTTAATTATCAAAACTAGCATATGTGTACGGATATATGTCTATATACAAAAATATATATATATATATTATTTCACTATCTTTCGATCAGTTTTTGACTATATTCATTGACCAAAAAAAAATGGTTAATAAATGATGAATGACCATTTTTAAATGGTCTATTTTCTACCAGGGGTTTTTCAAAAATTTTTCCGGAAACTTTTGCAGGGTACAATATATTTTATTTAAACTTAATATTAAATTTAAAATTTTTGTTTCTCTTTTCCTTTTGATATGTAGATTTAGAAAAAACACTTGAAGAAACTGAAGAATATCAAGAAATTAGCAGTTACTCAACTGATCCAGCTTTATGGAAAAAAATAAATAATCATTTACAATTATATTGGATACGAAAAGGTCCAAAGTTATGTAATAATAAAAACGCCGACTTTTCTAAATCGGCCCGCATTTATCAAGAGGGTCAAAAACAAAAAATTAGATGTTTAAATAAATCTGTTTTCCAACAAAAATTACACAACGGCGAATTGGTTGATCGAGAATGGTTGCTGTACTCTCCATCAAATGGATCTGTGTACTGTTTTGTATGCAGATTATTTTCGTCTGAACAGGATTCATTCGCATTTCATGGATTTAATGATTGGAAACATTCAGAACGCATTCTAGATCATGAAAAATGTAAAAGTCACAAACAATGTTTAATAATTTATTATAAACGAAAGAATAAATTTAGTGGCATTGATAATAAACTAGTCACGCAATTCCAAAATGAACAGGAGTATTGGATACAAGTACTACGAAGAGTAACTGATGTTATAAGATTGATTGCGTCTAGAGGTCTTCCTTTTCGTGGAGATAATCAACATTTTGGTTCGGTTCATAACGGCAATTATTTAGGAATTTTGGAACTTTTGAGCGAGTACGATCCATTTTTAAAAGAGCATATTACTAATTATGGGGGCAAAGGTAAAGGTGTAACATCTTATTTGTCAGCGAATATTTGCGAAGAGTTCATAGAGCTTATGGGCAAAAGAGTTCTTGGTTGCATAATTAATGAAATAAAAGCGTCAAAATAATATTCAATCAGCGTAGACTCGACCCCAGATATTACGCATACAGATCAGCTTACGTTCATAATTCGCTACGTAACAGAAGCTGGACCTATCGAACGTTTCTTAATGTTCATTCCAACACAAGGACACAGAACTAAAAATTTATATGATATCATTGTCAATTTCTTACAACAGCATGATTTAAATATTGCCGATTGTAGAGGTCAATCATATGACAATGCATCGAACATGTCGGGACGATATACTGGACTTCAAGCAAGAATCAAAGAAGTTAATAAATATGCTGAATTTATTCCTTGTGCAGGACATTCACTTAATTTAGTTGGAGTGAAGGCAGCTGAATGTGTCATACCAGTAGTTGCATATTTCGCTTTTGTACAAAAACTTTATACTTTTTTCTCTGTTTCAACGCATAGATGGCAATTATTATTATCAGCATTAGGCCAGGGACATAAAGTTTTAAAGGCATTATCAACAACAAGATGGTCAGCAAGAGCTGATGCAATTAATGCTCTGTATAAAAGCTACAATCAAATTTTGACAGCATTGGATGAAATTTCGAAAGATGATACCCAATCTAATGATACGAAATATGAAGCTTCAAGTCTTTATAAAAAAAATGTTAAAATTAGATAATGTATTTTTGACTGTAGTTTGGAACGATATTTTGACCCGTGTTAATGACACCAGTAAAAAGTTGCAAGACAAAAGTATAGATTTGTATGTTGCATTTTGCTTGATTAAAGCTTTACAATTTTATTTATTGAATCTTAGAAATACATTTGCTGAATTCCTTGAAAAATCAAAAAGTATCATACCAAATTATGAAACACCCGAGCAAAGGGTAAGAATCAGAAGTGTGAAATTAAGTAGATTTGAAGGATCTTGTCCAGAAACAGAATTTAATGTTGAAGATAAATTAAAAATCGAAATTTTTTATCCAATAATTGATATTTTGTGTGTAAATTTAAAAAAAAAAGAGAAGAAACATACGAAAAAATTAACGATAGTTTTAAATTTTTTACTATACTCCAGGATATGAGTACTGAAGAAATTAGAGATTGTTGTAAACGTTTGGCATATTTATATGATCAAGATGTGTCTGAGGAGTGTTTAATTTCCGAATGTTTACATTTTAAACATTACCTTCATGAAATTAAAAGTTATCAGACTATATCTATACCTGACTTGTATTTACATATTATGAAAAATCTTTTAACGGCTGTTTTTCCAAATATTGAAATTTGTTTACGTATTTTTTTAACTTTTATGATTACTAATTGTAGCGGTAAACGTTCATTTTCTAAATTGAAATTAATAAAAAATGAACTTCGAAGTAGTATGTTACAAAATAGACTGAACTATTTATCATTGTTAAGTATTGAATCCGATCTACTTCAAACTGTCGATTTCGATGATCTCATTGCTGACTTTACAGCAAAAAAGTATGATATGTAATTGTGAAAATATTAATAATTTAAAATCTGTACTTTTAATATAAAATAAATTATTTTTGATGATAGAACACGAATTGAATAATTTTCTTTAAAACAAATCTTTAATATACCATGATTTTTAATGATGGTGTGGGGCCCTTTGTATTGTTGGGGCCTGGGGCCAGGGCCCCGAAGGCCCATACCTAAAGATGGCTCTGCTGCTGAAGCATCCGATAAAGGAGGTTAAGATCATTTAAACGTTTAATTTCTCCCAACGAGATAAATATAAACGTTACAAGTGATATTTCGAAATTGTCTTGTTTAGTTGAAAAAATGATGTAGTTGGTTTTTGTTGGTGAAAATTTGAATCCTGTTGTTGTGGACCAGGTGAAGATATTGTTGATTGCGTTTTGAAAATTTTTTTTGATAATTAGAGGGTCTTTTCCTGTGGCGTAGATGGTCAGATCATCTGCAAACAGACATAATCCAACTGGCGATTCTATGCAAGTGGTTAGTTCATTTATCGCTATTAGAAAAAGGGTGATACTGAAGACTGATCCTTGGCGTACTTCATTTTTTTCAAGGATTCAGATCAGATAGTATATTATTAACTTTTACTTCGATGAGTCTATCTTTTAAAAAGTTCTCAATGAATTAAAGCATTGGTCCACTTATTTGTCTCTTGAGTAAGAGAATCACATTTTTTCTAAACGTATTGCAAATTACAGATTCTAACAAAATAAAGTGATCATTGGTGGATTTGTTTTGTCTAAAACCACTTTGTTGCGGAGAGAAATACTTTTTCGATTCGAGAAATATTTTTAATCTTTTATTTACTATTTTTCCATCAACTTACAGATGTTACTAGTCAGAGACATTGGCCTGTAGTTTTTAAGAGATAAAGAATCTTTCCCTGGTTTTTTTATCGGAATAATAGTAGCGAGTTTCCACTGGTTGGGGAATACGTTGAGTTACCAGATAGCGTTGAAAAATTTTTGAATGTAGTAGATGGTTGAAAGCGCAAGATTTTTCAGGAAAACATTGAAAATAGCGTCGGAGCCTGCACTAGAGTATTTGCAGCTGTTAAGAGTTTCTGTTATTTCTTTTAATTTGATTGGTGCGTTTAGTAGTGGGAGATCTGGGTTCTCTTCATAGGTTTCTTGATTAATGTTGAAATTATTTTTATAATCTAAAAATTCTTGAGAGTAGTTACTATTGCTGGAATTTTGTGAAAAGGTGATAGCAAACTTGTTGGCAAAGTCTCTAGGCTCATTTATTATTTGGTTGCTTTCGTCTATTAATGTTGAAATAGTTTTGGATTTGTGTTTGCCTTGCACTCTTTGAATTTCATTCCAAATTAAGGATGCGGGTGTGTTTGCGTTTAGAAATTGGGTGAAGTTAAGTCAACATTTTCTTTTAGTTTCTTTAATGATTTTTTTGTAAATAGCTTTCTTTTTTCTGTGATCGATCTGTTTTCAAGGGTATTGTGCTTTTTGAATCTATTGAATGCGTATTTTGACTCTCTACATGCATTAGCGCACTCTTCGTTCCACCATGGCGTTTGGTTTTTATTTTATTTGATTAAATATCCAGAAATGCTGACTTCTGCAGCGGCGAGAATAACTTTGTTAAATTGATCGATTATCATGTCTATATTAGGATTATTAGGTTTAGTAGGATCTTCCAACATTTGGATGTTTCTTTCTATTTCTTTTTGGTAGAGGCTTCAATCGGCTTTCTTGAAATTCCATGGCTGATATAATATTCTGTTATCATGAGGTTTGAGTAAGGACCCAAGGCTAGCATGAAGAAGAATGGAATAGTGGTCACTATCGTATAGGTCGTCACATACTTCCCAGCCGAGATTTTCAGTAATATCAGCTGATGCTAGCGAGAGGTCTATAATACTCTCGGTACCATTGGATGCATTAAAGTGAGTTAGAAGTTCAAGATTTAGTATGCTAAAAGTTGATTCTTCTATCCAATCTTCTACAATTTTGCCTCTACTACCTGTGTTTAAGGAGCCCCAAATTATATTATGGACTTTAAAATCTCCCAACACTATTGATGGGAATGGAAGTTGAGATTTAGTTACTTTCTCTGGAAGGAAGCATTCCACGGAAACTGCTTCTAATTCTGTATCGAGAGAAATTTCTTTACTATGTATGGAGTTTTATTATATATGTTGTCACACCTCCACTTTCTTGGTTGGATAATCGGTTAATATGATAGTACTTGTAGCCTCTGAGTCTGGCATGTTGATCGAGTTTGAAGTGAGTTTCTTGAAGGCATAGTAGTGCCGCTTGTCTTTCGTATATGATTTTCTGTAAATTTTCTAAATGTTTGTAATAACTATTGAGATTCCACTGTAATATTGTCTTTTTTATTTCATTTATATATTCGTAGTTATGTTCCATTAATAAATTATATTATTGAGTAATTTTAACTTCGTAAGTTTGATTCTAAAAAGATTCTGCAGAGAGATTATGTTCTAGCTTTTTAATAATTTTCGTAAACCTACACTGAAACGGTAGTAATGCAATGATTAAACTAAAGAACGCAGAGGTTATATTTCCGATCTTACATTTATTCTACATCATATTGGTAAATATTTTCGCGTTTGAGTGGTCGAAAAATCCGACCATTTCAATGAAATTGAGGCTTCTTCATAACAAAAGAATAAACGTCACGCTGACACATTTAGTTTGGTTATGGAATATTTCAGATTTTTTAAGAAATTTGCTTTTATAAATGTGCAACAATAGAGAATTACATGAAGAAGTTCGCGCATGAATATTTGAAATCTTTATTTGAATATAGGTATTACTTCAATTGAAATGCGTGGATAAAAAAAATATAAACTTATAAATATATTCTTTCTAATACCAGAAACATTAAAATAACTGCGCATAGATTTTGTCGAATTTTTCTCCCAAAATTGGAAAAATAGTTGTGCCGAAAAAAAAAGCCATCATATTTTAAAAAATACAATAAACCTAACACCACCGTTTCAATGTAATTTTCATTCCTTTTGTCTCCAAGTGAGGGTATAAGGTTTTAAGCATTGTTGTTAAGTCTACTATGTTAGTTGTATGCTCTTTAGCAATTTCGATAGTGTGTTGACTTGAGTAGGCTTTATCGAGAAAGCTTTTGAAGTTTAAAAAGCTTAGTGGGAACTCTTAAGGTTCGTCATGTATTATCTTTTCGAGTAGTAATAATTGTACGTTTAAATTGAGAGGAGTTGATGTAATCGCGGAGATTTTACGTTTTTTCATAGTTTAACTGCGGGTGAAATTCCTTTAGTAGATTTTTCTGAAAATTTTTCTTCTTCGACGGAGGCATCTAAACCAGATTCGACTTCTGACACTCCTATTACCATTTCCGTAATGTTGTATGATTGTGAGAATGCAAGAGATTTGGGATATGGTCTTTTAAATGTTATAGTATCGACCAGCATATTGCTATCGTTATTTTCTATACGTAAATTATCATGAGCATTTACTTACAAGGAGAGTGCATTGTATTTGGGTCTTAGATTTCTTTCTTACTTTGGGATATTTTTTCTTACATAAAATCATAAAAAAAGCCGCGTCCGTTCGGTCGAACGCTCGATTTTTTCCAAATTATGAGCAGTTTTGTTTGTTTTTTTTAAAAATTTGCATCTGCTTCCCCACACAGCATGGAAGATTTGGAATATTCTAGAAATATTCCCTATCTTCCATCCTGTGTGGGTCATAGTTTTACAGTTTTTGAACTACTTATTCTATAAGGTTTTTACTAATTGCATATTAAAGTTGAGATTAAAACCTTTCGATTAAAAAAAACGTGTTCTGAAAGCTCAAGTTGTTTAAAAGTTATAAAGGAATAAAAATAGGCCAAATATTTAGTTGAAAATATGCTTATAAAATAAATGTTATCTTTTAATCTGAATTCCATTAAAATCTTTTTCCCTTTATAACTTTTGAACAACTTGAGCTTTTTGGACACGTTTTTTTTAATCGAAAGGTTTTAATCTCAACTTTAATATGTAACGAGTAAAAACCTTATGGAATAAGTAGTTCGAAAACTGTAAAACTATAAAGCGGATGCAAATTCTTTAGCAAAACAGATAAAACTTCTCATAACTCGGAAAAAATTGAGCGTTGGACCGAATGGACGCGACTTTTTTCATGATTTTATGTAAGAAAAAATATCTTAAAGTTAGAACAAAATTCGAGACTCAAACACAATGCACTCTTTCTGTCAGTTTAATTTCTAATATCTGAAAATGATGTAAGTGACAGGTATTTTGCTTCAATGAACTATATTAATTTTCTTATACATTGCAAGTTTGTCCTATAAAACGCAGTAATTTTTGTGATAATATTCCTTTCTTTGTATTTAAACAAATATTGTGATATTTACGAAGGTTCATTAATTTTTCAAATGAAAAAAATTAATTTAACATTATATATTATTTACGAATTTATTGTAAAAACAATAAAGATTACGTATTTAAAATGTCAATAAATCTTATAAAATTGTTTTGAAAAAATTATTTTTTCATTTCGTACCTGAGAAAGTTGAAGATTTTTGCAGTTTAAGTTAGGTTTCAATTTTTAGTTTACAAATAATATTTTTATGGACGTTGGATCTCTTTATCCTTTTTTAATTAAAAAATATAGGTTTTTGGAAAAACTAATAATTATTGATAAAAATTAAGAGTTGTCCGCAACTTGTACAGTCAAAAGCAATATTTTTTTCTGATAACAACAAATTAATTTTGATGCTTTGTTTTCAAGAAAAGTTTGACATACTTAATAATCATATTCTCTAGCCTAAGTTATGGTTTTTTAAATAAAAAAATATGGCTTTTTACTGTACAAGTTGCGGACAACTCTTAATTTTTATCAATAATCACCAGTTTTTCCAAAAACCTACATTTTTTAAGTAAAAAAGGATGGAAAGATCCAGCGTCCCCTTAATATATGAGATTTTTTAGATATTTTAATTTTCCACCATTCTTTGAAATCCCCCGCGTGAAAAAAATTCGTATTGCCAAGATATTGGTGAAACAATATCCAATATTTCGCATTTATTTAAAAATCTATTGGCAACCTTTTTTCAATATTTTGCCAACATTTATTATTTATCAATCCCTAGGGCCAAAACCCACATATTGGAAATATATTGAATATTGCTAATATATTAGATATTGCTATGTCAATATGTGTCTGAAGTATCAGATCAACAATTGCTGCTGTTCTTTAAATAATAATAAATAAATTTAAATAAAATCAAATTTAACGTTATTTCATAAAAATCTTTTTATTCGTTTTCTATCATATTTATAGGTTCTACAATGTAACAGGTATCACAATCTACAATTTTTATGTAAAAACAAACATATTGTAACGTTTCAATATTTATTACTTTTTTCTACAATTTTATTAATAAATTTAATATTAGTATTTCTAATATTTACCTGAAAATGATTGATTGTAATGAAGTTTTTCACAATTGCTTTGTACATGGGCGCACAGTTACAATTAGTTTAGCAGTTACATGACATTTTTATAAAAAATTGAATCTCTCCAAAATATTCTTTTTTTTCTGTTACATATTTTACATAAAATGATTTTGTTGTAATGTTTTTACATAAAGTAGATGTGTATAATAAATTATCTTTTAATAATTTTTTAAAAATATAAATGTTTTGATTGGCAAAGTTTCTAATCATAGCGCTTATCTCGTTTGGAAATTTTAACGGAATAAGTATACCTACAATTTCAATAAATCCTGAAATAGAAATATATTTTCTCTTTTTAGTATTTGACAAAACCTGATTGCAATAAGATGCAGTAAAACTATTTAATATGCATGATTTACTCTTTAGCACTCCTAAATTCATATACAAAGATACACCTGCACGTATTTGTAAATGAGTTGAATTGCTGCTGTGAACTAAGGCAGCCAGTTTTCCATTCAAATTTTCGTAAGAAAAACATGATATAGTCCAAAGAGGACCACTACGCCTTAGGATCTCTGGTAAATGTCTGACGTGATGTACATTAGCTGACATATGTTCCATACCATAAAGAATTTCAAACCTTGAAATAAATTCTGTTAATAAAACTTCGGCTAAATCAACCATTTCACCTTTGACTGTAGTTTTACAAAGAATATAAATCAATATGACTATTAATTTATAATGGTTAAAATATGTAATCTGTCTTGGAAAATTGGCAAGGAATAGTAAAAAAAAACAATTTTTAAATTCTTAAGCTTTCCAGTTAACTAAGTCTACAGCGATTGAGCGCGGATGTCTTTGAATAAATTCTGGTGGTTGAAGTGCTTTTAATCAGCTGTCAATAACATCAGCAAATTGTACGATGGAAAAATCTCTTTTGTTAAACTTTGAACATAGCCATAGTTAGATTAATTTTTTTGAAACTTCTTCAAAGATATTATGCATAACATCAATTTTATAGTCCAGGGGCAAACTATATAAGTCGTGGCCGACCGAGGTCCTCGATTCTAACCAGGTTTTTTTTATATATTTTGACCTGCTGTTTTCGAATTTTTTGGGTAGAAAGTCTGAAAATGGCGCATTTAATAATTATTAACAATTTTTATAAACAAATTATAAAAATGCGTTTTTTAAAACTTTGTGATTTTTTTCTAACGATTCATTGCATTTTAGCAATATGTTCATAAGAACCTTTTTTGTTCAAAATGACCTAAAAAATAGGATAAAATTTTTTTTCTGGAGAAAACGAATTTTTATAGTTTGTTTATAAAAATTATTAATAATATTTATATAAACGTACAAAAATTAATCGAATGTATTTTTATTTCTATGGTTTTGCTTTCTCATAGAGAAAGCATTGTATCGGTAAAAAAAATTTTTTTCTATTTTTTCATTAATTTGTACATATTTGAACTCAGTGAGTCGAAAAAAGTGGTTTCCAGAAAATGTCTGTATGTATGTGTGTGTGTGTGTGTGTGTGTGTGTGGATGTATGAATTCAGTTAGTAAGCTGTATCTCGAGAACTACTCGATGGATTTGCTTCTAATTTTGCATGGAATTTAGTTTTGTGATTAACTTGCTGGGAAGCTATTGATAATTTGGTTCTTCCACCGTAGTTTTCATTTTAAAGTTTTTTTAAAAAATAAAAAAAAAATTCGATTTTTCGTTTTTTGGTTTTTTTTTGTTTACTACTCGATGAATTTGCTTCAAAATTTGCATGGAATTTATTTCTGATTGCCCGGATAAAATAAATTTTTAAAAACTGATTTTCTTAGCTCAGTTTTAATTTTAGAGCATTTTGAAATTTAAAAAAAAAATGTTTCTATTTATTAAGCCAATAAAATCTTAAAAACTACTCGATGGATTTACTTCAAATTTTCCATACAATTCAATTTTTTGATGAACTGGTGCGGAAGCTATTGGAAATTGGTTTTCTTAGCGCAGTTTTTTTTTTAGAATCATTTTAAGAATTTTTAAAAAATTTCGATTTTTCATTTTTTTTGTATTTTACGTAAACTACTCGAAGAATTTGTTCGAAAATTTGTATGGAACTTTATTTCGACTGCCAAAATTATTAAAAATTTTGTAAACTAATTTTCTTAGCGCACTTTTAATTTTAGAGCATTTTTAAAATTTTTAAAAAATTTTTTTTTTAATTTTTTTTTATTTTACGAAAACCATTCGATTGATTTGCTCCAAAATTTGTATGCAATTAATTCGCTACTATCTGAAGAAAACAAGCTTTGGAATACTAATTTTCTCAGCGCACTTTTAATTTTAGAACACTTTGAAAATTTTCAAAAAAATTTTTATTTTTCATTTATTTTCTTTTTGCGTTAACCATACTATAAATTTTCTCCAAAATTTTCATACAATTAATTCGCTATTGTCTGAAAAAAAATTAGCTTTTGGAAACTAATTTTCTTAGAGTGGTTACAATTTTAGAGAATTTTAAAGATTTAAAAAAAAATTTTGATTCTTCTTTTCTTATTTTTTTTTATTCTTCGTAAAGTACTCGATAGATTTGTTCTAAAAATTACAGGGAAATTATTTGCGACTGCCAAAAGAAGGGAAATTTTCAAAAATTGATTTTCATAGCGTAGTTTTAATTTTAGAGCATTTTTAAAATTTTTAAAAAGAAATTTTGAAAAGAAAATGTTATTTATTTAACCAGTTAGATCTCGAAAATTACTCTATGGATTTGCTTCAAATTTTGTATACCATCTATGTTTTTGTATAACTAGGCGGGAAGCTATAGAAAATTTGTATTCATAGTGTATTTTTTTTATTATAGAGCCATTTTAAGAATTTGAAAAAATTTTCGATTTTTAATTTTTTTTTTGTATTTTACGTAAGTTAATTGATGAGTTTGCTTTGAGATTTCCATGGGAATAATTTGCATCTGCCAAAAGAAGGATAACTTTTATAAACCGATCTTTTTAGCGTAGTTTTCTTTTTAGAAAATTTTAAAAATTTTCTTAAAAATTTTCATATTTCAGTATTTTTCCATTTTACGTAAAGTACTTGATAGAATTACTCTAAAATTTGTATACAAGTTATTTGCTACTGTCTTTATAAACCAAGTTTTAAATAAATAATTTTATTAGCGTAGCTTTTTGATCACTTCTTTTGTTTTCTGAGTTACTCTTGAAAATTTATAATAGTACTACTGAATTTAATTACCGTTACTAAAATTGACTACTTGGATTTACCAAGCTTAGTCGTGATAAAAAGATATCCACAAGATAACAAAAATAATAAATTCGAACCTATGTATAAGGCAAGCTAAAGTCAACAAAATTAAACACTTTAAAAGCTAACATTTAACCCAAACAAAATGTTGAAAAGGCAATCAACTAGCATATAAATTCAAAATTTATAAAGTACAAAATGAATAAATATTAATGATGGACAATTTTTTTATATTAAAATCACATTTAAATAAATATAAAAAAATAATGAAACTCAAAGAGCTCTATGAGAAAGCATTCCGCCAAAGCACTTGGCAGCGTTTTTAATGTTACAAAGATTGAATTAATAAAATTTATGTATCATTTTATTTTTAGTGTTTAATTATTTCTTTAACTAAACAAAAATTTCTAAATGCTTAAAAATTTATCTTTAAATATAATAATGTCAAAGATAGCTCCAACAATTCACTTCTATATTCGATAGGAGCGCCACCTAATACTCTCGCACTCCGCCCGTTCATTACTAGTCGCGGACTGCCTTCCGTGTCTCTCTCTCTTTCCTTCCCTGGACGGCGCCCTGTGATCACGCTTTTGGCCTCAAGAGATTATTTTCTTTTATACTGAATCCACAGTTACCATATTTAATCATAATTAACTCAGCTCATAAATAAAGTTTATTTTTGTAATTAAATTCGAAGGTGCAGTGCACACAATTATTATTATATCCAACAAATAATTAAATTATTTACAAAATATTTAATTACATTTAATGAAGATTTTATATATGCACAAAAAAAGATCTCTTAGTAATCGTACATTTGTCTTAAAATATTTCCATTTTGAATAGTTGCAAAGATCTTTTAAAGGTTTGAAAGATCTTTTTAAGATCTCAAAAGCAATAAATCGTTTTTACTTTGAAAAATCTTAGTAAAATATTTAAAAACATGTAAAATAAAAATTTCAAAAAGTTCTTATAAAGATCTGAACAATTTTCAACTTTATATCTATTATTTTTATAATAGTGCATTACCCTGGTAGAAATTTTCACCACAGAATCGTCAATTGATTATGAGTTTTTTTAAAATCGACCAAAAATTAAAGATTTTTTAAAGCATAAATAGCCATTTTATACGCTGACAGGCGACGGTATATCTTTATTAAATGGTTGAATCTTGGTGAATAATTAAAAATTTACTCGAATAGTACTTTTTTCACTTCATTGTAATCCTTTAGAAAATTAAGAGAGTGTAAAGAACTTTTCTCTCGCAAAATTCTCTTTTCCGAATTTTAGCAACAGTGTATTATTTTCCTTTCGCTAATTAGCGGGAGTAAAGTACTTTTCTCCCACAAATTTGATTCCTTGGAAAATTAAGCAAGAGTAAAGTACTTTTCTCCTTCAAATTTGATGCTTGAGAAAATTGAGTGGGAAAAAGTACTTTTTTCCCTCAAATTTAATTTTTTTTAAAGCTGAGAGGGTGTAAAATACTTTTCTCCCATAAATTTGTTCCTTAGAAAATTAAATGGGTATAAAGTACTTTTCTCCTTTAAATTTGATGTTTGAGAAAATTGAGCGGGCGTAAAGTACTTTCCACCCTCAAATTTCATTCTTTAAAATATTAAGCGGGCGTAAAGTACTTTTTTCCCGCGAATGTGATTCATTAGAAAATTGAGCGGAAGTTAAGTACTTTTCTTCCTTAAATTTGATGCTTGAGAAAATTAAGTAGGTGTACATTACTTTTCTTTCTTGAATATCATTTTTTTTAAAATTAAGCGAGTCTAAAGTACTTGTCTCCCGCTTAATTTTCTAAGGAATCAAATTTGCGGGAGAATAGTACTTTACGTCCGCTTGATTTTCTAAATAATGAAATTTGCGGGAGAAAAGTACTTTACGCCTGCTCAATCTTCTCAAGCATCAAATTTGGAGGAGAAAAGTACTTTATGCATGCTTAATATCTAAAGAATGAAATTTGCGGGAGAAAAGTACTTTATGCCCGCTCAATCTTCTCAAGCATCAAATTTGAGGGAGAAAAGTACTTGACGCCCGCTCAATCTTCTCAGACATCAAATTTGTGGGTAAAAAGTACTTTACGTCCGCTTAATTTTCTAAAGTATGAAATTTGGGGGAGAAAAGTACTTTACGCCCGCTTAATTTTCTAAAGAATGAAATTTGGCGGAGAAAAGTACTTTAAGCCTGCTCAATTCTATGAAATATATAATTTAAGGGAAAAAAGTACTTTACTCCCGCTCAATTTTCTAAAGAATAAAATTTGCAGGAAAAAAGTACTTTACGCCCTCTCAATTTAAAAAAAATTAAATTTGTGGGAGAAAAGTACTTTACGTCCGCTTAATTTTCTAAAGAATGAAATTTGATGTACAAAAGTACTTTACGTTCGCTCAATTTTATCAATAATGAAATTTAAGGGAGAAAAATATTTACTCCCGCTCAGTATAAATATATTAATTAATATTTTCATATATTTATTTAACCCTTTCAGAACCAATGTACATTACAATGTACATTGACATTTTTTGTTTTTTTTGAAATTGTGCAAAAGTGGCTTCAAATTTTGTAAAAAAAATATGTGTATTAGATTGAAGTGGACTATTTCCGATCTCAAACTGAGGGCCTAAGTTATTATATCTTTGATAGAAACTGAGAAAACTTAAAAAAAAAAAAAAAAAAAAAAATTTTTTATCGCAAAAATTGCTTAATAAATGAACACTTATCATCGCTAAATGGTTATCAGAACTTTTCATGATGAAATAATAATTCCGTTCTGAAAGGGTTAAAAAATAAAATTTATAAGAATTATTATACAGATTATTATTATTCTAATCTTACTGAATACAAACCTAGAAATACACGGAAAAACTTTTGCACCTAAAATACGTTCAAATGTTGCATATAAATTCACATCTACTATTATTGAAATAATTTTAATATCATTCTTGAAAAAAGATTAAAATCAAATTGAGATGATGTTTCCCTCAGAAGAAATGAAATTGGAAACCAGTCATCTATGCATTCAATATATACTCAATATGTATGTTGACTACATTCGAGACAGTTGAACAGCCTTTGTATTCAGACTTGATCGGGATTTAGCTTCAACTCGAACTGAAAAAGCTAACAGTAACCGAGCGCGTGTTTTGAAAGGAGGCAGGGGAAAAAGAAAAAGAGGGAGCAACCAAAATACATTCTTATTATGATGGTAAAATAGTAATTTAAAAAAAATTAATGAATGTTAAGATTGTAATATAATTTGTGAGTCTTTAAAACTATTAAAAAAGATTTTCAACTCCAAATCTAATTATTTTAAACAACTAGGGGGCAGATGAGCATGTATCATTTCATGTCAATGATATTTTGAAGTAGGTTTGGTCGAGTGCGCAACGTTTACGCTTTTCCTTTGGAGTGTGCGAGTTCAACTCTAGGTCAGGATCACTTTTTTTTTTTAATTTTTTTTTATTGTTTTAAAATTTTTTATTAATTTTTTTATTTACATTTTTTTTCTTATACTATTAAAATCTAATTCTTCACGAGTTTATTAAGTATACTCGTTTTTTCAATGAATATTTTTTAAAAATAAATTATTTCTTAGACGTAATGATGAAAAATATTAATAAATAAATAATAATAATGTTTATTTCATAATACTATAGTTTAATTTATTAATAATGTAATTTGTAAAATTTACATAATAAATAAATTAGACTATAATATTAATTTATTTATGTTAGAATGTATATTACATATTAATATATATCTTAAGACAGAATTTAACATTAAGCATTATAAACCTAACTATTATTCATTTATTAATATTTTTAATTATTATATCTAAGGAATAATTTATTTTTAAAAATATTCATTGAAAACATAAGTCTACTTAAAACATAAAAAATTTTTTTTATTATACTATAATACTATATAAATACATTTAGAGAAATATTGATGGTTTATTTGATCTATGACATAGTTAGACCTTCTCTAAGGGTACTACAAAAATTTTACATTTAAATTTTGTTATTTATATTTTTTTGAGCTGTGTAAAGTAAAAAATTTGATCCTGAAAATTCAATAAATTTTTGGTAGATCTCTTGATGTCCGTTAAAGTGATCATTGAGCTGTTAAAATTTTAAATAAATAAAAGGTACAATTTTTAATTTTTTTTTAACTTTCACTATAAATTACACTTTATTATATTAAATGCATATATACGACACGTATTTATAATTATATATAAAAGCTTACCTTTAAAAAGGCATATGGTGGTCAAGTACGCTTATCCTGGTAGAAAATTTGTCTAGTTTTATCGAGCCCTCGATTATTTAACATACAAAACTAGACAGATCTAGAGTAAATTTCTACCAGGGTAGCGATTATTTTAATTAATGATTTTAACTTTTTATCTTTTTTTCAATAATTCGTTTCGTATTCAATACTTCATATTTTAGACTATTATTTTTATTAAATAAAATCATAATTTTTAACCAAAAGGGAGATTTTATCGACTACCTTAGAAAAAAATAAAAGTTTAAAACTAATTTGTTTTTACGAATTGAATTTATATAATGGTTTTAGAGAATTTCTTAAATACATTGGTCATATAAAACTATGAAACTTTGATATTAAAATGCCAATGAAATCATTGAACAGATGGCAAATATTAAATGCATTATTTAAATTTGTAATATAATAATTTGTTTTATCCAATTTCATTTCGAATGGTTTAATAGAATTTGATAGTATAGTACCGGGCAATAATTCTAGACAGGTTATCAAATTTTTGTTCCGACTTTGAAAAAGCGTATCTTTTTCAATTTTTATCCTAGAAAAATTAAAAAAAGCATTTTAAAGTATTCTTTAAATGCTTTCTTTTTAGCTTACTTACATTTTTTTAACAATATTTAAAAAAAATAATCGCTTTGGCAATTTTGAAATTTTTTTCATTTTTTCATTTTTCTTCAATCAGCTGTAGTTTTTTAAATAATTGAGCTAGAAAAAATTTGAAAAAAGATTTGAAAAGGGCTAAAAAAATGCTATTTGCAGCTATTTTTATAAAAATTTTTAAATTATATTTTGTCAAGTTTTAAGCATATAAAGTTATTGATCTAATACTTTTGCAGTTGTAAAAAACACTTCAATAGCAAGTAAAAAATAACCGCTAGTGCAAAACTTTTGATTTCTATGATATAATTTTTGCAAAATAAATCTTTTGTTATTTCATACTTTATTATGTTTTATTATTAATAATGAATAGTTATAATTTCCTACTAAAATTAAATCACTACTTCACCAGCGATTATTTTCTACTTGCTATTGAAGTGTTTTTTACAACTGCAACTGTTTTTTTTTATTCAATCTCTGTAACCAAGCACCTAAATGCTGTAAAAGCTTACCTTAAAGGTATATGGTGGTCAAGTATGCTAAGCAATTTATTTTGATGAATGATTTTAACCATTTTGATGTCTTTAACATATTATAAAATATTTTTAGTAATAAAATCAAACCATGATATTAGAATTTCGTGAAATAATGAAACAAATGTCAAGTTTTTTATTTTTATAATTGAATTTTGCATGCGTTCACAGAATTAATCTATTTATTTAGTATTTGAAACCATCAAATCTTCACATTAGAATTTAATGAAATCACGAAGCAAATGTCAATTATATAATACGGATGATAAAACTATGACATCTTATGCTATAAATTTTAGCAAAAAATTTTTCGAATTTTTTTATTTATAAATAAACGTTTAATCTCACTAACTGCATTACTTTTTGTCATCATTTCTTCTATCATTTATTTAAAAGTGTTCTGAAATTTTTTTAATTCTATTAAATATTTACAAAATTACTTGCCAGGCCCGTGTATAAAATTTTTTAAAATTTTTATTTTGTTAAAAAAATTGCAATTATAAAAATATTGTTCAATTTTAAAATTGTAATTTTCTAATTTCATTATTTTACGTAATATGGTGTTTTGTATTCAGTATTTTATAGGAGCGTATTTTATCTTAGTACAATTTCATATTACCTATATCTTACATCTATTATAATTTCTGGTTCAAATGTTAAAAACATACATTCATTAGACATTTCACCAATAAAATATTTATACACGGGTTTGGCAAGTAATTTTGTAAATATTTAATAGAATTAAAAAAATTTCAGAACACTTTTAAATAAATGATAGAAGAAATGATGACAAAAAGTAATGCAGTTAGTGAGATTAAACGCTTATTTATAAATAAAAAAATTCGAAAAATTTTTTGCTAAAATTTATAGTATAAGATGTCATAGTTTTATCATCCGTATTATATAATTGACATTTGCTTCGTGATTTCATTAAATTCTAATGTGAAGATTTGATGGTTTCAAATACTAAATAAATAGATTAATTCTGTGAACGCATGCAAAATTCAATTATAAAAATAAAAAACTTGACATTTGTTTCATTATTTCACGAAATTCTAATATCATGGTTTGATTTTATTACTAAAAATATTTTATAATATGTTAAAGACATCAAAATGGTTAAAATTATTAATTAAAATAAATCGCTTAGCATACTTGACCACCATATACCTTTTTAAAGGTAAGCTTTTATGTAATAATAAATACGTGTCGTATATATGCATTTAATATAATAAAGTGTAATTTATAATGAAAGTTCAAAAAAAAAAATGAAAAATTGTACCTTTTATTTATTTGAAATTTTAACAGCATAATGATTACTTTAACGGACATCAAGAAATCTATCAAAAATTTATTGAATTTTTAGGATCAAATTTTTTTACTTTACACAGCTCAAAAAAATATAAACAACAAAATTTAAATGTAAAATTTTTGTAGTACCCTTAGAGAAGGTCTAACTATGTCATAGATCAAATAAACCATCAATATTTCTCTAAATGTATTTATATAGTATTATAGTATAATAAAAAAAAATTTTTTTATGTTTTAAGTAGACTTATGTTTTCAATGAATATTTTTTAAAAATAAATTATTCCTTAGATATAATAATTAAAAATATTAATAAATGAATAATAGTTAGGTTTATAATGCTTAATGTTAAATTCTGTCTTAAGATATATATTAATATGTAATATACATTCTAACATAAATAAATTAATATTATAGTCTAATTTATTTATTATGTAAATTTTACAAATTACATTATTAATAAATTAAACTATAGTATTATGAAATAAACATTATTATTATTTATTTATTAATATTTTTCATCATTACGTCTAAGAAATAATTTATTTTTAAAAAATATTCATTGAAAAAACGAGTATACTTAATAAACTCGTGAAGAATTAGATTTTAATAGTATAAGAAAAAAAATGTAAATAAAAAAATTAATAAAAAATTTTAAAACAATAAAAAAAAATTAAAAAAAAAAAGTGATCCTGACCTAGAGTTGAACTCGCACACTCCAAAGGAAAAGCGTAAACGTTGCGCACTCGACCAAACCTACTTCAAAATATCATTGACATGAAATGATACATGCTCATCTGCCCCCTAGTTGTTTAAAATAATTAGATTTGGAGTTGAAAATCTTTTTTAATAGTTTTAAAGACTCACAAATTATATTACAATCTTAACATTCATTAATTTTTTTTAAATTACTATTTTACCATCATAATAAGAATGTATTTTGGTTGCTCCCTCTTTTTCTTTTTCCCCTGCCTCCTTTCAAAACACGCGCTCGGTTACTGTTAGCTTTTTCAGTTCGAGTTGAAGCTGAATCCCGATCAAGTCTGAATACAAAGGCTATTCGACTGTCTCGAATGTAGTCAACGTACATACTTGATCATTTTTTGCAAACTAAATAGATAATATATTTACATCATAACTATTGAGTGTAAAAATATGTCAATAATGAAAGTATTAGTAAGTCTTTAGCGCATTCAAATCGGTTTCAAGTTTTTTTGAGCACAAATCAATTGCAAAAGTTTTTCCGTGTATACGGAAAGCGGGATTTAGAATTAAATTAAGTTAATTAAATTTAAAGATCGGCAATTCGAATTTGGGAGTCTGGCAAGCCCAACGCAGAGTCTGTTGGTGCCCAGTATCGAATACAGCCAATTCAAATATTTTTCAAGGTTGAAGAATTCAAAATATGATTATATTTAGTGAACTTTTGAGTTCTGTCATTTGAATAGTTTTTGAATTAATGTATCTCAAGTCTTAATGTCTAGTTATTCAAAGCTGGAGTCAATTTCATCAAATCCATAGAAGTTTTTCTATTCAAATTTAATTGCAGTTTCCAAAGCGAAAATTTCTTTCAGTGTACAATTAAATTTGAATAAAAAAACTTCTATGGATTTGATGAAATTGACTCCAGCTTTGAATAACTAGACATTAAAATTTGAGATACTTTAATTCAGAAACTATTCAAATGACAGAACTCAAAAGTTCACTAAATATAATCATATTTTGAATTCTTCAACTTTGAAAAATATTTGAATTGGCTGCATTCGATACTGGGCACCAACAGACTCTGTGTTGGGCTTACCAGACTCCCAAATTCGAATTGCCGATCTTCAAATTTAATTAACTTAATTTAATTCTAAATCCCGCTTTCCGTATTTCTAGGTTTGTATTCAGTAAGATTAGAATAATAATCTGTATAATAATTCTTATAAATTTTATTTTTTAAATAAATATATGAAAATATTAATTAATGTATTTACATTGAGCAGGAGTAAAGAACTTTTCTCCCTTAAATTTCATTATTAATAAAATTAAGCGGGCCTAAAGTATTTTTCTTCATGTCGTGCTCTAAAATTCGACTTCCTTCCCTACACATGCGCAACGAAAGCCAATGTTCCCTCCCTATCGACGCACCACCTAGCTAGCCGGGAAGGAACAATATACAACGTTTGCTTGTTCTCTCACTCTCGCTCTCCCTGACACGCTCGAGCAACCGCGATTTTAACCTCCATTGTTAGAAAAAATCATCACTGCGTACGTTACATGTGCTTTATTCACGAACACATTGACGATCTTCGTCGGTAATTAGCATCGTAATGATAACATAAATACAGCGACGTTAAATATAAAAAAGAAAAAGTTTCATTACATAAAATATATTGTATTTAATTGTGTTTGTATGTGTATATTTGGTTGGGTTAGTGAACGCGTAGTGTTGTGTTATATTTTTATTAAATTTATTTTGTTTTATTTGCTCCTCAAATTTAATGCTTGAGAAAACTAACCGGGCATAAAGTACCTTTCTCCCGCAAATTTGATTCCTTAGAAAATTCAGCGGAAGTAATGTACTTTTCTCCCACAATTTTAATTTTTTGAAAATTGAGAGGGCGTAAAGTACTTTTTTCCTGCAAATTTTATTTTTTAGAAAATTGAGCGGGTGTAAAGTATTTTTCTCCCACAAATTTCATTCTTTAAATACTAAGCGGGCGTAAAGTACTTTTCTCCCCCAAATTTCATACTTTAGAAAATTAAGCGAACGTAAAGTACTTTTTACCCACAAATTTGATGCCTGAGAAGATTGAGCGGGCGTCAAGTACTTTTCTCCCTCAAATTTGATGCTTGAGAAGATTGAGCGGGCGTAAAGTACTTTCCACCCACAAATTTCATTCTTTAAAATATTAAGCAGGCGTAAAGTACTTTTCTCCCTCAAATTTGATGCTTGAGAACATTGAGCGGACGTAAAGTACTTTTCTCCGACTACTTTTCAAATTTGACTCCTTAGAAAATTAAGTGGAAGAAAAGTACTTTAGACCCGCTTAATTTAAAAAAAAATGATATTCGAGGGAGAAATGTAGTTTACGCCCGCTCAATTTTCTCAAGCATCAAATTTAAGGGAGAAAAGTACTTAACTTCCGCTCAATTTTCTAAGGAATCAAATTCGCGGGAGAAGAGTATTTTACACCCTCTCAGCTTTAAAAAAAATTAAATTTGAGGGAGAAAAGTACTTTTTGCCTACTCAATTTTCTCAAGCATCAAATTTAAGCAAGGAAAGTACTTTACTCTTGCTTAATTTTCTGAGGAATCAAATTTGAGGGAGGAAAATAATGCACTCTTGCTAAAATTGGGAAGAGTAAATTTTGCGAGGGAAGTTTTTTATACTCGATTAATTTTCTAAAGGATTACATTGAAGTGAAAAAAGTATTAAGTAAATAAATTTTTAATTATTCACCAAGATTAGAGCTTCACGATACTCGATAGAAATAACGATACAATATAAATTCTGACAATGTCAATATCAATACAATAATTACCTATGGGTTATTGGATAATATTATTGTATTGTCAATAAATTCATCTCAATATATTGAGAATATTGATCTTGACAAAAGAAATCCAAAAACTGGTATAGCAATCACGAAACTGATTGACAGAAATTAATATTTCTTTTTGCGTTTCTAATAATATATATGTAGTAAACATGAATGTAATCTACACGCACGCACACAAACAACATTTGAGAAAAAACAAGCATTAATTATTAAAAATAGGTCTTAGTGTGTGTGTGCGCGCTTTGTATGTACATGTTCACATATGTATAAAAACAAATTTTAAGTTAATCAAACATTATTCCAAATGCAATTGGATTTATTGCCAACACTGAAAAAAAAATTCGTTGAATTTAAGTAAATTGGTTTACTTGAAATTCATTTACTTGTATAAAGTAAATTGTTTCTTAAATTAAGTAAAAATTTGTTGAATCGAATAAATATTTATTTGATTATTAAATCAGGATTTACTTGAAAATATTTACTTCAAACAAGTAAATTAGTAATTTAAATTTAGAATATTTATTTAGATATAAAAAACAGGAGTGGCAGTCGTGGGGACTGGCCGACAGAAGCTATGCTTCCAGTATATATATAGAAACTAGGAAGTTTAATGAAAACTGGTTATTTTTCATTCAATGTATTATGTATTTAAAAATATATTAATAATATAGTTTATTAATATCAATTATTAAAAAATTAAGAAAGAAATGTTTATACACAGCTTATAAAGTTTCATTGATATAAAAAAACGAAGCAGTAAAACTTTCTAGTTTCTCAAATAAAATATACAGAAATGTAGAATACCAAAATTTACGAAAAATTTTTCGTAAAAAAATAATTTTTTAAATAGAAACAAAGAATAAAAAATTAAAAAAGAAATTAAAATAAAGATAAAATACCAATTTTGTTTTGTGCTGTAAAATTTTTCTAAGTCATTTTTTTCTATTTTTTTTACCGTATCAAATAGTTTTTAAATTTGTGGAATTTTTTAACTTTTTTCAATTATTTATAACTATTTAAGAAATAAAGATATGTAAGAAGACTAGAGAAAATAAATATTTTTTTATTAGAATTATATTTTTTTAACTGAGCAAATAATATATATATATATATTTATACAGTAAGATTACGAGGAAAGTACCTATACGAAATCAGTAGGTGCAAGTGAGAGGGTATAGGGAAACCTCGTTAACATGAAAACATATTTAGAAAAAGAGAAATAGTACCCGCTTTGTGTTTACCTATAACGTTCTAGTATATATAGATACTTTCCTCAAAATTTTACTGTGTATATATATATATATATATATATATATATATATATATATATATATACACACACACATACACACACACACTACAAGCATCAATCGTAGTGCATTCAACACGCACATCCATGCACGCATATTCTTAAGCGGAATGGGAGAGAGGGAAAGAAAGAAAGAGAAAAAAGAAGTTAAGTGTTTGTATGTTGATAGAATTATGGCACCCTGTGCCATATTCGTACATTCACGCTGGGTGACATTTGGGACTGTCGATTTTTATACATTTAGTGCCCCTGCCGTAACGTCGCGTAAGAAGCATAGCTTCAAAATCATTTACTTGAATCAAAAAAACATATTTGTTTAAATTTAAGAAATCGTGTTAAATAAATATTTACTTGAATTAAATAAGTTCAACTTTGAATGAAAATTACTAAATTAAAGTAAATACTTTCTAAAAACAAATAAATATTTACTAAACTAAACAGAAATTTGAAAAAAATGATTGACTTGATCCCAACAAACCAATGTATTAATATCAGTTTATTTGTATCAAGTAAATATTATCTAAAATGAAATAAAACGCTATTAAAATTAATAAATATTTATTTCAAAGTAATCAGTTAAATTACTTAATAATATTTACTATAAACAAATAAACTATTTAGTTAAACGTAATGCATAGGTTTATTAATAAGTAAATAATTTATTTGAATCAAATAAATATTTATTTGAATATTAAAATTGGATTTACTTGAAAATATTTATTTCAAAAGAGTAATTTAATAATCTAAATATAATATATTTACTTGTTGTGTCTTATCTTAAATAAAGAACTACAACTTAAAGGTAATATAATTTATTGTATATAAAATATATTATTAGAGTTACAAACAAGTAGAGCTGACACGTCTTTACATTAGTACGTTCGGTAACAGAATACAAAGGTTGAACAGCGCTGCGCGAATACATACAGAAAGTTACACTCACGCGTGCGCATGACTACATCTTTTACTATCATACATTACATACTTAAATATAAAAATCATTTACTTGAATCAAAAAACATAGTCCAGTCATTCTACGTAAAAAACATCGATTTCATGACTTAATTTATTACAGATATTTGAAGGTGGGAAATCATTGGGGGGGGGGGGTTAGTAGATGATAAATAAATAAAAAGATACAGCTAGATTTGCCCTATTTTTTTATAAACAACGATCAAAGTCTGAAAATAACGATGTTTTGCCCTATAATTTTCAAATAACGTTTTAGAGAAAAATGTTATAAATAAAAGTTATAGGCATTAAGAGGAGGTCACGTATCTCCATCCTTTTCTATTCAAAGAATTAAGTTTTTGCAAAAACTAATAACTTTATCGAAAAATGAAGAGAAAGCCCCATCGCGTATTAAAAAAAGCTATATTTTCTTTGATGAAAAAGAATTTATTTTATTGCTTCGTTCTCAAGAAAACTTTGAAAAACTAAATTGTCCAACCTAACCTCTATGTTTTAAGTTTTTCAAGGTTTTCTTGAAAACGAAGCGAGAAAATCAATTCTTTCTTATTAAAAAAAATATAGCTTTTTTTAATACGCAATGGGGCTTTCTCTTTATTTTTCGCTAAAATTATTGGTTTTCGTGAAAAAATCAATTTGTCGATTAGAAAAGGACAGAAAAAGTCGACCTGCTCTTAAGAAGACCTAAAATTTCATTATTGGGTACGTGAAAATCGGTCTACAACTTTTCCGGATAATCGCGAAAAACACTCATTTTTACACTGTTTTATAAATGTTAATAACTTTTATAATAATTGCTATAAGTGATTTATAATACATTGTCGATGAGGCCATTATGGGTCTTTATAAGCATAAATAATTTCAGCCCGATCGGTTTGATAGTTTATGAATAATTGCAATTGTTTATCCCAAAGAAGATTTATTTAAACAATCATAAGATAGAACATTGTGAATTTTCCGACATTTAACAAAGTGGAATGGATTCTTCAAAGTTTAAAGTATAAGTTAAGTCGAAGAAATTAATAATTTTTTAAAAAAATTATTGTTAAACAGTTAATGTAAAATTAGGCTATTTTTTTGCTTATAAATAAATGGAATAACTTTTTGGTTTTTTGTCATACGGACTTCTAATTAGTCTCATTTGATAGCTATTTCAAAAACGCATTTAAAAAAAAAAAAGTATTTTCTGCGATCAATACTAACGGAGATAACTTTTTATTTTTAAATTCATATCTCCGTTATTTATAAACATTAAGGCGACTACGGAAGTTCGGTTCGATTTCATTTTGTAGTTTACAAATTACTCTTTCAGTTTCTAAAATTTTTTGAATTTTTTAATTTTCCCCATTTATTATAATCCGTAGAATGGTGGAAAATTAAAAAATCTGAAAAATTTTACATATTGAAAGAGTAATTTGTAAACTCAAAAATAAAACCTAACCTAAAATTCGAAGTCGCCTTAAGAGTTGAAATTTTCAGGAAATTTCAATGAAGACTTATATTTTTGAATGCAATAAATAGTTACACAATTAATGCCATGAATATGATTTTCTACATCTTTAAAGTGATAGGTACATCTGCAAGATGGTCTTGGTGAGAGTGGCTTCAGCTTCGTTTTCCGCGCGGCGAGTATTAGGATATCGTTGCCTCGAGCGGGGACCGCGAAAAAAAATGCAATATCTCGGCTTCTAGACGACGTAGAACCTTCTTTTTTTTTTTAATCTGGGGTAACTCGAGAAAATATTAAGAATGGGCTTATTTTCAGCCCCCTGGAAAATTGGAAAATGCCGGAAAATCTTCAATTATGTAACCATATGAAAATTTTCAACATTAATACTTACATATTCTTATTATTATAATTTCTTGTAGTGTTTTAAAGCTTTTAAATAATATATTTTTAATAATTTAAATATTTATTAATTAATAAAGCGGCCTTTTCTTTGTAAATAATATTATGTTTTTCAATCAAACTTAAAAATGACTGATTTTTTATGTATTTTTTATTATTATTCAATTATATTCTTGAAGTATTGAAAAATTGTTTGAAAAAAAAAGATAATGCTTTAATTGAATTCAATGTACTGTAACGGGGAATATATTTAACTAAACAAATCAAATATATTTGTGGGTTTCATATGTACTTACTTCAAGTACATACGCACTCACCGTTAAATAACCGATTTTTGATTTAGAGACGATCAGCCTCGTACATCGTCACTGATCAACTATGACTGTCTTTTTCATACAATAGAAATCAGTTAAGCAATATTTAATACTATTGCAGAACTTCGCTTAGAAGTTCTGCCTCCCGGACGTCTGGTACGACGAAACCCACGGCGTGTACCTTAAGACTCTGTTAAATATCGTAGATCAAAACAAAGCAAGTGTATTAAGTTTAACATATAAAGACAAAACACGATTTTAATCAGTGAGAAATAATATTATGTAACAATTCAAAATAACTTCAATTTTACTTTAATTTATTCAAAATGACAAACAAATTCAGTACACCAAAATAAGTTTATAATGATAGTTATTAGATACAAAATTTGGTAAATCTCACGAAAAGAAACAAAAGTTAATTTAAGCTACCCTATTCTATATGACGCGGCGCACACGACGGTCTCGATATTTTTACATATATCGCATACACGTATTCAATAATAAAACGCAATACGATAGTCTGCAGACTTACATTTTTCTATCGGTCGTTGAACACGAAGATTTTCCAACGATCCTCTCTAACACAGACGAATCGATGATTCAACAAAAGCGGCACCGAAGATATGCGGTGCAGCTCAAGGCTATCGTAGCTCTCGTTACAAGGACGCTCCGATCTCTCTGCAGAATTACGGCAAACCCACTTGGTTCTTGTACACGACACGACGATTATATTAGCAAGAAGATCTGCTTTCCAATGTCTCTCAACAAGCCAATATTCGAAGCAGAGTCACACGAATTAATTACATCAGCCAAAATGCTTCTATCTAAAGAACGGAAAACTATCCAAAGCACGAGCTCGCACAACGCACAATATGGCCGCTAAATCCTTTCTCACCGACCCGTTCGTTTCCTTCTCTTGCCTAAGTCTACCCGTCATGCATCGCGCGCGCTCCCTTCTACAGTCATTCATCCAAGCCGCTGACGCAGACTCTCTCTGTTTCACTCTTATACTCGCACATGAAGCATCGAAACATACGTCGTACTGTGCGACTAACAACGAGGAGAGAGACAGAAGTATACTGACATACAGTATATGTATAATTTGCTATCCTCGTTACAGTACATATTGCAGAATAGCTTTGGTCTTTGTATTTCGATATGTATATGAATATCTATTAAAGCGTACTATTGTTTTCCATGAGAATATTAAATTGTTCCTTTTTTGTCAAATATATTTATTATATTATTGATTTTAAACATGTTTTAAATAAATAAATAAACGTTGTCAACTAAGTGAGCGCTATACTTTTTTATAGAGATTCTTCAATATGAAAATTTTTTTCTCAATTTTTTTTATATCTCTTACTAAACCAAAATATTCCAAATTCCACACCGATGAAAATATAGGTCTTAAGGCTACCTATCCATAAAAAAAATTTGAGACAAAAAAAAATGGCTTTTTTGAGAAAAATGCATTTTTCATTTTTTACAAAAAGTGCAATTGCACTTCCGTTTTTTTGTTAAAAAAAATAAAAGACGGTGGAATTAAAAGAGCATCCTCTGTAGCATTGAACGAGCCTAAATTTATTTATAAAGATCACTACAGGGATAAAAACGATTAAAAAAAAAAAAATTTTCGATTTTTGAGAATTGAAAATTTATAAGTCATTTTTAAAAAGTGCATAAAAACTGCATTTTTTATGATATTGAAAAATAAAAAAATACGTATACGCTTATTTTCAAAGTAGAATAATATAAAAAATTTTTAAGCTGTTCGGAGAGATAGGTGCAGTCGGTCTGCATGATTTGAGATGAAATCACAAATAGAATTTACATTAATAAAAAAAAAAAAAAAAACATTTTTATATTTAATTAAAAAATAATAGTTTTATTGTGATACATGTTTTAATAATAATAATATCGAATAATAATTTAATATAAATAAAAAAAATATATATATATAGGATATTAATACAGAAAACATAAAAAAATCAGTCATTTTTATGTTTGATTGAAAAACATAATATTATTTACAAAGAAAAGGCCGCTTTATTAATTAATAAATATTTAAATTATTAAAAATATATTATTTAAAAGCTTTAAAACACTACAAGAAATTATAATAATAAGAATATGTAAGTATTAATGTTGAAAATTTTCATATGGTTACATAATTGAAGATATTCTGGCATTTTCCAATTTTCCAGGGGGCTGAAAATAAGCCCATTCTTAATATTTTCTCGAGTTACCCCAGATTAAAAAAAAAAGAAGGTTCTACGTCGTCTAGAAGCCAAGATATTGCATTTTTTTTCGCGGTCCCCGCTCGAGGCAACGATATCCTAATACTCGCCGTGCGGAAAACGAAGCTGAAGCCACTCTCACCAAGACCATCTTGCAGATGTACCTATCACTTTAAAGATGTAGAAAATCATATTCATGGCATTAATTGTATAACTATTTATTGCATTCAAAAATATAAATCTTCATTGAAATTTCCTGAAAATTTCAACTCTTAATGTTTATAAATAACGGAGATATGAATTTAAAAAAAAAAGTTATCTCCGTTAGTATTGATCGCAGAAAATACTTTTTTTTTTTTTAAATGCGTTTTTGAAATAGCTATCAAATGAGACTAATTAGAAGTCCGTATGACAAAAAACCAAAAAGTTATTCCATTTATTTATAAGCAAAAAAATAGCCTAATTTTACATTAACTGTTTAACAATAATTTTTTAAAAAAATTATTAATTTCTTCGACTTAACTTATACTTTAAACTTTGAAGAATCCATTCCACTTTGTTAAATGTCGGAAAATTCACAATGTTCTGTCTTATGATTGTTTAAATAAATCTTCTTTGGGATAAACAATTGCAATTATTCATAAACTATCAAACCGATCGGGCCGAAATTTTTTATGCTTATAAAGACCCATAATGGCCTCACCGACAATGTATTATAAATCACTTATAGCAATTATTATAAAAGTTATTAACATTTATAAAACAGTGTAAAAATGAGTGTTTTTCGCGATTATCCGGAAAAGTTGTAGACCGATTTTCACGTACCCAATAATGAAATTTTAGGTCTTCTTAATGCCTATAACTTTTATTTATAACATTTTTCTCTAAAACGTCATTTGAAAATTATAGGGCAAAACATCGTTATTTTCAGACTTTGATCGTTGTTTATAAAAAAAATAGGGCAAATCTAGCTGTATCTTTTTATTTATTTATCATCTACTAACCCCCCCCCCCCCCCCCCAATGATTTCCTACCTTCAAATATCTATAATTAATTAAGTCATGAAATTTCGTAGAATGACTGGACTAACATATTTGTTTAAATTTAAGAAGTCACTGTTATATAAATATTTACTTTAAATACACAAGTGAAACTTTGAATGAAAAAAAATAGATATATATTTACTTCAAACAAATAAGAGTCAACATAAGAAATTTACTAAATTAAAATAAATATTTACTAAAATAAATAAATATTTACTAGACTAAACAAAAATTAAAAAAAAAAATAATTGACTTGATCCCAACAAACCAATGTATTAATATTAGTTTATTTGTATCAAGTAAATATTGTCTAAATTGAAATAAAAGGCTACTAAAAATAAATATTTATTTCAAAGTAAACGGTTAAATTACTTGATAATATTTATTACAAACAAATAAATTATTTAATTAAACTTAATGCATAGAATTATTGATAAATAAATAATTTATTTGAATCAAATAAATATTAATTTGAATATTAAATCTTAATTTACTTGAAAATATTTACTTTAAACAAGTAATTTAAAAATTTTAATTTAATATAATTACTTGAATAAAAAAACATCATTTATTTGAATTAAGAAAAATAATTTTCTAAAATATGACGAACCACTAAAATATATGTTTATTTAAATTAAATAAATATCTATTTAGTTGTATCAAAACATCAGAAATCACTATTTATTTAACATAAATAAAGATTATCTTATCGTATTTGATACATCAAAAGATAAGTTTACTTGTTTTTAGTGAATATAATTTTGGATTAAGTAAAATGTATTAAAACTAACAAAATGTAGTTCATTTTTTAATAAACTGATTTCAAAAACATTAATAAAAACAAGATAAATATTCATTCTAATTCAGTATAATATTTACTTAAAAATAATGAATGATTTATTTGAATCAAGAAAAACGATTCGCTAAAATATGACAAACTACTAAAATTAAAATATGTTTATTGCAATTAAATAAACATTTATTTGATTGTATCGAAACATTAGACGTTCATTTAAGTTAAATAAAGTTTGCAAACATCAAAAGATTAGTTTACTTGTTTTAAGTAAATATCATTTTGCGTTAAGAGGGGGTCATAACCATTCGCCGCTCTATACAGGGTGGCGCTGCGGTCAGATGAGAGAAATATAGAAAATATTTTTTATTCAGCGATTTATAATTTATCGAGACAATAATATACTTCTAACGTTGTCAAAGGCACTAGCCATATATATGTAGAATTATTATTGATGCTAATATTGTTTGAAAAGTCTAAAATATTATCATAAAACGAAAAATGCGGCGCGTGGTAGAACCGATGTAAACATATGGGTATGTAGTTCCCTGAACTACGGAGAAGCTTGATTGGATGAGGAGATGAAATAAGGTGAAAGACTGAAAGTAGAATTTACAAAGTCTTTATTGCACCAAGTCGTTGCTACAAAATACCTGGGAAGCGAAGAGAGAATACTTATCTATTCCGGAGTTGAGAACGCTCTGACTCACTTCGTATCTCTCGTGTAACACATAGGTTACGTTTCTAGTCGCTTACTTGCGCACCGCAGGTTGCGCGTGACGCTTACATGTATATCTCATTCATACATACATACTCTATGTCTGTGTGCCCACAGTACTCCCCCCTAAATAACCACCTATGGTTATTTACATAAAAAATATATGCATATTTTTACATAATCAGTGGGTACTTATTTACATATAATCTCTTTTTACATAATTGCGACTTTTGATATTTTAATAGTTTTACATGTTACATAATTACTCAAGCAATTACTCTTTACATGCATTTATTCTTATGCGATTACTCTCGCTCATGCGATTTTACATTGTATGCACTTATGCATTTATTCTCACACATGCAGTGATTCCATTCTTACATTCCTACACGTAATTATTCTCACACATGCTTATATTCAATACACACATACTCCAAATTATTACATTTTTACACTTATAATCTAAATTATTTACAATTTTACACTTTTATTACATATTTTCTTGAGTTTTATATTACATTATTATGTATAAGCTACTTCTTTTTTTTTTTTTTACTCGCTCTCCGGTACTTTTACACACTGGCATACATTCACTTGTAATCATCTCGTTGAATCCATGCTTATTTGACATATTGCATTTTTTTTCCTTAATAATATATACTAAATAACAATTTTTATATTTTATAAATAATAGTTTCGTGAATCAAATTTAACATTTAACAATTCATGTGTACCATATTACACAAACATCAGTTACAACAATAAAAAAAATCTTATACAATGGGCCTCTGGCCACTTCTTCCAGGAAAAACATCTTGGTTAGGCTAACGGAACTCTTTAGCGATACAAATATCAGAGGAGAGCCCAATCAGCTTCACCTATATATAACAAAAGAAATACATTATTAATACAATTTCGCTACAAAAAACTTATAACTAATTACATTTTATTTTATAGTGAGAGACTGGTGTACAAAATCTAACTTTTTTTTTTTACAATTAATCCTCTTACTTGACGTTACATTATCTATTTTTCTGTGTCTCAAAATATTTGATATAAATCTCTCTCTTTTTAAAGTTTTCATTATTTCATATAATATTCATAACAACGATAAAAGTAGCAATACTAGCAAAATCTACTATTGTCATCTTACGGTTTACGTTACGTATAACGAAGTCAAATCATAACAAATATAATATCGTGATTTACAACGCGCTAATTGTTTAAGTTGATCCAATAAAATCGTTATTCATTATCGAACTATACAATCATTTCAAATAATAAATTAATGCGCAAAATATGCTCTTACAAATATACAAATCGGCTCTTGGCCTTCCATTATATAATCAAGCAAGATCTAGATCTGATGGTACTGCTACAAATGCTAAAACACACTGGCCTGTTTTTTTGTTGCTTGGTTTAGCAAATATTAAACCAGGTGATACTTTAAATATGTGACTCTCATTGAGCTATATACGAGCGTAGACGTAAATTTATCTACTGATATTATCATCAATTAGCACAATCATCAGTTGGCATAATTATCTTTTGGTCCTTATAATATGGTTCGCTACTTCTTTTACCTCCCAAGTCCACACAGCAAGTTTGGTACGTAGAGACCACTGGAACCTTCTTTATACCTGACATATTATTTCTACACAGCATGATAAGGTTGGATAGGCAGCTGGTTGGTCTGCTCATATCCTTATCATCCTAATCATCTGCACCTAAAGATGCCAATAACGGGGACAAGCGACGGTTGTCTGCTATGTGCCTATCGTTACATTTGGCTTAATACACAGGTCTACTAGCGACTTGCACACATGTGTCCAATGTCAGGTTAAACCGCTCAAAAAATATATATTTCTTACAAATCAATTGCAGCATTTTTGCTTTAACAATACAGCACGTCTGGAGCATAGTACTCCTTTAGATGTGCCGGTAATTATAGGTCTTTGATATTCAGCATAATAAGTTGCCTAGATACTCCTAAGTTGAACTATTTCATTATCAAACAAAATTACTAAAAATTTAATATACAATGATTGCTTTAGTTATCTCAGTCAGAAACAAGCCTGAAAAAGCGAATCTAGTTGCCGGTACAACATGCATATATATGACACACGTGTATCAAACTGAGGTTGTGCGCGATTCAGATGCGATTTCTCGGTAATGATGCGCAAAATAAACTGTCAACCTCATAGTCAGACAGGACTTGTTCAAACCTTAATACAAAATTGATAAAAATACTATTAATTCTTCGACAATTGATAAAAGAAATGCGCGTTACTCACGACTCTCAAAATTTTAACTATACTATACACAAAACTCACACTAACAATTGGTTTGTATGGTGTTCTACAATTCTTTTTTATTCTTTCCATTTATCTTTGTAATATTCTCCTATCTTCTGCGCACCGTTCGCTCCTAATATATTACTATATTTCAATGTCTCTTGATCCGCAAGAGCTCCATTGCTATCTATTTGATTCCCAAACGCGTCACGTTCTCTACCATTAGGTGTGCTGCTATGTATGTTAGCTAAGGCGTCGTCCATCCCGCCATTTAATACTACATACGTCGGTGTGCTCGCGGTAGACATTTTGTGATTCGAGGTTCTATATAATACAAAGTAATCCTCGCTTCTTTGAGCCTCGCTAGCTCTTAATGCGTTGCTATAATTGCTAATTTCCTGACTACCGAGTATTCTATTACTATCTATTTAATTTCTATACGCGTTGCGTTCATTTCTTTTTTTAGTATCTTTCGGCGTACTGCTCGGTACAGTAAATAAAATCTTTTTAATTTCGTTATCCATCATACTATTCGTGGGCATACCGCTGGTTGCCATTTTGTGATCAGAGGTTATGTACTATTGATCAACGGTAAGTCTATGCTGTATATCTTAACCGACCCTGATGATATCAATCAGTCCTATATTGACTAGATTATATAAACAATTAAATATACGAAATAAATAAATTAATACGACACTATAATAAATTAATACGACACTATAATAAATAAATTAATAAATAATTACGTTACACTAACAATCAAATTAAACACGAAAATACGCACATAAATAAACAGTTATTGTTTAAAATTACCGTTCAGGGTCACTCGCAATAGGTGTATAGAGCCTACGCGAAACAAAAACATACACAAAATTACGCCGTTAACTATTTACAATTCATGCCCTTATATCGTCCGAACTTTAAAATATTTTGTATTGTGTGCGCAATATACGAACAAAATTAACTTTATTTTATTTCGCGATTCACTAGCATGCGTGACCTCCGCATACCCCTTCGAGAACAATCTAGGAGATACACAAATGTAATGAGTAGATGTGTTCTCTCAGAGGTTATACCCCGGCCCAAACATGCCAGCAAAATTCATTTGTTTTTCTCTTCGACCTTACTAAAACCTTTTATCCGTTCGCGATTTATAAATTACTTACACGATTTGTTATTTTTCACGCGCACACAACACTCAACCTCTAATCACTTTGAATTTAACCGTCGCGTCGGTTTACTTTTCTAACGGTCTCGCGAATTTTCTACGCGTTTCTGTGATTTTTCTCGCGATTTCCCGCACAATCGAGTACTATTTTTCGTTTTTCTTCTTTTTTGTTTTGCCTTTTTCTATGTATATGTATGTGTTTTTCTTTTTGCGCACAGTTTTTACCTTTATTCTTTTTTAGGTTAATTTTTCAACTGTTTTAAAGAAACATTTTTTTTTTTCTTTTTGAGAGAGATAATTCACCTATACTCCCCCCAGTCTACACGTGCATTTCAATACATTAAACCAAAACATTTAATGCTACAAGGCATACAACTACAGGTAATTGGCAAGGCCTCGATTTGTGCCCAAGTAGATGAACAAATTCAATGAGTTGGTTACACATTTCTAAACCTCGCCAAACCCATAATTGCCCTATCACAAAGCAACAACAAAAATATTTTATTCGCACGCGTAGCTGAAAGAAGCCAGCTTCTCACTAACTGTGCGTCTTAAATATTATTTATAATGTTTGTTAGTATTAAATATGTATATATACGCTATTTTCGGCGAATTTACTTAATATATATAATGTTAGTAACTACTCTCCCGCACAGAGTATCTCACTAGAAAGAAGAAAAGGAAATTAATTACATATATCGATTAACAATTTCTTTGTAATAAAAAATTTTTCTTTAAATATTAAGTATTCTACTCAGCGCGACGCAAGAAATCATAAGTCTAACCTTTATGATGAAAGCCTCGCGTTCACAAAATGGCCGCCTTTGCTCGCGACGCCGTGCTGGCCTTCCTTGGCTTCCTGCACCGGACTTTCGCTGCTAGCTGCGCTGCGCTGTCTTCGTCTTCCCGAACGGCTGTCGGGGTCACCACTGTAGTTCCCTGAACTACGGAGAAGCTTGATTGGATGAGGAGATGAAATAAGGTGAAAGACTGAAAGTAGAATTTACAAAGTCTTTATTGCACCAAGTCGTTGCTACAAAATACCTGGGAAGCGAACCCTACTAAAAAATCTCAGGTGAAAAATCAGGTGATTTCTCACCTGAGATTTTTTAGTAGGGGAAGAGAGAATACTTATCTATTCCGGAGTTGAGAACGCTCTGACTCACTTCGTATCTCTCGTGTAACACATAGGTTACGTTTCTAGTCGCTTACTTGCGCACCGCAGGTTGCGCGTGACGCTTACATGTATATCTCATACATACATACATACTCTATGTCTGTGTGCCCACAGGTATGTTTCCTAAGTGCGACAGAGAAAGTAATAGATAGCTACTTGATGAAAGCAACAGATTTTGTTGTATTAAAGAAAGTTTACTAAAACAGATTTATTTAATTCAAATAAATTTTTAGAGAATAAAATAAATTATTTAATTACAATAAGATAATTTGCTTAAATTCTGATTTATTCAATTTATTTTTTAAACATAATTTATAAATATAAATTAAACTTTTGTTAATGAATATCTAGTCAATCTTAAAAACTTATTTATTCAAATAAAACAAAAATATTATCTAAATTGGCTTAATTAATTGACAGTCATAAAATAATTAGAATAAAAAAAATATTTATTTATAATAAAAAAGTATTTTATTCAAACTAACAAAATATTTTTATATTTTAAATAAATAACCTATTCAAACTATTTCAGATTTTTTGACTTTAATAAAATCATTGTTTTATTGATTAAATAATTAGTCGTATAATAAATTTGATAGCGGCTGCAGTACAACTACAGTTAACTAATAATACTGCAGTACGATTGTTAATTAATAATTTAAATTAAATAAATCTTTCATTTGATTATTTAATATTGATTAATTCTTCTGAGAAATTTTTATTTTATCATTTCAAAAATAACTATATACTAAACAAATATAAAAAATAACTATTGAAACACAAATTAAAATTATTTTAATTAATAAAAAATACAATTAATTATTTTTATATTAATTGCAAATGAAAAAAAAAATCTTTATGTTGGAATCGAACTTGGAATCTTTAGGTTTGATGGCTTCGATAAAAAAAAGTTTTTTAATTCAAATAATCCATTTACTTGAATCAACAAATTCTAATTTATTCAATGATTTGATGATGTTACCGCTTGGTGGCGACGTTACTTTTCTGAAGCTCGCAAGTGGTAAGAGGGCTTCCAAGTTGATATATAAGGAAACTAAGAATGGAAGATAATAATAAAATTGTAATGCGAGCGATATCTATGTCAAATCTACGATGTTTGCGATAGTTGTATAGAGCGTATTAGTGTTAAAATCTTAATATAATCTTTGTTAATTATATATATGTATATATATAAAAACACACAATGTTATAATATTCATCTGTTCTAGAGAGTTGGTCATCATCAGCAATGTAAATAAATACTGTGTGCTGGTAATATTAATCAAAATATGCAAATTAATTAAATATTTTTTATTTTTTTTAAGAAATATTTGTTTGGTGTGACCTAATATTTATTTGAATCAAATAAATATTTTCTTAATTTAAAGAAATATTTATTTAAATCAATAAAGCTTTATTCAAATTGAATGGATATTTATTTATCTTGAATAAATATTTTGTTAAGATAACTAAATAATTTATTTAGTATAGACAAATAATTTTTTAATTCAAATAATTAAACATTTTTGCAATCAAAATATTATTATTTTGATTCAATCTTTGCATTTTTTGAAATAAGAAAATATTTATTTAATTCAAGTAAATATTTTTGAAATCAAGAGATGATTTTGTTGGTTCAGTATATACATTTTTTGATTGAAACAAATATTTTTTTAATTCAAATAAATATTTTTAAATCTAAGAAATTATTATTATGATTCAATTTTTTGTTTATTTGAATAAAATATTTTTTAAAATGAAATAATATTGATGGTTAAATTTATAATCAATTTGCTTCAATCAAATAAATCATTATTAGTTTTAAGTACATATTTACTTTAGACAAATAGATATAATTTTTTAAATTAAATAATTCATTCACTTATATAAATATTTATTTGGCTGTTACGTCACGACGTATTTTTTATTTCAAAATTTATCATTTCAAAACTATGCAGTTATTGATCAATCAGCTAATTTACCTTAGCAAGCATATTGTAAAAGTAAGTCATTTGTTAAGAAACCAAGTGCAATGCGATTTTCAGAATTAACAAAGTAAGTACAATTACGAAGACTACACAAACCAGATTTACCACGTTAACCACATCATTCAATAAAAGTCAAAATGCAGAATAAGCATCGCTCCATCAGTTGACACCAATTCAAATTCTTAAACAAGGCAGGGATCATCAATATAAAAAGACAGATCAAATCAAGAAAGAGGAGCACTTCAATAAGCACTTTAAAGCAGACACTTTTTCAAAGCACTTTATCAAAGAATTTCTACAAGCACTTCAAAGATACAATTATTATAACTATATTCCTCGCACTATAAAATTATTCAAATATTCGCGCACTATATTCAGTTTATTATAAAAGTAACAAATAAAATCACTATAATTAAAATATTAAATCAAGTGTACTTATTTACTATCTGCCTGTATCTTAGCCGAATCAAGGTAAGATTCTTACAATTATATTTTGATCTACATTATTTCAATTCAAGTATATTTAATTGTGAGAACGATTCATAACAATTAAAATTGGTAGAGCTTTTCTATCACTAGACTTAACTTTCAAATTAAATATTTTAAAATTAAACTTTGTTCTTTTATTTAATATTATAATAAAATATATTTTCCTCGTATCAACAACATAATCAATCATTAATTCCATCCTGGTGTAAAGTCAGGACTTAACTTTTGGTTCCGGTACAAATCTTTAATTGAAGGATCGTGTTAAATATACTTGAAGATTATTAATATAAAAATATAATATTCAATCAGAAGTGAGAAATAACAAAAATATATATAAAAGTAGGCAATTAAATAAATTCAAAAGCAATTTAAAGTGCAAATATATAAAATAAATCATATAAAGTGAAAATACATAAATAAAATAAGATATATAAAGTGAAAATACATAAATAAAATAAAATATATGAAGTGAATATACATAAATGAAATAAAATATAAAGTGCAAACAAATAAAATAAATAAAGTGAAATTAAATAAATGAAATAAAATATACAAAGTGCATAAATAATTCAAATATAATAAAAATAAAATATAATATACAAGTGCAATCAAATAAAGAGATAAATATATCGAATAAATAAATAAATATATTCAAAGCGCATAGCATATAAAGTAAATAAAATAAATAATATAATAAAATATAAGCGCATAAATGATATTGATAAATCAAATAAAAGTGCATAAATAAATAAATAAATAAAATATTAAACGCAAATAAATAAAGTGCAATCTAAAATAAATATTATATAGAAAATATTAAATACAAAGTGCATCGATAAATAAACAAAAATAATATATGAAACAAATAAAAAAGGAATTTAATTGAAATATATTAAAAATAAATAAAAGTGCAAATAATAATCATTGAATCAAAATATACAATTTACACAGAATGCTATTCATACTATAAAATAAAATACAAATACAAATATTGAAACAAATTTTAAAATATATTAAATACATAAATATAATCTATGTATCAATACATAAATAAAAAAATTCAAAAGTACTACATAAGTGAAAATAACTAAATCAACAAAAGTGACACAGTTAAGAAATACTAAAATTCACGGTCAACAAAAATTGCTATTAAGCAATATTAAGTTAAGAAAATACTATAAATTTTTGTTATTAAACTAATAATTAATTAACATTTAATAGTATACTAGTAAACTATTCAAGTTTTATAACAATACACATTATACAGCTAAAATAAGCATTATTAAATTTATTACGATTTCTTTAACTAATTAACAATAATCCAAATTTATATTACTAAATTTAATTCAAATTAGATACATTATTAATATTAATATTTTATAATTAAAGATAATAGTATAGTAAAAAATAATAAAATAAACAAACTCCAAAAAAAAGTAGACATTGATCATCAAAATATTACAAAGTGTATCGAACTCGTAAAAGTACTAACTCAGCGAAAATTTTTTCGATACGGTTTTCGTATATTAACAACAGCAGTAGGTCATTATAAAAATTTAAAACACATCAATAATATTCTTAGTTTTTATGCAAGAATAGTAGCTTAGTTTCAAAGAAATTTATTAAATAACATTCAAAATATTCTATGTTTAAAAATGTAGTTATAAACAGTATAATCAGCAATATTTATAACAATTTTTATGATTAATAACGAGTTTATACTAAATATCAAAAAGATCATTTAAACATTTTTGATATAACATGGATCATTTAATATTGATGAATAATAAAAGTATCTATAATAACATTTGCATATTAACATCATATCACACATTTACTTAGTAATATCCTAATTAAATAAAAAAAATTCCCTTTACAAGAATTTAAGATATAAAAAATCATAATGGATTATGATGATGATTATTTGTTTGAACTTTTACCAGAATTCGATGGTAAAAATATATTACCTGAAGAATATATTGATAAAATGGAATTAGCAAGAAGCTTAGCACAAGATAAAATAAAACTTCTTCTGACTGCAAAATCGAAACTAAAAGGTTACATTAGTTCTTTTATTAATTCTGCAGAAATGAACAACATAGATGACTTTATAAAAATATTAAATGTTATATATCAAAACGATTTCTCTGAAAACAAAAATTTTTGTTTATTTTGTGAAATAAAAGGTCATACGAGAGAAAATTGCAAGAAATTATATGATTTACATGCAGAATTATATAATAATACATCCTGTAGCGAACAAAAAACTATATCACATAAAACCACAGAACCTAAATCACATATATTGGACGATTCAATTATTGATGATAAAACACTCACACTTTTTGACATAAGAAATGCTGAAATTAATGAAAAAGAGGATAACAAAAAAATAAACATAGAAAAAAATCACGAAAATTTTCAAGCTGAAACTACTTTATTAATCAATAAAATCACTAATGAAGTGAAATATAATGAACTTCATATCAATTTTATAAAAACAGAAGAATTTGAATGCACTCTAATTGAATCTGACAAAACCGAAAAATTACAGAGTAATCAAATTATAATACACCAAATTCCAAAAGATTTCGAAATAGTGCATTCATTTGTTCCAACTATAAAAAATGATACAAAAATAATAAGTTGCGTAGAAAATGAAAAATTGCTCACAAACGATATCAAACAAAATGAATTTAAAAAATACATAATTTTTAATACATTATGTGAAAAATTTGCAAAAGAATCAGAAATAATTTTCGATAACATTATTCCATTAAAAATTGATTGCGTAAAATATGAAAATATTACCGAAAATTTGATAACAAAACTAATTAATCCTGAAATAATAACGAAACAGTGTTTTTTCGAAAAAGAACTAGTAATCTATAACGAAAGTAACATATTCAATGTTCATAATATTACATTAGCATAAAAATGTTATGCAATTGAAAGTCATACATCAGAACTAAATAATCTAAATGATACAAGGATACCAGCTCTAAATGAATTAATACAAGTATGTAAAAGTAAAGCCAAACTCATTACCAAAATTAATATATCGGAAGTACTCATAAATTACAAAGATGATTTTCTAGACGAAAATAATAAATTTTTGAAAATACCAATAAGCTTTAATAATTTAAATAAAAATCAATATAAAATAATATTTGATAAAAATATCGAACAAACTAATATCATCGAAATAAAACAAGATCAATTAGATAATAAAATATGTTTTAAAATACCTATCAACTATATCACACTTACACTTAATCAACAAGATATAGTCAGTAAAAAAATTGATAATAATATATTTAAATACACTGATATTTTACCAAATAAGATCAAACAAATGAGAACCATATTTGATACTTATTATTATATCATGAAAAAAAATTATAAATATTTTAGAAAAAAATCTAATATCTTTTTCTCTTTTTCAGGAATATTTAAAATGTTAAAGATTTTTTAATTTCTGTAATCTTTTCTAGTTACGTGCTAATTCATTTATCTATTGTTACATATACCTATTTATACATATTATTAATTTTTCATTGATAAACAATTTTTATAAAATACGAGGAATCTGTAAGTTTTCAAAATGTGGCTTGAAAATTCACAGATTTTTGATTTAAGGAGCCTATTAACTTGAATCAATCATTTTAAATAATAAGAAATATTTACATCTAAATCAATTGATTTGATAAATAATGAATGGAATCTATCCCTGTTAGGAAAAACCAGCTGATAAACCAGCTGATAAACAAGCTGATAAACGAGCTGATAAATCAGATGATAAAGCAGCTGATAAATCAGGTGTTGATTTGGTCGCTAATCGCAGCTGATATATCAGCTGCTATATCGTCTGATTTATCAGCTGAATTTTCATAAAATATATTTTTTTAATAGTAAATCATAAATAATATTTTACATGTGAAAGAATTAATATTTTAATTATTGTAAGTTATAAAAATCGTTTTTTTTTATAAATATATTAATTGGAAATTAAATACAAAATTAATTTATTTTAAATACAGAAATATTAAATAATATTAATTTTTCCAGGCTAAAAAACTAAAAATAACTCTAAGAAAAATTTCAATTTCACCACGTTTTTCTTCCATTGAATTTAGATTAAATTGAAATAAAAAGATTATTTATTTGAATTATATCATATTATTACAAGATAATGTGCTATAATTATTTTTCTATCAAAGAGAAGAATAAAAACGAGCTAAACCTCGTAGAGTCAGCTCTTCAGACAACGAAGAGCTTTTACAATCAAACATCGAGTGTTCCAGCTTTATATATCTGTGACCTCGAAATTTGTCCGAAGAATCACAAAAGTTAGATAAACGCCATCTAGTGATGTAAGGACTAATTGATGATCGAAGACAGGTTAATTCGTCTTTACCTCACTATGTGGTGTTCCTCTAACTTTTATGATTCTTCAGACGAAATTCAAGGCCACAGATATATAAGGCTGGAACACTCCGGGTTTACTTATAAAAGCTCTCTGTTGTTTGGAGAGCTGACACTACGAGGTTTACCTCGTTTTTGTTCTTTCCTTTGATATACAAATAATTATAGCACATTATTGTAATAATATGATAGAATTGAAATAAATAATCTTTTATTTCAATTTAATCTAAATTCAACGAAAGAAAAACGTGGTGAAATTGAAATTTTTCTTGGAGTTATTTTTAGTTTTTTAGCCTGGAAAAATTAATATTATTTAATATTTCTGTATTTAAAATAAATTAATTTTGTATTTAATTTCCAATTAATATATTTATAAAAAAAAACGATTTTCATAACTTACAATAATTAAAATATTAATTCTTTCACATGTAAAATATTATTTATGATTTACTATTAAAAAAATATATTTTATGAAAATTCAGCTGATAAATCAGACGATATAGCAGCTGATATATCAGCTGCGATTAGCGGCCAAATCAACACCTGATTTATCAGCTGCTTTATCATCTGATTTATCAGCTCGTTTATCAGCTTGTTTATCAGCTGGTTTATCAGCTGCTTTTTCATAACAGGGTATATTAAAAAATTTAAATCAATTAATTTAAATCAATAGGTTAGTTAATAATTTAATAAAATATGTAAAATCATTATATACATTATCTATTTATAAAACGTATATTGTATTATAAGATTTAAACTTTAAAATTTTATTTATATCAATCTTTTTATCTATACTTTCATCTTTATTTTTCATTCAAAAGAAACATCTTGTAAAAGAAATCTAACATTTAGTTATAACTATCATTAAACTTATAAATGTATATTTTATCTTATATTTTTAGTTATTAATAAACTACATTTGTCTCTGAATTTACGGTATACAAGCATATACTGTCTGACATGTATTCGTAAAACTGATTTCATTTTTCACATCAAAAAAAGAATCTTTAAAAGCAAAAAAAAAAGGGGGAAAGTTACATACTTTGATCCAAATGCAACATAAATCAATATTCAAATGAATATTTGAACTTCTAAACTTATTTAGAAAATGTATTGCAAGAATAAAAAGAAAGTTATCATAAAAAAAGTCTTTATCGAGACTTAAAAAAAAAAAAAAATTTTTTGTAAAGCAAAAAAAGAAATAAAGAACTTTATTATAAGTTCTATGTAGAATGAGAGAACATAGTTCAATTTTCATTCTAGACTCTAAGATTATTTAGAGGACATATTTGTCAAAATAAAGACAAAAATTACAATTGATTAGTTGAAGTTTCAATCAGAATTATGTTAAAGTACTACACAAATTACAGACAAAAGCAGAACATTTTTGAGAAATTGAAATAATAACTTACTAATAAAGTTACTTTTTACTCATGTTAGATCTCTTATTATATTTTTAAAACTTGTAGCTTTTAAAAAAATGTCAAAATAAATTACAATAATTTGTACATACATGAAAGATTTAAAAAAAACAATTCTATACGAATCATAAGAAGATCATTATTATAACTGGATAATATTTAATGTTAATTATAATCACATATATTAATAACTATAATTTATTTATTTTTAATTAGTATTAACTTTTTTTTTATGCTATTTTAATTTTGTACCAAACTTACGTTTAGGTAAAATAGTTTTGTCTCTGTAAGGATTTCCATTGTAACCTATACTTCGTATAGGATTTTACTTATAGTTTAATAAATAATTAAATAATCTATAGCCACATCTAATGTATCAAGTGAAAATATTAAAATTAGAATTTAGAAAAGTTTTCTTTTTATTGCTTAGTTGTCACCTGCGCAATTATCTTAAGCCGGGAGGGAAGTAAATGAATATTCACTTATAGATTCACTTTATTTTTAAACAATTATAAGAATCTATAAATTATAACAGATTGTTATTTATACAATTGAAAAGAAAAAAAAAAAAACTTGAAGAACAAAAATATCTTAGAATTATAATTATCATGACAAATCTAATATTATTTAAATAGTTATTTTTTACAAAGCATTTTTGTTATTTTTGCTATAAAATATCTCATAAGCTATAATACAAAACTTTATTTGTAAGAAAGTTTGAAATGTATAAATTATATTAATTAAAAAGTATTTATAAGCAAAATCACAAATAATTTAAAACAATCTCCTATTAAAAAAAAAAAAATAAAAAAAAATAAAATAAAATAAAAATGTAAAATATTACAAGTTTGAAATAACAATATAATTTAAGAATTTTCCATTTTCCTTATATTCCATTACCAATAATTATACATTACTTAACAACTATATAATAGAAAAATACATCGAATAATTGTATGTAGCCATTCAAATAAAAAATTTTTATATTAAATAGATTTAAGATATTTATGTAAATTGATCAATAACTGGAAAAATTGTTATTACATTAAAATTGTTTCTTTTGTTGCTTCTCGTACCGATAAGCAACATCTTGAGCCCCAAGGTGTTACGTCACGACGTATCTTTTATTTCAAAATTTATCATTTCAAAAATATGCAGTTATTGATCAATCAGCTAATTTACCTTAGCAAGCATATTGTAAAAGTAAGTCATTTGTTAAGAAACCAAGTGCAATGCGATTTTCAGAATTAACAAAGTAAGTACAATTACGAAGACTACACAAACCAGATTTACCACGTTAACCACATCATTCAATAAAAGTCAAAATGCAGAATAAGCATCGCTCCATCAGTTGACACCAATTCAAATTCTTAAACAAGGCAGGGATCATCAATATAAAAAGACAGATCAAATCAAGAAAGAGGAGCACTTCAATAAGCACTTTAAAGCAGACACTTTTTCAAAGCACTTTATCAAAGAATTTCTACAAGCACTTCAAAGATACAATTATTATAACTATATTCCTCGCACTATAAAATTATTCAAATATTCGCGCACTATATTCAGTTTATTATAAAAGTAACAAATAAAATCACTATAATTAAAATATTAAATCAAGTGTACTTATTTACTATCTGCCTGTATCTTAGCCGAATCAAGGTAAGATTCTTACAATTATATTTTGATCTACATTATTTCAATTCAAGTATATTTAATCGTGAGAACGATTCATAACAATTAAAATTGGTAGAGCTTTTCTATCACTAGACTTAACTTTCAAATTAAATATTTTAAAATTAAACTTTGTTCTTTTATTTAATATTATAATAAAATATATTTTCCTTATATCAACAACATAATCAATCATTAATTCCATCCTGGTGTAAAGCCAGGACTTAACATGGCACTATACAAGTAAACCATTTACTTTGTTCAAAGAAATTTTACTTGAATATAACGAATTTTTTTTCAGTGTATCGTTGGTATTCGATCCTCGAATGAAAGCTGATGGCTTAGATTTAACTGGATGGGGAAGAGAAATGAAAGATAAGACGTTGAAAAAATTGAAAGATTTATATGAAGATTATTCTGAAAAGTTTGATAACTCGAACAGTAAAGAATAGCCTTCTCTAAAAAGGCGTAAAAAGGATACAGAAATCATTGATTTCAATGTTTTGTTTTTAAAATCTAACAATTCCGATTTTTGTGAGAAGGAAATCGAAAATTATATACAATTTCCCAAATCTGGTCCTGATACCAATATTTTGGTATGGTGGAAAAATCATAGAAGTATATACCCCATATTGTCTCTTATGGCGAGAGATATTTTATGTATTCAAGCCACTTCTGTGCCCGTAGAAAGACTATTTTCTGAAGCCGCATTAATATTAACAAATAAAAGGGGTTCTTTAAAAAATGTAAGCATCAGAGAACTTATTTTTATTAATACACTGAAAAAAGGTTGGCGCAAAAGATGCCCTCTTGTGGATATATAATGCTCTAACGGCGGGCTGCCATGTGCGCTTTCCATTTAGAACGTATGCTGTCCGCTTTTGGAAAGCACTCGCGCAACTTTAGCTCATATGTAACGCAAACGTTGAGTATAAGCCTCGTCCTTCGATTTAGGACGACGGTTTAGGACGTATGTTGCACGGATTAGGACGTATGCTGCACGGAATTAGGAAAACATACATTCAAAACTCGAGCGCTGTTGTTTACCGACACGCGGCGCTAGTAGAGTACCAACCTTTTTTCAGTGTACACTGAGAAAAATATTTTATTGAATCAATGAAAATTTAATTAAAACAATTAAATAATTTAATCATAATATCGCAATTAAATATTTTATGAATATTAATTAAAAATGTAATTGACTTTATGTAATATTTGAGTGGATTAAGTTACGATTTGTATTGAAGTAATCAAAAAAGTTATTAAATTAATTAAATATTCAATTGAAATCTGAAATCAAAATATTGGATCAAAAGAATTTTTCATTGAATCAATGCGATAATTTGTTCATTCAATTACATTTTTATTCATAGTAATGAAATATTTCATTGTTATTATTAAAAATTTGATTGATTTAATGAAACATTTCATTGAACATTAAAATAATCAGATAGAATTAATAAAATAAGTAATTAAATTAATAGAATATTTTATTAATTTCATAAAATGTTAAATAATATTAATTTCATATTTTATGACCATAATTAAATATTAGATTATTTCAATGAAATGTTTTATTAATTATTGAAGGAATTAATGGTATAAATAAAATAATTAATCGAATTAATAAAATATTTCGTTAGCTGAACAAAATGTTAGATGTTATTAATGAAATAAGCAACTGACTTGATAAAAGATTTATTAATTTTAATTAAATATTTTATTAAATGTTCAGATTATAATATTTATTTAATTAGATCAATTAAATATTTAATTAGATAAACAAAATTATATTTGTTGTAATTACTTTATTAGATTTTTTTATTAAACATTTCATTATATTAATATAATAATTTTTTATATTAATGAAATATTAAATTATCCCAATGAAATATTTAGTTGATAATAATTCAAAACTAAAAGTTTATTTCTATATTTCATTAATTGATTTATTTTAATATTACTGATACTCTTACTTACCATTTACGTTTTTTTATTCTTATAGACATTTTTTGGCACTTATACAACAATTTTTGTTCCTACGATATAATTATAGTGAAAGATGTTTTGATACACAACTAATTTTCCTATTTCTAACATCGCTACATAATACGCATGTATCCGCTTCCCTACTCGCTCGCATAAATTACAATTAATAAGTAATCTTTTCGTCGGCCTTATATACAAAATGATTGGAAGTCTCTGCACTTGCGGATAACGCCACTAAGGTAGTAGCCACCTCTTGAATAAAATATGAATTAGATGGCACGGAAATTCAAAATATTTTAAAGATCTGATTTCAAATTTTATTATTCCAATTATTTTTTGAGGGATATAAAAAAGCATTTCATTGAATCAAGAAAATATCATATTCGTTAAATTAAATCACTGCAACGTAAAATCAGATATTAAATTTTTTTAAAGAAATATTTATTAAACCGAATATATTTATTCTATTATTTCTATCAAGTTGTTATTAAAACAAGAATATATTTAACTAATTTAATTAAATATTATATCAATACTTCCCTTAAATTACCTTAATGTTTAATAATATATTTGATTATCTTGATGAAATATTTATTAAACCAGATATATTAATTCTATTATTTCTATCAAGTTGTTATTGAAACAAGAATATATTTCACTGATTTAATTAAATATTATATCAATACTTCCCTTAAATTACCTTAATGTTTAATAATATATTTGATTATCTTGATGAAATATTTATTAAACCAGATATATTAATTCTATTATTTCTATCAAGTTGTTATTGAAACAAGAATATATTTCACTGATTTAATTAAATATTGTATTAACACTTCCATTAAATTACTTTAATGTTCAATAATATATTTGATTATTTTAATGAAATATTTATTAAACCGAATATATTTATTCAATTATTTCTATCAAGTTATTATTGAGAAAAGAATATATTTCACTGATTTAATTAAATATTGCATTAACACTTCTATTAAATAACTTTAATCTTTAATGATATATTTGATTATCTTAATGAAATATTTATTAAACCAAATATATTTATTTTATTATTTCTATCAAATTGTTATTGAATCAAGAATATATTTCACTGATTTAATTAAATATTGCATTAACACTTCTATTAAATAACTTTAATCTTTAATGATATATTTGATTATCTTAATGAAATATTTATTAAACCAAATATATTTATTTTATTATTTCTATCAAATTGTTATTGAAACAAGAATATATTTCACTGATTTAATTAAATATTATATTAACACTTCCATTAAATTACTTTAATGTTCAATAATATATTTGATTATTTTAATGAAATATTTATTAAGGTAGTACATCACCTAAGAGACTGACGGTTCAGAAAAATCTAAGGTTTGGTATATAAATAGATTTTAGTTCAAATAAGATACGGTTAAATTTTGGTAAACTTTTAGAGCGTGAGAAAAAAATTATAAGCATTTTAATTTTCATCTTTTAACACGCGCTTTATATCTATATATAGTATATATATAGGTATATACGCGCGTGCTTTGAAGTCTAGATGTTTATATCGGTTCAAATTCTGTACTGAAGAATCTATTCTTTACTTCTTTAATTAATTATCTGTTAAATTTGATCAAATTTTGAACCGTGAGTAGCTTACAATCAAAAGTTTAAAACGAATTTCTGCGTGGGTCCCATAAGAATGCGTGTTAAAAGTGCGAAAATTAAAATGTTTGTCATTTTTCTCTCACGCTCCAAAAATTTACCAAAATTTAACCGTATCTTATTTGAACTAAAATCTACTTATTTACCCAATCTCATGTTTTTTTGAACCGTCAATCCCTTAGGTGATGTACTACCTTAAACCGAATATATTTATTCTATTATTTCTATCAAGTTATTATTAAAACAAGAATATATTTCACTGATTTAATTAAATATTATATTACCACTTTCATAAAATTACTTTAATGGTCAATAATATATTTGATTATCTCAATGAAATATTTATTAAACCGAATATATTTATTCTATTATTTCTATCAAGTTTTGATTGACATAAGAATACATTTCATTAATTCAATTAAATATTATAATACGTCTACTAAATTACTTTGATGTTTAATAATATATTTGATTATCTCAATGAAATATTTATTAAACCGAATATATTTATTCTATTATTTCTATCAAGTTTTGATTAAAAGAAGAATATATTACATTGATTCAAGTAATTATTATATCACCTCTATTAAATTACTTTAGTGTTCAATAATATATTTAATTACATTAATGAAATATTTAATAATGTCAAAATTTTTGTTTTATTCTTTCAATAAATTTTGAATAGTAACAAAAAAATATTTCATTGTTTCAATTAAATATTGTATGACTTATATTAAATTATGTCACTGATCAATGAAATACCTAATCATTTTAATTCAATATTTAGTTGCTTTGATGAATGCGTTTTTTCTCTTTATGAAATATATGATTGATTCTATGAAATATCTCATTGTCTTTTAATTAAATAATTTCATTGCGATATTATAATTAATTGGATGCATTTGAATCAATTAAATTTTTAATTGATTTAAATATTTGATTTATTTTGTTCTATAAAATTATTTTATTACTTTGATCATTTAATTATATTGCGTCTATGAAATCAGTGATTAATTGAATTAATTATTATTTTTAACAATCAAATATTTTATTATTTATGTTCCAATTAAATATTTTGTTGTATTAATTAATTTCTTTATTAGATCGATTAAATAATTATTTGAATCAATTAAATTTTTTTTTAATTATATCATTTCATTGATTCAATGATTTTTTTTCTCAGTGTAGATATATGAAGAGTTCTTTAAAAGAGACAATTTGTGAAGTTCCTCTGTAATTTTCTAATTATATTGTGATAGTTTTTTTTTACATAATTTAAAATTTTAAATAATGAGAAAAAAATTTCATAACTTATTAAATAAAATGTTTTTAAAAAAATGAAAAACAGTATTGAACTATTTATTTTCTAATGTCCATAATTTATTGATTATCGTATTGATATCGTGTCGAAATCAATACGATACACTAATTTTTTTTTTATTATTGTCGAGATCGATATTAATACAATAAATAAATTTCTGAATCAATACGATAATCGATAATAAAAAAATATTGATATTGTATCGTATCATGAAGCCCTAACCAAGATTCAACCATTTAATGAAGATATACCGTCGCCTGTCAGCGTATAAAATGACCATTTACGCTTTAAAAAATCTTCAATTAATGGTCAATTTTAAAAAAAACTCACCATCAATTGACGATTCTGAGATGAAAATTTCTACCAGGGTAATGCACTATTAAAAAAATAATAGATATAAAGTTGAAAATTGTTCAGATAAGATCTTTATAAGATATTTTTGAAATTTTTATTTTACGTGTTTTTTAATCTTTTAGTGAGATTTTTCAAAGTAAAAACGATTTATTGCTTTTGAGATCTTAAAAAAATCTTTCAAATCTTATAAAGATCTTTGCAACTATTCAAAATGGAAATATTTTAAGATAAATATACGATCACTAACAGATTTTTTTTGCATTATTTTGTAAATAATTTAATTATTATATTTAAAGTTAAATTTTATAGCATTTAGAAATTTTTGTTTAGATAATGAAATAATTAAACACTAAAAATAAAATGATACATAAATTTTGTACATTTATATGAATGTATTGATATTGATTCGCACACTCTCATTCTCACTTTCCAAAGCATCAGAATAATAGAATGATCACTTAAATAAATATCTCCGAATTTTTCTTGTATTGCTTTTTTTTGTGATACATTTCGATTCATTCTTTTCCTGGCGATTCGCTCGTGATCTATTTCTTAGAAATCATCTATAATTTTATAGCATATGTGGATACTGATAATGAGAGTATGTGAATCAATATCAATGCGTTCATACAAACGAAAAAAATGATAAAAGAAAATTAATCAAATTAATTTGCATGGTTTTTAAAGTTAAAAAGAATAAATAAATAAAATTTATGTATTATTTTATTTATAATATTCGATCATTTATTTATCTAAATAACAAAATAAAAATTTCTATATGCTTAAAAATTTAACTTTAAACATAATAATTTAATTATTTGCAAAATATTTATTTAATTATATTTGATCAAGCTTTTATAGATGCACAAAAAAGATACTCTAAAGATCTTATGTATGTCTCAAAATAGTTCTTAAATTAAATATTATTAACTTTTATTACCTGAAATTAAATAAAATCAAAGTTGTGATATCAATTTTTGCAAAATATAAAAGGAAGAAAATTAAGATAAACTATTAAATACATTATTAGTCTTTTTTATTGATTATATTTTTCAAAAATTGTCTTAAGAGTCAGCTGTATACCGACACAGTTACCTGTTTTACCGAATCTATTTAAAATTTATTTTTTATAAAAACTAATAGCTTCAGGCAGAAATAAAGAGATGGTTTCGATTCGTGTAATAGAAAGCAATATTTTCTCTGATAAGAATAATTTAATTCCACCGCTTTATTTTTAAGAAAAGTTGGAATAACTTGAAAATCCCATTATTTGACACTAATTTCTAATTTTTTAAGTTATTCCAACTTTTCTTAAAAACGAAGCAATAAAATTAATTCATACTAATCAAAGAAAATATTACATTTTATTAAACACATCGAAACCATCTCTTTATTTTTGCCTCTTGTTGCTAATTTTGGCAAAAAAGTCAATTTTTTAATTAGAAAAGGACAGAGATACAGCGGACTCTTAACTTATATTTAAACTTATATTCCTTATATTCTTAACTTATATTTAAACTTATATTTAACTTATATTCCTTAGTTATGTCATGAAATTCAAACACAAAATTCGTTTAGTTCAATAGTACATCGAAGTCAGAGACCTCGATGTTGGGCTTCTTAGACTCCCAACGTTGAAGTAAATGACGTTGAGCGTTGAATTACGCTATTTTGATGAGTCTTTGAATTTAGTTAATTCTATTTTAAGATTAATTAAGTTAAAGTTATGCATTATAATTATTCTGATATTTATTAACGTTACTAACTTCTATTTAGAATCGAATCAATTCCAAATCTCGTGTTGCATAAGTTTAATTTTTATTTGAAGTCGGTAAATGTATAGTATGGGAATCCCTAAAGCGAAAATTTCTTTCCGTGTAAAAGATATATTGTTGGAGTCACTTAAAATTTTATTTGGACAGAGCATTTCTTGATACAGCAAATCATCATCAATATTAGAAAAAATTTTTTGAGCTTGAAGCGACTGATTTCTAGGACACTTAATTATTTTTTCGTAAAAATAAGGTCGCTTGTATAATGTTTTTAATTGTGAAATTAAAGAAATTTCAAGAAAATAATATATTGAATTATTACATTGAAGACATAAAGAACCTTTATTATTTAAATTGATGAAACATTTTGAACAATAAAATATATGAATTATTTTTTTTAAGTTGTATTTATTAAAATTAAAAATGATTTAATCTTTTTGTTATTTACAAAAATGACATTAGTCGATTTGTATTGATTACATTTTATTTAACATTTCTGTTACTCAGAAATTATTTCAACCAAATTGTAATGTGAATATACAATTAGTATAATTAATTTTTTGTTATATTTATATTTGTAAAATTTGACTTAAAAAATTATTTTATTAAATATATTTTTTGTTCTGCAAAAAAATATTTTTGAATTTAATTTACCAATATTTTATTTTTATATATTATATTAAAGATTTTAATATCACCTATATTGTATGCCTTATAGATATGATATAAAAAAAATTAAAAGTTTTCAATTAAATGTGGTAAAACTTTGATTTTTTATTTGAAATTATTCATCATTATACATATTGATATAGCCCCTGGTAGAAATGATTCCATTTAATGGCTAGTTAATCCCTAGTAAAAATGGGTTTAATGCTATTTCTTGACTTATAACCATTTTAAATGGGTAAATTTCTACCAGGGGCAATATCCAATATATCAGCAATATCCAATATATTTCCAATATATGGGAATAATGTGGGTTTTGGCCCTAGGGATTGATAAATAATAAATGTTGGCGAAATATTGGAAAAATTTTGCCAATAGATTTTTAAACAAATGCGAAATATTGTATATTGTTTCACCAATATCTTGGCAATACGAATTTTTTTTACGTGGGCTATAAAATGATGCAAAACTTAAAAATCCAAAAAGTCTTTTAAACTAAAAGTGTAATTTGTAAACTACGAAATGGAAAATTTAGTCTAATCTTCGAAGTCGATTTAAGCAATGTTAATTATTTAATTAATCAAATATATATGTTAAAAATTTGAATTAGACTTGTGCGTCATTTTCATTGAAAATTGGCTTTTATATTGTACCTATATAACCTATGTGGGTATAGATGTACCGATCCTATTTCCTGTATACATGTATAGAATGTAGATAAGACAAGGACCGTACAATTCCTACCATTCTCTTCTTTACCTTATTATCGTGTGCGCGTGCGAGAAAAAGTCTAAAGTTTTTAGCAGGACTCAAGCCTTTAAACGATCGATCTCACTGCTCTCCTCAATTGCTTCCTTGCTTAGTTTATTTTTGTTATCCAGACTATTTTGACTTTTCCAAATCTTTTTTCTCTTTATTTAAAGAAAAAATCTGTCTACGGATCTCGTACTATTGTCTCTACCGTCATATTAAAAGGTCAATTGGGTCAACGAAAGCTAAAAGCTCACGTGACATATATAAATCAGGTGCGAGCCTTATTTTCCACACTACCACTCCATCTTTTTTTTAAATCATCAATCAGATAGTTTTAAATATAGATGTATATGTAGTTCATTTTATGAACAAAAAAACGTTTTTTTGGAATCACATTAATTGCTTAGTGCAAAATCTTATAAAAATTTTTTTAAAGTATTTTTAAATTTGAAATTTTTTTACTTAATTTTTTATTAAATATGATTAATATCAAGTTTTTTCATCAATAAGTTTACATAGTTTACACAAGCATGTCAAATTCCGGTTACTATCTATTTAATTTTTAATTTAATAATTTTCTTAAAAATAGATATCTTAAAGTACCTTTTGAGGCTATTATGTATGCATTTTAAAAATCTTCAAACGAAAAATAATAACTTCATTAAAAATTTTTGTTTATTTGAAAAATAAACAAATAATATTTTTAGATAGGCGTCTGAAATTTACATAATCCATCAATTCATAAAGTTTATAAAAATGTTTATATGAGAATTGTAAAATATTTTAAGTTTTATGAATTTATTAAAATCTTAGCGGAAAAAATAAATAAAACATTTAAAATCATTCCAAAAGTTATATTGCAAGAACCTGAAAAAAAACTGAAACAAACTGAAACATTTTGAAAAATTTTGTAAGAATTTAAACCAAACACTCAATATATTGTAGTTTGTTGCAGTTTGTTTCGGTTTGTTTTGGTTTAATACAATTAGTTTCAGTTTGTTTTATTATCGTTTCATATTTTTGAAACAACCAAAATTTTTATATAAAGCGATTTTTCTCTCGTCACTTAAAAATAAAATAAACAGAAATAAATAGAAAAGAAATAAGAACGAATAAAACAAAATAAAATGAACTGGAAAAATTTGAGATTAATTGAAACATACTGAAACACTTATTATTACAGATGTTAATTGAATTTTTTTCATCATTTAAAAAATGTAACAAATTGAAACAAGACAAAACAAAATAAAACAAAGTGTAACAAAGTGTAACAAACAAACAAATTGAAATACTCTCAATATTTCGTCTAAATTTTCATAAAAATTTTTGGTATGTTTCAGTTTTTTTCCGAAATTTTCAATCATCTGTGTAAATTTTTTCCACTTGGGAATATTTGCAAATAAGTATTTTACAAAAATTTATACAAAAAATAAGATTGTTATGTTATTAGAAAGTTGATATGGAATTGTAGTTATAGAAATGTTAAAATTTTTAACTTATCAAACTTATTAATGAAAAAAATATTAACGTTGAAAAATAATAAAATCAAATGTATTAAAAAAGATTCCAGTATTGAAATTTTTTTTATCAATTATAAATTTAAATAGTATTACATTTTTTTGTAAATAGTATTTATAAATTATTACCATAAATAAAAATGCTTGTAAGTATCCTGGCATGGTATCATTTATAAAAATTATTGAATACAATGGTTTACTCACAAATTTTTAAATTTGTGTTGGAATAAAAAGAAAAGATGACAAATATGAAAATTATGCGATACATATGCCTAATTTTTCTTATTTGATATAAGTAAACAAATTTTTGAGTTTATAAATAAATTTTACAAATAAATAAATTTAATGCATGTTTAAAATTTTTAAAAATATGTAATAGTAATAGCTTAAATAAAATATTATATTTATAAGTAAATATTTTAATTAATGAATTTATTTAATTTAAATAAATAATTTTAATTATGATTATATAAATTTTCAATAAAAATTTGTTTTTATAAAGACAACTTCATTTCACAATTCTAAATGTCGATTATTATTATTATTACAGTCGTAAAGTTGAAAAAAAAGGTTTGGATCCTTGACTCTTTTTTACTCTTATATTTTTAGTACGCATACAATAGTTTTACAAATATTATATCTGTATATGAACTATATGAATTTTATAATATAGGTCATAGTTTTGAGTTAATATAAAAATTTTTTTATTTCATTATATCTAAAAAGATACAGCCCGTATTACACGCTTTACTAAAAGATAGTTAGTAATCTAATATTACGATTATATTTGTACATTGAGTTAGAATATTAAGTAATACATAATTAAGAAATGTAGAATCTCTAATCAAAGTGACGTATAATAAGTGATAATATGCGCTTGTAAAAAGAAGCATAAAAATCTATTTTTATCAAAAATAACTACGAAATTTTAATAATTAAATCACACAACGTAATATTCTTAATGATTTGAATAAATAAAAATTGTAGTTTACAGTTTTACTGCTGTAAAAGGATTACAATGTAATGATAAAAAAGATGTTTTTAATATTAAAAAAAAAGAAGAAAAAAGTAGGTCTTTTTTTAATTGTTGCAATGTTATAATTAATGTCAATTTAATCATGTGGTTCATTAAAATAACGTTCTTTATTAACAAAATAAAATCATTATGGCAATAATAATATTAAGAAAAAGTAAGAACTACAATAACAATAGTAAATAGTAAAAAAATAATGAATCACGAATTGTTAAGAATTCTAGGCACAATCATATTGTGGCATACTTATGAAATTCCTTAGTGGGTATTGCATTCACTGAGAAATTGACATGATTACATGGTGGCCCGTATGTTTGTTGGTTTATTTATGAGTTCCATGTCGGCTCACAATGCTCTTTACCTTTGGTTACCTTTGAAATAGAAGTTCAGTTTGCCATGTGAACACTTGACGATACATGTGCACACAAGTGTGTGCTTCTAAGTCTATTCTTTTCCTTATTCAATGGAAAATTCATTCTTAATCATAATAACTATCAGAGTTCATTTCTTACAGCTCTAAGCAGTTATTTTATTTTAATAAAATTACGAGAAATATTTGCTGTGATAATAAAGTTTGAAAAAATGAAGTCTAAGATAATTTTTGGAAACGCTAGTATATTATTTGTTATCGCATTTTCTTTAAATTTCAAACAATGCTCTGGTTCTCAAGTGAGTAATATATTTATTTTAATTTTTCATACTTTATCAAAATAGCTTTTTTTTATTAATTTAAAATAATTTTTTTAGATTTATGATATAATGACGAATGAAGAGTATTTTAGGGTCTTTCATACAGATCGTAGTAAAGGTTTAATAAAAATAAAATAATTAATTTCATTTTCTTGTGATTATAAAACTGATTAATTTCATGAACTAAAAAATTTTAGTGCCAGCACATGAATTAGTAAAATTGAATTCCTTATCAACAATACAACTGAAACGAAGATTGTCAACGAGAAATCGTATTTTATCATTTAATGCTTTTGGTAGACGCTATGATTTGTTATTAAGACCACGAGACGATGTGTTACTCGGAAAAAATACTCCAGTTTGGCATGTCAAATCAAATCCATCTAATTTTTCAGAGCCAGAATATACATTATTGACTAACGTAAGATAATAATTATAAGAATTAACTTTTTTTAGGATTTAATAGTTATTTAATCTTCAAACTATAGTTTAATGTTTTTCAACATTTCATATAAGTCATATTTGAAAAAATTATTAATTTTTAATTCTTGCTTTTTTACGTTAAGTATTATAATTGTTTAAAAAAAAATATAATTTCGAAAATATTTTGTTTAATTAACTATTATGAAAAATCATTTTAAAGAATCAATAAATTTCAGAAATTACAAAGTTTGTCTTCGTTATTAAAATGCGAGATTTTAAAAATTTGTTCACAAATTAAACGATATTTTAAAATAATGAAGTTTTGTAATATTGTAGTATATTTTACATTTAAGTTAAAATACTATAACACTAATATTATTTATTTTTCTTATGCAGAGTTTAGATTATATAAACGGAATATATGAGGATCCTGTAAATATGGTTTCACTATTGGAATCAAAATTTGAAAAAAATGGTGGACTATATTATGTAAGAAAATAGTAATTAAAAATTTAAATGTTGCTATAAATTGTTGCTATAAAGGTACTGTATAAATAAAATTTAATTAATAGGATGGAATGATTTCTGCTGATCTAGCCATTAGTCCATTGCCTCAACGCATAATTCATCTGATATCAAATTCAAGTAACGATGATCATGTTAAGGATCATGTTATATTCAAAATATTGCATGAAAATTACACATCTGATTATACACCATTCGGTAATTATTGGATATTATTAGATTAGGACTTAATTGGATGTCATAATAGCTTAGACGCATTAAAAAATAAAAAAAAATTAAATATATTTATTTATTTCAGAAGATGATGTTAGTAGAAATTATTTCAAGAAACAAACTAGGTTACAATCATTACAAACTCTTTATCCCGAAATTCTACTCGTTGTCGATGCCTCACTTTATAAGTAAGTTTTTTTTATTAATTATCTAATTTTTTGCTAAACAAAATACTATTAGTGTAAAACACAATAAATTAAAATTAAAATATCAGTTTGAGTGATTTAATTTTTGGAAAGCTCAAATAATTTATATTTTTAGATATAATTTTACATAATATTTTTAGATAAAATTTTAATTTGAAATCATGCTTTGAAAAATGTAACATGTTAAAGGCACTTGGGTGAAAAACCACATCTTGCGATGAATTATTTAGTACCATTTTGGAATGCTGTAGATTTAAGATACAGACTTTTAAAATCACCAGAAATTAGGCTTAATATTGCTGGAGTTATTTTAATACAAGTAATATATTATATCATTCATTTATTTTTCTCAATAAAATTAAATTTAAATTTAGAAAGTTTGATATATTTGTAGGATGAAATGGCTTTGCGTTATATATATAATAATATTGATGAAACTGGACGAATACATGCAAAAAAAGCATTGATAGATGCAGGAAATTATTTTTATATAGATGCAAAATTTATCACTTCAAAGGATGTAATTGTGACTATGACAAAGTAATTTTATTCATTTTATTTTCTACATTATAACAACTCTTCAGATTACTTTAACTATTTTTCTTTTGTCTAAGAAGGCGTGATATTTGCAGTTTAAAGTATGCTAATTATTGCAAATCTTCCGCATTAGGTAAATAAGTAGAAAAATATTTTAATAATGCATGTGTGCGTGCGTGCGTGCGTTCATGCGTGTGTGTCTGCGTACGCATGTGTACACCTATTATACATAATATTATTGTGCATAATATTGTAGAAAATATAAAACATGAAATTTTGTTTTTTGAAAAGGCAAAGCATTTACGGGTAAAGCATGTTCGAAGAAAAAAAATACAGCTATATTTGAAGATAATGGGGGATATTCTGGAATTATAACTGCTACTCATGAAATTGGACATTTGTAAGTTTTTTTTACTTTTTCTCGTTGCACTGTATCTCAAATTAGCTCATGCAAAAAATGCCTGAATGATTTCTGATAATAGAATTTTAAATCAAGTTTAACTTTTTTTTATTTTCTACATTATCTGATTACTTAAAATTTAAATAAAGTACTGAATAAAATATTACGTAAATCAAAAAAATGTGTCTTATGTAATATCAATATTTAAGTTAGATATTGCCAAAAATCAGTTCTCTTAAATTAACTAATAAAAATTAAGTGTCTTATGTTTAAAAAATTACTTTTAAATTAAATATAAATTCGATATTTTTATGTGATTTATTTAATAAATTGAATTAAATATGTCAATATAATTTTAGACTAGGCTTACCTCACGATGGTGAAGAAGAGGCAGCAGATTGTTCTATGAAAGATGGGTATATTATGGCAAGTGCAAAATTTCGTTCTGTAAATAGTCTTTGTTGGTCGTCTTGCAGTAAACGAATTTTAAAAGAGTTTGCAAGGTTGAGTAATCAATAGTATTTTTTATCATTTAATATTTAAGAGGAGGTCATGTATCTCTGTCCTTTTCTAATCAAAGAAATGATTTTTTTACAAAAACTAATAACTTTATCAAAAAATGAAGATAAAGCCGCATCTTGTATCAAAAAAAGCAATATTTTCTTTGATAAGAAAAAATTAATTTTATTGCTTCGTTCTCAAGAAAACCTTGAAAAACCAAATTGTCCACCCCAACCTCTATGATTTAAGTTTTTCAAGGTTTTCTTGAGAACGAAGCAATAAAATTAATTTTTTCTTATCAAAGAAAATATTTCTTTTTTTGATACAAGATGCGGCTTTCTCTTCATTTTTTGCTAAAGTTGTTAGTTTGTGTAAAAAACTCAATTCTTTGATTAGAAAAGGATAGAGATACGTGACCTCCTCTTAAGCGTAGAAATAATAAAAATTATTTTTTTAGTTTGACAGTTTCCAATTGTTTAGAAAATAAACCTAATATTTATGGTGAACTAGTAGCTCAAACGTTACCAGGAAAAATATTAACTCTGGAAGAACAATGTGCGGCACGAGGCGGGAAACCTTGCATTGTTAGTAAATAGAAAATTTATTAATTTTTTCTTTTTTTTTTACAAAAAATATATTCTGAACTAATATTTTACAGTTTAACGCTACAGTTTGCTGGAAATTGTATTGTACAAAATCAATGACCAGTATGAAATGTGTTGGTAAGGCTCCAGCTGCGGAAGGTTCTACATGTGGAGATGGATTGGTAAAAATTAATTAATGCAATTACTTAAACAAAAACTAAATGTACTTCACCAACTATTACTTAGGTTCCTAATGATTAAAAAAATTTTTTTTCTTTAGTACTGTAGAAATGGCGAGTGTGTTGCTGAATCGATCAAAGCATTTCAAAATAAATTATGAATAGTTTAGAGATATATGTGCTACAGAGGATAGTATTAGTACACCTTCATTAGAAGATGTTAAGATTAAGTTTTATTTTATTTTTTACACATATCAAATGTGATATTTTTTAGAAAAGATATTTTACTAAATCTTGTATTCTTATCTTAATAGTGATAGTCCATTTAATAACTCAAAAAGTGGGCCGAAAATAAATCATTTCTTACGACTAAAATTTTTCGACGAATTAATAAATAAATTAATAAAAATTATGAAAAAGGTATAAAATTTCAATAAAAAGTATCAACCTATTAAAAAATTCATGCACATTCAATATTAAAATTTGAATTTTTTTATTAGTACTGTTTTTTTTAAGTTAATAAAGTGGTCTCTGTTAAAGTAGGGGTAATGCGCATTATACAACTCAGGACTAAAGTCTAATTCTGCCTTGTATTTACATCCCTCGCTTCGAGTCGCTCGCACGGGTCGCAAACTTCACCCTCAAGAGAAATATGCGACTTTAGTTCCTAGTTGCATATAATATACTATTATATATTTTTTTATTGAATACGTAAAGTAGATTGTACATTGTATTTGTTAAATAAATAATTTTATATAGTATTGTAGATAATACGAAAATATTAAAAGATATTTTTTATGCAAATAATAAATTGTGTGTATTCAATAATTTGTCACCACTGCACTTATCCTGATAGAATTTTTATAAAATTTTACATTTGAATTTTATATTTCATTAAATTTTTTTATTATTATATAATATAAACTATGAATATAACAGTGATTAAAACATATAAACACCTATTTCATTAATTACAGTAACTACGCTGTTTTTACTTAATATATTCAGAATAACTTTAGAACATTTCCTCTTTCATTTTTCTATTGTAGTAATATTAATTTATTTAATAATAAATAGTTCCTAATAATTTTACGAATAAAAGCTTGTGTTTGATAATTCAACAAAAACTTTTCATTCGCTATATTAATTTTGTCATTTTTAGAGTCGAGTAAACTTCTTACAAATGTTCGGAAACATTTGGCAATTTTTCATTTATTTAGCAAGTTATGAAATTATTCAGTAAAATCCCATGATGTTTCCGTTTCTGTAATAAATAAATAAGACATAGTTAAAAATCATTAAAATAATAATCAAAAGTACTAATATTCTATAAATTTTGAGCAATTATTATTAATTATATTGATATTGTGGTTTTCTGATTTTACGTGAGTTGTAATGGATTTTTTGAACATTACAGCTCGTTTTATCCCTAGTAGAGAAATCATCATGATGTCACCATAATATGGTAAATTAGTATCTGAAAAGACCATATTATAGCGACATTATCGTAAACTTTCTACCAAGGCTAAAGAGATTCTTTATCAATAATCATTGTGGAAATTTAAAAACTACTAATCAAAACCAAGCGGTTAATAACTCTTGAAATCATTGAAGCACCCAATTTTGAATCGATTTCAATCTGTTATGAAATCAGTGTATTTAAAACGAAATCTTAAAATCGTAATATTTTGAAAATTTTTAGTAATTTTTCAAAAGTTAAAAAAAATATAAAAGATGGAGTTCTTTTTTCATGGTATACGTTATAATGAAAAATAGCGCTATTTTGAAGTCGGCACACATGGGTATATCAATGTAAAAATCATATAACTACAATTTCACCTCCGATTAAAGAGAATAAAAGTTTAATTTTAAGCTTAAATGTAATCAATAAAAAAAAGAATTATTTTTAACTTCAGATTGTAATTATTTTTGTATTATAAAAGCGGTTTTTTATTAAAAATTATTGATTTGAAAATAGTATCTTAATTAATTTATAATAGTTACATGAAAATTATTCACATTCTTAGTATCATAATTATACATAATTTTCTTTTTCTATATTAACTGTACTGTAGGACTATCTTTTGTATATAATTAATTTATTCAATGTATATAATTTATACTTAAATTTAGACTTTTTTATTTATAATGTTTATGTTTAATTTTTAATTAATGAAATCAAATACCCAGTAATGATATAAACTTCGTGAAATTACGTGAATCCACTTGAAATAGCTTCATTTTTTAATAAAGTGACTACACTTGAAATCAATTTAAAATCATAATGAAATCGTCTAAATTTGAAATCATTCAAGCACTTATTCTTAGAGTTCTTAATATCTTAATATTTTATTGGCCTCTTGATTAGATGAGTACAATCTTAGGCCAATTCTTAGAGTTGTTAACCTCTTGAATCAAAACTCAAGAAGTAATCAGACGCAACATTTAATTAATACTTTTACGACTAAATTTGTTCATTATTAAAATTAATGAAAATCTTTGATTGTATAAATTATAATTCAAACATTTTTTTAAATATTTCTTCTATCATCAAATATTTTCGAATATTTTGAATACTTTATCAGAATTTACATATAATTTATGAAGCAATTTATAACTAGAAGATTTGTATTATTTAATTAGAGATAAGTTGAATAAAAAAAAATTACACTAAAAATTAATGTTTTCATAAAATAAAAATAATTTTACTATGAAATTTTTTTTTTTAAACAATAAGAAAAATAATAAACATTTTTTTCACTTTTTTCTTTAACTCAGAAATAAATGAAAAATTCTTCAATAAATAAAATAAATTTTTAATTTGTAAAATTACCATAAATTTGGATAGTAGTTTCGGTTACTCCATGGTCATTCTCCGCCCTACATGTGTAAAAACCATAATCTGTTGATCCAATCAAATGAATATAATGAACATGAATAAATTCGTCTGTTGAAGGATTAGGTGTTTCTAATGCAATAATTTTATCGTCTTTTAACCAAATGATTTTTGGTATAGGAGAGGCTTCAACATGACATTCAAGTTTAACAGTATGACCTTTAGCTTGTCCTATTTTGGGCCTTGGTGTATCGACAACTGGTGCAAAATTAATAGTTACTTGAACTGGTGCTTCAACTATTGGTTCAATTGTATTATTTGCGATACAATAATAAATGCCTCGATCAGTTTTGTCGGCTTTCAATATTCGTAATAAATTTTTGCTGGAAAGATAAAAAAAAAATTTTTTTGGTTCATTATACAGTTTACTTAAAAAATTTAAAGCCGAAGTAGATAAGAGATTTTGATGGATTGCGATTCTCAATTAGTTATTTTTTACTTTTGAAATGTTCGAATTGTATAATTTATTGTTTTATAATATGTAAAAAACGCTGCCAAGTGCTTTGGCGCTATGCTTTCTCATAGAGTTCATTGGTTTAAAGTAATTTGATTTTATTTTTTTAAATGTGATTTCAATGTAAAATGCAATTTATATTCAAGAAAAATTAGTGGATGGATGAAAATAGGGTAAAAATAAGGATCAATCTGAGAAAAAAGGACAAAGAGGAAGTGAGGAAGCAAGAAAAGAGTTAGTAAAAGCGTTAAATCAGAAATCAAAAGAAGTGATCAAAGAGCTACGCTAAGAAAATTATTTTTTCTTCATATCTTAGCCGAAAATTTGTGTTTCTGCTAGATCAACAGGCAAAGAAACTCAGAATTTCTGCTGGGTGAGACGACATCTATCGTAACTAACACAGCACTGACGACCCAATGCAGAAAACTTTCAATGGCCGCCAGACGCTGGCGCCGTCTAGGCTAATAGCAACAGCTGTTGCTGTTACTATAACCTTACTCGAAGTTTTTAAACATGAATTCTAAAATGTAAATACACGCAATGTATTTATATATGCATATGAATCTTTTTAATACTTTTCTTGTCGGTTTTTTATGTTGATGCTGTGTTGTATGTGTGTGTATGTGTTAATTTTTATACGTAATACATCGTTATATACATTACGTATAAAATATTGACAACAATGTTTAAATAGTGTTAATTTTTCGATTTATTATTTACATTTTTTAATAAATTTTTATATGCAGCATTTTTATTTTTTTTTAGATTTATCATTTGTATTTGTTTTTTGATTCATAATTCGTATTTTTTTAGATTTATCATTTGCAATTGCGTTTTAATTCATAATTCGTATTATTTTGATTTATCATTTGCAATTGTTTTTAATTGCATTTAATAATTTTTGTTTACAATTCATAATTTTGATGAATATTTAGATTCATCATTCGTTTTTTTAATAGTGTTTCATAGGTTAAATTTTTTGCGTATAATGTGTCATTTTGCAATTGACCATAATTTTTAGTGTTTAATTTTTTAGATTTATTATTCATATTTTTTGATAAATTTTTATATTTATCATTTTTATTTTTTTTAGATTTATCATTTGTATTTATTTCTACATTCATAATTCGTATTTATTTTTAGAATCATAATTCGTATTTATTTTTAGGTTCATAATTCGTATTATTTTTTAGATTTATCATTCGTGATTTTTAAAGTGTATTTGAATAAAGGCGCGACGCGCGCCTTTGAATTTTGTTCAGAGCTGGCCCGCAGATGGCGCGTAAGCAAATCAGAAAGAAAATTCATGGCCGCGCGCTGTCGTCAACTGGTATATCCACACGCATGGCATTTTTTTAGATTTATTATTAATTAGCGTGGCGAATTTTCGGCCAGCTATGAAGAAGAGTAGTATTATCCACTCAGACATAAATTAGATCAACCTGCCGTGCGTTTGTCTCTCTCGGCTTCGCCTCAAGAGACAATTCTACGCACGGCAGAAAGATCTAATTTCTGCCCTCGTAGAAAAATATACTATTTAAAAGCTTGTTTTATAAAGACAGCAGCAAATAACTTGTATACAAATTTTAGAGCAAATCTATCGAGTAGTTTACATAAAATGGAAAAAAAAATAAAAAATGAAAATTAAAAAAAAAATTTAAAATATTTTTAAAAATTAAAACTACGCTAAGGAAATTGGTTTTTAAAGGACATACTTCTTTTGGCAGTTGCAAATAATTCCCATGCAAATTTCAAAGCAAATTCATCAAGTAATTTACGTAAAATACAAAATAAATGAAAAATCGAAATTTTTTTTAAATTCTTAAAATGGCTCTATAAAAAAAACTACACTATCAATACCAATTTTCAATAGCTTCCCGTCTACTTATACAAAAACATAGATAGTATGCAAAATTTGAAGCAAATCCATCGAGTAATTTTCGAGATCTAATTGGTTAAATAAATAACATTTTCTTTTCAAAATTTCTTTTTCAAAATTTTCAAAATGCACTAAAATTAAAACTACGGTATGAAAATCAATTTTTGAAAATTTCCCTTTTTTGGCAGTCGCAAATAATTTCCCTGCAAATTTTAGAACAAATCTATCGAGTACTTTACGTAAAATAAAAAAAAATAAGAAAAGAAGAATCGAAATTTTTTTTAAAATCTTTAATATTCTCTAAAATTGTAACCGCACTAAGAAAATTAGTTTTTGAAAGCTTATTTTCTTCAGGCAATAGTAAGATTGTATAAAAATTTTGGAGAAAATTTATAGTATAGTTTACGCAAAATAGAAGATAAATGAAAAATAAAAATCTTTTTTAAAATTTTTAAAATGTTCTAAAATTAAAACTGCCCTAAGAAAATAAATCTTCCAAAGCTTGTTTTCTTTAGACAGTAGCGAATAACTTGCATACAAATTTTGGAGAAAATCTATCGAATGGTTTTCGTAAAATAAAAAAAAATGAAAAATAAAAATTAAAAAAAAATTTTTTTTTAAGAAAATCAGTTTTTAAAAGTTTTTCTTCTTTTGGCAGTCAAAAATAAATTCCATACAAATTTTCAAGCGAATTCTTCGAGTAGTTTACGTAAAATACAAAAAGAATGAAAAATCGAATTTTTTTAAAATTACTAAAAATGGCTATAAAATTAAAAGTACGCTAAGAAAACCAATTCGCAATAGCTTCCGCACCAGTTGATCAAAAAATTGAATTTTATGGAAAATTTGAAGTAAATCCATCGAGTAGTTTTTAAGATTTTATCGGCTTAATAAATATAATAATATATAAATATAATAATTATTTTATTTGAGAAATCGCAAATAATTTCCATGCAAATTTTGAAGCAAATTCATCGAGTAGTAAACAAAAAAAACCAGAAAAATGAAAAATCAAAAAATTTTTTTTTTTTTAACGATTCTAAAATTAAAACTACGCTAGAAGAACCAATTATCAAAAGCTTCCCAGCAAGTTAGACAAAAAAATAAATTTTATGCACACACACACACACACACGCACGCACGCACACACATACACACACACAGACATTTTCTGGAAACCACTTTTTCCGACTCCCTGAGTTCAAATATGTACAAATTAATGAAAAAATAGAAAAAAAATTTTTTTATCGATACAATGCTTTCTCTATGAGAAAGCAAAAAACAAAACTATCACGGTTTATTCATTATTTTTATGTAAATACTTCTCGCACTTAGAAGGATACTTGTCAATTTATGAAATACTATCAATTTATGTATCGATTGAAGAGTAATAAAAATATGTGAATTTATTATAAGTAATATTCATTTTCAATTTAAATATTATCTCAAAGAAAAAGCAAAGATATTTTAAAAACTACAGTTTTTGTATATTCATATCTATTTGAATGCAATCGCAAAGCATATCATACGCAATGCATAATAATTTTCAACTTACTTCAAAGAATGTTCATCGAATGAAATGGGTAAATTATCTTTTCTTTTCCATGAAATATTAGGCATTGGAAAACCAGTAGCTTTGCATTCTATATTTACCGAATCACCTTCGAGAATGGATACTGAATTTGGTGAAATTTCAGTTATTTCTGGAGCACGTTCAACATCAAGCTTTACATCCGCAATAATTTTATTATTCTCATCTAATTGTATTAAACACTGATAAACTGCTGTATCAGAAGGTACTATTTCTTTTATCTGAAAAAAATTATATTTAATTAAATTCAAATAAATAATGTAATAGTGTATTAATATTATTAAATACTTTTAAAGAATATGTCGATGTATTTTCATCTAAATTAACGAAAAATCTATTACTCTTAAAAAGTAAATTTGTATTTATAACAAGATTATTGGCAGTTGGCGTAAGTTTTAACCACGCTAAAGTTTGTCCTTGATAATCTTCTATTGTACAATTAAATTGTACCTCACTATTTTGAGATCTTATTTGTGGAGGTGTAATTTGTGATATTTTAGTTGCTTCTGAACATGTCACTAAAAATTATTACAATTATTATTAACAAAATATTGTTTATAAGTTTTCAATATATTTAACAATACATACAATATTCAAATAAAATAGCAAAGTATATCGCTTTATATATTACGCTGTTATGAAAGGATTTCATATTTATAATTAAGAAACTTATTGAATTTTCAATGATAAAACAAACTTATTTAATTAAATTGAATATGAAAAAGCTTGGACGTTCGTAGAACCAATACGTGTTGTTATAAGCAACAGCTCAATCTGTGACAGCTAGAGTTTAATATTGAGTCCTACAACTTTTTATCATCTCACTTCCGATGATTTCCCCACTAAGAAAAACATCATTTATACTTTATTAAATTTTTAAACACATGAATATATCGTTATTTTAATTACATAGAAGTTGTTCTCAAAAGATTTTTCGGAAATACACTTACAACTTCCGAATAAAGAAATACTGTCGTTGATAATAGTTTATCTAAAATTTTTGCGTCATGCATCATACATTCTTTTAACGTTACAGATTCAATTATTTTGTACACTCAAGAATAAATTTTAAATATAATAATGTATTTGAAAGAGTACCAATGCATTACTATAAATATCACGAAAGTTAATGCAATATTTCAAATATTTATAAATTATCATACATATATGATTAAACTATTACCAATCTTTAAAATATAAAATATTTAAAATATAACGTTCACACTAATTTTTCTATTATACATACACTGCCGCCGAGCTACTTTTGCCCCCTTCGTCTAAAATCGACTTATCTAAAAAGTTTTATAACTCTGGAAAAAATGGTCGTAGTCTGAAAATTCCAACGGGATTCGAAAGATTATTGGAAATTATTTCAAAAACCATCGGTTTGATATGAAAAAAACATTTTTTTCGTATCTCTTATTCTTGTTTAAAAAGAAATTTTTTTTAACTTTGTTTTGACTTTGTAAAATAGTGTTCAATTTTAGTTACATTAATACAAAACTAAATAGATTTTAAAGCTTATATTTCGACGATAAAAATGCAATGTCGAACGTCTCGATTCGACCTTTTAAACCGGAATTATAAGATTTTATATTAAAAATAAGGCTTTTTTCGATGTATGAATATCTCTGAATTTAAGAGGAATAGAAAAATTTATCAGAGAGAAAAAATGTTCTTTTTTGGTCAAATAATAATAATATATAATAAAAAATTCATTTCGGAAAAAAAAATTTTTTTTTGTTGGAATGTAATGAGATTTTAATATTTTTAAAATATTGAACAACAAGGGTAAAACAAGGCAAAAAAAAATTTTTTTTCCGTAATGAATTTTTTATTATATATTATTATTATTATGTGATCAAGAAGGAACATTTTTTTTCTCTGACAAATTTTTCTATTCCTCTTAAATTCAGAGATATTCATACACTGAAAAAAAACCTTATTTTCAATATAAAATCTTATAACTCCGGTTCAAAAGGTCGAATCGAGACGTTCGACATTGCATTTTTATCGTCGAAATATTAAAATCTATTTAGTTTTGTATTAATGTAACGATTTCTACTAAAATTGAACACTATTTTACAAAGTCAAAACAAAGTTAAAAAAAATTCTTTTTAAACGAGAATAAGAGATACGAAAAAAATGTTTTTTTAATATCGAACCAATGGTTTTTGAAAGAATTTACAATAATCTTTCGAATCCCGTTGGAATTTTTAGGCTACGATCATTTTTTCCAGAGCTATAAAACTTTTTAGATAAGTCGATTTTAGATGAAGGGGGCAAAAGTAGCTCGGCGGCAGTGTATATGTAATACTCAAGTATTAAAACAATTGTAAAATTAAATTTTATTTTCTTTCAGAGATATAAAAGAATCAATAAATGTACGTACATACTTTTTCCAAACATTATGAAAGCACGTTTTTAATGGACTTACTTTACATATGGTTTAAATTCTCAAAAATTTTACATAAAATATCAAGTTTTTTGAAAAATGAAGCGTCTCACAATATACGTGGCTAACTAGGAGAGGCCCAGGCCTCCGGATCACGGATTTTGCTCAAACTTTGGGATAAGTTTCTAGGTGTCAAAATATGAAGAAAACCAGAATTTTGGACCCTATCGCTTAAAATTTCCCTAGTTATAGGTAATTAAAGAAAATCACTGAAAAAGTTACTAGATTTCCAAACACTTATAGCTCTTTAGCATTAACAGTTAGAAGCTTAAAACCATTTTCGAATGAAAGCTGACCTCAAATCCTTTCAAAATAGTGCTTGTAGCATATCAAAATATTATTTTTTCCCAACGTTACAGCGTTATAAGATTTTAACGTGAATTTCCTTTAAATAACATTAATTAATAATAAATGCTAAAATGTAGTTCAATTTTTAGAACACTGTAGCTATAGGAAAAAATAATATTTTGATATGCTGTAGGTGCTATTTCGAAAGGATTTGAGTTCAGCTTTCATTTAAAAACAATTACAAGTGTCTAGTTGTTAATGCTAAAAAACTATAGGCGTTTGAAAATCTAGTAACTTTTTTAGTGATTTTCTCTAATTGCCTATAACTAGGGAAATTTTGAGCGTTAGGGTCTAAAATTCTGGTTTTCTCCATATTTTGACATCTAAAAACTTATCCCAAAGTTTGAGCAAAATCCGTGACCCGGAGGCCTGGGCCTCTCCTAGTAAGTTACAATTAACGCATTTTGAGAAAAATGCAAAAAAACTTCTATCTTTTGAATGATTTTAAATCGCTTATTAACCAATATACTATTGAATTCACGGATAAAAAATAAGATTTTTGCACATGTTTCGAAAAATCTAAATTGATTTTTTAACGGAATGTCGGAGCTGCAGCAATCGAGTTTTGCTTTATTTATTCTACACTGAAAGAACTTTTTGTAAGCTGCATGCCGAAGTGTGAGTGCGCAGTATACTACAAGCGTGCGCAGTACGCTTGAAAACTTTTGGTAAATAGAAATAAAATATTGGCGTTTTGAAAGCCACCGACCGTGCGCGCGCAGCTCGTTGGGATTCAAAACGTAAACATTTCTCTTGCTGTTACCGCTGAGTATGAGCGGACTGCACACCTCCCCTCTTAGCAGGCAGTCCGCTAAGACTTCTATCAGTGTATCAATATCTTTTCAAATTTATAAATTAGACAAATATAATGACTTGTCCGCACTAAAGCTATACTAAACCAATAATTTTTATTAAAATAAAAAATTATTTGGACTTGTTATTTTTTTATGAGCTTGGATTGGAAATTAGATATCAAACTCGACAAACCTAACCTTAAAATACGATATATTGAAAGTTTTTATTATAACTTTTCATGTACAGTTTTTTGGTGGATTTCTTGAGTTGTCCGCACTAGAGTTTTGTGTTACTAATTTTTTCTTATTAGCAAAAAAACTCGATTAAACGCACCGTTTATTAGTAAGTTAGGATTGCAAATATTATTAGAAGGCGGGTAACTCCGTCATGCTCTTAAAGAGAAAAATAATTTTTTTATATGGACTTAGCTAGCTTTGATACGACTATGGACTTGGCTAGTTTTGAAAAAAAATTTGAAGGACTTGACTAATTTTTATGCGAAATCGGGACTCAGTTATTTTTTATTCGAAAATGTTATCCGGACTTAGAAATTTTAAATTTGCCAAATAATATAATATATAATGTCGAAGCGTCTCACAACAAAAATGGCTAACAAGGAAAGCACCCCACCTCCGAGAAACGGATTTAGCTCAAACTCCGGGATATGATTTTTTAATAAAAAAAATGAACGTGTTTTTTCTTTTCGTTGAATAGGCCCCCTAGACACGGATATAGATATTTTTTCGAAAGTATGGTGAATAAGAGCCTTTATAAAAACTTGAATAACCAAAGAACTAGGATTCTTACGAATATATGCATAAAAGATTAAATGAAGCACGAACTAAATGCTTTAATATAAGCTTTGTTGCATTGAAAAAGCTTTTGTGGTTCAAAAGTTACGGGCGATTAAAATATGCTAATGAAATAACATGAAAAATTGATCATATTTTAAATGCTAAAAATATTAAGTAATATGTGGTAATATTTAATTAAGAATAACTCTTGAATAACAGAAGCGTTTTTAATGCAATAAAGCTCAAATTAAAGCTTTTAATTCGTGCTTCATTTTATCTTTTATGCGTTTTTTTGTAAGAGTCTTAGTTCTTTGGTTATTCAAGTTTTTATAAAGGCTCTTATTTAACATATTTTTGAAAAAATGTCTATATTAAAGAAAAAACACGGGTTCGTTTTTTTTATCAAGAAGTCATATCTCAAAGTTTGAGCTGAATTCATTCCTTGGAGGCGGTGTGCTCTCCTTGTGAGTTCATTTTTTTCGGAAATTGAGTTATTAAGTCATTCATATTTTTTATCCTATTTTCTACTATATTAAAAAAAAAGTCTTTAGCATTTAACAAAAAATTATTTTTTTAGTTTTTATTAATATGTTTTTTTTATACAAGGAAATTAATTAAACAATTTATGAACATAATATTGACATAATAATAATAACAATATAAAAATTTTATAAATTTTCAACAAAATAATAATTATTATTATTATTGCATATGCTTACGAGTGTGTATTCGTGAGCGTATTATGTGTATATGTAAGTATACGCGTGTGTATATTCATAAAAATACACTTATACTCTATTCTTAAAATTAAAATTGGACTTAAACATTTTTGATAAGCAAGTTCAATGGACTTAGCGCTTTTTTGATTTGCAGCAGTTTTTTAATATAAAAAAATAATTGAAAAATCAAATTTTTAAAATTTTTATAATTAAATATAGTAGAAAATAGGTTAAAAAATATGAATCACTTAATAACTCAATTTTCGAAAAAATTGACTTACTAGGAAAGTGTCACACCTCCGGATCACGGATTTCGCTCAAACTTAGGGATAAGTTTTCAGATGATAAAATATGAAAAAAGCTAAAGTTATAGTCATAAATACTCAATATTTCCCTAGTTACAGGCAATTAAAGAAAATCACTAAAAAGTTACTAGATTTTTAAACGCATATAGCTCTTCAGCGTCGATAGCTACAAGTTTGAAACTTTTTTTAAATTAAAGCTGAGCTTAAATCCTTTCGAAACAGTAGTTACAGCATATCAAAATATTATTTTTTCCCAAAGTTAGAGCGTAATAAGGATTGGACCTAATTTCAGCTATTATTATTAATTAATGTTTTTTAAAGAAAAATCAGGTTTAATGTTTATCACGCTTTAACTTTGGGAAAAAATAATATTTTTACATGCTATGGTCAATGTCCCAATTGCTACTCACGAACCTATTACTAGCCGCTCATTGTTAAAAATTTTTTTTCGTATCTAAATAGCATTGAGCGGTTAGTAATAGGTTCGTGAGTAGCGATTGGGACATTGACCATATAACTACTAATTCAAAAGGATTTGAGCTCAGCTTCAATTTAAAAAAAGTTTCAAGCTTGTAGCTATCGACGCTAAAGAACCATATGCGTTTAAAAATCTAGTAACTTTTTTAGTGATTTTCTTTAATTGCTTGTAACTAGGGAAAGATTGAGTATTTATGACTATAACTTTAGCTTTTTCCATATTTTATCATCTGAAAACTTATCCCGAAGTTTAAGCAAAATCCGTGATCCGGAGATGTGACACTCTCCTAGTTAGCCATTTTTGTTGTGAGACGCTTCAAATAAAGGTAAAATTACGTTATGAAAAAAACTTATAGATGGCTTCGTATTCCTCCACGATTGAATTCATCGAATAACTTTTCAGTAGTAGCTAACAACACATACATTTTTTAATAACTATGTTCTTAGATTTTCTTGGTTTAAATATATACTTATAAATAAAATATTTTTCTATTAAAAACTTAAAAATCATAAAGTCTACTATATGATTACTGATGATTTAAAAGTTTTCCTCCAATTCGAAAAGTACTCTTTGGGCAGCATTAAGATTACTTTGAAAATGAAGTTAGGCTTGATTTTTTAGTTTACGAATCACGCTTTTAATTTATGAAATTTTTCAGATCTTTTAATATCACATGATTTTTTAAAACTTTACTTTTACTGGAAATTCAAAATGTGCTATACTTCGTTAGCAATAACCATATGTTTTTGTAATAAATAGTTTTTTAAGCAAATGTAAAAGTTACTTTATAATAATTTAATTATATATTGGGTGTTTGCATAGTTACTATATGAAAAAAATGACAATTAATCAAACGGGATGGTTCATCATGAGATTTTTGAACGATTTAACCAGGAAAGTATCTGGTATTTGGGTCATCAATTTGTTAAAACTGCTGGAAATATTTTCTAATATAAAAATATAAAAAAAAGCTAGAATAATGCGCTTCATGAATTCGAAGCTGTGTGGTATAATAGAAATTATTTTTATGAAAGATGATAAAAATTAGCATTATTTCATCAAAATTAGCTCTAACACTCTCCTCGTAAATTAACAAATGAGAAATACTAATGTACGCACAAAAATATGTATTTCAAAAAGTAATATATCATCTTTAGATTTCATTCAAATTTATTTTTCATATCATCATGAATAATGTTTATCCAAAAAGTTACAAAAAATGTAAATTAATTTAAAAACAAGTGTTTCACTTCTCATGTATAACTTTGAAAAAAAAATAATTGGGAAAAAATATTTATCATTCATAAAAAATCCTATCAAAACAAATGATCTTAGAGCAACAGAAAAATATTTCGATTAAAAGGAATATTTTTCATAAACAGTAATAATAGTTATGGTCTAAATTAATGAAATTTACCTTTTTTCTTAAAGTGAAGGTTAAAATTATAAACAATAGGGTCAATGAGTATGAAGTCTAATGGTTTATATAATCTTTGATATCTTGTTTTCGCGAAAGTAAAAAAGTTTAAATTAAGTTTACTCAAGTGCCATATTTAAAGATTCAACTATTGCTAAATTGTATATAAACGATAGCATGAAAAGTCAAATGCCGTTCAGTTGCAGCATATTTACTGTTTATTAAATTGAAGATGGCTTGCAAATTTTTTCTCTTAGCCTTGTGCGTTTTTGGAGTTTACGGTAGTTCAGTAAGTATAAATAAAAGAGTTAAAAATCTTAAAAAAGCTATAAATATTTGGAGATAAAATTTTATATATTAAATGTTTCTTAAAAGTTGCAATTTTTCTAATAAGGAGAGAGCATAACAGTTGGGTTTCCGATTTTTTTTTTAATTTTGAGATATTTTTTCTTACATAAAATTATGAAATAAGCTGCATCCATTCACTCGGTGCAACACCGGCAAATAAAATTAATCAAACAAGGAACTTATTTTATAATTTTATACAAAAAAAAATATTTCAAAGTTAAAAAAAAATTTGATATTAAAAAGAACGAAAATTGAAAGGCTGAAATAAAAAGTGCATATAATTTATTGCTTTAATTGTTCAACTGCTATTGTAATAATTAATTATTTAAGAAAAATAGTCATTTATTATTTATGAAATTAATAAGTACATAATTAAAAAAATGTATTTTATTTAAACTTTGACAGCAAAGTAATGATTATCAACAAGATGTTCGTTACGTAAAAATTAAAGTAGATGGACAAGAGTACCCATTAGTTTTGAAATCACGCATGCGACAGCTAATTTTTGATAACACGCCGGTGTGGACTGTTAAATCTAATGGAGATCAAGGATTCACATACGAAAAGGTCGAGGATGTAAGTAGTGACCAACTCATTTGTATTTTTTTAAAAAGACAGTCCAATTTTTAAATGAATTAATATTAAAATTAGGAACAACATCGTCTCAATGGCATTTTCTATGAAAATACTAAATACATGGCTACTTTATTAGCTACTTACGATGCAGAAGAACAACAAATATATTACGTAAGTTTACATAAATTATTAAAATTATATTAATTAAAAATGTTTACTACTTTTTTGTAATATTCCAAAGAATGGTGTACTTGGTTTTGGTACTGAGCTACATGTAGTAAAATCAGCACCTGAAAATTGGTATGGTGAGCTTCCAGATAATGATGCACAATCCACAGAAGATAGGGAGGAATCAAAAACTCGATCAGCTTATGGTATGATTGCTATTAAAACTGTTTATTAGTAGACAATTTCATCTAGTAATTAATCTTATCATGTATTTTCTTACTTAATATAGTACCTGGTAACAATAAAGATGGAGATTTAAGTCTGCCTCTGTCAGTATTACATCCAAAAATTTTAGTTGTTGTTGATAACAAACTATATAAGTAAGTAGATGACGTTTAAATGTTGATATTAAAATTAATATAAATTTGTTAATCGCAAAATAATAAAAATTTTTCATTTAGGAAATTCAATGGAAATATTCCTAAAATTTATGAGTACATTAATATTTTTTATAATGCTCTGGATTTAGAATACAGCAAACTTGATTCGCCGAAAATTGAAACACTCATTACTGGAATCATCATTGAAACAGTTAGTAAAAATTTATTTATCATCATTAATTAAAGGGTTCTAGGTAAAAAGGGGCTCAGCATTCGAAATACTATAACTATAAAATTACTAAAATAGTATAAAAATAAAAAAGTTGATTAAAACCATTAATTAATTTTTTGTTTAAAATATTTGTTACTTTTGTAGGATGAACAATCTGATCTTGTTGAGAAAGCACGAGATCATTTCAGCGAACAATTTGTTAAAGATACAGGATTGACTGATTATGATGCATCTTTTGTTATGACAACGTAAGATGAAATCCTGATGATTCTAATTTTTTTTATATAATTAGTAAAAATGTGATAATTTTTCATAATTGTTTTCATTTATTATTTTTAGATCAATCAGTGAAACACCAAAAGGTAATTTAATGATTAATTTTGTGGTAATAATAAGTTATAAATCATTGAATTAATTATTTTTGTAATTTTTAGATAAAATACATTTAGGTTCTATCTGTAATAGATCATATAGCACTGTTTACGTACAAGATGATGCTAACTATAATGGGCTTTATGCAGCGATCCACAATTTAGGACATCTGTAAGTAATATTGTCTTATATAATTTTTTAAATTTATTGTAAACCTAAAAGATATATAATTATTGAGAATATAATTAAAAAGATTTTATGATTGAAATAAAATTGTTACTAATCCAAAATGTATATACACACCAATATTTGAGACAGTTACATTATTTAGATTTGATTTAATATAATAAATTTTTTAATTTCAAAAAAATATTAAGAGAATTCTCAATGAGTCACTCGGTAGAGCCGGTGATTCGAACACGGAGTCCAGAGTTTGAATCCCGATCTCGTCTGATTGATACAAGCACCTCAGTACGTTACATGTACTTTATTTACAAGCGCACTGACGGTCTCCATCGCTCATTAACATCGCAATGATATCATAAATACAGCGACGTTAGATAAAATAAAAAAAAATTTACTTTACATGATAACTATTGTATCATTTAGATTAAATCTTCCTCATGATGGACAAGGTGAAGCTGAAAGTTGCAAGCTGGATTCTGAGAATGAAGTTACAATTATGGCACCTGAGGTACAATCAGCAAAAGCATTCAAATGGTCACAATGCAGTAAAAATATTCTTCATGAGTTTGCTAAGTAAACTAAATAATAATATTGTTTAGAATCATAATTAATTTCTTATAAGCTCAATAATAATCCAATTAATTTTTATTATTATAGATCGAAAGCAGCCAAATGTCTTGAAGTGACATATCGTTACGAATAAATCATATTCCTTTGCATGATTAAAGAGTTTATTCATTGAAAAATGTAATCAAATTTTATAGAATTTTAATTTTTAATAAAAGAATATCGTATAATTTATTGCTTTATTATTATTGATTTTCCGTTTTTATACTTTTGTTCATCATTTAACAATTATAAAACTTAAATATAAGTTAATTATGATAATGACTAAAATGATTTTAAAATTTAGAAATTATTAGCTTTTTAATTAGTAATAATTACTGTTCTCAAAAAATTTTTTCATAACTGTTAAAAAGCCATTAAAGCCGAATAAATACACAAGAAAATTACGATAACATTTTATTTTAATGCTTAATATCAGATTCAAAGCTTTCACTATATTTTTGAAATTCAAAGTGTAAATATTAAGTTCCAATTAATAGAAATACTTTAATAATTCTAAAACAGATTTGACCTATTTACCGAATCGTGCATAATTAAAGCATCTTACCTTGTGTAAATAGCAAAGTTTGCACAACACGTCAATCATCAAACACCTTATCAAAAATTGAAAGATAAGCTTATAGGTGAGAGAACGTATAATTCTGAATCGTTGGAGAGTAATATTACCAATTGTGATAAAATAATCATTATGAAAATTAAAATGCTCAGCTTGTGAGATTTCATTTACTTTACAACGTTAAAAATAAAAAGTTATTGTGTTTTTTATATTTAATTTTATTAATTCAATATACCATATTGAATAATTGTTATAAAATATAGTATTTATTTTTAAAAATATTAATCAATTAAACTTTATTACAAAACATTGTATATATTTTTAAAAAAATATTGATCAATTAATTAAAAATGGTTTGTTTTTCATATAAAAATGTATTAAAATTATAACATAATGTTACTCATTTTATTTTTAAATACTCGAAACGGAAAAGTATAAATTTGTACAAGTGGCAAAAATTAACAATTCAAGAATATGAGAGGTGTATAAACGTAAAATAAAATTTCAATTCGAGTGTTGGACGTTTGCTGAATTTGTTTTGAATAACAGTTTTGAAATGGCACTATTCATTTACTTTCTTTTATTTGATACTTTTGGACTATTTATTCAACAATCAATATGTATAGAGGTGAGTTTAATTTTAAAATAATTAATACTAAATTATAAATAATAAAATAACAATGAATCTTTGACATATTGTTATTGTATGTTTTAGTTATATCATGATCAATCGTTAGAAAAACAAGCAATGATATTTAGTCAAAAAGCAACTGACGGTAAATTGTAATCGTTTTTATTTTAAAAATTTAATAATATTGAAAAGAAAAATTAGTGCTCACTATATTTAGATATGATTGATAAATATAGCAGTGTATAGAAATATGTGCTTCAAGAACTACTGTTTATATTACGATTTTATTTTATTATTATTATTGAAGATACTTTTAATATTATTTTCTAGTACACAAATATCAACTAGTTTACGTAAAAACTTTCCAAAATTGCCGCAAGAAACGTGACGTCGAACATGATTCTCGTCTTGTGCAATTTGAAATAGATAGAAAAAAGTATGATTTGAAACTTGTTTGGCGTAGACGTTCAGTTTTTGCATTTTCGAGTCCCGTATGGCTGATTACATCTCTTACCGGACAGAATTCAAATTACACTTACAAAAAGATCGACCCAGTAAGTTATACAAAATTGACATTTATTTTATTTTTTTTATACTTTGTTCTTTTTCCAGATTTTTATGTTTTAAAGATTATTATCAATTCTAGGAAAATGTATATTTTGAAGGAATTTTTTTCGAAGATAGTGAAACTATGGCATCATTAATAGTGCGTTATGATCAAAAGCACCAACAATTTTTATATGTGAGTTATTTTTCATTAAAATTAAATAATTTAAATTGCTTAAATTTTACAAATTAATTTTGTTGATTGTTAAAAAAATTTGTATATTTAGTCGAATTACAATAGTTGATTTTGCTTGACCAATAAGCTTTTTAGAAATAAAGTACACATTTTAGGATGGTATCTTTGGCCTTGGCACAGAAATGCACGTTATCAAGTCAGTTCCTGAAAAATGGGAAACTCCATTTAATAATAGACAAATTAATGATCACTTAGTGTATAAAGTACAGAGCCATAAAAGAAATTGTCGATCTGCGTTCAGTAAATACATTTCATTTTTTAAAATATTAATTAGAAATAATGTTATACATTTAAAAAATATATAATAAAAATATTTTTTAGAAATTCCTGAGGATTCCGATACTAAAAATCTATTAGAAATGGCTGATTCAGTTTTACATGTCAAAATTTTACCAGTCATTGATTATCAACTCTTCAAGTAGCTATTGATATTTAAATTTTTTTCAAGTTACTTTAATAAAATGAGTTTTAAAAAATATATATTTACAAACTTAAAAATAATGTTTTTCATTTAGATTATTAAACGAAGATATTAAAGAATCTTTGCAGTATGTAATGACATTTTGGAACGCAGTTGATATGCAACTTAGTAAAATTGATTCAATAAAAATAGAAATCACTATCACCGGAATAGCTATTTCGACGGTTAGTTTATCTATAAAAAAACGTATAATAAAAATTAATAAAATATTTAAATATTCTACAAATATACTATTATATTTTAGGATGAACATACATTAAGTTTTCTAAATAGAAGTAGGTATAATTCAAATCGGACTATGATAAATGCACATGTTCTTTTAGAAGAAGCTCGTATGTTTTTTTATGAAAATTTTATTAATGATACTGGATTTACGAATTATGACGCCATTTTTCTTATGACAGCGCAAGTATTTTTGCAAAATCTGCATTTTTATTAGTTCATCACTAAAGAAAAGATATTTTTTTTAAATATTCTTTAATAATTCATAATGGAAAAATTGCATTTTCAGATTAAACACTAAACCAAGTGCAGGTGTGTTCTTTTTTATGCTGTATACATATTGACCATTTGCGTTTGATATAATTAAAATTAAAACTTGTACTTATTGTAGGTATGTCTTATATTGGCCGTATATGTAATAGATTGTACAGCACTGCTTTTATACAAGATGATGCTAATTATTTGGGTCTGCATTCAGCAACTCACGAATTAGGACATTTGTGAGCTAATTTTATTTTTTTATTTTACATGAAAATTCAATAATTTATCATGATATTTACTATAACAATACAACACTTGCATGTATAGATTAAATTTTTTTCACGATGGATCTGATGAGGCTAAAAATTGCGAACCATATCCTCAAAAGAATGTGAGAACAGTAATGGCACCATTTATTACTAAGGTTAAATCAATTCTATGGTCCCAATGTAGTAAAAGAAGTCTCGAAAAATTTGTCAAGTAATTTTAAAAACTATTATTTTAAGCATAATAACAATATTGAGATTAAGGTATTCTTTTTTTTTTATTATAGGACAAAAGCAGCTAAATGTTTACGAGAAACATATCGTATAAAATAAAAATTATTTCATGATTAATATTATGGAAATGCTTTTATACGTAAAACTATACTTCTCGTTTTAGTTAACAATGTGACTTATCAATTTTCATTATTATTTGTAAGTTTTCATAGTTTATGAAAAGTACACTTTGTAACTATGATATTAATGAGTATAATTAAAAGATTACAGACAACTCAATATAAATTGAAATATAAAATGTATTTTATTTTTATATTATCAGTCAAAATTGAAATAATTTTACAAAATTGTATTACCGATAAGAAATAAAATAAAAGACTATGTATAATATACACTGACCGTTGTGTATGTAGAAATGTAAGTTACCGACATAGTTATGTAGTTGAGAAAATTATTTCTAGATGTCACTATAATAATATTTAAAAAAATAAATAAATCAAAATTTCTTATAAAATAAAAGTTTTCAATATCTCAATTTTCATAACTTTATATTTATGCTTCGTAAAATATTATATAATTTTGTACTATAGATTATATGTAATTATTTGACATTTAATATTAAAAGCTATGTTCAATTACTAATGTATTTTCAATATTTAGTATTATGATTGTAAAGATCAAAATTAAAAAATAAATAAATAAAAATTAAATATTAATATTGTATATAACTTTATCATTACGTAAGAATATCGTAATTATAAACACAATGTTGAATAATATTAAAACAGTTATATAAAATTATTTCAAAAAGCATGCAGTATATTTCTATCTAAATTTTTTATTATTATTTATAAATAATTTAATTATAAAAACTTAGTTGAACCGATTTATTTATAATTAAAAAATGATACGCTATACAATTATTTTTATCCAATTTTATTTATATGTTTATTTATTAAATATTAAATTTTCAAATTGTTCAATTTTTGAATTTCCTAATGTTAAATTTTATGATAAGCATTACAGTAAAAGTATTTTTTTTTTTAAACAATAAGAAATATTTTACGAAATTAAAAACAAAAAACCACTATTTTTCGAGAATGTTTAAATGCGTAATATAATCTAGTTTTACATTATACGGATTTAAATTAATTTTATAAATTGAAATGAAAATTTAAGAAGACCACGACTTCATGTGATAGAATGAACTATATAATTTTTCTAATACTCATTGTATAAATTTTGTGACTTTTAACCAAGTATCATCTCTTATTGATATATAAATGAGAAGATGCTGCAACATCAGTTTTGATATTTCAATATTCCGGTTTATTTTTTGCCTGAAATCTATTATTCTCGCCCTTAATATTATATACACTCGAGTGTCACGTTAAGTCAAAACCATACGCTGTATACCGAAGCATATGTGGTTGCGGTTTGATAGGCGCAATATGTTTATGACAAATGTAACTTAATGAACCATTATTGGAAACTAATACGACGCATATTTTTATTTCTTCAAATACCACATCTAATTATTAAAAAAATCAATCTTTTGTTTAGTGCATACATTAAAGTAGACAATTCTAATATATTAAGTCGGCAATGTGTATATGAAACAAATAAACTTTTAGCCTTTTGAAAGATAAATTATAATTTTAAGATATTTAAGTCTTATGAATAGTAGAGGAAACCGGGGCTAGTAATAACACTTTTTAAAAAAGTATCCCTATTTTTTAACCTACGTATTTTTTTAGTATCCTACCTATCGTATATGTTAGTGGTTTATTTCAGCTATGATTTAGTGTAAGAATTTAAATAAAATCATCAATAGATTTTTGGGAGAGAATTTATTAAAAAAGTTTCCGTGTTAATGTTTGCCCCGCGATCAGGGGAAATATTAACATTACATTTTTTAATTATAAGAATGCAATTTAATAATAAATACAAGTATTTAATTAATGTTAACAAGAATTACATACTTTTTAATGTATATCCAGATAACAAATAAATTATAAAAAACAAAATTTTAACAAAATATGAAAAAATGATTTTTTTATCTTTTTTAAAATAAAAAATAACATAAATTTTTGTCTTATAGAAAAATTATAACTAGAAACATTATATAATGTTATGAAAAAGATTTCAGTAGAGTCTTTATTAAATTAATTTTTTATTTATCACATTTCGTTATTTTTTTCAAATATATCCTTACGTATTAACGGTGTTAATATTTGCCCCGAAGATTTGTTAATACTTGCCCCAGCCAACACGTTTTTTTAAAAATATCGTTAAACAAATATTTCAAAATAAATCTTCACATATTAAGGCAATTATCAAAATTATTTTTAGAGTAATAAAATAATTTTAATTCTATTGATTACATCGAATGAAATCAAAAACAAGCATTTAAGTAGGTGAAAATTTTCTATTTTTATCAAAAAAATCGCTACATCGCAACGCTTTTTTTCTGTGATGTACAGCGAGGTGCTTAATATGTTTACATAACAGAAGCAATTATATCAAACGTATCAAGTTAACTACAGAATCTGTAGGACAGTTTGCGTCGCTAAAAATTGACTGTTAATTCTTACACCTGTTACTTTTCACCCGGGTTTCCCCTATAATATCTTTGCAAGAATAATTGTATTGATTGCTGTTTATTATTTCACTTGGAATATTTTTTGGAATATTAGAAAATTAGTAGAATTTGGTAAATTTTTCATTTTTATTTTAATTTAAATAATAATTTTTTATTGGGAGTTAATTATTTGGTTAAAATTTTTTTTTTAACGAATATTTTTGCAAATGGTTATTTTGAATTTATAAAGTAAATATTTTGCACTCATGGGTAAATAAAATTTAATAAAATATGACAGCAAAATTTTCATTTAAAAAATCTTGTTTTATTCTTATCTTATTATTTTTGTTTTATATGTCTTTATAATAAAGTTCAACTATTTTATGAATTATCTATGGTTAAAATAATTAATAAAAGTTGATTATTTTAAGAATTTTATACCACTTTTTTTAATATTGGAGAAAGTACAAGGAGAGGGGACGTGGTCCAGGGGGCAAAGCCCCCGCCGGAGGATTCTCCAAAAGAAATAAATAATAATTCTTTGACTGAAAAATAGAATTAATTTTCAGAAACTTATAAAAAAATTTAAAATTTTACAAATATAAAAACAATTTTCGAAAATATATAAAAACAGTTTCCAAAAATTTATAAAAAAAATTAATAAAAAAACACAAATAGTCGTTACAGCCTATAAATAAAATAATCAAAAAATTATAATATTTAAAAAAAAAAAGAAAAAATTTTATTGAGCGAAACTTGACACCATTTTTTTCTGTATCTCTCTTTTTATAATATATACTTACCAGGAGAGGCTATGAGCTTCGGGTCACAGATCTTGATGAAACTTTGAGATATGTTTTTAGGTACCAAAATATGAGTAAAGCCAGAGCGGTACGGTCTAACGCTTCGAAAAACTGAAATTATAGACGTTTCCAGTCTTATTTGAAGAAAAATGTAAAAAAAAGTTCCCAATTGAAGTGTGAACAATCCAGTCTAGAAATGTCTTTAATAAATCATCAGGGACTAAAATAAAAATACAGAAAGCAAGCTTTAATTTGCCGTTTTCTTAAAAATAATAATTAGAACTAGAGATATGTTCGTTCAAAGTTAAGAAGCAAGAAAGTACCAAAAATCACCTAAATTCTAAAGGACAGTGATTTTGTGATTTTTGGTACTTTCTTGCTTCTTAACTTTGAACGAACATATCTCTAGTTCTAATTATTATTTTTCAATTCTGAAAACGGCAAATTAAAGCTTGCTTTCTGTACTTTTATTTTAGTCCCTGATGATTTATTAAAGACATTTCTAGACTGGATTGTTCACACTTCAATTGGGAACTTTTTTTTACATTTTTCTTCAAATAAGACTGGAAACGTCTATAATTTCAGTTTTTCGAAGCGTTAGACCGTACCGCTCTGGCTTTACTCATATTTTGGTACCTAAAAACATATATCAAAGTTTCATCAAGATCTGTGACCCGAAGCTCATAGCCTCTCCTGGTTAGAATATGCTATTTATTAATGCATATAAGACAAGGATAGCGATAGTCAGGAAAGCGAGCCGACCCGTCATGCTGCAATTCTAAGCATTACAACCGTCGAAAACGTTAAGGAAAAAAAATATTCAATCTAAAAAATAATAAATTTTTTTTATAAAATTTAATTTATTGATTAAAATAAATATTACATTTCTATTATATTAAACAAATTATTTACTAAATTAATTAGCAATTATTATTTTAAATTAAGTAATCTTTAGTACTTCCATACGTAAATTTAATACGTTACATTTTTTTGTAATCTTAAGATTTATTGTTACGGTAGTGTTTTTTTCCATCAATGCATTGTTAGTGTCTAATTTTTGTTGTTTTTTTTCTGGTATTTCATTATCACTGGAAGTATTATCAATGGCATCAATAATACGATTTGACATTTTTCTTTTATTGGCAGCTGTACAACGCCAACCACCGAGGCGCTTGAGTTCTGATGAATCTGCACCTGCGTTCGACAAAATAGTTGCCAAAGATCGCCCGAAACAATGTCCTGTATATTCCATATAGTCTGGTAAATTCAAGTATGATGCAATTTCACGTAGAACTTTTCAATTTTATGAATTTCCATTACTTGGTTTGTGCATCTGCATTTATTATATTTTAGGAAAAATTTGTTCAAGATTGAATTAGAAAGGACTTAAATTTATATATTTTTCGATTAATTTAGCGTAATGAAGAATAATGATATATTATTACCTTCGTAGCTAAATAATCAACATCGGGAGCATCGTTTATAAATTTATTTATTGGATCTGGTGATAAAACTTTTGATTTTTTAACATTGACACCGACATTTTGTTTTTTTATAAAAGCTTTAAATTTATCATAGTTTTTTATATTTACGCTATTCTTAACATCAATCATTAAAGTTAACATTGAAAATTTCGACCACAACCAAGATAGTGCAAGTGTTTTTGATAAATCACAAAAGTATGCTAATAGAACAGTTTCACTAAAGGAATTAATATTTTTTTCTTTACAAAAATCATCGTAAGCTTTATTGTAAATCACTTTTGACTTTTCTGGCGAAGTATTATTTATTGCCATATTTGCTAATTCTATCAATTCAGACGAATATATTCAGATTCGCACTCTGACATTTTTAATTATAACTAATAACTTTACTTGTTTCGTTCGAGCGAGAAGAAGATTATGACGACATAACCGTTATCTTTGCCGTATGTTTTATAATATTTGCCGGAAGAGGTCGTTGAGCATAAAATAAACGTTATTTATTTTTAACTATCTGAAATTGAGTTTTTCGAAATTTTTAAATTTTACGTACAAGTGCCCATAAAGTACCACCTTACGTACACGTGTCTGTAAAGTAGCACTTTACGGCTCAAAAACGGTCCGTAAAGTTGAACTTTACGGATACTATATCGAAAAAATTATTCTGAATTTCATCATGTTAATGATTACAAAAAAATAAATATATTTTCGTGAATTTCATGCTACAAATTATATATCATGAATATTCTCTACTCTACTTAACTGAATTAGATTATAAGAGCATGATGTTTAAAATTTCTTTAATCTCAAATTAATACCCATTTATTGAATTTATAATAAGAGATTATTTTTGAGATTTCAAATATCTTTTGATTACAATAAAAATCTGTATAATGTATATTGCATATAACAATATCTCTCCTTATTTAGGTACATAATAAAATATACAATAAATAGAAAATTTCTTTGAACATTAACTTTTACTCAAATGACCTGTCATAAGAATATAAAAAGAAAACTAAAGTATGAAAAATATAAGCAATTTTAATGATACGTACGCACGTGTAAATATATGCATATGCATTCAAAACATAGGGTCAAATGACATTTATTTTTAATTTTTTGTTCACCATTCGAAGGGTCTCGAGACTGTGTCTTTAAGTCGCAAAGCTCAGCTTTATTTTATTCCTGCTTTATTCTTTTTCTGCTTTCTCTCTTTTTTTACTTGGGTCTAAATCTAGAAGACTCGGAGGTGCAAGAACTGAAAAGGGTTTCCACCTCTGGCTCTACACTTTCGGCTAAGCCGATATACATTCATTATAATAAGAAATGGAAGAGAATGCGTAAAAGAAAACGAGAGAATATAACCAAGCAAGTGGCAGTAGCTGTATTCGTATATGAGGTTATAGATGTATATATGTTTATGTCCTCGCAGGTCGTATTCGTGTCAGTATGTAAAGAGCATGCTAAATTTGTATTGGCATCGCATATGTCTCAGAAGCACTCCTCGACTCTTTATAAGTTTTATATGTCCTCCTGAGACATATTGAGACTCAATATGTTTCAGGAGAAATCAATATGGCAGCATCGATCCTACTATGTTTCATTCAATATTTCCAAGAGCAATCATATTGAACGTAGGTTAGTGAAAAAAAATGACTCGCGCTTCGACAGCAGCTATACTCATTACAAAATGTCAATCTAAGAAACAAAAGAAAATAGAACTAAAATTAAATTTGAAAAGTAAATATTTTCAACTATTAAGCTATAGTTCCTCATACAGCCTACTTCGGACATAAAATGATCTATGTCCTTTGACCGTTTATTCAGGTGAAATCTGAATCTCGAACAATGTTTGCCGCTTGAGCAGAAGTATACCTCGGGTGCACTTCAGCTCGAGCGACAAACATTGTTCTCGATTCATATTCCACCTGAATACGGCCAAAGGACATATATAACTAATATATAAAAGTAGCATGCCAAGTAAAAAGTTTGAGCGAGTCGCAGCTTATCAAGTCCCTCTGAATTTTATATTATTTAAGAGAATGCCTCGACTTTCTACTTTCATCCTAAAGTCTACGTAGCACAGCTAGAGCTTGCAACACATCACCCTTCGACTAGCCAGCTTCTGTTCTGTTTCTCTTTCTTTAATTTTTATTTTCTTTTTTTCTACTTAGTCAGTTTCTGAGTTTCGAAGTTGTACGGAGGCACTTCTGTTTGGTCTTGCGTGTACCTATACCCGAGTGCTTCAATGAAAAAGTTAGCCACAGCTCGTTCCTTCGCTTCTCGATGTAAAGCCAACGGAGAAAGCATGGTATTTGAAGTTTCTTAAATGTCATTAGCATATTTATTTGTCGCTCAAAGTAGTTTATCTACGCATTGTCGAGCATTGTAAAGATCGATTTTCCAATTCGTAGAGACAACCTTTTATATATAGATGTGTGTGCACATATATCTATTCAACGAACAGACGTTATAAACACAATATTATAATTAATTCCATTGTTTTACATAATACACACTATGTTGTCAAAAGAATTATATAGTTATCGAGGATAAGATTTATCAAAGAGACAAAATGTTTAAAATTTATAAAAAAATTCAAGCTTTATTGTAACTTCTTTTACTCATGTCACTTTGTATTAAACATATTATAAAAATGTGTATATTTATACTTTTAAATTTAGAATACTAAATTTAAAAAAATAAATAAATATTTAATAAGATAGAAGTTTAAGTTTTTATATTAATATCAATCATTTGAATTATAAAAATTTATTATTTTTTATATATTTATTTTATATAAATCATATCAAATATATATTAATTTTTATTAAATAATGAAAAATAGTGTTTATACTTTTTTGTGGAATTTTTCAAATTTTTATCAAATGTTTTTTTATAAACTATTTTTTTTAATTTTTCTTTTTTGATAAGGAAAATAACTAGAAAAACTGATGTTATCTATTCCTCTACTCATTTGATCAAAAGCAAATAATAAGAAGTGTCGGATCAAACATACATATACGTATTTCCTTACGCACACAGAATTTTCAAATTAATATTTAATGAATGAATAAGTGTGTCACGGAATAACATTATTGAATTGTTTTAGACATTTCTACACAAAAAAATTAATTAATAGCTGTTGCAAATCGAAAATGATTAGAAATTTTTGAAATTTAACAACTTTTTAATTATTAAATAAAGTAATAAATTTTAGTTACATAAAATAAATTTAATAAACAAAATATCTATCTCGATTTTAAAGTTGTTGCTGTTTAATCATTGTTTAAGCATAATTTGTCACACACTTTATTTATTGCAACAATGTTTCAAAAAATTACGTACACTAGAACCTTCTACGTATTAAATAAATACTATGAAGCTGACAATTCATTGTACGACGTGCAATCATTCACAAGTGATAGTAAAAACCATTTTAATGTAAATTCTTTTACAAGTTATTATTTATTACATTTAGTTTGATTTAAAAAAATATTGTTTACATTTGAAAATTAATTATTATTATTGTTATTATTATTAATATTATTTTATGGTATTATTGAATTTATTAGATTCAATATAATTATCTGTGTTACATTTAAAATAAATAAATGTTGAAAAATTTAAAGTGATCTATAATAAACTTTTACTTTCTTGACTTTAATAAAAAATAACAACAAATAAAAACTATAATAAATGACGAAATTAAGATATGGGCAACAAATACTTACAATTTCTAGGTGAAGAAAATATTGTATAAAATTTAATTTTTAATTTGAAATGAAGAGTGGATTATTGAATTTATCTATCATTATTAGAATGATAAAATGATAGTAAATTATAAAGTTTATTTATTATTATCAATTTTCTTTTCAAGCGAACATTTATGTATTGATTGATTTTTAAAATTAATGCTTTTAATTTTGACAGTTATTTCCCTGGTAGAAATGTGAATATAAAAAATGGCGAATAATACAATTTATGGGCATTATTAATAGTAATATTTTGTCATATCAATATTGGCTAAAAATAGTCAATTTTTGCCGAATCTGCAGAGCCTTCATTTTTTGTAAAGTAAAAATTTTATATAATAAAAATATGCTGTCGATAAAGTAGGCATTTTAAGTAGCTAGAAATATTTTGACCTATAAATCCAATACATCTTTACATTCGCGTTTAAATTCCCTATCAAAAAGATCCAGCTGGATAATCCAGGTAGATATTTAGCTGGATCTTTTTGATAGGGTTATAAAATATGTTTAATGAATACAAAAAAATGAAAAAATAAATCGTCTCAAACACAAATAACTACCCTGGTGGAAATTGAAACGTTTTTTTTACCATTTTTTGGCCAATAGAAATGAAAACGCTTTTTTTAACATTTATTGGCCATTTATTTGGCATTTTTATTACTAATAACCTCAAATTTTTATACACACCATTTTTAATGCTCACATTTCTACCAGGGTATAGAGATTTAATTATGAGTATTTTTTCTGTTTCTAAGATTCACATTTTAATCTTCGAAAATGCGTGTAACATGTTAGTGGTATATAAATAAAAAAACACGTTTCATATTAGTTAAAATAATGGCCATAAAAAATGCTCATTTTCAGCTCTTCATTTCAAAGCAATGGCCATAACATGGTAAAAAAAGCGTTTCATTTTCTACCAGAGTTTTGTTTACTTTTATTGGAAATTTTTTAATATTAAAAATATTTGAATGCAATTTAAAATTGTACAATTCATTTAGATTTGTTCGTCAATTTTTAGATGATTATTTTTACATTTATGTCTAACTTTTGAAAATCAAATGACAGATTTTAAATATAGTTTTTTATAAAAAACCAAATGATAAGTAAACATAAGTTTGGCAAAACAGACTAATAGTGCTTTCACAGTAGCGTAGATACAAGAGTAAATTGAAATTTTTTTTTTAATACACCAGTATCTTAAGGTTCCATGTAATAATGCATTGAAAGTGTGAATGTTGTGCATGCGTGCAAGAAAAGACCGAGCGTTCGAATGATGCGCTCATGAATTCACACTATCATGTATTATAATAGAAGAGCAAGATAGGGGCAACGGTAGCGCATGGGCTTAGGCTCTTGGCTCGCGCCCTAGTGGACCAGGGTTCGATTCCCCGGGAAAATTTCGAAAAATAATTTTCGAATTTTTCTACGGGTATTAGAACCCAGAGATCACGAAAAATCAATTGAAAAGTTCGTCTGGGCAAAGTTGAACTATTTTAAAAAGTTCCACTGGGCAAAAATGAAAACTATAATGTTTGAACCATGGCCTAAGGCAAAGAGCTAAAAGGCCAATTTAAATAGATGAAAAATAAGAGAAAAATGTCATCTGCACAAAAAAAAAAAAAAAAAAAAACCAAGGAGTTCAGGGCTTTAGGTATACTCTAAGGAAGACTGCAGATACTAAGCAATAACTAAGTATCCTAGAGTAACCTTAGCTAGATTGCGAATCCTAAGTGATCACTAAGTATCCTATGGTAACCCTAGGGTAAACTACGAATCTTAAGCGATCACTAAGCATCCTAAGGTAACACTAGGGTAAACTACGGATCCTAAGCGATCACTAAGCATCCTAAGGTAACCCTAGGGTAGACTGTGGATCTCAAGCAATTACTTAGCATCCCATGGTAACCCTGAGGTAAATCCTAGGATATCGAGCTACCCTGGGGTAGATCATAGGGTACCTGGCTACCTTAGGGTAGACCTTGGGATATCTGGATACCCATGGGTAGACCCCAGGGTACCCTAGGGTAGCTGGATACCCAAGGGTAAGCCCAGGGTACCCTAGGGTAGCTGGATACCCAAGGGTAACCTCAGGGTACCCTAGGGTAGCTGGATACCCATGGGTAAGCCCAGGATACCCTAGGGTAGCTGGCTACCCGTAGGTAACCCCAGGGTATCCTAGGGTAGCTGGATACCCATGGGTAAGCCCAGGGTACCTTAGGGTAGCTGGATACCCGTAGGTAACCCCAGGGTACCCTAGGGTAGCTGGATACCCAAGGGTAACCCGAGGGTACCCTAGGATAGCTGGATACCCACGGTTAGACCGTAAGGTATTCAGACAGCCTGAGGTTACCCTTGGGCATGCAGCTACCCTAGGGTACCCTGGGGTCTACCCATGGGTATCCAGATATCCCAAGGTCTACCCTAAGGTAGCCAGGTCCTCTATGATCTACCCTAGGGTAGCTAGATATCCTAGGATTTACCTCAGGGTCACCATGGGATGCTAAGTGATTGCTTGAGATCTACAGTCTACCCTAGGGTTACCTTAGAATGCTTAGTGATCACTTATAATTCGCAATCTACCTAAGGTTACTCTAGGATAGCCAGTTATTGCTTAGTATCTGCAGTCTTTCTTAGAGTCTACCCAAAGCACTAAACTCCTTGGTTTTTTTTTTTTTTTTTTTATCTTGCACTTCTTTTTCTTCTTTTTTAATTTAATTTTTGCCCAGTGGAACTTTTTAAAATAGTTCAATTTTGCCCAGACGAACTTTTCAATTGATTTTTCGTGATCTCCGGGTTCTAATACCCGTAGAAAAATTCGAAAATTATTTTTCGAAATTTTCCCGGGGAATCGAACTTTGGTACACTAGGGCGCGAGCCAAGAGCCTAAGCCCATGCGCTACCGTTGCCCCTATCTTGCTCTTCTATTATAATACATGATAGTGTGAATTCATGAGTGCATCATTCGAACGTTCGGTCTTTCCTTGCACGCATGCACAACATTCACACTTTCAATGCATTATTACATGGAACCTTAAGATACTGGTGTATTCAAAAAAAAATTTCAATTTACTCTTGTATCCACGCTACTGTGAAAGCACTATAATGAAACTTCACTGACTGAAATATTTCTTTCTTGTTGTTATAATCTCTTTTACCAAGTGTTTTTCTTATAGCTCATTAATTTCAAATGGATATTATGTCAAGCTTACAGTTTCGATGCTCCTAATATTTTTACAATTCCATGTGGATAGGGGCAACATGCAACTTTTTCCGCAAGCATGTTCTCTTGCAGCACGCAAATCCCCTGTCTGCGCTTGGCTCACTCATTCGCTTCTTCATGTTTCGATTTGTATACGCATGTAAGTGAATTACGTAAATACATACGAATTTGATATATGAGAAATTCCACAAGGAATTTATCTTTTCTTTATTGAAAAATACTTTTATGGGATATATTTTTCCTATTCTTTGAATTGTTCTGAACATGAAATCATTTGTGAACGAAAATCATCAAAATACATAAATTCTTTTTAATAGAAATGTATTTATAAATAAAAACAATAAAATTTAACGCTTTATTTATGAGCAGCTTATATTCATATATTAAAAATTGAATAAGAGGCTTACTAATCTGTAATTTTATTTCAAACATAGATATGCAAGATCTTCTAATGATTTTCTGATATTTTCTTTTTAAATTATGTGTGTAATTATAATTTAAGAAATGATGAATTTTCAAGTTTTATCCTTCAATAAGAAGAACAATAATTTTTTTTGTTATTATTAATTAAATAATTTCTGTATTTGTATACGCTTAGATGGATCTTGTCCGCGACTGATTTCATACTTAAAAAAAGTTCAAAAAATTCGAAAAATTAGGTCTCAAAGTTGAGGCCTAGAATTTTTGTTCATCTTTAAGCAAAGAAAAAGTAAATTTCTAATGGAATCGCTCATATATGCGTTAAACTATTACGTTATAGTCATGATATATACAATCAAATATATACCACTTTAGTTATACCAATAAAGAGAAAAATTGTTTATTCTTTTGTTTTTCTCTTAAACTTATTGAAGTGAAAACGTAACTGTTGTGTTTGTTGGGATTGTAAAAATAATACTTGATGAATCGATTTCCATTTAAGTTAATATAATTAATTCAAAAATCATTGTTCGTCATGATAACTAAGTATTAAAAAAATGATATCCTTAAAACTATCAAAATGTCTTTAACTTTATAATCTTTCATTTTTTGAACAAGATGATAAGTTAACACCTTTATCAGATATTGTAAGTATACCAATAGTATCATTATTTTTACTATATAATGATTATATTTTTAATGTAATTACTTAAATAACAATCAATAATAATTATTTAATCATAATATATTATGTAATGTATTACAACCAACAATTATTAAACATCACATTATTATAACGTTTATTGAAGAAACATATTAAATTTTATATATTGTATGAAATTATTTAAATTTATTTTCATGATTGATAATAGTATTTAGTATCTGGAGTCTATTTTATAGAATATTCAATATAATTTTGCTGAATGTTTGAAAATTTGTATGCAAAATGATGAAATTTTATTATTTAAAGTGTAAAAAACGAACTGTCAAAAATATTTTGATCAATATAATGCTAAACACTTAAACATTATATTACTCATGTAATTTAATTGTTCTGAAAAAGTTTGTTAAAAGATTGTTATATATTAATACAATAGATAATAAGAAATATTTAAAAACAACTTAAAACTTAAGGAAAACTCTTATCACGAACGATAAATGGAATTTTCAAACAAGTCAACCTTTTCGAGATTGTTATAACCAGTTAATGTCTATAATTCGAACAGTTTATAGATAAATTTTGTAAAGAAAAATTATATTTATGGTGCAATTTCTATTACGGTCGTAATTTTTACATATCTATAATAAATATAATAAATTTTAAATATATTAGTTATATATGTCCTTTGACCGTATTCAGATGGAATATGAATCGAGAACAATGTTTGTCGCTCGAGCTGAAGTGCGCCTGAGGTATACTTTAGTTTAAGCGATAAACATTGTTTGAGATTCAGATTTCACCTGAATAAACGGCCAAAGGACATAGATCATTTTATGTCCGAAGTAGGGCGTATGAGAAACTATAACTTAATAGTTGAAAATATTAATCTTTTTTTCAATACTTCTAAAATTTAATTTTAGTTCTATTGATTTTTTCTTTTGTTTCTTAGATTGACATTTTGTAATGAGTATAGCTGCTGTCGAAGCGCAAGTCATTTTTTTCACTAACTTAAGTTCAATATGATTGCTCTTTGACTTATTGAACGAAACATAATAGAATTGGTGATGCTATATTGATTTTTCCTGAGACATATTGATACTGAATATGTCTCAGAAGGACATATAAATCTTGTATAGAGTCGAGCAGCACGCGAGAGACATATGCGATGCCAATACCAATTGGGCATGCCTTTTAGATACGAATACGGCCATCGAGGACATAAATTATGTACACATATCGAATGGAGTAATGAATTTAATTTTTGTATGAAATAAAAAGAACAAAACTTATAAATTAAAAAAAAATATTTCACTTTTTTCATAATTAATTTCGGTTTTTAGTATTTTCCTTATGAATAAAATTTCTTTTATTATTCATAGTGAATTACTGCAATAAAACAGATAGTTAATTGGTAATGAAAGTAATGCTGATTTATAATCTGCAAATGAAAATGATAAGAAGCTAACAAATGACGTCGAATTTTTCTTAGTAGTGCTTTTTAGCTAATAGAATCTTCTAGAATCCAAAAATTTTCAAAAAAATTATACTTTAATTAATTTTATTTATTTGAACAATTGTAAATGTGAATTCCATATATTTATTAATTTATTTTCTCGATAAAAATGGATTTCACAAATAATTTTATAAGATATATAGATAATAAAGCAATATAATAGTCTTATAAAAATTAATAGTAATTTCATTAATTTTGATGTTTGTAATGATTTAATCGTCCTGCTTCTTCCTGATAAGAGTTACTGCGTTTATAAAAGACTATCAATCTGTTTGATACATCAGTTTCTCGATGGCTTAGTTCACAATCTAGATTCTTTTAATCTGTTTAACATGTTTAAAACAGGTAAATAAAGTTAAAATATATTTACAATGCGTAAATTAGATCAAGGTATGTCATTAAAAAATGTAACAGTTTATTAAAAATTTAAATATATATTTTTATTAATTATTCTATTAAGAAGAATATTCATTACATCAATACAAATAAGTTAATGATTATATTAAATAAAAATTATAATATATAAAAATTAAATCATCTACTATAATTCAATAACTAGTAATTTATTATATTTTTGGAGGAGGCTGAGGCTAATCAGTTAAAATTTTTTATTTAATTTTTTTTAGATCGCTAGAAGTAATTAAAAAGCTAATATTAACTTTTTGGTATAAAAGTAACAAAGATAATTAATAAGATAATTAAGAAATAATTCTATATTTACATCTTTATAGCCAACCTTATCCCACAGTTGAGATAAATGGACAGTATAAAATTTCTCTCATTTTAAAAAATTTATAATGTTATATGGCGTTTTGTTTATAATTGAATGAAAAATCTTGTAATAATGATTATATTGATTATAATACCGCGAAATAATTATAGCGTATTATAGTTTTACTATAATAATTATTATAATATATTATAGTTTACTTATATTAGTAAACATCAATAGTCTTGATTATAGTATTTTTTTATAAGGGGTTATAAGTTATGTATTAATGAAGTAATTTTAGCCCAGTTCATTGTTTTTTTTTCTATGAGAAGATTATAGCTAAATCGTAGTTTTTAATTTTGTTTTGTTAAACATCAATTTACTGATTTTTAAACATTATTTCAATTTTCTTAGATTTTACCCTGGTAGAAATTGAAACGCTTCGTATTACCATTTTATGACCAGTAGAAATGGAAACGCTTTTTTTAACATTTTATTGCCATTTCTTTGGCATTATTATTACTAATAACCTTAAATTTTTATATACACCATTTTCTATGCTCACATTTCTACCAGGGTAATGTCAATTTTATTTAATACACATCTATCGTAGTTTTTCTTTTTTAAAGGAAAGTGTGATTTTCAATAAATTTTTATAACTCGCAAATTATGTTGTAAAACTTAATAAAATTATAACAAGTTATTACTAATGATAAATACTATTCTTACTAAGTCTCACACCTAGTTAAATCTTCATAATTAAGTTGGCTATATTGATTATTAAAAAAAAAAGATTTGCGTAAAAAAACATTTTTCTATGAATTATGATGAATCAGTTAAACTTTTATTGATAGTTTCGATACTTCACAGAAATATATTCTTTAAACAATCGGATAAATTCATTGGACAGCTAATAAATTTTTTTAGCTTTCAAAATATATTTGATTTAATTAATTAAACGGCAGTTATAAGTTGTAATTGATAAGTTTTAAAGTTCTTTGAGTAAAATTAAAATTATAGAATGAGTTCTTACAATTGTCTTTTTGTTTCATTACAATAATCAAAAACTTATTTTTTTAATTGTTATTATTTATTTTCTTTTTAAATTCAAGATTATCTTTTTAGGTATTATATTTAGACTTAATAGACATAATATATTAGTAATTGAAATATTTTTATTATCATATCATGTTGACGGTCGCAGGGAAGAAGGTATCATTTCATTTTTGGTTGTAGAGAGGTGCTATTTCAATTTTGGTTGAAGAAAGGTGTCATTTCATTTAGAGTTAAAGAAAGGTGTCATTTCATTTTGGGTTAAAAAGAGGCTTGTGTTTCTTTATTTATATATTAAATTTATTTATTTAATTTATTATAATTTTTTAATAAATTAATTTCTTTTGGGGTCTACTAAAGGCTTAAATAGAAAAACGTTTTTTCGGCATAGCAAATTTCTTTAAATTAAAATGAAACGAAAGTCCTTTTTTAACCCAAAATGAAATGAAACCTTTCTTCAACTCTAAATGAAACGACACCTTTCTGCAACCAAAATTGAAATGACACCTCTCTACAACCAAAAATGAAATGACACCTTCTTCCCTGCCACCATCGATGTAATGATATTTTCAATGAATAAAATAATTAAAACAAGTAATTAGAAGGCTATTATAAAATAGTTTTTTTTAAATTTGTTGGGAAATGTTTATAAAATTTAAATAATATCACTTCTTATTTTTGTATAAATATATTCTGCAATTTAGAATTTCTTACGGTGCATTCACAGTATTACGATAGCGCGGCAATTTAAAATTTTACCTATTTTGCATTGATAAAAGTAACATTTACCCCTGTATGTCGAATTGTGACTAATATTTATTTTATCTCTAAAAAGAGCTCGAGTAAAATATTAAGATAAGCGAAAAATTCCGCAATTCAAAATACGAGCGTAAAAGTATTGCGTATAAAAAAAAAGAACCCACGATACGTTGTTTTGCTACCGTTTTCAAAAATGATACGAGTAGCAAACGCATTATACATGCATGTGACATAAGTATGATACATGCACATCATAACTGACCGCGTATCTATTACGAGCCTAAAAATTTAACAATCGGCTGAATGAGGTCCACGCTCAAGTGTATGAGATTCACGCACGAACGTACGCGTATCGACACTTTTATGCACGTATAGTCAGCGCGGTATACAAGTATTGATACTCGTTATACACGTATAGTTAGCGTGGTATACGCGTATTGATACATGTATAACAGCGTGGTATACGTGTATTATGCACGTATAACAGCGTGATATGCGTGTATCGATACTCGGTATACACGTATAGTCAGGGCCGGACTTAGTCGTTCAGGGGCCTGGGGGTTTATTCAGTAATATCGTAACGTCTAACGGCAAGCTTAACGCCGACGCGCGCATGCGCAGTAATCATTTTTCAGCAAATACTATCGAATATCGCGAACGTTATCAGAGATCATGTTGACGTAACGACGAAAATGTTCTAAACTGAAGCGCTAAGTCGATTTTATCGACAAATTTTACAACCAATTTGAAGCTCGGTTGTAAATCGTACGTTAAATTGTGAAACGTTATATTATGCATAACATATGTATATGCATTGACAGAAAAGATTTCTAGAAACAAAAGAATTACTCCGACTTGATTTGATCATTCAAATGGAATAATAATTTCTTAGATGTAGGTAACTAGATGTTTGAATTAATTTCTTGCTTCACAGATTTTAAGTTATATCTAAGAGAATCGAGATATCTTTTCTGTCAGTGTATGTATATATATATATATATATAGGGTATTATGTAGGGTAATAATGTATATATATATATATATATATATATATATATATATATATATACATATATATATATATATACATTATTTTATTATTATTTACATTAGTAATCATAAAAATTATTTGTAATCATACATGGTTAAATGGTAAATTGTGTATAATTTAAAATTCAATTGGATCTGCAGGTTTTAAAGTGACTTATATGTACTTTAATAAAAACGAACAGAAAAAATAATATAAATATTGTTTTAAATAAACTTATCTTATCACCAATAAAAAACGTTTTTCAATAAAATTATATATTAATCTAAATTTGCATTTTATATTTTATAGCATCAACTACAGTTTCTCGATTGAATTGTTAAGTTTGCTGCTGAACTTAAAAATATTAGTTTTTAAAATTTCGTCTTTCAAAATAAAAATGTTGGCTTGGATAATGTTGAGTTAGAAGAATATATAATAGAAACATGAATACAGATATATTTCTAATATGAATGTTACGTGCTGTGTGTTTTAAGGCAAATGTTGTTAAAATTCCTTTTTTTCTGTATTGGGATTTAAAATGAGTGGATCATAATATTTTTTCTAATTATTATTTTGGATATATAATTATTAGCATATAAAATTAAATAAGTTATAAAATATTACTTAAGCTTTCATAATACAAGATCTAATATAAATCTACAAAAAAACTAGTAAAATTATAATTTATTTGCGTATAAATATGTCAAAAACTTAAACAATTTTTTTTGTAATCATGTTTATTTTAATGTAATAATTGTTTGAAATTCTTTTAATTTTGAATATTTATTTTGTAAATGTCTGTTGTAAAAGATTTAATAATAAGCTAAAACATTTTTTCATATGTGTTTATTGATTACTTGAAAAAGTAGAGTCCTTAACGCTTTTCGACGTCGAAACGTTAAGTCAATCGTTATCGTTAAAAAGTTAGTGAATAACCCCCCTGGGGCCATTAAACGTGATGGGGCCCACTTAAGGTTAGCGATAAACAAAAAAAATGTCTCAATAGTAATACACATATTTATTAACATATATATTAACATTTTTTTAAATAATTCGTTACAATTTAAAAAATTTTATTCACTAAATATATTATTAAATATTTTAAATATATTAAATATATTAAGTATATTAAATATTTTTTCGACAAACTTTTTTATCTACAAACTCATTTAAAATGTCGTCAAAACTTATAGTTTGCCTTTATTAAACTATACCTACAATTTCAAGAATATCTTGAATCAACTCTGTACTCGCGTGAACTACCTTAAACAATTTTATATAAGTCAAAAACTTGAAATATTATAGGATCAAAAACATTAATAACACATTTTCTATATAATATACAATAATTAATGAAATATATTTAGTCGTAGTAACATTTAAAAGTTTTAAAAACAAGTAAAAAAATAGTCGATGTAAAACTTTAGTTCTATACGTTATTTTTAAACTTCACAAAATAACTCGATTTTGATAATGTATCAATTAGAAATATTTTTTATCACCTTCGTTATAAATTTATATTTGATAAATCAATGAATAAGTTGTAAATTCGAATAATAGTACATTTTGTAACGGGCATGAAAAGGCTTTATTTACGAAACGAGAAGTTTACGGCCCGAGCCGAAGGCGAGGTCGTAACGAGTTTCGTAAAAAAGCCTTTTCATACCAGTTGCAAACCGTATTTTTTGCCATGAGAGCCAGGAAAGAGCAACGAAGTTGAGATTTTGGGGTTAGAATGGCAAAAAAAAATTTTTAAATATATTTTTTTCGAACTAAAGCCACAATAATACAATATAACGTTTAAAAAAATTGGAATTATAGACATTTTTAGTGTGATTGTAATAAAAATGTAAAAAATTATTTCTATTTTAGGTGTTAATCATCCAATCAAAAAATCTTAAATAAAGTTTCAAAAAGTTTAAAGTTGAATAATGAAAGTGTGACAAAAATCATTTCAAGAGAAGATAAAATACCGACATTAGAATTTTCCAAATTTTTTATTCTTAATTCAAAATTTGTAAAAATATCTTAATATTACAGCTTTCCATTTTAACTAATAAAAAGCATAATTTAGAGATATTTCGAAAAATTTTTGAATAAAAGTTAAAAATTCGGAAAATCGCAATGTCGGTAATTCCATGTATGAATCATACACCCTATTACATCACCTTAATTCGATTCTATGGTAAACACAATTGAATTTTCGTTATTCAAGTATTTGAATTAAGATTGCTCTGGACCTAATTATTGATTTCGCACTTTGAAAACAGGTGATCAAAGTTTGTTTTCTCTAATTTAATTTAGTTTGTTTAAACTTTATTTTAAAATTTTGTAAATTAGATTATTAACATCTCAAGTAGAAGTTATTTTTCTAAATTTTTCTTAAAATAATACCGAGAATACTCATAAATAATATTCGAGTTCTCCGATACATATATTATATCATAAATTTTATTGATATTTTAAAAATTTTTGACGACATAAACATCTTTGTAAAATGCTACATTTCTATAAATATTATTAATTTAATTAGAATTTGTAAATTTAGTAATAATTTTACTTTACTTTAATTTTCTCTTTGGTTTTTGTTCTATTATTTTTTTTATCGAGAATCTTATGGGGCCACTAGATGCCTGGGACCCAGGGCAATGGCTCATGTTGGCCCATGCCTAAGTCCGGCCCTGCGTATAGTACAGGGCGGTATACATGCATCGATATTCGGTTTGTACATTACAATGCTAACTATACACGTATCAACGCATGTATATAACGGGTATCAACGTATCCATTAGTGACAAGTAATCTGTAGAGATAGTGAGATTTTCATTTATTTCATATCTAATATCAAAATTTATAAAATTGCACTAAAAAGCAGACAATCAATTTAACATATCATTTAAAATTCCTCAATACACATGTTTTACTTAAAATTATCATATGTTTTTTGTTATATCTTATTATTCAAAAATATGTTAATACAACAAAAAAAAAAGATAATTATGTATGCGTGTAGGAAACATGCATTAGCGTGTGTACGAGTATAGTGACACACGTAATATATGTGGGTCGATATCAATGTGCATAATGGATGCGTTGATACCCGTAATATACCGCGCTGCACTATATTTGTATACCGAGTATCGATACACGTATATTACGCTGTTATACGTGCATCATCCACGTATACCATGATGTGATACGTGAATCGATACACGTATAGCGCGCTGTTATACATGCATCATACATGTATACCATGATGTCATATGTGTATCGATATACGTATAGTATGCTGTTATACATACATCATATACATGTATACTGCGCTGTCATACATGTATCGATACACGTGTACCGCCCTGTTATGCGTGCATCGATATACGTATACTGCGCTGTTATACGTGTATTGATACACGTATTCCGTGCTAACTATACGTATATAACGAGTATCGATACTTGTATACCGCGCTGACATGCATAATATACTCGAGCGTGGCCCTCGTTCAGCCGATCGTTAAATTTGTAGGCTCATATTAGATACGTGGTCAGTTATGATGTGCATGCATCATGCTTATGTCACATACATGCATAATGCGTTTGCTGCTCGTATCATTTTTGAAAATGGTAACAAAACATCATATAGTGGGTTCTTTTTTTTAAACGCAATACTTTTATGCTAGTATTTTGAACTGCGGAATTTTTCGCTAATCTTAATATTTTACTCGAGCTCTTTTTAAATATATATTATTTTTGCATGTTTCTTTGAAATGCGTAGCAATCATCGAGATAAATAAATATCAGTCACAATTCAACATACAGGGGTAAATTTTACTTTTATCAATTCAAAATAAGTAAAATTTTTAATTGCTGCACTATCGTACTACTGCCCGAGTAGAAATTTAATTACGGGAAACACCAGTCCCGGATCAGGATCCTGAAGATCATTGTCCGGGACGGATCCGGTCATCCCCCCAATATCACCAGGGATTGATTCAGTCCGGAAACTAATACCCTTATTTCGGGCCAAACTATTCGGTACCGAAGCAATGCCGTAAAATGTTGCTTCATGCCGACATTTTTATTTATAACCTAATATGTGAAATTTCCATAAGTATTTATTGATGTATGTTTCTAATCTAAATAAACAATTTCTCTTATTTACTTTAAATAAAATTCATAAATTATCACTGTGGAAACAAAACATGAGATAATATATGTATTTTCCAAAAATGTAAAAAAAATTAATTGAACGGCGCTACACCGGCATTCTTCAGTCTGGCCTGAAGTAAGAATTTTGGTATTCGGGTCCGACTTTTCTCTGGTGACAGGCCCCTGCTTAAACCTTAAGTCTATCCGGATAGGGCACTGAGTACAAAGCCGGTTGGCCTTACTATGTTTCTACTCGGGTGTGAATGTACCGTTAAAAAATTTATATTTAAAATTTTTTTAAATTATTGACAGCAATTCTCATTGTGTCCATATATTGTAATTAGTACCTTAAAATATTCATTTTTATACAATTTTGAACTATTTAATGTGGCTTTAGCGTTTAAGGTCGTATTTTAAAAAAGCCCAGCAAGTAAGAAAAAAATATTTTTTGCTATTATCAGATAATTTTTATAAAAGATATTTATAATCAATAATTATATTTGATATTTTAATGCTATTTTATTATATAAATAAAACTACCTATAATTTACTATTTTTTTTTTAAATTAAATTTGGTGGCTTCCACGTACGCCGGTAATTGGCTTCTACGTATTCCCTACACCTTTATTCATTCTAATTCCAAATTTTCCCCCCTTCCCACCCCATTCCGCATTCGCCCAGGGTAATGCCTGTGAAGAAAGGAAAACCTGTGGAAAAACCCAGTGGGATAAATCCCTTTTAAGAAAACCTTCTCCGGAATGGATCGGTGTATACGGCAAAATTCGGTATTAGGTACCCTTGTACAGGGATACCTAGATCGTATTTGCCATACCTTCCTTTCTCATTGTCATGTGGCCAGCATGCCCAAGCGATTGTCACACAAAGCAAGCCCAGATCGGACACGCGGCTTTTTTTTGGGCGGTCACCCATCCAAGTAATAACCACTGCCAATGCTGCTTAACTTTGCAGATCGCCTGACGCGTGCCGAACCACTCGGCTAATGCGTCGGTTAACTGTAATTTACTATTATTAACGTTCAAATAGTATAAACTTTAATCAAAATATCTCTTTTATTACACCAATGAAATGGCATTTTTCTATTAATTTAAATTTATAATAAAAAAATCTAGAATTTAATTTTGTGATTAAGAAAAACTATATTTTTATTACAAAGTTATAAGCATAAGTACTATTTTTTCATAAGAGCTGATGTTCAATTTTGAAATTTCTATAAGTTTTTTCATTTTAAATTGGTCAATGATCTCAGATTTTCAAAAATTTTATAAAAAGCTTACATTTTTCTGGTAAAAAATAAGCCAATAGAAATGGTTGGTTAAGTAACTGTTGGCCAATATGTTTCGTCAACGATTGGAAGAAGGGTTAACCAACTGTTAACCAACGGTTGGGCAAAGAAATGAAATACAAAATTTCTGAGGTTATATGTCAATATACACGTACTTCTTCTTAATTTTTTATTGGCCTTTTGACTAGCACTTAAGCGTTTTTCTTAGGCCATTACCAAGTAGTTTTATAGTTTTTTGCCCAATGAGGCTTTAATAATAGTTGGTTTTTGCCCAGAGAGACTTTTTAATTGGGTTTTCGTGATCTCCGAGTTCTCCCCAAAGATAAATTCGAAAAATATTTTTCGAAATTTTCCCGGGGAATCGAAACCTGGTGCACTAGAATGCGAGTCAAGAGCTAAGCCCCTGCGCTACCGACGCACTTTATAGATGTGTTGATGAATATGTACAGTACGTATATACAGTGGACTTCCGATACAAAAGATCGCGATATAAGGGACTCCGAGCTCTTTCTCCACCAAGTCTAAGTATGTGAGTTCCCCCACCAACTTGTATGTGAGAGAGACATAGTATGGTAATAGAATAAGACATATCTAAATAAAAAAACCCTAGTATATTTCACACGCATCAGTAGGTGTGGCTACTGTGTCTACTTCGTATACACGCACATTGAATTAAACTTACACTACGAGACAGTGGGCGGAGCTGTAACTCTTAACTCGAACATGTTGAAGACTCTTTCTATAAGAGATTTTCCAAGAAATTTCCTCTCCTACAGCCCCGTCGATACTCTTATATCGAGAGTCTACTGTACTATATAATATGTACGGTTTCTCGATATTTTATATTAAGTTTTTTATATTTTTTTTAAGTTGCCAACAATACCTTATAATAAAAATTATTAATTTTATTTTGAATTGATTTATCTCAATTATTCATGAACTCAAATATTCAATACTTTGATTTGCAATTAATCCAGATTAATTCTTAGAGTTTAACTGATTTTAAATTCAGACAGTCAAAGTCATACAACCTTAGAGTAAACACTTTTATCTTTTAATCAAAATTTAAGTTAACCTATATTTTTTTATTATTTATTTATTTTTGCAATCATTCCTCAATGTAAAAAATGGTTTTATATTTCACTTTTTACAATAACTATAAATAGTGATAAATTAGCTTTATTTTTGTACAGAATGATTTATCCAAAAAATAAAATATTATACAATCAAAGTGATGTAGAAAAAATTATACTGACAATCACATAATAACTTTTTTGCTATTCTAACCCCAAAATCGCAACTTCGTTGCTTTTTCTTGGCTCTCATGGCAAAAAATACGATTTGCAACTGGTATGAAAAGGCTTTTTTACGAAACTCTTTACGACCCTCGCCTTCGGCTCGGGTCGTAAACTTCTCGTTTCGTAAATAAAGCCTTTTCATACCCGTTACAAAATGTACTATTTAATAGCAAGTAAATCGATTTATTTTACATCAAAAATAATTCTCAGGCTAGGTTTTGTATGTTATTACTTTCAGTTTTCGTTACTTTTCAATGAGAATATATTGTTCAGTGTAAATCCAATCAAACTCGAATTTTATTAAAACAAAAATTATATACTGAATTTAAATAAGTTAAACATAAAACTACAACCACATTATTAAAATAAATTTTAGTTGTGGGAATGTAAACTGGACACTGCACCTGCATTTATAATCCTGCGTTGATAACCATAAATTTAGGGACATGGAAGGTAACCTGGGTCGTTAATATCTTGTTAATGAAAATTCTTTATGAAAATTTGGGTAGAAAAGAACTGAAAAAATTCTGGAATATTAATTTTTGCATTTACTTTATATAGTCCAACAGTTTATTTAATGATTCATAGTAAACAAAATTATTCCTAACAATTTTTAATTCCAGAGATATTTGAACTGAAAATTTAGCTTGTGCCATTAATGACCCAGGTTACCAACAAAGGGACTAATATTACCTATATCTTTTCATTTAATTGCAAAATTTCAGGTTGAAAATACATTAGCCTGCAGTATGTACCATGAATATTAATTAATTACATTCTTAAATAAATTCATTCATTAAATATTGACGATTTCGGGCTCTAATATTATATATCAAAATTTTTTGATGTTGAGTAGAAATTTAAAATTCTTAATATTAATAAATGAATTTAATATTCTTCTTGGCACATACTACCAGTTACTGTGATTTTTTGTCAAAAATTTTGCGATAAAGTGAAACTATACTCAATGTAAAAAATAATCATTTTCATCCATGTGAAATAAAACATGTATAGGCAGGTAAATAAAATTATAATAAATATTTAAAATTATTTCTGATTTTGTTTGTGCTCGAAATGCATTTGATAATGATTTACCTTGGTTTGCTAAAACATAAAAATCATTGGGAAATTAATTACGATTGTAAAAAAAAAATTTATTTTTTACAGTACTCACAATAATTTTTCTTTTGAAAAGTTTTTCTAATGTCGATGCAACAAAAACTAATGATCAATTAATATCTTATTATCGAATGAGACGAGAATGTCCAAAAGACAATCCCGGGATACTGGTAACATTTCCACATGAAACTATCTGTAATAAGTTTTATGCTTGTATCTATGGAGAAAAAGTATTATCGAACTGTCCGAACAATTACAAATTCAATGCAGATTCTGGAATATGCGATTTGCCTTATGGCGATGGGTGTGACATATACACTACCAGCTCCACAGCTCATGGAATAAGTATAGAGGCTTTTTCAACAGAGAATGCTCACGAGACAACAAACAAAGAAGAAATGACTACGTCTAAAATAGTAACACAAGAAGTCACAACGATGGTGGCAAGTACTGAGATAGAAACAGATGCTACAGATAGTTCGAGTGAAAGAACGTCCACATCGACAGAGATTTTTTCAACGGAGAACACTAAAGAATCAACAAGTACAGAAAATATGTCGTCCCAGAAAGTAACAGAAGAAGATACAACACTTACCATAAGTACTGTGGGACAAACAGATACTACAGATAGTTCGAGTGTTGTAAGATCTACAGTGGCAGAGGCTTTGTCAACAGAAAATGATCAGGAAACAGCAAGTACAGAAGAGACAACTGCATCTGAAATAGTATTAGAAGAAGATACAACACTTACCGCAAGTACTAAGATAGAAACAGATGCTACAGATAGTTCGAGCATCATTACGTCCACAGCGACAGAGGCTTCGTCAAGAGAGAATGCTCAGGAAACAGCAAGTACAGAAGAGACTACTGTGTCTGAAATAGTAACAGAATATGATACAACACTTACCGCAAGTACTGAGATAGAAACAGATGCTACAGATAGTTCGAGTGAAAGAACGTCCACATCGACAGAGATTTTTTCAACGGAGAACACTAAAGAATCAACAAGTACAGAAAATATGTCGTCCCAGAAAGTAACAGAAGAAGATACAACACTTACCATAAGTACTGTGGGACAAACAGATACTACAGATAGTTCGAGTATCATGACGTCCACAGCGACAGAAGCTTCGTCAACAGAGAATGCTAAGGTAACAGCAAGTGCACAAGAGACGACTACGTCTGAAATAGTAACAGAAGAAGATACAACACTTACCATAAGTACTGAGGGGCAAACAGATACTACAGATAGTTCGAGTATCATTACGTCTACAGCGACAGAGACTTTGTCAACAGAGAACACTAAAGAAACAACAAGTTCAGAAAATTCGACGTCCCAGAAAGTAACAGAAGAAGATACAACACTTAAGGTAAGTACTAAGGGACAAACTGATGTTACAGATAGTTCGAGTGTTATAACATCTACAATGGCGGAGGCTTTGTCAACAGAGAATGCTCACGAAACAGCAAGTACAGAAGAGACGACTACGTCTGAATTAGTAACAGAAGAAGATACAACACTTGGCGTAGGTACTGAGGGACAAACAGATGCTACAGATAGTTCGAGTATCATTACGTCCACAGTGACAGAGGCTTCGTCAACGGAGAATGCTCAGGAAACAGCAAGTACAGAAGAGACGACTACGTCTGAAATAGTAACAGAAGAAGATACAGCACTTACTGTAAGTACTGAGGGCCAAACAGATGATACAGATAGTTCGGGTATCATTACGTCTACAGCAACAGAGGCTTTGTCAACGGGGAACACTGAAGAATCAACAAGTACAGAAAATACGACGTCCCAGAAAGTGACAGAAGAAGATACAACACTTACCGTAAGTACTGAGGGTCAAACTGATGTTACAGATAGTTCGAGTGTTATAACATCTACAGCGGCGGAGGCTTTGTCAACAGAGGATGCTCACGAAACAGCAAGTACAGAAGAGACCACTACGTCTGAAATAGTAACAGAAGAAGATACAACACTTGGCGTAAGTACTGACGGACAAACAGATGCTACAGATAGTTCGAGTGAAAGAACGTCCACATCGACAGAGATTTTTTTAACGGAGAACACAAAAGAATCCACAAGTACAGAAAATATGTCGTCCCAGAAAGTAACAGAAGAAGATACAACACTTACCATAAGTACTGAGGGGCAAACAGATACTACAGATAGTTCGAGTATCATTACGTCTACAGCGACAGAGGCTTTGTCAACAGAAAACACTAAAGAAACAACAAGTTCAGAAAATTCGATGTCCCAGAAAGTAACAGAAGAAGATACAACACTTACGGTAAGTACTAAGGGACAAACTGATGTTACAGATAGTTCGAGTGTTATAACATCTACAGCGGCGGAGGCTTTGTCTACAAAGAATGCTCACGAAACAGCAAGTACAGAAGAGACGACTACGTCTGAATTAGTAACAGAAGAAGATACAGCACTTACTGTAAGTACTGAGGGCCGAACAGATGATACAGATAGTTCGAGTATCATTACGTCTACAGCAACAGAGGCTTTGTCAACGGGGAACACTGAAGAATCAACAAGTACAGAAAATACGACGTCCCAGAAAGTGACAGAAGAAGATACAACACTTACCGTAAGTACTGAGGGACAAACTGATGTTACAGATAGTTCAAGTGTTATAACATCTACAGCGGCGGAGGCTTTGTCAACAGAGGATGCTCACGAAACAGCAAGTACAGAAGAGACCACTACGTCTGAAATAGTAACAGAAGAAGATACAACACTTGGCGTAAGTACTGAGGGACAAACAGATGCTACAGGTAGTTCGAGTGAAAGAACGTCCACATCGACAGAGATTTTTTCAACGGAGAACACTAAAGAATCAACAAGTACAGAAAATATGTCGTCCCAGAAAGTAACAGAAGAAGATACAACACTTACGGTAAGTACTAAGGGACAAACTGATGTTACAGATAGTTCGAGTGTTATAACATCTACAGCGGCGGAGGCTTTGTCTACAAAGAATGCTCACGAAACAGCAAGTACAGAAGAGACGACTACGTCTGAATTAGTAACAGAAGAAGATACAGCACTTACTGTAAGTACTGAGGGCCGAACAGATGATACAGATAGTTCGAGTATCATTACGTCTACAGCAACAGAGGCTTTGTCAACGGGGAACACTGAAGAATCAACAAGTACAGAAAATACGACGTCCCAGAAAGTGACAGAAGAAGATACAACACTTACCGTAAGTACTGAGGGACAAACTGATGTTACAGATAGTTCAAGTGTTATAACATCTACAGCGGCGGAGGCTTTGTCAACAGAGGATGCTCACGAAACAGCAAGTACAGAAGAGACCACTACGTCTGAAATAGTAACAGAAGAAGATACAACACTTGGCGTAAGTACTGAGGGACAAACAGATGCTACAGGTAGTTCGAGTGAAAGAACGTCCACATCGACAGAGATTTTTTCAACGGAGAACACTAAAGAATCAACAAGTACAGAAAATATGTCGTCCCAGAAAGTAACAGAAGAAGATACAACACTTACCATAAGTACTGAGGGACAAACAGATACTACAGATAGTTCAAGTATCATTACGTCCACAGCGACAGAAGCTTCTTCAACAAAGAATGCTCAGAAAACAGCAAGTACAGAAGAGACCAGTACGTCTGAAATAGTAACAGAAGAAGATACAACACTTGGCGTAAGTACTGAGGGACAAACAGATGCTACAGATAGTTCGAGTGAAAGAACGTCCACATCGACAGAGATTTTTTCAACGGAGAACACTAAAGAATCAACAAGTACAGAAAATATGTCGTCCCAGAAAGTAATAGAAGAAGATACAACACTTACCATAAGTACTGAGGGGCAAACAGATACTACAGATAGTTCGAGTATCATTACGTCTACAGCAACAGAGGCTTTGTCAACGGAAAACACTGAAGAATCAACAAGTACAGAAAATACGACGTCCCAGAAAGTGACAAAAGAAGATACAACACTTACCGTAAGTACTGAGGGACAAACTGATGTTACAGATAGTTCGAGTGTTATAACATCTACAGCGGCGGAGGCTTTGTCAACAGAGGATGCTCACGAAACAGCAAGTACGGAAAAGACGACTACGTCTGAATTAGTAACAGAAGAAGATACAACACTTGGCGTAGGTACTGAGGGACAAACAGATACTACAGATAGTTCGAGTATTATTACGTCCACAGTGACAGAGGCTTCGTCAACAGAAAATGCTCAGGAAACAGCAAGTACAGAAGAGACGACTACGTCTGAAATAGTAACAGAAGAAGATACAGCACTTACTGTAAGTACTGAGGGCCAAACAGATGATACAGATAGTTCGAGTATCATTACGTCTACAGCAACAGAGGCTTTGTCAACGGAAAACACTGAAGAATCAACAAGTACAGAAAATACGACGTCCCAGAAAGTGACAAAAGAAGATACAACACTTACCGTAAGTACTGAGGGACAAACTGATGTTACAGATAGTTCGAGTGTTATAACATCTACAGCGGCGGAGGCTTTGTCAACAGAGGATGCTCACGAAACAGCAAGTACAGAAGAGACCACTACGTCTGAAATAGTAACAGAAGAAGATACAACACTTGGCGTAAGTACTGAGGGACAAACAGATGCTACAGGTAGTTCGAGTGAAAGAACGTCCACATCGACAGAGATTTTTTTAACGGAGAACACTAAAGAATCAACAAGTACAGAAAATATGTCGTCTCAGAAAGTAACAGAAGAAGATACAACACTTACCATAAGTACTGAGGGACAAACAGATACTACAGATAGTTCAAGTATCATTACGTCCACAGCGATAGAAGCTTCTTCAACAGAGAATGCTCAGAAAACAGCAAGTACAGAAGAGACCACTACGTCTGAAATAGTAACAGAAGAAGATACAACACTTGGCGTAAGTACTGAGGGACAAACAGATGCTACAGATAGTTCGAGTGAAAGAACGTCCACATCGACAGAGATTTTTTCAACGGAGAACACTAAAGAATCAACAAGTACAGAAAATATGTCGTCCCAGAAAGTAACAGAAGAAGATACAACACTTACCATAAGTACTGAGGAGCAAGCAGATACTACAGATAGTTCGAGTATCATTACGTCTACAGCGACAGAGGCTTTGTCAACGGAGAACACTGAAGAATCAACAAGTACAGAAAATACGACGTCCCAGAAAGTGACAGAAGAAGATACAACACTTACCGTAAGTACTGAGGGACAAACTGATGTTACAGATAGTTCGAGTATCATTACGTCCACAGCGATAGAGGCTTCGTCAACGGACAATGCTCATGAAACTACAAACACTGAAGAAACGACTACATCTGAAATAGTAACAGAAGAAGTCACAACGCTGGCGGCAAGTACTGAGAGACAAACCGAAGCTACAAATAGTTCGAGTATCATAACGTCCACATCGGCAGAGGTTTTGTCAACGGAGAGCACTGAAGAATCAACAAGTACAGAAAAGACGGCGTCCCAAAAAGTGACAGAAGAAGATACAACACTCATTGCTAGTACTGAGGCACAAACGGAAACTACAGATACAACACTTATCGTAAGTACTGAGGGACAAACAGATACTACAGATAGTTCGAGTATCATTACGTCCATAGCAACAGAGGCTTCGTCAACGGAGAATGCTCAGGAAACAGCAAGTACAGAAGAGATTACTGTGTCTGAAATAGTAACAGAAGAAGATACAACACTTACCGCAAGTACTAAGATAGAAACAGATGCTACAGATAATTCGAGTGAAAGAACTTCCACAGCGACAGAGGCTTTGTCAACAGAGGATGCTCACGAAACTACAAACACTGAAGAAACGACTACATCTGAAATAATAACAGAAGAAGTCACAACGCTGGCGGCAAGCACTGAGAGACAAACAGATGCTACAAATAGTTCGCGTATCATAACGTTCACATCGACAGAGGTTTTGTCAACGAAGAGCACTGAAGAATCAACAAGTACAGAAAAGACGGCGTCTCAAAAAGTGACAGAAGAAGATACAACACTCATTGCTAATACTGAGGCACAAACAGATACTACAGATACAACACTTATCGTAAGTACTGAGGGTCAAACAGATGCTACAGATAGTTCGAGTTTTATAACGTCTACAGCGACAGAGGCTTTGTCAACAGAGAATGCTCACGAAACAACAAACACAGAAGAAACGGCTACATCTGAAATAGTAACAGAAGAAGATACAACACTTACCGCAAGTACTAAGATAGAAACAAATGCTACAGATAGTTCGAGTGAAAGAACTTCCACAGCGACAGAGGCTTTGTCAACGAAGAACACTGAAGAATCAACAACAGAAAATATGTCGTCCCAGAAAGTAACAGAAGAAGATACAACACTTACCATAAGTACTGAGGGACAAACAGATACTACAGATAGTTCGAGTATCATTACGTCTACAGCGACAGAGGCTTTGTCAACAGAGAATGCTCACGAAACAACAAACACAGAAGAAACGGCTACATCTGAAATAGTAACAGAGGAAGTCACAACGCTGGTGGCAAGTACTGAGAGACAAAAAGTTGCTACAAATAGTTCGAGTATCATTACGTCTACAGCGACAGAGGCTTCGTCAACGGAGAACACTGAAGGATCAATAAATACGGAAGATACGACTACGTCTGAAATAGTAACAGAGGAAGTCACAACGCTGGTGGCAAGCACTGAGGTACAAACAGATGCTACGCATAGTTCGAGTGCCATAACGTCATATTTGACAGAGGCGTCGTCAACGGATGTTAATGCACCTGAATCAGGTAGCACTTCCTCGCAGTCTACGACAACAGTTATATCAACGAAGACAGTACCTACTCTGTCAAACACGTTTTCCTCAACATTAGAGATGTCATCTACGCTGACTACTAAAAGGATTTCTACAATATCATCAAGTACGTTATCGGAAAGTAGTACTTGGTACACCAATTTCACAACGGAATCATCGAGTAAGTTAACCGTGGATTTTTTATTGTGATTTTGATTTTCTTTTTTATTACATTATATATATATATATATTTATGAACTTTTATAAAAAATGCTATATTTAAAACTATAGTTATTTGTTATAATAAAAATATACGAGGGGAAAAAGGCGGATCGTACAATTTGCATTTACGTAATTGTATTCAATTTTTTTAAATTAATTATTTTATAAGTATACATTGACATTAAGGATGTTCATCACCCGCCGGGGAAAAAGTAGGGTGAGGTAACTTATCACGATTTTGAACGCGTAAATCACTTTTCTAGCATTAAGCGGTATCATTATCAACTCTAAAAGATCAAATATATACTCAGTAAACTACAATATAATTTAAGAAACATTTATAACAACTCTGTTATTTTGAAACATAAGAATAAATAATATTAACAATTACTGTGAGAAAAGTATTAAAAATAATATTTACAAGAAGCCTTTCTATTGGCTATAAAACGTAGCAACGCTACATTTTCTTAATAGAAGTTAAAATGTTGTCAAGGAGTAACATCGGTCGGAAATAAACAAGCTGTCAGAATAACCTCTCGAATAAAGCATTAAAAATCATCTATCGCTTTTAACCCTCTCAGTCACGAATTATTTTCGCAAAACCACGTATTTTCTATCATACATTAATTTTTTAGATTTATTTACAATCATATATTCAAAATATATCATATGATACTTATAAAATGAACACTCATTTATATGAAAATGCAAAAAGAATAAAGATTAAACTTAAAGTGCGAATTAAACAATAAAAAAAAAGAAAATGAGAAAGAGTGCCACTATAGTGGCTCCTGTGACTGAAAGGGTTAACGTAAAAAGCGTCGTTACCACGTCGCATGTTGAAACGTCTTAACCTTCATTGAATTCACAAAAATTACGTTCTTCAAATGGTAATATCTTTTTTTACATTATGGAATGAATTATATTATATAAAAAGTAAAAGAAGAATATTTCAATTATAGTATTATAAGTTTTTTGTAATGAAGTCATATTTTTAGATATCGAAACAAATGTCACAAATCATTAAAACTAACATGATTCCATTGAGACCCATATTAAAATGTATAACTTTAAAAACGAATTTCTTTGTAAATAAGCGCTAGATTGGTCTGAAACTTTACAGATACATTCATCGCGATATAGTAGAAAAATATATAAAATTTTATAGAATTTTCATATATTTGACAAGACGGATGAGCCTTTTTAAAAGCTCTAAAAAATAGAAAAACAAATATTTGAAGCAGAATAAGGTAGTTTTAACTGATTTACTAATCCAAAAAAATATGAATCAGTATTAAACTCAAAATTGTCAAAAAGTGACTTTTCTTCTTTTTTGTATGCAAAGATATCTTTTTACCCTTTCAGACCCAATTCGCATTTATGATTTTTGTTTTTTTTCCATTATGCAAAAGTGACTTAAAATTTGTTGAAATAAATATGTGGATTAGCTTGAAGTGCTTTACTTCCGATCTTAAACTGGGGACCTCAGTTATTTTATCCGTGATGAAAACTAAGAAAACTTGAACAGAAAAAAAAAAAATTTTTATCGCAAAAATTGCTTAAGAGGTCGGAACTATTTGCCACTTGGGGTAAATATAAAATATTTTTTATACAGCAATTTACAATGTACTGAGACAAAGATATACTTCTGTTGTCAATGGCACTAGGCATATGTAAGTGTAACAATAATTGATGCTAATCTTCTTTGAAAAGCCTAAAATATTGTTGTAAAACAAAAAATGCAGTGCGAGATAGAGCCGACATGAGCATAGTATCCATCATTTTTTAGTGTTACTTTCTCTGTCGCACTAAAGAAAAATACATATATGTTTATATCGGCTCTACCGCGCGCAGCATTTTTCGTTTTGCAACAATATTTTAGACTTTTCAAACGAGATTAGCATCAATAATTATTCTAAATATTTATATGGCTAATGCCATTATTGTCTCAGTAAATTGTAAATCGCTGTACAATAGTACATTTCGTAACGGGTATGAAAAGGCTTTATTTACCCCAGTGGAAATGGAAAAGGTATCAAAAGTTATTAAAAGGTACACTGAGAGAAAATTCATGCTAATAGAGCATGCGAACTGCCATCTATGCGAGCATATAAAACATCGATACAAATATGACAGGCCGTGAGAAGCTCTATTAGTATTGGATTACCTTATACTAAAAAAGATGGTATGGAGAGTAACTAAAGCATGAACGGCATTCACTGATGACTCGCGTGGTATACTTCGATGACTCCCCACTCTCATATCCTTTGTTTGCTTGAGTCGCCTCCTCTTTTGGGTGGCGACGCGAGTAAACACGGCTGGTCTATACCCAAAATTATGTTGCAAATTTCTTTAACGTATTTTCGTAGCGTGAATCTTTTATTTCTTTTCTTTTTTTATGAAGGGAGATACGTTATAAATATAACCTGTTAAACTTTTTAACTTTAAATAATTAATTTTTAACTTAAAATTTAATTATTTTAAACCGCTAGGGGCAGATGAGCATGTACGATTTTACGCCAAAGATATTTCGGAGTAGTGTTGGTCTAGTGCGTAACGTTCACGCTTTTCCTTTTGAGTACGCGAGTTCAACTCTCGGCTAGGGTCACTTTTTTTTTAATTTTTTTTTTATTGTTTTAATATTTTTTATTCCTTTTTATATTTATTTTTTTTTAGATTTTGTATTTTTTTAATAATTTTAAAATTTAATTTTTCACAAGTACGCTTGTTTTTTCAATGAAAATTTTTAAAAATAAATTATTCTTTATAGGTAGTAATTACAAATATTGATAAATAAATAATAGTGATGTTTATTTTATAATAGTGATGTTTATTTTATAATAGTGATGTTTATTTATAATAGTATAGTTTAATTTATTTATAATTTAGTTTATAAAATTTACAATAAATTACAATAAATAAATAAAACTGAGTTATTATTATTTATGTTATAATATATATTGTATATTGAAATATGTTTATAAAGACAAAATTGAACTATAGTATTGTAAATATCACTATTATTTATTTATTAATATTTTAAATTATTTTCTATATGAAATAATTTATTTAAAAATATTAATAAAAAAACGAGCATATTTTAAGTAACTTGTGAAAAATAGATTTTAAAATTAATAAAAAAATAGAAAATAAAAAAATATAAATAAAAAAAGCAATAAAAACTATTGAAATAATAAAAAAAGTTTAAAAAAAGTGGTTCTAACCAAGAGTTGAACTCGCGTACTCAATAGGAAAAGCGCGAACGTTACGCACTAGACCAACGCTACTTCGAAATATCTCTGTCGTAAAATCGTACATGCTTATCTGCCCCCCAGCGGTTTAAAATAATTAAATTTTAAGTTAAAAATAAATTATTTAAAGTTAAAAAGTTTAACAGGTTATATTTATAACGTATCTCCCTTCATAAAAAAAGAAAAGAAATAAAAGATTCACGCTACGAAAATACGTTAACGAAATTTGCAACATGATTTTGGATATAGGCCAGCCGTGTTTGCTCGCGTCGCCACCCAAAAGAGGAGGCGACTTGAGCAATAGAAGAATGCCATAGTTAGCAGTAAAGAAAGAATAGTGGACAAGCCACGTTTACTTCCTTCACGTCCCATGAGAGGATACAGCGCTAGCTATCGAAGGATATTAGAGTGGGGAGCTACTAAAGCATGTAAACAAACAGTTTTTGGATAGCACAAACCTCGTAAGAGTAGATGGCGCTGTTATTAAAGCATAGGATATTACTTACTAACTTTGGATACGTAGACTACATGCTCTATTGGCATGAATTTTCTCTCAGTGTATCATAATGTATTAAACTGTATAGAGATGTTAATTTTCGTACATTCGATACAACATTTTGATACATCTTGATACCTTTTAATATACTTTGATACATTAAAAAAAAAAATACTATAATGAAACATTTGTTCAGATATTTTTTGATACATTTTGGTACACTTTGATATCTTTAAAATGAATTCATTTTTTTCGTCGAAAATAGTTTTGTACATAAATGTATTAAGATATATTAAAGTGTATTGAAATGTGTCAAAGTGTATCGAAGTGTATCGAATCAACAAAAATTTTGTACGAAAAATAACATTTATATACAGTTTGATACAGTTTGATACAATTTCATACCTCTTGATACCTCTTGATACCTTTTGGTACATTTTTGTACATTTAGATACACTTATATAATTTCCACCGGGGTACGAAACGAGAAGTTTATGTCCCGAGCCGAAGGCAAGGGTCATAACAAGTTTCGTAAAAAGCCTTTTCATACCAGTTGCGAACCGTATTTTATTGCCGTGAGAGCCAGGAAAGAGCAACGAAGTTGCGATTTTGGAGTTGGAATGGCAAAAAAAAATATTTTATATTTTTCTTTCACCTGCGACACCATCAAACTGCGAATGATTCCGACCGCCTCTTAATAAATGAATATTTATTATCCTAAGATAGTTATCAAAACATTTTATTATGAAATAAAAATTCAGGTCTGAACGGGTGAAGCTTTTTGGCGTAATAGAGATTTAATAACCTTTTTTGAATATCATTCTAAATGATAACAAAAATTTTCTTAATTAATATATAATATTAATGATAAAAATAACATTAAAAAATAAAATATAATTAATGTAAAAGAAATTTACGAAAATCATTTTTTTAAAATAGCAACCATGCTGTCAGAAATTTTACCAATTGAATTCAGCTTTGAAATGAAATTTTTTTGTTTTTTATTAATGTATTAACTTTCATTCTAGCGTATGTTTTCCTTTTGACTATAATTAAATCGACTTAAACTAAATTACATACTTTTCAATAGTACAGTCAGATCGCTGAATTTTAGACCATTCGAGCAATACCTCCACTAACTATCTACTTGTCGACCAGAATAATTTGTTTCTATAACCTCCGATTTTTGCTGGTGCTCTATATGTTGTTTTATAGATGAAAATTAATTTCTTAATTTGATTTTTTGTTTTTGCATAAAATAAAACGCATTTATTAATATAACATTTTTCAAAAAAATAATATATTAATACAGAATAATAATTATTATACATTATAAAAATTTGAAAAATAGATTTACTGAATAGTATTAAAAATGATATATATACAATTAATACATAAACCAAATGTAATTTAATGCATAATTTATGTTTTGATGATAATAATAATAATAAGCATTTCATTTTTATAATAATAATAATGATAATTTAATATTTTCAATCACTTTATATAAGTATATGCGATTCATTTTATTTTAAATAAAACCATTCAATCGACAAGTTCCATTGATGTTATATGATTAGAACAGTAGCCCGAGATATCTTTTAGGAACTAAGATTATATTTTCATAATTCAGAAGATTAATTTGATCAATATGTAGTTTTTTTATCTTCTTTAAAAGATACAATTCATCAATTGACTCTTTTGAGATTAATAAAATCATGCGACTGCATCTTATAAGTGATCTGCCATCGTAGTCATGAATTTACTATTCGAGTAAATTCATGACTACGATGGCAGAGATACGTTTTGCGGGCTTGACGCATAATGTACTATTTTTTTTCAATATCACTGAACATTTTTTATGAAGATGCAAAAGCAATGATATTATTCATATAAATTTTTTTGTGGTAATTTAAAAGTGTCCCAATTTTAATGCCTGTTATAAAATATGTAGCTTAATTTAATGCATTATATTTTATCCATAGGATATCCAACATCTTGTCCTTCGGAGGATTCTATGAAAGAAGCAATTTACCTGCCTCATCCATACATTTGTACAAAATTTTACACTTGCAGTAATGGTATACCTATTCTACAAAAATGTCCAGCTGGATTGCATTTTAATCCGTCAATTTATGTTTGTGATTACCCTAATAGAGCTGGATGTCTAAAGAGTACAACTACTTTGATAAGATCAACTAAGTTAGCACCAGTATCTATAGATCTAACAACTGAAGTTGCTCTACCAACTGATTGTCCAGTGATAAATAATGGCCGTATGGCTTATATACCTCATGAAACTAACTGTTCATTGTTCTATACATGTAATAATGGAAAAAAATTATTGAACAAATGTCCCCAAGGGTTATATTTTGATCGCGTCAAAGAAGTTTGTGATTGGGCACAGAATGTAAAATGCGTCAATATCAAATAAAAGTAACCATAGAAAAAATGTAGTATTTATACCAATTATATTATTTCCACGCTTTCTTTAAAATTAACGTATAAAAAAACTAAATTGTGAATTAATTGTTTTAATAAAAATTATGTAAATAAAAAAATATCTATAAAATGTTTATAATTTTAATTTAAATGTTTTGTAAGTATTTTAATTAATGATCGTCGTACAACCTTATAGTCTATTTAAAGATAAATTTTTTTACGTACATGCAAAATTTCATAATACTGCCCAAAGAAATAAAAATTTTTAATTATTTTTCAAGTCAAAAAATTCACATAATTTGTATTAAAAAATTATTGATTTTAGAAATATTATTGAAAACAATATGCAAAGAATGTTTGAATTTTTTTCATATAAAAATTTTTAAAAAAGTGATAATAAAACAGGAAAATCTCTCTTCGGAAAATTTTCATTTTTTACTATTTTTTAAAAATTGTGAAATTTTCGTTAAAAAATTATTAATTTAAAACAAAATTTTTTTCAGTATGCTTTTGTGCAAAATAAAATTTATAATTTATGAATGATTTCTTAATTAGTTTTATTGTTATTACTTTCATTGCTTCATCAAATACCGATCAGATTTTTAATTTGCGAGAAAGAATTAATAGAATCATTAATAAATTCATATTTTTGTGTATTACATTAGAATAATGTTTTATAAAACTCATGAGGAATTGACGCACAAACATTTTTTCAAATATCTACAAATATTTTTATACTAAACGATATGAAATTATATATATGATGAAGAAAAAAATTAACAAATTAATTCTCGCAGAAAGGAAAAAGGCTGATAATGCACCTGGGCATCAACCGTTCCTATTGAAAAAGACTTATCTCAGAAAAATGGCTGGAAAAGACTTATCTAACAAAAACGTTTGGAAAAGACTTATCTTGCCAACTGAAAAAATTAGGAACTCAATATAGCAATACAGGACAGACTTAAAGCTACTGATCAGCACATTCCTTACTATTTTACAAATGTTAATAATCAATATTGTTATTAATCAAAATCTGTCCTACATTGCCAAAGATTATCCTGCTGATTTTTTCAGCTGTCGAGATAAGTCTTTTCCAATTTTTCGCACAAGATAAGTCTTTTCCAAACGTTTTTGCGAGATGAGTATTTTCCAACCATTTTTCTGGGATGAATCTTTTTCAATAGGGATCATCGATATCAATGAGCCATATTTAATTACATCAATTTTGTTCTTATAAATTCCGCCCATGTTAAAATTTTTTTAACTTTTTTTAATGATTTTTGTTATAATTCATTCACTTTTTTAATGTTGTACATCCATGTTGAAAGAGTATTTAAAGAAGCTTTAAAGAGCATCTAATATATAAATATACATATGATATTCTTTTATATATAACATTATATAACATTATATATCAAAAGCAATTTTCTGTTGTCAATGGGCTTCAAAAAGAGCCTAGGAATTCCATTATCATGGAGAAAATCGAAAAAATACTACAAGATATACAAGCGTTCGTCATCTTGATAGGATATTTAAGTAACATACGTAGGGAATGATGTGTATACGTGCAAGAAAGCACCAAAGAGGCAAAGAGGGTGGTGGACAAGAGAGGGCTATTTACAAGGTGAAACAGCCACTGATCCTTAGTTGATGCGACGGTCTTTATCCCAGGGGATCTTTGATCGATCTATCATGAGCAAGAGCATGCATACCTATATAGATATATAAGAAAGTGTGCACGCGCGTAAGCCAGAGGGTATATACATTACCTTAAGTCCTTGCCTGTCGATCATTCAAGGCATTTTCGCTCAACGCTTATTATTATGTATTACAATATTTATCGTTCCACATCAATGCTATAAAAAAAAATTTGTTCATTTTCCGTGGATTCTCCCTTCGACTAACTACTTATATATACACCAATCAAAAAAATCTCATGCGACAGAAGTTTTTTTTATGACAAACTGACACTTGCTTTAGTTTTTTATCGAAAGCAAATTTATCTCATATTTTAGTTTTCAGAATAAGAGAGAAAAAACAAACATATATATAGGGGAAACTGGGGCAAAATAGCATAGTGGGGTAGAACGGAATAACTCAATTTCTCGGTTGCTATTAGTGCCATCTATATATAGCTATAAAATTTCTTTGAAAATATTCCTATTATCATTTTGTGCATAATTAGTAAGCAAATAATAATAGCCTCGTTTTATCTTTAATAGAGATAATTTCTTAATTTTTATGATCAATGTTATCGTAGAAGTCATAATGCGTGTAATATTTCCGTATGCAACGTATATATTCAGTAACAAGGAGAGTAACCCATGTTTGGACCACGGATCTTGCCGTAACTTGCGGATATGTTTTTTACATAAAATCATGAAGAAAGCCGCGAGCATTCGGTCGAACGCTCGATTATTCCATAATTATGAGCTATTTTGTTCAATTTTCAAAAATTTCTTTGAAAATTCATTGTTTATAATATTGAATATTACTCCCCAATTGGAGCTTCCAAAGTAAAAAAAACATATACGAAAAGCTCAACCCGTTCAAAAGTTATAGCAAAATGAAAGACATAAAAAAAAATCAGCACAATAATTTTTTGAAAATTTAAGTTTAATTTTATGCTAACTTTTATAACAATTTTTATAACAATTTTCATTTCCCTATAACTTTTGAATGGATTGAGCTTTTTGAACACTTTTTTTTTAATCAAAAGGATTTGAAAGCTCCCATTGAGGAGTAATATTCAATTTTATAAACAATGATTTTTCAAGGAAATTTTTAAAAATTGAACAAAATAGCTCATAATCTTGGAATGATTGAGCGTTAGACCGAATGCTCGCGGCTTTCTTTATAATTTTACGTATGAAAACATATCCGCAAGTGACCCAAACAAGTGTTATTCTCCTTTTAAGTAAATAAACTTTTAAATTTATTTTACAATAAATAATTTTGCATACTTCTGTTTAATTTTACTTGCAATTATAAAAAATTAATAACTAGTTTTTTTCTTAGCCCTAGGGAAAACGGAATACTTTATATATTTCATGTTTTTTTTATAATGATAAAATTTTTTATTAAAAATGTTATGAATGAAAAATTTTAATTGAAAAGGGTTTCTGATCTATGTCATGCAGATTTGGATAAAAAAGACAAAAAATGTGCTCTTTTTTCAGATGAAGAGGTTCAAATATATGCAAAATGTATTAATTTTTATAAAAAAAAAACATTAATTTAGAATTGTTAAAAAGTTTATTTATTGAACAATATTTTAACACATTATGTTTGAAATGTCAGAAACCGCTTAAAATTCATTTTGAAAACAATATTCCGTTTAATCTCGACTTTTTTTACGGGGTGAAATCTTGCCTAAATTTTTCATAACATTTTTAAAAAATGTTTTTTGCGTATAAAAAATACTATAATCAAAACTATAATTTACTATGATAAACTATAATATACTATAATTATTTCGCTTTATTATAATTAATAACTATAATCATTACTACAAGATTATAATCATTAATTACAATATAATCAATGATTTAATTCTACAACTACATTGTAATCAATGATTATAGTTATAGATTCTAATGACGAAAAATAATTATAGTGTATTATAATTTTTAATATAATAATTATTATAGTAAAACTATTATGTACCATAATTATTTCGCAGTATTATAATGAATAACTATAATTATTATTACAAGATTACAATCATTGATTACAATATAATCAACTATTAATTCTACAACAACATTGTAATCAATGATTATAATCTTGTAGTAACGATTGTAGTTATTGATTATAATAACGCGAAATAATTATAGTATATTATAGTTTTTACTATAATAATTATCATAATATATTAACGTTTATTACAGTAAATAACTTTAGTTTCGATTATAGTATTTTTTATTACTCACTTAATTTTTAGTTATCTACACATAAACTAAAATCAAATCTTTTATTTCATTGTATAAATATTAATTCATCTATATTTTACTAAACGATTTTGAAAAAGCATACCGTTTCAACTCAATCTCTCCTACAAATTTTTCCCCATATACGAATTTCGGATTCTTAATCCAAAATTTTCAAAAATATCTCTATATTATGAACTTTCATCTTAATTAATGAAGGACGTAATATAGAGATATTTCGGATGATTTTTTAATAAAGATGAAAAATTTGGAAACCTGCAATATCAGTAACTAATTTTAACTTAAGTACATAAAAGTGTATTTTTAAGTTTTCATGACTTTTGAAACTATTATAAAAGATATTTATCTTATTGAATACAACAAAATTTGTGTAACATTTTATGTAAAATTTTTGCATTTTTTTCTATTTTTGATTTATTTACTTATATTTAAACTCTGAGAGTTGAAAAGAGTGATTTGCAAAAAACGTCTGTGTATATTTAAGAGCATGACGAAGCTATCCGCTTTCTAATAATATTTCCAATCTTAACTTATGAATAAACGATGCGTTTAATCGAGTTTCTTTGCTACAAAGAAAAAATTTGTAAGATTAAACTCTAATGCGGACAACTAAAGAAATCCACCAAAATATAATACATACAAAGTTATAATAAAAACTTTCAATATGTCGTATTTTAAGGTTAGGTTTGTCGAGTTTGATATCTAATTTCCAATCAAAGCTCATAAAAAAATAACAAGTCCAAATGATTTTTTATTTTAACAAAAATTATTGTATAAATATAGCTTTAGTGCGGACAAGCCATTATATTTGTTTAATTTAAGAATTTAAAAAGATATTGATAAAATAAAAAAAGCAAAACTTGATTGCTGCAGCTCCGACATGCCGTTAAGTGTGTATACGTATTTATTTAATAAGTAATAACTTATAAATTACTCGATTGATTTATTCTAAATTTTGCACTTAAATTGGTATTCTACCCTAGTGGAAATCGAATCTGTGAATAACTGGGAATAACTGGGAATAACTGGGAATAACTGTTATAAACTGTTCAGTTTGAGACAGGAATAACAGTTATTCCCAGTTATTCCCAGTTATTCACAGTTATTCACAGTTATTCCCAGTTATTTACAGTTTAGTTTAAAAATAATTTGAAAAATATAAATTTGAAAAAATGAAAAAAATATATATTTTTTTTATTTTTTTTTCTATCATAAATATATTTGGAAATAACTGTTATTCGTACCTCTGTTTTTTCAAATTATTTTTAAGCTATAAACTGTGAATAACTGGGAATAACTGAGAATAACTGGGAATAACTGGGAATAACTGGGAATAACTGGGAATAACTGTTATTCCTGTCTCAAACTGAACAGTTTATAACAGTTATTCCCAGTTATTCACAGTTATTCCCAGTTATTTCCAGTTATTTCCAGTTATTCCCAGTTATTCACAGATTCGATTTCCACTAGGGTACCATAGAAGAAGAAAGTTCAAATTACTTCTCATATTTCAAAAAATAAATTGTATATAAATGGTTTTAATTCGATAAACTTTTTTGAGAAAACCGAGTTTTGAAACAGTTTGCAACGTTTTTTCCTTTAATATATACGATAAAAAAGTGTATTTAAAAATTAACTGATAAATCTCACATATTTCATACTTATTTTTATAAATCATAATATTCTACTGATAAAAAGACTTCAATTTTTCCTCTTATAGTTTTGCAATCTTTATTAAAATATATTAAAGCATTGTTCAAAGCTGTACTCGTCTAAAAAAAAGTTTATATATGCGCAACCAAATGAGTCAACTACCAAGCTTTGGGCAAATTCGTAAAAAAAAAATAAAAAAATAAAAAAATAAAAAAATAAAAAAATAAAAAAATAAAATAAAATTGAGAGGGATTAAAGGCCATGCAAACTCCGTTGAAACAGGTGACATAGCTTGCTGCCGTTATGCACAGTGCACCGTATTAAAATTTAAACAGGCCAAAAAAAAAATTCAATCTAAAAGTGGGAGTGGGCATGCAAGCTTTTCTCATGCAGCAAAAAGGGTAGAGCAAGTAGTGAGAAATTCGTACAGTATCGTAAAGGTTTAGAATATATTTCAAAAGCATACGAAAATAGTAGAGAGTGAAAGAGAGAGAAAGAGTAAAAGCATGAGTATATAAACTCACGTCGCGCGACGCTTTTAAAAGCTTGGAAAAAAAACTGAGCTTGTGCAAGCCAATGTTGTATACGCTCTTTGCACCATCCGGAAAAGCAATATATTGATGTTTAGCAACCAATAAACGGATCTCTCAAAGAGGGCTTTTACGAGTAAAACGAAAGCGCGTGAAGCGTACGTATATATAATAGCTAACGTTTCTCTGTTGCTGCACTACACTAGTATATACAGTTATGTGGCACAAAGCTTATAAATGTATGTGTGATATACGTCAGTATGGTACCAAGCGAACCATAGAGCTTTTATAGCTCAAAGTAAAGGCATTTATAGTGCCGTTTCCTACTTCAGCCTCCGCGATCTTTGCAACATGTAAATCTACGCATTTAACGCCGCTTTTATGATAATGTTATCAATACCAACGTTATATGGGAGAACATTACTTTTTCTCTTTGCTAAAACTTGAGAATTTCTTTACCTTATAACTTATATTTTTTTTATTTTTACTTTTTTATGACATTTAAATACTTGTTTATATCATATTGTAATCGTTTGTGCTGATATAAATAGAAATGATTTTTATTGCTTTTTCATTTTATTTTTTAAATAAAAAATAGTGTTATTCAAATTTTATATTAACATTGATAAATTTAATAAATCAATTCATACATTAACTTTTTTTAATCAAATCTTTTTATTCAAATAATTCAGTTAATAGAATTTGCTAAAAATTCTGTATATTAATATTATAAATAAAATTAAAAAAAAAAAATATTTTTGAGTGAGTATATGTCAGAAACAGCTAATCCTAATAATTTTCTGCCTTGAAAAGAACACAAAAAATATGATGTCTGTAAGCAAGTATCTCTTCTTTGAACAGCACACCAATAAGCTTCAGTCATTTTCTTCTCTCTCCTTCTGAAGTACTCTTGACTAGCGACTTGCTAAAGCAATAAGTTCATCTCTTTGTCAATCTCCAACTGAAACAGAAAAATAATAATTTTTTTTATTAGATTTAAAAATCAGAAATTACAATATTTAGTAAGATTTAATTATTGAAACTATTTAGTTTTTTACGCCCAATTTAAAGTGTTTTTTTCTTAATTTTTTGAAAATTATTAATAAATAATGTATTGATAGATTATTTTTTAAAAACGTTCATTTTCCAATAAAGTATTTTCATTATTATTAAAATAAAAGATAAATTGTATAGAAAAATTTTCATTGATTTAAATTTTTATTATTCGTCTCTCAACCAATACAATTGTTTTACAGTCAGTTTAAAAACATTTTTCAATCATTATATTTTTAGAGTTATTTATTATTCATCTTGAAGAAACTGATTTAGCTGCAACTGCAAGATATGATGGAAAAAAATGAAACCATCTTCTTTCTTTTGTTTGAATAAATTTCAGAGACAAAGATAATTATTTGTTTTTATTAACAATTTTCTTATGCTTTTTATTAGTTAAAATGCAAGGTTGTAATATAGAGATATTTTTAAAAATTTTAGATTAAGAATAAAAAATTTTAAAAACTTTAATATTGGTATTCTATGTTCCCTTAAATAAAAGTATTTAGCTTTTATTTTCTCTGAACTTCGTAAATTTTTTGTAACAGTTTTAATTGTTCGATTATTCAAGTTCTTACAAGCACTTCTAGTGTTCTATTTTCGAAAAAATGTCTATTTTTTTCTCTGGCGCCTATTTGAACAAAAGAAAAAACACAAGTTCATTTTTTTATTAAAGAATCATATCTTACAGTTACAACCAAATTTGATGGAGGTGGGGACCTCTCCTTGTTAGTATTAGTAATTTTAATTCCAAGCTAAATTAATTCAATCAATCACTAATAAAAAAAAACATAATCCCTGGTAGAAAATAGACCATTTAAAAATGGTCATTCATCATTTATAAACCATTTTTTTGGTCAATAAATATAATCAAAAACTGATCGAATGATAGTGAAATAATAGATATATATTTTTGTATATTGACATATATCCGTGCACATATACTAATGTGTTGATAATTAAAATTAACATATAATAAATAGATGGTTTAAACTTTTAAAATTTAGTTTGATTTATCCACGTAATATTTATTTGAAAATTTATATTGAGGTCATTTATACATCTTTACATTTTAAATGTTTTAAAAAATTCGAAGAATATTTCCACATATTGAGAAGTAAGAAATTTAATAATCATTTTGAATCAAATATATTAATGAAAAATAAAGAAATATAAAAAAATACTTAAATATTATAATTATTGCAATAAATATGGGAATTCATAGAACAATAATGACAGAACAGCAATTTCTGGTTGTAAAAAGAATTTCATTCCTATTATATATTGTTTTTATATTTATCAGGATATAATAAAATAATAAAAGTTTTATTTAAAAGGAAACATTATCCCTACAAATTGTAAAACTATTCTTCAATAATAAGAAAAGTAAATTTTCGTTAAAAAAAAAGCTTTTAAAAGAGCCAAGAGAACTTTATATAACGTGTGCATATATATATATATATATATATATGTGTGTGTGTGTGTGTGTGTGTGTATGTATGTATATGTATATATAAGGTACGGAAGGGAAGCAGCTCGTAAGGACGAAGATAAAAGCGGTCTACAAGTGAAGAGCGAGTGAGCTTCTTGAGAAAATACGGTTGAGCGATCAGCATCCGTTGTATTTCGTCATGTGCTTAGATTGGTTCGACTCTCTAGCGCACAATTTTCTTCCCTCTATACATATATATATATATAGATATATGTAGGTAAAAGTAGCATTTGTTGGAGCTCGGCCGCATATCCACACCCTTCTTTCTTACCTATACATATACGTATATGTATAAACGTAAAAGAAAGAAAAGATATATATTCGCGTAGGTGGATCTCAAAATTTCTAAAGCTTTCTTTCTTTCTCTTTTCCTGGATTCTCCTGTTTCCCATGCTTTTGCTCAAAGAAAGATAGAGAATAAAAGGAAAGCTTATACTATCCGAGAGAAAGAGAGACCAGCGTCCTATTGGCCAGCTAAGCTTCAGAGCTTGGCCAATCCTCGAGCTGCTTGATAAAAGCGTCATGCGCTCCCCCGTGTTACGCCTCTTCAAGACGCCTCGTTATAGCGTCTTTCTCTAGGTATAGATTTACACGTGGGCTTGCCAACTCAAGCACCTATATATATGTTACTTGTAAAAATATACCTTACCAAGGGCTGGAGTAGTCCATGGATTGGTAAACTCCAAAAATTCCCATTAACGTGTTATTGAACTTTATCTTTCTACAACCTTGGTAATTGCTCTGAAACCATTTATTACACGCGTCAAATAAGATTTTTAACAGAATTTCCGCACAATTCTTGCTAATTTTTAATTTATTTATTTTATTTCAACGAATATAATAACTGATCTGCATTAGTACAGTTTTTTGCTTTTCCATGAACTTTTAAGAAAAATAAGATATCAATTTCGATAAACTTAAAATCAAAATAATATTTATTGAAAGTTTATTTACATTTTTTCATAGATAGCATTTTTATGAATTTTTTTAGCTCAATATATTTAAGTTTAACTTTACAAATTTTCTTAATATAACAAAAGAAAATCGATTCAATACATTGTTTGCTTTTGAATTTAAAATGAAAATATTACTTAATGTAATCAACATGTTGATGAAAAGCAAAAATTAAGGAACACATTTAAAAGATCAACTATTGTTTTAGTAATTTACACAAATTATAATTAAAGGGATAAATAAATAGTCCAATAATTTAAGCTACTATAATATTATGTTGTTCAACGATTTAATTAAACATGCATAAGCTATGTATTTCATTACATGCAATTATTGATATTACTGGCGATGTTAACAAAACTAATTTTTTAAAATTTAATAATATCTTAAATAACCTATATTATTTACATAATTATACTATTCTTAAAAATTTACGTGTTCAAAATTTCACGAACAAGATAATAAATTCTTTTATAATATTTCAATGCTTTGAACATTAAAAATTATGAATAATATAAGTTTATATACTTTATACATGTATACATAAATGAGTGAGTCGTATTGCCTGGAAGGGATTTTCTACCCTCTTATTATATGCAAATTCATCGAGATAAAGTTAATCAACATACGTGATGAAATGTAGAAAAAAAATATATTATATGCAATTTGCTTAAAGAATATTTTAACAATTTAGAATAGTCCTTAACATTTTTAAAATTAATTCATCAAAGATAATTATTAATTAATTATCAATTTTGATAAGTAACAATTATATTAATTTTATTAGAACAACAATTTTATATATTATTTTAAACGTAGTGTATTATTAAAATTGAAGTTGTTTTGTGAAAATTATACTTTATTTTCTTATTTATATTAATAAAATTAAAATATAAAATTTTCATTTCAACATTAATATAATGAAATTATGAGAATTAAGATTCGTATTTAAAAAAATATAAATAATGAAAAAAAGAAAATGAAACTAAAAATTTGTTAAAATAAGAAATTGCATTAATTTTGAGAAAAATAAAAAAAAGTAATTTGTAGGAGTTTGGTAATTTTAATGATAAAATGAAAATTCTTTATATCGATGTCAATTGAAGGTAATAAATTTAATCTTGACATACGTTTTAGAATGTTTCGAACAGATTACGAGCTTAATTAGCAGAGGATTACATAATTAATTATTCGATTAATTCATCAAAGCTTAATGTCTGAGTCTATTCATCCATGTAACTCTCACTCTCTCTCTTTCTCTTTCTCTGAGTTTCTATTGGAGCGAATGTAGCTGTTGTCTATCGTTTGTTATGTCCATTTATCCCGGCTTGTGCCAATGCAATGATAATCGTGATGAGTAACGCAGGATATACAACTGCAGAATTTCATTTAGTATTCAAACTAATATACCTTGGCATATACATGTATAATACATACATATACTTTAGCTTTTGTAGAATGTCTCCGCGAGCGAATTCGCACTCAAGCTTTCCCTAAATTCTCCTGTTTATCTGCTTGTCAGCGCTATTCGTCATATCCAATGATGCTTAACAATCAGAAATTTAGCCTCTCGCATCGTTGCTTGCGCCTATACGCATTTCATTTTAACCTATCGTTTGAATAACGTCCTACCTATAGTTCTCTGTATACCTAAAACGGATTGCCCTGTCTAACTCGTATTGCTCCAAGCTTTTGTTCCATGGAAAATTAATCGTTATCATTACAAATTATTATACTGTTCATACTAGCTTTCAGATTAATTAAACAACACACTTATTACAATTATGCAATTTCATAACTTATTTTAACAATATATATACTTTCAGAGAAATTAAATACTAAATATCATTCATTTTTTTTTGCACAGATAAAATATTTGAATGATTCACTTTGCAACGAATATGAGTCATGCCTCTTTTTTAAATCTAGAAATTTATAGTTTCCCTTACATAATTCTTCTTTGTCATAGTATATGCAAGCCGTAAATATGCTTTTAAACAAAATTAAAATCATCAACTACATTTATTTTCAGTTATTTACAATTTGAACTTTTATATTTTTCTTCAATAATACAAGAAGGTATATTAAATTTAAGTATTATTCAAATTAGTTTTTAAGCACTACTTAATTAATGGTCTTAACTTAAAACATTAATATTTTATTTTTATTGTTAAAACTAGTATCACTCAAATATAATTATATAATCAATAATAATAAACTATTCGTGAAATTTAAATGAATTTTTTAATGTCCTTTGATATTTTTTATCGAAAAGGTAGGAGATTCATTCACTTCTTTTAATAAAAAATAATTAGCAACTTTTTCATTCGATACTTACTAGTATTATTAATTAAATATAATTAATATATAATATATTCTTCAGAAATAAGCCCAGCTTTAATTGAGAAAAATGCGAATTCATTTATCTATAAAATTTAATGTATTGGAACATCTATGATGACGATAGCAGTCTGCAATGACTAAATTCAAAAATTTTACATTGTTTTCATTTTTATAAATAATACTTCAGTTATGTATGCTTAAAATTTATAAATATCAAGTTATAACGTTAAATACTATTGTTAAAAAAAGAATGTGCCATCTATACTTCTTGCTACACTTGGAATAAAAAAATTTTTTTTTTATTTATAATACATTTCACAAAAAGAATTTTGAATAATTTTTCTAGAATTTCATAAGAAATAGAAAAATACCTATTTTTATTGTAATTTATTTCTATGAAAGACGTTATTTCATTATTTCACTTCCATTCACGCCAATGTCTCAAAACATTGAAAAAAGGAAAGCCTTAAAAATAATTTTCTTGGAGAATTTTAGCAATATTTCTTTTGTGCGTGGCAACTACTCCTTCTCGCCACGGTTATTAAAGGTGTTACGTGAGTGGAAGCTCTTAACCAAGTCATGCCACCCTCTTACACGCGCCGTGAGAAGTATAGCTTATCAAACAGTTTTATCTTATCAAAGTGGCGCACTGTTGTTGTTCTGTTATGTTCAACGCAAAGTAGTATACGAATCTAGAACAATGTTCACTTGATTCAGCCTTAAAATACTGGCAAAACACCCATCTGTGCTAATAGTTTATTGTTATTTTGTTACTAATTTTTTTTTATTTCATTTTTGTTTTGACGTTTTCATTTAAACTTTTACAATATACACATTATTAATTATAATAACCTTCAATATAATTTTTATATTTTAATATGAATTTCTAAATAAATTATGATTTTTAAGATTATGCTGACTCTCAAATTAAATTTTAAATAATCTAAGAAATTATTCGTCATGCCAAATATAATTGAGTTTATTCTATTAATGAAAAATAATTATTCAATTTGAACAACTTCATATTCTTACTAAAAAGCGTTATCAGAAACAAAACCAAAACTACTATTTCTTTAAGAGAATTTTTTTTATACAAAACAATTTTTTCCAAAAACTGCAGTTTACCTTAAAAAAATCTAAAAATATGTTATAAATTAAATTTTATTAAATTCAAAATTAAATCAAAATACTAAATAGATTTAGAAGTTTACTGTTTTTAAAGAAAATTATAATCATCATTTATATATTTACATATAGCAAAAAGATGAAACGAGCTTCCTAGACTTGGTTCGGGTGCCGTCCGATTATTAGAATGTTTTTTCTGTTCCGTTAAAAACTTTCAACTTGCGAAAATTCGAATGTATATTTTGATTATTAAGATAACAAATACAAATTACAATTTCAACTAATTAAAATACAAATGGTTAAAAAACTATTTAGCAATTATAAAGTTTCAAATAATTAAAAAAAAAATGTTTATATTAAATTTCTCAGAAATTTAGAAAGACTTTGTTTGGCATGTGATTATATTAAAAAAGAAAAATGTGAAAATCCTTCAAATATTTTAGGATAAATATTTTGGCCTCTAATAAAAAGATGTTATTTAATAACTGTAATTATGATTAATTTTTATTGTTATATGAAACTAAGGTTCTAAATTTGTTTTAAATTTATTACCATGAAAATATTTAAAAATTTAAATAAGTCGAAAGATCAGAATACGCATTTGAATTTTTGGGAATCAGAAGTTTTCAGCAAGATTGAAAAAGTATTCGAATGATTGAACCACACTCGAATTTTTCATGATAAATATTTTTAAATTTTAGATATATACACTGCCGCCGAGATACTTTTACCCCACTTCGTCTAAAATCGACTTATCTAAAAAGTTTTATAACTGGAAAAAATGGTCGTAGCCTAAAAATTCCAACGGGATTCGAAAGATTGTTGAAAATTCTTTCAAAAACTATTGGTTTGATATAAAAAAAACATTTTTTTCGTATCTCTTATCCTTGTTTAAAAAGAAATTTTTTTTAACTTTGTTTTGACTTTGTAAAATAGTGTTTAATTTTAGTAGAAATCGTTACATTAATACAAAACTAAATAGATTTTAAAGCTTATATTTCGACGATAAAAATGCAATGTCGAACGTCTCGATTTGACCTTTTAAACCGGAATTATAAGATTTTATATTAAAAATAAGGCTTTTTTCGATGTATGAATATCTCTGAATTTAAGAGGAATAGAAAAATTTGTCAGAGAGAAAAAATGTTCCTTTTTGGTCAAATAATAATAATATATAATAAAAAATTGATTTCGGAAAAAAAATTTTTTTTTGCCTTTTTTACCCACGTTGTTCAATATTCTAAAGATATCAAAATTTCATTACATTCTAACAAAAAAAAAAAATTTTTTTCCGAAATCAATTTTTTATTATATATTATTATTATTTGACCAAAAAGGAACATTTTTTCTCTCTGATAAATTTTTCTATTCCTCTTAAATTCAGAGATATTCATACATCGAAAAAAACCTTATTTTTAAATATAAAATCTTATAACTCTGGTTTAAAAAGTCGAATCTAGACGTTCGACATTGCATTTTCATCGTTGAAATATAAGCTTCAAAACCTATTTGGTTTTGTATTAATGTAACGATTTCTACTAAAATTGAACACTATTTTACAAAGTCAAAACAAAGTTAAAAAAAATTTCTTTTTAAACAAGGATAAGAGATACGAAAAAAATGTTTTTTTCCTAACGGCGTTCGGGAAGTTCGTTTTTCGGTACGCGTTTCCGTTCCGAAAGTGATCTATATTTTCACGCGAAAGTTATTTTACGTTCTTCTAACCTCAAAATCGCAACTTCTTTTCTCATTTTCGGCTCTCAGAACGTAAAATTCATTACGTTACTTGGACAAAAAGGCTTTTTAACGAAACTCGTTACAAACCTCGCCTTCGGCTCGGCTTGTAATCTTCTCGTTTCGTAAAAAAAGCCTATCTGTCCACGGAACGTAATGTACTATTCCTTCATACCCGTGCCGGAACTTCGCCTAAAAGTGCCTCTCGTGCGGCAGGGAACGGGCAAATTACATTTGTGATTTTCTTTACAATCACATGCTCAGAAGCCACTGCGCACCTTCATACTACAACAGTTTCGGTCGCTTCACTGTCTGCTGCATGTTCCGATCTATATATACTCAGTATGTCTAACCTCTGTTATTATACATCAAACATCGTTAGACATGACTGTTAAAATTATGAAATACACACACACATAATAATTACACACTTTTTTTATATGAATTATCATTAGAATATTTACTGTATATCCTATGTTATCAGCTATAGGATACATATGTTCCGTTTTTTCACATTTCTTTCATGCATACACAATTTTTTTTTAACTCGCGACATTTTTTTCACGACACTCACAACACGCTTTTAGACACTTAAAAAATAAAAATACAATAAAATAATTGAATATTTATGTTCTTTTTTTGTTTCTTTACACGTTTTATTTATTTGAATTGTTAAATAAAACGAATTGTTTATCCTATGTTAACCGCTATAGGACTTTTATTTGCGATTCTCTCTCTCATTCTCTCTCTCTTTCACGCTCTCAACGTATACTATAGTTTCTTGCGCATGCGCGCTACAACAAACTAAAGCATCAAATGACTTTTCACTAGAAGTCGTTTTCGATGTATTTTTTTACTTAAAAATGAATTTTTATCTTTTTGGGATGGCGAAGTTCCGGCCGGGCATGAAGGAAAATCGTATACGCTCCTCGGCACGAAACAGGCTCATCATATGCGCGTGTTTTGCTTCGCGAGGCGAAGCCGAGCCAACCAACACGCGCATGGAATGAGCCTGTTCCGTGCCTCGGAACGTAATATACTATTTTACGTGAAAGTTATTATTACAATTATAATTTAAAAACATATTCTTTGTTCGAAAAAAAATTTAATATCATTAATTTTTATACAAAAATACGAATTGTCGTAAAATGCAGGAAACATTGAACTAAAATTTAAACATTAAAAAAAATTAAACAAAGAATGTAATAAGCGCGTGCTTTTTATACGTAACGTTTTTGATTTTTTATTTTTCAATATGCTATGTGTGTCTTTACTTAAAAGAGGGGATGATTAACAACCGTTACATTTCATTTTGAAAAGTAGATAAAAGTAGATGATTTCGGTGAAAGTTATTTTTACAATTATAGTTAAAACATATTCTTTGTTCAAAAAACAATAATATCAATTAAATTAAAAATCCTTTATTTAATGATATTCCTCGTTACGCATATTATACGCTATTTATAGTTTATCAAATTTTGTCCGCAATTGTGTATAGTATTTTTCATAACAACGTAACCGAATATTTTTAATTTTTAATTTTTTCGGCACGGCGTTATGTAGGAAAATTGTTATTTTGTTAATTTAATAAATTAACAGCGTTCGAAAGAAAAAGAAAATTTATGCTTGTTCAAATTATTAACCGAAACTGAATGCTATATCTATTAATTAAAGTGAAATGAAACAGTTGTTAATTATTCCTTTTTCTACGTAAAGCACCACCTATCAAGCTAAAGAGTGGGAAAACAAAAACGTTAAAGAGCACGCGCTTTTATCTATCATTCAAAATGAAATTTAACAGTTGTTAATTATCCCTTCTTCTAAGTAAAGCCGCACTTATCATACTGAAAAATAAAGAAACAAGGACGTTACGTACAAAAAGCACGCGCTTATCACATTCTTTGTTTATCTCATTTCATTGTTTAATTTTTAGTTTAATGTTTCCCGCATCTTACATATAATTCGTATTCCTGTATGAAAATTAATGATAATATCATTAATTTTCATACAAGAATAATATTACATTTTTTTCAATACTGTTTCCTCCATTTTGTTTGATCGAACTTTCCGAGACTTGTTAGGAAAAATAATGTACGCTACACGTGTAAAAAGCAAACGATAGCTGCACGCGCGTTGCCGCTCTCGCTTCGCTCGAGCGGCAACCTTCACGCGTGCGGCTATCGCCTACTTTCTGCACTGGTAACGTAAACTACTATTTTTATATCAGACCAATAGTTTTTGAAAGAATTTTCAACAATCTTTCGAATCCCGTTGGAATTTTTAGGCTACGACCATTTTTTCCAGAGTTATAAAACTTTTTAGATAAGTCGATTTTAGACGAAGGGGGCAAAAGTATCTCGGCGGCAGTGTAGATGTCAATTCAAGACTCGAATACTTTTTATTATCTAAATGATGAAGGTTCTATTTTTGGTTTAACCTAACTATGAAAGTTAATATATTTACAAATCTGTAATTGATTGTTTAAAAGTTTAACTTTTCAGTATTTGTACATAATAATTTGTATTTTTTTTCAGTTTAAATGAAAAATAAAAAGACATAATGAAAATTTTCAGCAATTTCAAGATCAGACAAATATACTAGGAATCTTCGTTTTCCAATATTCATAAAATTTATAGTATTTCTTTTTTAATAAATAAATTAACGTAAAGATATAATTATTAAAATAATATTAAATTTGAAAAAGTAAGTTACATGCATTCATAATAATGTAAATTGTTTCACATCACAAGATGTATCATCATAAACTATGACTTTGATTAAAAATAAAATAATATAGCTTGAAATTTGAAAATTATTAAAATAAAAATAATATAATGTATGCACAGTTGCTTATTAAATTTACTAGCAGATTAATGTAGCTCATAGAATTAAGAACCTTAATGAAATTTAATTCTCTCTAAACGTTTAATAATTAACGGATACATGATGGAAACATACATAGTACCCAAGAGCAAGCCCCTCATCGACAACAGCAGTAGCAGCAGCCAGCCGCAGCGGTAATTTGTATTATAAGGTTAAAGCAAAGTTTGCGTACATCAAGAACGCGAGCGTATACATTCATCAGTGAAGTATAAAGTAGAAAGGTATATATATATATATATATATATATATGCCCCTGATCTTCGCAAGACAGCAACCTCCATTGAATTATGTTGATTTTATTCTGCCTTATACTTACCCCATCGAGAAAATTTTCTCTTTTTTTTGCTCTTTCTCTCTTTTTCTTTGCCTTACTTTTATTTCGAGCTTCTCGATTTGCTTTCTGTACTGTATATACAGTATACTGTTGGATTAACGTCATTGCGGTTTTTAAGCAGGCAATTTCCTAATTCAGTATCTCGAAGCGCCTTGATTTATAGCCATCTCCACGTCTGCGCTGCTTCCGTCTCTGATGTTGAGAGATTTAAGAGATACTACGCGCGTTTCTTTTTTTCAGCTATATTCTTCTTTTTTTTCTTTCTTTCTCTTAGGTTACATAGCGCAACGCATGGAAAAAGTATATATGAGTAATTTAAAAAAATGTCATTTTAATATTTATTCATGTACTAGTAATTTTTATATATGAATTCATTTCAAGCTACAGCCGGTGTATAGAATTATGATATTCAAAATAAAATATTACAAAATTTTTTAATATAAAAAAAAAACTAATTTAAGTCGTTGATAACAAAAATGATGATTATATTAAAATTTAAATGCTTAATACGGGGTCGTTTATTTAAAGAAAGTAACATTTTAATTTATTAAGTTTTGGAAATTTTAACCTTTAATAAAATATTCAATTAATGTCATTAATATTTTGTAAATATTTTAATGAAGTTTTAAAAATATTGAATTAGTATTAATATTATGTATGAAATATTATGTGATCTTTTGTTTTTCGATACAAAACAACAAGTCTTTTTGAATGACTGTTCGATGAAACACTTGTTATTCGCTAATTGTATCGATATTCACTTCTTTTGTGATATTTACGAGCTATATAGGCTTCTAATGCCCCCTCGGGGGAGCCGTTTGCTTCTCGGAAACGAGATTACCAATAACTTTGACAATGATAAATACATTCTCTATACTTTTTTATTTCTTATTTATTTTACTTTCATTAGATCTAATTATTTTTTTATTCATACACTTAGAAAATAAATCAATATTATTTGTTTAAATAATTACGTGCTTTTATCTTTAGATTTTAGATTTGTATTATCGAATAATTTTATCTTTACAACCCATTCGTGGCTTTGGTCGTTTGTCAATTTTGTTTTTTATTTGATCGTTATGTGGCATGTTAAATTAGATAAGCCTTTCTAATGCTAAATTACTTATCCAATATGCATTTACTTAGATTATATCGATTATCGTACGATTTTTTTAAGTGAAAGTATTTTCGAATTATATTTAATTTTTTATTTTAAAAAATTCACATTTTTTCTAAAGAATAATTAAATTTATAAGTTAATAAATTTAAAATAGTATGTAATAATTAATATATCCTAAAAAGCGTCGTACATAAAAATAAATAAATCTTAAAAATTTATTTCGTAGAATTTTATAATTCAACGATCCATTATAATCCACTTAAATCTGTCCTGACGCAAATTGTACCTTATTAGTGAAATTATCTTGAAATAATCAATTGACAAATACAAGCGAAGGAAATGATTAAATTTAATAAAAAAAAAAAACATCATCGTCATTATAGTAATCGTTATTATTCAGAAAAAAAAAACATAACATTTTATCAGCGTTATCAGCTGTTTCGTGTTTCATTATAAATGCCGCATAGCACCACTGTCTGACTTATATTTTTATTTATGTCCTCGAAGGCCGTATTCGTGTCAGTATGTAAAGAGCATGCTAAATTTGTATTGGCATCCCATATGTCTCAGACGCGCTCCTCGACTTATTGCAAGAATTATATGTCTTCCTGAGACATATTGAGACTCAATATGTCTCAGGAGAAATCAATATGGCATCACCGATCCTACTATGTTTCGTTCAATATGTCAAAGAGCAATCATATTGAACGTAGGTTAGTGAAAAAAAAATGACTCGCGCTTCGACAGCAGCTGTACTCATTACAAAATGTCAATCTAAGAAACAAAAGAAAAAATCAATAGAACTAAAATTTAATTTTAAAAGTATTGAAAAAAAGATTAATATTTTCAACTAATAAGTTATATTTCCTCATACGGCCTACTTCGGACATAAAATCATCTATGTTCTTTGGCCGTTTATTCAGGTGGAATCTGAATCTCGAACAATGTTTGTCCTCGATTCATATTCCACCTGAATACGGCCAAAGGACATATATAACTAGTATATAGGTATAAAAATTTTTCTCATTTTGATGTAAGAGCATTGTTGGAGAATGCCACGTGATAGTTTTGCGTGTTAGAACACGATTGTTTCTACAAAGTGAGTCTTATATCAAACTGTAGACGAAAGCAAGTGATAAGGAACGCAAACTTCTACGTATATGTTGTATTTTATTTCTAAAACTCTTTCATATCATCGTGTACAATTGGTAAAAAAAGAAAAATCAGATTTGTACATTTTAATAATTAGTAATTATAATATGGATTTTTTCAAGCTTCTAAATTTTTGTATAAGGTAAAGCGGGGGAAGATGCCAGCTAGGAAAAGACGCTTCTACGCAAGTTTTCTTTGTTTATAAACTGATCATAACAAATGCTACGTAGATTCTGTTGTCCAAATATTATAGGATTCTAGTATTATTATCAGTGATTTTTCAAGAACCGAAGCTAGTATCTCCCAATCTAAAATTTTCAACGAATTCAAACATTATTTTTCAAGCTTGGTTTGTGATATCGTTAAAATAAAAATAGACTTCAATTACATTAATTCATAAACTTTAGTTGAATAGTAGGAAAATAATTTTTTATAGATTTAATTAATTGCTTTATTTTACAGTAAATTGTGGGAAGATGCCACATAATCTTATAAAATCAGTTTTTAAACACAAAAAAGGACCAAAATGCGAATGTATATCCAATGTGAAAAATGTAAATCATAAATACACGAAAACTGTTGTATAAATAGCTTTTGTCCTGCCTAAATTATTTTTTTGTTAAAGAACATTAAATTTATCTATTTAAAATACAAAAAGAATTTACTGTGATTGTATTTTCAAGTTTAATGCAAGTTAAATCTTATTTGTGAGTATGTAACTTTCAATTATTATTAGCTGATTGAATTTTTTTATAAAATTTTTATGTATTTATTAGTTTATTGTTTTTATTATACATTTCAGTTGTAAAATGGCATTTTTCTCTGCTTTATCTTACTTAAATATTTTTACAGATATTTTTTTCTTTATAATACAATACTCAATTTTTCATTAATACAATAAAATTTATATTAAAATGTGTTTTTAAATAAAAATAAAATTTTTATTAAAAAATTTATTTTTGATTCTCCTTACTTTTACTTAATTTTATCTTAATTAAATTTTTATAAATTTGATTACAAATGTTGGTGGATTATTAAATAATCTAAATAATAAATTATTAATATATATTGCTATCTGGAAATAATTTTTTTGATTATTTTTTCAAAGAATTTACTAATTTAAAAAAAAAGAGAAAAAAATTATTCGCTGATTAACTGAAGTTAAAAGTTTGCTAAGAAAAAAGCTGTCGATTTTTATTGCGTGGTGGTATATATGTATACGTGGTCAAATGTGCGGAAACGATAGGCTCTCGATTAAAGCACGTTCGTGTCGACTCATCGAGCCACTAATGTTGTAGAGCTATATACCTACACTGGTATGAGAAAGCTAAAGAGAGAAAGAGAAAGAGCTTCAGAGCCCGCAGGCGTACACGATGGGGGTGGCGATAAGCGGCAAGGTGGAGTGTACCTTACTACGAACCGGAACTACTGCGCCGTTCTTGATTCTCGGCTGCTCGCGCGTTGGTCATTTTGCGCTTCCTTCGTTCCTAACTTATATATAGCTATATAAAGACTCTTTTCTCTACTAGCTTGCTATACTTACGTATATGTATGGGTAACCTCTGCTGTTGCTACTAATGCACAGTCACCCCCTCCGAATGATTAATCGCTAACCTCTATCCTTACTTGTGCTACTCTGCTCTACCCCATTCGAGAATTCAAGACAAACTTTTTGTATGCCTCACTATATATGTATGTAAATATTTGTATATGTAAGTATACATACACGTTCTTCGTACATAAGTGTTCATGTCTGACTTGCTGATACAGTGTAAAGAAGTTGGCTTGACCTTAAATAAGTTAACTTTTAGAGCTAAACCTATTGCTAGAACGGATATTTCGTGAAATCGGTTATATGCTACCGTGAAGTAACTTTTAGTGTATTTAAATTTATTAGTATTTTACTTATGTCATTTGTCAGTTATTATGTTTTCACATAAATCTATACATTGTGTATGTACATTGAAAACTCGATAGTTTTAATCTAAACAGTAAAGAAAGTTTGTATTTGCTTGTCTTCAAATAGTAACATACTTTTTTAACATTTCTTAATTATATAATATTCAGTTTTAGTATTTTACATAATCTAAAAATTTTCTTTGTTTTGGAAAATTATATATATTTTCATTCAAAGTAATTCATATTGAGGTCAATCAATATAAAATTTTATCTATAACTCATAAATGTTATATATAATTATTTATTTCGTATGTATATATGTTTTTTTTTATAGATTTTTAAATGCTGAATTAAATAAAAAAGGTTTTGATAAATTACTTTACTAAAAGAAAAAAGGAAAATCGTAGCATTAATGCATAGGTAACAACACTTTTAAGAATTCGGATTTCTTTAATGATATTTTTTAAATATTTTTTTTGGTATAAAATCTATAAAAACTTAAATAAAAGTAAACTTATAAATATCAACTTTCCTAAATATGACTAAGGATTACTGATAAGATATAAAATACAGAAAATGCACATAATTTATAATCTATCTTGCTGCTATAAAACAAAAATTAGGGATTAAAAGCATGAATGATTATAGAATTGTAACAATAGATGTTATATACAAAGAGGTATGTTAGGATCACTACAATTTATTTTATATGTTAATGATCTGTTGAAAGATATGAAAAATAATCTGTAATGTCTTATGTTGATGGCATTGTCATTATATTTGATATTGATAGTGACCCTAAACACAAAATAAGATGAACAATAGAGTCACTGTTTGGTAACTGCAATAAACAACATCAATTTCTTATTTTACTAGAACCCCTTTTGTTTGTCTGCCTTATTTTATTGATTTTATGCATTATTATTTTCCAAGATGTTCGGCTGATTACTTATTTTTGAGTCTCGAGGAGAGAAGTTGTAGCCGCTTCGAAATGCTGACATCCCTAACAACACAAAAACGTTTCAAAAACGTTTTTGAAACGTTTTTCGGTAAACTTATATACGTTTGTAAATTTCGACAAAAATACATATTCAAAACGTTTTTAAAACGTAAAATATGTCCGCATATTTTAGATTCTCAAGAGTAATGTAACGTTTATGGAACGTTTAAGAAACGTTTAGAAAACGTTTTCTCGATGAAAATTTACGCAAGCTCAAATATCCAAACGTTTCCTTAACGTTTAAAAAACGTTTTATTTGGTAAAATTTTTTTCTCTATATAATAATTTTTTAGAATAATAAAATAAAACGTTTAAAAAACGTTTTAGAAACGTTTAAAAACGTTTTAGAAACGTTTGGAAATTTAAGCCAACGTATTTTTTCACCGAGAAAACGTTTTCTAAACGTTTCTTAAACGTTCCATAAACGTTACATTACTCTTGAGAATCTAAAATATGCGGACATATTTAACGTTTTAAAAACGTTTTAAATACATATTTTTGTCGAAATTTATAAACGTATATAAGTTTACCAGAAAACGTTTTTAAAACGTTTTTGAAACGTTTTGTGCTGTTAGAGATATAAAATAAAAAGTTTTTCAACGAAATTGGTTCGTAAGGATAAAAAAATTCCTATTTTTGTATATGAAATGTTATTCGTATAAGTGTGTTATAATACATGTGAATTAGATAATAAGCTCTTTTTTATTTACATTTTAAAAATTTTAAAATGTAACATTTAAAAATAAAAAGTTGTATATCAATCTACGCACAAATAACTAAACAGGAGCTGACCTAAGATCATAGATCTTAATGCTCGCTTATAGTTTTCTTTTGAAACAAATGTGAAAACTGAGCTTCTACTGCAAATGTGAATATTACAGTCTAGATAAATATTTGATAAATTTTCAATAAATAACATAAACTTAAAGAAAGGAAGCTTCAATTTACTATTTGCAGAATACAGAAAAAATAATTATAGGACCAAAGTTGTGCTTGTTTAAAGCCGCAAATTTAAAATTGTAAACTTTTTATATATTTTTTAAAATTAGACCACGACTGTCCATTCGAAATTCGAGAATTTCGAAGCATTAGCGTATTTTTGTAGTATCTACAAATCAAAATATGAAATGTGATGTATATAATAATTGTATTATTTATATTAGACGTTTATATTTTAGTAATAAACGAGCTTCTAAAAATCTCAGTATTATCAAATTATTGATATTTATCGAATCCTTTTGTCAGTAACACGTGCATATTGCGTTAATTTGTGTTTGCAAGTGTTATATGATATGTCGCTCGTTTGCAATGGAAATGATGGTATAACCCTTGGCATCCCTCCTAAACCTCCGGTGGACTAAGGGGTTACGAGTTTGGCCAAGTATAGCACTTGCGTGAGTCACGGATTGCGTACCTCTATACACTGAGCTACTATGATCTCTATGCATAAATGGTTAAGTGATATTGACTAGATTTCTCTTGTTACAGAGAGCTTTATGTAACGAACAGCACAAATAATCTTTAAGTTTATCATTATAATTTACTCAGTATTTAATCTTCTGAATTTAGTTTATTTAAAACAGAGACAGTCTAATAGATCGCTTATTATATTATCTAAAAAATAAAAATTTCTTATTAAACGTTATTATTTAAAGTTACGTAATATGCGTTAATCATATTGAAGTTTTTTTAGTTGTGCATCCTATGAGATAGATATTTTGAGAAATTTATTTTCTAAAATACAATTTGATTTATCGAAGCAGAATTTTAGTTTATATAGACAACAGAGTAGTTCGAGAAAGACGCAGATCGATTCCTCGTTAGCGATTCCGCACAATCATATTTGAGCAAATAATTCGTTAGACCTCGCTTTGGCAAAAGAGAAAGAGAGCTAAAGTTTAATATATAAAAGGGAAAAAGGGAGATGGATTCGTTCGTTAGTATAATTAAAATAAATTCAAATGACTTCCTTGTCCTTCGACTTTCGTCTAGCAACAAAATTTTTCGTATGTATATATAGTTCTTGTCTTTCTCTCCATTCTTTAACCATAATCTTTTTCATTTTATACATATTCTCTTTCTTTAAATGTAGGCGTCGTTGGTTCCTTTATATGTGTGTGCATATCTATGCGAACCTTCTTAAACCCTGTTGATTAGTGCAAAAATCCACTTACAAATTAGATAAAGCTCTTTCTTTCTCTGTTTCTTCTTTTGTCGTAAAGTACGCTGACGTAGTGCACGAAAGCTTTTCTCCCGTATATACGGTCCTCCGACTTTTCTCCTCTCTTTCTTTATTCTTAAAATAAAGTGTCTTTTATTTCTTCTCTACAAACTTTTGCTCCTTTTACTTTTCTTTCTTTTCTTTGCTAAGGAAAAGTGCGGTTGTGCGCTATGCCACCCAACCAAAGTAAATAAAAAAAATCAAGTTGGATAAGAATGCGCGAGCAAACGAGAAAAAGAATAAGAAAAAATAAAGACGAGTGTGGAAGCTCGCGGTCGGCACATAGAAAGTGCTTTAATATCTTAAGTAAACCTGCGGTTGAGATAAAAAATAAGTCAAATTCAGGAGACGGTGACGCGAAGGCAAGATTTTCTATATATTCTAAGTGAACAAAAAGCCCAATGCACAAACAATGAATTTAAATCCTTAGAAAGAGAAAGAGACAGAATTTAAACAAAAGCCTCATAGTAACATCAAGTCTTCTATATAAATCGATTTTTCTTGAATAAATACAGTGCTGTCATTGGAAAGAGTTCAAAGAAATCAATTGAATTTTGCTTTAATATTAAATCAAAGTATGGGACGTTGCTGAAAAATATAAAAGAAAATTGTCATTATTGATTAAAGAATAAGATTGTTTTTGATCAACAATTTTACCAACTAGGAGAGTATTAGACCTCCGGATCACGGATTTTGCTCAAACAGTCAATGTGTAACCCGTGCACTCAAGGAATTTGACTCTCGTATGAGTTTGGCACTCGAGCGAAGCGAGGGCGACAAACTTTCACTCGTGCACAAATCCTTTATTTCGCACACTAGTGACACAAAATACTATTCAAACCATATTTATTTTTAATACTATTTATTACAAAATGTATTGCCTCATTTATGGTTTATCTTATTGGAACAAAAGAAAATAATTTTGTGTTTTTGTATTGAGAACACACTTGCGATGACCCCTCGTGGAAAAGGCGTGAAACTAATTTCAACCACAACATTATATTGAGTACCATAACAATTGGTGTTTTATATTCATTTTTCAATTATAAAATAATTATAATGTAATTAAAAGAGTTAAAAACGCTTGAAAAAAATTCAAACAGAGATTATTGCCCTATTTAAAAAAAACACGTGTTTTTTACATGTAAAATTTGCGTGTTTTTTCACGCATATTTTTCACGTGTTTTTTTCACGTGTATTTTTCAGGTGTATTTTTCACATATTTTTTCATAGCTTTTCGAAGATCTTCTACTATCTGGTCTCTTATATCTGCATCTTCCAAATTTGTGTAAGGGATGACAAAACTTAAAAAAACGTCACCTAGTGAATTAAAATCGCTATTAATGATCGATTACGTCGGTTTGACTTTAAGTCGCTAGGTGGCGTTTTTCTAAGTTTTGTCATCCCTTACACAAATTTGGAAGACGCAGATATAAGAGGCCCGACAGTAGAAGCTCTTCGAAAAGCTATGAAAAATATGTGAAAAATACACCTGAAAAATACACGTGAAAAATATGCGTGAAAAAACACGCAAATTTTACATGTAAAAAACACGTGTAAAAAATACGTGTATTTTACACGTGTTTTTTTCACGTGTAAAAAACACGTGTTTTTTTCAATAGAGTGTGTAGTAAGGGGTCGTGAAATTTAAGCAGCCAAGAATTTAAATGATAGTTTTCATCACTTTCCGAGAAAAAATCGAGGTTATGTAAACAAGTAGAATAAATTTGACAACCCTGTGAAGATAGATTTGTATGAAGCGTGGACAAGTAGACGTCTGCAAGCAATAAGCTGTGAAGTGAACCTCACCTTGAATGTATGTTTCTTATTTATTTCATATTTTATTTCGAATTGGGCCTGATGAACCATTTCTCCTTGTATAAATTTACGTTGTGCACGATTGGTGTCAGCGTATTTACAAATATTTTTCATGGAGATGATGTTTAAACTAAAAAATTAATATCATTGCATTTAAGTCCAGCTCATACTGTGGCTTGCTGTCATCATGTTAGTATACTATATATATATATATATATATATATATATATATATATATATATATATAGGCCACGCCTTCGTGTGAGTTCCTAATTCTCAAAACAAAGATTGTGTGAACTTTAAATTTGTTAAATATTTATATACACTATAATTTATAAAGTTATTATATATTCAATTTATTGGAAAAAATTGACAGTCTTGGATTGAAACAAAAAACTTATCCTAATATAGTAAAATTCTATATTTAAATTTTCATTTGTATAAAATGTAAAATAATTAATATTATTCATGTAATATATTCTTTAATCAATTTTTAAGTAAACTTAAAAAAGGCTTTTTTAAGTAAAAAAACTTGTGTCCTCGTATTTTGAAAAAGCATCGACACGATTCTCGGATAAATCTTGTCGCGTTCAGTGAATTACTGGGAGCTTAAGTTTGTGGTTTTATGTTTGATTCTTTGTGGGCAATGGTGAAATAAGAGTGTTGGAACAGTTTGCAAAAGGCAGCCAGCCAAGGTATAAGGCAAGTCAAGGCATCCTTTTATACGAGAGAGCAAAAGAATTCTGGTTTTCTTAATGAGCGTACAGAGTAAAGCTTTCTTTACGTTTCTCTTCGTTTCTTTTGGTTAACTCCTCTTTCTCTGCAGTAGTTGCTGAATCGGATTGCTTTCTGGCTTGCGGCGTTCGTGTATATTTCTTTTTTTTTCTTCTTCTCTTTTTTTTTCTTTTCTTTATTTTTACGCGCCAACGAAAGACGCGCTCCTCTCTCGCTGAAATGCTTCTTGTGTAAGTAAAAATCTAAAGTGACTACCGAGATCTAAGTTTTAATTAGTTTATCTTGGCCGCATGACTATTGAATATTTATAAGCGCTGAGCGAAACCGAGTGAGCTTCAAGGAGCTTGAAGGTACGTTCACCCAAAGACAGGGAGAATAAGAAAAAGGTTTTGCAGAAAGAAAGAAAAAAAAAGATAGAGGAAAGGAGCTGATGTTACAGGAGTGAATAAAGGAGAGAACTGTAAAGGAATTCAACTGGAGAAAGAGAGAAAAATAAACTATGAAGAGCAAGGCATTTTGATATTGAAAGAAAATGAATCAGAAGAGGAAGTACACCAGATGTCTTAGACCCTTTTTCGAATCAAATACACTACATTGTCTTTGCTCTCTATCTCTCTTTTACTTTTGCTCCCTTTTTCCTATTGCAAAATTTCCAATTCCAACACGACTGTCTGTCACTGCTTGTATTTCTTGCACTTGCTACGAATTAAGTTGAAGGTTACACTGTCATATTGGTATGGTTTCCCATTTCATTTTGTTTTCACATTATTTTATTGGAATATTGAATCCATATTTTCATATTATATATGACACACTTATAAATGCTTACTATTTTTTTCTTTTTTAAAAGTCCATATTTATATTAAATTTATTTTTTATTTTTACTACATTATTAGAAAACGTGTGGCTTATAAATCTTAATTTATAATGATATTATTGTTAATATATTAAATTACCTAAAATAAAGGACTTGGTTAGAGGTCGCGGGAGAGAGTGGACGTGCGCGGCATGGCTCTGTCTATTTTTTGTTAATAAATTAGTTTTGATATAGAAAATGTAGTTGAAAAGTGTTTTAATTGATATAATTAATGTTAGGGATAAGATAAACATGAAAGGTTTGGAAAATTTTGTAATGGAAAGCGTAAATTGGAAAATTTGTGTGTAACGACGTATTTGCAGGTTAAAACGTGCGTAAGTGTCTTTGTCTAGCGTAGCGTATATGGTAGGCAAGGTAGGATGGAAAATTTTGAAGAATTATGCTGTGAAGTGATGAAAAACATTAATTAGTGACTGTAAGTGTAACTTAAAAATTAGATGTACGTTTTATATAGCGGCGTATTAAAATGGTGGGGTAGGAGGTAATTTCTTTGTTTGTCCAGCAGTATGTGTGTATCAAAATTGAAAGGCTAAAATTTAAATTGTAAAATGTAAGTGTAATTAAAAAATTTAAGAAAATAGGTTAGTGATGCATAATAGTATAAATTGAAAGTCCAAAGTAAGGATGGAGAATATAAAAATGAAAAAGAACGGAAAAGAGTTTAAGGAAGGAAAGTAAATGCGATTTTATTTGAAGCCGGATTCTATTTTGAGTAGCGAGTTTAAAAAAAGAAAAAAAAGAAAATTAAATGTAAGAAGTCGGTTAAAAAGAAAAATTATGTCATTGTAAAAAAAATGAAATAGACTTTGCGTTAGTTGGATGATTCTTAGAAGGCAAAGAAAAAGGCGGGAGAGAAAATGTTTTGTCAGTCAATGTAGAAACCGAAAGAGGGAGTCAGGTCGCCGTTTGCGAATATTGTCACAGCAGAAGAAAGGCAGTAAAATAAAATGGCATGAATACAAAAAAATTAAAAATTATTTTGGCGAAGAAGTTGGACAAAAAAAAGAACGAAGCGTTGAAATACAAAGTATGGTAATCAATAGTGGGTATATAAAAATTGGTGAAAAAAAAAGTAAAAGAAGTATTTATAAAAAGTGCGTGATATGATAAACTATTATAGGGAGAAAACAAAGGTTTAAAAAGAAACGCAACAAAGCAGAAAGGAGTGCAGTGTAAAAAAGAGACTTGTGACAGTAGGGACTGTAGTTTGGTGTTAAGAGGGTAGTTGGTAATACAGTTAAGACTGACGAGAGGTAGGAAGCAGGCGAAAAGAGTTATAAGAGTATAGGATAGATTACGATAGGCATTAGAAAAGCGTTATATTTAGGTTAAAGACAAACAGTTGGATAAGGTTGGGCCCTGTACAATAAAAAGAGATAGCGTAAGCGCACAGTTTAGAATTATAAGGATGGATATAACTATAGGATTAATATAAATTTAATAAAGTAAGGGGATCAAGTTAAAAATAATAGGTGATGCGAGGCAGAGCCACCGGGTATCGTGTATCGGAATTTTTGGAATGAATGTTTTAGTATAGGTTTAATTTAAAATTGAAAGAGGAAGGAATTTGTAAAAATCTCAATAATGCGTCTCTAGATATGTTAGTATAATTTAATTGTGAGTTCTGCTTTTTATATTTCTTTCTTTATGAAAGTAAATATGAACTGTGAATTAAACTGTGTAATGTGAGGTAGGAAAAATATATCGGTTTTTAAGGACGGATCGGTTAAATGTACTTAGCATTTCTGGGCCAGAAGGCTGAATAGCAGTCATTTCGGGAAGTCTGTTTGGAAAAATTTAGGGAAAGAGCGAATGATGATAGAGTGCTGCATTATTTAAGAAAAATTATGTAAACCAAGTCCCGTTTCTGGGCCAAAAGGCTAAAATGTAATAAAGAATAAATAAATAATACCTAAAATAAAAATTCTGTTTTTGTTTGAATTAAAATTAAACAAATTAAAATTCCTGCTCGAAAATTAAACTAGAACTATAAAAAGTTAGAGAAATCATATGACTTTTTATAAATTTATATTGTTAACTAACAAACAAATTTTCAATATATTATGAAAAATTTTTATAAAAATAGTGGTTTTATTATTAGAAAATAGTATTAATTTAAATTTTCCTGAATAATGACATATCTATACCATTTTGAAAAAAAATTAGCAATAACAAAAAGCTCTTATTATACGTGAAAAAAAGTTTAAAATTGAGCTGGACTGTTTATTTGCGCGAACATTACTTGAAACGAAAATATTTGTATTTTGCTTTAAATACACATAAGGACGGTACATTTATCGTAAGCGAATGGATAGCTCGGGCATATCGAGAGCACCTTATTTGGTATATTTTCCAAGTTTTGAACTTTGCGAAGCGTAAAAATTACTCGTTGGTTCGCGCAAATAGTACATATATGTCTATATGTATAAAGTTGTGCTATAGAGCCAGAGAACAACAGAGGGATCAAACGAGCGTACGCTCCAGGATCAGCCATCTGAAAACGCTTGTTGTTTCAGGTGAGTCAACTCTCTCACACGCTCTCCCGCGCGCTTGTTTTCCTGCTCTGTTCGCTCGCTTGCTTCATGTCGATGTGCCATTGCACATCCGCAGGACATGTTTGAAATTTCAAAATTCTCTCTCGTTTTTTTTACTTTTTTTCCTTTTTTTTTCTTTTTTTTATCTTTTTTTTTCATTTTGTCGAGGCCAGCGGCGTTTACGCGTCAATGCTTTTATGCAATGACCGAATATGTCGATTATTTTGTTTAAAATTATTTTTAAATAATAACTTAAATCATAGATGTTTTAATTTTAATGTTAATAAGATTATTAGTAGTAAAAAAACCTAACTACTTATTATATTTTTAAAATAACACTTTTTTCATCTAAAAATAAAAAACAAAAAATAAAAAATTCATTGTAAGACAGCTTTGAAAAAAACATTTTTTTATTTGAAAAAATTATTTATTATTCAAGAGCTTTTACATACTGGATTTTTATTTTGTGAAATAACCAAAATTTTTAAGAGTAAAACTTTAAAACAAGAAGATTTAATAAAAAATAGAAGTATGGGTAAAAGATAAAAGCATATTATGTAGGCAATATTTTTTTTATATAGTTGATGTCGCGGTAAGAATTACATAGACGATCCTGTTTAAGAATTCTATAGACCCAGTTGATAATAAACACTGTATCACTACTTCACGGGACATTAAACGGATAACAGTCAAGTCGTAATGTATAAAGCTAAAGTGTAAAGAAATAATATTATAATAATCATCATTTTTTATGATTTTATAAAATTAGAAATTTCAACAGATAAAAAAACTTTACACGCATATTTGTATGACATGATGGGTTATTTAATGATATAATTTTAATTTTTCTACCCCATTAGAAGTCATTGAATTTAAATTGACATTAAGAGCTTGCATGTGTTGGTGAAATTTGTGTAGTATGATTGTATTCATACTAAAGCTGAAATATTTATAAATTTTATTAATATATACTTGTCATTGAATAAAATCTTATAGTTATTCAATTATGATGCTGTAATAGAATTGTAAATTTGACTATTTATTTTATTATGAATATTTTATTAAAATAGTTTTATAAAGAATGTTTACCTTATATCAATGTCAAAAGAATATATAATTAATATCAATTGTGAACACAATGATTACAAACAATATCAAATATATATAAAATTAGTTTAATAATTTTCAGTTTAAATGAAAAAAATAAATAACAATATCAAATTTTAATGAAGCAAATTAACTACATTGTGAAAAATCAGGTGATTTTGCAATAATTCTTTCGTGGAATTCAGAAAACTGTAAAAAAACTGAATAATTACATTTTCTCAGTTCTACATGAAACTTATTGCAAAATTTTTTACAAAATCTTGCTACGAAATTGTTTTAAGACAAAAACAAATTTTCATCATTAATCGTCACAATTTATAGTGCTTTCACAGTAGCGTGGATACAAGGATAAATTAAAAATTTTTTTCGAATAAACTAGTATCTTAAGGTTTAATGTAATAATGCATTGCAAGTGTGAATGTTGTGCATGCGTGCGAGGAAAGACTGAGCGTTCGAATGATGCGTTTATGAATTCACTGTCATCATGTATTTTACTTGAAGTGCAAGATAGGGGCGACGGTAGCGCAGGGGCTAAGGCTCTTGCCTCGCGCCCTGGTGGACCGGAGTTCGATTCCCCGAGAAAATTTCGGAAAATAATTTTAGATTTTTTCTATGGAGAGTAGAATCCGGAGATCACGAAAAATCAACTGAAAATTTTATCTGAGCAAAATTGAACTATTATAAAAAGTTCCACTGGGCAAAAATTAAATTAAAAAAGAAGAAAAAGAAGAGCAAAAGATGTCATCAGCAGTTGAGAAAAAAAAAAAAAAAAAAAAAAAAAAAAAAAAAAAACCCAAGGATCTTAGTGCTTCAGGTGAATTCTAAGGAAGACTGCAGATACTAAGCGATAACTAAGTATCCTAGAGTAACATTAGGGTACATTGTGGATCCTAGGAAATCACTAAGCATCCTAGGGTAACCCTAAGGTAGACTGCGAATCCTAAGTGATTACTACGTATCCTAGGGTAACCCTTGGGTAAACTACGGATCCTAAGCGATCACTAAGCATCCTAAGGTAACCCTAGGGTAGACTGTGGATCTCAAGCAATCACTTGGCATCCCAGGGTGACCCTAAGGTAGATCCTAGGATATCTAACTACCCTAGGGTAGATCATAGGGTACCTGGCTACCCTAGGGTAGACCTTGGGATATCTGGATACCCTAAGGTAAACCCCAGGGTACCCTAGGATAGCTAGATACCCATGGGTAGACCTCAGGGTACCCTAGGGTAGCTGGATACCTGTAGGTAACCCCAGAGTACCCTAGGGTAGCTGGATACCCGTAGGTAACCCCAGGGTACCCTAGGGTAGCTGGATACCCAAGGGTAAGCCCAGAGCACCCTAGGGTAGCTGGATACCCGTAGGTAATCCCAGGGTACCCTAGGGTAGCTAGATACCCAAGGGTAAGCCCAGGGTACCCTAGGGTAGCTGGATACCCATGGGTAGACCTCAGGGTACCCTAGGGTAGCTGGATACCCGTAGGTAACCCCAGGGTACCCACGGGTAGCTGGATACCCGTAGGTAACCCCAGGGTACCCTAGGGTAGCTGGATACCCGTAGGTAACCCCAGGGTACCCTAGGGTAGCTGGATACCCGTAGGTAACCCCAGGGTACCCTAGGGTAGCTGGATACCCGTAGGTAACCCCAGGGTACCCTAGGGTAGCTGGATACCCAAGGGTAACCTCAGGGTACCCTAGGGTAGCTGGATACCCAAGGGTAACCCGAGGGTACCCTAGGATAGCCTGAGGTTACCCTTGGGCATGCAGCTACCCTAGGGTACCCTGGGGATTGCCCATGGGTATCTAGCTATCCTAGGGTACCCTGGGGTTTACCTTAGGGTATCCAGATATCCCAAGGTCTACCCTAGGGTAGCCAGGTACCCTATGATCTACCCTAGGGTAGTTAGATATCCTAGGATCTACCTTAGGGTCACCCTGGGATGCCAAGTGATTGCTTGAGATCCACAGTCTACCCTAGGGTTACCTTAGGATGCTTAGTGATCGCTTAGGATCCGTAGTTTACCCAAGGGTTACCCTAGGATACTTAGTAATCACTTAGGATTCGCAGTCTACCTTAGGGTTACCCTAGGATGCTTAGTGATTTCCTAGGATCCACAATGTACCCTAAGGTTACTCTAGGATACTTAGTTATCGCTTAGTATCTGCAGTCTTCCTTAGAGTTCACCTGAAGCACTAAGATCCTTGGTTTTTTTTTTTTTTTTTTTTTTTTTTCTCAAGTGCTGATGACATCTTTTGCTCTTCTTTTTCTTCTTTTTTTATTTAATTTTTGCCCAATGGAACTTTTTATAATAGTTCAATTTTGCTCAGATAAAATTTTCAGTTGATTTTTCGTGATCTCCGGATTCTACTCTCCATAGAAAAAATCTAAAATTATTTTCCGAAATTTTCTCGGGGAATCGAACTCCGGTCCACTAGGGCGCGAGGCAAGAGCCTTAGCCCCTGCGCTACCGTCGCCCCTATCTTGCTCTTCTATTATAATACATGATGACAGTGAATTCATAAACGCATCATTCGAACGCTCGGTCTTTCCTCGCACGCATGCACAACATTCACACTTGCAATGCATTATTACATTAAACCTTAAGATACTAGTTTATTCGAAAAAAAATTTTAATTTATCCTTGTATCCACGCTACTGTGAAAGCACTATTAGAAATATTTTAATTATCTAAGTCTTGTAAATTAACAAAAAAAATTACATAACTCATTAGTATACATTTCATACTATCTATATTATCATACTCAAAATTCTTGTTATTTATATTATTTTGAAGCTGATGTCGTTAATAATATATTATGCACCTACGGAGGTAAAATAAAGGACAGGCTGTAGCACGAGTGAATTGACTGATTTTACCTTCCGTAATGCATATACAATTTTTTTCAATAGTGAGGCTAGAATTAGCACTTTTCGTTTTCCGTGTCGGGAGCAAAAGTGGTATTTTTAGCCCATTGTTGAAAAAATAATATTTTTTTCACATCCCCCAGCGTAAAGTTCGTACTTCTTTTCTGCTGAACGGGGAAAGAAACACTGTGTTCAGCCCTCGTTTTTAATGATATGAGTATGCGCGAGTGTATAGTTTATACGTACACGCAACTGTACACTCATGTAAAAAGACGTCTTTTCGAAAAGTACTATTCGAAATATATAACAACATTATTTCAATCTAATATTTTTTTCAATAACAAGTTTTTATTGAACATTGATCTCATTTAATGAAATCCCATTTTCAAAAACAATAATTTAATTGATTAAATAATTATAATTTATCAAATCAGCAAAGTTATTTAAGATGTATGTGATTTTTAATCATCATTTATTGTTTTTTTTACAAAATCTTTCAAATATTATCTGATTTACGTGATTTTTAATGAATTCCTATTTATTGTGTTCTTCCATTGATTTATTATTAGATCTTGTTTTATAAATGCGTGCTTTTCTAAATGAATTTTATACGAATTATATTTAGCAAGAATTTCTTAGTATACTAATATTCAAAATATTTTGTGATTTTAGTTTTTTTTATGTATTAATTTTAATTTATAATGAAATGATTTTATGTAAACGAACTTTCCGCTGGGGATGTGAAAAATTGCGCTCAACGAAAAAGTAGGTTCCTCGCTCCCGCGTAAGTGTCATCGACAACTATACGCGGGAGCGAACAGCATATACTTTTTCCTCTTGGCGCATAATATACTATTTATTGATTAAAATTATTATATATAGTTGTTACTAATCATTGCTCAAAATACTTTATTTTTTTTGCTGGATAACTAATAGGGGTTTTAAAAAATGTTTTTTTTTTTTTAAATTAGGAAACAAAATTAAATTGTTTAAAGAAAAATATTTGATAATAATTTTAGAATTCTTTAAAAATGATAAAAATCTAATTTACACATTCTGCAATCTATGATATTTTTATAAATCAAAATCAAATCAGTATCAAATAAATAAGTAAAATAAGTATAAACTTTAATTACTACGAATTTTATCAAATTTATTATAAATCCTTACCAAAAAAAGAAAAATTAACAAAGAAAAAAGTATTTAAACAGGTCATGGTGGAAAGCTTATCTAAAGTTTATAAAAAAATATAAAATAAAATAGTATAGCGCATGTGTTGGAATCAGACTGCAAACCAAAGAAATAAAAAATAAAATAAAAAGAGAAAAAAAAACTCGCTAAAGATCGAGCAATACTCAGCTGTGAGGTGGAGCGCAAGAGCATAGGCCGTTAGGGGAAGGACCGATGATGTCTTTATCGGTAAAGGTAAAACGGAGCACGATGGTTGTTACTCTTCTCTCTCTGGTTCTCTGTTTGGCACGTTTTCACACGTGCGAGCACGTTAAGTGCATAATCGTGGCTTGAAGTTAGCTCGGGGCTTTTAGGCGCCACGTGAGCTTCTAGAGCTGTAGCATTTAAAGGTCCAGCCCCGGGTCAGCCAGTCACGGAGTTAATTAGAGTGTTATATATATAAATACATTGGAAAAAGAGCAGAGCGTGAAGCTGTATATAGCTACAGCGAGAGAGGACTCTTGAACATTTTGATATCAATCTCTTCTTTGAACCTGAATGTTTTTCTCCTTTATATATAGGTGTGTATGGGTTGGAAAAAAGTAAAAAAAAATCTGAGCAAGCTCATGTAGCAAGTTTATATCGGGTGTACGGATCCGAGGACAAAGATTCTTGCTTCAATGTATATAAAACCTTTTTGCCACGCTTTTATTTCTTACACTGTTAATGTGCTGCACGACTCTTCTACATATACTATGCAATACTCGTTGTTATTTGCTCCACGCGGTACTTCACCTCTTCATCTTAAAATTTATGCAAGCAGCCAGAATACTCTGAATGCAAAGAATATAAAAGACTGTTTTGTTAACCCTAATACCCTGTCACTTTCAATTCGTAAATACTATATACTGATAATTGTTTCGAAGATTTTTATTTATTCAAAGTAAGACATGTAATAATCATCAATTTGAATAACCAATCTTAATTTCATTTAATTATTCAATTAATGCATACTTTTATTACGATGTTCAATAGCGATTGGCTTAATTACATTATTCTTATATAAAAAATATTTGAAAATTTTAATTTTTTAAAATTAGAAATCATATTATTTCATTATATTGTTATAGAAATGCTCATGGTGATAATATTTACTTCAAACAAAAACAAGTTATTTCTTTTATTTAATAAAACAACAGTAGATAATACTTTTATAAATTTTTAATACAATTGAAATTAAAGAAAGTTTAGATTTTAGTGCAAAATTTTTAATTTGATTTTTTTAAAAAGTTGTTGCGTTGCTTTCTTAAAAAAAATTTAATTTAATTATTATAATTTTGATTTAAATAATTGAGATATCACTATAACTATTTGAATAAAAATGTTATTTTAAATATAATGAAAATAATTTTTTGATACTATAAAATAATTAAAAAGACGATTGAGAAACGTATTTTTTATCTGGTCCTTAAACAAACGCTAACAATATCTCTAACTCCTCTAAGTTTGTAATTATAAGTACACAAGTGTTTGCAGAAGTATTGAGAGAAAGCAGGATGTAAAACGATTGACAAAGAAAAGGCAAAAAGAGGAGGAAAAAAAGGGTCCAGGGCAGGTTGTCGAAGGGATGAGAAGGAAGAATGGAAATAGATATATAAAGAAAGAAAGTAAAAAAAAAGAAGTAGGATAGTGAAGTTGGCGCGAGTATGTTGCCCCTTCTGTGAATGGGTTGAAAATGGAAGCAATAGGGATCAACTAGTATGCAAATCACATGTAAATATCGCTCACTCTCCAAACTCAGAGACATACACATTCTCCTTCTCTCTTTCTCATTTGATGTTTCATAGCTTCTATTTCACTTTCGTCCTTTCCACTTGCTGCTGTTCTCGACTGTTTCGCTCTCTGCTCCTCTCTTGTTCAAGGGAAGAAATCAAAGCCACGGAACAAAGCGAATAAAGAAGCGATCATACAAATTTTCAACCTCATCTCTTTCTCTTTTATTTTTTTGACTTCTCTTCTTTTACGGGAATATCATTATGTACTTTTAATGAAGTTTTTCAAAACTTTTTCTCTTCAAATAAAAAATGCTTCTGCTGGCAATAGAAACAATTTTTTGACTTTATAATATTTTTTTAAAAATGCGTCATAAAATACAAAAAAGTTGAAAATTTCTAAAAAATATATTATTTTTAAAATTGTGAAATTAATGTTACCAAGTTAAAATTTATTTATATTTTTCTATAAAAATTGCATTCTCGGTGATCAATTTAGAAAATATTTATTTTAAATATAACCATAAATTTCTTATTCTTCTTAATAGCATACATTAAAAAATATTCTCAATAAAAATAGTTAAAAAGTTCAATATATAATAAAAGATAAATCTTAAGAGAAAATGTTAGTTGGCAAAGTAGCTAAGAGTTCTATAAGCCCAAGGCGTTAAACACGATGTGAAGTAGAGAGTGGGAAAGAGAGAGAGAAAGAGCTCGTATAAGCTTTAACTATATAGCAAGGCGAACGTTGCTGTTGCAGCACTGAGTATTACTCGCGGAATTATATGAAGAGACTTCTTGTCTTATTTGCAGGCTTTGTATATATATATATGGTATGGTTTTACGTATAGAACGTCTCTAATGTCGACGAAGGTGTGGCGTTAAGAAGAGGAAAGGAGGGCTTCGGTAAGACCTTTCTAACACCATAGGTATTTTCATCTTATTCCCCTTTCTTGCCTTGCTTTTCTCTAGTATAAGGATTATTTCGAAGAAACCCCTCTTGCTGAAAACTTGGCGCTTTTCTTCTTTACCATTATACTTTTCCACTCTTTCTTATATGCCTTAATTTTTTCGCTTTTTTCTTCTTTGTGCTTCTTCCTTTTTCTTATTTTAACTTCTTTCCAAAAATTATAAATATTTCATTATTTTAATAAAATATTAAATACAAATATACAAATTTGTATTGTAACTATTCATAAAATTATTTATTTTAAGTAGCTTTATTATAAATGCACTTATTTATTATCCATGGATAATAATTTACAATTTTTATAAATATTAAATTCGTTAAGTTTTTAAAAATTGCTTCAATATGTTAAAAATAATCAAATTATATAATATAAAAAGTTATTTCATAACTTTATTTCTTTACTAAGGTTCCAAATCAATGAATTTGTATATGTCATTACCCCAGATTTAAAAAAGATATTAACATTATTTTTGTGAGATTATCCCCATTAGTATGTAATACATCGTTTTTTCATTTATAATATTTTTCAACAGATATATGAACTGTAATCTTTATCCCGAGCTTAATTATATAATCCTTCTAGAAACTTTTTTTTCAATTTTGTTGAAACAGAGGAAAAAGAAAGAAAGGAAGAAAGAAATAAGGTAACTCTGGCAATTGCTGGTCCAGTGTAAAAGCATCGTCCTCTAGCTTGTGGTCGAGCGACGAGTAAATTGCGGCTGTGAGCTCCACCCGCAAGCTCATCCGTGCAAGCTCACCAACTTTATATATATATATATATATATATATATATATATACGTTTCACGACGACGATTTTCCATGCAAAAGAGTTGAAAACGTCGGCTAACCAGCATGCACGCAAAAGAGAAAATTCTCCAGTTCTCGAGCCTTGACTATATGTTCACGTATATATATAAAGGGGAATGTTATAACGTCGACGGCTGGGCGACGTTTTAATAATGTCGGACCATTCCTTCTCCTCCTCCAGTCTCTTTTGTCTTGAAGAACGAAGAGTTAGTACGAGAGAGAGAAAGAGGAAGAAAAAAGTTTTAACGAAGATTGTACCAGATATTTTTAATTGCTCTTCCTCCCTCACCTCTCTTCTCTCTGAAAGTGAGTTTGCGCGCTTTCTTTTTTTTCGCAAGTCAACGAAAGAGTTTTGTTAAGTGGAAAGTATATACAGAAGAACATTGAGAATTTTAAGCGTTAGATAGAAATTTTCATGAGACGCGTGTAAGCCATATAAAACGTATATATATACACATACCCTTGTTGATTTTATCGTGTCCTTGTATAGATCTTTTGAATAACTCTCACGTTAGAAGAGGTTTGTTATTTCAGTACTTGTTGGGGGATAACATATACGATATATATACATGTATTCGTATAGCAAAAGGAATTAATGGCTCGTTCATTCTTAAGTGGATGGACGACAAAAGCATAGCGTTACTTTAACCGTATAACTGTTGATTAAATCCTAGAGAATTAAAGTTTATTCTTTATAGATATATATATAGCTGCTTTTACTTGAGGAAATTACTAAGAGCGACACTCGTTAATTCCGTCTTGTAGTCTCGTGCGGGAGGGAGGGGAGCTTATTTTCAACACATAGCTACAGTATATTTTTCTTACTTAAAGAAAACGAGGTGCGCAAAGCTCAAGTAATGACAAGCTTCAAGTCAATATATATATATATATATATAGCCAGAAAAGGCATTCTCTTGCTTTGATTACATGTCCCGCGCGTATAACGCGCTCTTAAACATCACTTTAATCTTGTCTTTGAAGGACTTTTATTACTAAAAGATGAGAGAAGAAAGAGAGCCTTGTACCATCAAAGAAATGTGCGGTATAATTTGCTGTATTGTTTAAGGACTAACCAAATAGGGAATTATAAGCTACGTAGCAGTTTTTTTTTTATAAATTTTCAAAACACGTAACGAGCTTGACACTTGAAAAATGATTTTTATGAATGATTTTAAAATCATTAAAAATTTTTATTATGATTTTCAGTTTTTTTTTTTGTTTTTGTGATGGAAACAGTTTTTTTAAATAAAAATTTAGACATTATTCATACTAAATAAATATTGATTTATTAAATAATTACATTTTAAGATATGAACTGCAAGTTATAAAAGAACATTTAAATAAAAAATCAATTATTTTTTCTAAAAAATATTATATAAATTTTAATAGTTAAATTTTATATTCTGTTAAAATTTACATTAATCCTTGGCGTACAATATTACTTTGAGATGAAATTTCAAACATTCGATTTCTTTTAACAATTTGTGTAAATAAAATATTAATGAAAATCGCTTATAACTTCAGGAAAATCGAGTGTTAGTCTGACTGAACGCGGCACTCTTATCTTAGTCATAAATTAATGTTCGGTCCATTCATAAAAAAATCAATTTCCACCGAAATAGGTATAAAAATAATATTAATTCGATTTCAACATTTTCAATAAAAATAAAATCAAAACAAAATAAAAAAATATTATAAGACTTTTTCTGCAAAGGTAATTTTTACGACGGGTTACATAAACTCATATTAAACGATTATCATCATAATTAGAATATCAAAAGAATAAACTAATTATGCAATTAGGTAATAAAGGAATTACAAAAGTAATTAGTTTTTATAGTAACATTTATAATTAAAAAATGTCGAATTAATTGCCAAAACAACCTTTTTCGCACTTACGAAATTTACATAGCACGTGTCTTTATACGGCGTACGTTAGTAGCATGAGTATTAATAAGCCGCCAAACTGAATGAGTTAAGGTGCTATTACCGCTAGAGACGTAGAAGGACTTGGAACCAACAATACAATACATATTTTCTTGAAAAAAAAAAAAACGTCACAGAGACTTATAAATTGAAGCTTTTGAGTTGATACATAAAACGAAAGTCTAAGAAATCAAAACACATTGATCCGTGACACGTGGCCACTGATCTCATGCTGATCTAACAAAACAATTTGCTATGCTACTGCACGACGCATTTTTCTTTTCTTTGCGGTATATATACATATATACAGCTCAAAAGAATTGCCAGTAACCGTTTAAAAACTCTATGTATAATACCTATAGGACCTGTATGTGTTGCCTATTATGAGTCGACCCCCTTTTTTCAAGTATTTTTCTATCCATACATGTAAATATTTTGCCTCGTGCTCAATTCAGTGTTGCCAAAATATATCGGCAAACAATAGTTGTTTATTAAGGTTTGCATAACTATTGTATAACAAAGTAGTTAAGTGACATTTCTTAAATAAACAGTTTAATAAAAGAATTTTTTACATATTTCATTAGTAATAATTATATTGTTTTTTCAATTCAAAGATTATTAAAATTTATTTTTTATTCTTTAAAATTAAATTTATTTATTATTAAAATTCGTTTGACCAATTATATTTAATTATTGTCACTATTTAACTTTATTATAAAAGTAATATATATATATATATATATATATATATATATATATATATATATATCATTAATTATATCTTTATTTAAAAATTTTTTTAAACTTGTTTTTATATTTGTATTGCAAGCAATCTCTGGCAATATTCAGATGTTCCGATAAAAAATAAAAACCCATAGATTTTGGGGTCAGTGAGAAAAATTGTAATTTGTTAGAATGCACTAGTTTAGAGTTTTCATATATAGTTTATGAAAATTCAAATAAAAAGTTCTTATAACTTTTTTTATTATTTCTAACTACTTATTCAATGGAATGACTATTGATATTGTATTTTTAACACAATAGTGGTGTTTTAAAAATTCTATCAAAGATGTATCATTCCTGAAGTAATGTGATAAACAGATGCCAGAAGGGACAAATGCCAGAAGAAGGAAAGTAGTTAGCATTCTTCCCATGCAACGACTGCATTTTTTTGCTCTCATTTCGCGGTAAAAAAGCATGGTTTTAGAGGTTTGCCACGTATGGGACCCTCTTACGCAGCAGTGTCTATTGCGTCTAGCTAAACTAGCGTATCATACGAACTATAGGTCTGTTTGAAGATTTTTCCATTTTTTACTACTATAAAAAAAAGTTCTACACTTTTTTTTAAAAGAATTTATATTCCATCAATCTCTTTTGGGAATTAAATTTTCTTTTTAATTATCATAAATTTTAATATTTTAATTGATATTAGTTTAAAAATATTATAAACTAGACTATTATTTTATGTAATATAATTAAAAATAATAAATTATCTCAACAATTAAATTTAAAATAAAAATATGATAAAATATATAAAAATTGAGATGATTTAAGTCTTTAATTTTTTAAAATATATTAAATTCAAGTTTAATCTAATTTAATAAAATAATTCATGTTTAAGCAGATACTTTAACATAATTATAATTTCTTAATTTATAAGCAAATTTTAATCGAGTTATTTTTAAAAAAATCTACACGTCACATCCACAATCTCAAATAAATTGGAATGGAAATCCTTTTGATAGATTTCGACGACTCAATGACAAAATAAGGCACGCTTGTCTCAGCTAAATTTTGACAGATAGATCCATACATCTATAATTGTACGTGCACAAATATCTACGCACACGTACAAGATGATCCTTTTCTCCAGTAATTCAGAAACTATGCGTAGAATCCAGAAAAAAAGACTCATTCATTCTCTTGTCAAGCTTCATTTCATTTTTCGATGATTTTCCTAATACTGATCTTAGTAAAAGATATTCTATAGTTATTGTCCCCTTTCTCTATAAGTTTGCTCACTAACTCTCTCACCTCTTGCCTACAGAATACTTTTATTCTCTGGGTCTTCTTTGTATGGAAACATGTCAAAAAAGGGAATAGATATTTAACGACGAAGGGTCAATTTATCCAGGTTTTCCTACGATACCCCATTCGCTTAAACATATATACACCAGACGTTTTTGTATTTTATAAAAGCTGAATCAATATATTTTGGGATATCGTTTGCTCGTCCATTCGTTCGTTCGCGCGCGCGCATGACAGGCATGATTTTTCTCGCTCCGATGGTCATTGTATTCCGCTTTCGTTTTATCCCAAAAGTTTTCTATACATGTACACATATATGTATAATGTATCCTGCAAAGAGTAACAAACGGCCTACGCACGATTATTTCAGCCAGTTTTTACGGCTTGGTATATAAAAATAATTCTGCCAACGTCGAAAAGTAGATATGCGTAAGTCCGTTCTGTAAATACAAAACAATGTTACATTGGATTCGTTTGGGTTTGTTGGTTTTTTTAACTTATTCGATCATATATAATAAAGTAAAAAAAAACGGAAAGTAAATTATAGATATTTCAAAATTTTAATTTTATCTCAATATTGATATCACAAAAATATAAAAGACACACAAATATAAAGTACAGTTGAATTGTTTTTTTTTTAATCAGTTAAGGTATTTTTGAAGTTTGTTTATTATTTTTGTTCAATTAATAATTTTAATTGATTTTTTAAATCTAAAATCAAAATAAAATGATGTCTTTATAATATGTACTAAAGAACACAAGTATAAAAACATTCATCTCATATTTTGATATAAAAACTTGCAATAACTCAAACAGAGATATTTAAATATTTTTATTTCCTTGATATCTCAGAATATGAAAAATACCAAAGATGAAAATGTAACATTAATTATTCTTATCTAATTTAATTTAGAAATATCATAGCTCATTGAGAAAATAAGTGATTACATTTTGTAAGATACCAAAGTTATCTAGTCCTGTGGGACACGTAAATTACCATTATGCCTCTATCCCCAATCCAACGATGAATTGTGTACGTGGAAAAAGAAAGGAAGGGGAAGAAGGTAGTTTTACAGTCACGCCTTCGATTTTCCCAACTCTTAATTATATTAATCATCTCTTAAACCTAAATGGCAATGTCAGAGAATCTGTTATCAGTAATGCTTCGATAAATCTTAAAACCAGCAATGACTTATTCAACGCTAACATCATGTTTTTAACGATTGTGTATTATGCTAGATCAAAGAATATGCATTAGATTAATAATATTATTAATGTTTTACTTTGAAATGTTTATCATAAAATATAAGTTGATTACTTGAAGCTTTGATAACTTCATGATTAAAAATAAGCATAAAGAAATTAATTGATACCAGTTATTAATATCTCATTCAATTTAAAGAAAAATTTTTTTTCAAAAAATCTTATGTAACTAATAAAAAGATTTTTTTAAATTTTCGGTTTCTTATCTTATTCTTTTATAAAAAAAATAATATTTCAAAATAAGCCTCTATGAAAGTACGTGCAAAATGCAGAAACATTTGGATAATGAATTTTTCACACATTTTTTACATCGGCTGTAAAAAAAAATATTCACCCGCATTCTATCTCGAGTGTGTAATTTTATAAATTCACAAGTCGTAAAAAAGCAAAAAAAAAAAATTTGAATAAATTCAAAAATTTTCAAATCCAAAGCATAAAATGCATCGTAAAAAAGATGAAAAGGAAAAACAAGTGTGCGTCAATACATATATTCTAAGAAAAGAAAGATATACAGAGAGAATAATAGAGGGGTTGAGCGGAGACATAGAGAAAAAAAAGAAAAAGAGAAAGAGAAATGACGAAAAGAGATAAAAGAGAAATAGAGGAATATAGTATATAAGAGGGACTCGGCCGAGGGCAGGGATTCGCGTGTACTGATCGCGAGGGGTGCAAATGGAAAATCAAGGGGGTGCGAACACAATGCGTCGGAGATTTAGCGTGACACGTACGTTGTAAAACCATCCCTCGATTTTGGTCCACAAACCCTGTCGAAGCGCGTCATTGCCTTTTCCATTCATTTCTCTATCTCTTTCACTAACTTCGTTCGTTCACAATGTACGAGAAGAATAAAATACATTTTGTCAATTTCACTGAGTAATTATGGTTTTTAGGAATATTATTCAAATAATCAATTTTCATTAATTCAAATGGATCAATTTTACTTAAATGCTTTAGAATTTTACTTAAGTTTATCAATATTTGTTAGAGAAATTTTGACGTTCAAAATAATTAAACATATTCAGATGATTGGTCAAAAACCTGAGTAGCTTATTCTGATTAAATATGCGAGTCTCGTACTATTTGTACAACTGTTTACCACAAAGTTAAAAAATAAGTTTTCATATTTTCTTCATATTGTATTGGTGGTTACATTTATAAATATAGAAAAGTTACAGGTTTTACGTAATTTTTATAATTAATTTAACAATTATTTAATATCAAAATATTAAATCCATGGTAAAAATTTTAACTGCGTCCAAGTCATGTGCTTTACTAAATATTTGAAATTTTATATATTGCGTATATTAAACGTTTATTCTAAAATCTATGTATTTACATGCAACTACGTGAAATTTTTTATAGTATGATAGTTCCCTAATATACATTGATAACAATGATCTGTTGAAGTAAGTGAAGTACCATTTTACTTTCATTTGAATAGATTCTACTTACTGTAATAGATTAATAACCAAAAAAGTAGAAACATAAATTTTTATAATTTTTTATATATCAAAAACTATTTAACTAAAAAATATTAGTATTTAAATTTAATTTTAAAATAGATAAAACGAAACTTGTGCAATTTAAAGTTATGGGTTTTTTAATGAGCTAAAATAATTTTAAAAAACAAGAAAAATATAAATGCCTTAAATACTTTAAAAATTAATTGACCTGTTATTCTACAATATACATTTCCTTTCAAACGAAATGTTTTGATTCCAATTTTCCATGATTTCAGTAAGAATTTTCTATAACAATTTATTTAAAAGCTGAATTTTTAAAGTAAATCAAATGCTTTCTGAAAAACTTAATTCAATCAAAATAACCTATAACTTGACCAAAATTGAATATGAGATTGAATGGACGTGGCTTTCTTCACAATTTTATGTATAAAAATGAATTTCGAAATTAGGAAAATACCTGAACTAAAGAACGATGGTTATGTAAAAAATTCTTTACTGTAAATTATAGAAAAATAAAATTACTTTAATATTCGTTTTGTGAGTGTTAACAAAATTAATGTTATACTTTGAAAAGTCCAAAAAAATTGATTTCTTGAAATAAAAAAATTAATAAAAAATTACAGTTTGCATACAGGCCAGAAGAACATTTTGATTAATAATCATTTAAAAGTTGAATTTATTTTAATCTTTTGGAAAATTTCTTTTGTGAGGAATAAATCTTTAAGATTATTTTCTTTTTATAATTATTTGTAAATGTAGTTTATCCATGAATTTTCTTTAAATTTTATATTTATTTTTTATTTCGTTTTCAATGTTGTATAATATTTAGAAAAAACTTATAAAAATGTGAATCTAATTTATTTAAATTTCTGCACAATCTTAAACAATACAGAGGTAAACAATTTTTCAATAACAGTAACATTACATTGTACAAGAAATCCCTCATTACACAAAGATTGTTTTCCATTTGAGATTTTAATATGTATGAGAAATAAAAGATAAATCCTTGTTTATTTTCATTGCAGTGTACGTAAAGTTTTGTTGTCTGGTAAAGAGCTGCGAGTCATCAGGTGAATTCGACGGATTAGACGGGTCCATATCTCTTGATTCCTTTTTGTTTTCTTTCTCATATTCCAAAATATATATATAGCAATAGTATAAGCAAGACCATCTTTTGAAATCTCTTTAGTGGATAACGCCAAGTCACGTTAAGCAATGAAAAGGGCCATCGTAGAAAATGGCGTAAAAAAGAAGAGAGAGGAAAAGGGAGAGACAAGCGCCGATAGAGAAAGAGAGAATTGCTTGCTTGGTTGTTCTTTTAGTGTAGCTTTTTGGGGTTCTTTATGCTGACATAAATATCGCTTATGTTAGCGTCGCGCCGCCGTTTTGGTAACCCGTCGAGCATTGTTGCTTTGAAAAAGAGCTGAAGCTGGCGCTCGCAAGCAGCTTCGCTCGTGCACACTCGTTTGTGTACCCAAAACATATAAGGCATCCCTTAGCTTTTTTTTCATGTGTACCCTGTAAACATAGAGGATCGCTTATATATATATATGTACAAGACTAAGCCACGTGCTCTCTTGATCCTTTATACTCAATGTATACTGACGACGCCAGCTTGTGTTGTATTGCTCTCTTCTTCTTTTTTTACCCCCGCGTGACTTCGATCTCCCCTATGGATTTGCGCAACCAAAGCGAGAACTAGCAAAACCCCTTGCGTATCTTGTATGGTAAACCAAGTTGTGTATATGTGTTTTTGGTACATATATGTATGGCTTGCACGATCTGTTCTATTGGATGAAGAACCATCCTTAACTCTTGTGTTTCGAGTCTTGATCGCTTCCGCTTACGCATTTCAAATCCCGTCATATTACTATATGCATAACATTAGTACTATTGTCTTTAATAAATCAAAATATTGCGTTATAAAAATTTAATTCGACTTTTCATTCTATTGAATCCTTTTTTTTAAAAAGCAAAATCTTAATTTCATCGTATTTAAGATTTTTTGCAATATTTAGATCTAAGTAAGTTTTCACATCAAAAAAGTATCGCTTAATATGCAAAACATGTATTAAATTGAATTTTTACGAAAATGTAATTTATTTGATTTTCGTAGCAAACCACAGATATGTATGGGAACTTTTCTTACTCTTCTTTTTGCCATCTTAAGCTGCCGTTTTTTCAACCGTTCCCAAGAGAACCATAATTTAATTTTTCAATTTATATTTTTTGAGCTTTCCACGTTATAGCTAAAGTTTTCTTCTTTTTCATTAAAACCCAAATTTCTTTTGTACTGTATATACTCTTTTCGAGTGTTTTTTTATACATAACAAAAAATAGAAATAAACATGAAACGTGGCTTTAATTTGAACCCTTATTCATTTGATGGAAGTTTATTTTTTTATAAAAAATAATTAGTTTTGGGATATATTTGCTTCTGTTTAAAATTTTATTGGTTATAAGTATATAATTTATAAATTACCAATGTACGTACAAGCATTTTTCTTGAAACTTTTCTGAGCATGAAATCAATCATGAATAAAATTCATATAAATATATACTATTTCCAAAGAATTCGTTTATTGAGAAAATTAGCTTTTATATCTAATATATTTTATATTATTTTTACATACATAATTTAAAATAAATTATTGAACAATAAGGTTTCTACACCCTATTCAATTTTTAATTCTTTTTTACTTAAATTTTGTCCTACTGGCTAAATCTTTTCTATTTATTATTTTTGTTTATGAAAAATATCTGTTAAAAATATAATTTTCAGATGTATTTTGTTCTTAACTTATTTTATAATTGAAGAAATGCAAATAATAGGGAAGAATGTTTTGATAGATATACTTTAAGATTAATTATTTCTTTTTGTTTTTTTTGCTGGCATTAACATAATTAAAAATAGTTTTATTATTTAAGAAAAAACAAACTCTCTATTTTTATTATTAATTATTATTTTAGTAAATTTATTACTTAATGTTTTTTCATCAGTAATGTTTATTTATAATACCGTAGTCCTCTATAAAAAATAATATCGACTCAAACGTTAACTTTAAATGAACGCAAAATTATCTATTTATTATTATACATTAAAATTTATTACTCGAAAAGTTAAAGTCACTTATTAAATGTAAGATTATAAGAATATAAAAATGAATTAAGAGTCCGCTGTATCTCTGTCCTTTTCTAATTAAAAAATTGACTTTTTTTCCAAAATTAGCAACAAGAGGCAAAAATAAAGAGATGGTTTCGATGTGTTTAATAAAATGTAATATTTTCTTTGATTAGTATGAATTAATTTTATTGCTTCGTTTTTAAGAAAAGTTGGAATAACTTAAAAAATTAGAAATTAGTGTCAAATGATGGGATTTTCAAGTTATTCCAACTTTTCTTGAAAATAAAGCAATGGAATTAAATTATTCTTATCAGAGAAAATATTGCTTTCTATTACACGAATCGAAACCATCTCTTTATTTCTGCCTGAAGCTATTAGTTTTTATAAAAAATAAATTTTAAATAGATTCGGTAAAACAGGTAACTGTGTCGGTATACAGCTGACTCTTAATCTGAAAAAAATGTAAAAACTGCTCAGAAATATTAACAATATTCAATTTTTTATTAGACAAATGAAAAAATTGTATATTGATATTTTTTCAAAAAAGATAATCAGGCGAATATTCACGCTTGTCATTACAACAACGATACTCGCGTCTGTAGTTCCAGCATTCATTATAGTAAAATATCTATTTCAAAGGGGAATACTCGTTTGTCATACAGGCGTTATTGATGGGCTGCTATGGAAATCGAGTCTAGCGGCTGACCGCCATCGACGATCTTCCATATTCACATAGAGTCTATTTTTTTATGTAACCAACTGTATGAGCATCTACCCCCTACGTCATATCCGCTGTTAACGTAAATATAATGCTTACTACTGCCTTCTTATATTTTCCCCTACTAAAGTCTTTAGTTTAACAATAGAGTTTTCATTTTTCTTTTAAAGGGTAAGGCTTTCTTAGTTTTTTTTTCGATATTTTTCCTCTTCATTTTTTCACTGTCTTCTTCTCCCATCGTTTCGGTTCACTTCTTTCGTTGGAGTGCAGAATTCACTTTGACGCTGTCGTCATCGTCCTTCGGAATATTAGAGGTAATGGAGCATACAGCCGAAAGAACCCAGTGAAGCTTTCGTCACGGGCTATTTTGTCACCCGCGCTTGAACGATGACGTTATTTATGTCCTCCTTAAAGCAAACGCACGCGTGTACGAAAAGCTTCATTTTTTTATTCTCGTTTAATGCTCACTTTTTTTCTCTTCATTTATTTCTCACTCTATCCATGCTAGGCAATATAATGAACCGACAGAATAAAATTATATCGTAATAACCTCAAGGTTATGAAGACTCGATTCATTTTTTTATTTCCATAGTCTAGTAATATTTGCTTTTGGCCCCATTTTTTTAGGCGCTCAGAAATTTCTAAAAACGGAAAAAAATCCTCGAGGATTTATATTCTATTATCTAGACATTTTCGAACTGGTCCAGAACTACGGCATTTCATAAAACTTTCTGATATATAGGTTTTGTCTGTTTGTTTTTTTGGTTGTTATAATCCTCCCCGCAGTAGTATTCCGACGTTAAAAAGAGCTTTTTCTTCTTATGTGTCATATACGCTCCATACACGCAGTGAAGTTGGACAATATATTTGTTTTTTTTTTTATTTTTCCTCTATCTCGGGGAACTTAGTCTTTGTATAAATATGCTTGCCCGATCCCTCGCGTACGTCGTAAGACTATATATTATATTGAGTGCTGGGAATTGTGGACAAGTGAATCTTCAGATTTTGCTTGGATGTTTTATGTTGTTTTATTAAGGTTTACCATATCGTAAAAAATGCTTTTGATTGGATATTAGTTATACTTTAGTTTCTTTTCTTTTTATAATGAAAAACTTTGGAATATTTATTCATTTATTTATTAATAATAATATTTTATTAATTACTAATTTAACTCTAAGAAATTATGGAAAAATTTTGGATTATGTCATTTTATAGATAAGTGAATAATAAAAACATAATTTAAAAATGAATTTTTAAAAAATTTATTTCTAGCAAGTTATTTTAATAAATAATTTTCTAGTCTTTTATCGCTTACATTAGGATAAATAATTCTTCAAAATATTCTAATACATTAGGTTCACCTAACAACAATCAATTATAAATAACTTAAAGTGTCTTAAAAGTATACCGAAAAGAAAGTATCTTGATATTGTATTTTATCATACCATTATGAGATTCCAGAGACTTCAATAGTTGATGATACCGCATATGTGGGAAAAGGGCTGTTGAACGATGTAAGTAGCGCAAAAAGAATAAGAGAAATATGTGATAAAGGCAAAGTACGACATCGATCTTCATCCATCAGTAGCGGGTGTAAACGTATAGGGCTGCTTTGCACGCCTTTTTACGAGACTCCGCAAGCTAAAAGCAGATTTTGATTGGTTTAACCATTTATTTGAAATCCATTCGCCCTAAAAATAATTTCGACCCTTTCTATATCAATTTCTTACGTTTGAGTAAACTGTTTTTAATTTAATGTTTCGACACGTCTTATGGAAATCGCATATTAAATTAAGGATTCATTAAAATTAAAGTATCTATGATATATTGAATAACTTTATTGATTATTGTTAATAAAAATACTATATAACAGCTGTTACATTTGTACTTATGATCAAATTTATTTGTGCTTCTATAATGGTTAAATATTATTCATTCAGAAATTATTTTTCAATAATTTATATTGTATTTGAATTATTAAATGATATTGCGAATAATCTAACTTTAAAAACTACGATAAAAAAATCTTTCTTTAAGAAAAAATTCTAATTATTAAAAATTTTTAAATTTTATAAGTGGAAAATTAAAAAAATTTTAATTATTTGAAATTGAATTTATAAAAAAATAGATTAAAAAAATAGCATTTCAATAACTTTATGAAGAAATGATCTATAAAATTATTGTTGATAATATGAGTTCTCTAATAAGCAATGCAATATATATGTTGCATGTGACTATCTAGTTTATTTATTTTTTTGTGCAGACATAATTCACAAGGCATGAAGTGTAGCACTTATTTGTGCGCGAGAAAAACATAAAGCCTTGTTTCATACACAGTATCAGTGCAATGAAGAGTATATCGTTTGCGTGCATGGTACAAAGGCAAAAGTTAGCGCGTATGTAGAGATCATTAATTTCTAAAGGACAAAACGTTCGTCCAGTATTATATACGTATATACTAGCTATTGCGTGAGAGAGACACGCCTCCATTGCAATGAGAGAATGTATAAGGCATAAATGCTTTTTGGCAGTGACTCGTATTTGCCTTTGGTATTTTAACAGAGGGTGTGTACATATACACAAGCAAAAGAGAACGCGAGCAGAAATAAAGCAATGGCAATATTGATGACGATCGCGAAAAAGAGAGAAAGTCATTCGTTCTATTGTCATCGGACACGTGTCATAAGCGTACGTTCAAAACTATCTGTATCTCTATATACGCTAAGAGAAAAAAAGACACCAGCAAAACTACCAAGGCTACATTCTCTGACTGTTATATAAAGCTTTACAATAAAGAGTTTAGATCATATATATATACTTCTTTTATTTTTTTCTATCCCAAACCATTTCAGATAAAGCTCAAATTAATTGATCACGCGTGATCTGGCATCTAGTGCAACCCTTCATATACATGGGTTTGACTCTTTTCATTTCTCTCTCTCTCTCTCTCTTTCTTTTTTCTTTTGCAAGCTTGTATATATATTGTGACTCTTGGTTGTACACATAACTCGCATATAATATATATGCCTCACTCCTTCTTGTTTTGCCCCACATATCGCTATGGCTTTGTTCCTTTTATTTTATTATTTTTTTTTCTTTTCTTGCCTTCCCTTTCCTATTGTTTGCTTCTTATGGAAATATATAATCAAATTATTTTTTTTTTAAATCTTTATCCAAAAATTGAAAATCAAAACAAAAAATAATTATATTATTCAATATTAAATTTTAGAAATTCATTGTGCGAAATAACATTTGATTTGTGTAATCATTGGTAAAATACTTGAAAAAAATAAAAATAAATAAAAGATTAAAATAATTTCTAAAAAAAGTTTAAATTATATCGAATAAATTTGATTTTCTACTTTGGAATAATTGTAATGAGACTATTAGGTTACTTTTGACTGTAATAAATTAGCAATATTTATTTATAAGGTGTAAATCGTATGAAGTAGGGTGCTTTGATGTCATAATGAATTCATTTCTCATTTGTGTGTTGTTTCTATATATCGTGCGCAATCTTTGCCTTCTCACACTTTGAAATCACGTGCCCGAGAACACGCGGAAGTATATACGCGTGTGACTGGTACAAAGAGAGTCATATAATCGACACTTTCATTCCGCATCGATGAATTCGACTTTATTTAACAACCGGCAAGCTTAATCTCCGATTGGCTCTATTTACGCTACGTACGCACGTGTGCTTCGAGAGATCTTTCCTCGTTTGCGCAACTTCATTTGCTCCTACGACAATAGCTATATTTCCATGTATATATAAGGCCCTTATAGCTCAATATGAGAGTTTGTCTTTAGAGTGCAATTTGAATCATGTAAAAACTCTTTAATACTAAATTATACGTGATGATGGATATATTTCTGATTTTACGTTATATTCCTTTTATACGGGTAAAAATTTTATAAATTCAAGTGATAATAATATTTATTAATTAGAAATAATTTGAAACTCTTTATACATATATGATCTAATAATTTTTTATGAAACTTTTTAGTTTTTTTAATACTGGTTTTATCAGCCATTAATACTTTAAAGTTATCACTCATGCTGCTTATTTTTAGCAATTATATGAGCATGTCTCTGGAAATTTTAAACTTTGTAAGGCCGTACAATAATACATTTATAATACAATATTAGGACATGCGATAGTGCAAAACAAAAGAGAAAAATCTTCTCCTTTATGTTACTCTAACAAGTCGAGTCATATATATACGTTAATATCTCTTATTTATATCATAATTTACTGAAATTCAAAAAATCAGTGTGAGGCTTTTAATTTATAATTTTTTGCAAAAGCCATCACTTTTTTAGCTAATCAAATAATTGGCGGGGCATTTTTTCTAATAGTCACGGGCATTTAAACTATATGAAAAAAGCAAATTTAAGTTCATGCATTCCGCTAGCAATGCACAAAAAATATTTGTTCATGTGAGGCAATATTTTTGCAGAATAAAATAAATATTACTTTTTCTAACATAACTTTTTTAGTTAATTTTTTTACTCAATGAAATTTAAGTATTGTGTTGCGTACTTGACGCTCAAAATAATGCTACCAGAACGAAGAGCGTGTCTATTTTTTAACAAGTTTTTTTACAAACTTTAGAAAATCAGTGCATCACGTGGACTCGTGAGTAAATATTTTTCTTTTGAATGGCACATTGCGAACTTGACCAATACTGCACTTTTACATATAGAAACTCAATGTATTCAACATAAACTTTTGGAAAATTAAATTTGATAAAGTAATTTTAGAATTCATTTATTTTAGAATTCATTCAATTCACAATTTTCAATTTAGTTAGTTAATTAGCTTATACAGATTTACGTGTAAATACGCGTCAAAAAAGTAGTCATTTTCTAAAATGAGCAACCATATTTTTTTATATATTTAAAAGTTACAAAATCAGGATAACATAAGTTTCAAATGCATGTCTCAAAATTATTTTCATTTTTTTATTATTGACAAAAATTTAAATTTTCAGAAATTAGTCCATATACTTTTGCTCTTAGTATTGCTTTTACAGTTATTGTATTTAATTTATTATACAACTCATGTTATTTTTCTTATACTCGTTTATAAAAATTCGTGCTTTTAATACATTATGAATAAATTATGAAAGTTAACATGAGTGATAACATGTAAATCATTAAAATTGTAATTAGAATTTTCCATAAGTTACATTGTTGAGAGCGTGGCAGTGTAACGGATAAGGCTCTTGCTTTCCATACTGGAGGGTAAGGATTCGAGTCCCGGCCAGGTACCTCTGATTTTTTTTTTAAAGAAAATTAGCATACGTGCCATTTATATCGCGAATCTTAAAAATTTGACCTTATGGGTATCAGTTGATTGTTGGTCTCAGAAGTGGCTGACCATCTATCGGTCGTCAAAGTTTTGGCTATGGAGTGTCAGACGGTCTAGCTTGGTGTGATATGTTAAACAGGTACCGGGTTAGATTCTCTTTGATGTCATCATATTAAAAAAGTTAATTATATAGAGGACAATACCCTTATATTTAACAAAGAAAGAAAAAAATTACATTGTTACATAAAAGGTTAATAAATATAAAAAACAACTATAATTTTGTTTATAAAGTTGTAGAAAGAAATTAAGTAATTAAAAATATAGGTGATTTTATTTGTTTTTTTTTCAAATGACCTGTTAGAAGAGGTTGGTAATAGATTTCATCTTCCAATTATTTCATTTATTATGCTGATATAATTAAAGTTAAGTCTGAAGAACCATGTTTGACGATTAACCTAAATTTATTTATTATATATTTAATATGTTGCGAAATAATGAAGTTAATTCATAATTAGTAAAATTTTTGTTGTAAATTAGTCTTGTTGAAATTTATGGAAATATTAATAAATTAAAAAAAATAAATATATGGAATATATGAGGAATCCATATTGCATGTCTTCAAGCTTCCTCTTTAGAATTTGAGTGTGTAAAATTTAATTGCAGTAAAAAACTCGGTAGTACAAACATTTTTATAAAAAATAATCAAAATATTGACATTTATAAAATATAGCCATCTACTTGATAAAATTTAAGATGGAATTGGATCAATATGAGTTGAAAAGTTACCCACAGGATCAAATGTGATTGCATATCTTTTATAAATTGTAGTCTATTCAACAATATTTTATTTAAGACGTGCTTAAAGGCCCAAAAAATTCGGAATTTTCCAAATAACATGATTCTGCTTTTATATTCATTGAAAGATAAACCATTTGAAGATAAAAATTCAAAGATATCGTCTAAATTTCTGTGGAAGTATTTTGTGGAAGTCTTATATTAAGTCAAGTAAAGAAAAGCTATTAAATTAAATTTATTTGCTGAAAAATTTGCAAATTATAATTAAAGTATATTTTATATATCATACCTAATAAAAAATATACTTTAGGTTAAGATATAATTGTTTTTGATTTGAAAGTTTCAACAAACTTTCTAGTCTTATAATATTCTCATATATTTATTGATAATAAGTAATAATTTGAGTAAATCAATAAAAAATTTTAATTATTGATTTTTAATCTAATGTAGTATACTTATAATTTAAGTAAAAATTTTGTGTAATCATGCACCATGTACGTTGGCCTTTGAACGTATTGCCTCAATAAAAATGAAACTACAAAAACTCATTTGTGTGATCGAGATGAGCTTCATGCGCTTTTCATGTAAAAAGCCATCGCGATAGAATTCATATTCAACTTGTATCAAAGTTGTTAGAAAAATAATCAAAGTTTCCGCCACGTGATGGGGTACTTGCCACGTTCTACAACTCTACGGCAATCCAAAAGTTATGAGGATGAGGCGAATGAAAAAAAAAGTATAAAGTCGCATCGAGGAAAGAGGAAACAGAGTAGAAGACTTTTTCTTTTATTTTCTCTTACTAGTAAAGTTGAGACGCTAAATAAAAAGCTGGGTCCAAGGATTTCTGAAAGCAATATATTAGGATGTGCGAAATATAGATAAAATAAATGAAAGAGCGAGGGAGAGAAAAAATATGAAGAGAAGAAAGTAAGAGAGATATATATGTAAGGGAATGCGCGAGTTCATTACTTTTGACAATTATGCGTTAATTTGCACCTAGCGATACTTCAAACGTTTTTATTCATTGCGCGTCGAAGCGAGTTACGGGAAAACGAAGTGCCTTTTACAGAAGAACTGTAGCTCAGTAGCTTCCCTATAGGAACCCCTTTTTCTCGCTCGTCCAGCTTTACTTTTTAGGTTGAATATTGCTTGCTCGTATATATATATATAGCTGTACACATTACTGGTGTATTAAAAAAGAAGAAAAAAAAGTAGAAGAAGCATAGCAAAAGTTGGCTTTTCGCTAAACTTGCTCTAGCGACCGATTACTTTTCCACTTTTATATATATTTTCCCGCGTCTTTCTTTCTTTCTCTCTTTTACTCTTTCTCTGTTTCATTCTAACAGAGCTTCAAAAGTTTCATCAAAGAGCTTCGAATATGATAATCCTAGGAGTCTCGCTGAATATGTAACGAGCAAGTGTAGCTTCACTGTGATTACTTTCGTCTACTTTTTTCCTTTTATTTTAACCTTCCATGCACTGCTTTTTTCTTTCTCCTTCTTTTTCACACCAGAAAATATATATATCTACAAGTTTGGGCTTTCGCCTTGCACTGATTTTTTCTTTTTCAAGCTTTTGCAGTATCATGTAATCAACAGAATTAATGATGTCCATGGATATGTATATATTAGTCAAACAGTTAGGTCACTCGTGCTTTACACTCGAAAGCAGAGCTGAGCTCTGATGAGGAACACAAACTGCTTCAAATATATATATATATATATATATATATATATATATATCCGCGAGTGTGTAATTAGTTTACTCCTGATTTCGTATAATCATGAAACGCGTTTAGTTAGCATTGCAACGCATTAACGTATTCATTAAGAGAATACAAAATCGAAAGAATTTTATTTTTTCACGTTTCTTTATATATTCATTAAAATTATAATTCTTTTTATTTCTCTTACTAGTGAAGATTATTTCTTGATAAAAATATTTAATAAAAATTCCTTTTTTATATATTTTTGGCAATTTTTCTGAAAACAATAAAAAGAAATGTTTAAAAAACAAGTAATTAATTATAAAGATTAAAATTTTCTTTGTTTTGGGCATAATAGTTTGAACAAACAACAAAATCCATTATCACTATAGTGTTAATAAAAAAAAGAAAAAAGTACAGGACACGCACAAAAAAAGAGAAAAGAATCCTATAATCCTGTTGCTCAGATCATATGTAATTGCTGCGAATGCACCCTGGAGCCATTGGTAGAGACATACACACAAAAAAAGCAGAAAAAAAATCGGATTTCAGTATTGAACAACGGTGACATTAGATTGTAGAGAAAAAAGGCGCGATAAATACAGGCAAAAATAGGGAAGAAACAAACGTGCATCACGTAATCTTTTCCAAAAGGAGGAGTTTAGTCTATGTTTTTGAGTGTGTAAAAACGTAACAGATTGGAAACCGCATTGAGTTGGATATAAACGCGCAAAACAGCAGATAAAGGAACGTTCGCGCGTTTGTAATTTTCTAGTATAGAGTGTATTAACGTCGAAATACAGGGTGGACGGGAGCAATAGCGCTATTAACTAATGCCACCCCTATAACGTTAGTTTAGGTTTGTGCTTTATGCCATACGCGCACTGTTGCTGCTGCTATAAACCTATTCTATATAGGGCCATGATAGGAACACGCGTCTCTATGCTATAGCGAACGGGACAGTTTAAGCCTTGATATATCACCCGACGACACTCCCAACTTCTGTCGCTTGTTTCGCGAGCTTCTCTTTCTCTCTCTTTTAGTTTTTTTCTCTCTTTTTATGCAGCCGCTATGTTGTCGCCTGCTCGCTTCACCAAGCTGACCATATGTCCACATTGCAAGAGATCGTATAGTCCCAAAACTTCAACCGCGATTGTTATGTGTGTATGCAGGACTTTACACTTTGCAACGACGACCTACTTGCAAATTAACGACTCTTTTTTTTCTTTTCTTTTTCTCTACTCTTGTTGTAGGTTTAATTTTACTTCGTTTGTTTCGTTAATGAATGCCACTTTTATTTGGACTTTTCTTTTACTTTGTTAACGGAGTTGCTTGTTTTATTACTCGAGGGGGAGATACGTACTTTTTATAAGGAAAGCTTAGATAAAAGGGATAAGTTAAGAAAAAAAATTTCCATTTACAATTACGTTAATGAATTGTTTTATATATTATTAAGTATTCTTTAAAGAATCGATTATATTTAATTATTGTTATATGATTATATTAAATATTTATTTATATAAAATATGAGCAACATTCAGTATTTTAATTTTTTAACCGATGAAATACTAATGCAAATTTTGAAATTATTTTATGTTAAAATTTATGATATTTTTGTTTAAACTTTCAATAGACCTACACTGTAAAAATTTTTTTGTAATTTTAACACACATAAGTGTTACAAATGAAATAAAAATTTTTTTGTCTTTAAATTTACAAATAATTTTTGTGTATATTTAAAAGTAAAAATTTTAACAGAAAAACTTATGAATAATAAAAAGTGGAAATTTATATAAAAAGAAGATTATTTCTGTTAAAATAGAAAGATTTTAACAAAGTTAAGATAGCAAGCACACTGCAAATGTTGATTGTACAAAAAATTTTGTGTTGATTTTAAAAGTACAGAAAAATTTTAGTTATAAAAAATTTGACGAATTAAAAAAATTTTTTTACAATGTAGAAATTATTGAATTATATATTCTGTAATCATAAAAATAACTTATGATTAAATTCTGTTTAACACTTTAGTGTTTAAATTTTTCATGTTTTTAAAAAATTTTGTAAAATTTTCAATTAAAATTAAGATGAAAATGAAAAGTTTTTTGGGTACTACAGGTTTTATGTCTATAATATGTTAAAAAAAATTTTATTTTCCAAAGTTGATTCATAAAAAATTAATAAAAGAAAAGTAAAGATAGATGTATTAAAATAATGGGAGAAATAAAAGCATTAAAAATAATAAAATGTAGCTAATATTACGGTTTGGAATAATCAGATTGATTCAATAAGACTTTTTGAAAGATCGTAATAAGTTGTTAGTGCACTTACGCATATACATGTGGACAAATTTGAACAGCAGGGGAGAGGAAGAAAGGTATATATGTTCATCGAGGGGTAGTAAATTTTAACAATGAGTTTTAGTAAAGTGCCACACACGAATTTATTCCATTTTCTCGCGTACGTAACAAATGATGCCACATGTTCTCATCTTGACTTTGGCTATACTATATACCAATAGGGGTTGAGAGACAATTTTACAAAACTGACTGCTATATATTTGCGTTAGTTAAGGGCATACAATAAGAAATGAAAGACGTTCTATTGAGCTAACAGTCGCTAAGGGACCATTCACTTCAAAAGAGTGTAATGTCCGTCTGCACGGCACATTCGTGGTCGCGCTCAATTAACTATTTAATGATACCTTATGCCTTCCTATTTAACCTTATCTAAGATATCTAATTGCTTCTTCTTCACATCTTCTTACATACTTTTCTCTTCAAAATAAAATAGGATTCAATATAATAATATCAAATTTATCATAATTATTTTATTGCCTAAATAATATTGAAAAAATTTATGCTTTCATTTTTTATATTTAATATTAATTATGATAATTAAACTTTTAATCAATTTTTATTAAGAATACAACGAATAAAGTTTGCATATATTATAGTTAAATAACACTTGATATTGTTATTTATATTGATAATAAAATAAAAATAAATTTTTACAAATGTTAATCATCGCTACATTAGTTAAATGTTTATTTATGGTTCGCTATGTAACTATTAATTAATTTTTTATTTCAAATTAACATTCGTAATTATCAAATTCTTTGCATATCGAGCAAGAAAAAAATATATTTGTTGAAGAATATATTTTTTTATTTTCGGGTTTAGCAATTAAGGCCGTCTATTGGAAGCTTACAGAAGTTTCAATAGATTACTTTCATGGAATTTTTGCAAAAAATTGTTCATATGCAGTTTTTAACTGATCATATAGATAATAAAAGCAATGTTTGAGTAATTCATTGATTTTTTTGTCCAAAAATTCTATTAAAAACTTTTTCACTATAAATTTATGCATTTAAAAAAATTTTTTGTAATTTGATAAAAAAATTTTTTTTTGTTGAAAACTAGTTTTTATATTTTACACATAGGTATGTAAAATTAATATAAAGTTATGTAATTTAAATTATAAAATATAAGTCTTAATATAATAAAATAGCTAATAAAATTATTTTATATGTTATAAAATATTGAATTACGGAGGAATCAATAATTACTTTTTCGGTCGTCTGACGGATTTGAAGCCTTACGTTGCTTTTATAATTTGACTTTATACAGACTTGCATATATTATTTTAATAATTTTATTATTATAAAATATAAATGTGAATAATAAATTTTTCTATTCAATATGAATAAAATTGAATTATTTAAATATTCCAAATTATTTATATCGATTTCGTTTTAACCTTTAGAGGACGTAGATTTGGGTTTACTGTTTTCTCTCACTTTTCTATAGAAATCGAGTTTTTGTGATGTCTCACATCTCAAAACTAACACATGTAAAGGATCGATCATGGGCATGGCCCGTATAGGGGCCATCCCGTCCTCTAAAGGTTAATGTCTTAATAATGAAAAATTAATCACATTGAAGATTTAAAATGTTTCGCTTTTCTCAGTCATCATTTTTTACAGGTGAATTATTTTATTATTAGCCTAGACACAGAAATATTAGAAATTGAATTTTTATTGTTATATCAAATATCCCTAAAGCATTTTATAATACTATAAGTTTAAAAAAAAATGTGTAAATAATAAATGTGTGAAAATAAAATATATTTTTTGGTATACATACGAAAACAGATTGAAGCAATTTCTCAAAACGCTAGCATGAATGTATGACTATAGTATGCTACGAGAAAATAATTGAATAACGCGGCATCCTTTTTAGAAAAAGTCTAAAGAATATGTCATAGAATACCTACTCAATGTCAAGCCACCGCGAAAAAAAGAAAGAAAAAACAGGTGTCAGTTATGCTCGTCTCGTTTACTCGAAGAAAAATAAGAAGAAAAAGAAACGCGCAGAGATGTGATAAAGATGCTGCTGGTGTTGCTTTCTTTTCGTTTAACGCTCGTGCGTGCCAATAATAAAAGAACCGATATGTATGTATGTGTGTATAAAAGAAAAAAAAAACATAAGATTAACATGGTCAGTGGCACGGCGCCGTCGGTGGCACAGCAAAGGCATGTAGTATAATAAAGTATATAAAAGGGGAGACAGCAATGAATACCAGCATGCTATTTATCGCCATCAGTTTCGGTTCTTTATGTACACACCGGCAGTTCAAAAAATTTCCTTTTCTTATTCACGCAACCGAGGCACACTTTTCACCTGAAATATCTTTTTCGAAGATGTTTAACGCTTCGTTTCATTTGAACAAGACGTGCTCTTCTGTACGTCCGAATATGTCTAGTTAAAAATGAGAAACGTATTTTAGTTTTTTTCATATTTTTTAAATTAATAAGGACTTTCCAGAGTGATTTAAGACATGACATTTTTTTTTGCTTTTTCATCAAACTTTAATTATGAAGAATTTTATGTCTTTATTTATTAATGTGTGCGTTCGTGTAATACGATCATCAAAAAGTCCGAAATCTGTTATAATTTTAAATTGTAATACTTATATGTTCTTTACATTAGACATTTTATAAGTGTAAACCTGTAAATATAGTTATATTTTTTCTAATAATAATAATTTTAAAAATAGAATGCCATGTGATTCCGAATATTTTAATTAAAAAAAGATGCACCTTTTATTGTTTTGATTTTCCGTTCTAATCATCATGTACAGTTTTGACATTTTTGAGAATAATTTCATTTAAAAATTAATAAATAGCTCTCTTATCAATTTTCCATTCATAAAAAATTGGATAATTTGAAACGTTAATTTTGAATTAGAAATAAACTAACATTATTTATTTTATCCATAACGTCAAGTGCTACTATAAGATATAAAGTCAAAAAAGTTATAAATTATAGTAACTTCCAGCCTATTACTTGGAAAATTGATTTTTTATATTGGTTATTAACAATCTGGTGAATATTAATGGTTTATGTATCAATAAAAACAAGTATGAATTATTTATATGCTGTGAGATCAATTATTTATTTTAATTTCATAAAAAGGATATATTACTGATTAGTAATTAAGTATAAATAAACCTCCCAAACAGTATTAGTTTGTAATAAATGTTTTTGGTCGAGCTAAGAAAGTTAAAAATTTTCATTGTGTGTTATTGGATAAATGATAATAAAAACGTAAGTAAATTTTTACTATTACAATTAATAGTCAAACATATAACTAATTGAGAGACATATTAAATAACTTATGTGAGAGCCGTTATAACCTGTAGCACGGTTTTTATCACTTTCTCATGAGAATTGTGTGTTCTTAAAAAAGAAATAAGACCTATATACACTGTATTAGATGACCTTTTTACATCACTATTAGTCCAGTAGAATTAGCTCGAAAAACCTTGAAATTAGACTTAATTAGTAACAGGCAACTGAAGTGAAAAAAATTTTTTGGATCTAGCTCTTTTCGTTTTTTAATAGGGTATATGAAATTCATAATACTTATAAGGGTCTTCAAGACGAATAGTTTAAGCCCTATTACATTAAATTTCGTTAATAATTTATTTAAATAATCGCAAAAATATAGTCAAAAATCTTTAAATTTTCAATAATTTTTTATTTTATAAAAAAAAGGGCGACATGCTTGTAACTTTGTAAAAAGTTGCCTTCTATTACCCTTAAGTCCCCATAATTTTTTCAGCAAAAAATATTAATTTGTTTATGAGATATTCAATTTGTTCACTCAAAAGAGGTAAAATGTAGAAAGAAATGACCATTGTCATTTATGCTTTTTGACACTTATATTTAGTGAAAATAAAAAGTTTGATTGATTATTATTTTCGCTGTTTAAATGGCGATCGAAAAAAAAAAATTTTTTTCTTAATTGTTTTTTAAATTTATATATGAAAAAATGAAAATATTTAAATGCAACTTTTTTATTCTTGATGCTTAAATTTTAACGCTTTTTTTTAAAAAAAAAACGTTATTCTATGATAATAGGAGCTGAGATAATTTTTTTTTTTTAAATTCGCCATTTGTTTATTTACAAAGATTAAGGAATGAAATTTTAATGACAGATCTTTTAATACTTGAACTTTGATATAAGATCATTTCTGATATTAAAATCAGTTTTTTAAAACCTTAAAAGATTGTTTTTAAGTATGTATAATTTCAATTCTTTTTGAAGAGGGGAGGAAGCGTCATCTTTCGCAAGTACAGAAAAAATTTTTTTGATTACTTCAAATTTGTCTTATGTGAAAAAATTTTCTATATCTCAGTGAAATATTAACCGATTTTGATGTTTCTTTTTTTAATCTGGGGTAGTGCGAGATAATATTAACAGTCGTTATATTTGTTTAATGATATAAATATATTAATTTGTTGTAAACAATAACAAAAAATGTATGCATATTTTTTTTTCATTTTTTATATACTTGTAATGTTTATTTTTATAATCTAATAAATAAGTTTCATTTATTTTATGAAAAAATTAGATTATTATCTTTTCTGGCCTTGAATATTCAACGAATTTAACGTTTATTTTTTTGATCTGGGGTTGTGCGAGATAATATTAAGAACCGTCATTTTTGTTTTATGCAATAAACAAATCAATTAATTATAAATAATAAAAAAAAATTTTTTTATTATTTTTTACATATTATGGTCAATGTCCCAATTGCTACTCGCTGTTAGAAATGAACCTATTACTAACCGCTCAATGTTATTTAGATACGAAAAAAAATTTTTAACAATGAACGGCTAGTAATAGGGTCGTGAGTAGCAATTGGGACATTGACCATATATTTAAAATAAATGTTTATTTATATAATTTAATGAATTTCTTTTATTTTAAAAAAATATTTACAATCTTTTTTTCGTACACATAAACACATATTTGAAAAAATATTACATTTTTTTCGTATTTTCGCAATTAACATACAAAGTTGATTTTAATAAAATTTATTAAATATTTATGATAATTTTATTCGCTTGTTTAATGGCTGATCACAATCTTCATCTACGAAAACATTTCTCGAATCATCACAACATTCATCATTGGAACTATTATCAATTTCAAACGGTAAGTTTGACATATTTTCATTGCTGCTGCAACTATCTTCATCAAACAGAAAATCTTGTACTAATACAGTCTCTTGGTCATCACAAGTTTCCCCGTGACAACCAGAACATAATTTAGAGCATTTTAATACATGTTTTCGACATCCACACCTATTATCATTGCAATTAATCATGAGCAACAAACAAGTAGCTGTAAAAAATAAACTGTTGATACGAATTTTTTTTAAGAATTAGATAAATCAAAATATAATGAACATATTGTAATATGCTTAATTTTATTGTAATATATTCAAAAAGCTATTTTATAAAAAATACTAAATATTTCTTTAATTTTAAAAACTTTTAGGAAAAAAAAACTTTTACAATAAAAATAAATATTTTAAATGAAAAATTTATAATATTTTTTAACAAACATATCATGCAATTTATAATTAAATTAAGATTCATTAAGTTATTAAAAAAAATTTTTTAGTAATAAACACAAAAATAAAAGAAACTTATTTTTTACTCCCAAATTTATTGTATATTAACGAAATTGCAGAATGAACTGAACAATAACTTTTATTTAAAAAAGTAAAATATACACTATTATATTCAGAATGATTTTATTTCAGAACTATATGTAGAAACTTTGTATAATCAAAAGAAAACGCGTCCAATGATGTGACCTGTGCCACACACGTTAGTTTACTGAGTGCAACGGACGCTCGAAATAAAATTGAACCCGCAATTTCATAATGACCTTGCTCTTGGGTTTCTTTTATACTTACGAATTTAAATAAATTTTATTTACTTGAAATAATAAAATTATAAATATAATATTTTCTTAATCTTATTATTATTTTAAGTAATAAATAATACTTTTAATACAAAATTGAATAAATAATTGAAATTAGAATAAAAATTGCAATAAATTTCTTTTTCAAGTGTAGTTAATAATGTTTTAGTAAAAAGTTTTGAATAGTTAAGAAAAATATAAGTACATATATATATATATATCAGTAACAATTCAACGAACTTATATCTTAACAATCAAGAAGAAATAAAACATACAATAAAATACTTACGAATTGAAAGTTTGAGCGTAAAGCATGGTTCAACGAACTCATACAATAACACACGCACTTTAATTATACTTCTCTTCTTTTAACGAACATAACATAGAAATACTTTACAACGAAATAGAAATACTTTTTAATTCTTTATAAAATAAATATTCATATTAGGTATAAATGACTATTAAAATAATAATAATAATAATAAAAATAAAACTATTTTAAAAGTAAAAATGCTGAAAGGCATTTAAAAATAATGTGAAGGCTTTCATGATAAGAGATATGTTTTTATTAATAATATTGTTTAAAAAAGAAAATAATTAAATTTTTTAGAGAAAAAGATATTATGTTTCATAAAATTATTAATACAAACGTTCCATTAATGTAAAATATGAAATAAATTATTTTTTTCATATATATTGTTTATAATAAATTAATTTGTTTTGTTAAATAAAACGAAAATGACGATACTTAATATTATCTCGCACAACCCCAGATCAAAAAAATAAACGTTAAATTCGTTGAATATTCAAGGTCAGAAACTCTTTTTTAATAATGTCAGGATTTTTATGATAAGAGCAATGTTTGTATTAATTATTAGCGTGTAAAAAAGATAATAATCTAATTTTTTCATAAAATAAATGAAACTTATTTATTAGATTATAAAAATAAACATTACAAGTATATAAAAAATGAAAAAAAAATATGCATACTTTTTTTGTTATTGTTTATAACAAATTAATATATTTATATCATTAAACAAATATAACGACTGTTAATATTATCTCGCACTACCCCAGATTAAAAAAAGAAACATCAAAATCGGTTAATATTTCACTGAGATATAGAAAATTTTTTCACATAAGACAAATTTGAAGTAATCAAAAAAATTTTTTCTGTACTTGCGAAAGATGACGCTTCCTCCCCTCTTCAAAAAGAATTGAAATTATACATACTTAAAAACAATCTTTTAAGGTTTTAAAAAACTGATTTTAATATAAAAAATGATCGTATTTCAAAGTTCAAGTATTAAAGGATCTATCATTAAAATTTCATTCCTTAATCTTTGTAAATAAACAAATGGCGAATTTAAAAAAAAAAAATTATCTCAACTCCTAATTATCATAGAATAACGTTTTTCTTTTTAAAAAAAAGCGTTAAAATTTAAGCATCAAGAATAAAAAAGTTGCATTTAAATATTTTCATTTTTTCATATATAAATTTAAAAAACAATTAAGATAAAAAAAATTTTTTTTCGATCGCCATTTAAACAGCGAAAATAATAAAAATGTCAATCAAACTTTTTATTTTCACTAAATATAAGTGTCAAAAAGCATAAATGACAATGGTCATTTCTTTCTAAAATGACCGCAATAGGGTCCATTTGAGGCCTAAATTTTAGTGAACAAATTGAATATCTCATAAACAAATTAATAATTTTTGCTGAAAAAATTATGGGGACTTAAGGGTAATAGAAGGCAACTTTTTACAAAGTTACAAGCATGTAGCCCTTTTTTTATGGAATAAAAAATTATTGAAAATTTAACGATTTTTGACTATATTTTTGCGATTATTTAAATAAATTATTAACGAAATTTAATGTAATAGGGCTTAAACTATTCATCTTGAAGACCCTTATAAGTATTATAAATTTCATATTAAAAAACGAAAAGAGCTAGATCCAAAAAACATCGATTTTTCACAATTTTTTACATAAAAACGTTGTTTAAAAAAATATGAAGAAGAAGAAATTATATGAAGATTATTAAAAAAGTTTCACCTCTCATAGCTAGAAAAATAATAATAAAACTAAGATTACTTTAAAAAGCTAGATTTTTTTTATTAATTTAAACCTATAATATTTGCAAAATGTAGAAATATAACGATTTTCGTTTATAACTATTTTTGTATAAAACATTGTCATTAAAAATTAATAAAATTAATTCAGGATAAATGTTAACTTTTATTCTTAAAAAATATCAAGTTAGATGCCTTTGTTATATGTAAACTTTCAAATTTTTATTAAATAAATACTATATAATGAATTTTAAAATTACAGAATCTCAAAATAATCTTATTTTAAAAATGAGAAACAAATAGCTTAGGAAATTTTGATTACGATTTTGGTTAATTTATTGATAAACTTTTTTTGTGAAATATAGTATAAATTATTAGAATCAGCAAACAAGATAGAAAAAAATGATATTCTTAATGGTATGATATTTAAAAGAAAGCAAGCAACAAGATACCCAAATGGCACTTTCATAAATCAATCAGATGATCAAGTCGAAACGATGTGGAAAAAAAATAAAAATGGAAAAGATAGGAAGAACAATTTCTTCCTTTCTTATTATCAAAAAGCAAGGCATAAATCGCGAAGCAGGTTACATAAGTATATATATGTAAGTAAATGCGAGAGTGGAGAGCGCGGCTTGTTCTTTTAGTATGCTCGCACGTCGAATAAACAATTCCATTATATTTATCGGATAATGAAAAGCCAGCGATAAAAGGGCGCAATGAACGAGAAATAGTATAGAAAAAGCTCGTATATACGATATTTCTAGTTTTTCTTAAGGGTGGATAAAGCAGTGTGTTCAAATATATATATTTTTCTTACGCTTCTTCTTCTTCTTCTTTGCTTTGCTCTATCTCTTTTAGCCTGACCTCCTCCCCCTGTTTTATGTCATTAATACCAGGCGACTGTTACATATGGATGAGAAGAGGAGAAAGGCAAGAGAATGAAAGAGAAAGCAGAAGCTTTGTAAGTACTTGAAAAGAAGAAACGTAACGTAACGTAACGGAATGCTTTCTGTGTATATGTGTGTACATCTATTATACACACAAGAATAAGGGATCTGGATCTGAACTCATCGACTAAAAGCATTCGCGGAAGACCAAAGTCATTCAGCTTTATTCTTCACTCTTTACTCTTGGTTATACGAAATAACGCTTTGTGAGAGCAATAGCGCCTTCGTGTTTTTAAGTCTTCTACGAGTATTTTGCTCTCTTAGTCTCTTATTTTTTTTATTCTCTTTTTATGTTTTTCTCTTGTGTACCAAACAAAACTTTATTTTTATTGATTTGTCAAACAATTTTTACAATTTTCGAATATTCTTCGTTAATTGAAAAACTAAAAATTTATTTTAAACTTTAAAAAGTTATTGTTTCTCATTCTAACCTCAAAATCGCAACTTCTTTGCTCATTTTCGGCTTTCATGAGCTAAATTACATTATTTACCTCTGGTGTAAAGGCTTTTTTACGAAACTCGATACAGCCTTCGCCTTCGGCTCGGGCTGTAAACCTCTCGTTTCGTAAATCCAGCCTTTCTACCCCAGGTAAATAATGTACTATTTCTTATCAGTTTTAAAATAAATGGCTTTTATTGTTTTCAATCTTTTTTACTTTAATATTTTTTCAATAATTGTGTGACAGAAAAAAATTTTATCATGACTACTGCATAATAATATTGTTTTGTTTAACAAAAAACAATCTTAAAAATTTTAATTAATTTTTAATAACTTACTCGAATAAATCTTATTTAAAACGTAAAAACTATTTTCGTTAAATCTTTTAATTGACAACCAAAGATATTAATTTCAGATATATTTATAGAATTTTGGCCTTGCGTCTGTTTTTTCAATATTCTTATATTTGAAAGAAAAGCTTGTAACAAACATACAAATAATCAATTGAAAATTGAGTAACAAATCATAGTATGTCTTGATGATAATAATATTGGTGATCTTTGATTGTTGTTGTGAGCAAAACATTTGTTTATATTTAATTAATAAATTATAAGGAGTATAAATAGCAAAAAAAATGAATCATTCACTTATTAAATTGAGCAATTTTACTAATTACAAGAGTGCCTGATGTTTTCTCGCAAAACAGATAAGATTGGAGAAGCGATTATCGCAGGAAACTTAATCAAATAAGTGAAAGCAAAGCAGAAGAATAAGTGTGAGTGGAGGAATCGATTTATCATTGGGCATACAATGTCAACATGAATCCAGGTACCTTCGTCTTATTTTTTTTTCTTATTCACCAAAGCAAAGATTACAGAAATTGTTTTTGTAGAAGCAACTCTTGAATCTAGTAGGAGATGCTATAAATCTATCGTGCTGCTATACTGGCACACGTATATCTTGAGGGTTTGGATGAATTACTAAGAGAAAGGGAGAAATAGAAAGAGAAAGAAAATGTGTGTATGCGTGGGAGGGTTAAAAGTATAGTAATATAGGTAATGTTCCGCCACAGCTACTTAACAAATTGCTACAAATTGCGGCAAGCATTTAAGCCTTGGTTAAATCTGTTCTCTTGTAAACATACATAAAGGGGAGGCTTGTGTATATATGTGTGCGTGGTTTTACTCGAGCGATGCTGACCACATGTCGTCGTTACCCATATGTCCGGTGAGTCTTTACAACCCCTACTATTCCTAGATCTTTCTTTATATACTGGAAAACGCCAAGTGCTCGATCGTTCTATATATACCGCAAAATAGACAAATCCTTCGAATTGAAACGCTTTGGGTGCGGTTATATGGTTCATTGCTTGCTAACGCTAAAGATGGATTAAATTTTGAGGTTACTTCGAAGGCCAAATTTTTTCTCCATCTATGTATGTCTTATGTACGTGTGTTTTTAATGCCTTGTTGCTTGCACAAACTGTCATTTTCGTTTTTAGATCAGTTTAAGATTTCATCTAGATTTTTTACATCCAAATTCTATGTATGCCTACATGCAAGGGAGATCAAATTTAATGCGGCTATGAATGATCCTAGAAGAGTTGATATTTTTTGTAAACATATAAAAATAAATAATCTCAATCGGTAATAGGTTAATGTCACTATTTACTTAAACTTTTTTTATTATTAATTAATATTTTCAGATCCTATAATTTGTTTTTATTATATATTAATACTTTATAATAATTATTCTGATTTTAAAAAAAATTACTTATTCTTTAAATTTTGATTATAGGTGTACAACTTATTTTACAATGTTAAAAATAATTTAGTAAAATATTATAAAAATGAAAAAATTGTTAAAAATGAATTTTATAAATATTCATGATAATTAAATAAGCAAAATAAAGTTATTTTTAAGTCTTATTTAAAAATAAATTTAATTAACAAATCAATTATTCCGTAATGTTATATTTAACACTTTTCGCAAACCTGTTTAAATTGGATGTTCCATAGGAATTGCAACAATCTCATAGCCATCTAAACCAAATTGACCTACAGGATTAAATTTACATAATTAACAGAGAAAAGAACATTTCTAGTTGTAGACTCCGATATGTATACACACCTGATGAATAAATTAGAACAAAAGTCCGTAAATTCGTTTGAAAATCCTTGTCTATAATAATCAAAACATCGTTTAATTTCCAAGTTATAATGCGTTAATGCGCAACCGTTGGTGCTTATAATTCGTTATTGTTCAGCTAGGGCCAAAGTTGGATTTGGATAACGATACTCGCAAAGCGACCACTATCATATATATATATATATATATATACAGAGTTTAGTTAGGTGAGTCCAGTAATTTTGGAGCGTAGGACGATAGTCGCGTGTGGCTTGCGGCTGTATATATACAAGGACTCTGTGACATTCCCTGTTAATTTCACGGGTATTTAACGCGGATTCGCGTGACAATGATTCAATCAGAGCCAGAGCTTATTGAGTCGCATAATATTTCTCTTTCTCTTCCTCTTGTTAATTCTATCTATATGAGTATTGTTGCATTAAGTTTGTCGACAGTATAAATGGGACGCCTGCTTGTTTTCTATTTAATGCAACGCGGACCTTCACGATACAACACAATGTTGAGAACTTTTCACGTTGCCCATTCATCTACTAACTACGTTATTATCTAAACGTGCTCATCGTTAATGTTTCTTTGAAGCAACATCAGTCCAGAGAGTGCGTGGAACGAATCGTGGAAAAGATCTTTTGATGAGCATACGACTTGATTGTCTTTTGATTTATCGTACCATGTTATAATAGTTTATCTTAAATTAAAGTTCTGACAAATTATCAAAAGATTTTTATGCGATTTTTATTTCGATTTATTTTACTTAAACGACTGATATTTTCAAAATATCAACTTCTAAGTCAAGGAAAATTAGATAATTAAACTATCATTTCTAAATCATAATAAAATTGAATATGTTAAATGTAGAAAAATTATAATTTTCAATGAAAAAAATAAACTCTTTTTTAACTTTTGCTTAATTTGTGGTATAAATACATAATGTACAAGATGCAGATTTTCATATCTTTTATTGGAAAAAGTACAAACTTTAAACAAATTATGTTACCTATATTCGTTGTTCAGAATTATAACGTTTTTAAAAAAAGATATAAGCTTTAAAAGTTTATTTAATGCCAGTTCTCAAATGATTTATCAATTGAATATAAGAAATTTAATAAAAGCGTCTTTAGAGAGTAGTTTTGAGAAAAAGAGAGGGATAAATAAAAAGGCATACTGCGCTAATAAGAGCTCAAGTAAAATAAAATATAGTTGTTGTGAGGTTCTTTTGAGTAAAAGGGTATGAGACAATTGGCGCAACAAAATCGCTTAACCATATAGCAATCTTTCAAACGCATCGTCGCTTGCGAATAATGCAAATCGCGTTAGCTCTCTATACTTATAGTTCACACGCACATACTTGCACAAGTAGTGACAATTTAATAGAAGGATATTTTCTGTTTCACCGAGGCATGCAGATCAAATCGTCTTGTTCGTATAATATTCACTTCTGAGTTTTAGTTGGCCAATCAGTGCATTGATTGATATAAAGGAGAAATCCTCGTCTGGTTTGCCAATGACAGTACCGATATCCACACACAAAAGTTCAATAAAATAAAAAAGATCTTGCCAATTTCTCTTTCTATCTTCCAGATTGTTGTAGTCATTTCCTCTTTGTCTATTGCTTGCATTTACCCTTTGTCTAGGATAATTCGTCTACAATCTACAGCCATATATATATATATATATAGAGGAAGAGAGTGAGATGAATAGATATATCCGGGGCGCGAGTTGAGCGCGAATGTTGTCAGGCAATTTTCTTGGCCAGTGCCTCTGAATACCCGAGATTTCCATCTAGTCCGTAGGCACCGGTGAGCATCCTCGATATTCTCCCGGATGTGTAGTGTGTGACAGCGTGGTTAGCCTGGGTAAATACCCCCTTCGACGTTCTGCTCGACCCCACACTATCTCGCTTACTCTTTCTCTTTCTCTTGCTTATTCAGTTTGTCTCTCTCGTTCGTCGACACGGCTCCAGGGCTAACCACAACTGTGATTATAATTCGCACAGTTGCTCGTGCCATGCGTGCAGTAACGGGGTTCTCTCGAGAAGGTTTGGGGTACAGTAGATGGGATATAGAGAGAGGAAGGGAGTAGAATGAACGAGCGAATACACAGCCACCGCCACCACTACGAACCGCTCTAAAGGATTATGCACGCGGATTTAACTGATGAATCACATTGTCGTCTTGATTCGCGCTGGCGTTAATTTTCAGGCTTGCCGTTGGCTTGTTACTGCATTTGCTAACTCTCTTTCTCTTCATTTCTCTCTTACTTTCTCTTTCTCTTTTTCTATTTGTGCTTTGCTTTTCCGACCTTTTGTACAATCAAATTATATGTGAAGAAAAGAGAGAACGAAAGTATAAAAGATATATCCTCGGTGCGTTCATCATGTTAACTATTGTGCTGGATGTTTTAGATTCTTTAAAAGCAGATTTTTATAATGATTAGAAAAAATTTTTTTTTTCTAGCTTCTTACTTTTTAACATTATCTTCACAAGAAATTTATTTTTTAACTCCAAAGAATAATAAACTAAACAAAAAATATTTTTAAAAAAAGGAGTAAATTGAAAAAGAAACGGAATAGGACCACATTACTGATAGAAAATGTGCAAAATAATATAATTTAATTATTGTTATGCAAAATTATGTAAATAGGTATACAATTTGCTTATTTTGTTAAACAGTACGCAATCACTTTGTACATCACGTATATGAAATTTTTTTACATGTATAAGCGTACGTTCATACACTTATTAAAAGTGAATTCTAGAAATTTATTTTTATTGCTTTTATTTTTTTAAATGATAGGCATACTTATGCTGACGGTATATGACTTGATAAATTTTAGCTTGATCTAAACGACCACGAATTCTATCTAATAAAATTTATCCTATGAATTATATTGATCTAGAATTTTAAATATCAACAATGAAATATAAAATTTTTAATGATTGTAAATTATCAATCACTTATTTTTCTCTAAGAAATTTAAAAGATATTTTATTTAAATTTTATTATTATTTTAATAGATTATAAAAATCTTGTCAATTAATATATGATAATATTTACACTTTGAAGCAATATTTTTCACGGACTATTTTTTTATAAATATTAATCACATATTGTACTTGGACTTTTCCAGGAAAAAAATTACATGTTTTTCTTGTTTTTAAATTTTAATTATTATAAATGACTGATGGATATTATTTAATGGAATTTAATTTACTTTAGTCAAAGATCTTGAATTATAAAATTAACAAAGAAGTTTCACATAAAAATTTTCTCCTTAATTATTATGATGAAATCTAAAAAAATTTATGTGGTAGTTCTGTAAAAATTACCGCCATAACAATAAAAATTATTGGACAACTTTAAATTTAATACGATAATTGACAAACATCTCAACAGAATAATTTATAAGTATAGAATGTCACCCGATTGTAATGACGATTACCGTAATTTTCAAAGAAAAATTCTCTCCGCGTATTTTATAGATTTATGAGATTTATTTTCTGAATAATTTAAAAATTTTTATGATAGCTAATGTATGTTACTTATACCAATAATTGTAACAGATTAAATTTTTTTATTACATTTCTGAACCACTGTTACAATATTTAATAATTTAAATTTTATTCTTTTTCTAAAGTGAAAAATTAAAAACTATTTTTTCAATAACGTTAACGTAAATAAATTGGTTATAAATAAACATTATTGATTCTTCATTGGAGTTCTCTATCAAAGTAGATATCCATTATATATTAAAAACAATAAAGAGCAAAAATGTTAAATAATATTAAAAACTGACTAAAAATTTTAAATTTATATATCTTATAAACTGATGAACAAAAATCATCAAAATAAAATCTTTTTATTTAATTAATAGGCTTATTCTTTTTTATAAAAAAATATAATATAAGTGATTTCTTATTAATAATTCTTTATCGCACTGACGACAGTTTCAAGAGTCTTGATTCTCCTCTTCAGATTTAACAAGAATAAAAGTATTCGTTATTTTTTCTTGTTTTCTTGTTAACTCTGAAGAGGATGAGTAAACAAGTCTCTCGAAGCGTCAGTTCTAGAAAAAATTATTGATAAAAAGATTACGGCTTATATCCATCACACACTTGTATATATATTTATAATCAACAAGAATACTGCAAAGTCAGAATCTTATATGAATTAAGTCAAAATTCATTATATTTAAGAAAATTTTTACCATTTTATTGCATTTTTATGAAATGTATTAGTATGTTGTAAGTTGCTATATTGTCATTGATAAAATTAAAATGATTAGAAAACGTTGATAATTTTATGTTAAGATTTTTTTTGCAGTAGGAGAAGAAAAATTGTTAAATAAATTCAATTCGTATACAATAAATAAGTTAAAAAATAAAAACATGAATATTCTGTTCTAAAAATTAAATTATTATTTTACAAATTATTCTATAATTTTGAATATTAATTTCTTAAAGAATTTTCATGAATTAGTAATTTTGTTAAAAAAATAAAAGAATAATTAAAAATAAATAATAAATTTTATTTTTTTTTTTTTTTTTTTTTTTATTTAACGTCGCTCCATTTATGCTATCATTTGATGCTAATTAGCGACGGAGATCATCAGTGTGTTTGTGAACAAAGCACATGTAACGTACAGTGGTACTTGTATCATTCGGTCACCGAGAGCGGGATTCGAACTCGGAACCTCGAGATTACGAATCCCTCACTCTACCGACTGAGCCACTGACGATCTTATAAATTTTATTAAGATGAGGTATAAGTATAGAGGAGGATTAATATTCCATTAATTGAATAGAGTCTGTAAAGAATGATGGAAGATTCAATCTCATTAATAATATTAATTTTTACTCTCGATTAAGTTGGGCATCGTATAAGATGGAAATCGATAATAAATATCGTAATTGAATTACTTGTATGGGGTGAAAGTTTAATGTTGCGATCGTTATTACATTTAGCCAAATTGTGTAGCGTCGAAGTCGATGAAGGGGGAAAAATTTGAACGAAGTAAAATAGAAGAAGAGAATAGTAGAAGCCCGTCACTATGCGGAATTAACCACTTCCCATTTCAACGAAACCACATGCTGGCTTATTAATTTCTACGACGAGCTGTTGGCTCGCTTACTCTTACACAAAGCCCTAAAAGACTTATCTCGAAACCGTATACGTATAGCCAGTGTAGGTATTAACTGTATACGAGACCAAATCCGTATATTCGACGCTTTTCCAATTCTACACGATTCCACTTTCGTAGCCATATGTTCGATTAACTTTTTCATTTAACTTACACACTAAACTCTAATCGAATTGTTTTGTAAACAATCAATTTATTATATTTAACGATTCTTTCTTCTCTATCATACGTCTTTTTTATTTATAATATAATGTTCACTCAATTCAGTTTAATTATTCTAATTGATATATAACGATAATTTATAAAAATACTACCCATATTCATTCTCTAAAAAAAAGAATAATACATATACTCTTCGAATCATTTAAATAATGAAAAAAGGTCCAGACCTTTTTAAGATATGGAGAAAATTAATGCTCAATATTTTCCTAATTAAAAGTAATTAAATAATATCACTGGCAAAGTTACTAAATTTTAAAACTCAAAACTTTTTTCAAATCAAAGCTTAGCTCTAATTCTTTGTAAATAGCAATAATATTTAAATTATTATTTTTTTCCAAAGTCACAGAGCAATAAAAATTTAACCAAATTTCAGCTATTATTACTCATTAATGTTTTAAGACTGCAGTTACAGTCAAATTTTTATTAAGCTGTAACTTTGGAAAAATATTATTTTTATATACTATTACTGCAATATTAAAAGGATTTGAGATCAGCTTTCATTTAAAAAAAGTTTTAAACTTCTAGCTATTAATACCAAAGAACTAATATAAACGTTTGAAAATCTAATGACTTTTCCGGTCACATTCTGTAGTTGTCCGTATTTAGAAAAATATCAAGAGTTAGAAAATATTAGAGTCTGCAATTCTAGTATTTTCCATGTTTTGACACTTAAATATTTATTCCATGTATATATACAGTACCGGTCAATTGCTTTTGCCCACCCTACAGTAAAATTGATCAAAATAAAAAGTTTTATATTTTTGGAACTAACGATCGCATCTTCAAAATCCAAACGGCGTTTGAAAGATTAATGAAAAATCTTTGAAACAAAGTAAGTCTGATATAAAAAAAGACATATGACCGTAAATTTATTTACCATTATTTTTTGTTATTTTAGAAAATATTACATTACATTTCTGTTATTTTCATTTATTTAAAATTGATTTTTACATTACGGGAATCACCGGGAAAATAAAGTGGAATGAAAAAAGAAGAGAAAAAATATAAAGATAAAAAAATTATGGAGCATAACTTAAAAATATTTAATGTTATTATAAAATAATTCAAAACAACTACAAATCATAGATAAATAAAGGAAAAAGATGTGAAAGTAACGCAAAATCACAGAAAATAACGAAAAAACAACAAGAGAAGTAATGTATAACGTAGAATGTAACTGGATATAATAGAAAATTATGGAAAACAATTTACAAATAATTGATTATAGTGAAATATAAAAATAAAAAAGAATGATGGAAAGGGAAATAAAAATAACGATAAATAACTTAAAAATATAAAAGAATTGCGAAAACTACAAAGGTAAAATAACGGAAAACAAAGTGAAAATAACTAATTGAAGCAAAAATAATTTTAAATTTAATGTAATAATATCATTTACAAGTAGGCTCTTTCATCATTTTCTTCATTCCATTTGACTTTATTTATGAAAACGAATGCCAATGTGAAAATTGTAATGGCAAATTTAAATAACTGTTTAGTTATTAGTGAAGTACAATAATAAGTTACTTTATTTTTTTAAGTTTTAAAAATAATTAATCCAAAATTATACTAAAATGAAATTAATATGACATACAGATTTGAAAATACGTATACGTTATTTTGAAAAATTAAAAATTTATTTTTATAAATTTTAGATATGTTACAGAATTTCGAAGAAATAAGGTCAATGTCTTTATGTGTTCACATTCTTAAAAATTTATATCTCTGAGAGTATTTTCAATAGGAACATTATTTTATATTGAAATCTTATTGAAATAACGTATAATAAACAATAATTTAAAGAAAAATTTGAAGCATTCAACCAAAGTTTAATATTATGAGTTATGAAATTATATTTTTAATAGTCTATATTTCCTGTCAACTAAAAAAAATTAACATAACTATATCAATAAATTAAATATATTAAAAACTTTTCTTAAAAACATTAAACTTTTATGTCAGCAAAAATTCGATGCAATAAAAAATTGCAACGTAATTATTTTAAAAATTGTTTTCTAAATTATTGAAAAAACAAAAAAATCGTCGTTATATATGGTTTAATAAAAGTGAAATATATTTGGATATAGAATTTTGAGATATACTCTTCTACGACAAGATGTCGAGGAGTGACATTATAAAAGACTCGTTCGATTTTGCACATTTACATAAAGCCCATTTCAATTTTCTTTAAGTACCGTCGAGAAAGAACTGGTCAGTACATGTACGTTTCCTATACATATACTTTCATCTACACATCGTTCAACTTGAATAGTTGGGATATGTATAACTATAGATATGTAGGGATATAAGACTATAAAAAGAATATATACTAACGTAAGAGAGAAGATGCTGTCGGATTCAGGATAGCATCTCTCGACGAGCTCGAGGAGAGAGAAAGAACGAGAATAGAGACAGCAAAAGAAAGAGAACGAACGTGGAAAATACACGTGTGCTATATGAGTATACGAGAACGATATATAGAGGTTCTTGAAAGTGGGGACTTTGAGAGAAAAAAAGAAAAAAAAGGAAAAAAAAATTCGAAGGATAAAAAGAGAGAGGGAAGGTGTCGCATTGAGAAGCAGAGAAAGAAAGAAGAAAGATAGGAAGTATATATCGCAGAGTTCGAAGAGCACGAAAGAGAAGAAAAAGAAAGAGAAAGAGAAAGAGAAAGAGAGAGCAAGAGAGTAATAGAGAAAGTGAGAGGAAAGGAGAGGACAACCCCCTCTTCTGTGAGCGCAGCTCGACTTGAACGCCCGCGATATCTCGACCAATCAAATCACGCCGCAAGCTCCGCCTTTTATCATTATTTTACTTGTTTTCCCTTTACTTCTCCCTCATTGGATGACATTTGCAGAGGTTCGCAGTTGCGACAAAAAAGATACTTCTTCAATAACAAAACGAATAAAAAAAAATAAAAAAAATAAGAGAAAAAAAAATATAAAAGAAGGATAGAGTCCATGCTTTCTCGTTTCGTTTGGTCTTTCGAGAGGAATTTATCTTCTCGCTGGTACACATTGATTCTGAAACTGCCATCATTGCTTCAGTACCGTATGCCTTTCGCTTAAACTTAGGTGTATATATAGCGATTTCTTCTCTTTCGAATATTACAACGAGAACGAGAGATTTGACGAGCGATACCCTTATACTATATGCCATCTCGAGTCTGTCGTTAAAATCGTCAACGATGTACGATCTTGCCTTCCAGAAAAAATTCTCTTCTTTTCTTCTCTTTTTTTTTTCTCTTTATTCGTTTTCTTTTTTTTCTGGCTGAACTATCCTCCTGATATTTGATACAATCTCGATAAGTAGAAGTTGAAAAAAAAATCAACGAGACGAAAAGAGTTTAAATCAATGTGTAGCAGAAAATTTTTATACCGCTTACAAGGAATACCATTATGATCGTTAAAGTTAAAAAAGAAAAATAAATTTATCCTGCTTATTCAAACGAACGTTTATTTTGATTAAATATATTAAAAAAAAATTAATATTTTTAAAAATAAATTTATATCGTATTTTTAAATAAAATAATATAAAATCAAAGTGATTGATAAATGTACAAAACATTAAAAATCTTGGAGTACAATGAAAATTTTATTAAATCATATAGCACATGAAAAATCATTATAATTTATTCCTGTAAGTATACTAATTTTTCACGACGCGTAAGTACGTGGGCGATTGTGTGCTTTACTTACGTGTATCTTTTGTAACATCTGCTTCGTCAAGATATTATAGACACCGTTAACTTTTCTTAATGAATGTAAATTGCTCTGTGAAGTATTTTACATACGACTTCTTTAAAATATTCAATCTTAAAGTTGATGTCTATTTAGAGAGATCATCTACGTTTTTTTTCCTTTTTTTCTTGTATTATTTCATTGGGTTAAATACTTAGTGATGGATCGCTCTAATTTTTTAATTTAGCTACAATAAATGAATATGGTTAAAATAAAAAAAAAGAGATTTTATACATAAAAAATTACATATTTTTTTCATTTTACTTACATATTAAACAACGTTTATGTATTTGTGAAAAATAATAATAATGTTTTGAAGCTAATTCAAATAGTGTTTATGATATCTTCCTTATGGCAATTATTGTCGAAATAAAATTCCATCTTTCATTTCATTGCATTTTCATTCAATTAATTTGTTTAAAAATTTAATAAAATGACATTACGATTTGGATCGCAAATTAATATATCTTTTTAAAAGAATTATTCTTATTGTAGTTATTAATGTAGTTGCTTAAGGATAAAGTAGAAATATCATGAGCTATGAATTCCCATTTTGGATAATATTTATCATATTAATTTTCATAAACACCTATAAATATTTTTTATTTTTTTTTCTAATTTTAGTTTTTGATAAGTAGAAAAAAGTAGCAAAAATTTATTTAAAACTAAAATATAAATTATAAAAGAAATGAATTAGAAAATTAAAAAATCTTTTTTAAGTACTTTGATTTTACTTAACCCCAAAAGTTTCATTATTAACTAATGTAATGAATTTTTCAAAAATATTATTAAATTTTCGAAAATATTAAAAATAATACTACCAAATTTATTGAAATACTACATCAATTTGTATGAAAAAAGTATTATTTTATGAATTTACTAAAGATAAGTTTCGATATTTGAAACATATTCTTCAGTATCGTGGCTTACAAACTTTTGTTCGGTTATTTCAATGTATGAAATTTGTTTATACAAATTTATGTGTTGTCATTGCAAAAATTATAACTATAATAAAACAACTTGAATCAAGCATATAATTTTGTTTTCTTTGAATAAGAAGAAAAAAGTTTTTTTCGTCTTATAGTTTTAGTATATTTGTACTAGAGAAAACATATTGCATCGACGATAAACGAGCAAAACTTGCACATGACCGTTTGATCTGAGCTCATTGTATGTATATTAAGCTGGCGGTGGACTGTTAGCGTTTGAACTTGAAATCCACGCGAGCGCAAAGTGCCCGTAAAGACAATGTAAAACAGAGAGACCACGAGCGCGTGCCGAATATACATATACATATATATACGAGGGGTGTCGATGGATATGCAAAGGAGCTTGTAGAAGTGCATAAGCAAAAGAACTTCAACTGCATACGTTCTTTCATCAGATTTTAAATTCTGATCTTATGAAAGTTCAAAATATCGTTCTTTTACGAATCATTTTATTTATTTCTACCATAGCTTTTTTCATTTATTAATAATTAATTTATGATAAATCATTGGAATTTTTATTTTAATGAGTATTATGAGAATTTTTTGTGTAAAAGAAAAATTGTGACAATATCAATGACTATACTATACCTGAAATAATTAGTGACAGTTTTGAAATAAGCAATAATTTTTTATACGATATTTACACCCTAATAATAAATGGAAAAACCTTATCAAGATAAATTTAACTTGCAAATGATTTTTATCGCGATATTCCTGCAACAAAACAAAAAAAAAGGAAAAAAAGCTTCATGAAAATTTTCTCGCTGTGTGCCGAAATAAAACGAGCCGAAGCGTATATACACGCTCTATATAAAGGTAAAAAAAAGCAAAAGACCGCGAAATCAAGAGCGATTGCAATATAGAAATAGTCTTGATATGCTCTAGCTTGAATAACCTCGCGCTCACAGTTTTGCCAGTATAACAGAGAACTGTTAGTGTGCTTACGAGAGCGACAGAGAGAATATATCGTTGGAGCTTTGGACCGACAAGCACAGAATCGGATATAGCGATTTGTTGCTGAAAGCAATATAGTCCTCTTTTGGCTACTGTTTCACAAACGCACTGTCTCTTTCTCTCTCTCTCTCTCTCTCTCTCTGTTGGGCGCACGCGAGAGAACGACGTTTTACCCTAAAATTTGCATGAGGTATTAAAGCGCGGTGCTGCAGTGGTTTGAGTTTGCGTCGGGAGTTCCCTGTTTGCCAACACCGACTGTCGAGGATCAAAGGAGATCTCTTCTCTTTCTCTCGCTCTCTTCCCTTCTTCATCTCTCACAAGTAGAGTTTCTCTCTTACTTTATCGGTCTTAGTACATACGAAAATCGAAACTCTCTCTAGCTCTTTCTCTTTCTGTCTCAAGTCGCTTAAACGTTGACAGAGCTGCGGAGAAGAGCTTTTTGGGAAGGAGGGTATATAGCAAGCTTCCTTTGTCGCCTTTTCGACCAAATGTACTTGCGTTATATACACTCTAAAGTACCAAGGATCTTCTTGTCGTAAGATAACTTTAAATTCTCCACGCCTCAACATTGAAGAACCGACCAGAAGAGATACCCTATATATCCAGGCTATGCAAGAGCTTTTTATATACGCGTCAACGCTTTACGAATTCACTACTATATATACTTATCCCTGGAGAGAAAGAGAGAATTGACGGGCGGCAAAATCGTATCACACACGAACGCCTACTTTTACTTCTAACTTCTAACGCTCTTTGATGCCGGATATTACATTGGGAAAAATTTCTAAGTACTGTTTTACTAAGATCGCTTGGGAAAAAAGAAAAACGTAATCGTTCGCCCTTTTTTTCATTATTTTTTCTTTTTTATTTTTGGCCACAAATCGCTCTCAAGTTCGCTTGAAAGAAAATTCATAGATTCTTATATATAAAGACTAGTAGTTGGCTTTGAGGGCGAAAAAGTCTTCCGTTACCTACCTATGTTATCACAAGCTTGACTGAATTGTATTTTAATAGCATGTGTTTTTTATGCTTTGTACTTTGGGCAATTCTATACCTTAAAAGAAATAGCGGAAAAAATTAATCTTAAACGTACGCACTGATCTATAGGAATCTAATTATACGTTCTTTCAAATATAACTTATCTAATTTTATTATTATTTTTTTTATAAGTTATTCTTTAAAATAACTTTGTTTACAGCAAGAAACATTTTTTAAATTTAGATTTTTTAAGTTACAGTTTGTTCATATTATTTTTATCGAATGATAAAAATCTGTTTTGTAAAATAAAACATCGGATTTTGAAATTATTCTAAATAAATAATTCAATGAATTTATGACTTATATTAATTTGTATTATATTTCTAGTAAAATTTATTAGAAATATTATAAAAATTTTAATGTTTCTTGTAAATTTTACTGTGCTTTCGTGACAAAATTTTTTGTTCAATTAATAAAAGATAATTTAAAGAATATTTAAATTAATTGATAGGAGAAACAAAATATGAACTTCTTTACTATTATAAAAATAATCATATTTCATCTACATAAATGCATACATATAAAAATTTATGGATTTTCAATTACAACGTTCATAAACGTTAAATTACTATACACGAAAAAATAAAATATACATGAAATTTGTAAAAAAATTCAATTGTCTCACAGTACACGATACACCTTTTTTTTGTCAAATAAAATCTATATTACAATTATGTCATAAATCAATGCAGCCCAAACACTTTCTTTTAATATAAAAATTTAAAAATACGAATGAAGAATCTGCATGATGTAACCATAATAAGAAACGAATGGTTTAAAGCCTGGCAAAATATATGAATATATATATACATATCCCTCATTATGCAAAAAGGTTATCGCCTTTAAGATACACGTAGCGCATAAATTACAACTCAGCTTTTATCGTAATGGCCAAGCGAATTATCCTTTTACATGTGTTTAATAATATAAGAATTTCAACGCACATTAATTTTTCTTTTAATAATGATGACTTCAATTTGTTGAATTATTATATTAAGAAAAAAAAAAAAAAATTAAGAAAGAATGTAATTGCAGAGGTTTAATCTAATAATATATTATTATATTGTGCTATAATTATTTTAAAGAAGTAATTGTTTCATAAAAGACAACTTGAAATTTTGCAGTTGATTAAAAGAAATTCAAATTTTCTACTTCAATTTTATTGATAGCTTGGACAAATTAAATTTTTTGTTTCTTTTACGCATGTTTACTCAAAGAAATTATTACCTATATATAATTATTACCATATTCTAAATAATGTCTTTTATTAGTGAATATAAATAAAATAAAATATAGTGATGAAAGTTCATATATAAAAGGAAATTAAAAAAGTAATAGTGAATGGTAAATATTGATACCTTGAACCACTTGAGATACAAAATATATACTTGAGTTTCGCTTACAAGAAAATAAAAATTAATTTATAAACGCATGCATAAAATAAACTTTAAACTTTTGAAAAAAAAAAAAAAAATCAATAATAATGATTGTGATAATAAATTTTTGGTGTAATAACTCATATACTGCATTACATTAAATTTTCAATAACTTTAAATGGTCAAAATTGAGGAAAATAAATTCCTCTTCATAATAACGGCATACTGTTAGGAGAAATGAAAAAAAAATTGGAATAAGGCAAGTTTATTACGGTAGCAGCGGAGTTTATTTGGATAAGGGCGATGAATGCTTTTAGCTTGATGTGTATAAGATGCGAGTAGCATCCTTTCTATATCTCTGGTGTTTTGTGCAAATGCATTTTTCGAGCTTATATTATCTATATCAGTGCACTTTAGAGCAATGCGAAGAGAGGATATCATTGCAGACTCTTCTGTCTTTCTCTTTTGAGCGGTTAAATTCTGTAAGGGGGAAAATGCAAAGAGGCCGGACCGCGAATGTACGAGAGTATAGTATACAAGGCATATAGCGTAAAGAGGGAGAAAGAGAGAGAAAGAGAAAGAAAGAGAGACTGGGAAAGTTTCGCGTTTTACAAATTATTCAATTAGTCCCGCGAATTAAGGTATACATATTCATCGCTCGCTGATACGCGCGTATATATACTTTGCAAGACTCACCTCTTGCTTATGTATATATATATAGATATAGATATACACGTAAGCGCGTGTATATATTCTCCTCTTTGGCTCGTTCTCTCCTCTCTTTGCTAAATATACGGCGCCAAGCCGGTATAAACAACTCGAAAGGATCGCACATCCCAGCCAGTGTTAGACGCTCTAACGAACGCTTAATTTTAAATAAAACTTGTATATACAGACACATATACATAGGTACTTTTTGGAACTCAGACTACAAACTCTTCCTCTTTCTTTTTTTATGCATTCTATATGATTTAAAGTACTACTTACTTTTATAACGACTAGGTAGGAATGGTAGAAAAAAAGAAAAAAGTCAGAATTAACCCAAGCAATTGGTACTTGCGAAAAAAGGCTCAGTAAATTTAATCTGTATTAATATAATAAGCATCTTATACTTTTTAACATTACGTAAATAAGTCTTGAAAGTTTTTGGAAAATGTTCTTTTGCGTTGAAAAAAAATAAAAATTCATATTAGTATGTTTTAACAGTAACAACTCTTCCTTGAAAATTCAATTTCAAGGCTCTGCGATTCCGTTATTAATTTTATCAATGTTTTGATTAATATTAAATTTGAAAAAGGCAAAAAGTAGAAATAATTTATTGAAAATCTTTTTTATAACTAGATAGAAAATCAACGTTTAAAGTTTCCGTATAACTGTTTAAATTTTTTACCTAAATCAACGATAGCTATGTATATTAAATTATATTCTTTTTTTTAGCACGTATATTTTGCGGTTAGAGCTCAATTTATTCTTATCAATGAAATGATTAATTAAGTAATAAATCAAAATTTAAAAATATACTTTTAAAAGGAAAAAATTTATCAATACATTAATAAAAATTAAATTACAAAACTATAATTAAAAAAGGAATAAAAAAAAAGATCTAACGTACATCATTGCTAACACATTAAATGCATAAAACACTCACATTAACTATAACACTCTCATGCGATTTTCCTGATTTCTGCGTAAAAACAGAAATAAACATACAGTTGCTCAAAAGTATTAATCACGGAGGAGTGTTAGATAGATGTAGTATTACAACTGATTAAAAGTGATTTTCAGCACGACAGCAACCACACCATGATTACTTAATCATAAGAGTCCATTTTCGAGAGATTAGTTACAAGTTAAGAAAAGTCAATGATTGGACATGTACAACACACGCACACTCACACGCCAAGATTCACGTGTACATACAGTGAAAGAAAAAAAAAGGAAGCAAGTACGAGAGCGTGTGTGCATTAATAAACTTTAACAAGCGAGAAATCGTATAACGTCGCGCCCCTTTCTTTTCTATAATACAACGATAATATTAACGGATAGTATAGCGACGCGTTTTATATAAGAATTGTAATGTTTATTTTTTCCCGCGCACAAGGGAACGTTTTATAAAGGAAGTCTTAGCTTGATTTTCTTTTTTTTTCTTTTTTAATCTTTCCTTTTCGCAGAGAATTTAAATTTAAAAGACTAATTAGTAGGGTGAGAGCGATAATTAGAGCAGATGACAGTAAATTTGACGAAAAGGAGCAGCTATAAGTACAACGAGTATAATTAGACCGAGCTTTTTTTTTATATCGCTTGAGGGAATCTGTACGCTTCCTCTTCTCTTATCTTATAGTTAGCTATACTACCTTGAGAGCAGAAAAAGAATAAGAAGAGAGAAAAAAAGAAAGAAATCGTTAGAGGACGGAGCGACCTGCTCGTAATTCTTGATAACGTTTAATATGGTATGCTTGGGTTTTACATAAAACGGAAAATATCAAAATGCTAAGATGGCTGTATTATGCGACCTACAGCAATATCACAAAGATTATTTTTTTTCTTCTTATTTTTAGAAAAAAAAATTAAAACTCGTATTTTCTAACAACAGATGGCTTGGATGTCCTTGTATGTTTTTAGTGCAACTATGTAGCAGTATATTTTAGCGGACGTTATTTTTAAAATTTCACTAGTATTTCTTGCACAGGTGTTTCTTAGGAAAAATTTTTTCTTAATCTTTACAGAGTACTATACAAACGTAATTGTCGATTTTTATAATATTTTTAAAATACTTAAAATCTCAAAATTTCCAACATTTAATTATGTTGCTTTTATTTTATCGTTCTCAAATATTTTTAAATTTTTTAATTAAAAAATCTCTTTAAATTATAATATATAAATAATCTGCAGAGTTATTTTCTAAATGAAAATATATATTGGGAATTTAAAAGAATTAATAAATTTAATACAAGATATGGGTTATTTTTATAAGAATAAAATATTACTTATTTATAAATGAATTTTTAAACAATTTATTATATACACCCACGCGTTTTTGTTACGAACTTGAATTAAGGCAATTATTTCTTTTTTCCCTACTAATTATCAAACAAATGAAATTATTATCACAAAGTGCTACCGAGTTTTTAATGAACGCTATTAATTGCTTTATGATTTTCCGATAAAATATCCCTGAGCAGTAAAGTTTTTTTTATATTCTCTCTCACGTTGTCATCGTTACGCACAATTATCGAGACTTACTAGTTGAATATCCTAATTCTTATATGAATTTTTATGAGTCTAAGAAATCCTTTATATTTAACACTTTAAATCTTAATAATGTATAAATGTAGGCGATAGTTAATAATCTGTAAACGATGTGTTTTCTTCATTTTTAAATTTATAATCTTGACAAATATTTTTGAAATTATATACAAGCTATTATGTAGGTAAAAAATTTATTAATATAGAGCTTTGATTGTAGTTACATTATTAATATGTTATGGATCTTTAAAGTTTCTCTGAACACGAAGAGCTAAAATCTCGAATGCTAAATTTCAATTTCAGACTTGTTTAACAAAAATAACTTTTTTTTTAATATGATGAAAATATACAGTAACATTTGGTACGAAAATATGTAAAAAAACATTGTTTAATTTTTAAAACTTGTTATTTTGGGTTATGTAAAAAGTGAACAGCATAAAATGTTAATGAAAAATTTAAAATCAATGCAATTCGTCAAAGATTGCCAAATATAATCAAAAAGAAAATAATTTTCTCCAAAAAGCAATTAAAAAAAATAAATCTTAATAAAAACAATAATCAAAAGAAAGTTTACATGAATTGTCACTTGACAATGCGTCAAATTAGGTAATTAAATTTTAAAGTAAGAATTAAAAATTTTATATTATTTTTACTTCTTATACGAGTTAAGTTACAAGAAATTTAAGATTTACAATTTAACCAAAAATAAGAAATAGAATAATTCTAACTATAAAATAAAAAATTTCTTTATTTTTGCATTATAGCAGCTAAAAGAAATTCATTGACCCTCCCTGTCATTATAACACAAGAAGAAAAAGTTTTTTCTTCAAGCAAGTATTCCGAGATTTTGTAAATTATACGACTTATTGAATTCTTTTATTTCCTATTAATTATGCCTGTTACAGCTTATTTAGCCAAACAGCCTATAATAGTAACAATTATTAACGGAACTCTTTGAACTAATTCAAGGGCCAGAACATCAGAGTCACGAAGCCACTGTGTCCACTTAGTAACGCTATTTTTTAAAAAAATAGCACCTAATTTCATCAACAACTTTATTCCCCTGACTCATTGGGACTCCCCTTTTTTCTTTAAAAAAAGGTGCAACTACTAAAAGGTCTCCGATCGCTCATTTTGCTATTTCCTGCTTTTTAAGCTACTCACACGGTCATTATACAACGTTTTTCATTAATTTTTCTGAACACGCGTGGCAATGACCGCAAAGATCTATCAGGATTACGAAAAGTGGGCAAAAAAGGGCCTCCTCAATATCAAGATATAGTTCTTATACTATGTCCTCGAAAGACGAAGAAAAATAAGTTTAAAAAAAAGAAGAGGCGCGTGCCAGCTCTGGCGTAACAAGCAGGTGAGATTTGTCCAACGTTTCTTCGTGAATGCGCGCGCTAATAACCGTTGCCATATGTATACATTAAATGTATTATGTTTGCTTTCTCTCTCTAATTCTTTATCTTAGCTACTCGGGGGCAATTTGATATATCGAGAATATAGACCAAGTAAGGCAATGGACTTAAATTCTCTCTTTCTTTCTCCTTCTTTGTATATTCTATACATTTCCGTCCAAAGGAGTGCAATACCGACAGGTGCATCTTACACGTAAGACTCTTTTTCTTTTTTTTTTTCTTTTTTTTCATCGAACACGAGGTTCAGTCACACTTTCCTTGCACCTGACTGTACATGTACTTGTATAGATCTATCATGAAGTACGTGAATACATCGTAAGTATGATATTTTTACTCTTTGCGGATGTTCCTTTATCGGCGTGTAAAATCAAATACACCAAGTTAATATACGCCGTGTCTTCGATGACAGCATTTCAAAGAACTTTCTTTACATTATTTCGTTTAATGTAAATAAACAGTTTTTTACTCTATACGTACTCTTTATAATTATCCGCTTGACGATTTTTTTTTTTGTATAGAGGAAACTAAAGTTTTGTTATATAAAATTAGTTATTTGTATATTTTAAAATAATAATGACAAATACCTGATAAATTGATTTTTAATTTTTTTATTTAAATAATAAATTAACTTTTATATTGATCTTAACGTGCCTTGGTTAAGTCAACAAGTCACAATTAAAGATTATTATTCGTGCAAACAGAAATAATTAATCTTTTTCCTTTTATTTTACTGATAATCATTTTATATAATATTGATGAATTTTAAATTTATAATACAAATATTATCATTACACCTACTGCCTTTTCATTACATATAATCTTTTAAAATAAAAAAAAGTAGCATGCATGTGAGCATGTTAATTATTGTTAGTACACAAGGAGGATAAATCGGTTTGAAATCACTTGAAGTACTTTTTGAGCAAACAAAATGACTGTTGTAAAAGAAGAAAAAAAATTAAAAATTCAAGCAGTGAGTGTTTTTTTTTCAAGATATTGTGCACGCATTGTCAGACCGTTACCGTAGCTGTCGCGACAGCTAAAACTTATATATTTGTCGTCCAAACGAGAAGAAGTCCTGAATTACAATGTGCTTTAATGGTTTTTCGTATAAGACTCTTGGACTTATATATTATGGGACACGGAAGATTCGAATGTGATATAAATCACCGCGATACTCAAAACTATTATCTTTCAAGAAATTCTTTTTTTTTTTATTTTTGCTAAATTTCAAGTAGAATAGATAAATTTGAAAATAAGTCTTTTTATCATAGATATTAAAATTCTGTAGCTTGAAAGAAAAACAGAGTAAAAGTCATCATATTTTTCAGATTTTGAGATATTTACGTTTTCATGTTTAAAATTGTGTAAGTTAATTAAATGAAAAAATAATTCGTAGGTTCATTGCACTAATTAAGTTTTTTTTATCATTTTTATATGAACTTGATTTTCCGGTAACTTGTAGAATTAAAAATGCAAACGTATACTTGAATACTTATAAATAAGTTATAAAAATTAATGAATTAAATTTTGAATTTTAATAAGTTTTAGTAAAGTTCAGATGTTTCTTATCATTGACGCACTAAATAAAATTGTTTTAATTAAAACCTTATACATTTTGAATTGGACATTAGAAAAGCGCAATTTATTTATAGTACTTACAAGGAGAGTGTTTCACCTTCGGGTCACCGTTTTTGCTCAAATTTTGGGAATGTTTTCTGGATGCAGAAATATGAAGAAAGCCAAAATTTTAGAAGCCAACGCTCAATATTTCCCTAGTTACAGGTCATTGAAGAAAATCACTAAAAAAAGTACTAGATTTTCAAACGTTTATAGTTTCTCAGCATTATTAGCTAGAAGCTTAAACCTTTTTTTAAATGAAAGCTAAGCTCAAATCCTTTCGAAATAGCACCTATATCATCTCAAAATATTATTTTTTCCCAAGCTTAGAGCGTAATAAAGATTGGATCTGAATTTTTTGCTTAAAAAATTAATTAATAATAAAAGCTAAAATTGGGTTCAATCTTTATTATGCTATAACTTTGGGAAAAAATAATATTTTGATATGCCATAACTACTATTTTGAAAGGATTTGAGTTTAGCTTTCATTTAAAAAAAGGTTTAAGCTTCTAGCTAATAATGCTGAAGAACTATAAGCGTTTGAAAATCTAGCAACTTTTTTAGTGATTTTCTCCGATGGCCTGTAACTAGGGAAATATTAAGCGTTGGCCTCTAAAATTTTGGCTTTCTTCATATTTCTGCATCCAGAAAACATTCCCAAAATTTGAGCAAAAACGGTGACCCGAAGGTGAAACACTCTCCTTGTTAGTTGTTGTACCTGTCTGTTAAATCTAAACATAAAATAAAGCGATGCACTGATTTGAAACAGCGTTAGAATGTTTTCCGCACTTTTCGTTTGAAAAGTTTATAATTTCAATTAACTTTAAGTTATTGAAGATAATCTTAATTTCTCAGAAAAATTTGAAGCTTAAGAAAATAAATTAATGGTCTAATAAAAATTGTAAAAAGTTGTAGCTCATGAATTTGCATAATCTATTATTTATTGCTATACTTACAAACTTAATTTCATATATAATCATAAAAATTACTATCCATGAAGTCTTGGTTGAAATTATTATTAAAAAAAATGAAATATTTATAAATTTACAAAGTAATAAACAACTTGATAATAAAAAAGAAAAATACAGCGAAACGCTTTTTGCGTACATTAAAAATTTCTCGACGTGTGCAACAAGTAAGAAAAAAAAAGAAAAACAGAAAAAAAAGGAAAAAAAAAAATATAAACGTAAAGTTCGAGAGGCCGTTTCGCACGTCAAACAGATTTATCGTTTGTTCTGATTTGCAGATGCGGTGCGATGCGTACTAGAGCTCGAAAAGACATCTCGCAGTATAGGTTAATAACAACAGGAGAGTTTATAAGGATACATTCTGAAATCAGTGTCCGTTTTACAAATAAACTTTTTCCATATCGAGTGCACGCACACATACGCACCAAGCACGCGTATCATACGTTACAAGCAGCAACAGCAGAAAACTTTAATGTGCGTGCTTGTCGCTTTGCTTCCTGACCCGATTAATTTCGAAAGTTTCGAAAAGAGTTAAAGCTACTGTCTTGCCAGATAACGGACTATACTAAAGGCGCCACGTTTCTTTATTTCTTTTTTTTCTTCTCTTTTATTTTTTTTTATTCATCTTTTCAAAGTGTCCATGACAAGAAGAGCTTTCCCACGAGACTAAGCGCTCGATTCTCTCTTCAGTCTTGTTGCGCTCATAGCGCGCGCGAGAAAGGAAGCACGTGATGTCCGTATACGTGTACAAATAAAAAACGTATATATATATATATATATATATAGACGTTCGAGCTTAAATTCGTGCATCGTTCAAGGTAAAAAAAGCGTGATTTTCATTCTTCTTATCTTGCTTATCCGTCGTCTACGTGGTTGCTTCTTCTTCTTCTTTCTTTTTTTGTATAATATAAAGTTATTTTGTAACTTCATTAAATAGAGGGATCCACAGAGTATATAAGTAGTCGCAAGCACGTATATATATAATTCTTAATACAGAAACGTTAATGCTTATTACGGGTGTGATGCCTTATTTTTTTTCTCGTTATTCTTTCTTCTTTATATGATCCACACAGTAGCACTTTTGAGGCATCGTCGTCGTCTCTTTCCGCTCGTTAGTCCAAAAAGAGGGGGAGTACAGGCTTATGCTAATGTTTAGCGAACCCGCCACCTTTCTCATTTTCTCTTTTTTTCGCAAAAGCCTTATTCCTCTATCTCTTCCTCTTTCTTCTCTCTCCTTTAGAGCATGTTTCAAACTATATATATTCTCATTCTAACAGTTGATTCCTTCGTAAAGCTATTAGGCGATCATCTCGGATTATCTCGCCCAGTTCTTATCCTTTTGCGCTCTCGAAATGCAGCTTTTCAAAGTTTTCTTCTTTTGCAGTTGTGAGTGCATGCTCTCTTTCTCTCTCAAAAAAAAAAAAAAAATTTAGATAGTACCAGAAGTAATCGAGAAAAATAACACGAAGAAACGCTAAAAGTTGAGCACTATATTTAAGATTTTAAAGCAAAATTATAAATAACTTGATATTTTTTATTTTTTATTAGTGTAATGAAAGGTGCATAATATTTAGATTACTCGTTTATTGGAGGCGCATATCAAATGCATATACTTTTATTTATTTTTATTTACTTTTAAAGTACCACTATTAATATGTGTTTAGTAAAGTTTTCTTCAATTATATATAGCCTGTGTAAATGGAAATACAATCTTAAAAATACAGAAATGAATAAAATTGAAAACAATTGCAAATCAGTTAAATTTTTTTTCAATTCTTAGGGTATTCTTACTTGTATATTAAAGTGATATTCATCATGTGAAATAATTAAGATTTTAGAAAAAAATTCTTAAATTATAATTTGTAAAGATTTACAATTTTAAATTTAATATTTTTACACATCTATTAGTGATTCTATCTAGACATTTAGAAAAATTTAATCTTGATAGATTTAAATTTCTGATAAGTGTTTGTTCAAAAACTAAAAAGAATAAGAAGTCTGCTGAAATACTTGCAAAGGACACGTGCCAAAATTAAAATTCCAGTTTGATCGTCTTATCGTCTTTCTATAAAAGGCTCGAAGTTAATGTTACGCTCTCAAATAAGATCCGTAGCAGCTGTTGTAGCCAATCATCCAAACTTTATTTTTTTGCGTTTCATGACTTCTTGTCTTTCTTCTTCATGACGATCAGTTTTCAACTTTTAAGGATTCCAACAGCAAAATGTAAGAAACCGCGAATGAGAATGAGAATGTAAAAAGTATCACACATTTATATACGATTTGAATCTTGAAATCAGAAAATAGTGAGATAAAGATAAACAGAAGAAAAGAAGAATTTGTAATAGAAGTAAATAAGTTAAAAAAGAATAAAAAAACTAAAAAAAAATACTAACGGGTATTTTAAAATTTTCTATTTATAATGAATAATGAGTAAAATATATTAAAACTGTACCCCCATAAACAATTTACAGTATGATGAAGTACTGAAAATTAAGTAAAATGTAACATCTTAAACTAAAACTTAAATTTTTTTCTTTCTCTTGAGAGAGGAAGAAAAAAGAGGGTTCAAATCGTCCATTTGCGCGGTAATGAAAATCGCTCCCTCGGGACTCGTTTGTCGTTTAATTTTCTCTTTTTTTTTATTCATTCGGATGTACATATATAGTTTAAAATAAAGTTAAAACATTGACTCTTTAGTTAAACAAGACTCTGGAAATTGGCAAAGAAGTATATATAAAAAAAGGTACACGTGAGCTAGTGCTTCATGACACGTCTTTTTTTCTCTTTCTCTTTCTCTCTCTGTCAGGAAAGGCGTGAGAAAGTGCGTTTTCTGCCAAGGTCAATGGAACAATCGCAAGGAGGTTATTCTTCTTTTTTTTTTGTAAACTCTGGATAGGTGCGCATATTTGAACGATACTTGCTGTTAACGCCTTGTCTTACGAATTACCGTGTTTTGCTTTGAACATAGAAATTTTGGTTGGAATGTTATATATTTTGAAAAAGAAAAAGAACAAAACAATTGAATTAGATAATTACGGAATACGTTCGTGTGAACGATTTCTCAATTCGTATAGGATTCTTTGCATAGAATGGATAATGGCAATAGGAAACTATATGGCAATTATAAGAAAAAAAAAGAAACTCAAACGATGAACTATTTAATTTGATAATTTTATTTAATAAAAAAGTGCTACAATGAATAACAGGTATTATAAACATCAATCAATAATATTACAATCATTTCTGTTTTAAAAAATAATCAATAATAAAATCATTAGCAGGGAAGGTGATTGAATTTTTGTACAAATTAAGTTGTTAACTATTTTATATATGTATGAATTAATAAATACTAATAGTAAATAAATAATAAAAAATGAGACGTTACAATAGTTTGATTACTTTAATATAAGAATGAAAATATACATCATTCGTCAAATTGTCAAACTATTGTTCCAACGAAGAATATCGTTATAAAAAAAATCTGAATCTTTTGTCCAAGCATACAAAACCAATTTTTTTCCAATGCAGTAACATCGCGAATCCCTCTTTTTTTCTCTCGCAGTTAAGAATAAACAAACAAACAAACACAAAAAAAAATAGATATACTAGCAAGTAAAGTATTGATTTTTTTTCATCTTATACATATATTCCATCGGTAATGATTACTCTAGCTACAGAAGTCAAGCCGTACTTGTTTTAGTTCTTCGTTTTATAATACATACTCGTTTTATAATCTCGAGCAAAAGAGAAAGAAGGGCTAAGAGAGAACAAAACACGGAGGTTTTCTTTAAAAAAATAAAAAAATAAAAAAAGAGGAAAGACGGACACCGCTAAGAACGAGACTCTTTGTAAGAGACACTCACAGAATACGAAACGACATAAAATTCAACACGGGGGCGTCTACAGATATAATATATATATATATGTGTGTGTGTGTGTGTGTATGTGCAGGGGCCCAGTAAAGAACAGTAGGCCTCCGAAGACGACGAAGTTGGAAGAATCAGTTTTTTGTGCTTATATTTCTGATCCTTGCCTTTATTTGGGACAGAGACAGAGGAATTCGGGTTAAATGCATTGATTAAAGTTTCGGACAGGAGCACACTCGGTGGTCAAATTCTCCCTCTTCCTCCTTCTCTTTTCTCTCCTGTTTCATCTTTTCTCTCCTGTTTTATCTTTTCTCTCTTTTGCTTCGTGTAAGTTGAGCGTGTGCAAAGCCTTCAGGCGCTTTTTGCCGACGGCCGTCGCTCAACGTTATAAGTATAAACCAAGCGCAACAGAAGAAAGCTTGATTATAACTTCTTGATCAGATCGCGTTTTCTTAAGAAATTTGCTTAACGCTTTCTTTATTATATTTTCTTTTACTTAATACAAGAAAGAAAACTACTAAATATCATACTTTGATTGTATAGTCAAAATAAAGTATAGTGTCAATCTCTAAACTTGTAATGAAAAATTATATTTGAATGTGTTTTTAATTTTAAAATGTCATTTTTTTAAAGTGAACTAACATCTGCCTATTTAAATATTTAATCATTTGAAGAGATTGTCAAATCTTTCTGTTATTTTCTGATTGAAATTTGTAACTATATCAAAATATAAAGCGATAACTCATCTCGTACAAGGAGATGAGAAAATCAATATTTTTTTTTAATGAGGATAAATAAATTTAGCTATAAAATTAATCATTATACAAGATGCGGCTATCCCTTAATTTCTGCCTTCAGTTGCTAGTTTTTGCAAAAAAGTAAACATTTTAATTAGAAAAAGACGTAGTTTTTAATAAAATTAAAAAAAGTCATTCTATGGTTATTTTCTTTAAATTTATCTGTTGAATATACCGTCAACATAATAAACACTGGTTATCCATTGACTTAATTATGGTAAAACTCATTTTAAAGTCCCCGGTTTTTTTTACCTAACTAAAGTTGTGGGTGGGCGTACCAAGACAGAAAAATCAGAGCCTTTTGTCACTAAAACCAAGAGAAAAGAAGAATGACAAAAATTTTGGAGCTTGGCGCAGTTAAAACGCGTAAACTCTAATTAAGAATTGACACCCTCCGAGCAAAAATAATCTGAACATTCCGGTATCCTCTTAATTGTCATCATCTTAAATTTATACATCTTTTACAAAGTACTTGTTTCTACATACAAATGTATATATATATATATACATAATTCGGTTTATATTCGAATGATACCTACCGCATATACATGCTGGAATCTCAAAATGTCCGATTAATCAGTTTGGAAAGTTTTAAAGAGAAGCTTCAGTTATACGACTTATTTAGTATGGATTGTACGTATGGCACATGAAGAACTGGGACCTAAAACAAGAAGAAAAGAAGAAGACAGACAGCTAAGAAAAGATCCTTGGCGGTGTTTTTACGCGTCTGCCGAAAACAATCGGCGGTGGGTCTTCTTTGCTATGTATCGACTATAGATATATACTGGTATATAAGGTGCCACTGGCTTTCAAACAAAGAAATAAGAAGAAAAAGAAAAAAGAGATAACAAACGAAGAAATACTTTTGCAAGAAACTTTTGCGTAAAAGCCATTAATCATCAGGGCCAATTCCGTAGATGGTTCTTTTTCGCTTGCTCCTTATATACGCGTGCATCGGCCAAAACATTGCGTGTTTTAGACTTGTCCTGCAGCTTTCTTTCTAATTCTGTTGCTGAGGAAAAGAAATCTTTGACGATAGTAGCCGAGAAACAGGTGAAACAAAAAAAATACGTTATACTTAATCTCGTTTGTTTGTCAAGATCCAAAAAAGATACCTCGCTTATATTTCTTTTTTTTTTCATTTTTTACTCGAGTACTTTACTTTGATATTGAGCGCTTTGTTCAAAGAGTCTATTATAAATGACTTTCGTTTGCTTTTCTTTTTTCTTTTAAGAAGATTAAGTAAAAAAAGCATTAATAATCTAAAGACAAAATTAGTCGTTTTCTTTCTTCACTTGTCTACAATCTATTATGTTTGTTTTAATAACTAGAAAATTTTTTAGAGAAGACGAGTCTACGTCTAATACAGTCATCATTAGTATCACATTCACATTTTTTTACAGTTAATGCAAATAAATTTACAGATTTTATGTACATTTTAATGAAGTTGGTGTTAAAGAATTTCAATTAACGTGATATATATTTATTTTTTAATGCGCTTTATTATAAATGAATTTCTTTTTCTTTTCACGCAATGGGAAAAATAGTCGGAATTTTCTGAATAACTAACATGCTTAATTACAATTTCTTGATGAGTAAATTAAAAGTTTGCTTAATCAGAATACAATATCGAAAGTGTTTTTAATAGGGATAACAAGTTTAAAACTACTTTTAATTTTTATACTTTTATTTAAATTCATGTTAATTTAAAATTAAACTTTTTTTATAAATTTTATCACATAAAAGATTAAAAGCTTTTAATCTTTTTTTTTCAATCATTATTCATTGAATCTCAGTACTTATCTTTTTTTTATAGAAAAGTCTTTACAACAGTATTTATAGAAATTTGAATAGAATATTTTAAAATTATGATAAATCACTTTTTATAATTTATATTATAAAAGCTAAATTAAATAATCTGAAAGAAGTTTAGAAGGTGGAAAAAAAAATCAAAGAAAGTTGAAAGGGAAGAAGAAAAGAGTCAAGTGCGAGTATAAAGTTAATGAGAGGCTTTATACAGGAAAATTTGGATCGCATGTTGAAGAACAGTATTGCAACATAAGGGGGAAGAAGAGAACTGCCCCTTTTCGGCTTTTTCTATTCTAAAGTACTGTATAGAATTGCGGCTTTAGCTTCCCTCCGTTCGTTTGAAATGTACTTAACTGCAATATCTTTCTCGTGATTGAGAATCATTATAGTGGCTGTGATTGTTATTAGAGGCCTGAACTAGGGAACTGAACTAAGAATCCTTGATTTAACATCGTCCAAATAGCCCCCGAGGCGGAATCGAAATTCTTACTTTGTAGAAGGAAATGTTAGTATCCGTCGCTACATTCTTCGATATTGTCATACCTTATTTTCGTTGTTGTCCAGGCATATTCTTCCAAATCATTATTTGCTTTTTTTACCTTAATACTTTTGACACTCGACTTTATAAGTTATTTATAAATTATGTTTCGTTTCATGTTAGCAATTATAATATCTTTTGATAAAAATTTAAAAATCATCATAATTTTATTAATTTTTTTTTATTTTATTAATTAAATTGATAAACAGAAGAAAAATAAAAATAAATTTATTTGAAAAGAAATTAGAAAAAGCAAATTTTATTTTATAGAAGAATGAAAAGAATTCAGAAATAATTAGATGAATAGAATTTCTGTTAACCTCGTTTGATGTAAAAAATATTAAGTTTTGACAAATATAATAGTGAAATGTATTTAAAATAAAAATTATTTCTCATTAGTAAAATCATTTTGTCATTGGCTTTATAAATACAACCTTTCCAAATATTAATTGACAACTTGGGAAATTATCGTTTATCCTGTATTTTACATAAGTAAATATTTATCTTTTACAAATCCATTTTGAAGCTATGCTTCTTATGCGAGGTTAGGCCGACGACGAACTGAATATAAACTGACACCGTATTCGGTTTAATATAACACTGGTCGCTCTATTACTGCTACTAATACACACTTATATTCTTTACTCTTTCTTTCTCTTCTTTTGTATTTTTATTGGCCATGACTTGCAATTAGGTAGATTTTTATATACAAGTTTTTTTTTGCCCAGTGGGACTTTGTAAACAAGTTTTTCGTGGTCTCTGGGTTCTACTCCCCGTAGAAAAATTCTAAAACATTTTTTCCGAAATTTTCCCGAGGAATCGAACCCCGGTCCACTAGAGCGCGAGCCAAAAGCCTTAGCCCCTGCGCTACCACCGCTCCTCTCTTTCTTTTACTCTTTTTCTCTTAATTCTACTTAGGGATATGCATGGCCAAAAACACGTCGTTATTCGTCGAAATCATCCAGTAAAAACATGGCGTTCTCTCCTGGCGAATATGCTCACTCGAGTTGCGCAGTAAGCTTGGCGCCGGCACAGACACTTTTGTGCGTGTTAATAGTTTATCCTTTTTTGTTTACTAGTCACATCCATAGACTCTCTCTTTGTCTGATGTGTTACAAATTAGTGTATAAAAACAATATTTATTTGTTATAAAATATTAAAATATAAAATAAACGGTTGATTGTGCTGTTTAATTAGTTTTATTTTTATGAATTATAATCTGTAGTGTATTATAATAAAAATAATATATTTATGGATTATATAAATGAATTATCATCAGTGGCAGTGGGGCAGTCAAAGAGTGCGCACGCTCGATGCAGAGTATTAGATGATTCTTCGCGATACTTTTTTATTTATAGATTTTTCATCAATAAATGAATTATCGCGAACTTTAAATTGTATACGTGTTTTAGCCCGGCATGGGAAAAAATCGTATATGCCACTTGGGATGAAAATGCGACACTTTAGGCCGGCATTTTAAATACATGCTGGTCTAGAATGCCGCATTTTTACCCCACGTAACATAATATACTATAAGAGGTAAGGAGAGAGAAAGACAGAGAAAGAAAGAGTAAATAATATAAATGTGTGTATACTCATATCCACACTTTGTTTATAAATGTCTACGTATACATTTGAGTAGTTGTGCGTGTTAAATTACTATATGAACAGAGAAAAAATGAATGCTTCATATATCTATCTGTATTTCTTTGGGCACTACGTACTTTGTTTACAATCGTAATCACCTATACCTTAATATGTTTTTTCAATAATTAGAATTATTATTAGTATATAATTATATTACTGTTTCTTTTTAAAATTAATAATAAATCAATTTAAAAATAATTAAATTCTAAAAAAAATACTTATAATTTTTGCAAACTCCAAAAAAATAAACATAATTTTTGTAAGTGCCACACTCCCTAGTTTCTATATATATTCTGGAAGCATAGCTTGTGTCGGCCAGTCCCACAACTGCCACTCCGGTTTTTCATTTAATTATTATTATAGATTATACATGATTCTTGGTAGAAAATTGGACATATCTTGGATAGAATTTCTAGTCAACGATAAATTAAATTTTGTTCAAAGATTTTTTAGATAATCGTCATTTTAACTTTCGTTGACCAGAAATCCTGCTCGAAATATTGTCAATTTTCTAGCAGGGATATTTTAAGAAAATTTCAAATCATACCTTTACTAAATCCATCATTATTTGTAGAAACAATAATTTAAAATAATTGAGTGATTCGTTTTAGATGAAAGATGTAATTTAAAAACATAAAAATAAGTAACAGTTTTAGTAGTAGTATATTTTCATTAAAATCGAAATTTTCATTTGGCTATGCCATAAAAAAAAGCAAACTGATATTTACCTTGCTTTTATTTACAGCGAAGAGAGGGTATTGCCAAGCCGCCTGGTTTCGCATAAAAGCCCTTTATTTTCTCATATATGCAGAGCCACGTCCATCAAATTCAGTTTTCTGCGTGATAGCGGCCCAGTTTTCAGCTAGCTCTCTTTCTCTCTCAAAGCTCTCTATTTCATTCACCTATTGCACAACTGCATCGTGTGCGCAATCTGCAACAAAAAAGTTTTTAAAATTTTCAATCATTGCCACTATAGAAAACTGCGTCAGTGAGCGAGAAAATAGAATATCCCGTGCTAATAAAGCTTTTTTTAAAAGTTCGTTCAAAGCTTTTGAATTAAAGCCCGAAAAAAACGAACGATAAATAGCATCAGTTGCAACTGATTGAACTGAACGACAATATTAGAATTCGCTAAAGTACAATTATAAGCACTGTTAATTTAAAACAGATTTATACTTTCAATTGAAAAAAAGGAATATATAGACGATTCTAAATGTAGATAGAGAGATGATGAAGAGGACGATGTATTATACGAGACCCGCATTGCGGAGCATTATACCTCGAAAAGAGAATGAAAGAGAGAGAGAGAGAGCAACAGCTGCACCCGACACGTCATTTGCGAGGAATGTATCAGCTCTCTCAAGAACCTAATTATTATTCTACGGGTGGCTTTAGAATAAAAAAAAGGAGTAACATATATACATACGTAAAAGAATTAACGCACACGTGCGTATTTTAGTCTATGGTTAACTTTATTGCTCTGTGTACTATTTGTCTTATTATTATTTATCGCCTTTCTCTTCGATTCTTTCCACTTAATTTTCAGTAACATCTAATAAATTTGTGTATTACTCTTTATCTTAGCCACTCAAATATCAATAGTTTCTTACATCTTTGACATTCGTTTATTTTGAAATAGAATCAAGGTAACTTTACATTGAAAAAAAAATCAAATGGTTAAATTCATGTTTTATAAGACATGAAGTTTGGGATATTTTTAATATATAACTTTATCAATAACTTAAATTGAATAAGAAATTTAAAAAAATATATATATATATATATATATATATATCTTAGAAATACACAACTTTTGTAAGAAAAAGCAAAATTATCATAAATTTAGAAAAAAATATTATTCCATTAAAATAAAAACTATCTAATAACATATAATAATTTAATAAATTGTAAAAATTATTATTTGAATTTGAAATAAAACCTAGAATACGAGCTAAGAAATGTATTTTCTTAACAAAATATAACCATTTAAAAGAAATAAAATTGTGAAAATATTCTATTTTTGTAAAATTTTGAAACAATTAATCAAACTCTATTCGAATTATTAATCATCTTACAAAGACTAATTAGATCACCAAAATACTTTTTATTAACAAGAAGTAGATTCAAATTTTTTTCTAACTTTGAAATAACTTTCTTTATAATTTCAGTTGATGTAAAAATGAATATAAGATAAAAAGTTCTCATTTAAATCTATAAAAATATACATAAACTTTAAAAAAGTTTAAAAAATTCTTCAATATTTTGAAAAACATTAATTTATACCTAGAAAAGAATCTCTGCAAATTTTTAGTTAGCCTTATCGACTGATTTTATTATTTATGCTCACTTAAAATTTATTTTTTTACTACTATGAGATACAAAACACGCGGACTTCGAGTGAGCACATATAAAAAAATTAGTTGATAAGACTACTTGAAAATTTGCCGAAATTTTTTTCCAGGTATAAATTAATTTTTATCAAAATTTTGAAGTATTTTAAACTTTTAATTTTTATGAACAGCAAACTATAGCTGACATATGAGACTCCTTAAGGTCGAAATAATTATAATTTAATAATGAAAACGCACGCACTCGTGATTAACTATACCCTTACACTAAATCGTCAGAAATGTTCCAAGTTTAAAAAAATATTTAGGTCATGATTTACAAGATTTTTTTTTCGTCATCGCAAAGCATTTTCTTTGAGGAAGTAATATCAGAAAATTTTTAAATTATAAATAGTCATATAATTTCCAAATAATTTTTCCTTTATAATACATAATAGTAATAAAAAGAAAAAAGACTTTTAAACTAATGTAAACAATGAAGAAAAAAAATAAACTCAGCGAATCTATTGTATACGTCGTTATAAGAGACGCGATGTTTCTTTATTAGTCGCGTGAACCATAGTATTGTAAAATATGATTTATGTAATAAAAAGATTAAAGAATTTATGTAACTTAAGAAAAATCTTGTGATCTTGACAAATATGATGCATCTTCCTTTTTTTTCTTTTCTTGTTGCATAATTTGTAATGTGTGCGTATAAAAAAATTAATGAGCACTGATTCTCGTGTGGATTTAATGTATATTTGCTTGGCGGAAGTAATTTTTTAATTAACTTTTATATAGCTGTAATAGATAATTTAAAGAAAAAAGACAATTATTAAAGTGTAAACAATCTATATAGAAATGATATATCCTTAAAGGATAAATTGCTTATTATTTTCTTTTTAATTCACACGAATAAAAGTTTATAAAAATATACAACCAGTGTATATTAAACAATAAATACGTATTCGCACACAAGACTTATATATTTCAAACTTTAAGATGAAATGATACACACTGTGTGTTACATTTTTTTAAAGTAATATTATAGTTAAATAATTAATTATTCAAATCTCTAATCATGATAATATCACGTTATGATTAAATATCATAAGTACAATTGTTAAACTATTTTGTTGAAAAAAAATTGTTCATAAGAGATAAATAATTTTCCATTTATTCTATATAATTAAACATAACATTAGGATTAAAATGTATTTCTTTATTTAATTCCTAGCTAAATGCAATTAGAATTAATTTAATTTTATAATTTTTCATTGTTTGTTTTAATTACAATGAAATCTTATGTAGACAAGATTTGTAAGTGTTATAATATTAAACTTTCACGTGTATAACTAAACTTTGAATATGAAATTATAATTTCATTCTTTTGATTTATGAATCGTAAGCACGAATTCTGAATCACACAACATCTAATTATTCAATGAATATTATTTCTAACACGTCTTTAAATTTACAAATTTATTTAAAGTTTTTTTTTTCATTTAACATTCTCCTTCTCCTTCTGCAATATTTGTATATAACAAACAATCTTATTAGTAGCACTTTTAAATATTAACGGACAGTTTAATTAATTATTTAGTTTAATTTAACTTATCAAAGTAAGTTTACATATGCAAATATATAGTGTTAAGGAAAGTTTATTGATTATTCGCAAAAAAAAGATTTATCTATAAGCATTATCACGGGATAAAGATAGTAAGATCTACTTATAGAATGTTGAAGGGTGAAGAGAAAGTTTCAACTATGGGTGTTTATCCCAAGGGCCTTCGAATTAACTCGTTGCAACCTTTTCGCAAAAGGCGTCGAATTAAATTGCCCGTCTAATTCTATACATTGGTGAATTTTAAAATGACGCATAGCCCCAATGGAATTGTAATTTTCTATCAGGGGTTACTATAACTAGCATTTTTTTTACTTTGGCTCGTATCGATTGCGATTTTATTCTTTTCTGTATAATTTATTTTCAAGTACAGTCGAGATGTTAATTATTTTTTATTTTTTCATACAATTTATTTATTACATTTAAATTTTTTTTATGATTTTATAAGTAATTTATATTAATTTATTAATGTTAATTCTTTTTGTTTTTATTTATCCATAATATATAATTTATGTTAAACTAATTTAAGTCAATAAATAGTAATTTGTCGTAAATGCATCTATAATAGTTTACAATTAACATGATAATCTTTATTTTATCTAAGATTAATGATTTAATTCATTTGAAAGCAGATATAATAAATGTATGTATTCATAAATTCAAATTATTTAAGCGCCCATATTATATTACGCTTAAAAAAGAAAAAAAAATAAAATCATAAGATTTGACATACATTAACTATTTATGAAGTTCTGCGCTATAGAAACCAAAGTAAATCTCGTAAACTTTTACACTTCATAAAACTTATGCATACATGAACATTAAAGTAGCTATAATAAATGTGTTAATATATAGTATGGAAAAATAAATTATCAAGTTCTTAATTACCAAAGGATATTGAGTTATATTAAACTAAAAAAGGAAAACGATTTTATGGAACTTAAACGATAAACTTTTTTATTTTATTATATTATAGATGAATTTTTATGAAATAAAGACTTTTATTAGAGGAGAAAAATGAAAAATTTTTTAAATTTAAAGAAATATTTTTTACAAGTGATATATAAGCGATAATTTTTTTTTTTTTTAAGAAATGAATTCTTTTGAAATCACGAAGGTTAACTTCTGAGTAATTAACGCTTGTTTCACGTACAGTCCAATGGAAATCAGTATAAGTTGAGAGTTAATTGGTAAAGAAGCGTTACGGAGTGAACGAATGAGTGGCGCGTATATTATGGCAAGTGACTTCCGTACTTCTCTTACATATTATATAGGGGGATATAACATGGTGTGTGCATCTTCTCGGCGACTTTTACGCTTCAGAAAGAACGAGAAACGCATTTTGAAAAACAGGAAGTACAATAAGTTGTATACTTATTTTATATGCCAAGCACATACTTTACTCTTCAAACCTTTTCATTCTTCAAGATTTTATATTATTTAAATGACTGATTAATTAGCTTGCTTTTAAGTTTTTTTTTTTTTTTTTTTCTCTTATTTTAATTTTAAGAAATCTAATTTTTTTCCTTTTTTTTCTTTTCGAATCTTCAAAATATTTAGTTTCAGAAATTTTTATTGAACTATAAGTCATTAATATGCATGATGTTAATATATATTATTTTAAAAACAAACTATGTTTATTTAAAGTTTTCTATTTGTTTTAATGAAATAAAAAAAAAATAAAACGGTAAAAAAAGATCGTCAGTGGCTCAGTCGGTAGAGTGAGGGATTCGTAATCTCGAGGTTCCGAGTTCGAATCCCGCTCTCGGTGACCGAATGATACAAGTACCACTGTACGTTACATGTGCTTTGTTCACAAACACACTGATGATCTCCGTCGCTAATTAGCATCAAATGATAGCATAAATAGAGCGACGTTAAAAAAAAAAAAAAAAAAAAAAAAAAACGGTAAAAATAAATCTTTTTTGTACAAATATATATTTATTTATATAACTTAAAAATAAATTATTGTTATATTATGTTAAACATATTCAGATATTATGCTTGTTATTAGAAATATATTGAATGATCAAATCATAATTAATTTAATATAAACTATGTACTAGTGAAAAGTTTACTATATTTTTTATCACGTCTGAGCTATAAGCTTTGTGTGAAATAAAAATAAGAATAAAAGAAATAATTATTTCCACTATAAAGAGATACAGTTATTTGTTTATTTATCAATTCTTTTTGAACTTCAAGAAATGGGAGATTAAAATCCTTTGAATGTACTCGTTTTTTAAATGGACATCTTATTCAAATAAAAGCAGTTTAAAAATGTGACTAATGCTTTAATAATAAGAAAAATGAGAATGAAATCGTTGAATAAGTGGACATTAATAGGAGAAAATCGAAACGGTTAGCACAACAGCACGTGCAGTATGTAGGTGTATATAGTATATCTAAAAAGTAAGGTGCTTTGGTCTAAAAATGATTAAAACTATCCCTTATAGAATCCCCCCTGAACAGTGTGCTTTGAATCGTCTCCGCAGGGGGTTGATTGTCCATATATACCCATAGCTATATATGGGGTTCATCGAGAAAAAAAGGGTCGAGAGTAAAAGGCCCCATCCGCCAGCTTAGGAGCTAATTTATTGAGATGTCTTTGTGTATATATATACGTTTAACCCATCGATTTCTTCTCCATGCGCGTCTCAGCTTTTATACACGGAATTACACTATCGTCACGTTGCCGTTGGCCCCGTTTAACGGCCGATTAAACCTTTGCCAAGTAAGCGTTAGATTAATAATTTGTCATTGGGTTAATGGTTTTTTTTCATTCACGGGTTACAGTAACAGGAGGTTACTTGCGTTCAAAGTCGATTGAATAATATAGGGGTTTACTGTCTATTTTGTAAGATTTACTATGCTTTATCATTATTCTTCATTATAAATAAAAGTACGAGGTTTTTCTGACGATTTCTATTAAGTTTCTTGTTTATTTAATTCTTGGATTTATCGCAACAAAGAAATTACTGCTAAATAATAAAATTGTATTATAATATTATATTACATTACATTTTTTCTAATTGTTAATAAAACTTGTTGTTCGAGAAAAAAAATTTTAAATTTAAAGTTTTTAATGGCTTTAATTGTATGTAAAAAATATATATATTTTTTTCATATAGAATAAAATGTAGTTTTCATAATTGCCGTGCGAACTTCCTTGCGTGAAGAAATCTAATTACTTAGTTGTAAAAGAATTAAAATTATTTTTCTGACTTGTGTGACCATGTTTTTTTTTTCTATTTAATAGATCTTTGAACTCTTTCAGTATTGAAACAGTGTAGTCTGCGCAAAATTTTTCTTGTCTTGGGCATATCAATTAAATTGCTCTGGGATGCTATAAATCGTCAAACTGTCAAGATTTTCGTGAATTTAAAATCTGACTCTTTCAAGGTTACCCAATGAAAATAAATTGCTTCATTATGTTTGTTAAGTGACTGCAAATTTTTTAATACGTAAATATTTTTTATCTTAATATTTTTTTTTCGTTTAGTTTTCATGTAGATTTTAATATATTTATGTTTTTTTTAACAATTTTTAAGAATAAAAAAAATTTTTTAAAGTATAAATATATTTTATAAAACGTATTTTATTGAAAATTTATGATAAGTATAGAAAAAAAATATATTGACAATATAATATTGAAGTTGGCAGTAAATCTGTTTATAAAATAAAGTTTTGAAGTAACGGAATAGATTGGATTTTATGTATTACGCAAAGTATTATGTATTACTCTATTGGAAACGAGTATACAGTAATTTACATATTTCTCGTAAAAGGCTTTATATGTGTATGACATTTTTATCAAAAGAGCTGGTCAGTTAGTTTAACTGTCAGCCATTGTAATTTTCCGGTGACCCATTTGCTTGCACACAAATATTATTATTATTATTTTTATATATATTTTTTTATATTTGCTTCTCTTGCGCACGCGTACGATGCTGTCATGTAAATACGTTGACGAGTTAAACGCGGAAAATCTATCAGAAGAGAGGAGGGGGAGGAGAGAAAAGCGTATACTTGCTCGTCCGCTAACCTGGACAGACTGACGCGTAATTTATGTGCTTCGATATACTCGACGCATTTACTTGACGCGTATTATGTTCTTCAAACTTTCTGTATAATAATATTTATGGAGAAAAAATTCAATATTCTTTTTTTTTCAAATATTTTCATTTTAATTTTAAAAATTATTTTTAAAAAGATTTTATCGATGCATTTTATTTATTAAATTACAAGCTACTTTTTTCGATTTTATGTCAGCTTATTTTGAAATTTTGAATAATTTTGTCTATTAATATTTGTGCATGTTATTTTTATTTTTATAATAAATAAAAAATAATAAAATTCAACATCACGAAAATGTCGGACCAATGTCGAGGATAAAAATAATTTTGCACAAGTTATACACAGAAATATGATTACAAAGTAATATGATTAAATTAAAAGAAAAAATTCCATACAGTATATCGTTCTGCAAGCGTTTACGAGCGAAAAATTATGCTTTCATAAATCTGACCAAGCCATCATTCACTTTGTACGTATAAAGCAATGCGTACCATTGTAACCTTGACAAATTGAGAAAAAAAAAGTACTGACTGTTAATAAAAAAAACAAATAAAAAAATTAAAAACTCATAACAATACACCTGTCCCCGTACATATAAGGTACAATTCCTGTGTGGAAAATTAAAGAGCGTAAAAATCAGATCTCCGTAAGATTGGCTTGCTGAGAGTTTGAATTCGCCTCAGAAAAAAATGAGAAGGAAAAAAAATAAATAAAATGGCGGACAGAAAGCAATATGGATAATATAATGTGGGTGGCAATGACACGTTGGTTATAATAACGGCATATATGTTATCGCGCGTTTGTACGTTTGTGTATGGAGGAAAGGTACGGGCAAATCATGAAATGGAATTGAAAGAGGGGCGGGAGAGAGTCCAAGTAGTCTCTCCTTGACAAGCGGGTGTTTAATTGGCGTTGAAACCAACGGTGTGACGAGCCCAGAGCCCAAAGCCTCTCTGGTCTCTTTATACCCTGAGTGCCGCCTGAAATCTCTAAGCCACTATACTATCCGCCATTGCATTTCTATATATAATAGAAAGAGAGGGAGCAATAGCAAGTGCCTTTATGTACAAACATATATATAGAGCATAAGCTAGGAACTCCGGTAATTATCTTCGGCACGCAACTCCTACACGCACTATGCCGCTCACTCTCGCGTTATATTCAACTATATGTACACGGTATCATATAATACTACTGCCATGTTTGAAGAAACGCGAACAACACATGTGTATGTGTCGCTTTATACTGCTTCTGGCGAGCTTATATTAATGCTAATACACCTTCTCTTAGAAGGGCTGAGCTGCGGACCATATATATAATGTAGCTCTGAGAAAAGCTTTATAACAACTTGGCCCTTATTATTTACAAAACTGATCTTTAGATTAGAACTTGAAAGAAGAAAAAAGAAACATATTACTGCGGTTCTGATTTTCTTTTTTCTTTCTTTTTTTTTTATGAGAAATCAGTGTATGTGCGTGTATTTAACTATTATATATATGCGTGTACTTTGTCTCGAATATGGTAAATAGAGAGCTATGCTTGCAGGCTAGGTTACGGTTCTAATTGTGCCTCGCGCCGTCTACACGGATGATTTAATTACTTATTTTCCGCAAGGGATTTTCTCCGTGTATATTTATTAAATCTTTTGTTAAGTGCCATATAGATATAAGCCCAGGCTTGCGGAGATTTATAAATGCTTTCAATGAAAATTTTAAAAAAATGAGGCTACGGTAGCTTTTTCTCTCATTTATTTTTTTTTTTTTTAATGCTCTTTGCAAATTAATGAGAATTTTCTTTGAGCGTGTTACTGTATGCGTGTTTATATTTTTTTAATAGCTAACAGTGAATGTTTATCTGCTTTCCATAAAGTTTACTTCATGAGAATTTATTTTCAATTGCCAGATGAGTAAATAAAGAAAAATTTAACATTGTCTTAATTTAAACGTTTCATAGTTTACTAATGTTGTATTTTTATTCTCATTTTTTTATATAAAATTTCATTAAATTTCTAAATCTGCTATACGTATCAACTAAGCAAAAATGATTTGTGAGAATTTATGGAAGTTTCGATACAAAATTCAAAAATAAGTAATAATAACCAAAGTATATTATGTTATTGTGAACATTTTTTGTCAATATTTTAACGTTATATCAAAACTTGCATGAAGCCGCTAGTGACTAGATCTAGTGATGTTCGAAATGTTACATTTTAACTGCTCATTTATAGAGATTTAAAATGATTCTAAAAAAATAATATAAAGGTAAATAATGTAGAAAGAGAACACCTTAAGTTTGAATTTAAAACCTGCTAGCCTAACTTTACTTTATATCAAAGACAATATTAATTAAACAATAATGATATCTGTAATAATAATCTGTATAGTATATGAAAATAAATGTATAATTAAGATTACTTGTATAAAGTAATAAAATATATAAAAAATACAATTCATTATTCATACTACGTGGAATTTGGGTTTAGAAAGAAGTATTAATACAGTTTAAGGTTGGATCACATGTGCTTATTATAAATATAAAATTAAATAAATATTTAGATATTTATTTTAAACGTTTGAGAATCTTTTTTTCCTGTATTTGTTTTTATAAATCAATCAATTTTCAAGAGATTTATTTGATCTCCTTGCAAGTCAATGAATGAAGAAAAGTTTAAAAAGAAGAAAAAAAAAACAAGGCTATCAGATGAAATAAGTAAACCAGACTTTTGTTACCCTAGTGCGACCGTTATATATTTTCTGGCTATTTTTTAAAGAACGTTGATGCTTTGGCTAAGATCGTTCAAAGTATATAAAAGCATATATATATATATATATATATATATATATATATATATATAAAAAAAAAGAAATACGGTGGTGGCAGTGTCGGCATAAGAAAAAGAGCGTGTCGACCTTAATGACACGGTAATTCGTTACGGGCCACTTGTAATAACCGCAGAGAGTCGCCGCTACATCCTTATCTCAGGCAACGATCTCGCACAAGCAAGTATAGTTTCTCTCTTCAAGTATGGCTTGTACACACATACATACATATAAAAAGCCTATTAATTACCTATCCTCACGGGGTGCTTCGTCCTTACTATATAACCTAACACACATACATTTATAAATGTATATGTGTAGTAATATAAGTTTAACTCTTGTGAAAAAGGGGTGTAGCCTTTAAAGCTGGTAAACGCCACTTTCTAGACACACACATATATACTTTGCTTTTACAATATACTCAGAGTATATACTCTTTTTTTACCAATGTCTATACAGTATATAAAAGCTTTATCCCTCATACCCTCGCTTTCTCTTTTCCTTTTTTCTTTTTTGCTAGTGCTTTTGCATTCGCTTTCTCGCTACCGGGGCACAAACCAACAACAGACGGTTTACCGTTTTTCTCTCGCAAAGCGTATAAAAGCACCCGTCGACGAGGACTACGACGACGACGACTACGACTACGACGACGACGAGAAGGAGGACGACGACGACGACAATACAGAGAAAAGAGAGAAAGAAAGAGACAGCCGCGTGCCGCGTTAAAGCTAAAAAATACGAGAGAGCACGCCGACCGATAAAGAGACTGGGGAATATTTAAAAAGTAATATCAATTACATTTGCATATTCACAAGCTCCTCTTTCTCTTTTTTTTCCTCTCTCTTTCTCTTATATTCGCTTTAGAAAAGAGGCTCGTTTTGCACAGAGGGGTTGGCTCGATGTCGCGCTTATACATAACGGAGCAAGCGAACACGCGGCAAGAGGGAAAAGTTAGTGTAGAGTGTGTATATATACATCCATTCCTCCAGTAAGAATGAATACGAAATAGCCGCACCCCCGCGGCAATCTCTTTTTTTCTTCATTCTTTTTCTCTCTCTCTCTCTCTCTCTCACACTCTCTTGTCGTCCGACTGTTAATATCGCTTGGACTGCATTTGCCGCCTAAACTCACTTATGTATAAGAGAGAAAAAGGGTGGAGAAAGCGACGACGTGGATTTACGTCCACGACATTTAAATACTTTTCTTGTATAATATTGCGCTAAATTGAAATGGGCTTGTACTTTTACGCGGGGGACAGATTTGTCTCTTGGATTTCTTTTCTTTTTTTTTTTTTTTTAACAATGTATGTGCGTCTGTACTTGTAGTTTATATGCTCTTGCTAGTAACCTCTTGAAGCAGAAAAAAAAGAGAGAACAAAAAATTGTCTGTATACGAGGATATTTATTGAATTAACGAATTTAAAGGGAGGATTTTCTCCGCGGATTGTTTTACGTGTTTTCTCTTTGTGCGAATTTGCAAAACAAACTGTATGGGATTAGTTAAAGAAAAATCATTGAAAAATGTTTTTTTCTTAATTATTTAAAAATTGTTTTTCTTGTAATAATAAAAAAAATATATTATAGCTAATTATGATTATATATTTAAAATTATTATTTTTATATTTTTGGGAGCACCGTACGAAATAAATATCTAAAAAAAATTGTATTAATACAATGATAAATATAAATATTATTGGGATCCAGAAATGTATTGTATTGAAAATTACACATACGTATACATGTTACATAAAACTTGCAAGCTCAAAAGATTCTAAATCCAGTACAAGCATCTATAATCATCAGTTTTATTTTAAAGGCAAACCTACATAAAAAGAGTAAAATAAAAAAGCAGAAAAAAATGAAAAGAACAACAAGAAAGCAAAGCTATTGCTTCGGCATTTGTCAAGCATTGATAATTCAGCCAGGAAGGTATAAATCGTACGCGGGCGTAGCAACGTACATCGAATGTACAGAGGCAGGCAGCACATACGTCGTAATAAAATATTATTTGAGCCAAACTAACGACAAGCTAGAGAGCATTCCCTTCCTCCTTTGTAAAGCCATACGAAGCTTTGACTCGCGACTTCTTTTTCTATATATTTTCTCGTATACCTAGACGTGTATACATTCTGCCAAGAAAAGCCATTAATCTGTTAAGCGAGAAGAGAGAAAGGATATATGAGTTTTCATGAAAATCGCGAATGCTCTTGCGCGAATATGGCAGCTGCAAAAGCAGAAGAAGAAAAGAAGAGAGATTCGAATGCTTGCGACGAAAAGAGCTTGCAAGCTCTGCGACCCGTCTACGTCTATCGGCGTAAATCTTTGTTTGCGCGAATTCACGGCTTATAGTTACGTTTGCTTATATATAGACGCTTCGTTTCGTTCTGCTTGGCTAGCGCACGTAAGACCGGACAGAATGGCGCCAGTGCTTTATACTTTTCAACCAATACATATGTGGGAATGTGTGTGCACGATGTAATGCGATAATATCGTATAGCTTTAAAAATAATATTTTTCTTCAAAATGACAGCCGGATTGGCTTTTTTTGCTTTCCTTTTTAAATAAAAAAAAGTTTAGAAATGCTATAAGAAATATTTTAGAATTGTTTATTTTTTTCTTTAAGGTAATAAATAATATTAGTAAACTTTTATATTGAGCTAATTGACAAAAGTTATAAATGGTATAAAAATATTAATCATGTAATTTAAGATTGTTACTATTATTGTTTTAAAAAATTCAGATATTATTAGAAAATATAATTATGAAGGAATTATAGAATCAGATGTTTTTTATAGTAAAATCAAATTTGGAATATTATTAAATTTTATGAAATATTATTGTGTAATTTATGTGTGAAAACGTAATTATTTTAAAAACATTTTTTCCTCTTTGAGCTTTTTAAAAAAAAGTACAAATAAAATGTTAACAAAGCTTTCTTGATTATAGCTAATATAAAATAAATTAAATTTTTTCGTTTAATGACGCGTGAGCCCATTGCTTTCTTTCGTTTTCTCTTCTTCTCTTTCTTATATGTATATCTATTTGCACTTAACACGACCCTCGCTCTGATCCAGCTGCGGCTTTTTAACAATAAAGAAAATTCTAGTATTGTACACCAGCTGCGATTATTATATATATACATACAAATACACTACCTTCAGCCAAGAAAAGCCGTTAACATAACAATACCCGCGGGCTTCCAAAGAACCAAGTCTTACACTTTACTTAAAAACGCGTTGCGGCAACTTCCTTGTTTTGCTCTCTTTTTATTTTTATTTTTCGATTTTACTCGCATTAAAAGCCTTTGGATTTTATATAAAGAATCGTCTCTGTGATGCTATATTTAGAGCAATGAAAAAATTTTATTTTCTTCATCGAGGGTGCGCTTTTCATCAAGTTTAAAGTTGACAGAGGGATTTTATTTTGGATAATACATACTTTTCAATATTTTAATGATGATGATTGAGCAGGAATGAAAATTTTATTATATTGTTCAAGATGTGCATTTATTTTCTATTCAATTAGTTATTTTCATTGTATTTTGATTCTGTAATTCCATTATAAGAGCTTTACTTTGACTAATGATGTTTTTCTATTATGGTGTCGCTAAAGTATATTTTTCATTTCTTTATATTTGGAATTATAAATTTACAGTGGATTTAAGCATTAGTGCATATTTATTCTTAAGTATTGAATTTATTTTTAATGAAAAATTATGATTTTAACATTAAAGTTTATTCTTGAAATTGCAAAAAATCACATAAAATAATATATTTTTTACCATATTATATTGTTAATTTCGTTGAAAAATTATACTTATAGAGATTGTTTGACATGTATTGAAAAATATTTAATAATAATAAATCGTAAAATAATTGTGAAAAATAAAATCCAAATATATATGACTTTCTTCATATTTTTCTAGTTGAAATATATAAGAAAACTTTAATAAAATTAAGTAATTCAAAGGTTTTACTTTAAATGTTATACTTACATATATGCATGTTTATGCATGAATTGATAAAATCAAAAGTAAGCAAAGCCATTTCTCGCATCATAAAACTTATCCGCGTGCTAAAAAAAGAAGAAAAAAAATTTGAATAGCAAATGACGAGCTCCACCTTCCTATATATATTTATATACATTCAGCTAATCCACTGTATAATATCAGATTACGTTATAACTTGCATCACGCATATATGCTGTAACATTATTAAAGTATTAAGCAATCAATCTTTAAGTCTCAAAACAAGCTAATCATCTTATTTTTTTCTTTCAATCTTCTATTCCTATAGAATCATTCACATAATTTAACACTATACTGATATTAGTCATTTTTTTTCTCTTTTTCTTTTTCTTATAATGACCTCGAGATTTTCGAGATAAGTTATATTTATTTAATATTTCATTTTTCTTTATTTCACGTAGAGTGAGTCTGTTATCAAGCGAAGCAAGACGTGTGTATACATAGCGGGGCGTAGTAGATTGCCACGAGCAAAAGCAATAAAATAAAGAGAAAAAAAATAAGAAAACAAATAAAAAAAGAGAAGAGAAGAGAAGAAGGGAAAGAGGAGGAGGAGGAGAAGAGATCGGAACAAGAAGTTAGAGCACTCAGCGTGGCTAATTGCTCGAATCATTAAGAAAAAAACATGAAATCTAAGACTGGTACCTCGGCACTGCGGCATATACATTGGGAAGCAGTTGATAACGATCTCTCTTGGTTTCTGAACGAGTCTCTCTTTTTCTCTCTTTCTCCCATAATGAAAATAATCACGGCAAGCAGAAACTTGCCGTGCTTGCTGTATATATGTATATATACGTACACTGTAATAATAACTTCGTTTTAGCCTGACTTGAGGCAGTTAGTTACACGATGCGACCTAGCAACTCTTACTAGGTCCTTCCTCCTTTCATGGAGTCTTATACTATAAACACAATATTGCTCATTTCGTTCGTTTTGCGCACCAACAACTTATCACAAGCATTGCCAAGCGTCAAATATTTTTATTCGCATTCTCATTTTTTACTTTTTATTTTACCAATATTTAAAATATTTTTTTTTTTATTTAAACTTTATTATTTATTAATTATTGCTCTATTTTATAAATGAAATTTAATCATCAAATAAATTATAAGAAATGTGAAATGTGAGAAAATTTGTCTAAGCTTGATTGATCGAATAAACCAGAGAGTTTTACTTAAAAAATAAACTATTTTTTAATAATATACTGTAAGCTATAATATTAGAATTTTTTAATCATTACTTAGGTCTTGAATAAAATAAAAATATGTGTCATAATTTATTGTGATATAGTTATGAAAAGAGAAAAAATCTGATAATTTTGATAGTTTTGACATAACGGTTGGATGAAAGTACGTTAGCTTAAGCTAACAGAAATATTTAAAATATTTAAAATACTTTTTACTTATTTCGATCCATCAAAATAAAGTAATTCAAGTTTATTTAATGAACATGTGACTTTTTGTTTCTTATAAAACTTATCTTGAGTCTATTTTATTTCATTGTAAGTATATAATTTGCAAGGACAACTTTTGGGAAAACTTTTCTGTAAAGATGAAATGTCTATATAAAAATTTTTTTCTAATATTTCCCATTTTAAAAGTGTTATTAGCAGACATTTTCAAAATAAGAGTTATAATACATACTTCGTCAGTAATCTGGCTATAAGTTAATGAAGTATTTTTAAAAATTTCATTAACTTATAAAAATTATTTTTAAATACGACTAGCCCCTTTTTTCATTTTCAGACTCTAGCATGTACAATTTTTAACAAAATTTACTGATTTCTGATTTTTCCTAAGAGAAAAATATAAAAAAATATAAACAAATAGGTATTAATTATGATAAATTTTGTTTTTTAATTTAACAATACAATATTATATTTTAAAAAATGAGCTTATTAAACGATTTTAAAATTGATAAAAATCAAAGAAAAAGTTAATTATTTTATGTAAATTTCTGTATTGAATTGAAAAGACAAACATATTTAATATTACAAATAAGACTAATATTTTAAAAAGCAAATATCTCGTATTTCACAAGAAATACAAGCATCGTTTTATGAATTTTTCACAAAACATGCATTTTTGCATAACTTTAATATTTTTTTACTTATTCTTTTTATACTTCTTTTAAATATGATTGTTATATATTTTTATATATAATAAAACTATGAAAATAATATAAAAAATAATGTATAACTGAAATAATGTAAATATTTAATGAAGGAAGCAGTATATCTCCTTTACTATATAAGTTATAAAAAATAATCGATCTGAAGTATATTTAAAACTCTTAATGATAAATCCATGACTAACTTATTTTTTCCGTGTACCACCAAGTCTTAACATAGTCATAAAGTAAAGTAGTGCGCGCTGTAGCGCGTTAGAATGATGCATTGTTTTACCGGAATGACTGATTGCGCTCATTAAGGTTAACGTGTGGCAAAAAGAAAATGCCCTTCTGTAACTGACATTTTTTCTTTTCTCATTCTTTTTTTCAATAATCTTCGCTAAAGTTCTTTGATATATGGAGAAATAATTAGAATTAAACTCATTTCAAGACTATTAAACTTCTATTATGATCTTAGGTATTTTAAATTCTTAAACATACGACAAATACTTTTGGTATTAAGCAAGGCATGAAAGAGCAGTTGGTTATGTACAGTATAATATAAGTCTACAGCTTCAGGTGGCCCGCTCTTTTTGACTTTCCTTCACGCGTCCTATTGGGGTGCATACATTACTTTTGTAGTGTATATATACACAAGAGGGCACCCACGCCGTTAAGACAGGTGTTACTGTATAACGCCTGCCATTCCCGTTTAATTGAGTATATGTATATATAACGTTAGACTTTATACTATTGGCTTTCAACTGGCTTAACCAGCTGACGAAAGAATAATCGGCTGTCGAGCTGCTGCTGCTGCTGCTGCTGCTGCTGGCTATTGTTGCTATAGTCCATGACCACATTGAGACCAATAAATCAGTTATAAATGACCGTGTGAAATAGATGTTAAATCACTTTGACGGAACTTCCGTATAAAAATTTTTTTTTATTTTACCGTATACGTTACGCCAACTTCGCGTATGCCCATATAACTTTAACCACATTCAAAATATCACTTTATCTTTTTATAACAATATATTTTATTATCATCAAAATAGTTTTAATATTAAAAATTCAATATTGTCCTAATATCATAATAATATGTTTCTTTTCCTTTTTTCAAAATATTAATATTGAGTACTTCTTAAATATTATCTAAAAAGCTCATAAAAATAAAGATATTTTCAAAAATTTAAAAACCAAATTTCATAATGATTATCTTGATAAAATCGAAAAGAATATTTTAATACTTAAAAACAATGTAAAAATAAGTCTAGGGATTGCAACAATTGTATTCTGTATTGGAAATTGAATGTATAAATAAATCTCAATGGTTAATCAAAATCAGTCTTTCAGATAATTATTAAACATTTAATTATTATAATGATGCAGATATTACATAACCAACATTGCACTTCCTTTCTGATAATATCACATTAACAAGGAAAAACTGACGTTTTGTCACTTTTTGCACATATGTTTATTCATACGGGTATAATTTGATCAATCTATAGGCAAAGGGATTATTGGATATAACATATACTGGTAGGTAAACAAATATGTTTATAGAATTAAACGTTAGAATTGCGTGAAAAAGACGAGGTAGATACAATATAGATAGTGCAAATACTTGCTTTTCACGCTAAAAGAAATTTAAAATCTTAATCTTATAAAAATCTTTTGAAAATATTGTCAAAACTTTATATTAAACATGTTATGACAAACTGAATTTTAAATTCGTGGATTAGCAAATAGTAATGCCAAATAACCTTGAAAATATGTACTTTAATGTATTTCTTCCATATAAATTTAATGTCTCATAAATGTTAATGTTTTTTTTACTAGGGTGTGATAGGCGGTCAAGTTCTTTCTGATACTCCCACGATTCTGCAGATCCATGGGAATCTTAAACCTGCTTTTTATTCTTTATTTTTATTTATTTTTTTATTTTATTGAAACGTGCAGAGTTGTAAGAGCTTTATTTAGATTTTATTTAAATATAAAACTCAAGAGAGTGAGCGCGCATATAATACGTGACGGCACGTAGCCGACGGTATATACGGCAACTTGCTTGTCTCTATAGAACACCGTACCATAACTCTTCCTTCCTTCATATATACATATAAACATTTCTGTATGGATCTTCAGAGACCAATGAAAACCTACGCGTAATTATGTTTATTTTTATTTTAACGATGCAAATTATTTATTTTCACTTTAAGCTACAATATTTCAAGTGACCTAAACTCGAACATCCCGTTACATTTTACTTAATTTCTTCATTGCTTATACTATCCATTATAAATATAAATTTTTAAAAATTTTAAATTCTTAACAAATTGTTTGAAAAGAATGAAAAAAATTTTAAACACAACGTTAATATTACTTTATTTTTAAAAAAATTGAAAATTCAAGTGATTTTAAGTTGCATTTCTAATTTAACATATGAAGTAACTTAAATCAAGTTAAAACTCCAAGAAAGTCTTTTATTATGAATAGATTTTTGTTTTCACCTAGGAGTAATTTAAAAAAAGTAAATAAAGGAAATCTTAATGGTCCGTTGTATGATATCAATATGTCATTATAACTTTTTAATAATAATACTGAATTTTCTAATAATATTCAAGTGTAAAAAGTTAATTATAATTAAAATACTTTAATTGAATTGAATTGATTATAAAAAACTTGTTATTATAACGTTGATAAGTTATTTTTTTTATCATCTTTGTCATCAGCGGTGTGTATTTTAAGAAAATTATAATTGTAGTGAACTATTTACATTGGTTTATGTTATCTAAATCTTCATTAACTTTGTTCTATAAGAAAAAAATTCATCAAAAATATATTACTCTAAATAATTATATTATTCATCGATCAATCTTTAAGAAATTGTCACTGAATAATGTAGCTACATTGTAGTTCCTGTTTGTATGAAACCATATCGGGTCGTGCGTTTTGGCAATCGGTGGACAGAGTTATCCGTTACGTCGAAAATCAGGCAAAATTACTTTTAACCTAAACTCAGTGAAAAGCTACAATGGAATCGTGAGTGTGGTTCTTGAATGCACAAACAATGACAATTGAGAGTGCGAAGAAGAGAGCGAAGGCTTGCGAAGAATCTAAAGAAGAAAAAAAATCTAAGATCAACGAGTGTATATATTAAACATAGTCATTCGAAAGAAAGAAAGGAATAAAAAGAGCAACCCGCACAGGTAAGGTGGTACACTCGGTTACATGTGAGCTGGGGTGGGGTAAAGAGGAGGGGGAGGGGAAGGGTAAGCTCTGTAAGATGGCCGCCACCTTCAGTATTCCGGTCATACAAAAGAAGCTGGCGCGGGTGCGGTCGAAGTCAGAAAGAAAAAAAAGCAAAAAAGAAGAAAGAAAAGAAATACTGGCTTTTCAATGCCAGTCATCTTCTGGTATGCGTGCTTCTCTTATACCGTCCACGCAGTTTAGTATTCGCATCGCGTATACCCGCTAAGTCGAGAGGCCTTCGCGATTTATTCTCGAGGACATATACTCTTCAGCGACGTTATAATATATTCGGCCGTTGATTTTTCTTCAACTCTTAGCAACTGGTACTGTATATATATTTACAGCTGTTTTAGATATATCTCGTAGAACTAGGTGAACGTGGTTAAATGTATGGGGGCGGCCATTTTGACAACGACGCCACCTACACCGCGACATCAAGATGACTACGTGTGTTCTGCGCAGTTGTTTTTTTACACTCACTTTCATGAATCACAATAAAGAAACCTGCCGCAATCTTAGTCGCACTTTATAACCAGGATTTCGAATGCTTTGGTATTTGCCAAAGTTACATTTAACTTGGTACTGTCATCTATATTAATTTTAATTATTCTTATTCAAAGAATTTTGCGAGTAAAAATTTTTTCGATTTAATAAAAATCCAAAGTAACTTACCTGTTAAGATTGTCGAAAATATGAAGAAGTAGATAACGGACGACGTTGGTAAGGCGCACATGGGCGCAGAAGCCAAATTAACAAGATCATACTAATGTGGCAAGTCACGTGGTCTCTTGCCGGTTGCGAGCACGTGGTCACACAATGTATACTTAAACACTAGAATTAAATGTCTCTATTAAATTGATTAGATAAAATAGTGAAAGTAGAATAGGAAATTGTGGATGAGCACAAGGTTATCCTCGCGTTGGCAGAGCCGGGCTCAGAATGTTCACAGGAGGACGTCGAGGAGGCTTTGAAAGCGGGTGCGCGCGAATTTAAAATGGTAAGTTGGCGCTTGGTTGCAGACAGGCAGAAACAGAAGGAAGAGGAGCGATAACTGTTTCCGTACGCTCACTTACAGTTTATAAGAGCAGCTCTCTTTTTTTCTGGTAGAGAAAGGCAAGTTAGAGAGAATCCATCCTGGCAGACAGGGTGAAGAATACTAAGGGAGTCGTTGTGCTAAGGGTGCCTATATCCGCATCGCGAACGGATACTAAACCGACGGTGACGGCAACGGAGGCTTGTGGCCCCCTTGTGTTACTCTTCTCTCGCTCTTACTTGAAAATCAAAAGCCAAGGCGTGCAAGAGTAAGAGTGAGAGTGAGAGAGAGAGAGAGAGAGAGAGAGAGAGAGAAAGAGCGAAAGAGAGTAGCACAGAAGGAACAGCTCCTCTACACTAGCATATCGGGTAGGGGTAGCCGACGTCCGTCCCGTAGTCTTTCCTCATCTGCAAGTCGTATAACCGAGCTAATTATCAAGTTAATATGGCTATTCTGTATGGAAGCGCCGAGCGGCTGGCTGAACGCTCGCGCACTAGTTTGCTATGCGAAAGAGAGCAAGAGAGCAAGAGAAGGGTAGTCCATAGTGGCATTCTCTAAAGGAGTAAGAGAGAAACCAAGAGGTACATTGATATTATAAGTTGCTTCAATCGCTGTATTCATTTGTAAACTAACCAGGCTAAATGTATTCACCACCGCGAGGCGGCGCGCCTGATAGGCGGAGCCACCGCTCACGCTCTTCGTATCAGGCCAGCAGAGACGGGGCGCCCTTCTCCGAAGCCAGACTTCCATCCATCTATCTATCTATCCTTCCTTCCTTCCTGCCTTTCTGCCTGCCTGCTTGCTCCTGCTACCAAAGCTTGCAAATTTTCGGGCATATGTATGTATGCGCATCTTAAGGCGATGATTCTTTCGCCTCGAACCATTCCTAATACACTGACCATTCTATTCTCTTGAAGCCGCGAGTGCGATGACTCGCAGTTCCGTTTTCAAAAATATGAGAGCCAGCTCTGAGAATTTACGCTTAGCTTTCACTAATTTTTTTAATCACTTGTATATTATATTTATTATTTAATACCTAGTTACAAAATTCCTGTATAAACAAATACATGTTATAAGAATTTCTTGAAATTTTTCTTTCAAACAAATATTGTCCAACAACATTTCGAATGAATAACAAATCCACAATCTGTATTTATGCAATTATACAGAAACAACTGAGAAAATTAAACTCTTAAATTAAGTTTTCATTTCTATCCAAGGAATGATATACTACAATATCAAACGTATTTCCAACATGTGCAATAAATATCAATAATTCTTAAGTTTTCATGAAATAGCAGAAAATTCGCACTTTAATAATGTAACATATAATTTCTTCGATAATTGAGCGTTATATTAGCGATATTGAAGATAGCGAGTTGTCGGAGATGCTGGCAAGACATTGTGGTGCTTGCGAATGAAGCTGCTTACCCCCACGTTGCATCGTTTGCTCTATTTTTCTCTTTTTCTTTTTCTCCTTCTCTCTTTTTATTCTGACGTCGTTACGTTTCATGTATTCAGATTTTTTTCCTTAACAGTACGTTGCTTGCTGAGAGTATTATTATTCCGGAGCAACTTTGCTCTCCGCCTTCTTCTCTTCTTCTTTCTCTCGCTTTTCTCTTTTTCTCTTTTTCTCTTTTCTTTTTTCCGAGCCCGTAAGAAAGCTTTGCCATCGTAGTCAGCTACGACAACGAATAGACGAGGACACAAGGACTTTCTTACCACGGAAATACGAATGCATAAATGCATAAGTGCTCCCACCAACATTCTAGACCCCTTCTTTTTCTTATACAAAGAGAGTATATATACTTTCGAATCATCGCCAAGTTCATACTATATAGACTGCTAGGCTTTACCCTTTTTTCATACTTATTTCTTTCTTTTTACTATTAAAGCTTTTTCTTACCTTGTTTCAAAGTCACTTCGATCTCGAATACCAGACTTTCTTGACTATTTTTTTCTTCAATCTTATAGTTTAAAAACACTATTTTCAGCTTTAAATAAATACTAAGCACGATTTTAAATTAGAAAATACTTTTTTTTCAAGTAGAAAAATATATATATAATCAATGAAAAAATTTTTTCATAAATATTCATTTTAAAGTTAAATTTACATAGATTCTTTTCAATATTATTTTTAATTTATAAATTAATTTAAGCGAGTATCGTAAAAATTATCGAATAAGTTATATAAACGATCAAGTTGCATTTGATGGATTTTAGCTTCACATAAGAAATGTTGACAATATGAATTAGTACATCTAGAGTAAAATAGAGAAAATCCTAATTAATTCCAAAGATCTTTCACCGTGTACTACATGTACCGTTATAACTTGCAATCGAAAGAAAATCTCAAAATAACTATATTTATAATCAGATTACAGAAGACAAAAAAACCATTAAGCTACATAGATTAGTGATTTTTAAACAAGACATTATTGAAAGTGGAAAAATGAAGATTTAAAGTAAAAAAGAGTAAGAATGAAAAAATAAAAAAAATGTGAGCTAAAGAAAAAGAGAGAGAAGCAGTTGCCTTGTGACATCAGGCGCAAGATTAAAAAGACAAATTAGCATAACGCCAAGCGTTGCGCGGAGTTGATCTTAGGTTGCGCACGTGTGCTTTGCCACCGGAACCTATAAAAAAAAAAGAAGAAGACATACGCCTGCGGCTTCGTACCGAGAGGGAACTTAATCGAAACTGTTATTCAAGTACCTTTTTTCCATAGCGATTTCATCAAACAATAAATGATCTCTCTGATTAATACTCTGATGGCCCTTTAAACTCCGTAATATTTTATTTTTAAAAATATTTTATCTAATTTAGTGGTATATTAAAAGAAATTTTTTTATTTTACTTTTATTGGTATGAAATAATGTAATTATTGGACTTCTAAAAAGTTATTTAATAAATAAGTAAATTAAATATTTTTTATCGTTATGTGCAAATTAATTATTGAGCTTTATTTATAAAAATTTCAAAATTTTTATTTCGATTTATCAGTTAACACTGAAAAGAATTTTTAAAATATATATAATCTAGTTATTAGTGGTAATTAAAACTATAGTCACTAAATCATCACTTTTATATCAGATGATTCATCTGAGATATCCAAAAGAAACAATAGATTATAACGATTAATTAAAATAATCTAGATAAACTCAAAGAATTCGTAAAGAGCAATGTGCTACATGTAAAAGTAATAAAAAAGTTAAGAAAATTAAAAGTAAGTAGAACATTATGTTAAGGCAGTATAAAGAGATTAATATTAAGTAGTTTGTTTGGAAAACATTTCCTTGACTGTTAAGAGAATTAGTAAAAATTAATTCAAAATTATCACAGCCAACAACATATAATACATATCACATATACATTGTTGTGTTTGTGAATGAAGCTGTTTGTTAAAGTTTATCTTCTGTTCTCTTTCTATCTCTTCTACACATATAAGCAAGCTAATTAGATTCAAGAGTTGAGCCTAATTTACGTACAACGCCAGATTTTATCAGTAAGCAGTCTCGTGTCAATAATAAACAAGCGTATACTACGAGTCTTTATAACATAAGAGAACAACCCCTACCAACCTTTACCTCTTATATAAGCTTGAGAAAGCAGTGCGTCTTCCGTCCCTGGGAGCGATTAAAATTTATGACCTCCCTTTGTAAAACCCCTTGTCTTAAAGGTACAAGCATATACATATAACTTAAAAGAAAGAAGAAAAAAAGCTATATAATGGAAAGAAAAGAGAAACGGGCTGCCGATTACATATATTTCTAGCAATTTTCCTCTTCATTGCCGAGACTATCGTTAACTCGTGCTTGCCAAAACTTATAAATATATCTATATATATGATGCAAATAAGTCGTTTAATAAAGTGTCGCGATCCCTTTTCGCATTTGAATATTGTAGCATATTCACTTTACTAGCACGCGTTGGAGTAAAAGAAAGAAGAAAAAAAAGTACTGTAAGTAAAAGAGTGAGAAAGAAATTGGTGAAGGAACATATGAAAGAGTGAAATAAAAAGGATGATAGTGTGGGTGTAGAAAAAGAGAAAGATAGAAATAAGAAGGGAGTCTCACTTCTCTAAGCTTGGCCGCTCTACAGGCTATATAGTGAGTCGCGCGCTAGCTTTACTTACGTCTATGTATATATAGCCCTTTTTGCTCATGCATGATTCAGCTGCAGTATCTCATTTCATCTGGTGTGCGCGAAAGCGCGCCCGCTAAACTATATCTCCTAATGGTAATGCTATTCTGAGGCACATATCTCTTTATATAAGGTAGAGCAAGACCGCTCGCTCGCTTGCTCGTTTTCGTCTTATACGTTCCTTTCTTTTTATTTTTTTTTTATTTTGCGCGTACCTTATACCTACATTTTGCACCTTTTTTTGCTTTTCTCTTATGTACAGTAGACGTATTGCGTTCTGTCATAAGTAAAATAGAAGAAGTAGAGCTTTATTTTCTTTTTTTTAGAATTCTATTTTGGAGATTTTTCTCGTAATGATGAAAGGTGTATAACCCTGTTTATAATAATAGTACGTTTATTTTATTTTTAAACTTAAAAAAATTAATAAATTATGTGCTTTTTTAAAGATTTTATTAATAATAGTAACATAGTTAACGGGATGTCGTAGTTGTTGGATTCGAGTTTTGTTTTTTTTATCTTACGGATATCTTTTTAAATTCACTATTTGGACAAATATAATGACTTGTCCGCGCTAAAACTATATTAATACAATAATTTTTTTTAAATTAAAAATTCAATTTAGCTTCACATTTTTTCATGAACTTTGAATGAAAATTAGATATCAAGCTCGATGAACCTAACCTCAAAATAGTATATATCGAAAGTTTGTTTATAACTTTTTATGTATATTATTTTGATAAATTTCTTGACTTGTCCGCGCTAAGGATTGATCTTACGAATTTTCTTACTGAAGTGAAAGAATTTGATTTGACGCACTGTTTACTCATGAACTTTGAATAAAAATATTATTAGGAGGAGCAGAACTACGATATCCTCTTAAGTAATCATATCGAAACTCTCAAGTAAAATATAATTTAGCAGTCTTTAATCACTAAATTTTTTAAAAAGCTAGCTTATAATATTATTGTAACCTATCAATAATACAAATTTACACTGTTAATTATTGAAATGTTTTTATTTTCTTATAATTTTATGATCTGATAATTTTTTTAAAATTTCAATGTTATTAAGATAAAAAATTATAAATAAGATCATCTCTTACAGAATACAATTTATTATCTTTTCTATTCCAGCACTAGATTTCTTAAAAATTTCACCAACTCGTCCTCTCAAGGCAAAAGCAAAAAAAAAAAAAAAAAGAGAATATACACCGTAGCAAAATGAAAACTAAATCCCCTCAGTCCTATTTTCTCTTCATCTCTTTTTCAGTCAGCGTGAAGATGTTTCGAGTATTTTTTTTTCTTCTTTGCTCAAACTTACGTCAGTGTAAATAAGCTGCAGCATAGTCAGTGTGTACATGAGTTAGTTCTAGGCAGACGTTTATCATAAGAGTCCTGGTAAGCTCGCACACACGCGATGAACTTCTAAGAGGTGAAAAGAAAAAAAAAGAAGTAAAAAAATAGAAGAAGGAAGAATATAAGGGAGAAGACGCTAAATCTCACTTCTCTTTTGGCCGAGCCCACGCGCAAGTGTGAGAGGAAAAAAAAAAGAAATAAAGAAAGAAATTGTTAGTTCTCGCTGTTTTAAATTACCATTTATTACGACACATAAACCCAAAGGAGAGAAGAGAAACAAGAAAGATAGAGCGAGAGAAAAGTCTTTTTTTTCTCTTATATATATATATATACTAGCGGCCATCTTGTCTGTCCTTACGATAGTAGCAACCCCCTGCTGTACGAAGACGACCAGAAGGGGAAGCTCTATATACCATATTCTTTATCATTGAATCCCACCTCCGTTATTTCTTTTATTTTTTTTCTTCATTTTCCACTTTTCTCTCAATTTTTTTTTCTTTCTACGCGAGTATAGTAACTTCAACCGTCGTAATTCCAAGTCTACATTATATATATATATGAGTGAGATGGTCGGTTGGTATCTTTTCTTTCTCTATTTATGTGTTATATCTGAGAGCCATAGTAAAGAGAAATAAAGAAAAAGGCGAGCACAGTAATGATCATTACCTCCGGTATAGTGACAAGTGAGGTAGAATGGGCTTCTCCGACTGCAGGAAATGGTCAAAGATAAGGCTGTCACATCCATTTTTATATTATGACGAATGGATCACCTTCCTTCGGTTAGGAGCCCAACTGAGATATATCCTTAACTATGAGCGCTGAAGGAGGGAGCTAGAAAAAGAAAGAAAAAAGATGCTTCATGACTTATATCTATGTGAAATCTGAGCAGATAGATTCCACCGAATTATTTTCTATAAATGTAAGAGATTTAACAACGATAGCTCAAAGATAAATTACGCACTATCTTATTTTATCAAGTAATAAACCTTACTTTCTGCATTGCTATAAGCAAAGAAAATAATAAATTTTTCCTATTTCAATTTATGAAAGTATATTTAGAATAATTCTATAATATAGGTCAAACAACAATAACGTGTAAAAGTTAATAATTCCACAAATTTTTATTCAGCTTTTGCAAAAATGTTAAATGTTCTTCTGCCAGAAGAGATAGATGTTCAATAATATTGTAAACTTCTGTTTTAATATTTTGTCGTAAACATCATATGCGTTAAATTTTTGGAGTTGAAGGCACAGAAAAAGATAAAATTCAAATAAAAGAACATCGGATTTGTTTGAAAATTTTAAATAGGTTTTTAGAAGCTAAAATATTTTAAAAAAATAAAAATAGATATTTCTAATATTTCAATTTTCCGAGGCTATAACAACAATCGTATAAACATATTCATAAAATTTGATAAAAAATATCAAATGTTGTTGTGTTCAACATATTGTAGATGAACTTCGTTATTAGAGCGATAATTTAAAGAAGAAATTCGATTTCGAAAATTCATTTTTCAATACAATTCATCTATTTTCAAATAATATAAAGTTTATATTTTTTAAAATTTTAAATATTTGTCAAATGTTTTAAATTCTTTTCCAACATAATGAAAAAGATGATGACCGCAAGTTTAAGATTTCTTCTACTGAATGCGATAGACATTTATTCAAACTTTAAATTGACTAAAATACTAAAAATGTTAGATTCAAATCAATATTTATAAAAAATTTTTACAAACTGATTTCTTATAAATCTTGTTACTTTAAATTCAAAAAGTATTTAATCAATTTTCATATTACCTTCACAAAATTATGCATTATGGAGAATTTCGTTTTGTTGTTAATGAGAACTAACTAAATTAGTTTATGTAAAATCATATATAATTATATATCAATGTCCATTATTGTTGAGGAAAGGATAAAATAATATATTTATCTATACAACCGTTTATGGTTAAAATCATTTTTTTAATGATTTTACTCATAATTTAATACAATTTTTTTTGTAAATTATTAAATATCTGAAAAATGTATTTATATATAAATATATTTATAAGCCTATAAAATTTCCGATTTGAAAAGAGTAAGGTCATCGTTACGAAATTGAAATTTTTACTTATTCTCGAAAATTTGTAGCTTTTTAAAAAATTAATATTTGCATATGTAATAAGGTTTAAATTAAAGTTTATTTCTGTTAAACTATTTAATCATTTTTCTTTTTCTTTCTTAAACTTAGAGTCTAAGGGTGACTTGGCCAATAAATGAACTTAGTAGATGAAAAATTTTAATTAAAAAAAGTATAAGAAATTTATTTTCATAAATAATATTTAAATATTAAAAAATAAGCAAATTTCTCCTCTTCGAGGAAAAATGTCATATCGTCAGTTACACATAAAAAGGCGAGTTTATGAAAATAATAAATTAAATGCTTAAAATATATTTTTAAAAGCTCATAAAATTACTCTTAAAAAGTGTTGTTTTAAAGTAAAAATGTGTATAAATATTTATCTATCATAAGAAAAAGTAAAAAAAAGAATGAATTAATCCTGTGATTTAAATGTTCAACTTTTGAGTGGATGAACGAATGCAAAAGTTATTTAAATATTGATTTGTAAGTGAAAATTTATAGCAGTTCATAGAATTTAACATGAAATATGCATTAATCATCTTTTAAATATTTATTCATTATCTAAAACTTAAATTTTATGTCAAATCTTTAATGTTTAATAGTATTGAAGTTAAGTTCTTCAATAATTTAGTTCAATAACCAATAAAACTTCACCCATCTACTGATCGAAGTGTTAATTTATTAAAACAATAGACAAAAATTTTCAATTTTTTATTAACAATTTATAATAATTACAATTATTTGTATCTCTTTTTATACTTATATATTTTTCATATGATTATACGTAGCATCATATGTAATCGCGTATAAACTTATATAATTAAATATAACTTAAGAGTCTGCATGATTACATATAATTGTTCTTAGTCTTATAAATTCAGATATGTTTATATATAATTTCATATTAATTTAGAAAATTGTTAGACACCATTATGTATTTATTATCTATTTACTTTTATTTGATCCAGTGATCATCCAACAAATAACTTATATTCTTATTCAATTATATACGATTGCCTATGTTAATAAATAACTTCAAATGATGATTTAAAATTATATATAATAATTAGTTTTTTTTTCATTTAAATTTACCAGTGAAATCATATCGAATTATATAGAAATATTCCTGAGTTTATAAGGTTAAGCGCAATCATACATAGTCATGTAGACTCTTGAGTCTATAACGGCTCGTAGTAAATTTTAATAAAATTATTATTTTTATAATAAATAACTTATAAAGAATTATTGATTATTCAGAACATAATAATTTAAATACAAAAGAAATGAAATATTATAATTTTTCTTATAGATTAAATAATTATTGATTATTGATATCAATGTATATATTTTAATAGAATATTTAATTTCAATAAAATAATAAGCTAAATAAATAATTATAAAAATCACTCTTAGATGAATTTTTATTTACTTTAAATGTAAAGGAAATAGAATGTTCTTTTCATAAGATAAATGAATTAAACAATACTTAGAGAACATTCTATTTCTTCCTTTAAAATCAAGTAGTTTTTATTAGCAAGAAATGAGAATAGAAATCGAATGTCTCTTAATAAAAGAGGATATTATCAATATTTTATTGATAATAACAATATATATTATATAATTATTTAATATGACTATTTCTATTAAATGGAACATTCGCGTTTTCTAAAATTATTAGTTTGGTTCAATTGATTAATAGAAATTAAAATATAAAAAATTAATTATTTTTTAATTAACTCAACTAAAATAGCAAACAAAATGCGAGTATGAAAAATGATTATTTAAAATGTAAAGAAAATAGAATGTTTTTTTTTACAAATATATTTATTTTCATTAAACGTTTCTTTTGCAAATATATAAAATAAAAGTTATGGAACATTCTATTTCCTAAAGTATGACTTTTCAGTGAGAAATATAACATCATCGAAGGTTTATGAAATGATATAAAAGGACATGTGTCCAGCTAAGGAGAAGGCATTTCTATCTTATGCCGTCGAACGTATAAGATGTATTCATTCGGTCTTATACCGTCAAACGTATAAGATGCATTTGTTCTCTTTTAGATTGTTAATTATGTAATATCTAAGATTAATATATATATATATATATATATATATATATATATATATATATATATATATTTCATTAATTTTTATTAAATAAACAGATTAGTTGATTTAAAAGATGTAAAGTTTTGATTGTAATGTTATTTATTACAATAACTCATATCATCTCATATATAATTACACTTAAAGGTAGTAAAGAATTCATCATATTGTATTAAGGTATCAGGCCTGGGTTTAAGCCTGAAGAAAAATCAAATTTAAATGTAGTCAAAATTTTTTTTCTAATAATGTTAATTAATGAAACTTCTTATTACCTCAAATATATATTAAATACAAGACTTTGACCCTAGAATAAATTTAAAAACCTCATCCGAAGCTTAAAATTCTTTTGATTAGTCGAAGAATGGATTTTTTAAATTTTAATACTTACCGCAGACTTTCTTGGCCAATTTTCAATCAATTGACCTCAAAATTTCCAGATCTTCAGTTTATATATCTTCACAAAATAACAGTTCCAATTTAAAAAAAAAAAAGAATTTGAAAGTTTGATTTAGAAAAAGTTGATAAAAATACATATTTTTGTGAATTACATGTAAGTAATTCAATTCAACATACACTTAAACTTATCTTATCAAAATTCCAGAACTTTTATTTTGTGAAGATATATACACTGAAGATCTCTAGAAATTTTGAGGTCAATTAGTTGAAAATTGGCTGAGAAAGTCTAGGGCCACCAAAGTTAGTACCAAAATTTAAAAAATCCATTCTTTGACTAATCAAAAGAATTTTAAGCATCGGATGAGGTTTTTTAAAATTATTCTTGAGTCAAGGTTTTGTATTTAATATATATTTAAGGTGAAAAGAAGTTTCATTAGTTAATATCACTAGAAAAAAAATTATGACTACATTAAAATTTGATTTTTTTTCAGTCTTGAACTCAGTCCTGATACCTTAAATAAAAGTGTTACTTATCGCACATCTGAAAGTATTGCACTTTTAGATGTCGATTTAAACACTTTTCTGCATTTTTCATCAAAAGTATAAAAAAGTTTATTATCGCACTCTTTAGAGTACTTCACTCAATGGAGTCATCGATAATAACTTTATCATTTTATCCTTTTCTCCACACGTAAAAAATACACTTTACCGCATCTCCAAGAGTATTGCACTGGAAGAGATCGTTGATAGATGTATTTTTGGTTAAAATATTGCTGCATGTATCTTGTATATGTAGGTCAAGAACTAAAATAAAGTAGTAAATTTAAATCGGTGATTATTACCTGGCGACCGTGGATCAAAGCCAGCCAACTACAAGTCATATTTGATTTTATATATTTATACATAATTATATATAACAGACATATATAATTATATATAATTATATAGAAATCATTTTTAGACGGGATGCGCGCACAAAAGTCAGGTCCTGCTTTTGCGTTCATCTACAAAGCACGTTACCCTATGTCATATGCAAGTTAAATTATTATTACTACTTCAAGTAAAATACTTTTATTTTATCGTATGTATTGAATGGTTAAAATTGCAAGAATTCAAGTATTAAGATAATCCACCTTTTTTCTCTTGTCTGAAAATATATATTAAAATTAGACGCAAATCAATTATTCAAATGCACTTTAGTTTCCTACTTATTCATTTTGTTGAAAAATATTTTGCGTTAATATCATAAGAATATTTCAATATTTCATACAAAATATGATGGATTTAAATGAATATTTGGATAATTATTATAAGTGTAAAATTTTTATATTATTTTTTCAATTTAAATATTAATTTTTTTTAATGTTGCATTTTTTCTTATTCCTCTTCTTGGAAATAAAATATTTTTTTTTCAAGTGATAATAATGTTTGTTATATGTCATTATTATGTGAACGTTTCTCAACACCCTCATTTTTTTCTTTCATATACGCAGGCACGTGTGTACGAATTAAGATTCAGGAAAAAAGGGAGTCAGAGAGAAAACGTTATATCCATATTACGTCTCTTCTTCAACGAATGAATCCAAATCATAAAGGCAGGCAAAAAACTTAGCTTTACTTTTTTCATCTCTGTTTCTTTTTTTTTATTATGCGTTCCTTTAGCTATGTAACCCTGGATAAAGCAAGGATCGTAAAGGCTCCGAAAATATCCCGATAATACCTCTGAAGACGAAGACTTGCGCATCTTTTTTTTCTTTTACCGCCCTTCTGTTTCTCTTTTGCTGGACCGCCTCCGCAGTTTCTCATATCGTATCGAGGCAGCTCGTCTATGTGGAAATGCGATCACTTAGAGCCGGTCTCGAAGTATAATTCAAAGAGAGGAGCTCTTCGCTTCCATAGTATTACGAGCTCTCGATTCTGTCGCGCCTTTTCCAGTTCATGCACGTGTCTGTGTATATATGTTCATGAAAAAGCCCTCAACCCTAAGGATCGTATATTTTTATTATTGCTTAGTGTGGCGTTGGAACTTGGTTTTGCGGTTGGGAAAAAGGTTTCAATGGCTGACCGGCTGCTACTTTTTTTTCCTCTTTTCTTTAATATCTATTCGTTTGGTCAGGCAATATTTGACCAATACCTTCTGTACTTTGAGCTACAAAACACTACACGAGTATCTCAACCCCTTTCCAATGAGCCGTGCGCACAAGAAGAAGCTGCCTGCTTGTGGGAGGGGTGAGAAGTAAAAGTAGTCGGGCATCGAGCTCTCCTAGGCGAAAACCGGGTAAAATCGCGTATATCTGTGAGCGCGCAAAGAGAAATAAGTTTGTGTAGGGCTCGTTTTATCGAGTGTAGACGTAGAAGCTGGTCAAGACGAAGGCAAACCCTCATGTTTTTACATCAAGGCAATTTTTCCATCACGCCCCGTTGCTTCTTCGCAGAAAGAACATCGCTTTTCGGTCATCGTTTCGTTTTTAGTCTTATACCATTTTTGGCCACAAGTCGTTTTCATCTTCTTTTCTTTTTTCGTTTTATTTTTTTTCTAGCTACGTGTTGTTGTTGTTTTTTATTTCTTGTGCTCGTTTGTGTGCACGCGGTTCGATGGTCCAAGCAATAAGTATGTCTTTTGCCGTCTACGCGACTCGAAAACTCGACGAGGCATAACGAGAAAATCATACGAGATTATGTTTGTGTAGAGTTGGTTCCCTTGTCGCGTCTAAATGGTCATCCCCCAAGTATATTGCCGATCGTTGATTCCTTTTTGCCCTCTATATGTTAAAGTTTTTTTCTTTTTTTTCTTTTCGACTTAATTTTTCTTGCTTTCATCGCGTAACAAAATCGTCTTTCGTTTCTTAACTTTTGCAATGACATCACGTTCTTGTGAAATGCACTGAGGGTATTTATATCATCAATATACAAATAGCTTCCTTTGGGACTTTCTTATAATAGCCATGGAATTATGTATTAGTTCATAAGATTTTGAATGAAATCACATTATTTTAGTTTTATTGGATCTTGTTCATGATTGTATCTCGTATGATTAAAGGAACTATAATTAATGTCAAGTTTCTTTATAAGGTTTGAAATCCTTACTGTAGTTACAAGTAATCTGTAAAAAATAAAACGAAAATAAAGAAAAGTTTATTTGAATAACATTTTATTTGATCGTTAAAAAAATATTGATTCTATGATTCTGAGATATCACTTTGATAAAGTATGTAGAAACTGCAAAAAATTTTCGAATTTGTAAAGAAACTTAAAAGTCTATATCTATAAAACATTATTAATGATAATAAAATATGTAAAAAATAAAACTCAACAGCTAACTATAATCAGTAAAGTAATAAAAGCTTAAAACTTTAAGAATAAAAATAATGAAATTGTATGACATATTTTTGTTAGAATAAATGTAATTAGTTTCAAAAGAATAGTAATAATATAAGGTTCTATGTAGGTGTGTGCTTCTATACTACTGAGTAAATAGGAAAAGACGAAAGAGCTCGTTTAATTTTGCTTCTTTTCTCTGTAGCAAGCAGTTTCAGTAATGAACGAACTCAAGTATTGGCGCAGACTTAATTGAATCTGAAAATTGCCGCGTACCGAAAAAGGGGTGCTTATACCTACCTACTGGTTTATTAAATCTAGCTATAGTAGTAGTAAAGCTAAAGTTTTCCCGGGGGTCGCAGTGCAACCGCAGAGGCTAAGAATTTCTCTTACGCCCTGACAGGGATTGCCGCATAGCTCTTTGCTGCAGAAGTAAAATAAGGAAGAGAAAATTCCAGGGTTGCAGCAGCAGTAGCAGTAGCAGCAGTGGCATAGCTGTATATGCAACTACGTTCGTCTTTAGTTAAAGCCAAAGAAAAGAGAAAGAGGAGAATGAGAAAGAGAGAGAAAGAAAGAGAGTGGGTGCACTCCTTCCGGAAGATTCTCTTCTAGAAGAGTGAACCAACGCGTTGCGGTTGGTCCTCGACATAGCTAGAGAAGATCGTGGATTGGTTCTGAAAGGGGGGAAGGTTTCTCCTAGGAATAAGAGGAGGAGGTTGGCCAAAGAAACGTTAGTAGAGAGGGTGAGTGCCTAGTTTTCTATGTTCGTGTACTAGTATACTCAGTCACACACAGTATGTGTATATCTAGTACCACGGCACCCTATAGTCAAGCCAAGACTTCATTATACGTTGACCTAAGAAAATCAGGCTGCTTCTGCTCTCTATCGTTTTCTCTCTTTCTCTTTCTACCTATTGCTCTATCCTTGTTTAGTGCTTTGCGCTATCCGCCCTCTTGGTCGTCCTCTCCCGGGGATTTCATACCTTCTCGGGCTCTGCTCAACCCTCTTGAAGAAAGGGTGTGCACTAGCGAACAACGAAACCAGGTGCCCACCCAGCCGTACTCTTCTTTTCTTTCTCTACTTGGCCCAACTCTCTTTTCTCTCTCTCTCTCTCTCTCTCTCTCTCTCTCTCTCTCTCTCTCTCTCTCTCTCTTCTAGATATACGAAAGCTCTTTACTACGTTCGTAGCTATATGTATAGTAAAGTAAGGGAGAGTTAGGTCGAGAGGTTGAGGAAAAGTGTGCGGGGGTAACTCATCGCTTATGGATACTGATGACTCGCGCAATGAACTCAGACCTCCTGTACGACGGGCCTTCTCTCACTCTTCTCTTGCTCTTGTGAGCTTTTGGTTTTACCGGGTACTATACTACTGAGAGAACTGCGACCCTCTTTTGCTCGATTTCTCTTTTCTTTTCTCTTCTTTTTACTCTCTCGCTTAGCTTTGCTTATGCTCTGCTTCCTCGTTCTCTTCGTTTTTCTTTTCCTCTTTTTTCTTCTTTTTTCTTTTTTTTTCTTTTTTTTTCTTTTCTTTCGTTCCGTCAACAAGCAGCACTCAATAACGTTTTCCTACCATGGATATCTTCCCACCAGACAAAAGGAAAAACTGTATACTTTATCGGATTCACTAAATCTCCATCGAATATCGCTTATACACTTTCTTGATTGGAAAATTTCTATCCAACTTCAAATTTTTTTTCTTGTTTTGTTAGGTACTTTTCTATTAATATTATTAAACTTCTAGCATTTAACATTTTTAGAAGAAAAATTTCAATAACTAAATATAAAAACTTTAAATCTTTATAAAGTTACGTTTGATTTTTAAATTCTACATACGTAATTTATAAAAAGTTATTATATTATTGAGAAAGATTAAACAAATTCTGATAGTATCTGATAAAATAATTATAGTTTTGTGGTGCAATACACCAAAATAAATAGACAAATGTTTAAATTACATTAAATTGTGATTAAATGATAAATACAAGCATAACTTTAAATATTAATGCTGGTAAAAAAGATGTTACTTTCAAAATCATACAATAATATTGTTCCTCATATCCTTCAATACATACAATTTTATTTAGAGTTCTTTTACTAAAAAATAATTTTTCATATTTAAATGAATTTATTTTTTTTCAGTTTTTAATTAAAATTTAAAATGAAAAAACATTTATAATTTTTAATTTGTTTTTATTTTATATGAATGATATTATGAAAATTTTTATGTGCTTTTAAGTTAGTTTTTTTAATTTGTCTTCATTGTAGAGCTTATTACTGTCAAGATACGTAAATTTATTGAAAGTAATATTTTAAATAATGTTTGCGTATAAAAAAATTTATACTATTTCAAGTATGATAGAAAAAAATATATTAATAAAAATATATTAGAGCAATCTTAAAAGTATTTATGAATTAACAACGAAGTTATTTCTTAAATAATTTTTTTTAAAAGACTTTCATTATATTATTTTTTTTTAATTTAGTGAAACATGATAAATTATGAAGTTTAAATCTAAAATTATGTTTAATTTCTTTTTAGATATAAAATAATCAATGAACCGAAGACATTTATGTTAAATGTATAAAATACTTAGAACGTTATTAATTTTCTAATAAAAGTGATAAAAGAAAACGTAAACATATTCTTTATTCTCTTTTGTATATTCCGCACAAATCTGTCTGAAAAACTTTTTTAAATATTAACCCTCTATGGGAAGAATTATACATAATTGCAATAAATAATAAATTTGGTTTAACACTGTAATTTCATTATTTAATTCCAAAAATTTCCTTCTTGAAAGCAAAAAGTTAAAAATCTGTTAAAACAAAAAAGCGGAAATGTTTCCTGGTTTCCAATTTGAAATGGCACATATTTGAGCTTATTCATAGAAGGCTAATTGCGCATCAAATTTATGCGTAAACGATATTTAATTATGAATATAATAACAACAATTTTTAGATCCGCTTATACAGAAAACAACTTTTATTCATTTTTTACATTGGCTTATACTTAAATAAAAAGTTATATTTTTTTTATTTGATAAATCAACAAATTTAATAAAGTTTTCAAACTGGTATGTCTGCTTATTCGGGGAAATAAGAGTTTAATTTTATTCTGAATAACATGTAAGAAAGTGTCATCTGATTCTTTATCATAAATCCATTGGGATCAGGGTTTTGATTTTTATTTTAATTAACAGAACTTAGTCATGTATTTAGTCATGTAGGTTAGAGTTTTCATCATTTTTCTTTTTATTGTTTAGATCCAAAAGATACAAAAAATGTTCATTAGAATAATTTTTGATTAATTTTAAAATATTTCAGACAAAAAGGAAACATTAATATTATTTTGGATTTTAGTTTTAATTTTCATTATTCATCAAACCTAATTTTTCTGTATGTTATGTGAGCAAATGGCTGATTCATTTTTAATTTATAATTTCATTTGGTCAAATTTTATTATAATAATTACACTTGTAATTTAATTTCAATTCACGTTTGTAAAATATTTTTATTGCTTCAGCAATGTCAGTTTAAAGATTTTTTATTATATTATCAAACAAATTCTATAGTTTTTGGAAAAATCAAATTGAAAATTTGATTTTTATCTAATGAAAGCTCTCTTATTCTTGTAGGTTTCTCAATTAAAACTCTTTACCTCGTGAAGGCATTTTTTTTGGTTACATTTTTTTGTCTAGTGTGTAAGGAAAGGTAAAAATCTTTTACAGTTTTTATTTTTTTTACTCAGCTTCAATCCTTTCTTTTTCATTTTTAATTTTAAATCTTGTTTATTATTTTTAAATCTTTTTTATTATTTTTTGCCAATTATATTGATAAAAAGGAAAATATTTAAGAGATCAATTGTATTTCAAAGCACTTCTAACCTAAAGATTATAGCAAATCATCAATAGAAGAGATAGACTTTCGGTAGACCTTAATTGTAGTAAAAAAAAATATTTAATTATTTGGTATTATTTATATTTGAAGTTTAGAGTTGTCACTTATTACAAAAGTTGAAAGGTCAAATTAATTTATTTATTTAAAAATACATTAAACGTAATATTTATAATACGAATATTGAATAAAATAAAGTGAATTTCGGACAAGAATTAAAATGTATCTTCCTTCTTTAAAGAGGTATTTCATAACATAAAAAAAGAACGTTTAGTAGAGGGTCTCCGCAAGTATTTTTGCTTCTGGCCATAACTTTTCCTTAAAGTTTGCGGAATCTAAACGCATCGCGCGTTCGCATAACTATTTCTTCTGCTTCTTTTTCTATATTTTTTTTTCTCCAGCCGACCATTCGTTTCTATTACCGGGCGTTAGGGGCGGCACGCGGGTCCGTAGCTAGATTTATTTTCACTCTATGGATATTTTTTATGGTCTTGCGCGTGTTATAGACGAGCGTAACCAAGAGAAAGATAAAAAGAAAGCAAGAGAAATGCTATGTAAAAGGCAATTGTAGTTCTTTTGCTTGCACGCTCGTTCGCGTTCTCTATATATATGTGTGTGCGTCTGTGTCTGTATATGAAGGCGCACGCGGCCAAACAGCCCGAGACTGCACAACTCGGTATAATAAACCCATAAACACCCCCGTGAAGTAAGCGTGCCCCTTAATACATAAAATGTCGAGCACACATATATATGCACACATTGAAGAGAAGGTCTTATATAGCAGGCTTTAACAGCTACCTATAACATCCCCTTATACTACTGGTACATACGCATGTATCCACTTTGATACAATTGACCGGGATCCCTTGGACTTCATTAGAGATATCGCTCCCACTTTTATGGATTTCTTTGTAATAGATTAGTCTCTTCGTTTTTTTCTACTTTTTTTTCTTTTTATTTTTACTCTCAGCCAATACTATATATATTTTTCTTTGTTACTCTTGCCACACCGTCAATCTTTCACTGAGTTATTTTTTGCGACGCTCGGACTTTTTACGGCCATGATTTAAAGGCTTTCTTACACATTTACACACTTTCATGTACATGCTTTTGGTCCCATGTGTTTTAGTTGAAAGAATAAACTGAGAATTCGTTATTTTTTCACAAGATTTATTATGGAGTTGCTACAGTCTTTCAATTTTTCATTTTTGACTCTTTATTAATGAATTTTAATTAATCAATCACTTAATCTTATAAATTTTATTATTATTATAGAAAACATTAAAATAAACCATAAATGTTTTGAATGTATCAAACATGTCTAACATTAAATATTGAAAAAAAACATACTAATTGATGAAGATGCAAAAAAATTTTTATTCTTTTGTTTAAATTAGTAAGACGCGTGACACTTCAGTTTATCGATGTGCATTAAATTTTAAAATCAGACAACAGGAATAAAATTTAATTTTTGTTCTAATTAAAAAAGTTTAAATTTTCAAATCTTCTTCAAACTGCAAGAATTGTCGTTTTATAGTCACGTCACATCATTTAACATATACGCAATCGGTATGTAAAACGTTTGTTCATCTATATAATTTGCTTACGTATGTACCTATGAAGAAAAGAGAATATTTTTAATACATTGAATTAATTTTTACGTCAACAATAATAGGGAATGACAAAAAAGGAGCCAAAAGTGTGTGCAATGCGTGCTTATTGGAATATGCGTGGATGAAGACGACCTTGCGGTCTGTAGTGCACGCGTTGAATAAAGCATAGTGTAATAAAAAAAATAACATCGACTTGCATGCGCATCATGAGTTCTAGGGACTCTTTGATTATAAGAAGAGAAGAATACTTAAAGACTTTGGTATCGTTAAACCAGTCTCTTTAATTAATTATTACCTCCCTCCACTTCATACTCGATGTATTAACTTTTTCTTTCAAAACTTTGTTTGCTCGATGGTATAAGCGGTGCACAATAGAGTACCGGCGTGCGGTTTTAAGCCCGGGCTGTGTGTATATGTAATATACGCGGAATCTTCATAAGTATTGCGCATCAAGGAAACAAACAGCCGGCGCGACGAGTTACTCGCTCGCGCGTTCGCTTGCCTGAGCGCAGTATGAATTAAACATGCTGATTAATAATTAACAAGTATCACGATGTTGCAGGTTGATGTGCTCTTTTAGAGAAAAGAGGGGAAGGGATCTACTCTTCTAAGAGTTCTATAAGCATCCTTTCTCTTCGTTTTCTTTAGCCTTTAAATCTTTTTAATTTTACTTTTACTCATTGAAGCTGCAGAGATTCAGCATAACATTATCTTTTTTTGCAAGATAATGTCAACAATATTATGGTATAGACAACGTCAAATGCGGAATACAGTTAGCCCAGTTGCAAAGAGGGCATAATAACAATGTGTACTTATTATGCTTGCATTATATACTCTTCGTCTTTGTAAAAGTACTTTGCCTCTTGGATAGGTTTTCTTGATGCAAAGTAACCCAGAGTCTCAAAGGGGGGCCTAGGTCAGTTTCATTATAATTTCATGAAAAGTGAGAGTTCATTAAAGCAGGAGGCAAACGTTAATATTGATTTTAAACGCTGCTCAAGCATTTTGCTCTTGACATTGCTATGTTTGCTATTTTTATAATAACAGAATATCACTTTTTTTCTTTATTTGTATATTCAACGATTACATTTTATTTGATTTGTTCTTTATCTTATTTTATGATTTCAATTGAAAAATTATTATTTTTTTTCCAATTAAAATTCCTTATTATCAACATTACCGATAGTTATGTCTTAAGATTGTATCTTTTTCTAATTTGAACCACTATCATTTCTAATTGGACTTTTTGAAAAAACTAATTTTCAAGAAAAGTTTGAAAAATTCTAAGTTAGGCGAAAGAATGAATCAATTTAAAAATCACATATTGTTGTGAATTATGAACATAAATTCTCATAATAAATATTTATTGAGAAAAAATTTCTTTTTTATTTAATTATATTTTAAAAATTTAATAATAAAATTTTATAATTTTTTCAATAGAATAATTTTTATTGAAATGTTTTTTTTTTTATTTTATTAACTAATTTGATCATTTGTTACAAATATTAAGAAAAATTATTTAAATTCGCAAATTTGCAGGAATAAAGTATTTTATTATAATGTTTTAGAAGTCAGTTATATCTTACTTTTGGCCCGCTTTATATATCGAGTTGTTGGGGTAGAAATAAAATTAATTTATTCCTACATGAACAGCCATTTTATAAATTCCAAAAACGGGTCAAAAGTAAGATATAACTAACTTCTAAAATTTTAGCAAGAATTAAGTGCTTTATTCCCATTTTTGCGGAAATAAAGTATTTTATTCTCGTTAAATTAGAAATTTATAAAATTTAATGAATCGTTCAAATTTTCAGAAATTATTAATATATATTAAAAAAAAAATAAATTAAAAGAAAAGAACTTTATGCAAACAGTTTTTACTTTTTAATCAGAAATCGATTAAACATTTTTTAATTTTTAATTATTGAATATATTAGAGATAACTTTTCAATGTTTTTAATAACTTCAAGATAATGTATATTATTTCAATAGGTTTTTGTAATATAAATAAAAATATTTTGGCATAATTTTTAATAATTATAATTCTTATCATTTGTTTAAGGTGATGTAAAAGGGACACTTCACATGCACTCATAAATATTTTAATTTTTTCTTATTTTATTGCAAAAATTAAAAAAAAAAATGCTTTACCTTGTAGTATTTACCAAAAAGATTTTTCGCTTGAAATTTCAAGTGAATTCGTATGTAAGTTTTAAAGAATTTTTAATTTCTGATTCGAAATCGAAAAAATAAAATATATAATATTGGAACTCCAAATTCTCAATAATTAATGAATAGATTTATTTAAAAATTTAACTGAATAATCTTTATGGTATATACTATAAGCTAATGCATTATTTTTTCTGAAATTTAAAAGATAATCAATAACTATGAGTTTAGATGAACAGTTCGTTTTACTTTCTTTTAAGAACAGTATTTGAAAAAAGATTTTGATAGCTATAAGAAACTTATGTAAATGATTAAAATTTTTTTGAAAAGACCATTTTTTCAACAAAATATGTACTATCATAAGGAAGGGAGTTCTTCATCAGATCATGGTTTTTTTTCACTTATTTACATGTGAATCTGTAATTAAGAATATTTTCTATTTGTTCTTTCATATAAAAATAAAAAAATTCTTTATGTATCGAAATGAGTTTACATCCATCATATATTAAAAAATAAGTATACCTCTTCTTTATATTTTTTTAAGAGATCTTTTATAATATAGTAATTTTAAATGATTTTCTATGTAATATATTTAATTGATAATTAACTGGATAAATATTGCAATTTTTATTGGAGAATAAAATCTTTCTGTATAACGTTATTAAATGAGATTTCGATGTTTAAGATAAGCATCTCGAGTTGGCACGTAACAGACGTACATGTAACTTTTTCGCAGACACAAACACAGCTTAACGTAAACGTATACAGCTGTGTGTTATCCTATAATATATTGAGAAGAAGAAGAAACCGATGAGTGTTGGAGAGCCTAATACATAAAGGTACGAAGGACACGAGTCACGAGAGCCGTGACGCGTTAGATGTACGGATTAATTAACGATAAGGCCTAATGAGCGGCAGGTGAGCGAATATAACCGGCCCCTTCATGCTCACGCTCATCCCGTATCTCTATATATATAAATACTAATGCATCCCATGAAAGTTCATCGTCAAAGCGGCTATATACTGTTAAATATACAAGTGCGCAACTTACACACGCGAATAGATGAAGCCAGTCAGATAAACCGGAAAGTGCTCGAGTTGCAATTCTCAACGTAAAGCCGCACCTTTTCATATGTATATGTTTGTACCGATAATGAGGATCAAAAGGTACTACGATATGTATGTGTAAAGTTACTTTTAATTTAATCCGATTACTTTTCCAATAAATTATCCTAGTCTTTTACGTCTTAAATATCATCAGAACTACATTCATATCATTTACGAACATTATTAATAATAGATTAACGATTTACGCTATTAATTGTTCCCCATTAAATATATGAGAATGTTATTTCAAAAATCTGATCAATCAATTTAAATAAGATAAGATAAGTGCATAGGCATTCTTTAAAAGTTATTAAAATAATTAACATTCAATATTTTTTACATAAATAAAAGTATACATCGAATAATAAATGGTTATATTTTTATTATCATTTTTCACACTTTTTATATGTATTTTTAATTTCTTTAAGGAGAAATATTTTTTTAAATTTAATTAAATTTTATACTTTTAAAAAGCTTAAAAAGACTTTATTTCATGTTAATATAATCAAATAAATTATAATTTAATTTTACAAAGACAAAATATTTTTCCCCATTTTTTATTCAAATATGAACTAGTAAATTTGTAATTCTTTAATGAAGAATAAATTTTTTATAAAATTATTTGATGTTTTATCTTAGAGTATATAATTTGTAACGAAAGAATTAATCAGAATCCGTCTGACTCAAAATTTAAGGACGTAAAAAAAGGAAAGGAAAAAATAAAAGAGAGCGTTATACGAATGCGAGAGAGAAAGAAAAAGAGATGCTTATAAGCCGTTGGAAAGGATAAAAAAAGTCACGTCCCGTGAATTGTGGGCCACGTGACAGAGGCGTGAGCAAGGCGCGACGCAATGGAAACAATACCATCGGTATACTCTTCGAGGAGGAATGTCACCATGTGCCGCACCCATCTCCTTCGTTTAACCGTCACTATATATGTATATATACATCGCGATCGCAAGTCCATAATCGCGAAAGACAGAGAAAGATTCGTTTGCAATGCCACTGCCTTCGCGCGCTTATACTTACTTTGAACAATGACAGGATTCTTTTTTACTTTTTTTTTTGCTTTTATTATTTTCACGCCCTGAGCTTTGTCTTTTTCGCATCAAAAATCACTTCCACGAGACTGAGGTAAAATTTAACATAAGTACATATTCAGCAACAAAAGACTCATATTTTCAATCAATTTATTTATTTATTATTTCACAGGAAATAATTAAAAAATTTTTCGAATTTTTAATTAACAGAAATCCTATATTTTTACTGAATTTAGTAATGTGTTACATTAAATAGAAATGTAAAAAAAAAAATTATTATAAATTGATAAAAATTAATAAAAGTTAGATAAAATGAGTTTTTGAAAGATTTCTATATTAAGTGGGTCAGTTTTTTTTTTAAAGTTATAATACTAGAAGAGTTTTGGATTAATTGTTCCAATAGTTTTGATAATTTTAAAAATTAAATTTCCTTATTATTATACCCGCAACAATTTAGTGTGTTTTTTAAATAAGTCTTTTTAAGATCAAATTAAATTTTTGTTTAAATTTATCAAGAAATCAGGAAAAATGTAATATTTAATATGACCATTTCAATTTTTATATAAATTAATATAAAAATTAATGTTCCTAATATTTAATCTATTAAAAATATTTTATTCCTAGCCCAACAGTAATGGACACTTTATTAACTCGTAAAGCGGGCCGGAAGTAAGATATAACTGACTTCGCTAGAATACAGTATTTTATTCCCGCTAAATGAAATATTTGTGAATTTTAATCAAAGTTTTAAAATATTTGAAATAAAAAAGAAATTTTTTCTTAACAAATATTTGTTTGTTAAGAAAAAGAACAATCTATTTTCAGAATTTCCAACAATATGTGATTATTAAATTAATTTATATTTTTATTTCTTTAATCAGGCCCACTTTTTTTATGTTAATAAAGTGGCCACGGTTGAGTTAGGAATAAAGTAAAATATGCAATACTCCCGTAAAGTCTATTTCTCCCTCATGAATTTACTCCCCTCAGAAGAAATATGCGACTTTACTGTCTAGTTGCATAATGTACTATGGAATTGCCATTTCGTTGGGTTTTTAATCTGAGAATATAATTATTTGCATTTCTGATTACAATAAACCTTAGAGTACCCTACTCATGCCTTTATTGATTTGACATTTTTTTATTTTTTAAACCCACGGCGTCTATCATTTATTAAACTTGGTTCATGAAGAAAAAGAAATAAGTCTTTAATAGTTTACCGTTTTAAAATATATCCTGCTAGAACAGTACATTTTGTAACGGGTATGAAAAAGCCTTTTCATACCAGTTGCAAACCGTATTTTTTGCCATAAGAGCCAAAAAAGAGCAACGAAGTTGCGATTTTGAGGCTAGAATGGCAAAAAGTTATTTTATAGCACTGCGTGATTTAAATCCGCGCTTAAATCCCGCTGAGCCGATAGTTAAACGATAAATTTTTACGCTGTTCGATAATGAATATAACGCTGAATTCACTTAAATCACGCACTTATAATAAGCGATATTTTGATATTTGGATTATTTTTAAGAGTTTATTCATCGATAATAATAAGGTGTAGATTATTGCAACTCTTTTATATCGATATTTTTCAAAATAAATAACAATTATAAGCGTGTTAAATACGTGTAAAACCAAAGTTAATATCAGTGTAACATGTGAAGCGAAGAGGTAGTCATTTCGACGCTCTAAGACTCCGTCGCGTCTGTGATTCCCCTAAACGCAACTGCTAATACAATACATAAGTTACCAATTGTTGCTCCTACGGCCCTAATACATATATGAAAGGAAATTTAGATTTTTATTATTACAGAATTAATTTCAACAGTTTGACATAATGTTATTTCATGTTTTATATATTTTTTTATTTTTTTTCTATTTATTATTCGCGAAGTGCTTAGATTTTGCTTTTTTGCAGTTTTCGCTTTTCTTTTACGATTTATCATTCGTAGAATGCCTAGTTTTGCTGGTAAATAGAATTCGTTTTTTTAATGAATTATCATTCGTGGAGTGCATAGCCTTTGTTTGTTATTGAATTTTGAGAGTATAGATGTAGTGTGGCGGATTTAAATCACTCGAGCTATAAAATAGTATACGATACTCGCGACTTAAATTCACCTATTATTACACGGCGTTTAGGACCCTCGCTGACGCTCGGGCCCTAACCCCGCCGTGTAATAATAGGTGATTTAAGTCGCCCGTATCGTAATATACTATTTTGACACTCTGTGCGCGAAATTCAATTTCGCGTGCCTTTGTAGCGTACGCAAAATACTGTATTCGGACACACTGTAAGTTGAGCGTGCGCAAAATGATTGAGCGTGCGCAAAATAGATTCACCGTGCGCAAAATAAACTCAGCGTGCGCAAAATAGATTCGGCGTGCGCAAAATAAATTCAACGGGCGTAACATAAACAGTATGTGAACTGATATGGGGTAAAATTAAAATAACATAATTTTTTTTCTATAGGTCAATGGATTGATAGGCGAAGTTGAAAATAATTTTCACCTTTATTTTATAGTTTTGAAAATAATCTTTCAAAATTGAATGAGATCAAATATATTTTCACAGAATATAAATTTAGTTGTTTTATAAATTGTGTTTTTTTATTTTATGAATTATTATTTATATTTCGGAGTCGAGGGGCTCCGCCCCCCGAATCTCAAGACCCCCCCCCTCTTCCGTCTCACACCGAATCCTTGTGAATTAATATTATAAATAATTGACTCTCTCGATATCAACCTTTATTTTATAGTTTTGAAAATAATCTTTTAAAATTTAATCAGATCAAATATATTTTCACAGAATATAAATTTAGTTGTTTTATAAATTGTGTTTTTTTATTTTATGAATTATTATTTATATTTCGGAGTCGGGGGCTCCGCCCCCCAAATCTCAAGACCCCCCTCTTCCGTCTCACACCGAATCCTTGTAAATTAATATTATAAATAATTGACTCTCTTGATATCAACCTTTATTTTATAGTTTTGACAATAATTTTTCAAAATTTAATCAGATTAAATATATTTTCACAGAATATAAATTTAGTTGTTTTATAAATTGTGTTTTTTTATTTTATGAATTATTATTTATATTTCGGAGGCGGGGGCTTCGCCCCCCGAATCTCGAGCCCCCCCCCTCTTCCGTCTCACACCGAATCCCTGTAAATTAATATTATAAATAATTGACTCTCTCGATATCAAAGCATTATATACAATACTAATGTAAATTTTTATGTTCAAAATAATCGATGTACGCATCGAATTTCGCGCAACTTGAGTCAAAAAATAGTATGTGTAACACGTGCGCTCAACGGGATTTGTCACTCGTGTGAGTTTGGCGCCCTCGCTTCGCTCGGGCGACAAACTCTCACTCGTGCCAGAATCCCTTATTTCGCGCACTTATTACACAAAATACTATTTTGACACTCTGTGCGCGAAATTCAATTTCTCTTGCCTCTGTAGCGTACGCAAAATATTGTATTTGGACACGCTGTAAGATGAGCGTGCGCAAAATGAATTCAACGGACGCGAAATAAGAAACCGTATGTGAACTAATAGAGGTAAAATTAAAATAACATAATTTTTTTCTATAGGTTAATAGATCGATGTGCGAAGTTTAAAATAATTTTCACCTTTATTTTATAGTTATGTGAATAATCTTTTAATATTTAATGATATCTAATATATTTTCGTTGAATATAAATTTAATTGTTTTATAAATTGTGTTTTTTTTTTATTTCAAGAATAATAATTTTTTTTGGAGGCGAGGGGCTCCGCCCCCGAACTCCCGGACCCCCCTCCTTCTCACACCGATTCACTGCAAATTATTATTATAAATAGTTGACTCTCTCGATATTAAAGCATTATATACAATACTGATGCAAATTCTTATGTTCAAAATAATCGATGTACGCATCGAATTTCGCGCAGTTTGAGTCAAAAAATAGTATGTGTAACACGTGCGCTCAACGGATTTGGCACTCGTGTGAGTTTGGTGCCCTCGCTTCGCTAGGACGACAAACTCTCACTTGCTCACAAATCTCTTATATCGCACACTAGTTATACAAAATACTATTCTGGAGTGTTTAGATCGAAAATTCAATTCAAGTACTTTCTTGGTTGCAAAAAGTTTAATTGAAATTTTACATACATTAAAAATTCTTCTTCTTTAGAAAAATAAAGTTTCTTGATCGCAAATTCAAAATGAAACAGCAAAATTAAAGCAAAGTTTTGATCTAACCAGCAAGAGATGAGAAAGCGATTTTTCTTTGTGTATTCATATGATAATACCCTGTCTTTAGTATAATATTTATATATTTTCTTATACCCCTTTATTTCCTAACCTACTATGCTTAATGATTTCTTAAACAAAGTAAAAAACGCCGAGTATTCACATTTAAAAATTATTTATGAATTTTTACACATCAAATTTCCAAATGTTAGTTTATTTAAAAATTGTCTGCGTTCCTGTAAATAATTTTGTGTAATTTGTCAAAATTTATTTTCTTTGAAAATTTTTGTGTTAAAATTTTACACATAAGCATAAAATTAACATAAAATTTGTTATAAACCTAAAATTTTTGTGTACTTTCAAACACCAAAAATTTTTATCAAATTCACATATAAAATATATACTTTATTTTACAAATTGTCTCATAATTTAAAATTACATATATTATTATTCAAAATTTTGTATTATTCATAAATTTTTGAGTTAAAATTTTCACAAAAATTATTTATAAATTTTAACACAGCAAAATTTGTGTCCCATTCGAATAACTTATGTGTGTTAAAATTCCAAAAATTTTTTACAGCTTAATAAACGTGGCTAAGAAAGTATTTATTTGACTGAAAAATTTTTAAATATTTTTTCGACTTATCAAGAGAATATAAGGAGTTCGGATCACGGATTTTTTAAATTCTAAGAAATGGTTTTGTAATAAAAAAATGAAACCCTTGTTTCAGAATTTAGTTCAACACGCCTTTAGCATTGTACTCTTGAAATATAAACCAGTGCACTGGGGTTCAGAGGAATTTTACTGAAAGAAATAGTGAAGCAGCTGCTGAAATATTCACAATTGTGCATTTATTTCTTCACAATGAAATTTTTTCACTGATTTCAAATGGTGGATATTTCACTGTTTTATTCGTTGAAATTTCAGTTAAACTCCCAGTACAGCATTCAATGGAATTCTACTGAATTATATTTATTCAACATATCGTCGGTGGAGAAGACAAAGGTCAGAACTGAGACAAGCGTTGTAAAAAGTACGAACTCGATTTTGCCCATTTGTAACCTTTTCGTGGCCAAACCCAAGATGGAACCTTTTAGTGCGCGAAGTTGAGTTAGTACTTTTTAATGGGCAAAATCGAGTTGGTACTTTTTCCAGCGCTTGTCTGAGTTGTGACCTTTTTCTTCTCACTCGACGATATGATATGTTTTCTATTTATAAGTATATGCTTAAAATGTCCATGCGTTAATATATTTGATCTAGGGTATGTTCAACTAAAAATTCAAACGTCGGTTCCACTTTTTTTAATCATAAGAAAATTTTTGAAAGTTTCAAGAAAATCTATATTTTCTAATATTTTGAAAAATCTTTTATTAGATGAACTTTAATATGAATTAAACAGGAATTCTGAATAAGTATTCGAAAAAGTATTTGTCGAATACTTTTTCGAGTACTTTTTGAAAAATCAAATTTTATTTATTTTTTTTACACTAAAACTTATTCAGATAATTTTGAAATCGAACAATTCCTCAGTTTTGATGCCCACGTAAAAGTATTATTTCAAGCTTATATCTAATTAGATAAAGTTTGTATCCAAAATGATTCTATTTATTTTTATTCTCATGATTAATAATAATAGATAAAAAATATAATGAATAATTCTCTTTTGAAATCAGATAGAAATTAAATACAATTAAAATATTTTTTTAATAGAAAAAAATTAAGAAGTTATAAGTTTTCATGAATTATTTTAATTAGTGATTTTTATTCATGTGGAAAAGTGCTTTTTTATGCAAACGTAAATTAGGGAGCGAATGAATATAAATTTAATTACGTGAAAAATGTATTTGATTAATTTTTTATCTACTTTGATGAAGATCATACGAAAAATTGATCGAATCATTGTTAGATACGAATCGTATATAGTGATTATATCTAATAACGATTTGATCAATTTTAATAAAAAAAATAATTTGTTATTGCATTTGTCTACTTTTATCAAATCAGTTTATCGTAATTTTCTGATTATAAACTTGAAATAAAATATTTAATCAAACTGAATTCTTTTGGTTCAAGGAGTTTATGATTTCACTTGACGAAATCATAAAAATGAAAAAGATATTATTTAACAAATTTCTGATTAATATAAACGAAGAGATCTTTTACTAGGAGCAAAATAAACATTATTTTACATACAAAACTATATTTGTCTTTGATTGCATTATATTTGAGCGAGAAAACTTGCCTTTTTGATTAAAAAATTTTGTTTTTTAGTGTGCGGCACAAATCGAAAATTTTTCTTACATTACGAATTTATTCAAAGTTATCGAAGAAATAAATTGAATTTTAGAGATTACATATAAAGGTAAAAAGTTTGTTCGTATATAACAGAAACGAGTACAATAAATACATACTTACACATGCATAGATATATATTTTTTTTATATATCGACATATATATTGTAGCGCAAGATATGGAGGCAATAGATGTACAGGTAAAAGTCGTACACAGTTGACGAGCTCGTGCGACACGCACGGTATAAGAATGCGATAAGCTTGTGGCATAAAGCATTTCTATATACGTATAGGTATATATATATATATATATATATATATATCCGCGGTAAAGCTCTCATTGTGTCGGTTAATTTTGCCGCACGAGGAGTTCTTTGTTTTGACCCTATTTTACACTAAAATATACACGAGTCGCATGTTAAAACGGAATGGAACAAACATGGTAAACTTCTAGTTTAACTGACCGATCGCTGCTCAATTTACACACAGTCTTTATATATGTATATGTACACGTACATATATGTCTATAACCTATAGGTTATAAGTTATAAGTACATTGGTTGGCAATGCGTGGAATGTGAGGAACGTTACCAAGTGTTATTTTTAACTGTCGTACATGAATCAAAACCTACGACGTTTTATGTTTTTTCAAAATCATGATTTGTAGATTTTCCAACTGTAATATATTGCTTTGCTCTCGAAACAAATTTCGATGAATTTCAAACATTTTTAATATTATTTTTTTCACTAATTTATATGAAAACAAAAAATTAGATGTAATTCCACTCAGTGTAAAAGCAAAAAACTCAAGAGCATGAAAAATATATGTCAATATATGAGATGTTTATGTCGCAGAATTTATAAGAAACTCAGAAATGTATTCGAAAATCCTTTAGATTCAAGAATAAATTTCAATTTTAAATCATAGTCCAAAATTGAAAATTTTCAAAAATTATTTTCCATGTATTGATCGAAATGTAAAAGAGAACTAGATCTATGTATTATTGTACAACCAGTTTTTCAAATGCACACCACAACTAACAATTACTCTTGAAATATTTATTTTCATTTTTTATATAATTGTCTATATTCATTTTCGATTAATATCTTTATTATATTTTTAATTATATTTATTAGTACAATTTTATGTAGATAGATGTATTTATGGAATATTTAAAATTCTTTTAATTGTTAGTATTAAATTTATATTTTAAAAAATCATAGTATGGATTTGCTACCAGCATTTTTTTTTAATCAAAATTGAAAAATTTTCGTGTCTATTTGATGTCAAATTTTCTGAGTTTAATTACATTATAAAATCAGTAAATTGAAAGTTTGTTGATTTTTAAAATTTAATCATTAGTTTTGAAGTCATTATACATGAAATAATATTTAATGATATGTAATAAAAATGAAAAATAAACTACTGTGATTATAATTTTGGAAAATCATAAAATCAGTATAAAACTAAGAAAAGAAAAAATAACGATTATTCACTATTACCAGACCATAAAAGATTATAAAGTATATAAGATTTATTATATTAATTATTTTCAAGATATTAATGGACGTATGAAAAAAAAATTTTTAATATTTATTATAATGAGAAAGTTTCTTGAACAAGGAAGCAAATAATATAATTAAAGTGAGTACACAGAAATTAATGTAATTTATTCCTCGATATAACTAGTTCTTATATTTCTGAAACGATCAAGCAACTTTTCAGCCCTTATAAAACTATTCTTCTGAGAAATTTTCATAATAGCATAATAATTGTTAAAATAAACTTTTAAAGTCAAGGTCGGCATTCTGTACATAAAAAAGAAAAGAGAAAAAGGTGAGGATGAAAAAAAATAGTTAAAAGAAGTACTTCCATTAAAAGCTATCATCTGTAAACGTGAGCAAGCAACTCGGTATACAATTAATAAACCCCCTTTTTTTTACTTATAAGAGAGACGGTTACTATAATACATAAAGGGGTCGCTAAAAATTTTTCCAGAAAAACGCTCGCTTACAAAGTGCGATTTCGTTCGCGCGATTACGCTATCGTAATTGCCGCGTAATTTGCGACGTTCTCTCTTTCTTTAATAATAAGGACTGAACGTATATCTGTATATATTTGTATACATATATTTATGCATGTATAACTTGGCTATATACAACACAGCTTATTCCCATCAAAGAAGTGCGGGGAGACTTCGCAGAAGAGTATAAAAAAAGAAAAAAAAGGAAGAAAAAAAATAATGAAAAAAGGGAAGGCGACCCTCTTAAAAGGCTGAAGCAGTTTCTTTTAGCCTGCGGTAAAATGTCGTGGTCGCCTTTTGGTATTGCGTCCAGTGCTACACAGCTCAAGCAATAAAGATTATCGTGATGGCCGGGGGTGTAAGAACGGGTGTTACCTCGTTACACGCCTTGCTTTTAGCGCACCTTTCACATGTAATATGTATATGTATATGTACAAGTACAAGCAGTCTATGCTCTTATTATCGCACACCGCTGCAATTAAAGAAGGAAGTCTAGAAATTAGCAGGCGTTGCCTGCGCAAGTAAAGTCTACATGGAAGGAAAACAAGGAGAAATAAAGAAACGAAAGAAGGAAAAAGAGAATTAGGAGAGCTAAGGGAGACAAACGTATAAGGGAATACTTAAGGAAAAAGGCTAAGAGAGCTACTGAGTAAAAAAAAAGAGATGAGCTGAAGAAGCGCAGAAAACGAAAAGCTCCAAAGGAAGACAGAGAAGTGGGATACTTCTGAATATGCATGGAGAGTCCGAAACGGGATGAGGACGAGATAAGAACCGACTTATTTTTCCTGTTTCTCGTTTTTCTTTCATCCTTATTTTATTTTCGTACTAACTACCCGCTGCACCAAACGCTGCACCGGAGATGCTCATATTCCTTTTTTCTTTCTTTTTTTCTTTTTTTCTTTTTTTCTTTTTTTATTCTGGCTGCTACTACATTTGCCTTGTGCTACAACGACGACACATTTTAGTCTGATTTTATTTTCTTTTTTCTTATTTTTACGTTATTAGAAATTCGTATCAGTTTTTTTAATTATTTTTTTTTATTTTTTGTCTTAAGATCTGGCGACTATGTTTTTTAAAGCATAATACTTTTTTGCATAATGACAAAGATTTTGTATTTTGGTGATTTTGACAATAAAGTTTTCAGAATTTTCTTAATCTGATAAGATCATATGTGATTGAATCCTTCAATTATTAGTGAGAAATGTCTGAATCGAATCTGTTATTAGATTTTTAAATTGTAAATTAAATTTTGTGAACTCAATTATCTATCGATAAAAACGTGGAATCAAATACTAATATTATGTAAATTTAATTATTTGCATTTATTTTTCTTCGTTATTTTCAATTTTTAATATGTTTATAATCTTAACGATATAAAATTAATTGGCAAATATGTAAGATATATGTACATTTTGATATAAAATATTATTTTGAAAACAATACAAATATAATTTTAAAAATATAAAAATAAGATTCTATGAACTTAAATAAAAACTTATTTGTTCATTAATATCTGCAATACTTTTTCTAAAACTTAGGTCTTTAACCAGTAAAAACGATAAATATATATTTAATGATGATTTATTTAAATGCAGGCGTTTGTTGCTCAACATTTTTTATTTTAAATAAATAAAGCCCAAATTAATTAAGACCAGTTAAAGCTAGATATATTTTACAGTTTTTATTCGCTTGTTCGCATAATACTAATTTTATTTTCAATAAATTCACTCACTATTTAACACGCAAATGAATTTCGTACTTTCAGACTATTTCAAATATTCTCGAAATTTTTAGTTTATTTAATAAATACTAATTACTTTCATAAATAAAACGTAATAAGCTCGAAAAAGTTCTGATCTTGTATTTTTTATTACTTATCTCATTTTTATTGCAAAAATAATAATTTTGGATAATCTCATTTTAAAAATTTAACTAAAATCGTTCAAGAGCACATAAAAATTTTCCAAAATTATAAAAAATATTAATTATTCTTCATCGAGACTATCATAAATAACGAATATATTTTTAAAATTTTATGAAAAATAACATTTTTTTTTTGTTTTCGTATCAAAACTGTATGCGTCGTTGGAGGCATGGGTGTCGGCCATGCAGAAAGTTTTTCGTTTTATTGTATAAAATAGTGAAATGAATAAATCTCATGGATTGTTTTTGGGCTGCTGTGTATGCGTGTGCGAGTGCGTGCGTATTGGTCCATTCATTGAAATGAGGATTTTCGCGAACGAACGCAACTGGTAGAGAGTATTCGAACGCTATATGCGATTAAATTAATGCCATTTTCACGAGATAACGCTACACTGCATTTACGATTATTGAGCCCGCGGGCGTGATCGCAATATTCATCTGGTAACGGAAACTTTTATTAAAGCTCTGGGCGATGAAATATTCACAGTATCGAACTGAAAAAAAGAAGATCCGTTGTGCTTTATAAAGATATTATTTTGTTAATTGATAGTATAGTACATTATTTTTCTCTTTTTTTTACCAATTCACAAATTTTATTTCGTGAATTTTATTTTTTTAAATCTACATTAGATTAAAAAGGAAATATCAAAAGAGATAGAAAAAGTTTTTGTATATTGCATATTATTTATATTATTTTTTTACATAAGCGCTATAACGATGGGGAATATTATAAGATGTATTTAATATTATACGATGTGCGAATTGTAGAGTTCGGTGACTTGTATTCTCGTTGGCGCTTTTTCACTAACTCTGCCGTGGGTTGACACCACGTTAAATAATACGTCAACTGTATTGTCTTTTAATGGATATTTAAATGTTAAAGGGCAGAAAATGCGCGTTTGTAAATAAATCTGATTGAAATAAAAAAAAAATAATGACTTTGGAAACTTTTCTAACCCAGTTTATGGAAATTTTAAAAATTTTCATTTTGACAATTGTGTATAGTTAATTATGAATGCGAATTAACATGTTATAAGAAAATGAAGAATAAATTTTTTTAAATTGCGTACTTCTATGTAAAGTATAAATTTCATCTTAAACTTAATATTAAAAATGCCGCTATCAAATTATGAACACAAGAACTTGCAGTAAACAAAAAAGGTATTAAAATTATTTAAAATACCTACTTTTTTCATAAAGGAAAATGTCAGTCAATAATGTTATAATTTTAAAAATAATACTTGCATGTAACAAATATTAGTCTTGACTAAATATATCCAAGAAAAGAAAAAAAATGTTTCAGCAGCTCCAGGTAAGAAAAAAAAACAAAGTAAAATTTAAAGGCAAACCATGAGCAAATCCTTAAGAATAAGGTACCACAGCAATCTTGTAACCTTAGTATATACTTGACTCTCTTCCTCGATATATTTACGTTCGCAGCTACTCGTTGCTCCCACAAAACAGAGACGTGAGGTTCCCCTTCATCTTCTCTCTCTATTTTTCTTTTTCTTTTCAGTACGTACATATGCATATTCATGAGTTTTTTTATCGATAATCGCTGTGGGTTGAAAAAAGGAAGTAGTTCCTGCAGGTCGTGAAAAAGAAAAGGACAGAGAGAGAGAGAAAGAGTATATGTGACCGCGGGCGCATACTAATTGCTTCTTCGTACTCACACACACACATTTTGTGCTCGACGACTTCGTAGAGGCTCTTCCGACGTTTTCTTCCGCCGAATCATTATGCTCTGCGTTGATGAGGTGACCGATTGGCTTGGGAAAGGACACGTTATAACAAGCAACGATACAGTACCATCTAAAGATCCATAGATTTTAATCAATGTAGATTTTAATAAGATTAAATTTTCTTTATGTAATGTTGTCTGTTTCGTTGTTTAATTTGATACTGTATGTGTTGTGAACAAAGTTCAATTTTAATTATAATTATACAGCCTGAGGATTGAAGAAAAACTGAACTTACTACTTTTTTATTAGAACTTTTCTTTACTTAAGCAAAAAAATTTTTATATTTATAGTAATAATTCTAGTATTGTTATTTTTTAAATTACGTCGACAGCAACAATTTTAAAAAATTAACATATGGTTAACAATGAATGAATTTAAATAATTTGTAAAAAAAAAAGAATAAAAATATTTGAAAAAATGATTATTTGTACTGGTTTGTAAGTTTTCAAAGAAGTAACAGTAAAGTTTCGCCCAGTTGATACAGTACAAGATTGCATCTAGAGAAAGAAATAGCTATATTTTTCGGAACGGCGCCGCACCATAAATCCAAAATACGATTCAGTTTCGTCTCAGCCTAATTAACAAAAAACAAGTGGCATTTAAAAAGAAAGAAATAAATAAAAGAAAAAAAAGAAAAAGTAAACATGCATCTTTTCTGCTGTTATTTTTTTCCCAAACTTTCGCCACTTGTGGCCATAAATTTCTGTTTGTTTGTACATATATGTATGTAATTCAACGAGCGACACAGTCGAAGAAACTCACGTTATAAATATATCCTATTTATATAGTCTCAATGTTTCTTTTTCGTTTTTTCACACGAAAGACTGTTGTGGCTAGAGGATTATAAAAATTTTCCCGCGCAAACGAGGTCCACCTTGCTGTTTCATATATATATACAACAGCTGACTTTAGATATCTCCGTAAAAACGGAGCAATAGCCGAGGTAGCCTATGTGAAAAAATGAGAGGTAAAAGCAACAAAAAAAAAAAAAAAAAAACATTGAGAGCGAGCGAAGCGAACAACCAACAAGTAACAACAACGGTCAGACTGGCGGTAACGAGATAGAGGATCGCTACTAACTCCTCCATGGCGAACGGAAGTGGAAGAGAGCCGAGCGAGCGCCGCGACGTGTACGACGTTCACTCTTTCGCTCGGGGGTTCCGCGTGTGTTGTAGTTCGTTTTTCTTTTTCTTTCTCTCTCTTTGGTGTAGCTGCTACTGTTGCTGTTGCTACAGCCAAGCTCTGTTGTGTGTGTGTAAAAACGTCGCGGGCCAGCAGTACTACAGCACACACGTAGCGGCAGCAGGAAGGAAATGCGAAATAAATATAGCGAAGCCCCTGTTGGGGATCAGCTTGTATTTGTGACTCTATATATATGTATACCTGTACATATGAGTATGCCTATATAAGTATGTGTGTTTCTGTGTAGCACTTGAAAACTGGACGGCGTGGCATGGCAGCCAAGCAGTCCGGCCAGAAAGATACATATTTTTAAATATTTTAGTCACGCTCCGCAATCGCCTCGTCACGCAGCCTTGCCACCTACTCTTGCCTAGTATCCATTACGTACCTACTACTTACTCTTTCTTTCTCTCGAATCACATATATTTTTAAAAAAAGGAAGAGAAAAGGACAGAAAAGACATGAACAGAAAAGTGGTCAAAAGTGGCCTGATCGTCGTATGAGTTGCTCCTTTGTGTTTTTCTCTCTTGCTCTTGTTTGATAGCAACATGCTCTGGTATAGGTAACTCGCATAAAGTAAATGCATATGCGTGAATTAACTGAAGTTAATGTGTACGTGTATATGTGCGATGGTGGCACCAAACAAACGAGAGTTACTTGTACGCTAGCAACGATGACATATGCGTAGCTTTATCGGTAACAAGAGTCTATGATTGCAAGCTGTAGAGACTAAGTAGGGCCCATGTTACTCAAGGGATGTCTTGCACTTCCTTTGCCAATGAGAAGAAGAAAAAAAGCAAAACTTTTAAACTCTTGGCTTTGTACTAAAGATAAGATTTCTTGATTTAGTTCGAGTTTGCCTCGTTATACAATTATCTTTGTTAAAAAAGATTATTTTCTTCAAAGAAATGTTGTTTTGTTTTGTTGCTTTTTAAGATAGTAGCTTTAGCTCACAGTAGTTTACATTTAAATTTTTTTCTTTTTTTTTTAATTCTTATTTACGTTCATTAGGATATTTTTGAATAAATACTTTTTAATTTATTTATTATTGCATTTAACACGCAACGACTATTTAATGTTTTTATTTGAAAAAAAGAAAAATATTGCAATTAAATTAAATTGAAGTTTATCATTTTCAACAACTTTAACATTACTGAAGACGATAAATAGATGGCTAGATATGTAGAAAACGACGTGAAGATTGTTTATTCTGGATTTAATCTGCATAAAGTATATTAAGGAACTGTAACGTTACAGTTAAATAAGAATTAAATGTAGTCTTATTATGAAAAAAAAGAAACATCCAATTTTATGCTAATTTTCAAATTAAACTAGATTTTTCATTTAAAATAAGTATACAGTGAATAGAAAAAAAAGTAACGAAAATAGGAATTCATGATATTTTTTATTTTTTTTTGTACTAATGAATTTTAATTCTAAAAGTTGAAATTCGTATCACTTTTTCCATTACATATTTTCATATTATTGAAGTAATAATTGATTTATACCAATAAAAATGTTTTTTTTTTTATTTAATCTTTGAAAATTAATAAATTTAATCTTTAATTTGAGTTAAATTACGGTTAGAGTACAGATGTTATTTGACACAAAATGTTGATATTTTGAATAAAATTTTACAAATTTAATTTAAAAAAATATTTTTTTAAAATTAATATTATATAACTTATTAAAAAATAGTTTTTTTCGTGTGGATAAATTTTCTTTAATACGAAAAAATTGATACTAAATTTATCCTTTTTTTCAGGAGTGATCGTACCATATAAAAATATGAGAAAAAAGTCAATTGTTATTAAAAGTTTAAATTAAAATAGTTTTGTGGTATAATTAATGAAAATGATGTATGTATACATTAACAAATACACATAAATGGTAAATGAATTAAAAATAAAGTAGATTGAAAATTTGTTTGAAAAATAAATTTTTCGAACTAGAATCTAAGCTGATAACGTTCAGTTTAGCAATATTTAAAAAGTTAAATATTTAAAAAAATAAATTTTAAATACTTGTAATAACCCTGGTGGAAATTGAAACGTTTTTTTTACCATTTTTTGGCCAGTAGAAATGAAAACGCTTTTTTTAACATTTATTGGCCATTTCTTTGGCATTATTATTACTAATAACCTCAAATTTTTATACACACCATTTTTAATGCTCACATTTCTACCAGGGAATACTTATAAGAATAAAGTATTTGAAAAATGTAAAATGTAAGCTATAGGGCATTAAAGATTCCTAGCTATAAGTATAAATCGAGTGTCTTTACTCAAATCGTTGAGCACGGATATCGTCCATCACACAAGAGAGAAAAAGGGAGCCAACAAGTACATAAACTCATCGTAAGTAAGTTCAGTGCTTATTCAACTAATTTATTAATAAGATTCTGTAGATTTAGCCAGAGGCTATATACAAGTAAAAGAAGAAAATACAAGCCGAAGAAATGAGCGTCGTTCTTTTTACACACATAATACTCTTTTGCTCGACTTTAATTTCCGGCAATTTCATTGCTTACCGCAAACATAGATATACACATATATATACTCTCGCACACACGCACACATTAGTTATATGCAAGTGCGTACGCCCGTGATTTAAGAGAGTAAAAAAGAAGAAGAAGAAGAAGAAGAAGAAGGATGAATGAAGCAAATGTGCTCGCTAGGCGTTAAAGTCGACTAATTCGCGCTCAAACATGTAATGAATGCACATATACAAAATCATTATCATATTTGTGGTAATCGATTCACGTAACATCGTTTACGTTTTTTGCATTTCAAAAGTTTTTAAGTGGAGCCCAGCCCCCGAAGTATATATTATAAACGCGTATTTATATATTGAACGATCAAAAGAAGGGAAAGAAAGTAAAAGTTATATACTGACTTTTATAATATGCAAGATTGGTTTCTTATCTCTGATGCATAATCAAGGGAATCGATTGTTTGTGAAAACAGGCACTTCTCTTTCTAGCCATTATAAAACGGGTAATTGATTCTTCAGATCGAGAATAATGCCTTATGACTGATATTATTTAAAGCTCTTTTTACAAATTGTTAAGCGATTTTGTATAATTCTATTATTTAACTTTAAATATGCAAAATTTTTTAGAAATTTTCCATCGAAAACCGGTTTGGCTTTAACATTTTATTATGTGAAAAATACAGATCATTGATACGTACATTCGTGAATTTTATTTTTCGCTAATCATGAGAAATTTATAGTAACAACTTCTACTACAAACCTTAATTATTTCAACATTTTATTCTACGATGAATATTTAGTCATTTATAATCTGTTACTTTTTTCTATCGCATATACTATTCCAATTGAAATATAACATAGTTCCACTAAATGAGTTGAAAATGTAGATAAAACCGGTTCCGTTATTTATACCTCGCATAAACCGAACAGACAGCGAGGGTGGATGAGTGTAAGCAAAATTATGAGAAGAAACATTATTAAAAAAAAAAAAAAAAAATACATACAAAAGTAAAGAACAAGAGAGAAAGATAGAGAATGCAGAAAAAAAATAGAAGCTTTCGGTATCGCAAGAGAAAATGGAAGCTACGACACAGATTTAACGAGTAGACGCGTCATTAGAGGTGACAGTAAAGGAGACAGAAGTGTCGGGGTAAGAGTAAAAAGAGTAAGAGGATGTCTCTTGGTTGATGGGCTAAGGCTTCGAAGAGCTATATACTCGGTAGAAGAAGTAAAAAGAGAGATGGCTGGAGCAGAGAGTGTACATAGAAGCGTGGTGGAAATGAAGGTTCCGGGTAGCTGGAAAAATGCGAGACTCTCTATATAGCTTCTCTTTCTGGCGCATATATTTCCATACATCAGAAATGAACGGGCTGGCTTTTCTAGAGAGACAGTAGGGAACACTAGAGAGAAGAGAAGAGAAGAGAAGAGCTTCAAGTCAAACCTCATCGTCGACAACGGCAACGGCAACGACAACGACAACGACAACGACAAAGCCAGAAGGAAAACGACCGAGGAGCTTCAGGGATAAGAGGGTCACCAGAATAAATCCAACTAATTAGACGATGGAAAAACCACGAATTAATTATACTCTCTTTCTCTCTCACTTATTCTCATACTACAACTACTTTTTAAAGCTATATTTCTTTTTCACGGATATGTCTGCTGTGATTTTTCGATCGAGTTTATTTCAAAGTATATCAACTCTATGTAATTCGACTTGTCAAAATCAACCAAATCAAAGAGTAAATTCTTTTACTACCCAAGTGCCCTTTGAGAAATTCATTTCAGAATGTACACAATATTTTAAGAATTCATGGTAATATTTTACTTAGGAAATTGCTGCTTTTCAAAATTTTCAAATACGTAAGATTTTGAAAAATAAATTTTTCAAAAAATAATAGTTATATTACGACAGGTTTTTTGCTTATACTTGACGTCATGTACAATTAATATTATCTATACAGAAATACACTATTTATAAGGAATAAAAAATTATTTTTTCGTTTTGTTAATTACTTTTAATATAACTAATAAATATCAATGAAAATAATAAAAATTATTTATTTTTTATTTTTAAGGCTAAATAATAAAGCAAAGAAAGAATAGATGTTTTAAAATGCATTGTATTGCATTCGAAATGGAAAAATATATTGTCAGTAAATAGAGTTATGAATATTTTGAAAAATTGGAAAAAGTCAATAACTACAGAATGGCGTAGCTACGAAGGTAAAGTTGAATAAAATAAAGGCAGCATACTATAGCAAAGATTCTATTAGGCAGACTTAACTTTAAAGACAAAAGAAGAGAAAAGTTACATCGAATAAAATAAGGAGGAAAAAATGTTTCTTTTGTATACCTAGCTATATATACCAAAGAAGTCGTACATGTATATATGAGAAGAACGGCTTTAATAGTTTCGTCGCAAAGTGTTTGCGAGCTGCTTGAAAGCTCTCGGTCGTCTTCTCTCTCCGGACGCTGCCTATATAAGAGAGAGCCTTTTCCCTCCCTCTCAAGATTCGCATTTGAGAATGACGTTATATAGTAAAGTAAGAATGTTATATAGAAGCTTGAAATGCAGATTTCCTGTGGTTTAGTCTTCTCTATCTCACTTGGCTGAAGAAAAAAATATTCTCCTCCTTCTCTATATAGTACCTTCTTGTTTCTTCTATCTTTCTTAACTTCAATCTTCGTGCCTTTAAACGAAAGAGCGAAAGAGAAAGAAATGTCCGCTTTTTTAACACCTATAGCGTCTGCAAGATTTACTTAACACTCAAACTCTCTTTATATATACCTACACCTTCTTTTACTATAGCTTCATGTTTTACGCACTATATATATGCTTTAAGTGTAAAGTATACTCATGATTTCGCAGATATTTTTTACTTATTTGTCGAAACAATTTTTCATATAGTTTTTGCTGAAAAATTACACCGGCTTTTATGAAGATTAGATAAAATCTGTTTTAAAATATTGATTTATTGAAATATTATATTCTTTAAAAAAAATCAATTCTGATAAAAATTTATATCATCACAATATGTAAAACGTATGTAAAATAAAAGTTTCAAATTATAGCCATAATTTGAAACTTTTATTTTAAAAAAATTAATAAAAAAACTACCTAAAGAGTTTTTTATTAATCATTTACAGAAAAAATTCATAAAAAAGTCTCATTTTGTAGAGATGTACCGTAAAGGACGTAGTTCCTGATCAGGGCGTAATTTCTGATCATTATTTATTATAAATCATAATCTATAAGATTTTAGTAGGAAAAACTTTTTTTTAATTTATGAGAAAAAATAGATTGAGTGTAAGAAATGCTTCGTTTGTGTGAAAAAGAAATATACTATTACTTTTTTACATGTAAATATGTGATCAGAAATACCTCCTAAGTGATCAGAAATTACGTCCTTCACGGTACGAATAAAAGAATTAATCAATGTACGTAAGAAAATATATAATTTTAAAATCATTGCAGATCCTATCTTAATATACGTTTTAGATATTAGTTATATACGTCATTTGGGAGTAAGAAGGATGAATATGGGGCGAGTTTGTTGCGAGAACAGTATTGACTGCTGTTCGAGCAACAAATTCGCCCCGTATTCATCCTTCTTACTCCCAAATGACGTAGATGATTTTATGTCGTTGTAGGCCAAATGAGGGACTATAACAAAATCGATTAATAAATAATATATTAATGTTTCTTTAAAATTTTTTAATAATATGTCAAAATCAGTTGATGTCACTCTTTCATTTGTTTTTAATTTGTAAACATGAATCTTCAATTTTTTCGCATCGCTGTTCGCATAACCCAAAATTTTTTTATGGTTAAGAAAATGTCAAAGTCAGCTGTGAGCATAGGCGCGCTCGCGTCATACGGTTCACCTAAGTTGACCAGTCTGAACACATATATAATCCATACGACTCCGGGTTCGTATGGAAAGCTTCCATACGCCACTGAAAGCGTATAGAAAGATTTGAACATAGTTAGAGATGAGCCAAAGCGTACGCGATGTTAATACAAATTTAGCTGGGTCTATGGGTATTGAGCCGAATTTGGCCTACGACGACATAAAAAATTATATTACATATTATTTAATTTGACAAAAATATTATATAAAATGTTAATATTTATAAAAAAAATTTTTTATACATCTACTATTTTTAAAATCACTATAAAGGATATAGAGTCCAAGCAGATTTATATTAATTTTTGAGATATTTAAGAAGATGCTGGATCTCTCTATCCTTTTCCAATTGAAAAATTTAGTTTTTTTGAAAAACTAGTCACTTTAGATAGAAATTAATTTTACCGCTTTATTTTTAAGAAAAGTTTGACAAACTCACAAAATTAGAAATTATTGTCAAACTTAATTTATCCTTATCATAGAAAATATTGCTTATTATTATACGAGATGTGGACAATTCTTTATTTCTATCTATAAATTATTAAAGCAAATACTATCATAAAATAATAGAAAAATTTTATACATAGAAAATTTTTCTATTAAAATTTTATCATAAAATTAACATACAATTTTTTTTTAACATAAAATTTGTGTGTAAACAATCAAAATTTTCATAAAAATTCTCATAACTGAAAACTAAAAATTATATGATTTAAAATTTTGAATTATTTATTAACTTATGTGTTAAGATTTTTATTTTAAATTTTACACAAAAAACATTTGTAAATTTTAACATGAAAGAATTTGTATCTTCGCTGAAAGATTTTTGGTTAAAATGGTAGTTAGTGAAAACTCAACTATAAAATATTGTAATTTTTAATGAAACGTTTTTCTTTGTGTAAGTAATCAATCGTGGGAAACAATTTGTTATATTTTTCAAAATTATTTTTCATGAAATTTGAATTTATTTGACTATTGCCATTAATTTCATCTATCATCAATATATTTCTAAATATAAATTTCCAAGAAAAGCTAAGCTTTGTTTTTGCTTAGAACAAAAATGAGCGATTCACTTGTACATGAAAAAGCTAAACGTGTATTCCTGAATCATCATAAGTGAAATGCTTGTAACACATGATAATCTAGCGTGGTCGAATGGAAAGATTCAAAGGAAAAATCAATCACGTCGCTCGAATGAAACACAATCGGCAAATGATGTTGTAGACTAAAGTTGCCGAAACTCATTAGGGCCTTTCACCCCGCGTGAATCGTAGCTTTTGCTTATAATAAAAAAGAATAAGAAAAAGCATATAGAGAGGAAGTAAAAATGTTAGCGTAAACAAGAGGGTGGCCAGCTAAGACCATAAGAGCTTCTTCTTCTTTTCTGTTGTCGTTGTTCTTGTTGTATTATAAGAGTATCCTAAGAGAAAAGTCTGTATATATACATAAGGCAAGTATAGCGACGCGTCATTGCCGGCCGGGGTTTGTGATCGATGGCGCTGGCCGTTATCTCCTTCTACCCCCCTTCAACTCAAACTCTCTCTCTCTCTCTCTCTCTCTCCACCTACACCCTCTTGTGTTCTACGAGCAATTCATCATCTCCGTCTGTTTTTCACTTACTTTATATGCAACGTATTCCATAATTTTTATTCAGCCAAGCTATACCCAACTCTCTCTCTCTCTCTTGGCTCTTTCCACTTGTGTTAAACTACCCTCTCGGTCTACTTTACTCTACACACCACCCTCTCATTCTTTTCTTCTTCGTCTTCTTTCTTTCGACGCTATCCCTTCTTTATTTCTTTCATCCCTTTTGCTGCGCTTTTCTTTTGTTTATTTTGCTATTTTTTTCTACATCTTTTTTTTTCTTGGACAAGAAAATATAGATATATATACATATACCTACTGTTCTATGTTCCCTATGTAAAAGTATCTTACAATCTTTTAACATTTTTTCGTTCAAACTTTTGAAGTGAAGTTTGTTGGTGAGTTATTTCAAATTTAGATAGCAAATGAAAACTATGATTATTTTATAACGATTCTATATTTATTAGAAAGAATATACAAACTTTTAATCACAGCCTATGTTAAAACTTTGAAAAAATTGTTTAGTTAATAATACAAAAAATAATTATATTATTCATTTTTAATTGTTTATAGAAAAATTTGAATTTATAAAATTTTTATTACTTAGCGGGGTTATTGATAATAATAAAATTATTAATTTGCAAATCAGAAATTAAAATTTACAAATATTTTTTTGTTTTTTTAAAATAAAATTTCTTTTGAGATTCTATTTAAAATGTAACTAAAAATATATTTAAAAAATATTACAACTTTTAACTTCTCAAAAATAAATATTTACAAATATTTCTTAATGCAACAGTAAATCATAATAAATCTAATACTACCCTGGTAGAAAATAAACCATTTTTTGGCCATTTTTGTTGGCCAACGCATGTTAAAATGGCACTTATCTAGAAATTTTGGAAACTCTTTGTACAGAATTTCTAGATAAGTGTCATTTTAACATGTGTTAACCAGCAAAAATGGCCAAAAAATGGTTTATTTTCTACCAGGGTATATAATAAATTAATTTAACCGATGTTTAGGTTTATATTTTGTTTTTCCTTTGAAGAGAATAATAAAAAACTTATTTATTAATTTAAAATTAAGCGTTAACAGAAAGGGTTTTCTTTTTCCAAAATTTTTCGATTAAAAAGAACTAGATGAGAATTTTATTTTAATTTTAAAAAATTTCCGACTATATACAGATTGAAAAAATAATCAGTTAGAAGTTGACATTTGTCTTGTACGCATAATATCTAACTTTCGTATACATAAGATAAAATTTTCCTTGGCTGAGCACGCTCATCTGCGTATCTTTTTTCCGGTTAAGGAAAAAGCATATCTCTTCATATCTTTGGGATTACGCAGCTCGCGAGCGACGGTCCATACATATGCTAAAGGATCTGGATGTAGATCGAGTTTGCGTTTGAGCGTATATATATACATACATGTGGCTAAGCGCGTATGTTTGGTCAGTTTGATTTATTGGCATCGAAATCGGTTCGCTCTAAATTTCTGGGAAAATATGCTTCCACCGTACACCCCCCTTTTCCTCCTCCTTTTGAATGCTGCCCTTCCCTCAATTTCCATAAAATGAATTATTAGACAGTCGACCGATCTGAGCCACCGTTGTTTTAGCTAACGTTATAATACTCTCGATGCTCTTCTTTTCTTCTTTTTTTCTTTTTTATTTATTTAGTTTTTTTTTGCTTCGTTGAAAAATAGTTAGAGTAGGATGCTTTTAGAAAAGCAAGCTTTCAAATTTTTCAGGGAGTTTACACTTTATTTTCATACTTTATCTTAGTTTGGATTTATGATGGCTTTATTAATTTCACAAGTAGTATCCACCCATTAAAAAACTATTTACAAAGTATAAGTAAAAACAACAATAAAGTTTTATCTTTATTTTATGATCTGAATACCAATTAAATTTTAACAATATTTCTTAAGAGTAATTAAATTTAACTGATTTATTGAACAATCGTGACAACGTTCCATTAATTTATTTAACAAGTCTAATCAAATTTAACTAACTAATTTTTTACTAATAAAAGTTCATTTTATATAAATTAAAAGTTTAAAGTTTATTTTACATAATAAAAAAACTTGAAGTTTCATGTTAACTTTAACACCTGCTAATGTCGTATGTAGAAATTCAATAACCTAAAGTATTTTCAACATAGAAATACGAACGATTTCATACTTAAAATATAGTTTTTTGAAATTATTATTTTTAAATTTAAAGGATTATTTATAATTTAAGAAAAATGTATTTCTCGTGTATTTGACGTCCTCTTTTTTTTACAAAAAAAGTGTATAAATGTTCAATTTGAGAATACGAAATTGTATTAAAATCATGATAATCATATCTTCGACAATCTTTGACAAGTGAAAAGATCATAAAGACCGACAAATTATTGGCCAATATTTTAAATTAACGTCTACCTTTTCCGTTCAATTTCAACGGATTATTCAGGAAGTCCGGTTATTTAAAAAAATAAAAGAATATCAGAAAGTAGCATCTTTTTTTTCAATGTCATCTTGGCAAAATGTTGCCGATGGCTGATCGTTTATCGAAACGTGAACACGATTCAAGAGAAAGGTCGCTGAATTTTTTCACGTAATTACTTTCCTACCAATGCAGCTGTATAAATATTTCTCGTTTTAAGTTAAAATTTTTATTTCTCAGCTGTTAGGCTTATTCCTTTTATTTATAGCATTGATGTACAATTAATATGTATATAACTAACAACTATTTACATTATCGTCCATAATCATCATTTTCAAATGTCTTTTATATATTAGTCTAATGAAAATATCATGACAGATAATTAACTCGAAAATTTAAACTATTTTTAAAATATTAAGGTAATTTATTATTATAATATGTAATATTTGGAGAAATTATCGATCATTACTTATAATTATCTAGTAAGATGCAATAAAAATAACATTAATAAAACAATCGTTTTTTTCATTATTAAATACTTTAACACATAACAGTCATAAAATACTAAATCTATAAACTAGAATCCATCCAAGAAACGTCCGACATTTTAACAAAACGAAAAAAAAAACATGCCAAAATGTATAATAACGCATCCAAGATATTAGCATATACTAGCAAAAAAAGGTCTTTTCTTAGCAGTAATAAAACTTTATCCCTGTGGCGTGTATAACGAAACACACGCGACTTACTGTATGTACATACGTATATAAGTTAGCGTTAAGAAAAAAAAAAAAAAGAAGCATATATATCTAACACACGAAGGGGTTGTAATCGCCGTTACGCCAATGCCACGGACTCTTGGTTTGTGGCTTATTATTACGTACACACCTCTTCTCTTTTTCGTATAAACACATACACATAAAAACTAACACACATACACACGCATAAAGGTGCTCGAGCATGCAAGAGACGATGAGTTCCAGTCACGGTCGTCGAGCTCTCCTTAAAAACTTTTCCTCCTCTTTCCTGCATGATGTCTATATATATATATATAAACATCTGTAAACCTGCAAGAGCTCGGGCTTTTGCCTTAGATGGTATCACGAGGTCACGGTGCTTATGTCTTCTTGCGACGCCTCCTAACATATACTTTTTGACTTGTGTACCTCAGCTCCTTTATTTCTTTTTATTTTTTTTCTTCTTCTTCAGAATTATACCATTGCTCGTATTTTGTTGAGCTGCGATCGAAAGGACAGCGAACGCGGTCTTGGCACCTGCTTGTGCAAGGTGTTTTTTTGAATCACTTGGTGTATTATACTTCTTTGCTCGTGTGCATTTTTTTTTACAAAGAAACATTGCCAAAGGTAGATATCCCTTTTTTATAACTCTTTTCTTAGTCTTTTTGCTTGTTAAAAGACTGACAAGAGTGTTTTTTTTTTGTTTTGTGTCAACGACGTATTCCAACAGTTCTTTAACAAACAAGTTACGTTACGGCATAATATATAAGACCGTTAAGTATTTGTCTTGATGTGCTCATTTTAGCTCAAATAATTGCTCGTTTCTTCTTTTTTCTACCTCTCGCTCATAAAAAAGAAATGGAAAAAAATGGAAGATGCAGGATTATGCAAAGTTTTATTAAGATTGGCCCGTGCCTAAAGGCTTGATCTTTTATTCTTTTTATCTTTAATTTCTTAAAGTTAATCATGATTGTATACATCCTTTTAATTGATACTTTCGGAAGTATTTAAGTTTTGGATAGCAAAGCATTTGTTGGTTTAGTATATATATTGCCGACTGGTTAACGTTTGATACGAGATTCTGATTCCAATTAGTATGTTTAAAACATGCAAATTAAGCGGGTTTTTCTTGTCTTACGATTATTTCGTATAAAGCTCATGCTTTAATATGCGTATATTCTGTAATAAAGACATTTAAACAAGGATTAATTCAAGTTATTCACAAGTTAATGTAGTGTAATCGTTTCCTTTTACATTTTTATAAATATTATCATTTATTATTTCAATATACAAGAGATGTTAATTAATTTTAAATTTTAAACATTTTTAACATTACATCTGCCTGTTTGAACTTTATTATCTTTAATCTATAGTAAATTCTTAAAATTCCTTTTCGGTGAAAGCTTTTCTGATATTAAATAGTTACAGAGATAAACTCTATGAGATTGAATTTTAAAACTGTAGATTTTAGAAATAGTTTTTAAACTTCAAAAAACTCTTAATTAATTTTTTTTAATTAATGTTAATTAATCTTTGGTATTTTCTTAATAAGAAAATTGTATTATTTATCATAATGTTAAGTAGTATAAATACAGTTTTAAAGAAATATAAAATTTAAATGTCATTACACACAGAATGAATACTTACAATTAGCTAAGAAAGCATATGGATCTTTAAAATATCATTAAAGTATTTAAGTGCTTTGAAACAAGTACGGCAAAATTTAGTATCTCCTGCATAAACGTATAGATGATTATCAAAGTGAAGAAACTTATCCAATTCTTTTATTTTCAACAACATAATATAAACCCTATAATTTTTAAAATCACATTAAAATTACCGTAAAACTTCTCAAAACAACAGACTAAATTTCTCTTTTTTCGATTTTCTGTCAAAAGAAGCGATGTTGAATAAAAAGAAAGAGATAAAAATAAAACACATTACCCGACACGCGTACACAGTTAGAGAAAAAAATTAAGGCCTAAAGCGTAAAAATGTATAGAAAGAAGATCGCAAAGATTTGATGAGACTCTCTTTTTTTTAAAGTAGCTGTCAATTTCTCCTGTTTTTAAAAAAATTTTCTTGTTTGCACGCACGAGTAGAAACGGACACCTTTAACGAAGTTACGCTCGTGCTTGCGAGCCAAGCGAGTATAATATTGAAGCAACGGTCCTTTTGGCTATCTTTGCTATCTGTTTACGAAGCCGTTTGTTTCGCGTTTATAACGTTACGGGCAGGTGAAAAATAAAGGAGCGCCTTCAGTGTAAGCGCAGGTGGACCATCAACCGATCTTCATCCAAGACAATATTGCCAGCGGCTGCTTTGACCTCGCTTCTCTCTATGTATACACATATATATGCGAATGGCTATTATTTTCGTGTGTGTTTTGTATATATGTAATACCTTAGCATAGCCAGCTGCAATTTATCCACAACACAATACTCGAGAATTGAGTATTCTTATAAGGACAGTGTGCATTACGTTTATTGCATGACAATTTTAAAAGGAAACTGCTAAAATAGTTATACGCTTCTTGCTTCAAGATCATTCATATCTCTTCGAAATTTCTTCAACTATCAATCAATTATCAATGTTCGTTTCACGATTCTCAACAGTTTATTCGATTAAGATTTTATTATTATAAGATATGTACATGATATAATTATACATGTAATAATGTCTTTCTCAAAATCATTTTTTATGTACAATTACTAATCTTCGCGTATAATCAGGAAATTAAAAAAGTACGATAACATATGAATTCAATGGTATTTTAGAAACTAATTTTAAACTAATCGTTGATAAAAAATTTAAAATAAAGACTGAGAGGTAATTAGATATGCTTCTAGTTTATCATTTTTATTCAAAATAATAAGAAATCAACTACTACAGATAATATAAATTATTTTATGAAATAACCAGTATTATAAATAATCATACTCAATGAATCTATTGTGCTTGATTATTAATATTATTTAAAGCTATACGAATGCTAGATAGAGAAAATATATGTAATAATTGTTTTTTAGTTCTATTATTCAATTCTTAGACTTTGAAAAGTTTGGAACAAGTCAAATTTCTTATAAAAGCGTACTTTTGATTAAAAATAAAAAAAAACTTTTTAAATAATATAAATAATTACTTTGAATTATATAAAATTATTGGAAAAGTTGAAAAAATTTTTCAATTTATAGAGAAAAGAAATAATTTTTTTTTAAATTTAGTAAATTTTATATTATTTGAAAAATTGTAAAAACATAACTGAAAGTTTAAATGAAAGCTCAAATGGTCAAAACAATATAAAAGCTTATGTGAAGGGTGTAGCTACCGGTTGAGCTAGCGAGTTTTTGGCTGACGTATATATAAAAGCTCGACCGAGCTTCAGCAAGCTTTCACATCACACAAGTGTGTCTTAGCTTCCGCCACCAACTGGCGCAAGCTCCCCCCTAACGAGCTTTCGAGGAACTACAGTTCCGGTAGGGAAGCAAGAAGATTATATGAATTCTGCCTTATCGGCGTTATCAAACCCTGCACACATGACTATATTTATAGATCTATTTAATTTATAAATATGACTATGTTTATAGATGTTTTGATTTTTTGTTTTATAAAAAAGATTTTGTTAACTTAAAAATATTTTTATTTAAATTAGATTAACATTAACAGAAATAAAAAATAATAAAATAATTGGCGCAAATTGGAAATATTATTGTCAATATATGCTGACTGGCCAAGTTTTAGTGGTGAAAACAATCTTTTATTTATACTATACTTATGTTTACTTTTTACTAAGAAAATAAAAACAGAATTTTATATAGGAAAAAAAATTGATGTTTGTAAATAAAACAATGTTCCGTTAATTAATAATAAAATAATTAACACTTTTAATAAATGAAAATAAAATAAAATGTAAAAAGATCACACATTTTATAGTGCAATTTTTGAATTATTAAGAATGAAATTAACTTTTTTCATGCATCATAATCATAAAGAAATGAATTTATTATGTAAATTAAAAGCTTAAAACGAGTAAAAAAAAGGAGCATACATATTCAATACATAATAGTATATTTGATCAAACAGGTTGTGTCTAATGTTAATACATGCAAATTTATTTAATTGTTATATAATTTATTTTTATATCATCGAGACGAGTTTCGTTGCATTGTGTCAAAATACTTTGCATACTTTACATTAAAATGAAGTTGGAATTTTTTTAAAATTTTTTGATTTATTAAAAATAAATTTAATCAATCATTACCAAGATTAATTTGGTTAATACAGTGTTAGGATATTATCTTAATTTAAAATCGTACTAGTAATAAATGACTAATTATAAGTTAGCATTTATTTTACATATTAATATAAATCTTATTTCGAATAAAGATTTCCATTGCAAGTTTAAAACTTTATCTAAAAAACATACGAAATTTCCAATAATATAAATAAAATGTAAAAAAATAAGAAAAGTTATATTTTATCAAGCGCCTGGACATTAATCTTTTAGAATGATTATTCATAAAAAAATGTTAAAAGTCAGGGATTTTTAGTATATAATGCTATTGAAGTATGGAGAATTGTTGGTAGTTTGTTTGTACCTTATGGCAATAGTTTAGTTAGTAGCGCTCGAGAATAGTAGCAGGCAATAGTAGCAACTATAAAGTATATCCGTTTATTTTAACGCTTTTTGTCACGTAGACAGCCCATACGTGAGACTTGTCTACCTACGGTAGATTATACCTTTACCTATCCGATCCGCGTGCGTGCTCTTGCGCACCTTTCTGTTCCTCGCTCAATATAACTATATATGAAAGAGCCATAGTACAAGAGAGAAAGAGAAAGAGGGAAAAGGTGTGTGCCACTGTCATACCAATTAATCGCCGGGAGATCGCTATCATCATGGGATGTTTTCAGTCGCGGTGCACAAACCACTTGTATGTATGTGTGTGTCTATGGCTTTCGTCTTACTTATAACCTTCGCTAGCGCGCTCGCAGTTATTACGATGGAATTCCTTTCGCGGGATACACATTCTATTTTACACATATACCGTGTGTGTGTGCGTTACTCGTGCGTAAGCTGCATTTTCACGCAGGAACTCCTCAAAAGAAATTATAGAGCAAGTCGTTCACGCTTGGCGCTTGCAAGTGCGATCGCCACTAAGAAAAAAAAAAGGATAGAAATATATAGTATGAGCTTCACGCTTTCGGATTCTACGTTTACTTTACTTTAAAAAGTTTACTATATATATATATATATATATATGTATATGCTGAGCTCTGACAGATGGCTAAGAGATTGAAAAAGGAAGAGAGATAAAAGCGAGTGCGGCTTTGAGGTATATAGCTAGTAATGAAGAAACTAGCCGCGAGTGCTCTTAACTTGTTATATGTATATAATGCTTTAACAAGTCTTAAGGTTTTGATCGTCAAGAAAGATTAGAAAAGAAGCTAGCGTTCGAAGTCAGTTGCGTTACCAAGGGGGAAAACTTCGTTTATACGCGGATTTTTCAACTGGAAAACTCATGGAAACACGCGCTTTTCAAAGATGCATTAAGGATGTCTACGCATAACTTCACGTGTACTTGCCATAAATGTCTTTTTTTTCTCTCAGAACAATTCAAATAACATTATTATAGCTTTTAATAATATTTTTAGCTTTTTTAATTATTTTAATATCACTTGATGGTAAATTTTCTATTATTTAGTTTATTCTCTTAAATTTTTCATTTATTTCCACGAAACTCATTTTTAAACTATTATATTCTTACATTGAGAAAAATATATTTTATTTTATATAAACATGACTATGTATGTGGTGAAAATTAATATATGAATAGAAAAATTTTTTTAGTCTATAGAAAATGTGTATTATACTAAATAAATCATAATTTTTATTCAAAATTTTATTTACTAATATTCTCTGTAAAATTTTTGTCTGTGTGCTGATTGAAAAATTAATAATATTAAAACTTAATAATAATTAATAACAACGTTGTAAATCGTATAGAATTTTTATTCCATACGTGTTTATTTTTTCTCGAATTTTATTTGGATTTCGTTTTTTTTAATCCTTCTAAAAAGTATGTTAAACATTTTATTTTGTCTTTAAATGACCGGACTTGATAAGCTTAAACTGAATTTATAATTGAAATGAAAAAAAAATTCCAAATCAAAACTAAAAAATTAACTTGAATTATCCTACATTTAAGTTATTTTAACGAATCTTTAACTTTGTTAAAGCTATATTCTTTAAAAAAAAAATCAATTTTCTTATGATAAAAAATATATAAAAATAAAAAAAATAGCCATGAACGAATGTCTCCAAAAGCTCAACTCGTTGAGAAGTCGTTGTTTCTTTTTTTTCCCTCTTTATATTCTAGCATAAACAGAAAAAACAAGTAGCACACAGTTGGGCTAGGATTTTTATCGCGTATATCAGTTTTAGCCAGTGTTTTATAGATGACGCATGGGGAAGAATCTTGTTCGGTATTCTAAAGATGGTCAACATATACACAGGCTCAAGTTGCCACTATCATTGTGTGCGAATCGAATTGAAACGCGAGACAACGTTTACTTATACACCTCTTTTTTCTTATTTTTCTTACACTCAAATCTCACCTTTTCTTATCTTTTATCTGTCATTTTTATTTTCATTTTTTTTCTCTTTTTTTTCCAAAATGGCTATTTTTTCTTATTTTTTTGTATTTTTTTCTTTTTTCTTTTTTACTTTTCTATTACAAAGCTTTTACTCCCTTTTTATTTCTTGATCTTCAGGTTTGTTCTCGTACTTTGAAAAATAGAAAATATAAGAAAAGTAGTTTTTGAGATAACTCGAGAATGTTGTAAATGCTATTTCTGATATGCATCGAGCGTTGTTCTCCAACTACTTTTAAATGTAAATAAAAGTTTATTTTATTTTTTTAATTTTATTTTAACGTTGTGGTAGATTTTTATCTGCTAGCAAATTTTTAAATTTAAACAAATCAAATATCAATAATACTTTTTTTCACAATAATAATAATAATTTAGTATCCTTAAACATCTAATGTGTATAGTTTGCTCTTCTTCCCTTGAACTTTTTTTTTCAGTTGCAGAGCATTTATTTTATAATTTCCACTTTTTGTCAAATTAAAATTAAAAATTTATTTTTATTTCAAATATTTGAGTAACTTTATGAAAAATATAAAATTTCATTTCTTTTTGAATAATTAAACAATAATTTTGTCTATTGTTTTAAATTCATTTGTTTTAAATTCTGTTAAATTTGTAGAAAAAAAATATTGTTGTAACACAATTTTATTTGTTTGCAATGCATTAAATTTTTGACTTATCTTCAAAAAAAGGAAAAAAGCAGAGAAAAAAATATTAGCAGCTATATAGGAATTGTCAAATGGAATAAATAGCCATGGCAGAAGACGGTAAAAGAGCACGTACAAGAGTTAGTATATACGTGAGCTGCTGTATTGGACTAAAAGTTTATTCTCGCTTTGCTCTTTATAAGTATATATATAGTAAAGATACGACTTTGGTGGCGCGGGTGGTGTGGTCGCGTATACATTGGAGAAAGATCGTGGGAAGATCGTAAGGAGGAAACTTGTCCGCGGGTTCCCGCGAGTAGTACAGCAGTAGCGATATATAGAAGCTTAGATGTATATAAGTCGTGAGCCTTTGACTGTAAGAGGCAGCCTTTAAGAGCCTATGTGACACGTGGGAACATTTGCTCTCTCTACGCATACCACCTTTTTAATGCTTATATACAAGGGTAGAATATATCGCTGAAATATACTTTACATTGTCTCCTCATAGAGCATCTTGCGCAATCTATATCACCTTGTATTTACGCTTGCTCTTTTTTCTCTATGTCTTTATAGAGTATATATGTATGCTGTGTTTATCACGAGCGCGTTTTATGGCAACTTTAAAAGAAAAAAAATTTATAACACGAAAAAAAGCGGATTCGCGGGATGATAAAAAAAATACAAGTACAGGGATCACACCTTCAACGATTCACACGTTCGTGGGAGTGGATCGTTAAATGTATATATGGCTGCAAAAATTCCATAGCGAGGTCTTTTTCATCGTAGCATTCATGAAATTTATATCTTTAAATATGGCCTGATTGATGACTTCCGCGATCTTTACGTATCTGTTTAGTGTGTAGTATATAGTAGCCCATTATGTTTCGCGCTATAAAAAATATGAGGACTTTAATTAGGAATCACAAGTTGGCTTCTAAAAGGATTAGCCAGTGAAAAATTTTGTTTATTGTTTCCAGTATAGATATGATAGCCTTTTTATGATTGAATTAATTAAGCTGTTGTAAAAAAAATCATTATATCATTGTAGTATTGCAAGATTTTTTAAAATTCTCATGTTTTTAACGTAAATAGAAACTACTCTTTTTTACACTTTAAATAGATTATTATAATTTCAACAAATAATTTTTTTTTCTAAATTTTATTAATACACGTAAAAATTTTTATTATTTTCACAAGTTTTCAACTAAGAAAATGTGATAATTTATTTTAAAATTATAATGTATTGAAAAAAATATTAAACAAAAGCAAGCGACGAAAATTAATGAGCAACTAAAATTTTGTTCTCAAGTATATCATAAAACAACTTTATTCATCAATTCAATTACTAATTATTAGAAAAATTCAGTCACTAATAAAGTCGTTAAAGATATCATTTCTTTTTTTTTTTTGCTAATAAAATACATGAGAGATTTTCCAATGAGAATTTTTTTCTCCTATCACTTTACATGTATATATATATATAGCAAAAGCTTAACCGTGGCGTGTATTAATTCCCTATAGCTCTCTCACATTGAAATTCCAGACTCGCTGGGTATATTGACGGCTCGTGTTTGTTTTAATTTACATCAATAAACATAATTCCATACTCATTATACCTTTGAACGATCGCTCTCTTTCTCTCTATACACAAGAGAAAGAGCTATGTACTGTCCAGAATGAAATCGAAAAACTGAAAAATCATTGCCTCTTTATATATATAGGAAATCCATAATCCTTAATGACAGACCATTTGCGATCTCAACATTTTAAAAAAGGATTAAAAAAATTTGTTGAAAAAGAAAAAAAAAGAGAAAGGCAAAAGAACAAGAATCAATATAAGGAAAAGAAGCATAACTAAAATCAAGCTTACATACAGACATATATATGTATCTATAAAGTGAGCGGAGGACTGTAGTGACAGGAGAAGGTCGTGCACGCAACATGCGATTGACGAGGAACAAAAGAGTGAGAGGGTATAGAACACATAATATAAGAGAGACGAAAAGCAAGCTGATTGATTTTTGTCGTGCTATGCGGCTTTACGCTCTCTCGCTGTCCGCGATTCTGTGTATGTATGTGCGTGTATGTGTGTGTGTGTGGGGTAAAGTAAAGCAAGAAAGAGAGAGAGATAGAGACCAGCAGCAGCAGCAGCAGCAGCGTCGCGACGCTCTGTGCCGATTGGCGCTTCACCGTCCCCAGGGGCGGCGCTAATCACCAGACCGTGCAACGAATAGACAGAGATAGCAATGTATACGTACACACTCATTCTGTGTATATACTGCCGTTATAGCTTGCTTCTATTGCTTGCATGCTCACTGCCAACGTCCAAAGCAATACTCAACTTCTATATATATAAACTATTCCTTTTTTTCTTTTTTTTTTCTATACAACTATTTCATCTCGAGTTTTCTGTATATTTTCTTTTGTACACATCTTTGATATTACTCTGTTTTTCTTCGAATATTTTTTACTTTTCATTTCAAAGAATTTTCAATGATATTTTCAGTTTTATTTTTCTGCTTTTCTAAAAGGAAGCATAGATCTTTTTTTTCTTTTTTTTATTTTATCCGCTTTATGATGATAAAACTTTTCATGTTTCTATATAGAATTTTTGTATACGTATATCTTGAAAGATGGTGTTTTAATTAGTTTTTAAAGTTTATTTTTTTTGTAACAGTTTTTAATTAAAACTTGGTTGAAAATAATAAATTTTTCTTCGTTAAGCAATAATAAAATTTATGTCAGTCAGCGAAACGAAATTTTTGTGAAAATAAGATTTTTGTCCAAGAATTACATGCTCAATCGTTTTATATTATTGAATTAAAGATTCCAATATTAAAGTAATATGTTTGTAATTATTCTTTTTCCTTTTATTTTTTTTAAGTATAAACTAAAGTGGTATTATGAAAGCAAAAATAATACAAGAACTTTATAAACGCATAATAATTTATACGACTTTACACATTAATAATTTCATAATAATAAAGCTCTATATACTTAACTAGAGAATGTGAAAAAAATTTTAAACAATATACATTTATATTATATCGCAATATATAAATTTTATTTGTAATTATCAATTTAAGAAATTTCTGTTAAAAAAAATTAATACTATGGTCTCACAGCTACAACGATGAACTAAAGTGCAATTCTACCGAGGTTACATTTACCAGCTTAATAATTATCTATCAAAATAATTCTAGCATCAAACGTTAAAAAATAGTATATTATTCACCTAGGGAGTAAAAACGAAAAATGCCTTAAATCTTATGTAAATTGTCAAACATACGATTTAAGGAATAAAAAAAAGAATTAAAAAAATGGAAAGTAACTAAGTATATTAAGCGGCGCGCTATTCTTCATTATGATTCCGTCGATGAACACCTTGTTTTAAATCGCTCGGGAAATTATGCGCGCATACTGTTATACATAGTCAGAGTTGCAAGAGTGCTTCTTATTATTGTTCAGCATTATATATCTTAAAAGCGAAATGAGGAGAAAAATATATATGAATAAGAAAAAATAATATACAAATAATTTTAATCTAGTTTTACCCATTATCAACCAATGTGACTTATGAGTGACATAGTAATTTTTTGCTTTTTTTCAATTTTTCATTTGACATCCAAGTCGACTATTTCCGATCTCGTTCTATGGGCCTAAAAGAGTTTTTATTCATAAACAGTCGAGAAAAAAAAGAAATAAGTATAAATTGCAGAAATCCCTTATTTGAAGGCCAAAACACATTTCCCAAGCAGTTTTACGATTATTAAATATTATAAATATGTTTAATAAATGTCTAATTTTGGTGATAAATAAATTATTAAATTATGAAATTTATTTGTAGGTTTTATATTTTATTGTAATAATATTCCTCAATAATTATTTTTACACAATTAAAATTCCTGAAAATACATTACATGATTATTGATTATATGATATAATAAAAAAAGATACATACAGGTGATTTATTTAAACAGTTTTTTAACGACGGACATATATGATAAATTATGTATATGCGAAAGTTTAAATCAGTAATAATTATTCGATGATTAATTTTTATAACTGATTGATAGAAAAATTCTGATAAGCATATAGAATTGTACTAAAAAAAGCAAGGTAAAATCAGTTAAGTTGAATAGTATTATGCTTGAAATATCTTAACAGTTCATTCGAAAGCAATTGAATATTTGAAATCTGGTATAACCTTTGGCCCTATATATCTCTTTCTCTTTCTCGATATCATTGATATAGATATAGGCACGTATATACAAAAGAGAAGAAAGAGAGAAGCAACATAATTTGTCGACGTTTGTATTCGCAACGCGACTCGTAATACGCTCTCTTCTATGTATATAGATATGAAATGGCGAGGTGTTCTTTGATTTACGAGAGCAGCGTTATACTGCCTATATATAATACGCGTGAGTTTGGTTATTACGAATTCTGGCAAATCAACTCGATCTGTTTTGTCAGAAACGATATAATCATATGTATAGGTTTATTTCGACAGTATAAACTTCATAACCATAAGTATCGGAAAACGATGATAATTCTATGACGAAGATTATGTGATTATTTTTTCATTTCAAAAGCGACTTTTTTCATTTCTTTAAATTTCATGTTAAACAATTTATTATAATAAATCAAGTTTTGCACGAATTATTAAAGTTTAATGTTTCATGATGAACTTTAAATTCTTTGAAAATAAAACTATTGAAGTTGTAGTATATATAAGTTACAGATTAACTCTCATTAACTCTAAGCAGTCTTGGAATTATTTTTCAATATTTTATTTTTAAAAGTTAAAAACCAAATTAACAAAGCAATATAAGCATAAAAAATAAAAATTACATTCTAAAATTTTGACAAAACAATTTAAAAACTAATATTCATAGTAAATAAGAAAACTATTAATTAAAAATAAATTCAGCGAATAAAATAAAAAAGTAGTATGATTAATAAGCTTGGAGTATATTTTGAGCCACCGTCGGCCGGCGGCATACGCATGTGTGCTTGTCCGTCGGTAGTCGACGAGAAACACACAGAAAGCCAAGTCAGTATGTGGAGTACGGGTTAGCAGAGAAGGTGGGAGCTTCGCTCTCTTCTCACTCTCTCTCTCTCTGTTCTCTGTTTTCACGTGTGCAGTAGTGCGTGCTATAACGTTCTCGTATATAGTAGGCGGCCGGCTTCGTATAATAGCTAAGTCAGGGGGTACTGCAATGTATATATGTGTTATAGTACGGAGGGGATAAAATTAACAAAGTGGGGTAAAGATTTTAATGTAGGAGAAGGGACAAGCATCGACGTACTACATGTATGAAGGAGTAAGTGAGACAAAGATAATTTAAACTTACCGAGGGAATATCTATATATACTCCTTCAACTCCCCGCCGTTGCTGCTCTTTTATATATGTTGCCTTTTACCCAAAAGGAGGAGGGACCAATGGACATGCGCGGGTGTGCTACGCGACACCACGGCGACCTTCTGGCCACCTCCAGAAACAAAATGGCTACCGTAACTCTTAAGCTCGACAATAGATGGAGCCAATGGCATTAACCATACGCACAATCATTTCAATACCAATAATATTGAAAATATTGTAAATTCGCATTTTTCGACTCTTTCTTTTTTTTAAATTTTCTTATTCATTAAATATCTAAAGACTCACCGAGGAGAAAGGAAATGTTTTTAAAACATATTCAGATGTAAGTTTAAATTTATTTTCCAGCATTGTTTAAAAAAAATACTTTATATGTTTGGTATTGATTGATTTTAATATTCGATGATTTTATTGACTTTTTGCATAACAATAAAAAAAAATATCAATAACATTGTTTATTAATTATTGATATTAATTTAAATTTTAAAAATTTATTTTTACTTTATAAATTCAACAAGATGAAAATTTCTATATGGAACAATTGTTATGTAGATAATTCACAAAACCCTGAGAGATAAGTAAAAAAAAGGAAATGTATGCGGGTTAAAGTTGATAAAGTACAGATATGCTTTTATCATTGTTTAAAACTTTTACTGTTTTACTTGGTAAAACAGTAAAAGTTTGAATACTTGTAATTTCACTTATTTATTAAAACAAATATTCTCATTTTTATTTCGATGAATGTTACAAGATGCACTATTTTAAACACTGAAGTAATGATTTTCAACACTAGTTTTATACTGTTTAAATAAGAAATTATTAAATAGTAAATTACTTATGATTTATAAATTCTCTTAAAAAGTAGTTTGATTAAATAATTTAAAAATAATATTTTGTTTTATAAATGAATGCCCTTTAAAAAATTTTTTCTATATAATAAAATAATGTCGAATAGTTTATGAAAAGGAAACCTATGTTGGATCAATACGATTGCTTTTAGTTTAACTAATACTTTGATTTGAAATTAAATATTTTTCAAATTAATATTGTTTATTCATTTTGAAAAATTATTATTTTTTATTATAATATAATTTTTTTTTACACCAATAGAACTCATATTGTTTGAAAAGTTAATACTAAAATACATTTTATTTGTCCAGATATATTTATAAATGAAAAATCTATTTTCGACGTTTTGTATGTGTCATTTATAAAATATTGATGTATAATTTCCTATCTAAAGAACATCAAACTAGTTTAATCAATACATCAATACATAAATAATTAACTTTTTAATAAAAATAAAAAATAGTATTTCTAAAAAATTCTTATAAACTTTACAATATTTTTTAACATCGCGTGTCATAATCTGTCGACATTTTCAAGCAACAAAGGAATGAAATTTTTAAAAAAAGTAGTAGCAAGCCGAGGAAAGGAAAAAAAATCTAGACTGTAGAATGAGTTCCGGCGAAACATACCGTGACAGCGAAACACTTTCCCTTACGGGGACATTGATTGGCGAGTGTATAACGAAGAAAAAGGAAAGAAAAAAAAGAGGCTTGAGAGTGAAAGAGAGAAAGAAAAAAAGTGAAAAAAAAAAGAAATGAAAGAAGTAACGAAACGAGGCTCTTTTCTCTTTCGTGAGTCAAGCTGCTCGGCAGCGGCGGCGGCGACGACGGGGCGACGTTGAGGCGAGTGTATAGCGCGTGTTCGTGGCTATAGAGGCCGAATGTTTTTAGAATGGTAGATAGAAAGCACAAGCCTTCATGCATATTCAACGCTACTCTCAACTCCTCCGTCACGGAGGGAAAGAACACCCCCTTTCTTCCCCCTTTTCTTCTTCTTCCTCGCTTGCTCCTATAAGCACCCCTTACCACCCTTACTCTCGTTCTTATACTTACCCTCTCTCTCCCTTTATTCTCTTGCAACTTTCTCACTTGCTCCCTTTTCATCGTGGAAAAGAAGAGAGAAGAAGAAAATAAAGAATTGGTTTATTATATAGAAGACGAACCATGAGGATAATTAAAAAAACTTTACTCTGGGGGTGACGATTGAGAAAAATTCCAGTCTTGTTGGTGGTGTGATGAAGCGGTTGGAGTGTCAAATTTTTTATACTTGATGAGAAGAAAATTTATATAATAGATTAAGGAAGCATTTCTTTCCAGACAAATTTTATTAGTTTTTTTTTATGAGAACTTGTTTTGTTTTACTGATCAGTTGTGTAATCTGACTTTATTAGTTGCTAATTTAATGAAAAAAATATAGAACTTGGTGAATTGAAGGCCAAGCTTAAGATTTCTAAATGCGATAAGAAATTTTGACATCACTAAAATACTTCATAATTTTGCATTACACTCACAATAAAAATTCTAATGTGTCCGTAACTAAATAGTATAAAAATAAAACAATATAATTTATTCATGTAATAGATTAAAAAAAAAATTTTTTGAAAAAAATATTAGCATCAATATTATTTGAATCGATCCATGCAATCGATCGTTAATATAGTATTTCTTTTTTTTCGCTCTTTCATACTAGTTTATTATCGTATCTGGCAAAGTGATTCCTGGAGACTTAGAGATTCATGCTTTACACATCGTTGGCACACGCTCACCTCACTCACATTGATTTCAACGATATCTATATGTGTATATATGTATGTATAGAGAGACAGTGAGATACGTTAGTAAGGGAAGGAAACGTTCGGTTACGACGGCGATAAATTCGAAGGGAGGATTTCGCGGTTGAGAACGGCACCCTTTTCTCTCTCGCTCTCTCTTACTCATCGACACTATTCTACAGCTATACACACATACTCTCTCGTCTGAGGGGATTGATATTCCTTGCATTGGCCTTTGATATCCTCTCCTCGCTCTACACTTTCTCTTCTCTTGGCTTTTTATCTCTATCTCTTTTTATCGAGCTTTTTATCTCACTTTGTCAACAGCCCTGATCGAACAACTACAACCGTCGCTTTAAACTTTGTGCGATAATTTGCTGCATTAATTGCTTTTTCTCACTTTTTCTCTTTTTTTCTCTCTTTTTCACTCTCGAGTTGTTTTTACCGCTGGGATTGTTAATTTCTCCTATTGTCATACTACCAACCAGTTGTCGGACAACCAAAATTTTTCAAATCTTTCAACCATCATGTTAACTCTGTTTTTTAAATAAGCTGTTAAACATATTGAATGAGAGATTTTTTTTAAAATGTGCAATAACTTTATAATTTTTATTATATTTTATGTCAGTACGGTTTTACTAAAATTAAGAAATATTTTAATTATTATTTTAATGCAATATTTAAAACTTTTAATATTTTATATTTTATTAAGATATATAAATCATTGCTAAATATATAAAAGAACAGTAAATTAACAAAAAGAAAGTTGTCGACATTCAATGAACTATATCAGAAACATTAGTCAATAATGCAAAGGCGCCTTTAACTTGAAAAAAGCTTGCATTCGCCCGTCTTCGTGTTTGATTAAATGACGTTCCAAAAAAGCAAACTATACATATATACATGCACACCTACGCATTAGTTTCTTAATGAAAGACCAAAGTAGAGCAGTAGCCGCCTGTTTCGGCGAACTGCTACTGTACTGTGAAGAAAGGAGTTAAAGAAAAACAATAATCCGTTTAGATGAATCGCTATCTTGTTTTCACTTTTTTTCTTTTCTTTTGATTTGTCGTGTCTGCTTATATAATTTCTTCTTTATTTTCTCCATCGCTTTTATTCTTTGAAGATAAAAAATCGATATTAACAAGAGAAAAAGGAAGAATATAAAACGAAGAGAAAAAAAGAACAAAGAGCGATGCATAAAGTTGTAGTGCATAAATGGTAGGTAAAAGGTAGACAAAAAAAATTAAGAAAAAACAGTCGGAGAGGTGGAGCCTTATATTTTGCTCATTAGCGTCACAGCAGCATCGTCGATCCTCGTTGTATCCAAGCGTCGAGACGCTTTTATACTTGGCTATAGTTGGTGGTTATTTTATACTATAGAAGAAACTAAAAAAGAGAAAGAGCATCAATCATCTTGTTCTCTCTTGAAGGAAGTTTTAGAGCATTACTATAGTAAAAGATCCACACCCTTCAACATTTATGCTATACTACACTTCTAGCCCTTGATTTCATAGGTGGTTATTCTAATCTAAATAGTAGTATGGATAAATTGTCATATATGAGGAAAAATAAGTCAATGACATCCTGCTTATACAGATATGAAATATATTAAAAACAATGAATTGACTGTTTATTTAGTGACTGAGCTTAAAAATTTAACAATAGCGCACATATATAAGTATCCAAATGAAAATTTTTTCTTGGATTTTAATCGGAGGTGGTTTTAATAATTGAATAATAAATTTTTCTACTTATTGTAAATAAAATTGCTATTTGATTATAACTTTATTTTAAAAAATCTTTAGGTATTGTTAAAATTTCGAGAAAACAAAATTCTAAAGAATAAAAAATAAAAAATAATATGAATGATTTAAAGTTGGTTGCGTATTGAATAATTAATTGTTGTAACGCGGAATGAAGTTTTTAGTCGAGTATGTTGCTACCGTATGTGTATATGTAAGCGTGCACCTTCTCATATAAAATTCATTTTTTTACATTACATATACTTATAGTATATAGAAGTGGTATAGCGTTCGCTTGCGCGCATATGCTATATTCGTTCGTTGGGAGAGCTTTGTTATCGTTTGAGCAGGCTTGTTATGCAAATTACTAACCAAGTCGTATATACCTGTTTTCATATAGGTGCCAAGTGCATTTCAGATTTATAGGTCGGCGTAATAAAGTAACAGGCGGAAGAATGCTGCTGAAAAATCTTATGCAACTCCTCTCCTATATCTACATTTTCCTCTTATAAATACTTTTAAACATTATTATACACGTGTGTATATGTGTATAGAAAAATTTTTTATTTCTTTTTTCTTTTTTCTTTTTTCTTTTTTTATCCCGATCAACACCTGTTCCTATATAAACGTTCGACGTTTTCCTGATTAATGTCGATGTTTTGTTTGAATTTTAAATGATTTACAAGAGCTCACGTAAAGGCTTCTTATTATTACTCTTTTATTTTCTTCTGTTCTTTTAAAATTTTATTTTTAAAACTATAAGGCTGTTGGCTATGCAATTGCAGTTCAGAGAAATTTAATACGTCAGGCTAAGAAATATATTGCTTTTGAAAATTATTATGATGAACGTTGCACGCAACCGGAATTAAAGGATGATCTTATATATTTTGTTAATTTTATGTTGATACTCTACGTATCTTATTATATATATTATTTATTGTAATCATTAATTAATTTTATTTATTTCCATATGAAGCAACATATTGTTTAACGATAATATACACGTTCTCAATTTTATGGATGCAGATTCAAGAGATTGAATCTACAAATAAAACAAGATTCAAATCCTAGATAAAACAATAGAGAATTATGGAATTTCTAAATTTATGTAGAAACTCTATTGAAAAATTTGATTTTTAATTAATAAATATTTTATTAATCTATTACATTTGGCTAGTTAATAAATTGCTATAAATGAAAAAAAAGATTTTTCAATTTAATAACATGAACTTTAATAAGTAGTTAATAATGTTAATTAAATTAAATAAATCTAATTTTAATTATTATCTAATTTCTGAATTTCCATATGATTATTAAATATAAATAAATATAATTATTATATGACATAATAATTGCTTCTACATCATATTAACAATGAAAATACTTTGACCAATGTATTTTTTCTATTGCTTTGAAAAGCCAATGTATAGACGTTAAAAGCATTGACAAAGTCAAAACGAGTACTTTTAAAACGTAACGTAAAACAGATTCTCTCATAAAATATTCGAATAATAAGGTTTAGTCAATATTAAAGTTAACAAGAAGGGTAGACGTTTATCCCATAAAAGATATAAAAAAGCAAACTTTTCAATTGGCATTATTAAAGTAGAATAGTAAAAGCGCAAATTTTTATCGTCATTTTGATTTAGATGATGGAGTTTGGTTGTAATAACGCATACACGAGCAATCAAATTACTAGGTAGAACGATTGCGTTGTTGTTTTGGTTTATCATGAACAAATCAAAAAGCTGGCTGCGTATATATATATATATATATATATATATATATATATATATAAACGAGAGAAAGAGAAAGAGAGAAAAGGCTAACACTAGGAAATGCATTCGCGCAATAGCATACGCTCGCGAGGTACCTACTTTCGCATGAAATCCGTTTTTAGCGACAGATCGTAAAGCGATTTATGTATACGAGCGGCTGTATAAACGCGGACAGTAAACGGCAAACGCTCACGCAGTAGCTTTATCTTCTTCTCCTCTATACCTCTTTTACTAACAGTTCTCTCTTTTCTCTATCTTTCTCTTTTGCACAAGCCTTGTGGTTAGTTTGTCGCGTAAACGGCTTTATTACTTGCGCGTTCTGCTCGCTCGCGTGCCACCTAGTTATACGCTTCAATAGAAAAATCATAAACGCGATCGTTTTCTTTGCTTAACGTGACGACGACTTTGCTACTTACTCTCTGAGCCTTTCCTGGCCTTAAAAAAAAATAACTAAAGAGGAGCGTCGAATAACGACTTTTTTTATTATTATCGTCGTATTCTTTTGTTGGGTGCTAACGTTCGCGATATATAACTGTATATATGTTTTCCCTGTGTGTTATATATTCTGTAAAGGAAAGAAATAACTCGAGCATTATATATATATATATATATATATATATATATATACGTTTTTATAGAGAGCAGACAAATAGCTCTGGTGAAGGGAAAATTATACGGGCATGAAATCATTCTTTAATTGATAATAATTTAATCTTTGTAATTGATAAAAATCATTATTTACTAATTATATACATTTATTTGAACATCAATAAAATTTATAGACTTTTATCAAACACTCAGATTGAGATTTCAATATCAGATTACAATCGATTACTTAATAAATTAAACTTTTATTTTTTTTTAATTTAAGAATAATATAGTACTTTACGTTTTAGGAATTGTTTAAAACATTCGATTGCATCTTATAACGTAATTCAAGTTAAGAAAACAAAGAAGATGAAACTGTCTTACGACAATGTAAAGGCTAATATTTTAAATTTTAGCGCAATAACGAAAACAGAAATATTGTATGATTACAAAAAAAAAGAATAATGAAATTAAGTATAAAGATGATGCAGTAATTGCTCTACCTAAGAGCTTTGATTATAAGCTACTAGAATAATATTATTTCTCAGGCGTAGTACTATTCTACGTTTATATAGGAGCATTGCAACATCCTCATGGCTACGCTAGTCACGCCCTCGCGCGTGTGTCGAAACAACGGCATGTGTCAATAAACGCCTTTAAAACATGTTAACTTCAACTTTAAGCATCTCTCGTAAAAAAAAGAAACGAAAAATCATGTTCATATTTTTATTTTTCAATTTTTCCTCTTTTAACAAATATTTTTCTTTCTACATTTTCCGATGGGTTTATTGTTTATCGATTTAACAGGATTATAAAGTATTGGTTAACTAAATCAAATATTAATAATATTAATAACTTTTTTAAATAAAAGTAGAGTTTAAAAGAATGATTAAAAATTATTTCTATTTCCCATATGGAAATAATTTCTGTGAATAACTATTAATAACTGTGTAAAAATGCGAATAACTGTTAATAACTATAATAAACTACCGCAATTGAGACATTAATAACAGTAAATAACAGTTGATAACAGTTAATAATTATTATGAATAGATAATAATAATGATTAACTGTAAATAATAATAATTTACTGTTATTTATAGTTATTTACAAATATTTATAATTTTTCACATTTATTCACATTTATTAACAGTTATTAACACTTTTCACACTTTCAAAAATTTTCACACGTATAATTCGTTTTTTTTATATATAGGCGAAAAATTTTGTAAATGTGAAAAACTGTTAATAACTGTTAATAAATGTGAAAAACTGTAAATATCTGTAAAAAAGTGTTAATAACTATAATTCACTGTAACTAATTGCAAATAAATATAAATAATTATAAATAAGTATAAATAATAATAAATTATTGAGCAATTCAAAAATTTTGGAAAATGTGTATAAATGTGTATAAATGTGAATAAATGTGAATAACTATAAATAATTATTAATAATCATGACTTCCAGTTAATAATTGTTATTTAGCGATCATAACTATTATTAACTATTATTAATTGTTATTAACTGTTTTTTACTCTTATTAATTCTTATTAATGTCTCAATTACGGTAGTTTATTATAGTTATTAACAGTTATTCACAATTTCTCAGAAAAATTATTTTCATATGGGTTCATTTGAAGAATTATTTTTGACAATACATATCACTTATATGTAAACTGTAATAATAATATAAATTTTAAAATTTAGTTTCAATATCAATAAAATTAATAAATAAAAGAAATTTCTTTAATTTTTATAATAAAATTGTTGTATCAAATGAAAGGAAACTTGTTCTAAGTAGATATAGTCAAACACACTCAGACATGTTATTATAATTTAAACAGCATGAATTTCATAAGATTTAAATAAAATTAATGAAAAAAATGAAAATATGGACAATGTCAAATTTACATGGTTATTAAATGTAATAGAATGATAAACTAAAGTAAAGTACGCTTTTTAGTCCGGGAGTCCTCCTCTCAGCGAGCTTTTGCGGTGCCCATGGAAACGCTTATGCGCACGCGCTTAGAGCAAAATGCAACCCTTAACGCGGCTATTCGACGAGAGAGATATCTCTCGCAACTACCGTCTATGACTTTTGTATAGGTATATATATATATACATATACGTATATTCCTATAGTTGGCAACGTCGTCGACCTTACCTCCTTAATGCTCACTAAACACCCCGTAGCTTTGCCATGGATGGCTTCTCTGAACATCATCCCATGCAATGCTATAACTCCCACAAGTTATCTTTCATATAGACGCTTCTTTTCCTTTTTCTGAAGGGATCTAAATATTTAATTTACTCAATTTTTCATTCGATGAATTTTTATTTTATTAAGATTGCATAAAGATTATTGATATTATCATCTTAGAAATTTTAAATAAATTAATTTAAATAGACTAATTAATTCTATATAATTGTTAATTAAAAAAATTTCATTAAAAGCTGAGAATTAATAATATATAATGCTAAATTGTTACAATAAGATAATATTTCAAACTTATTTTAGTAGTATATTTAGTGAAGCTGTGAAAATAGATATGTTACATTTAGTTTGCATAATGAATATGAATTAACGTTACTCACAAATAGTACAGAAAATTAAACAAGATTAGAACATATATTTCTTATGTACACAAAAATATATACAATAATATAGTCATTAATGTCTTTCGCGATTTATGATAGTTCCTGTTTTAAAAAAAAATGCATTGCAGAAAAATTGATTTAATATGCTCGTAATAATAATTACATGTCTAGCTTGGAAAGTGAATCTTTTACTAGTAAATTATAATCTCCAGACAAAGATTTCATTGAATCATTTAAAAAATTATTTCCTTTTCTTCTATTTAATAGCACGAAAGAGTAACGGGATTTTTATTTGATTTTTTTCCTCTGCTGTTTTAAAGATATCTTTTAGCAAAGCTAATCTCGCACAGCGACATCGCATGAATATTTAAGATACGCAAGAGAGCGTTTTTGGACGTGTATATTATCATTGCGTAACATGAGTAGTGGGCAATTTATAATAGATCCTAATGCAATTAAAAAGAAAAAAATGCTTATTTGTAATTCTAATAAGTTAGGAAACGTAAACATGACATAGAACGTCCGTGAACTCGTTCGATTGTTTTGCACTCGTTTTATGATGAAATTACGAAATTGTATTACTATACGCATATAATGACTTTACTTGCATCAAAAATAATAACCATATTGCTAAAGATATATACATTTTAAAATCCTAGGTCATGGGAAAATTCAAATTTCACTTTTATTTTTTTTACGCTACTTCTTCGTATAAAAAGATTTTTTTCTTTGTTTTCCGCATTAAAAAAATAACGTTACACCGGCATTGCTGCCTTTTGCTATAAAGCATATAATTATTTAAAGAATTCAATTTTACAATCAAGATTGCTAAATTTTAACATTGCAATATTTTCTTTTATTCTTTAAAACAAAGAATACGTTAAATATTTTTAAAAAAGTTAAACTAATGGTAATTTTATTCTTTGTCCAACAATAATTATTATATGTTTTCGTTATAAATTAGGTAAAAACTAATTGTAATAATAATAATATTAAACAAAGTCTCATTATTACTTCACAATAATAATTGTAAAGATGTTTTTCTTTTGCAATATAAAAAGTTAAATTTATCGCTAGTTTTAACATTAATACTACCAACATTTCTTATAAATTTTACCTAAAAACATTATAAGCTAACAATAAAGATCCGAGCGTAACATAGAAAAGTGATTTCTCGATAAATTTTCTATAAAATCGATACAGAAAATAGGTAGCTTTGGAGTTAAACGTCAAACGCAGAAAAAAACATAAAAAGCAAGTAGCTGCAATGACAGTTGGTATAATAAATCAAAGCCGATAAAGATTTTCCACGCACATCCAAGTAGGGAAATTGAGTGTTGTGTCGCGCGTAATATAACGCTTAAAGATTGCTCGAATGGAATCGACCTTCGAAAGCGTGACGGCCAAGCCACGTGCCATATATCTCTAGAACTTTATATATATATAAATTTTTACATGTACCTATATATATGTATGTTTGTTACTGGTAGCATAGCTTACAGTGGCGTGGCTCAAGTAATATCGCGAGCAAGCGAGTCGTTTTATCGCGATCCACGCGATCCCACCGCGAACGAACAAACGTTTCAAGGTAAAGAACTTATATATGCATATATATATATATATATATATATATATATATGTGCAAGTAAGAGCAAGTGCCAGAAACCATAAGAGAGGGGCGTACCGATCTTGCATATACACGTATACAAGCACGTGCGATGCTTACTCACGACCAATGTCCAACTAAAACTGCGTTTATGTCCCCAACAGTTTCCTTTTTTTTTATTATTCTTCTTTTGTCTGTAATTTTTTTTTTTACTTTTTACTTTTTTTATTTCTTTCTATTTTTATACTTCTTTTGATTTTGTTGCTAGGCATAAGTTTTTATATTCTAGGTAAAACATTTTATTATTTATTTTTCAATTGTATCCAAATGTTATTTCATTGTTTTTTTTCTTTAATTGTTTCCGTAATAATAAAAATTAAGTTTTTTTTTTTTTAATTTTAATAAATACAAAATAACAAGCAAAATATAGGTTGAATTCTTTTAGGTACGATATCTATACAAAAAATTTCATAATATAAAAATTCTTTAATCAAACTTTCATCAAAATCCTATTTGATTGCTAAAAATATTTCTGTTTAATTCAAATATTACGCATATAAATATGTACATAAGAAGAAATTTCTAACGTTTGAGTTTCTGTGACACTTTTTTTTAAACATGTATTTCAATTGTATTAACTTGCACTCAATCTTGGTCATTCTTAAATTTTTCCTTTAAAAAATAAAATACTTAGAACCATATTGAACAGTATTTATACAATTTATCTTAAACACTTCAAACTTGTTACAAAATTAAAAATCTTTAAAAAAAATAAAATGTTTGGAATATTAGATTAATGAAAATTACATTATTTAATTGAAATTAGAAAAAAAATTAAATTATTTTCTTAGCAACAATAATTTTTTCATCCTGGAATAAAATAGACTAATCATTTTGTTAAAGTTTCATTAAGTGGTGTAATTTATCTTCGTTTAATACTTAAAAAATTATATTCATTTTGTAGAAAATTTACATAATTCTAATTTTTTGCAAAGAATTTAATAAGAAAATTTTATGTTAATTATTTGAGTTTTTTAGATTCAAAACAAAAAGTTGAATAGAGAAATGTGCATTTTAATACAATAAAACAGTAGTTGTTTGGAAAAATAGTGACACAAAAAGTTCAACGTTTTTAACATTTGTTCATGTATATTTATTAAATTCAATGTTCTATCGTAAATATCCTCTTTAGAAATTTAGTAACAAAATGTTAAAATATATAAAAACTGACGATATACTGTGGTAAAATTTAAATGATTTCTGTAAAAGTAAATCGAATTCATAGTAACACGATACGGTTTGAAGGCTGATCGGGTTGAATACAAAATTTCGTACTTTATATTTAGTAAATATTAAAAAAAAAATTTATTTTTAAAGCAGCAGATTGTATTTATGTTAAATTAAACATATGGTTATTATTACAATTGACATTCTTTTTCAGTATTGTAAAATTTGAAAACCTCAGTAAAATAAATTTTGCATAAATCATTGACCAAAGATGTAATATTGAAATAATATAATATATTAATTTAATAATACATTTACATCTGTAATGTAATGTATTATTTGATATGTAAGAATAAATAATTCATGCAACTGATCGATGACATATTCATAATTAATATCTAAAAATTTCATAATTAATAAGGTTATATCCGTATTGTATCAAGTGAAAATTGCCCGAATCAAATAAATATTTTTTTACTTTATCAAATAAATATGAATGATATTGAAATAAAATAATATTCATTAAATCGACTCATAAAATCGCTTTTAATTCTGATAATTTTGCTTTTCGTTAATTGTAATTCAAACGAATATTTATCAATACAAAGTATCGATATTAATATTAAAGTGTTCATAAATGTAGCGTTGTATATTTATTTATTTATTTATTTTTTCTATATTACGTACAATATTATTATGTGTTTATAATAATACTTGATATTTAAAATAAATTTAAATAATTTAAAACCCATATAATCTGAATGTGCAAATAAAATATAAATATACATTTTGTGCATAACTAACGTAATGTAACGACGCGATTCTTTTTTTTCTTGCATCGCTGAACGCTCTAACAATCTAAAATTAACGTTAATATACCTCTCCTTTACATCAAATTACACGCACATATATACGCAAAATAATGTATCCTCATAGGTGTATACGAAAGAAAGAAACAAAGACCGAAATTATTTCTCTTAAAAAATTTTGAATTACACGTGTTGACATTGAAGAAACTTAAAAAATAAAAAATTTCCAAGTCATTCCCTATTTGTGGTAAAAAAAAATTTTCCCAACACTTGAACTATACAAGGAAAGTCATTGATAATACAACTTTTTCTGTTGTGGGAAGACCCGCGCGCGAGCTCCCGAGCTCTTCAATATATTACACGCGAACGCGCTCGAGCATGAGTTTTGTAACGTAATTGGAAAGCTATGCTATGCGCTCCGCTATCCATTACTATGAGAGCTCTCTGAAAATTTAAAAAAAAAGAAAAATTTTTTAAAATATACGTATGTATGTGTTAAAAAATATAAAAGAACGTTAAGAATAATACAGTATTAGCAAAAGGTTTGCAAGGCAGAGAAAAAATGTTTACGAGGGACACGAGAGATGTGTAAGTCTTATAGTCGAATGTATAAGGCTAAAAGAAATTCGAAACATACCGAGTGCTATACGCACGTATTCTGTATATACGCACAGACTTTGTTGAAGATAGACCCATAAAAATGCTAATCCTTATCGAGCGACTGGCAATATATATATATATATATATATATATATATATACAAAAGTTGCGTAGTATATAAAAGAGTCGAATGGGGGAAAGGATGACGGTGTACAACGAACTACTATACTATTATAAAGCAAGAACGTTCTCTCTACTGTGTCTTGCATGCCATTAGCCCAGAGACCTCCCGCACATATATAGAGAATACTATGTAAAACGTATGCTATACATTAAAGTTCTGTGTCTTTTTTTGTTCGACCGATTTTTTCGAATTCGCGAAAACTTATAAGGCCATATATTTCTATATAAAGCTATCGTTTTTCAAAATCGTTATATACAACACGTCTTTTCCTTCGACTTTTTTTTCTTTTTCCTGTTTTTTTGTTCTTTATCAGAGATATTTTATTTCTCGCGATAAAATTTGCTTTTTAGCAGCGGTTACGTTTATACAAGTTAAACGTGAGTACGAATTTCAATATCGAATGACTATATGGTATTCAATACGTATCGGTGTTTCGATGACTTTATAATACTATTTATAGCAATTTCTTATTTTTTAAATTCGATAAATCATGTAGCGGAAATATTGACTTTTCATTACTAAAATATTACTATTTATTTTTATTACTAAAATATTTTATTGATTTTAACATGTTTGGATCAATTATATATTATATGCTTAAACATAAATTGGAGTAGCAACAACTTTATGTTATTCAAAGCTTATTTTAATTTAATTTTTAAAATTTTTATTGAATAATGTTACATAACTACATAATAGAAAAAAATAACTAAAAATTTTTAGAAAAATTTTCTTAAATGAGCAAACATAAACCCTGAAGTTCAATAATCCACGTAGATGTTAACGATTAAAGAAATTGATAGAACACTAATAAAGTAAGCAACGATAAAATCGAATAATCTTCATCCAAAAGTTACAATGTCCTAGACAAAGGAAAATCCAAGAAAGTACATATCTATGTCACGTATTAGATAGTCATATATATATAGGCATGTATCACGTATATAAGTAAAAAAAGAGAAAAGAGAAATAACATAGCAAGCGAGACTAATCTTCAATATATAGGTTTTCGCGTTTAGAGTTGTATATATATAAAGATCGGATCCATCAATCTAGATTATAATTAATTGATAGCGCTTGCTGTAGCGAACCACCCCCTGCGGTGGGTGGCGTTAAAATTGTCGTATATAGAAAAAAGAGAAAAAGTTTGTGCGTATAGAGTGTATTGCATTGAGAATTACTAACTGACTGGGGGTAGATGTGCTTTGAAGAAGTAAGGGGGATGATTCTTTAGAACAGAGGGAAAAGAGAGAAGAGAACTTGACTGTCGGTCGGTCTGTCTGTTGTCGACTCTTTATCGCGCCCCTGGTGAGTCGTCTTATGCATCTTTCATGAGGCAAAAGCATCCAAGGGCTCCTATGTATACATACGCGCGCACATACACACCTACATGTCAATTCGCTTTCTGCACTCTTTTATTCTTTCTTTGATACTGCAACCTTTTTCTATTTATACTTTTTTTTCTTCATTTTCATTTTCCTTTTCCTTTTACTTTTTTTCCACGGATGCCTTAGAAAAGGATGCTTGAAAAAAGACAATGGGAAAGCTATCGGACATACAAAGATCTAGTTCTCTAATGTGCAGATCGTTATAACACGATAATGGATTTCAAAATAAATAGAACCTACAATTTTCATTCTGTTTTTTCTTCATATCGACGGAAAAAATTATATTTTCAGTTTATGATCCCAACTCAACAATACTTAAAATCAATATAGCTGTTTATCAGGCCTTTAAAATTTACAAATACAATATTAAAATAGCAATAAATAACATATAATATTTTAGGAAAATTTTCACAAAACAAGAAAAGCTAATCATTAATTCATTAAAATAATTAAAGATAATAAAAATGAAGTTTTTTTTGACGGAATTCTTTAATAAAATTTGAACCTGTATTTAATTACGCTACAAGGAGAATACAGTTGCTAAAGTTTTGAAGGGCTTTTTATATTTCTGCAAGTTACGAGACATCCTTGTACTTTATCCCTTCTGTTTTTTACGAGCGCTCAAAAGCAAGATTCTAAACGAACCCCCTGCAAGCACATAGATATACAACGCTACGCAAAATTTCTTCTTTTTTTATCATTTTCGCTTAATATTCATTTTTATTAATATTCATTGACGTATTTTTTAAACATTAATGAAAATAATGTATATTGATAATTATATTTTTAAAGTTTTCTACTATAATTTCTCCAACATTTTAATTAATCAGTTATGTCAAAATAATTTACCCAACAAGATATTTCCGCAGTATGAAAAATAAAAAAGTGGGTTGAAAAAATAGCAGAGGGCAAGATATTTTTTAATTTCAAACAACCACACGGACAGCCGCAAAATGAAACAAAAAATAAATACATATCCGGTCGGATGAATTACCGCGTAGCAGATTTTGTCCTACGAGGTAATATACAAATGTATCATGCTTATATAGCCCAATGAAAATAAACCAACAGAGCAGAGTTTTCATATGATTGTATATTCTTTTTTTAACTTTACCCCCATAAATGTGATCGTATAAGTAAATATGTGTACCATCGCAAGGGCCAATTTCTTGGTTGAAACGAATTCAATTTTTTAGCTATGGGTTTTTCTTTTGTTGCGCTCCATTTCTCGCTTCGTTGTTTTTTTGCTCTTATAACACACAAGTCGTGAACAAAAATGAGTCCCGTTGAATCTTGGAAGAAAAAGCACACATATTTTACGATCTTATTGTAAATTCAGATTTTTTTTTTGCCTTTTTTTTCGAGATAGTGATATAAAGATCGGGTTCTTATGTGCGAATTACTTCTGTATACTTTGAATTACGAGCAATAAAAAAAAGATGTTGGACTTGAAATTTTTTTATGTTATATACTAATGCAGTAGATGGTTAACAATTTTTACTCTTATAATATATTGAAAAATTAATAAAATTTAAGTAATAAACGCCATTATAAACTTAACTTATAAAGTTGCTAAGATTACTGATAGGTTGCAAATGGATTTCATAGTAGAGAGTTCTTATTTTGTTAGAAATTTTTTTAAATTTTCATCTTTTTTTTGCACTTATCAATACCCTAATATACAGAACGGAGCGAGATGAAAGATGAACATCATACGAAATAAAAGGAGAGAGATAGAAGAAGATAGAAAAATAGAGACTGATAAAAAGAGCTAGAGTAAGAGAGATAAAGGAGAAAGGAGTGTCTGGGACAGTAGAACGTGGCAAATAACGATGAAGAGATGAGAGAGAGGAAAGAAAGTTTCGAGCGAAGGAGTCTACACGTGAAAGCTCTGAAGTTTCAGAGAGAAGGGAAGATTAAAAAATAAAAAGAAAAAAGAACGGAAGAGAGCGAGAGGAGAATAGAGAAAGCGATCGATGCTAACCTCTCTTCTCCTCTCTTTAGCTGGCTGTATTCTCCCTTGCTCTCTCGTACTAACGATACTCCAAATGCGTATAATAGTGAGCAAGAGAAAGATAGAGCGAAGCTTGCGAGCTCGTCATGGCGGCGCATGCAAATCAGCATGGCGCCGAGACGGCCTCTCTCCTCCCTTCTCTCGCGTCTACGCTACCCCTCAACTTCTCCTCCAAAACTTCTCTTTTTCTGTTTCTCCTCAGTCTCACCCCTTCTGTACGCTTAAAACTCCCTCCCTATGTACTAACGTACATCCCTAACTAGTATAGCTCTTTCTCTCTTTACTCTCTCTCTCTCTCTCTCTCTCTCTCTCTCACACTCTCTATGAATATGTGTGTATGTATGGCTGTATGTACACAGAGAGTATAGTGCTGACAGAAGCATACCAGCATCGGCCAGACACGCGACGCGCCACTTATATACCAGGGGGTTAGAACGCCGTAACATGGCCTAGGTATTTTGTAGTATGGCCTTGTTGTTGTGGCTGCCGACAGCTCCGTTTTGGGATCACTTTCGCTTTAGCTACTCTATCTCTCTTTATTTCTCTTTCTCTCTCTCTCACACTTCTACTGCTACTATCTACCTATATATCTATATATATACGAAAAGCGCGTGGGATGCGTTAACAACTAGCAATCCCGATGAAATTTCGAGAAATGTTCTGTTAGTTACTCCTCTCGTTCGATTCACTCTCTTCGTGTATATAACGTTTATGCCAAACTGATAAAGGTTTTTTTTATTTTAACAAGACAGCGAGGAAATGTTTTTACTTTTCAATCAATGGAAATGACTATTTTATACGATTAATTTTATACCTATGTACAAACATTATGGATGTTATTTTTTTATCGCATTCGCAATTGTTTTTACTTTGTTTAGGGTGTCTAGTATTAGATTAAATGATTATATTTATAAATGTCAATAAAATAAATTATTTTAAAATTTAAATACCGATGCAAATTCATAAGAATTAATAAAATTATATCTGAAAAAATAAACATACTTATATATTGTTATAAAAGAGAATAACAGTTATCTGCTAATTTTAAATAAATTACATACGTTGAAGTTGCATAATAAACAAGAGTTTACGAATTGCAGACAATAATCGCATATAACCTTTCATTACCCTTGAAAATGTTTTCAGTGTGATCATTTAAATTACAATTATATAGGCAATAACAACAAGAAGAAGCGTAATCGATATAAGCGCTCCTTATATCACGCACAAGTTGTAAATCTTCTATCTGTTCTTCCCGGATTATTGATATTATCTTAAATCAAGCGTAAGATTCTTTGTGGAAAAAAATAATATATAAATTCGTATTATTTTTTTTTTTTTTTTTTTTGACTTAACTAAAAAATTCAATTGATTCTCAGTTCAAGGAAATATCTTCGAATAATGCAAAAGTTGAGAACGTAAAAAAAAGTTGAAAATAAAAAAATAAGAATCTTATTCGTATGCAACTAACTAATACTAATGCGTTTGTCCTTGAATGCTTTTGATACGTATCTGGTCGTTGATGATTCCTCGGGGGGCATTCTTCGAGATTTCATAATCTAACAGGAGTCCACGATACGAGCAATTAAAAAAAAGGTATCCGTCCGTCGCGCGCGCAATTACTGAATTCCGATGATTAAATTTGCTGTTACTCGAGAACAAGGGAAAGGAGAGAATCGTGTATTTATTTTTTTCTTCTAAACTTATACGTTTGTCTATGTGATCGATTTCGCTGTTATTAGTGACTAACTTGATGTTTACTTGGCTAGGCTGTACGTGCGATTAGTTAGATAATAATCGCAGCACAAGTTTGTTACTCGAGGAACTTCTTATATATTTTTCCGTTGCTTAAAGATATTTGTGCAACGTGAGAGAAAGAAGCATTTAATAATAAAGTTTCCTCAAGTCATTCGAGAAATGTCTTAACGAGATTCTTGTGCGATCTTAGTTTAAGAACGACGTTCTATTACTATAAAGTACTTTGCTGTACGACTTGTTGATCAAAGTTAAGTCATTGATATTTGACGTAACAAGAAAAAAAAAATTTTTTTTCTTATACTTAGAATTTGATGTAATGCCGCAAGTCAATAGTTACATCAGATCGAGTAATCTTATAAATTTAAAAGCTGTCAGTAAGTGACAAATGTTTCATTAAGCTACACTGTTTTAAAAGTAATAAAAACAACTCTTGGATATATCAACTGTATATATAACTTCGATTTAATTAAAACATTAAATTAAAATTATAATTACAAAGTTATTTCAGATTATATTTCCTGTAATTTACTGATCGTTTAAAAACATTAAATTCATTTTTTTTATTTATATTTAAAATATAGGAAAATTAATTAACGATCAACGTATACAGGAATATTTCGAGTATTTGATTGTATCGAAAAGCTATTGAAATAGCTATCGTTAAATGCAAACCAATGCAGACTATTAAATTAAGAAAATATTTTTCTCTTTTAAAAAAAGCATTTCCATTTGCTTTTTTTTCTATAGTTTAGCTTTAACGGAATATTTCTTTACTCTATTTTCATTCCATTCAATACCCGTAAAAGCTCCATTCCCAGCACTTTTCCAATATTCCAAAATACAAAAAAAAATATTCCGCAGCTACAGAGAGAGAGAGAGAGAAACCGAGAGAATACAATGTGGAATAGTAAAAGGTAAAAAAATCGAAGGGCTTCCCAACCGAAACGAAAGAGCTTTAACGTTGATACTTATTTACCAATGCATGTATATTAGTGTTATCTCGTAAAAATCAGTAACAGTGGTAAATGGCCAAAAATAGTCAGACTTGTGCGTTCCGATACAATCCTATAGAAATGCAACTCCATACTTGCATTTTGTTTAGTTATATATTTTTTTTTCTTTTAAACTTTCTGTTCTATAGCCTGATTGGCTTGCAAGTGTGCTTTCCGTGCGTTGGGATATATCGGTGTAAGAGAGCAAGAAAGAAAAAAAGGCAGCGAGGGAGGAAGAGAGCGCGCGTGCCGTCGCATGTGGCGCCGCGAATATGCAGCTTTATACCATAGAACAGTAAGAGAGAAGAAGAGAAACAGAGAGAAAGGAAAAGATAGAGATAGAAAGAAAGAAGATGGGAAACGGCCGGCGCTGCTGCTGCTCTGGCGCATTTGAATACGCGTGAATAAATGCATAATAATTAGGTCAGTTTTGCTAGTCAGCTGATTCAGAGAGCTACTGATGGTATGCTGTTACAGCAAGCCGGCACAAAGCAAACTGTGCACCGGTTGATATTTGCGTTTAATGCTTCGTGTGTAACCGTGCCTATGTACATTAGATAGAATTCATTTATTGTACACGCGTTTTTTATTTTCGTTTTACAATTTATGTGACAGGATAGATTTTAAAAAATCAAATCTTTAGTGTTTCGATATTAAAATTTAAAAATCGGATTTTTTTAACTCTATATAATTTATAAACTTTGTTATAAAATGCGAAAAAATTATTTTTTTTGTAAGAAATTGTTAAATAAAAGCTTAAGATTAACAAAAGTTATATTGAAAGCTTAAAATTATTTTTTCACGTTTTCTGTTGTGAATTAAAATTTGAAAATTAGATAAAAGATTTGATTTCCATTTGTTATATGAAATATTAATAATAAAATTAGTTTCCAGAAAAAACATACCAATGTTTAAAAATTTGGTTTGTTACATTTAGATTACACGTGGAAACGTAAATATTGATCTTAAAAATATACATTATTCATAAAACAGATAAAGAAAAAAAAATTTTTCCAATCGATATTATAAAAAACAAAAAATCAAGCTTTATTATTATTCTTTTATAACAAAAAACATAGGTTTTGATAATTCTTTTTATTTCACACAAAAACAAACAAAATGATCCTTAACGTAATTTAAATATCTCATGAACAATTCGATGAACAATTCGAACATATTTTTAATTAGTATGCTGTTATAAAATTATAAATAATTGATGAAAATTTATTTCAATCAAAAGAGATTATATTATAAAAACAATTATTTCTTCTAAAATAATTTTTAATACGAAATGAAAATTTTCATTATTTATTAGTTTTCTAACTTATTAAAAAACTAATTTTCAAACATCGAAAAATGATTATAAATTAAAAATATATAAAGCTCACTAGGGTATCCCAAAATAAAAATAAACATTTATTCAGCCACATACAAAAATGTTTGATGACTAGAATTTTAATTTTTTTAATTAAGTTTTTCTAATGTTATTTAAAGAATACTAGATTTTCTGTGATAAAAAAATTTTCTCTACAAAAAAAGCAAAATTTCATTAAGTAGAAAAATCAATTCTAGAGATGTTGTTTACATTGAACGGTAATATGTAGTAGAAAATAGTGAAAATGTTGATTCTGTGTTATAACAGGGTAGAAAAGCAGCTAGAGAAAGACAAAATTAATGATCCTGTAATACGCGTGCGCGTGCAATTCTAGCGTTGCGCCTCCCCGTTGACGGGAGGGTTACACACGATATTGACAAATTAAAGCGAGTTTTCACGTACCTGTTATTAGAGGTGCTATAGACTGTTTGACTGACAAAAAAACTCAAAATAAAGCATATATAGCTAATAAAAAGCTAAAATCAAGATTTCTAACTACAATGAAAGAACAATTTGCTTTAACTATTGCTATTAAATATTAATTTTCATTTTTTTCTTATTTACTCCTCCCGTTTGGGCACAGATCAATATGTAGTTATATATGTATAGAGAAGCAAGAATAACGAATTATATATACGTGAGAGCTCGCATGTGTTTGCAATACTGTGCCAATTGCAAACGTGCCAAAACGGAGGCCTCTCCTTTCCTTCTTGTCTTTTGCTTTCGATTTATATGGCCTCTAACTTAACTCTTTATGGGCCGATGAAAGAAATTATTTAATCATGCAGTAACCTGGAAAAAAGATATTCATTAAAATTTATGTGAGTGTGTAGTATTTATCTTTTGATTTGCTCTTTTTTTCCTTTCGAGAGAATTGTGCTGCCTGCCAACCAGGCCAGTCCTCTAATTCGCTATGATAAACCATTATTTTAAGTTTATATTTAATAATACTTGGGTATTATTTATATAAATGAGCAAAAACGCATAATTATACTAATAATTATGTAATATGAACCAGTAGCCAAGCCATCTTACTTATATTGTTGAACTGATAGCTCAGATAGTGCATTGACATTATCGTGCAACATGTTGTTATATTTATTTTATTTGTAGAGATTAAAGACTTATTTAACTAAAAATGTAATTTTAAATAAGTTTGTTATTACATGTTTAGATTTTTCATGTATATATTAAAAACGTTTAAAATGTAAAACTGGCGTGTCACATATTTCACATATTATTCTACATTTTGTCTCTATTATTCTGATTTTCAGGGTCGCAAAAAGAGCTCGGCTTTTAACGTTAATAATATGCAAACATCGTACGGTCTCTCATCTCTTGCGCTACATGAAATATCAAAAACTGGTCCAGGAAGTTTCTTCGAAAGATGTTGTGCTATGCTGTGGTATAAAAAAGAAAAATATATACAAGCAAAGAAAATATTTCTCAATGATATGCTTGCTTTTATGCGTATATAGAAAGTTAAGAAAAGAATTGACAATGACAATGAGATCGCGAGAAAAGATGGAAAAAAATAAAAGAGTATCATATAGCCTTGCTTGCTTGCTTGCTAGTAGAATGAAAGAAAGAGAAAGATGGTAAATATGGAAGAGGGAGTCTTTGGCCTGTAAGTATGTGTATAGAGTTAAATTTCAGTTCTGACAGTGTTGAAGAGTTTCGTTGAGGCAAAGCACGTAAGCTGTGCGCAACCCGCATAGTAAACGCGTTTCTTCTCTTTTCTCTATCTATATATACATATACTGTTCTCAGTGACAGGCCTCGGGAAAAGGTATATATGTATGTATGTATTCGGGCTTGCGAGCCGCGTAGCCTCTAGCCTTGTGGTTTTATGCAGACACTGACCTTCGTGGCCCCGCGCGCGCGATTCTCTTCTACATATATGTATAATACATACACATACACAGATATTTGTACATATACATATCTATGTACATATTCCAGTTGTGCAGCCGTAGCGCGTACAGTCGTCCCGACGCTAACGGGGAAAGTTTAAATTTTCAGTGCAAGGCCACTCTGGAGAACGACGACGCGACGTCTCTATATATTTCGACGATCGTTCATCCCATACTGACTCTTATATAACCATTCATATCGTGCTCTGTGTTAGATTTCTATTGCACCCTCATTGACACCTTCAACGATATACATATGCAAGTCTCACAAGCTCAAAGATTATGTGTATTACCCGAGCTTTAAAAGCATTTCTATATGTGTTCCCTTCATTTTCAAATATAAAAATATCTGTTTATTTCAATCCAGCTTTTTTCATTTCTAGTAATTCAAAATTTCGTGAATGTTATCGTATGCTAAATTTTAAAATTTATTAATGACTTTTTCAATTAATTTTATAACTTTTACTTATAAATATATTCTATTTATCAAAATTTAGAAAATTTTTTATACTCAAATATATTTAAGTTTCTTTTTTTTAAATTTGGTATATAATTTATCAATTTATATATATCTTAAAAATAGCTCCTGGTAAAAAATTGACCATGTTTTGGCCAGAATTTCTGGTCAATGAGATTTATATAAAAATTTTGTTCAAAGAATTTCTAGAATTTTCAGGTCACAAGTATTATTTATAATTTTTGTTGACCAAAAATTATGCCCAAAATATGGTAAATTTTCTACCAGAGGCATCATGAGGTGTAATAATTTATAAAAATAATACTACAACTTTCAAAGATAATCAAAATAATAATGAAGATTAAAATATGTAATAATTTTTTCCATAAATTATGAATTTTGATATTACATCCAACTCTTGAAATATAATTTTATTTCAATAAATGTTGAACAGTAAGACTTTTGCCATTATTGTAAAAAAGCTTGAAATGAGGATAAAATTTGCCCATTCAGCATAACCATATAAAACAAGTTTTTATAAAAATAACTTATAACATTTTAAATTTATGTTTTGAACTATATAAAAATATTAATTTATCAAAAATTCGAAACATTTTACGATCTGAAATTCGTTGGAATAAAATATGTACCTTGTCATTCATTCCATTTCTAGGTGTCAGAAATAATATTCCCAAGTTTTTATCAAACTCCATGGGCTCGGAGATATAACATTCTTTGTTAGTTCAGTTAAAGTGTTATCAAGGCATTTAGAAACATGAATATATTCTTTGCATTTGGAATTATATTTACATTGTATAGTCCAGTATTTTTTTTTTTTTTTTTTAGAAAAAAGCATAAGTTGGATATATATTTGCAACACGAGTTTTCCCCGTGTTAAAATATACTTTTGCATTTATTTCATATTAGTTATATCTTTTACAACAAAGAAAAAGGTTAATAATACAATGTGTATGATCCTGTTTGTAATTCAAAATTCATAATTTCTATACGCAGATATTTCACAATGCAAATATTTTGCAAGAAGAAGTAAATAATGTCATATAAAACATTTTTGACATTTATTTTTACAATGTTTGCCTTATTTCGAACATTGTTTATACATTTGTAAGACAACAGTAGCTTCTACATGACAAACTAAAAATTACCTTTATAATAATACAGTGTTAATATGTTTCCTGGTTCAGTTACTTTATTCAAATACGGAGAAAATTTGCATAAACTTTGGATAAGTTTCGTCAGCTGTATATTAGTCAAATATATCGACAAACAATTATTTCAGTTTTCATTCGAAATTTTAATCTTCCTATTTTTGTTAGAATTAAATCGATTAATTGATGTTAGAAAGAAACAAAATCAATACATGTTTATGAAGTTTTAAAATTTCAAAGTCATTCTTACGAAATCAAAAAAAGAGCAATACGCAACACTTGGATCATTCGATGGTAGTATGTTGACGCACTCGAAGCTTCGATCAATGCGCGAACGGAAATGATCGCTCCGCTTACATCCGGTGTCGTTTCTATAGTTCAAAATCGTCGCGTATATATGTGCGCACGATGGGAAAAGCGCGCGCGTGTTTCTTCCGTCCATAAGGCCGTTGTTTTTTCTTCATTTTTTTCCGTCATTATTCTTTTTTTTTCATTTTTTTCTTCTCTCTTTCTCTCTCTCTCTCCCTCTCTTTCTTTCATTGACTTTTCTTTTTTTGGTGCACAGCAGGCCTGGCCGCGAACAGTAGCAAACATTAGCACACAATCGAACCGGACGAAGTTGCACATACACATATAAGATCAATGCGTTGTCGTCGTTGTCGTTTGTCATCGTGTGTTGAACATATATATATTTATATATATATATATATATATATATATATATATATATATATATATATATATATATATATATATATGTATATACGAACAAACTGAGTGAGGTCGGAGGTCAGACCGCCAACTAGGTCTTTTCACCATTGTGTTCGTATTATATCAGTGTGCGTTGGTATACGTTCTCAATGTTCTTTATACTTCTTTTCTTTATATATGTTTTTTTTCTTTTTTCCTTTCTTTAAGTTTTGCCCTGGCTATATCGTTTCTTTTGGTATATATTGTTGCCGCCATAGCGGCGGACGAGTTCTTTTGCTTTTTCGTTTGGTTTTATATATGTGTGTATATATGCTATTGTTTGCTACCGTGAGGCGGCTTCCACGCTTACGTATACATCGCATCAGTTTTCGTTTACCGTGTACAATAAGACACTCGTAGGTCACTTCTGTATTTATTAAAACTCACTCTACCCTCTTCCTCCTCATCCTCTTCTTCATCCTCCTCACCGATGCATGCCCAATCCAATCTTTATATATTCTTTAACCAAAAGAAAAATAAGATTTAGCGATCGATTGACTTTTTTTCTTGGCCTTTCTTGCTTTACTTTTCGATGCGTCTATTTTATTTTACTTTTTTTTTCTTAGGGATATTTTTTTAATGCTATAGAAAAATATTTAGCTTTTTTTTTAATCAATATTTACGGAGCTTAAAAACGCAAAAAACCTTCTACGGAAATGATCCGCACAATACATTATATTTTTGGATTTAATTCGCATTGTTAAAAGACTGCATTTATGTATGAATCTCTTTCTGTCAGAGAAAAAAAACGTTTAAAGTCGACGGATTTTTTATTCTTTTTTAATCTATGATTTTCAAGCTTTTAAAATCTAAACTTATTCATGTGAAGAAAAATTACTGATATCAAAAGTTTAAATTTTTAATACTAAATATTTTGATAAATTTATATGATAAATATTACTTTTTTATATTTCATGGTTTGATAAATCGCATAATAAATTATACATAAATTTTAAATTAAAATTTAAGTCATATATCTTTTGAAGTAAACAATAATCCATACAAAAATGTAATGACAAAAATAATGAAAAAATGTACATAGAAAAATGAATACAGTGGCTCACTCGGTAGAGTAATGGATTCATAATCTCGGGCTCTTGGCCAATTGATACAAGCACATTAAAAATCTCCGTTGCTAATTATATTTATTAAAAAAAATTGTATTTCATAATAATCATACATTATCTGACATCTTTCCTTTTATTTCCAGTAATGAAATATGTGTTCATAGTATTGACATAATTTTTACTTAGGTAAATTTATTTAAAATTTATACTTATACAATTGAATTTTCTTATATGGGGATATCCACACAACTTTGAATCCTAGTAACAGGTGATATTACAGCTGTTCCTGGGTTTACCGCATGATGCACATTATTTAAACTAGGTTAAAATCTTTTGTGCTATCCTGTAACTCTATTTCTGATGTATTTTGTAAATGTGCCACGAACGGCACAGTAGATATTTCTATAAAACATTAATTTTTACACATAAAAAATTACCGTAATTTATCTTATGTGTAAATTTACTTTTTATAGAATTATACAAAATACATCAGAAATAGAGTTACAGGATAGCACAAAAGATTTTAACCTAGTTTAAATAATGTGCATCATGCGGTAAACCCAGAAACAGCTGTAATATCACCTGTTACTAGGATTCAAAGTTGTGTGGATATCCCCACACTGTTAAAAAATGCATGAAATTTGCTTCCAGTACATGCATTAATTTTCTAAAAATACGTTAAAATTACGGTAAAATGTATTAATTTTCATGCAAATCATGATTAAATTTTATTTATTAAGATGAAATTTAATACTGATTTGCATGAAAATTAATACATGTTATCGTAATTTTAATGTATTTTCCGAAAATTTAATGCATGTACTGGAAGCAAATTTCATGTATTTTTTAACAGTGCATGTACTACAATCAATTTTAACTTTTTTTTTCTTTAATCGTCAGGGAAATAAAAAAAAAATTTATAACAAGTCGGCGCAATGTTTTTGTCTTCGTGTAAAACTTGGTTCTTTTTATATTAAAAAGCATGTTTTTTTTTGAGCCACCAAAATAAGTTTTCTGTTTAAGAAGGCAATTTAGTAAAAGTATCAAAAAACTATTACAAAGTTGCGCATCGGCCAAGTTTGTAGCAAGTTTAGGAAAAGAAATGTATATAAAGAAAGAGAAAAGAAAAAAAAACTGTATATAGCTTGGCAAAAGAGGACTTGTCTCTTTGTTCTTTATGTCATCGTGTTGCGCTCTCGAGAAATATACGTTTCCAACTATAGCAGATGTATGAGCAGTCTTAAGGAGGAGAGCTCCCGCAAGACGAGGAGAAGAGAAATAAAAAAAAAATTAAAAAACAAAAAGAGTTGAAAGGATAGAAGATGCATGAAAAAACATAAGAAACGAAATACCTTTAGATGCCATTTTGCTCTTTGTCTTTCGATGTTGGGAAGTCAGTCGTCATTGATCGACAGTATATCGACAGGGAAAGAAAAAGAGAGAGAGAGAGAAAGATAGAAAAAGAGTGAGAGAGAGAAAGATAGAAAAAGAGTGAGAGAAAGAGAGCATAGTTTTTCGATTTCTCTTATACAAAAGCTTGAATTCTATTGGCATCGATTCCAACGATTTAGGGATCGACGATGCAAGAAAAAGATTCGGCCTCTTTCTTATACTTAGATTTCTCAACTCTCATTCTCATCTCTTATCTTTATTAAGAATCATTCAAATATATTATTCTGCTACTAAAATATTGATTTACTATTTGTACTGAAGATTTATGTTATTTTTTAAATTTTCTTTAATAATACGTAATTTTCAGAATTTCATCATACTAAAACATCTTTGTTATATACACATATAATGAGTTTAATTTATGTGTGCTTTTCTTACCTAAATATGATTTTCATGATAAGCAATATATTAATTAAAAAATTTTACACATATTCATGAAAAAAATAATCTTTTTTAATTTTGGAAAAAGTTTATATACATAGTGCATTAGAATTAAAATGTTTAATTTACTAAAATTTTAAAAAAATAAAATAATCCAACTTATTTTTGAAATTTACACTATTCTTGGATGTACAATTAAATTAATAGAAATTTCATTTTTTTTCGTTTATATTGTAGACATATTGTATTTTAAAAGTAAGCGTCAAAAATATATGAACCCTTGTCGCAGGTACACGAACGCACTATGGTAGTTTAAGGCAGTTTAATCAGCAATGGTGTAGCACTTTAAAAGCGCGCCAAAGATAACGAGCCCTAAAATTCATGCCCCTAACAATGTGGCCTAAGGCGTTAAATCTTCCAAAAGAGATTGAAGACTCGTTTAAAACGAGACTTATACTGCATAACGATGAAAATGAGAAAAAGAGAAATATTTCGTTTGGGTGAACTGCGCTGAAGTTGCATATATATATTTAAAAAAATAAAAATAAAAAACAGAAAGAAAGAAAACGTTGTGACGGGGGCGCGTAACACAGCAAAAAACTAACATTGAGGACACGCACAAAACAATGGTGTGTATGGTGCTTTGCGCCGACCACCCTCGAATCCTCTGGTGCATTTTTTGCTGAGCATTAATTGGCCTGCGGGCATAAAATGGCCAACGACAAAACTAAAAGAGTGAAAGAGACGGGAAGAAATAAATGTACGAAATATATATACACACACATAGACGATTATAAAAAGAGAGAAAGAGAAGTAAAAGAAGCCCACACAGAGGCTCGTTTACTCTTTGCTGGCATAGCAGCGGTAGCAGCACATTCACCGTTGTCCATTCGCGAATCCAAACGAAATAAAGTTTCAATGGCTCGCGCAAACTACAAGCGCTTCAATGACAAAAACTCGTCTACGTTGATGGGCTAAAAGAGGAGAAGGCATCAATCCTGTCTCCTCTCTTGCAACCTGACTTTCAAACAGAGCTTCTCGATCCTTGTCGCTTTTCAATGATCTTCTGCCGATCCTTTCGATCTTATTTTCTACCTTATTTTTTTATATTTCTTCTTTTTTTTGCCTTTTTACTTTTTTTATCTTTTCAAAGTCTTTGTCCAAAGAGAAAGACTCTTTCTCTATATTATGTGTTGTGAGCCTGATACACGAGCGCAACGTCGAGCTGGAATGCGAAGCGGGTCTGAAGCATTTTCGAAATTTCGGTGCCTACCAAGCGAAAAAGAGAGAAAGAGCTTGTTTTAACAACGCAGGAAGTAAATACTGAAGAAAAAATAACTTCCAAAAAAATGTTTGCCGAACCTCGTAAATAACTATGCTGTAGAACTTTTTCATCTTTAGAAAGTTTTTGCACTATTTAAATAATGCAAATGCAATTGGCACTTTTTTTTTAATGTAATTAATTACTTTGTTGTGATAGCAATACTTACAAGGAGAGTGTCAGGGTATTGGACCGATAAGCGTTTGAAAAACTAGTAACTTTTATAGTGATTTCTCTGATTATGAGTCTCATACCGTAGCTTTTTTCATATTTTTACATAAAAAATCATCTCCCGAAATTTTAGCCAAATCGGCATTCCAATACCCTGACACTCTCCTTGTTAGTTTCTTTATACTCAACTCGAAAAATGAGAGTTATTTATCCTATTTGCAATGATAATTATATTTATTACTAGAAAGATAGTCTAGGAAGATGTGTTACATTCAGAAAATTAAAATCGCTTTGTTTTGAGAAAAAATTTCTGACTCAAAAAACATAATATTCTTCTGCAATGAAACGAGTTAAAAAAAATTCGTGGGATTGAAATTTTAAATTTAAAAAATTTTTTAAAGAAATAATCGATTTTAGCAAACAATAAGTTTTAATTGTTTTCATCAGAATATTTTAAATAATTTAAGAAAAAGATTTTTTTTTAAGTGACTTCAAACTTATTGAATTACCTAATGAAGCCAATTGAACATATATATATATATATATATATATATATATATATATATATATATATATAAGTCACAGTAATAAATAATTTTCTAAATTTAAGATTTTGACGAGAGGAATTATAATACGAAAAAAGAATATCATTTTATGTGTAAACATTTTAATATTCTCTCAAAATATGAAAACGATATTTTCAAATCAAAGTCTAATGCGTATTATTTGAAGTTAAAGTCTTCGATCGTAATTGCATTAATTATAGATAGTTTAATTAATTCTTTAAAGTCCAACATATTTGTGTAAATGAGAAAAGTTGAAAAAGTCGTGGTTAACTTGATAAATGAACATTGCAGTAGAAAAAAAAGGAGCGAAGAAAATGGAAAAAACAACTTTACAGGTTTAATTAACAACAGCTAACCTAACAAACACAAGTTTACCAGTTAGTCCTAACAAAAAATTAACAAAGTAAAAGAAACTAGTTTACAATTTTAAAAGTTATACATCTATAATATTTTTTTTAATGATACTATTTTTTATAAAATGTTAAATTAATGAAAAAAGAATTTTGTTTGGTTAAAAAAATAGAGAATATCTTGTAAAATAAAGGAAAGCACTATACTAGGATTTGGATTATTAACTTGGGACTATTTGACGTTAGGGAAATTTTGGTATGAAAGAGAGAAAGAGAGCAGTAAAACGAGGGGGTTGAGATAGGAAGCGCGTGCGTGGATAACGGCCGCTGTCTAAACACACTTTAAAGATTTGAAAACGTAATGGCGGCGGGCTTTAACGAGATTTGCATGTCACGGGTGCGCATCATATATCTGGATTTAGCGCACTCTCCGTTCTCTATCTGAACTTTAGAGAAAGAGAAAGAGAATAGAGAGAGCTTTTCTCTTTCTCTCTCTGTTTGAGGCCCTGCTCTTTTCTCCCTTGCGTCTATTACATCGTTTGGGGTTGAAATAGCAGTAGCGGGTGAAGGGGTACTTTCCGGATCAACGAAAGATCCTCGCCACGTCGTCATCGCAAAAAGCAAGAAAGAGAATATAATGTAGAGATGCTTTATAAGAGAACGAGAAAGAGAAAGATAGAGCTTGGGAGCTATACACACAGGGACATTAACACCGTCGGATTACCCAATGAACTTGAAACGTGATTTACGCGAGCTCGAGTAAAAGGAGGCGAGGACAGGACGATGTATGTAAGAGAATCAAAAAAATAAAAAACAAATACACAAGAAAAGAAAAAGAGAAGGAGAAATCGAGGGGCGGTACGTAGAAACAGCCGAAGACAAATCGTTTGGACGACCGTCGATATGCTAATGTGCACACACGAATGCTGGATGACCCTGAAGATTAGAGGATAACCCGCGAACGCGAAACCAAGCCTTTTTTACAAACTTTTCAGTCGAGATAAAAAGGTGTATGTATAAAAAGCTTTGACGTATATCGTTGTTATAACGGTTTTCCGACATTTTTTCACTCCACGTTTACGAGTAGCTATAAGCTCGGCTTTTTTCTCTTCTTTTTTTTTCTCAATTCTTGAATGATTAATGGAATTTAACTTTCAGTCTCGACTCATTATTTTTCAGAGCTATGATTTTCTTTTAATTACAAATATATTACTTTATTATTCATTATAACGTATATTATATTATGTCAATATTTTAATTTTCAATCCGTCTTAGAAATGGACAAAGTAAGGCTACTTAGACTAAACAATTTTGGCGACTACGATAATTAACTTAATAAATTATTTTATGTCCAATTATACATTTTTTAATTTACGCATACTTTCATCAACTGAACATACATGAGTTTAACTATGTTTTACGAAGTTAATCAAAATAATTAAAAAGTATAAAAATTTGTATTTCTATCTTTTTTACAAACATTATTGTTGCTACGAGTCTATTAATATAAAACACTAATTGAGCAAATAGTTGGCATTACTCGAGGTGTCATGTTCAGGCGATTATAACTGCGTACCCAAAACATTACGTTCGATTAATCTAATTTCTTCTACTTGGGACATAGATAACGTTTCATACATTAATTATTTATAAAGAAAATTCTTTTATTTTTATGTATAATAACAATATAAATAAATTTTTTATTGAAAATTATATTAAAAGTCGAAAGAATATAACGAGAAAGTGTAAAACAGATAAAACTGGAATGAGCTCAGTAGTAACTAGTGGTCAACTGATGATCGTTGTCTGCTTTGTTATGGTGTATCTCATTCTAGAATTGTGAAAGCGCGAATCTATGCCGGAAACGGTCCATCACGTGACCGCGTGACCACGCGACCACGTGATGCTCTCTGGCTTTTGTTACATACGATCATTAGTCTGTCAATATGCCCAAGATATGGGTTCTCTGTCTCTCTTAGTTCCTCTCTGCATTAGATTTTCTCCTTCTCTTTCTTATGGCACACGAATATCTACCTGCACAATGCCCCTATTGTCTTGAGCCACGTATTATACACCCCCATTATGCGCCCGGCAGACGACGCATGTATTGCAAGCGTGATAGTGCTTTCACAGTAGCGTGGATACAAGGATGAATTAAAAATTTTTTTTGAATAAACTAGTATCTTAAGGTTTAATGTAATAATGCATTGCAAGTGTGAATGTTGTGCATGCGTGCGAGGAAAGACCGAGCGTTCGAATGATGCGTTTATGAATTCACTGTCATCATGTATTATAATAGAAGAGCAAGATAGGGGCGACGGTAGCGCAGGGGCTAAGGCTCTTGCCTCGCGCCCTAGTGGACCGGAGTTCGATTCCCCGAGAAAATTTCGGAAAATAATTTTAGATTTTTTCTATGGAGAGTAGAATCCGGAGATCACGAAAAATCAACTGAAAAGTTTATTTGAACAAAATCGAACTATTATAAAAAGTTCCACTGGGCAAAAATTAAATTAAAAAAGAAGAAAAAGAAGAGCAAGATGTCATCTGCACTTGAAAAAAAAAAAACAACCTAAGGATCTTAGTGCTTCAGGTGAACTCTAAGGAAGACTGCAGATACTAAGCGATAACTAAGTATCCTAGAGTAATCTTAGGTTTCATTGTGGATCCTAGGAAATCACTAAGCATCCTAGGGTAACCCTAAGGTAGATTCCAAATCCTAAGTGATTACTAAGTATCCTAGGGTAACCCTAGGGTAAACTACGGATCCTAAGCGATCACTAAGCATCCTAAGGTAACCCTAGGGTAGACTGTGGATCTCAAGCAATCACTTAACATCCCAGGGTGACCCTGAGGTAGATCCTAGGATATCTAGCTACCCTATGGTAGATCATAGGGTACCTGGCTACCCTAGGGTAGACCTTGGGATATCTGGATACCCTAGGGTAAATCCCAGGGTACCCTAGGGTAGCTGAATACCCGAGGGTAAACCCCAGGCTACCCTAGGGTATCTGGATACCCAAGGGTAATACCAGGGTACCTGGTTATCCTACGGTCTATCCATGAGTATCCAGCTACCCTAGGATACCCTGGGGTTACCCTTGGGTATTTACCTACCCTAGGCTACCCTGGGGTTGCCCTTGGGTATCCAGCTACCCTAGGGTACCCTGGGGTTACCCTTGGGTATCCGGATACCCTGGGGTCTACCCATGGATATCCAGGTATCCTAGGGTACCCTGGGGTTTACCTTAGGGTATCCAGATATTCCAAGGTCTACCCTAGGGTAGCCAGGTACCCTATGATCTACCCTAGGGTAGCTAGATATCCTAGGATCTACCTCAGGGTCACCATGGGATGCTAAGTGATTGCTTGAGATCCACAGTCTACCCTAGGGTTACCGTAGGATGCTTAGTGGTCGCTTAGGATCCGTAGTTTACCCTAGGGTTACCCTAGGATACTTAGTAATCACTTAGGATTCGCAGTCTACCTTAGGGTTACCCTAGGATGCTTAGTGATTTCCTAGGATCCACAATGTACCCTAAGGTTACTCTAGGATACTTAGTTATCGCTTAGTATCTGCAGTCTTCCTTAGAGTTCACCTAAAGCACTAAAATCCTTGGGTTTTTTTTTTTTTTTTTTAAATGCAGATGACATTTTGCTCTTCTTTTTCTTCTTTTTTAATTTAATTTTTGCCCAGTGGAACTTTTTATAATAGTTCGATTTTGTTCAAATAAACTTTTCAGTTGATTTTTCGTGATCTCCGGATTCTACTCTCCATAGAAAAAATCTAAAATTATTTTCCGAAATTTTCTCGGGGAATCGAACTCCGGTCCACTAGGGCGCGAGGCAAGAGCCTTAGCCCCTGCGCTACCGTCGCCCCTATCTTGCTCTTCTATTATAATACATGATGACAGTGAATTCATAAACGCATCATTCGAACGCTCGGTCTTTCCTCGCACGCATGCACAACATTCACACTTGCAATGCATTATTACATTAAACCTTAAGATACTAGTTTATTCAAAAAAAATTTTTAATTCATCCTTGTATCCACGCTACTGTGAAAGCACTATGAATCTCTTCTCTCTCTTGCTCTGTTTGCAAGCACCTATGTTTTTCTCTCTTTGAGCGGATGGCTTTGGAACTTATTTTGTAGGATGAACTTATGTTCTTTTCTTTGTTTTTAAAAGCTTCTTTTTTACGTTTTTTTTCTTTTTTTTCGTTATGCGAGGAATGTCAGTTTTGAAGATTGTCGCTATATTCAAGAAGAAAGTTCTTTCTTCAGAAGAGAGAGAGAGAGAAAGACAAAATTTACATGAAGTGAATTGGGTGGAGTATATGCGTTTGCCTTTTGCTAACATTCACAATATGTAATTATGGCTTGGTTTTTGTGCATAGGCGGATGCACTACGCAAACGCAAAAAGAAAAGGTTCGTAGCCGAACGAACTGCATTGAAAATATTTTATGTAAATATTGTTAGCGAACAGAGAGAAAAAAGAAGATACTAAGTGTACGTCTTATTTTTGTAAGAGTATTTTATAGAATTTTATTTTAAAGCAAATTTTTCGACTTGATAAAAGATATATTAAAAATTTTAGTTACGCAATAATTTTTTTTTATATATGATTTGTTGAGACCTATCTATCTCGTTTTTCACTGAACAAAGTGATATCTCGTTGTAGATGAAGCTTTAGTTTTATGCTGTTTTTTGAGGCTAAAAAAATCGTTTCTGAATCAACAAAGTTTATATCTCATTCACAATCGAAAAAGATGATATCTCTAATTATTTTTTTTTTTATTTTAAATTCTTGTCCCTAGCTAGATTTGAATCATTCAATTTCCTAAACTTTTACATTGTAATAGTTAAATTTTCTTATCAATAGTTATGAACTTAGAAACATATAATTAACGCTAATCTTACTAATAGTGCTGAAAGTTGAAAACACAATTCTCAACCGTAAATAACATATAACATTTTTTTCAACTATAATTGAAAAAATACAAATAAAATATTTATTTTTTAAAAGGAGATATTAGTTTTCTTGAAATATAACTGAAATATTATTATATTCGTCTCAACAAACATTATACTGTTAGATATTAACTTTAAAAATAATAAAAAATAAAAATTTTTTTGAAGACTAACCGATTAATTAATCAAATTATTAAAAATTATTACATAAATAACAGTTTGATTAATATAAAAAATAAAATTAAAATTTGTCGGTGATTTTATTATTTTAAAATAATAAATTAGTCATCGCAGACTTTCTATTCGATGTTTACATATAAATTTCAATATTTCTCGTTTTTCATAAATCAGGAAATTAAAATGGGAAGCCTGATATTTTTAGTAATAATCTATACATGTTGAACAAAAAGAAGGTCAGAGTATAAGTGATATTTTTGTTAATAATCATGGATGCACGGCGAACAAATATAATGTCGGAGAAAGTAAAATGAAACATATCCTCAGGCGAATAGGACAGGCAGAGAACGTTAACGCGTTGTTAAAAGCTATATCTCGGAATCATTGATAGTATTACTAGAGAGTTGAAGAGAAGGGAGGAGGGTAGCTTTCAGTGTCGAATTTACCGCAGCGCACCCCACGGCTGTCGTCGTTTCGTGGCGGCTTTGCTGCTCTAGCTATTGGACGAAGTCTTCCACAAAAGGGGGAACTAATGGCATTTGAATTCGCCTTAAGGGAAGGGTTGCTTTTGCTTCGTCGCCAGGATGTGAACGCATCCTTTTAAATGCATAAATAATGAGCATTATTCTTTCTTTTCTTTTATTTCTTCAAATTGTTAAGTAATTTTTCTTATTTTACTAAATTACCGTTTCATTTAATAGAATTATCAATTATTTCCATTTGCATTACGTACATTCACTCTAATTTCTTGTATTCGTATAAGAAAAAAAGTTTAAATGTTATGGATATTAGAAAAATTAAAAAAGAAAATAAAAATTTAATAACTATCTCTTATTTTATATTTTTGAGCCTCTAATCTGAAAAAAAACTAATTAATTTTGCATTAATTTTAATTTATAAGTAATATACTTATCGGATTAATACTGATATAAATTATAAAAATGGATTTAGATGAAGTAAAGTAAACTTTTATAAATTTTTATCTATAAAATACGATGAAGGCGGTTGGCGAGCAACGCGAGCAAGAGGGTATCTCCCCTAATTAAGCTTTAATATCATATATTTATATTAATAAATGATGCCACCGAAAAATATATTTTATTTATTGATAAAAAGAAGATTTTTTGGCAGAATGTTAATTTATGAATGTAATTAATGGATTACAAATATTTTACATAATATTGGCAAACTAAAAACAGTTAAAAATATGCTTTTAAAAATAGAACGTCGAAGTTCCGAAAGAGAAACAGATGGTTATAATTCCCTATCTCATGTTACATGATTCAAGAGCATTAAAAACTCCTTTTTCAAGTTCACAAAACTTTTCTTATTATCTTTTTTTGTCAAATTCCATACTTTTTTAAAATCAAGGCATTGTATTTCCTTAAAAAACTTTAAATCGAACATTTATTATAACAAAAATCTGAAAATCAAAATATCACAATAATAACACTAATCATTATGTTGATTAGCTTTTAACTTTTTTATTTTTTCAAAAAATATTAATATTTCATTAGTAGAAAAGCTTTTATATGTAAAAATAAATATAATAAAATTGTTAAGCATCTTTAATGATTAAATAAGATATTTGTTGAAATTTGATTATATTTATCTGAGTTTTCAGGATTCACAAATACACTGTTCGTATTATTGTCTGTTTAGCGGTGATGTGTAAGTGTTGCGTGTATAGTTGGCGCCGCAAAGCTACTTAATTAATACGAAGAGCTTGGAAATGCTCGCACATTCCCCTTTTGCTTAGAGTTTCTAGCATCCCTTTGCTCAAAACCTTTCCATCTCTCTTTCTTTGTCCTCATCTGACTGCATTGCTCTTTCTCTTATTCTCATTCGTTATTCAAAGGGTCACGAAATTCGCACTTAGGTATCGAGGGAATTAGCCATTCTGAACGTCGATGATTGCTACGATAGCGTTAATTACGTTACCATTTTTTTTCTTTTTCTTTTCAACGACAGATTGAACTGTCAAGAAACAAAAGAGCTTTCATAATGCTTTTCATTATCGAAATCCAAAGAGGCCTATAAGCAATTTTAAACCTTTTCATCGGCATGAAATTCGATCTTTCCTATCTTTAATATTTTTTATCACTCATAATTTCTTTTGTTTTTCAAGACTTACCAAGATTTTAAGGAAAATATTTACCTTGCTCAGTAAAATAACATTTTATTGAAATTTTTCCTTTATTTATTTTGTTTTTCTTTGATAAATCAAAGATTTGATCCATTAAAAAAGTATGCTTCCACCTATGTTCGTGACATTATCTGTCAAAAGATTATATTCAATCATTTACCGTGAACGTCGAAATTTAATTTTTAATTAAAACTTTTGAGTTAAATCTTATTCAAGCTTGATTCAAACAAATAAAATTTGTAAAATGTAAATGTCAAGATGACATTTATATGGTTATTGTCCATCATTTTCTAGTTTGTTTTCCAACCGTTTATACGCATATAAATGCAGACACATGTACACATATATGTGCACATACACATTCATATATATATAACACTAACTTCCTGTATGTGACTATGCAAATAAATACGCGCGCACACATATTTAACGAAGAGGTAGTGGAGCGATTTGCACAAGGAGTAAAGCAGGAGAGAGCTAGCAAGAGAGAGAGAGAGGGAGAAGGGAAATGGAAGCCGCTAATGAGTCCGTGTGTAATTAGGGAGCTCTCGCAGCCTAATGAAGCGCTTACCTACCTTAACTATACACATAGAGAGAGAGAGAGAGAGAGAGAGAGAGAGAGAGAGAGAGAGAGAGAGAGAGAGGTTGGCGCTGTTGTTGTCGCTGTTGAAATGGAAGCGACACGTGCAAAATCAGCTGCAGAATATAACCTCGATGTGTGTATAAATTAAATTTATAGTCATGAAAAACAGAAAAAACTTATATGTTTACTTATTTTTTCTTTCTATTTGTTTCTTGTGCCTTTTAGTTTCCTTCTCTTTTTAGCACCTTTGGAGCAAACGTTAATCAGCCTTTACTCTTGTGGACGCACGAGCAAAGCCAAGAGAAAAAAAGGGGGGATTGAATCTCGAGATGTGTGAGGCCCCAAAGAAGGAATGAACGATGAGAAAACGCGACACAGTGGAGAGAAGATACACCTCCGCACGACACGCTCTCGCATCTTCTCCGGAAAGACCCATTACGGAATTAACCTTCCAGGGATGTATGTAGTAAGCACTTTACCTTTTTCTTTTTTACTTTTTTTATTCTTTATTTTTTACTTTTATTCCAGTCCGGATTTACTTGTCTTTTTTACTTTCTTTATTTCTTAAGAGAAGCTCTGTTGCATGGGCAAAGGATTTTACCCTCTATTAGTGCCAACCTTCCACTCCATCACGATCATGCGATCGCAATTTTTTCGCGCGACCACTTCTTACTGTGTGCTGGCGCTTGAGAAAACTAGCCAAGAAATTTTTTTTTCATTCCTCATGTTGTCATCAGATACTTTGACCACGACTTGATGATGTTATTTATTTTATAAACTATTTCGAATGAAGTTTCACCTTATGTAATTATCTTATGAATGAAAAAAAAAATAATGTCCATAACACTAATGAACAATCCTATATGGGCTTTCGAAAGAATCATCTTTGAGAAAGTAATCATTAGCGTGATAAAGCCTGAAAAAATCCGAGCAAATACTGTGGCGAATACGATATTGTGTAGGATCCTTTATCAGAAACGTGTCAATGGATTAGCATCGAGAGATCGGTCAGATTCTCCGGAAAGTCTTAATTATTTGAGAGGATCCTGGGCTGGATTGGTTTCTTTGTAAAACCTTTATATCGTGCTGTTACTATACGGTGGGTAGTGAGAGAAAGCCAAGAGATTCCTGTAGTAGGGGTCCCTTATCTCTCAATTCACTCACCAGGAGCGCGCTCTCTCAAACTGGGCCTTAAACACGAAGAATGAGCAAACGAGAGAAAGAGAGAAAAAGTGCACATTGCCGACTAACCAGACATGGCTACTGGAATCACGACTTAGCTTCTTCTTCGGTTTCTCTTACTTCTTCTTTTACCTTTATTTTTTTCCTTTCTTTTCTTTTCTTCTTTTAAATGCAACCACGAGCTTTTTAAAGATTGGTTCACTATCTGCACGATTTGCATATTAAACTAACTCACAAGGCGCGGCATATTTTAGCACGTTGTAGCTTGGCTTCGTCGGTCTGAAATCGCTAAAAACCTATAGATAAGCGCAGAAAGATCGAACAGTATTAACTAATTTTATTTGCGTGTCTTCCGATTATCTTACTTTCTCGCCCTCTTTCTCTTTCTTCCGAGCTCAATGAACTCTTTTCTTCTCTACTTAAAAGAGATGATTACAGCAGCAAAGTCGCTTCTTCTTTGTCTTGGTGAAAAGGTAGTAATTTTAATGGCTTGCTCAAACAAATCAACAAATCATCAACGATTATTTCAACCATTTAAAAACTCTTTAATCTTATATTTGTTTTTCATCGGGAGTCTTTGTTAGTTATGGTACTTTAAAATTCAGAGAAATTAATTTTTATTTATTTTCCAATAAAATTTGTGATTCCACATAATCATTGGGTTATGGAGAATATTATTAATTTTAAAAATTAAGATTTAAACCAACGATTTTTTTTTAGCACTTATTATTCATGGAAAGTAAATATTAAGTTTCCTTGCATTTCCATAAATACCATTTCAAAACTAGACACTTCATTATAATTAGGCAAGATTATGGAAATAAAATGTGGAAGAAAAAGAATAAAAAATATTGGATGCTTTGTAAAGTCTTGAATGATGTGACAAAACGATGGTATGATATGCAAAAGTGTCCTTCTCATAGTAAGACGCTCCTACTCAGCTCTCTGCCAGACACGCCATTATCCTAAGTTACGAACTAGAAACTTGGCTACAGAATCTCTCTAGGGTATAAGTTACTGCGCTAAAATTCACCCTCCTTGTCCAGCTCTATTCGTGTATATATTTGTATATCTATATACATTGAAGCGGTATGTTTGTACGAAGGGACGAGGACGGTAAAAGAGCCTGCTCCCGTTTTGTACTTACTACTCGAGTACTCGAATTGCGTCCAGACTCGCAGAGGAGACACGTTTTCGGTAAACGGACTTGGGTAGTTTATTGAATCTCCACTGTCGACTCGTGAATGCATAGCTACACTTATTTATAGCCTCATACGTGGCTCTAATGGCCCATGCAAACTGCATCAAATGTGTGTATTCGAATACTCTTCTCCAAAGTGGCTTATGCTTCTTGCTAAACGATTTTTACATTCAGATCAAATCGTCCATTTTTAACATTCACCTATTCTTTTTTTATTAACAAACACCACTGCTTGTTTTTAGTACTTCGTACTCTAGCAGTTAGATTTTTATGTCAATACTCAAAATTTACGATGTTGTTAGAAATAAAAAACTGACTAGGAGAGTGTCACACCTCCGGATCACGGATTTTGCTCAAACTTCGGGATAAGTTTTCAGATGATAAAATATGGAAAAAGCTAAAGTTATAGTCATAAATACTCAATATTTCCCTAGTTACAGGCAATTAAAGAAAATCACTAAAAAAGTTACTAGATTTTTAAACGCATATAGTTCTTTAGCGTCGATAGCTACAAGCTTGAAACTTTTTTTAAATTGAAGCTGAGCTCAAATCCTTTCGAATTAGTAGTTATAGCATGTAAAAATATTATTTTTTCCCAAAGTTAGAGCGTAATAAACATTGGACCTGATTTTTCTTTTAAAAACATTAATTAATAATAAAAGCTGAAATTAGGTCCAATCCTTATTACGCTCTAACTTTGGGAAAAAATAATATTTTTACATGCTATAACTACTAATTCGAAAGGATTTGAGCTCAGCTTCGATTTAAAAAAAGTTTCAAGCTTGTAGCTATCGACGCTAAAGAACTATATGCGTTTAAAAATCTAGTAACTTTTTTAGTGATTTTCTTTAATTGCCTGTAACTAGGGAAATATTGAGTATTTATGACTATAACTTTAGCTTTTTCCATATTTTATCATCTGAAAACTTATCCCGAAGTTTGAGCAAAATCCGTGATCCGGAGGTGTGACACTCTCCTAGTGAGTAATACTATAGGTATTGTGTTTTGAAAGTGTTTATTCTATTCTTACAATCATTATCGTTTAATGATTTTTGCAAAGATCAATTTAATTTACCTAATAAAAAAATCAATTTTTAATAAATTAAAATAAAAAAACAGTTTTTTCTACAATATTGTATCACAAAATTAAAAAAAAAACCTCAAAGAAATTCTTAGAACGCGAGAGTTGTTGAAACGATGGCTTATAGATTGAAAAATTGCACACGTAAGTAAGCGATTATATCTGAAATGTAGGAGAATGCTAGCAACAACTTCGAATGGACTTTTCACCTATAGAGATCGATACAAGAGGTTGAAGGGATGACATGAGTTTTCAAGGAAGGCATTACGTGTCCAAGTGTAGTTCTCACCACGGGCATCTTCTCGACAACATCTTAATTCTCGATAAAACGTATAAGAGAACAGCGGACTTAGTACTCCAGTATATAGAGCAACTCTTTAGATTTGGAATTGAAACTCTCTTCGACTTTAACTTCCTTTTCTTCGTATACACTTTAAAAGCTATATTATACTAGTGTAAAGTGCTGAATGGTCAGAAAACACGCAGCTTTGAGGCCTTGTACATAATACCTTTACATGTGCACACTGCACTGTACACTGTGTCAGGCCACTAAGATTAGCATCGCTATGTGCTCGTTTATGTTACATTTTCGAAAGAGCTGCTACTGTTTCTATCAACTTCCCTCTTTTTTTATCATAGTTATCACGCGATCATCATGGCTGGCTCTGTAAAAATTTATAAATTATCGTCTTCCAGTGAAATATCAAGGCTTTTGTGCAATAAACAATAATGACATTATTGCTGCTGCAGTGTTGTTTACTTTTATACATTTATAGATTATTGTGTAGAAAAATAAGATATTATTGTAAAGTACTAAATTTTTTATCACTTAGAAATATGTAATATTCAAAAATATATACAAACTTTAATGAAAATAATCTTTATATTATTCGCTAAATTTAGATGATAGAAAATAAAGTGTTATTATTTAAATAACTATATTATACTTGAATTTGGTAAGAAGAAAAAAATTTATAACTCTTAGTTTCATTAAATTATCTAGATTTGCCCTGGTAGAAGTTTACTCTAGATCTGTCTAGATCTGTCTAGTTTTGTATGTTAAATAATCGAGGCCTCGATAAAACTAGACAAATTTTCTACCAGGGTGGCAGATGATATTGTTGCAACAAAAGAATAATGACAACTAATTACCCTGGTAGAATTTTAAAACAGTTCGTGGCTATATATTAGCTAGCATTAAACAAAATAATTAATAGCAGTGTAATATACAAATATGTTTAAAAAATTGCTAATTAATTTACAAAAAATACTTTATTAAGTAATTGTAATAGTAATACCTCTGAATTTCATTAATATTCATAATTTTTTACATATAATTATTATCAAAAAATTTAATAACGTATCGATGAAAAAACCTTTTTTGCCTTTAAAGCCATTTAATATGATATGTCGACTAATAAACAAGTTAAAATAAAATATTGTATTTGTATTTAACATAATTTTCGCTGATTAATCTTTCATTATGTTCAGCGAAGCTTAGTAATTTGGATCCTAGGTACGATAAGTATATAAGCGATTATATAAAATAGAGCCCGCAGGTTAGCATAATACAAAAACATTTGCATATCCACGCGTCGCATCAAAATGCACAAGATGAGACACTCACACACATACACACGGCTGGGCGAATTCTCTTTCGTTTGGAATGTGTTGAGTGGCTCACGCTAGTCGTTTAGCAAACTAAATGACTACTTACACTTTGTACACGTCACGGATAACAATGCTCACGACTTTATTATTATCAAAATTCAAATCAGAGTAGAATAAACATTCGCGCCTTTTATTTTTTTTTCTAATCAATAGGTATATATGTATATACCTTTTTTTGCGATTAGTAAAAAAAGTCAATTGACAGATTTTGAAGATGTAAAGGTGACATATCTTCCAATTGTATTACATTGCTAGAAAAAAATTGATATTATCCCAATTAAAAGCTACTGGAAGTATGTACACTAATTCTTTCTTCTTTTTAGAATATTGTTTATTATTTATGCAAAATTATTCAAAGAGCAAAAGAGAAAGAGAGTAAAAGAAAGAGCGGGAGGAACATAAGTGACTGGGCAACAGCCATATAGCTTTTATATACCGGTGTGTCGTATAAAGCTCGAGCATCGCGGCATATTTATATCAATTATGCGTCGTTTCGCTGCTCCGACTCTTGGATTATTATGTAAATATGTGATAGCATCGGCTGGGCTATTGGCTACTGGCTCTTTGAACCAATTATGACGTCAGACGTGTGCGCTAAAGCTCCTACCAATTTACTCTATAAGGAAGATGCATCGTTTGTCATTTTATTCACAGTTGTCTTACCAGTAAAATATCTAAATACAAAGATTTAAGCTGATTACTAGCTAACTTCTCTGATAGATTAAACACATCTTTTTCCTTCTTTATCATTCCAATATGTACTTTAAAAGATACGGGCTTTATGTAGCAATTTCGATTTTTTAAATAAATAATATCTTTTTCTTTTTTTACATTAAATAAATAAATTTATTTATTCCAGTCAATGAACGATCCTATATTTAAATATATAACTTGTAAAATTCAATTTTCATTAAGATATGTTAAAGATACATTTCTTTGAGCGAGTCTAATTTGACATAACATCTGTATAATTTTAGATAAGTTCAGTTTATAATTAATTAAAGTGCATTCGATGCAAATTTTTGTGATTCTTCTTTATCTTACTTTTCATTTAAAAATTAAATATTTTACAACTTTCTTTTTTACATATAATTCTATGGAAAATTTCATATTAAAAAATTTTTTTCCAAAATAAGTTCATTAATTATTAAAATATGTTGAAAAATAAATAATAAATTTAAAAAAATAATATAATTTTTTGAACATAGAGGTGTAGGCGTAAAACATGTTATTTTTTAACTTTTGATTATAGAAAGAATTATATAAAGAAACTGTCGAAGTTCTGATTTATTTATTCATAATTCGTATAACCTAGAAACGTCAAGATCATGAGGCGTCAGCAATGTCATCCAAGTAGAATATCATATTTAGTCTTCCGTTAAATAATAAAAAGATAAGAGGGATGAGTTTATTCTGTGAAAATGATTATCTTTCTTTCTCCAGTATGGTTTTAATATATATGTATGTAACGTCTAAACATCAATCGAACTTGAAAACTGGGCTGTAATTTGAGTTTAGCCAGAGCTAAAGATAGAGATATAGTTAATGCTGGACAGTATAAGTTTAGTCTCTTGGTAGGAGAACGAATTCCTACGGGAAGACAGGTCAATAGATGAGCAAGTTGTGAGAGGGTGTCGTCGTTGGCGTGTGTTGCCATCGGAGGTCGAGGCTTGATGCATCCCGTTGAATATGTATGAGCTCAGAGAGAGAGAGAGAAAGCTGAGTGAACGCGGCACCCCCCAAAGAGCGAACAACCACTATCTGCGCCAGATAGTGGCTATGCTCTATGTCTCACAGGGCTTCTTCTCGCTACCGACACTCACATATACACATACAAAGTGTCTCTGTCTCTTTTGCTGAGCATCGAAGCTCTCCCAAAGGCAAGCGTGAACTGCAGAGTTAGGAGAAACTCGGAGAGAAAGCTTGCTACGGAGGATAAAGCTACGAAAGGCTATATCGCAAGAAGCAGCCCAATGGAAACTCAAGCCTCAGCCATCATACACACTCTCCTTTATCTTCGTACAAGACGCCGATGCCGCGAGCAGAGTATAACGTTTGCAAGCCTGTGCTGCTGGGGAGCTTGCAAGAGAAATAGACAGAAGAGTCTAGAGAAGCTATATAAGAGAAACAAAGATAGATCCAGAACAGTGTGTCGTTATCTTGTAAAAGAGACAAAGTTAGCTCGTAATTCCTTCGCGTGCAGGTGCCGATGCCTATTGGAGAGACAAAGAACGTAACACGTCCGTTTATTGCAAGTGCACTGCCGATAAACCGACTTCTCTCTTTCTATCAACTTGCTCATATTTTTATTTCTCTCTATTTTCTCCTTGAGACATATAGATGTATTTTTATGATATTATTATTACGTCAACTTAATATTTAAGACAATATTGTAACCTCAACACACACTATATAAATTATAAATTTATATGTTGAAATACAATAATTGTTGAATTTATTAATAAAAATAAAAATTATTAAGAACTCTTGTTTAAATGAAGTATAAATATTATTCTCTCAATGTAAAAGTCATATTGGAAAGTTATGTGTAAATAAGACTAACCTTTTAGTTAAATAAGAAGGGGAGAAATCTAGCGAAGTAAGCAGTGTTGATCCGCCAATGAAAAGCGTATAATTTATATAATCTACTAAATAGGGTACGTTTATACGTACCTAAAGCAACGAATCCCGCAAAGACAGTATGAGATATTGCCGTGACATCGCACCGTATTCCAATTTTAAGTTTGTCATCGCATTAAAATCAATGCTTATACTAACGTCTTCAATTTTTTCTCTTTTTAACAATGTAACTGTTATACTTTATAGTCAGTTTTATGTTCTTTAAAACAATTGAGTTTAAACTCTTGAGTATCTAATTATATAAACGTTAATTTTTTTTAAACAAATTAATTTCTAAGTTCGTAACTTTCAGTTACATGCATAGGTGATAAAAACACCGTTGAAACTTTTACGAGAATTTAACTATTGTTATAGTTAAGAAAAATCAATGATCGACAAAAAAGATCCATGTGAAGAAAAAAAAAGCTTACGAGAATAGGAGTTACTTTTATGGATGTGATTCAACTTTCTCGTTAACACCGTTACAAGTTTTTATCAAAATTCAAGTAAGTGAATGCCGATTTTAAGGCTTTTGTTAAAAGAAAAAGAGAAAGTCATATGGAAATGGGCTACCGTTACATAGTATAGTAATTTTCATTCACGTTATAATAATTTTAAAATGTTTTAAGCTATAATAACACTTGAAACTCAAGAATATTATTTCTAAAGATAAAGATAAAAATAAAAATCTTTGTAATGTTTGTTTTTTCTAAATAAAATGCAACAAACTTATTACAAGAATTTATGAAAAAATCAAAGTATCACATGACATACGAAATTGATAAAATAAAAGCGTCTTTTATATTGTTGAATGAAAAATGATCGAGCGAAGTTAACGAGGAGTTAGCAATCCCATCGACATTTTCTCGGCTTGAGCGCGAGTCCATTCTTCATTCGAGCAATCATCAATTGTTGAGCTTTGTAGAGAGCTCCGAGCGTCCTTTCCTTTCTTTCTCTTTTTCTTCTAAATAAGCGTTGATTTCCTCGTTGAAAGAAAGAACTGGTGGGATTGGTTAAAGGGGCGGCTGTAGCATTGGGTCGCGCAGCAACGAGCAAACTCATGAAAAAGCACATGGTTCGTTGAGCATAATTGTACATATACATATCTATATATCGTTCCCTAAAGCTGTACGTATATACACACAGAGAGGGTTAAAATCGTCAGGCGTGAGTGAGGAGGTAAAAAAGGGTGGATTTCATCTAGTTGGAAAAAGAGAAAGTTATAGTAGGTGGCCTTAAGATCGCGAAAAAGGGGTTATACGACTTTGGAACGGATAATAAAAGCAAGGATGCTGCTGGCCGTTCTGCTAATAAAATATATATATATATATATATATATATGTATATATAGTATATATTCTAAGCAAAAGCTTCAACGACTCGTTTAGCCCTCAAGCTTTAAGTATATATACGAGAACGCTTCATTACCAAAAGCAAGTTCATTGCCTAACCCTTTTTTGGTTAAAAGAAGGGGAGCGATCCCTTCTGACTTTAACTTTGTCTTTTTCTCTATTTCCAGTATATGTATATAGATATACATATAGAGGAGTCGAAAAATTCTTGGCGCGATTAACACTTTCACGTCTGAACGCGGAATGTCGAAAAAAAAAAGAAAAAAGATAGGAGAACGTTCCTTCTCTTTTGCGGTATAGCAAAGGAATGCAACGCATAATTGGGAGCTATATGCTAAAGCTTGATCGCTTCTTCCTTTTTATCTTAGTTCCATGGCATGTTATATAAAAGAGGGGGACAACAGTCGTCTCTGGTAGATACAGCTTTATTTAGAGTGCTTTAATAGCATTTCACTGTCAATAATTAAGGATATCGCAGCTCCCGTGTGCGCACATTTAATGTGTCTTACGTGTACTCCTTTTTATATTCATATATATCTGCATATATGTGTGTGCACATGCACGCGTGTGTATAATGTTACAGTAAAATTTCTACGAAAAGAAAAAAAAAGAGGAAGAGAAGAAGAAGAAGAAGAAAAAAGAAACGGGAGCAACTTATAGAAGAAGAGACGATAAGTGCAGCGTTCTCGTGAACGGCAAACGCGCGCGCGAAAGATAGACGAGCGTCGTAAAGTTTTGCCCGGCCCACGCTTATATAGCTAGTTCGTTCGAGCGACAAACACTTTGAGAATGAGCGCGAGCGTTCTACAAGAGAAAAAGAAGAGAGAGAAAGAGAGACAAAAACTTACCGCGAAAAGCCCGCCAAGTGCGGAAGAAAAATATAACGATCCATGGAACGAGGAATAACGCGCGACTTTACTGCGTTCTAAAACTCCCATAAACCTTCGCTACGTCAAACTTTTCAATTCTACCGTTTGCTTCTACTCTCTTTGTGTGCATGTTTTTCCTTCACTCTCACTATCTTTTTCTTTCTCTCTTGGCAAACTGCTGTTTCTTCGTTTTTTTCTTTTTTTTCTCATTTTCGTTTTATTTTAGTTTTTTTTATAAACATCCGGAACTCGATAAAAGCTGGGATATATTATGGAGAGAAAAATAGGAGAAAGTGCTTTTTAAGATATGTACTTGAAGGAACCGTTGAAATTTGATTTCTGCATTTGAGTTTCATTCTATTATTATATACAATAAATTTCTATAATCAGTTTAGTTATCAATTAATCATGACTATGATATGTATAATTAATATAATACATATTATTCAATATGCATTCTTTGTAATTAAATAACAGATGCAATAATTAATTACATTGAGGAATATTTTAGTAAATGTTTGATAAATTTAATAATTAATTAGTATTGCATAATAACTTAATTCATTATGTAATAATTATTTACTTCCAATTTAATATATCATTCAAATTTCATACTAAAAAATTATTTCTCTTATTATATAATTTTGCAAATATTATATAACATTCACAATTAACATTATGCTGTATCGCTGAAAGTCAAAATATAAACTGTTAATATTATCTCTGATAAAATAATAATTAATGGAAAAGAAATAATACATTTATAATTAAATTATAAATTTAAAGTAAAAAAGCTATATTTTATAAAGATTTCTCAAAAAACAAAATAATTTTATATGAGGAGATATACATACTTAAAAAGCAAAATCAATCAAATGTGTGTAATCGTAATTTACTAGTGCAACCTAAAATGAGTTCTCCAATGTGCCACTATCTTTCTATTGTCATCGCCTAAATCCATATAAAAAACTATATGTTTCGAATCGCAATGTTTTCAGTCTTGCACAACTAAGAGTAACAGAGGTCCAGATAAGAATCTTAATACAGATCAGTGGTCCTTTGAGCGTATAATTTGGTTTTCGATGTTAACGCATCACAGGGACAGCTGTCGCAAGTATCACAGCCTAAAGAAAGACAGAGAGAGAGAGAGAGAGAGAGAGAGAGAGAGAGAGAGTAGTACAATAAAATGAAATCTTTGCGATATAGACAAGAGATGATGGAGCTTGATGATGACGTTCGCACCATCGCACGTACTTTGATCATATAGATAACTTTTTATAGGTTCTATGGTTGTGACATACACAAAAAAAAGTACTTATAAAATCGTGTCAAGATAGTTTTTTGGCTATTTTCTTACCATAGGGATAGGAACGCGTTTGACAGATTAAAGGGAGACACTATAATTTGTGTTTCACAGGGCAGCTGTCAAGCATGCATATTTGTCATTTTGATAAATTTCTTTTTTTTCACCATATACCACCATTGGTGGCTAATGAATCCACATTGGGTATTAACCTTAACAAATAAGAAATTAATCACTGTTTATTATTTTTATAATTGACATAAAACAAATCATTTTATAAAATTATATGAAATACCAGAGTTTATTTTTTTTTCAACTTATTTTATGACTTAAAAACTTTATAAGAAGAAAAAACATTCTCTGGTTCACGGATTTCATTGAAATTTTAAGAAATAATTTTGTGATTAAAAAATTAAAAACTAGTAATTTAGAATTTTGTTCAATGGAGTCTAAAAATTCATGTAAAATTAAATACATCGAAATTATACAACAAATCAATGTACTTATGAAAAAGAAAACTAGTAACGTTGTGACGAAAAAATATGACATTCTATTAATATTTTATTTTACTGTTGTAATCTTTGTGTTATTTGTACAGATAGAAATCTCAATGGATAATACTACTATGTTTCATTTTAATTGCGCGACAGATTTAATTTGGTATAAAAAATACTTAATCAATGATGAATAATGCTACATGTATGAAAAACATTTTACAAACACAGAGACTTTTTTTTGACACTTGTATTAATTAGACCATATAAATAGAAATTTATAATTAAAAATCTATTTTACAGTTAAAATGAGATGTAATCAATGTACCTATACAATTTCTTTTCATATGTGTAAACTCTGGAGTTTTAAATATGAAAGAATCTTACGAGGATGACGCATGTCTCTATATAATAAAGGAAGAGAAAGCCGCATCTGGTATTATAAAAAGCAATATTTTCTTTGAAAATTTATTTTATCGTTTTGCTTTCAAGAAAAACTTTAAAGACTTTCAAAACGAAGATCAAGGGTAAGAAATTTGCTTTTTCAAGTTTCCTTGTCAAAGAAAATATTACTTTTTATGATACTAATTGCGATTTTCTCTTTATTCTTTACTACAATTAGTAGCTTCTGCAAAAAGTCAAATCTTTGATTGGAAAAGGACAGAGATTCGAGATTTATTCGTAATAATTTTTTTGTTAAATATATTAAGTAATTTTATGATTAAGTTTTTTTTTAACATTTAAAACGATCATCCTTTGCCACTATTTGCATCTCTAAAATTTTAAAAAATCATGATCGTAAGTTTAAATGTGCATATTTTTAAAGAATTATCCAGCTTTAGGTATGTTTAATTATACATGAAATACTAAGATCTATTTGATCAAATAATGGGTTTTATAAAAATAATCATAACTATTCAGTTAGTAGTATTAAAAAATTTAATAGTATCATTGATTATTGAAACAAGTTTTTTTTAATAGAGAGAATATATGATCAGTCTTTGATGTTTTTATTTACTTATTTAACTTTATTCCTAATGGTTTTTTAAGAACAAGTTGTTCATCGGTGCAATATATTGAATAATTGATTGATTACCATTCGTTGCGTTAAATTAACATAATTTTGGAAAAACCAGTATCAGTACAATACATAAAGAATGCACCCGCACGATTAATTATTCAACACCCTACAAACTTAACTATAAGCTGCGATAAATTTATGAATCCCATGCTTATTGCAACTCTTAATATATTGAACATAAAGCTTTAAGTATCCTGTACAATACTTTGAATTCATTCAAGAACGTACACACTATTTTTATGTCCAGCCAAGCGAAGAATGAAGTAAGATGTAAAATGAAAAGGAAGAAAGAAAAAAACGAAACGAAAAGCCGGCAAGTGGTCCAGAGTGCTTGATATACTTAGGCTAATGTGGCACCCGCTAAAATACATATATGTAACAATGTCCTCGTCTAAAATGACGATAGCAGAGTAAGGGCTGACTGAAAAGAAAAAAAAAACTAAAATAAAACGAAAAGAGAAGTGTATTCAGAAGGGCGTGTGATGTATTTGTAAAAAGGTGTCGGGTTGGAACTAAGAAGAGTCGCTTTCGAAATAAAGAGAGAGAGAAAGAGAGCAAGAGAATGCCCCGAGGGAATGTAGAACGGCGGGAGGGTAGGCAACAGATAAAAGAGAATTGTATAAAACGAAGTGAAAGAACGAAATAAAGAGAGAGAAAGAGAGTTAGAAAGCAGTAGAGTACAAGGGTGTTAGAAAAGAGAGAGAGAGAGAGAGAGAGAGAGAGAGAGAGAGAGAGAAAGAGAGAAAGAGAATAAGAGGGGTTGATTCGAGCGATGCCCGTGGGGCACGCGGGTAAGGTGCAAGAGAATACATGTATATAGAGGTTTGTATTCGGGAAAGACTATAGAATGAGATAGAAGTTCGCGCCTCTGATCTGTCAAATTTTATTTCACGGCTCTAAGAACGAGAGCATGGGTTGAGCTCGAAAGTTTCTACATATAGATTAGGATGGAGATATGCTTGTGGACATGATTTCACATATAACAGCCGCCCCCTACACATGTCCTATCTAATGCGTTATTTCTCGTTTAACAGGGCCCACTATATGCGCGTTAGAGGATGTTATTACATCATCTCACCCTTATACCTTTGTGGATGGATTTTTACTTACGCTAATTACCAAATACTACACGTATTTCTATTGATCCATGTTTGTGGGCACAAGATTATTTTTCTTTTTTTTTCTAGAACATCTATTTTATCGTTCATTTTCTATTCATATAGAGATTTAATAGTGCAAAGGAACCGTATTATATGAACATTATGTTCGAATAATCGTATGCGAGATTTAAAAGTAATACGATTGCTGGACGCATTACTTTTAGAAAAAAAGAGTATGCGAATATGTCAAAAAAGTTTTGATAAATTATACTTCGAGGATACGTAAAGATTAGAAAGTTTTTGGACATATACCGATTTAAGTTTAGCTTAACCTTTGTCAAATTTCTTTTTATATGACATGTTCTGAAATATAGGCTATTGAACCCTATGCTTCGGAATATTTTAAATTATTTAATACCACCTTGACAATAATCAAATAATGATTGCAATTATTAAATATAATAAAAGAAAAAAAAAGATGTATTTACAGCTAAAATAAATCTGTCTTTAATAAAAAAAATAAGTGATATTTATTGGTTGTGACACTATTGTTTTTAATTTATCAACTATATAGTATATGGATGCAATTGTTAATCTCATTTTGGCTAACGTTCAAAAGTTTTTGTTTTAATCATTTGTAGCATTTTTACTTGACTTCATAAAGAGATTGAAAAATATTTTAGAACATTTTGTTGTCTAAAATTTTGCGACCATTTCGAAAAGTTAGATACAAGTTTCGATCACATTAATTATATTTTAAAATACATTTTCTAGGACAAACTTTAAAATATATATAAATGGAGTGTTGATTTTGTAAATAATTTCACATTTATACAACCTTTATAATAAATAATAAGAATTATTGTTCTTAATATAGCATAATTTAGTAATCGAAAGAGGAACTATATTTTAATTGGTTGTTTTTTTAACCCTGTAAGTTAAAAACTGTAAACTTTTGGAAAATTAAAAAAAAACTGAATAATTCATAAACTATAATGTATTTGTAAAGTGTTTTTTACTGAAAATTAATACAGGATTGAAGATCTTATTGAAGGAGTACATGTACGAGCATCTGAACTTTTGCTTCCGTTTTATCATATAAAACAAAATTTTCAAAAAAAATGAATTACGGAATTTGAAAAATAATCGAGCAATTTGACATGAATATCAATATTTTTTTATCTACAGAACGTTTAAAAATAAACTTTACCTTTAAAGCATAGATGCTTATATTACTAAAGCTATTACAAGTCGGCAGTCGACAGATACTATAAATGTAAAAGTACAGACGCATTGCATTGTACAATACACACCGATCTCAATATATAAACGAGACAATAGATGATCTCCGACGTGAGAGAATGCAGATGCTATTTACATCGTCTGCTTATATACGTATTTAGTGTATACATACGGACATACACAACACAATGCATTTGCTTTTGCGCGCGTGCACATTGATCTAAAGGAAACTCACATTATATGGATAAAGGATTGCGCTAAGGCGCGAAATTGCAATGTCGCTGGACTATCTAATCGTATGTCTTGAATATTAAAAAGGATTCTTTAATGAAATCATAATAACTTAATACTTTACTACAACTTTATACTCTATGTTCCTACTATTGTTTTTTTTCATTTGAACATATATTATATACATTACGCACACATATACACACATATACATATAGACTAGAACTGTATATGTTAATATCGATCGCAAAGGACCTTGTTGTTTCGAACAAACGAAGGAAGGAACGAAAGAACAGGGTCCCAAGTCTGCTAAAGTACGAAGCTTTGACACGCGGATCACGTACACGGGGCAAGGACCGCTTGCAAGCTTTTCTCCTCCTTTGCTTTTCCCTACTACTATAGTCTACTACTATTCTAACCTTACCATATATACATGCATGTATTGTATATCTATCCTATTGACACTAGTGTTTTCCGTCTCACTTGCTTTGTTATTGTATTTCCTCTACCTATAGATTTAAAAAAAAAAACATAACGTTTCGTTGCCACGAATTCAACGACTACTTTTGGGTTCTGCGACTCATTTTTCTTTTATTTTCCTATTCTTCTGTTTGGTTGCGTCGCCCTTTTATACATATATACATATACACCCACACACACCATGCATGTACATACGTGTATACATGTACATTTTTTTCGCAAAAGCTTGCAGATCGACTTTGATACGCAACTCGTTTGGAATAAGGTTTTTGACTCAGCGCTCTTCAATTTACTTTGTTCGTTGGGGTTTACGTGCTCGCTTAAAAAAAAAAGCTACTTTAGATTTTTTTAAATTCGAATATACCGAAAATTTATTTATTTTTTTAAATAAAAATCGAACTTTAATTTTTTTTAAGCATTATATAATTGCATTGCTTACAAAACTTGATTTGCAAAATAAAATTCACTAGATCCCTGGTAGAAAATGAAACGCTTTTTCTACCATTTTATGGCCATTTCTTTAAAGTGAAGAGCAGAAAATGGGAATGTTTTATGGCCATTATTTGAACTAATATGAAACGTTTTTTTCAACCTTCATAGTGCTAAAAAATGCTAATAAAATGTTGAGTCTGATCCACTATTATTTGAATATAGATAGTTAACAGTAGAGTCTATCAAATTGTGCTCTAATTGATTACTATTAAGAATCATTTAAGGTTTTTTCTTGAAAGTTATCATTAATCATTAATAGAATCACTTTTGCTAATATATTCGCGCGTATATTTTGAGTTGTGATCGGATTGTTAGAGGTTATTTTTAAACGATTAATAAAATTTTCCATTTATTATTTTAAAAAACGATATTTTTATACTCGTTTCGTACTGCGTTTCATATTTTTATTTTAATAAAATTTAATATTATTTTTATTTTTATAAATTCCAATAAAAATAAACATTGGCGAAGGAATGTGAATAAATACTAATCTATATTTTCTCGCCACGTGGCAAAAGTGAGGTTATGATTTTACCTATGATCTGAAAAATTAAGGACTCATCACTAAAAAGTTATATAACTAGTCAAAAAAAGTTGTCCACAGTTTACCTAATTTTTAGATAGCTGTTACTGATTTTTTCTCTCCGTTTACTTAAAATGCGTATTTTTTTGGCTAAATACAAAAATTTTGAACAACATTTTTACATTAGCATTTTTTGCCTATAAGATGCTAACCAATATACCAAAAAATTTGAGCTCTGCAGATTCAGCAAAAAATTGCCATTTATTCGCCAATATTGACATGACAAAATATTACTATTGAAAATGGTCATAAATTGTTGTTTACACCATTTTTAATGTTCAAATTTCTACCAGGGATGATACAAATTCTAATAATAATTCATTATTTTTGGTAAAAAAAAAATAAATTTTGCCATTAATGTTGATGATTGATGATTTATTAATAATATATTAAAAGTCAACAGAAATAAAAATTCATTTCAGTTAACAATCTATTTTTAACTTTTATATGTCGGAACTTTAGTTAATTTAAAATGTATTGAGAATTTATAACATTTTTATACAATATAACTGAGTTTTAATTTAATTTTGTCTGGATTTTTTCTTGACAGAATACATCAAATAAATATTCGATCAATGCTGTCAAAATATTAATAGTTTAACTGCACTACCAAAATGCTTAGCTCGATTGAAATAGAAAATAGATTAAAATAGAAGTTTATTAATCGGTTAATATTTGATAGAATTCTCATTTTTCTAAAACAAAGTCGATGTATTGTATTTTTGGAAATAAATATTAAAAATTAGTAATTTATGAGAAAAGTATCGGAAATGATAAGATTGCAACTATAAAGATGGAATTCAATATCGATAATTAAATCAATTAATAATGTAGATAGAATTTTATTGACGAATAAATGAGACTCGAATGGTGGAATATAAATATATGTATGTGTGTAGTAGTAAGGGAAAAAGCGATGAGAATAAAATAATTACGCGAGGTAAAAGAAGAAGTTATAAGATATGGTGAGGGTGAGAGGAAAAGAAAATGATGAAGGTCAACGGGCAAAAGTCATATATCCATATACGTGAAGTATACCTTGGCCATAACTATATATAGGCCATAAGTTGTAAGAAATACACAGGGAACTCCCTGTTGGCCAATAAAGCCCTTCTTCAGTAACATAGTGGCACAATATCGTCTGGTTCTTTATGCCCCTTTTTGGAAACAGGCAAATAGATCACATTGCCGGCTAATAAGCCCGGCTTGCTTTGACCAGCCCTTCTATCACGTTAATATATATATATATATATATATATATATATATATATATGTTTCTATGCGTGATATTTTTCTCCCTTTTTTTCTCTATTTTTTTCTTCTTTCTTTATTTTTCCCCTATCCGGCGTGACGTAAGGCACGCGGCAATATCGCGCACCCTACAATGAGCTCTCTTTTTTCCCGTTTTCTTGCAAAATTCTTCATCGCCGTCTATCAATTGTGTTATTGCTTGCTTGCAGTGCGGAACTCGCTTTACTTTTTCTCATTGTTATGGTAATATAGTTGGCAATCGATCCGCCTCATTATGTCACCAAAACTACCCTGAAAAGCCCTGAAGTCACACGAGACTTTTGATTTCTTTCTTTCCCTTATTTTTTTTTCTTTCCTATAATAAACACAGCTGCGTAGACTGATATTCATGGGAAATCGCGAATAACAAGGAGATGTTTGGACTATTGAATTGCAGCGATAAAGATCAAAAGTATACGATATACTAGAAACGAGCAAAGAATGCGCCTGCTGAGCTCACAAGATGTTATTAAGAGGCCTTGAAGAGAATCTAATTGAGACAAAGGGATTTGAAGTTTTTGCTATATTCTGTTAAAATTTCGTTTATTTTTTTCTCTTCTTTTGAAGGAACTTTAGGTAATAACCTGTTGTTTGCACAGGAGAAATTATTTTATCTTAATTCTAGTCAATCATATACTATTATAAACCTTTTTTTAATATTGTGTTGCGTGAGATTTTTCTTATTCGGACGCACAATATGATTATCTAATTTGATTTGATATTAATTATGTAGGTGTAAATAAAGGTTCAATGTTGCTAAATCTTTAAATCAAGTAAACTTAGAAAAAAATTTTAATCATACATAATAATGAGCAAATGACTATATACGCTTAAGTTATAATAAATACATTAATTAAATTAATATTATATATTCTTGGTTGATAATGTTTGAATTATTGCAAAAACTTTTTTTTTATAAAACATTTAATACAAAAACTTACACACAAAAATAATATATAACTTGCAAATTAGATTATTTGTAGTTGTACAATATACAATACATCAGCATATTAAATAATTATAAAAATTAAGCATGATTTTTATGGCTGTAATATAATGTTCGTTATAGTATTTAATAGAATCATCTTGTATTTTTATCTCTTTTGACATAATAATTTTTTTTATCGTAAAACGAGTACAATGAATCACAGTAGAAATAGTCTTAGAAATAAGATACTTTTATTGGATTAAAACATCGATTATAGGGTAGAAAAGTATCCCTTAAGTCTGTAGAATTGTGCCGAAACAAGCAAATCTACTCGATCGTAAGGCTTTTACGGTATAGCGATGATAAGATCTTGCGCTGTAGATACAAAAAAAAAGGGTGACCAAGCAAGAATCATTAACCCTTGAAATGAAAGAATAAGATAAAAAAAATGAGAAAAAGAAAGAAAGAATTGGCATTTTCATTGTGAACGAGTTGCGAATATAACAAAAAGTAATAGAGAAAGGAAAAGCTCTATGTAATAGATAGAAAGTAAAGACTCCGCCCGTCTCGATTACTCGTCTAATTATCTGACATTTTCTCTCTCTGGATACTTACAGCTTTCTCTCTTTCTCAGTCGACTCAATCCTCTTGGAAATGGAAACTGCCGGTGCCTTCCCTGCTACTTCGTCCTTCGAATTATTCGCGATCCGTTGACTATTCTACTGTTAAAAGCCCTCTGCTCTACGAAGGTCATTGTAACGTCGTTAGCACCCTTTATTGCCAATCTCTCTTTAGATGAACTTCAACGCTACTATGTAATACGACTTTATACAAAGAATAAAGAAGAAGTACTATCAATTTTATAATTTTTATCAGGCGTTACTATGCTTGTAATATTCAATAAATTAATTTTATAATATTCTTGATGTTCACGTCAATTCTATACATGTTAGCTAATATTGTATCAATAAATACATATTTTTAATTTTAAAAATTAAATTTATTTAAAGAATATATGAGTTTTTAAAAGATTTTCCTTAATTTATTTTTTTGATTCTTAATTAAACAAAGTATGTGATGATTTGTTTTTCCATCTTACACAATTCACATTCTACTTTTTTCATACAACTGAATTTGATGATTTTAGAAAATTAAACGAGAGCTTTTACAATACAATAGTGTCAGAAAAAGGGAAAAAAATTCCATCCTATATAACAAAAGTCTTTGAAGGGATAAAATACATTCGAATCCTCTGCCGCCCAAAGTAGAAGACAATCAATAGCGCCTCGTCATTAAGCAGAGAAATAGTCTCTCTTTCTCTATCTTACCGAAACGGACTGCGTTTTAGTTCATTTCGTTTTGGCCTTAGAGTAGAGCCTTAAAGAACAGGGACAGAAAGCAACGACGGCTGACAGAGAGAAAACGTGCAGGACGGACTGGCTTTCGTGGCTCGCATACTGATTGGGCTTCTCTCCATATATATGTACACTATCAAAAAGGATCTGACGATCTTTTACCATCTCTCTTTCACTCTGTCTCCTTCTATAGCAAGGACTCTGTACAAACTTCACTTTACAGCGAATTTCTCCGATAAAGGAAAGTAAATGAAAGAAAGAGAGAAGAGAGGAAAAAAAGGAAAAAGAATACAGAATACAACAACTTGAAGACTAAAATTGCCTTTCTTTTTTTTACACATTTCATTGAAATTCCTTTATTCAAAAGCTCCGATCATCGACTCTCAATCGTCGCGCGATCGGCTATACGTTCAAACTCGCAAGACGTCTGCTCTGATTGTTTAGCATTGATTTATTTTTCCTTATTCTATACGTATGTTAAGAATAAAATAACTCAAATCGAATCTCTTTTACTACATTCCAGAAGAAATTTCCATTAAATATTCAAAAGTATTCAGTATCTAAAGATAATATTGTTCAGAAATATATTTCTCGAATTTTACGGAATTAAAAAAGGGAAATAGTAATAATCAATTATTGTTGATTTTTGTATTGTTATTTATTGCCTTCATTGTTTTAGGCTTTTGGACAACTAATCACAGCTTTAGAAAATTTTAAATAAAAAAAAACAAATTCTAAAAAATTCTCACTATTTGAAAATAAAAAAATTGTGTATGAAAAAAATATTTAAATTTGTGCATTAACATTAATGACAATAATTTATAGTTTCAATTATATATGTTAAACATTTATAAAATACTTATATTTTGCTGTATATTATTGCTGATAAATTAGAAATGTATCTTTGGATTGAAATAGAACTTTTTGAAAATAAAAGATTATATTTATTTTTATTCGTAAAGAATGTTATTTCAATGTACAGAAATATTTTGAAATTTTAATAATCATCATGAAGTATTCTAATTCATATTACTAAATTCAAGTTTATAATCTTTTTATATTGCACATATTTAATTTTTGAATCATAAAAAAGAAAATTTTTAATTGTAACAGAATTACCCTCTCAGAAAAATCTGTGTGACAGAAAAAAATAAATCTTTTGTTTTGAATTTTAAAAGGGAATTTTTTTATCCCTGATTGCTTCATTTTGATTGAAGATAATGTCATTTGTGGCGAGAAGAATATTTTTAAACTAATTGATATGATTGACATATATTTTTTTTATAAAAATTAATACTAATACACCTTGAAGGTCAAAGAAAAATAGTTTTGATTGAGAGAACGATTTGAATCTAGCTTTTATCAAATGATAAATGCCGATAAAACAAATCAAAAGTTAAACTTCAAACGCTTACAGAGATGATAGTTTCCATTATAGGCACTAATGGCCTCATAGATATATTATTGTTTTTGTATCATGTTCCATATTAAATTTGTTGTCTACTTTTTCATAATAGTACAAATTGAAATAACTGTCGACAGTTTAATCTTATGAGCACATTATGTTTTATTCTATGTATACAACTGAACTCTTTAAAAAGTAAGTTAAAAAAAAAAGTAAAGTAAAGGAAGAAGAGGCTGGAAAATATATGAAGAGTGCCTGTTAAAATAAACGTCAGTATATTGCGCCTAGAGGCATGTAACGAAGGTGAATGAATAGAATGGAACGAAAAGAGAGCTATAAAATGAAAAGAAGATACGCAGGGCGCGAAAAACAGATGAAGTAAAGTAGTGGAAAAATGAGAAAGAAAAAAGGAATAAGGCACATATATATATGTATGTTGGTTATAAGTGGGTACCCACTTGTGAATTGGGTGCGCTCTACCCCCCGCCTTTCATCGTTCCACTCGTTGGATCATCGTTCGTTTCGTCGAAAATTCGATCATTATGATTGCTTATGATGTAAATGATGCCTTGAGGCAACAATTGTTTCCAGTAGAACGACCCACTGAGTCTATATACCAGTCTGCTATTGCTGCCGATTACTCTTACAAGCACAACATATACCTATATACAAATTTATCGCTAGCGGCTCTATGTATATATGACCGCGTGATGCGACGGTCAACTCACCACTGCTCTCTTGCTTTTGTTACTAATCCGCTCATTTTTATGCTTAATCCCTAGCGTCACTTTCCATTTAGATACTTTTATTTTTTTTCTAATATTTATTTTCTATACATAATTTTTAATAAATTTTGCAAATTTTAATTAGAATAAGAAATTTTAAATATTTTAATGGTAGTTAATAGTGGCTATCATATCTTAAGAATATATTTTCTCAATGAAAGTTTCTAATTGAATTGCGCTTCATGAATGATGATTAATAAAAGATAAGATTTTCAAAGCTCATTACTAGTAGATATTAAAACGTGGACAATCAATTGAAATTTTACACGACATACATGATTGTATAAATTCTTTATTTCTTTATAATACGTTTGCTCTTAAGAGTTAATTTTTTACTAATGTTAATTCTTCGGTATAAGAAACGTAATTTCTTTAATTTATAAGTGATGAAATAAAGGAAAGAAGAAAGAGAAAAAAAAATTTTTAATGAAAAAATTTAACATTATCACTGTAAGTTTTTATTCCGAAATTCGTCCATAAAAGCGTAGGAAGGCATATACCGTTTACGCATGCCGCACGGAGGTAAAGACACCCCCTGAGGCTTGAATCGTCCTAGCTAATTTAGCCCATGTTTTTTACGACCATAATTTTGAAATCTACAGCAAAATGTAAACTGTATTTAAGTTCGCGCGAATGCTTACCTTTATTTTTTTTCTTCTTTCTTTCTAATTTCTCATCTCCCTCTTCATCTTCTCATGGCAAAAATTCTAAAGGAGTTTAGATCACAGCAAAATGAGGAAAAAACATCGTGAAGACGAAATTCTTGAGTTGTATGCGTGCGTGTGTCAGGGATACGTGTCAGATCTTCTAAGATGCGTGGGCAGAGTATTTATATATATATACCATGCAGCTAAAAGAGAAGTTTGGTCAAAAAAAATTGCACATTTGCTACGATTGGTCTAGAATCATTATAGTAATTTTACGGTACACATAGTAGGTCTATTTTGTAATGCACTGTGCCTCCAATATAAGGGAGACTTAATTTCATTAGGGATAAAGATCGTCATTATTTCTTTCGACGATCCACCCGAAAATTGCAGCCCGCAAGCCTCTCTATTTCCTTGAAAATACATTCAACACAAAGGTGCGCTTCTTTGATGGATTTGATATATCGAGGTACTTGTGAACAAATTTTTCCTTTTTTTTACGGATAAGTGTAGCTTTTACGTTAATTATCTTTGCCGCTTTTGTTAACAAGAATGAATTCTTAGAATTAAAATCTTAAAATTAAATTTATCTAAACTTCGACCTTTACACAAATTATTGTTTTAAGCATGAAAAAATAACTTTTTTTTAAATACCTCTATACAATACAAAATATCCTATAGAAAAAATTGAAGAAATTTAAAGTGAAGACTTTAAACATTTTTATTGGTTCAAGTGTAGTATTCAGCGTGAAAATTTCTAACATATTGTAACAATCACAAACTTTTAAATTTGGATGTATGCGTATTCACTATTACTTTAAAACACTGTTACATTCATGATGAAGTAAATAATAGAAGAAGAATATTTTTAAAATGAAAAAAAAAATTTCCTAAAATTTTTTATAATTTCAAATGATGCATTCGATACTGGAAAAATATCCTGGTTTTTAAAATATATAGACTTGAATTAAGTATTTGAAAGTATATATACTATAAATAAATGTTTTTTCTACGTATCACCTACATCAGAGAGTCGTTATAACCGACAACGATTCTGATACATCTTAGATGTACGCATAACTTCTGAATCTGACATATGCATCAACGTTTTTCTTCTTGCAGAAAAGTCGATAAAGAGAAAAAAGAAGATAACGAGAGAGAGAGACTGGCAATAATGTTAATAACAATGTCGTATAGTTAGACATCGTCGTGTGTGCGCACATCTAACATCCGGTTGGATTTTCTTTCTCTTTCTTTCTTTTTCTCATCGTCCATAGGATCGAGGAGAAGCGTTCGCTTGGGTGAGCTCGGAGGAGCGATAAATCGGCTATCGATCTGGCGTCACGTAACTCACGTTATACCCAAGAGCTACTCGACAGCCAAGTTTTTCTTACTCAAGCTTCCAAGCCAAAAAGAGAATTAAAAGACTTGACTGATCGAAGAAAGAGAGACAGAAAATCTTTATGCTTCGACTGATGAGCAACGCGCGACCTGTCCACATATATATATATATATACACATATACTGTGTGGATACGAGAAAGTAGCTACCTTAACATATAATATAAACTTTGCTATATACATAAGACCTCCACGATTTAAACGTACATTCTTTTGCCGATTTTTATTGAATCAATGCTGACGCGCGCGCTTACACGATATACATTAAAAGTATGACGCAAAGGGAAGCCAGGATATAATATACGCGCGAAACTTTCAATGCTCGTAATATATTTTTTTCTTTTTTTAAACCCATTGTTTCCAACTACAATTGTCTTATTATTAAATGCGATATTCTTTTATTGCAGAGTCTTATGTCGTTTAATTTATTTTCAGGGACAGTTATCACTTTTGACTCTTTTGAACTCAAGAATTTAGGCCGATCAAAAAACCCAATAATAATAATAATAATAATTCATTATTTAATTATGATATATAATCTCATAGAATAAAATGAAAAAGAAACATGAACTGAAAATTCATTTTTATTAATACGTCATAATCGAAAAAAACCCTTTTGCGTTAAATGCTTATTTTTAAAAGAAGAATTAATAGTCTATCTATTAAATTGAAAAAAATTATCTCATAATTTCATAACTTTTAATAAATACAAGAAAATTTTTTTCGTGAATAACATTAGAACAGGTATAAAGATGTTTATTGTGAACAGAGATATGAACGAGAAAGAAAGTGAACTACCGGTTAAGACGATCTCCTTCTGTATTACTTTATATTACCTATCACTTGACCAATCTATAGCGCTCTCTGCGCCTGCTCTCGATCTCGCGCAGGTACAAGGACTAATTGTTGTCTCTAATTGACAAAGTTCTCAGGCTTTTAAAAGCTAAAGATAACTAGTTATTGAGTCCTCTTGGGATAAACAGTTTTTTTTTCTTTTTTTTCTCTGTATAAATTGACGGCCAGGCTAAAGAAAAATAACGCGACCACGTTGCATTCTTTTGCTAAAACTCCCTTGCTTAGTTTAATGACATAGTAATTAACACGATATACAGAAAAGCCCCACACGTAAGAATTTCTCGTTAAACCGTTATACTTCAGAGAAATTAACTTAACTTGCTGCTCACGTTTAATCATATAATGCGGAATTTTTCACACTACTAAATTAATTTTACTATTGTTTTATTGTTACTTTGTCTTGTTTACATAGGATTTACTCGACTCGCATAATAATCATAATATTATAATCAATCTTTTATGCATTACTCTCAATGAAAATTAAAATAATATTCCAACTTTAAAATCTCCAATGATTACAAGATATTTCGGTTTAACCTGTTTACTTAAAAATTAAATTTTTTTCAATTTTCCCAAATGGAAAAAAAGTTTAATTAAACGTAATAAAAAAATATTATAAATTTGTCTGACTACTTCCGATTATTTTCTACTTTATTATATAGAAGATAATTTTTGTCCCCAAGTTCGGCATAGTTTTTAAAATATTATTATTTATTACAGGTGTTAAATTTAAAACTCTTCTATTTGTAAACCATCTGTAAGCCTGTAAATTTGTATAGTATATAGTTATGAAGATTTTACATAATTAAAACTTGTTCAAGAAAGTTATACATTAAATTGGAGAATAATTGCTCATTTACATATTCCAAAGTTTTCGCTTTACAAACAAAAGTTAAAAACATACCGATATTTTGTTTTAATCTTTTAAATAACGTTTTCAAAATCAGTATTCACCAAATTCATCTTATCTTAATTATTTCCAATACAAACTTTAATAAATAATATAATCTTGAAAAAAAAGAAGAAATTAAATAAATTTGTAAAAATATCGTGATTAAACACAATAAGTTAAATGCAACGCAATAGAAATGCAAATTAAATTGCATCATACATTTTTCTTTTTATACCGTATATACAATTGTTCGATTTAAGATCTTAAGCATGTAAGTACATGGAAGTTAAGTTATTATTGTATCTCAAGGATGCATTACCATTTTAATCATTCTCACACCCTCTCATTTACTTTTTCTTTCTTTTTTCATAAGCAATCTTTAAAGAGTCGCTCAAGTAAGTTATATTTTATGTGTGTTCGTTCGTTAAAAATAAGCAGAAAATTACAAGTGCGTTAGTTGAGCTGTCGCTAAGATTAAACTTGCTTACGAGCCTAGTGTAAGCGACAGCTGTCAAATAAATGTTGAAAAAAAAGAAAAAAAACGCTAGCCGAGCAAAATTTTGAGTGGAACGAAAAGCGATTGGGGGGTTCCATCATAGTCCCTGGTTATACTTGCCTCTGGGCTAGAGTTCGCTTACTCGCGCGTATTTGCGATTTTCCAGAGTTTCGAGTTCTGGAGCGCGCGCACGAGCGAGTGTTCCATGTTTGTTTCCAAGTGTGTTACCCCCAACTACAAGTTTATATGCGAATGTATACAGATATATAGTATATCTAACACGATCGATAAGTCATCGTTGACGGCGTTGCCGTAACGAATTTCGCTGACGCCCCGTCAGCGCCAGAACAAAGCGAACTGACGCCTCTAAAGTAAATATCTCGTTTTTACGCAAAACGTACGTCGTTTTTTTTTATTCTCACTATGTTTATTTTCTTCTCTTTCTATTTTGTGTAGATTGCGTACATTGCGTTTACTGCAAATATATATATGCTATATATACGACGTGTCGTCGAGTTAAACTTTATGCGCTGAGCCACAAAACATTTACGAGCTTACTGTCTGTTATTTGTTAAGTTACTGGCAATAGTTGATGAATAAAGATTTTTAAAAATACGTATATTTTGAGTATTTGTTACATTTCATGTTAATGCCAATATATATTTTATTTTTAAAACTTTTGGATTATAATGGATTGAATTCATGTTGAGCAGTAGTCTTTTTATAATCCAATAAAAATTATATTTCAATTTTATTGTTCGGTAAAATGTAAGTCACATACGATAAAAGCTTTCAAAAACATCAGTCTATTTTTTTATTATATAAAAAAAAATTATTTTCCCATATTTCTTATAGTAGCGGAAAAAAATTTTTTTTATTTATTCTTAAAAATTAAAATGCAAATATGCTATTGAACTTTAAATAAATTAAATTAATTGTTAGACTTATTATATTTTATGCGGTTCTATTAATGCTTTTATCTTTTTCAGTAAGCTATAATCAAGTGATTTTGGAGTTTTTAAATCAGCAGCTTAACTATTAAAATTGATCATTACACTCTTGTAAGTATGAAAGTTTAATGCCTTTAAATTTTTTAACACTATCAGTAAAAATTGAATTTTAATTTTTTAAATATTTAAAAAATTTGTAATAACCCCTGGTAGAAATTGAAACTGTGTATTACCATTTTATGACCAGTAGAAATGGAAACGCTTTTTTTAAACATTTTATGACCATTTCTTTGGCATTATTATTACTAACAACCTCAAATTTTTAGATACACCATTTTTCACGGTCACATTTCTACCAGGGAAGCTATTGTATAAAGAAGACGTAAAATACTGACATTACAATTTTACAAATCTTCCATTCGTAATTCAAAAGTTTTAAAAACATCTCTATTATATCTATATTATACCTTTTCACTTTTATTAGTAAAAAGTATAATATAGAGATATTTAAAAAATTTTTGAATAAAAATTAAAAAATTCGGTAGATTACACATAAATTATATATCTTATTACATTAGCTTGGTGGTCAATGGAAAATTTTAAGATAATTTCATTATTAAATTGTAACATAATTTGTATATTTAAAGATATTTCTTTAAAATTTTTTAACAAAAAATAATATTAAATTTCTTAAGACTCTATGGAGCCTAATAAGTAAAATAAAAAAAGACTATGGATTAATAAATTTAAAAAAATTTGATTTTAAATGTGAAGAATTGATTTTAAAATGCGGATTTTAAATTTTCACACGAACAGAAAGTTGGCATAGTTTTCATTGAACAATCATTTTTATATAAGTATTTTTTTAAATTCGCAATGAGAAGTTAAATATTTATCTTTTTCAAACGATTTAAGAGGCCGCCGTATCTCTGTCCTTTTTTAATTAAAAATTTATTTTTTTCCCAAAATTAGCAACTAGAGGCAGAAATAAAGAGATGGTTTCGATGTGTTTAATAAAATGTAATATTTTCTCTGATTAAGATAAATTAATTTTATCGCTTCGTTTTTAAAAAAAGTTGGAATAACTTAGAAAACTAGAAATTAGTGTAAAATAATGAAATTTTCAAGTTATTCCAACTTTTCTTGAAAATAACGCGGTGGAATGAAATTATTCTTATCGGAGGAAATATTGCTTTCTATTATACGAATCGAAACTATCTCTTTATTTTTGCCTCGAGTCATTAGATTTTATAAAAAATAAATTTTAAACAGATTCGGTAAAACAGGTAACTGTGTCGGTATACGGCAGACTCTTAATCTCAAAAAAATTTCTTTGATTGACTTGTGCGTTAGCTTAAAATCACAAACCATACTGTTAACAATAGAAAATAATAAAATATTCATAATATAATAAAATAAAAATTTTAGAAAAAGAAATATTTAGTTTTGTTTTATAATCTTCATCAAAGCAATATACGCAGTTACACTTAATTTTTCACACGACATCCCATTCATTGAAGCAAAAGTTAGATATTCACAATAAAGTGGCGTCTAACCTCCTGTGAAGCGCGAAAGTCGCAGACTCCGCGTGTTGTTTTAAGGCCTGAGGATATGTGGGTGGTATGATTCTCTTTGAAAAGCATCAGCGCATCCCCTTTTTGTGGGCACAAGAACCAAGACTCTCTGTGGCCTCAAGGCAGAAAAGGGAAAAATTTTTTTAAAAAGGAAAGAGGAAGCGGGACAAGAGAGGGAGGCTGAATTTCTCGCGTCAATGGCTTATTAAGAAGCACTTGTTTAAAGGCAACCCTCTTTTTCATCGAGCAACAGCCTCAAGCCAATATTATATACCACATAAAAGTACAAGAGCGACAAGTCTCTCTTATTCTTTGTATAACATATACATATATAGTATTGGAAATATAAATGGATGAAATGTTGAGGTTACAGGGTGAGCCACCCCCCTTAACGGCACGTCGTGTCGTAGTAATTGAAGTTATTGCAATATTGTGTCCTGTCAGGCCGTCTGTCCGCGCGACACAGTTGCGCGACTATATAGCATAGACCAAAACCTACTACTCGTATATAGTTCGAGCCCGAACAAACGCGTCAAGTTTTGCGGGAATTGTGTAACGTGCCACGCCCGTTTTAATCCCGCTGTCACAAGCTAATACAACCAAATATAGAATAACCCCCGATATTGCCGTGATTGCACATACCTAAAATATACTTCTCTCTATATTTCACTATATATAGTTTACTCTTTTTCTCTTATTTCTTTTATCGTTATTCTATTCTTTACATATATGCGTTTAAATGCAAAAACCAAACGATAGCTATGTTGCGACGAAAACCAATCTTAACTTTATTATCTATTTTCGATTTTATGTTTCACCATACATTTTAATTAATTAAAGTTTTATCACTATTTAGTATTAAATATTATATCATTCTTTACAAATAAGCTAAAATATTAAAATTTTATATTTATATCTGATCCACCTAAATTTCATTTTTTAATATATATTTTTTAATAAAAATATAATACATTTCGTAATGGGTATAAAAAAGCCTTTTTATACCAGTTGCGAACCGTATTTTTTGCCATGAATAAGAAAGAGCAACGAAGTTGCGATTTTGGGATTAGAATGGCAAAAGACTTATTTTGTCAAACAAAAAAAAGTTGAAATAGTTGCTCTGACAATATAAAATTTGTAAGCATTCAAAAAACACTCATAATAAAATTATATGTCTATAATTATAATGAGAATTATAATTTAACAAAAAGAAACTTATTAGCTTATAGGGTGGAGGATAAACATTATTTTTTAACACTGCGTGCGTAAAATTGCATTTTATATTATAACTAATTTCTTAGTGTGCGATTTTACTCATTTGGTGTAAAAAAATATTATTTGATATAAGTGCATTAAATTATAAATATTCGCGCGATCGCAATGACATTCAGGCCGGCTTTACCGACTCTCGTGCATTATCAATGCATGAATATTTAAAATTTAACACACTCCCATATGAAAATGATTTTTGTGAGAAATTGTGTAAAAATGTGAATAACTGTTAATAACTGTAATAAACTACCGCAATTGAGACATTAATAAGAATTAATAAGAGTAAAAAACAGTTAATAACAGTTAATAATAGTTAATAATAGTTATGTACGCTAAATAAAAATTATTAACTGAAAGTAATGTTTATTAATAGTTATTTATAGTTATTAACATTCCCTGGTAGAAATTTGAACATTAAAAATGGTGTAAACAACAATTTATGACCATTGTCAATAGTAATATTTTGTCATGTCAATATTGGCGAATAAATGGCAATTTTTTGCTGAATCTGCAGAGCTCAAATTTTTTGGTATATTGGTTAGCATCTTATAGGCAAAAAATGCTAATATAAAAATGTTGTTCAAAATTTTTGTATTTAGCCAAAAAAATACGCATTTTAAGTAAACGGAGAGAAAAAATCAGTAACAGCTATCTAAAAATTAGGTAAACTGTGGACAACTTTTTTTGACTAGTTATATAACTTTTTAGTAATGAGTCCTTAATTTTTCAGATCATAGGTAAAATCATAACCTCACTTTTGCCACGTGGCGAGAAAATATAGATTAGTATTTATTCACATTCCTTCGTCAATGTTTATTTTTATTGGAATTTATAAAAATAAAAATAATATTAAATTTTATTAAAATAAAAATATGAAACGCAGTACGAAACGAGTATAAAAATATCGTTTTTTAAAATAATAAATGGATAATTTTATTAATCGTTTAAAAATAACCTCTAACAATCCGATCACAACTCAAAATATACGCGCGAATATATTAACAAAAGTGATTCTATTAATGATTAATGATAACTTTCAAGAAAAAACCTTAAATGATTCTTAATAGTAATCAATTAGAGCACAATTTGATAGACTCTACTGTTAACTATCTATATTCAAATAATAGTGGATCAGACTCAACATTTTATTAGCATTTTTTAGCACTATGAAGGTTGAAAAAAACGTTTCATATTAGTTCAAATAATGGCCATAAAACATTCCCATTTTCTGCTCTTCACTTTAAAGAAATGGCCATAAAATGGTAGAAAAAGCGTTTCATTTTCTACCAGGGTTTATACACATTTATTAACAGTTACCCATATTTTCCAAAATTTTTGAATTGGTGAATAATTTACTATTATTTATACTTATTTATAGTTATTTATATTTATTTGCAATTAGTTACAGTGAATTATAGTTATTAACACTTTCTTACAGATATTTACAGTTTTTCACATTTATTAACAGTTATTAACAGTTTTTCACATTTACAAAATTTTTCGCGTATATATAAAAAAAAAAAATTATACGTGTAAAAATTTTTGAAAGTGTGAAAAAGTGTTAATAACTGTTAATAACTGTTAATAAATGTGAATAAATGTGAATAAATGTAAAAAATTAAAAATATTTGTAAATAACTGTAAATAACAGTAAATCATTATTATTTACAGTTAATCATTATTATTATCTATTCGTAACAATTATTAACTGTTATCAACTGTTATTTACTGTTATTAATGTCTCAATTGCGGTAGTTTATTATAGTTATTAAGAGGCGGTCGGAACCAAATCGGTGACTTGCGGTATATATCATGTCAGCATTTTTCGCTTTACAATAATATTTTGTATATTTTTATGGCTTAAACTATTTCAAATGATTCTTTATATATATGACTAGAGGAAATGACTATATTTTTACCATATGAATAAGTAAATAAATTATTATAAGCATTTATTACAAATATCAAACTGACTTGACATATACCGCATGCAAAAAACTGTCATGTCGATTGTTAGGTGGCATTTTTCGCTTTATAACAATATTTTGTATATTTTTGTGGCTTTAACTATTTTAAATTATTCTTTATATACATGACTAGAGGAAATGACTATATTTTTACCGTATTAATAAATGAATAAATTATTATAAGCATTTATTACAATTTGGTTCCGACCGCCTCTTAACAGTTATTCAGATTTTTTTTACATTTTTACACAGTTATTAATAGTTATTCACAGAAGTTATTTCCATATGGGTTTATACACAGTTATTAATAGTTATTCACAGAAATTATTTCCATATGGGCTCGTATAAAAAAGTATTATTTATAATTAAATTTTCAAACAAATTTATCAATTTGTTATAAAAGTTTTTAAATTCCTACACAAAAGTGATAATATTTAAAAAGCGTCAGTCCTTTTCAGGAACTTAAAGATTTCTATGCTTAATCAGTGACTTTATTTGAAAATTTTTCTAATTATTATTTATTATTACTCTCAACTATTGTGTACCTCTTTTTTAAATTATTCATTCGATTTCAATAATTAATATTATTATTTACTAGTTGAGAAGATAAAAATGTTTAAATATTGTAATTCATACTCAAAGTAAGTACATTCATAAAAATTTAAAAAAATTAGTCATATTTATTATGAAGATTATATCTAAGGGCGTATAAAATTTAAATAATTTTCTTGTAATGTTAATTAAATAAAATTTTATTTATCTGATGTAAATAATAGTATAAAAGTAATTATTTATTAAACATTAAATAACGTCTATTACAAAATATAATAATTTGCGTTTTTTGTTAAATTTTTCTATGAAAAAATAACAAAGTACATAAAGAGTAAAAGAAGAAAAAAGAAATAGAATAGCATGGAAAAATAAGAGCGGAAGAAGATATAGAGGGAATTTCCTTTTTTGTCCAAGCAAAGTATTTGAAGTCATTGCTGTTAATGTATGCACCGAGTTTCTCCAACGATGACTTTAGTAGTGTGTATACCAGCCCTATATAGAAAGGAAAAACGAGGGAGACCCTGACGCTCGTTCGACTTTATTGAATTTTGGGACCGTTCGAGGGAGACTTTTATACATATATGCCATGCATACAAGAATATAAAGAACCAAGCAAGATAGTAGAAAAGGAAGAGTAAAAGAGAAGAAGAGAGTTTAAAAGAGAAAAAAAGAAACCCTACCAAAGAACCAAAGCCTATATATTAAAACAGGCAAAAGTTGTATAGAAGAGACAAAACGCATTTTAGTTGTGGGACGTTGCCAATCAAAATTAATTCGCATCTCGCTCTCTCTTTCTCTCTCTTTCTCTGTATTGCTTTTTACGATACAACTGCGGTTTGTTAGCCGTCATTCATGCGGTAGATTCAATTTTTTTTTGCATCCGTGTCATGTTTTGATTGTTTTTTTTCTTTAATTTTTTTTTACAAGTAAACATTCTTTTTGTTCTTCTCGACATAAGTATTAATTCTTTTTCTAAATCAGTGTTATTTTTAAATTACTGTTTGTATAATTTACATTATTTTTCTTGTTTAATAATTTGATTAAATTATAAGTAGAAAATTTGTTAATTTAATAGTGAATTCTGCCTGTAATTAGTTTTAAAATTAATTTGGATACACTAGAAAGTATTTAAAGGTAAAATGTTGCTCTTAAAATAACTTTTGGCTATTCAGGAATGTTTGGAATTAATAAAATGCAATTTATAAGTCATAAAAATGAGATGGCGTATCTATTGAAATGAGAGAAAAAAGCGTAAATCGTGCGAATATATATGTTTGAAAAATAAATAATTGCTCTAATAGCAGAGGAAAGAGAGTTATCAATTGGCTAGTTCATAAATTGAGAAGTATTTCGAAGTCAAGGTGATAAAGTATATGTGCCATTGGCACGAGTATAGAAAGAAAAACAGGTGGAGAGCTAAATCTCGTGCATTACAACGTCTGGCCAAGCGGAGGGAGAGTCTCTGTCTATTCGAATGTCGAAGTGGTTGTTGCTATTCAACTGGTTATGGATGGCGCGATAAAGCACGCCGCTTTAGTCCTTCCTCTTTCCATCTTTATATGGCTGTGTGTATGTGTATATACATATAGCCACCTCGAAGATACGACCAATTAGCTTGTGTGCCAAGCACAACCTTTCTGATCGACTTGTAAGCGAGAACGAGGCGACGAAGAACAGCCAAACGACGTTTTAAGCCGACGCATTTGAGCGCAAGGCAAAAAAAAATAAAGGAAAAAAGGCTAGCTCTTGCACGTACATAACTCAGATTCTTGGCTCTGGATTCACGGGGTGTTAGTGCGCTGAAATATTTTCGTCGAGCGTGACTTACGATAACCTGCCACAAAGTGAAATATGCGCTTCCGGCATTGTTATATGCCCGAGTGTGTGCATACGACTGAAAGAGAGTTGTGTGTGCCATTCGCTTCTTTTTCACATTTGTCAGTTTCTCTAACTGATGTTGGCTTCAATATGAAAAACTTGTAAATACTCATTCAAGACAACAATATTAAAAAAAGCCAATTCAACAAATAATCTTTTGTTAGCTTGATATACGAAAATTTTTCAATTATATTTTAAAATTCAGTTAGAAGTAAATAATTTCTGAAAATTAACTAAAAATCAGTTAAGGGGATGTAAAATATCGACATTACAGTTTTCCAAGTTATTGGTTCTTAATCCAAGATTTTCAAAAATATCTCTATATTAAAGTCTTCTATTTCTACTAATAAAGAGCCTAATATAGAGATATTTCTGAAAATTTTTGAATAAAGATAAAAATTTTGGAAAACTGCAATGTCGGTAACTATGTAGAAATCATATACCCTATTACATCCCCTTAACTGTTAATTTTAGATAAATTCCTAAAAAAAAGTACCTTATATTATTTAATATTTATTTTCATTCTATTATATTCGTATGGCATATAAAAATTATTTTCATTTTCACTTCATTGATAAATTATCACGGTCATAAGAAGTATAGCTTTAATGGCTTTGTAAACATTATTTGATATCAAAATTCATGATTGTGTAAAAACTTTATTTTTGTTTATTAACTCGATTAAAAATCATATTTTTAAAAAATTTTTAATCATCTTCCATAATTTAAAATAATAAAAAAAACAAGTTAAAATATAAAAAGAATCGAATTGGGTAAAAAATATATGTAAAAAGGGCTTAAGTCCTTTTTAACATATTTTGGGAAAATGAAAAAAAAAACTGAATCACTTCTGTTAAGCTTAGTGGATCCTTTTTGTATGCATTTATTCAATCATAAGAATATTTAACTAAAAATTTTTTTTTTTAATGTGTTCAAATTCAAGTCGAAAATCTTTAATTACAATTTAATTGACGAAAACAATTCAAAAACGTTTTTAAAACAATCATCTTTGCAGTACTGTAATTATTTGACGAATATTTCTTTAAATGTTTAAAGGGTTTGAAGTTCAATTTGAATATCAAGGAAATTTGAAAATGATTTGAAAAATTTTGATTAACAATATACTTTTCAGATCAAAGAATAGCAAAAAGCATAGCACTAGCGAAATCATTTACCTTCAAATATTAAAATATAAGAAAGAAGGAAAAAAAAATTATACTCAAGTCCTTTATAAGATTCTTTTTAGATATCAAAAGCAGAGAATCGATGAAAAAATCTATATTTATTTCCGATATATTAAGTAATTTCAATGAATTTCGATTTTTCTGTAAATTTGAAACTTAATTCATGGAGTAGTTTCCTGAGCACTCAAAGTCATTTATATACAGATACACATGCATAAATATATTACACGCATTCATACACATAAGAAAAATAACGAAAAAAAATTCTTTTCATAAAATAAAAAGCTAACATGGTTAGGTGGGACGATTATTTTAGCTATCTTGACGCGGTATTCAAATAGTTCTTACATATGATAGTTTATACCGTATGTTTCACAGTTTTATATAAGAAAGCCGATGCGGCTAAATATGTACGGTTGGAATAGCTGTACAAAAGAATTGATTTAGCTATAAATTATTGTCGCAACAGGATTGCTAAATCGATCGGGGCACTCACAAGGAGAGTATTACTTCTTTGGATCATGGATCTTGTTCTAAGTTGCAGATATATTTTTATCTATAAAATTATGAAAAAAGCCGCGAGCATTCGGCCTAACGTTCGATCATTCCAAGATTATGAGCTATTTTGTTAAATTTTTAAAGATAATTCTTTGAAAAATCATTATTTATAATAACGAATATCACTCTTCAATGAGAAATTCGAAGTTTATTCTGCAACATTCTAGTAAAAGTTGAGATTATATCTTTTTGATTAAAAAAAAATGTATTTAAAAAGCTCAACCCGTTCAAAAGCTATAGCAAAATGAAAAACATAAAAAAATCAGCACAATAATTCAATGAAAATTAAAGTTTAATCTTATGCTAATTTTTATAACTTTCGAACGAGTCGAGCTTTTTGAACACTTTTTTTTTTAAATCGGAAGGATATAATCTCAACTTTTACTAGAATGTTGCAGAATAAACTTAGAAGCTCTCATTGGAGAGTGATATTCGTTATTATAAACAATGATTTTTCAAAGAAATCTTTAAAAATTAAAGAAAATAACTCATAATCTTGGAATGATCGAGTGTTAGACCGAATGCTTGCGGTTTTCTTCATAATTTTATGTGTGAAAACATATCCGTAAGTTACAAAAAGATCCGTGACCCAAAGAGGTCATACTCTCCTTGTCAGTCGTATTGGTTTTATACATTCCTCAGTGCGAAAAATGCTCTTGAAAATAGACAGTTTTTAAAAATCCAAAGTTCCTAATGATACAAGAGAATCAGATGATTACACTTTTTAATTTTATTTTCTTTTTTTAGATTTTGAATTATTTTTTTATATTTTTATTAGAATTAACATTATTTTCGATTTCTATTATAGCAAATAAATATTTTCATATAATATTTAATTTAACTTGTATAAGGGATAATAATTAATTTTTATAGTTAGTGAAATAAACCTGATACTGCTTAATTCCTAAACGTATATACCTATGAATTATGTAATATTAGATTATTTAGGCAAATTTCCAAATATTTCAGAATAAACATAAAAAATCTGAGGAACTACCATGCCAATAGCTAACCAAGATGGCGTAGAGTGATTGGTCAAACACATGGTAGTATATGAAACAAATAAAATTTATGAGAGAATAGTCATCTTTTGATGATTAATATTTTCGACTGAGCCGAAGATGAAAATATTTTAAAAGCTGAGCGCATCATATTTTCTGATAATGTATAAAATATAAAAAAAGGGAAAGTGAAAAATATAAAAAAAGTGAGGTTAAGATAGCATTGTCACCCGAGAAATGCCAGCACAATGAAAAAAATCTATGTTCATGTGACCAGTCTGTGTAAACATAACATTGGCAGCTGATCGTACTTAGCCTCAATTTTGATTTAATTTAATTAGAACTTGAATAAATACAAATTCTTATTAAATTGATTAGTTTTTTATATTCTTATTTATTTTTATCAATTTTATATCGCAAAAATGTTGAATACTATTAAAAATAGTAAAAATTCTTACTATGTTATTTCCCGATCATTAAACGCCATCTTAGTTAGCTATATATACATATTTCTCAATAGATCATGTATTCTATAACATCGTCTTAAAATATAAATCTCATGAATTCGTACTTTTTATAATGATTATTATAAAAAGTCCAAGCTGATAAGATTGAAATTTTGAACTTGATCTTAAATCTTTAGCTCTTTAAATTTCTTGATATTTCAAATATTTTAAAACTTTACTTAATTTTACGTCATTTTAGTCCTTAAAATTGCACATTACAAAAAACTATACTAATATTATCTGTTATTAAATTTTTAGATGATCACATATACATACCTTAAAAAATAAAGCTCTTCAATAATTTTAATATCATCTTCTATTTGTTTTATACTGTTAATAAACTAAAATTCACCTATTTAAAACTTTTTAAAGATTTAAAATTCTTATATTAATCTTTGAGTTTGATATGCCTATGTTCTCTATATTCGAGCGCCCTCTGTTTTCATTTGTCCGATGCGCCTGCGCACTTATTAATATCGCATGAACAAATAAGCGATTCGTACTCTAGTATAAGTATATCGTGATAGTTTTGTTCTTGTATCTCCGGTGTGCGCATAATATACGCACAGTCTCTTCTTCTCTTTAGTTCGATGCTGTATCGAGAACTGGTTAAAGGCGACGCGTCTACTCTAGCGAAGTGCTATCTGCCAAAGCACAAGAGAGCGAGAGGCAAAACCGGCCGGTGTGTATATAACCATGGAGTATGGTAAGTAGATACACCCTTGTCGTCGCCGCCGAGCCATGCCCCCTTTCTCCCTCCCCACGCATATCTATAGATATACATATATATATATATATATATATATATAACCATAACATTCGTTACGAGAAAGCTGGTGTATTTTGTTGCCCCTCTTGCGCCCTGATGTCGACGCCGATTTGGCGTTATACATGTAAAAGAGTAGCATTTTCATTCTCTTTCTAAATGTTGCTTAGCTTAACTCTCTTTTCGTGTGCCAGGAACGTATATATACTTATCCAATCCCGTGAATTACTTTTATGTCCTTTGGCTCAGGATTAGCGAGAGTAAAGAGCTTGACCGAACTGCTTACCCTGAGAAAGAGACTTTATTTTCTTTTATCTACTGTCGCGTCGAGGCAACATTTCTTTTTTTCCTCCTTTAATGAGGCTTTACCAGTTAAATTTGTTGCTAGCTGTGTTTTTTTTCGAAAATTGAATGGAAGGCAACAGAAAGAGTAAAGCCAAGTATTAAATATTTTTTACGAAAGTTATGCTATAAATCAGAGATGTTTTTCCGTCTTGAAGTATTATACATAAATTTCATTTACTTTAAAAGGTATAAGTAGATTAAGGACTAGTCTTATCAGGCGAGTAGTTTAGGACCTTCATATACTTTGATCAATATTTTTTATTAAATCTTTTTTTTTTATTAAAATATTAATATAATATGGACTTAAACAATAGCTCAAATACGTTTAGGATTTTTTATATATCATATTTTTACACATACACATGACTATATTTTTTTTATATATGTATAACTTATAAAAGATTTATCTAGGGAAAAATTAAAAGAAAAAAATTCAATATATTTGACATGAAGCAAAGTTTTACATGACAAATATTTAAAGCATTGTAAATAAAAGTTCAGCTACTGTATCAGCATTCTTAACATGTGCACCTTGTTCAACATGTCAAGAATGTTGTTTTAATTTACATTTACAAGTTAGCATATTTTGATTCTGATTATTATGTCGGGCAATTATTAAATATCATTAAACTTGAGTTTTAAATTGAATATTTGTATAATTATGCATTTTATATTAATAATGAAATTTAATGAAAAATAAATAAAATAACATTAGTTTGACGTGAGTATGAAATAATATGAAATAAAGAAATGAATGTTTGTAAAAGTGTAAAAATGATGGGAGTAAAAGCACAGGTTTGGCATAAATGAGCCTTAGTCCATTCACACAAATCTCAATAAAATTGATTCATTCAGTTATGTAAACGTCCATTTGGAGGCAAGCGAGATAAGTGGTTGAAAACACTTATCAAAAGGGTGCCCATGATTACAATAATCAGTAAGCGATGCGAGAGAGCCCCAACAGTTTTTTTTCGACTTTCATGGTGATTAATGCCTGCTGACGAGCTCTAAAGGCAAAAATGAACAGAGAGAGAGAGAGAGAGAGAGAGAAAGAGAGTAAAAGAGAATAACAGAGACAGAGAGATAGAGGTTAGCGTGACGATTCGTTGAGGGATCTCGTGATGTGAAACACGTGCCTCAATCAAAACACACAAGCGTAAAGCTTAAAAAGAAGAGCGCGTTTGTTAAAGAAAGACAGGCTTTGCTTCTCTCGCGTCTAACCATTGCCAATGCGAAACCTTATTATAATGGCGACGTTCCGTCTCTTTTGCATTCTCTCGCGCTTATACCGCCTTTGAATATATTATTCACTTGACCACAACACATTCTTTACTGTATATTTAACTATCTATTTTTCCAAACTACTCTTTTCTTCCTTTAAATCTATTATCGTCTTCTTATTCTTCTTCTTCTCTTCTTTTCTCTTTTTTTTATTTATCTTTTCTCCGTGTCTTTTAATAGACTCTTTTCAAAGCGATCTGTTTATTTTGCTTTGGTAATTAGTTCGATCTTTATCTTTTTTTTTTCTTAATGAATTATTGATGAGTTTGTTTAATATGTTTTATTTACATATAAGCTATGAGTCAACTATTAAAATCACATTAAAATTTTTGTAGAAAAATATTAACGGGAGGTGTTAAGTGACTTTTTTATATGATACTTAAGCTCAAATTTAAATCAATGACTTTTTTTATCAACTATTTTAATGTTTTTAATTAATTAGTAAATTAGTTTAAAAAATATATGCCGTTACTTTGAATAAAAGATTCATTAATCAAATTCGGAAAATTGAAATTTTAAATAATTCTATTATTTAAATTTGTAATTTAATATGTCAATAAATATTTTTTTTCATTATCTATGCATGATTAAAATAAGTCAATGAAATTTTCAATTATATATTTAAATATCATTAATTCTTTATCGTTTGATAAAAGCTGTAAATAAATTTAAATATATTTTAATAAATATAATTTAAATAAATTGACATCTCTGAAAAATATTATGAATAAATGCTGACCTAAGAAAGAATCGTATTGAAAAGTTCGCAATTTTTAATATAACCATAAAAAATAAAAACTTTTCTGATATTTTTACAATAAATATTTAACAATTGCAAATTAAGAAGTTTTTTTTTAAATATAAATTTACGAAGACTTGGATGACAATAATCACTTTGAATTTATGGATTTTGAATAAACTGTGAAGAAAAAAAATTTCACACTTGTAAACAATGGGAAAAATCATGAATGAAGTGAAGCAGGCAAGTTTTTTGGTACTTTCAATGTAGTTTTATATACAATTGCCTTAAATATTGCACGGCCAAAGTTAGATTCAAGCTCTTTGTTTCCTCGGTACAGAGCGATCTTTGCACTCGTTTTCCTTCTTCTATGTATATATATATATATATATATATATATATATATATATATATATATATATATATATATACATCGTTGTTGAATGCAGTACGCGTGCATGGTCATTGTATAAAATCACGTGCAATCCAGCGGCATTTGTTGTTCCTTTTGTTTTGTCGCCATACTCGGTAGCACTCTCTTCTCGATATCCTCATTATTCCAAGCTTTGCAGTCCCTTCTTTCTTTACACACGCACACACACACACACATATATGTATATGTGTAGAGTGCAAAAACGAAAAACGCAAAAAGTATCCATAGGAAAGAGAAAAAATGGATGCATTCGCAAAAAGGCAAGCAAAATATACGGTATACGAGGGTGTACAAGTGTGTGATATATGCATGTATATAGATGTGTGTACGTGTGTGCGAAAGAGAGAGAGAGAGAGAGAGAGAGAAAGGAAAAAAGGTATAAAGTAGGGAGTAGAGAATTGGAGGAGGAGATGCTTATTAGCAATTGTAATGCACAATCGCGGAATGCAAGAGAGCCCGGCGATGCCTTGATACGGGCGACGCCGGTACACGTGTTCCTTCTAACACGATTCTCGAATATTGCGCGTTAAAACCTATATATACGTCGCTGCCTTTGCTCTTGATGCTGCTTCTGCTGCTTAAGGTGGATCATGCATGTAAGACCGTATCATGTTTTGGGTCCCTTGGTGGTATTTGTATTATTGCAAATTTTTATAAATTAATACACTCTATGTGTCTCAATTATAACTATTATTATTTTAAAAACAAAAATCATTGCATAAGCAAATGCGTAGAAAAATTTTTTTTTTCTTGAAAAGCCCCTTGTGATTATTTACTTATATACGGCACTATACAGTTGACTTCGTAATATGTATATATGCACTCTAAGCGTCTTAGGATTATCACGCATGCGCAGTATATACCAGCTGATTTACTCGATTCTACGTTAATAAAATATTTTCAACTTTTACACTTAATTTCTCTTTATTTACATCGTTTACTCCCTTTTTCCTCGATCATATTATAATCGTTATTAAATCGTCTGTCTTCCATACTTTTTTTATCAAAAACTTTTAAGTAACAAAAAAGTTATAATCAACTTTATGCATAAATCATGATTTTTTCCATTTACGCGTGTGTATAATATCTTTTTTTCAGACATTGATTACTTGAGATTTTGATGATTTACCTTATGTTTTTATTATACCAATGAAAAGATGGGTATTTCAAGATTATTATAGTAAAGTTTCGTCAAAAACTTTTAGGTTTACAAAATATTATTGGGAACGGATGATCCACCTTAATCGATGATTCTTCACCGCCCATTTCGGATTCTTCGAATATCATGTCTTTGAAAAATTAGTTAAATTCTATTATCTATATGATCTTTGAGATGAATGACTCGATTAATAAGCTAATGAACGAGTATTTTAAATAAATAAATTTTAATATTTTTAATTCAATTTTTCTTTAATATTTCAAAAATAATTTTGCTTTTAAAAACACGATAGTTAAAAGATATTTAAGAGCATGACGAAGCTGTCCGCCTTCTAATAATATTTGCAATCTTAACTTATGAATAAACGATGCGTTTAATTGAGTTTTCTTGCTATAAAGAAAAAATTTGTAAGATTAAACTCTAGTGCGGACAACTGAAGAAAACCACCAAAATATTATACATACAAAGTTATAATAAAAACTTTCAATATATCGTATTTTAAGGTTAGGTTTGTCGAGTTTGATATCTAATTTCCAATCCAAGCTCATAAAAAAATAACAAGTCCAAATGATTTTTTATTTTAACAAAAATTATTGTACTAATATAACTTTAGTGCGGACAAGTCATTATATTTGTTTAATTTAAGAATTAAAAAAGATATCGATAAAATAAAAAAAGCAAAACTCGATTGCTGCAGCTCCGACATGCCGTTAATATATGAACAAAAGTTATTAAATTCTAAAATAGAACTATAACAAATACTGAAAATATTTTTTCCAAAAACTACTAAAGTTTGAATATTTTTGTAAATTTAAACACTTAAATTTGATAAAATTTAAGTATTATAAGTATTCCAGCTTGTTAATTCCTAGAAATCCTTTTGATATTTACTATTGCATAATGATTGACTACTAAAAGGTGAAAGGCATAATTGATCGTTCATAAAGGACACGCCATCAATCTATAACTAATCTTTGTACGTATCGAGGCATGCGCAAGTATCATCCAAGCGCATTTGACGACGAGCTCCTCTAGGATATATCAAAGCTTTAACATTATAAAGCAAGCAAGAGCAAAAACACATGCTTCCTCAAAGAGACCTATAAATGCATATAGTTTAGCGGTTTTATGCACTGTGTTTATAAAGCATATCAGTATTGGTTCATCGCGTTAGCCTATTTTAAACGGCGGCCACTTATAAGGCCAGGTGAAAAAACTATTCACGGAATATAATATTTCAAATTGCCGCAGCGTATCAGTGTTATGTATATACTTGAATATAACAAGATTTTCATGCTATTTATGTTCTTTGGGATGCGCTTAATACACGTATACATTTAATGCCTATAAGAGCTTTTGAGACTATGTATACTAGAAATACGTAAATTCATGTATGCGTGCATAAAACGAAGCGACAATAACACACGTACAACATGTATAAGGAAATATCATCTTCGTTTACATATATATCAAGCAAATAAGATTTTATCATTTTGTAAAGAGAGAAACTAATATTTCATCTGGCTTTGCATAACCATCGTTTTTTTAAATATTTAAATGCTCTACTATTTGATTCACTGCTATATATCTTATTGCGCTAGGAAAAATATTGATTCTTTAAATCGATTTGCGTGGGAGCTAAATTTTACATGCCACTGTGTAACTTGAGAAATACATTTTTTTTAAATTATCTTGATAATAACTTTATTTTAATTTTTCTATTATTTCTATCTAATAATAATTAATTTATTACCAATCATTATGACACATTAATATTAATAATAATACGATATGTATGATGCATATTCGTAATTAACGAGGTATTTTAAGTATAACAATAATAATTTTTTGTATGAATTGTAAAAAACGATTGAACTAATTAAATAATTTTCTTTAAGCCCATGAAGCAAAAATAAATTAGTCGATTGAAATATGCACATACCAGACGTGCCGGATTAATTGTTTTAATGGCCAACGTCTTGTGTCTTTTGTGAGCCATTAAGAGGAGCAATAACAATATAGGATCAACGAACAGGTTCTGTTAATGTTACCACGTGAGATCGCAGCAGTCAAAGACATTTGATTTCATTATATACCAAAGGGTTGTCGAGATGAAGCGCTCTCATGAGACTACATAAATATCATCCTTAACTAAATGCGCAATACAAATTATTTCTCCTCATATAATTTATTTATTTTCGTTTTTTAATTTTTTTTTATTCATAAGATGAATCTTACTTTCAAAAATACTTATTTGCTTGTTTAAAAATTTATTACACTTTAACTCTTTGGACTTAAATTTTTTTATAAAATATCATTTTGGTCATAAACAAATGTTTTTTATTTTTCTTTAATTTTTTCAACAAATTTACAACTTAATTATGAGATGAAATTATTAATTTTAATATAATTTGCATCTTTATTTTTAAACATTTTCTAATGTCTTTTACATAATTTAAGAAAAAAAAACCAAAATTACCGAATCTATTTGGTTGACATATAACAATTGTCAAAATAAATTATTATTATAAACGGTCGTATATAAAAATTTAGAATATATGATGAGAAAAAAAATTCTTTTTTGATCACATAAACTTATATAAAATGTAATAAGTTAAAAATCTTGTCTTATTCACTATCTCTAAAGAAAAAAAATACTACATGAATATTATTTTTGAAATTCAGTTTTTAGCGTGCGAAGTAATTTTCTATCTCTTATTAAATGACGTTTGATGTCGGCTAGTGTATATCCCCCTTCCATAATTCGCCCTTCAACAACATTAAGTTAAAGTGAATGGACCTTGTGGGTGTACAAAGAAGGGTAAGATTTTAACGTTCGGGGTGACTTAGACCGAACGTTATCTATTTTGACAGCGCGGTACGCCCGCGGTATGTTGAGCTGCTGCTGTTGCTACTTTGCCTTACTCTTCTGGGTAATTGCGTTTTAACTGTATGCTTATGTATATATGCACCGTACACGCGTTGCAAAGTCTTCGCAACTCTTTTTTTTTAACTTAACTATCCCCTTCGTTTTTTATCCCAACTTCTTTCTCGTGTATCGATTGCTTCTTCGGTTAAGAAGAAAAAAAAATAAAAGTTTTACGGAGTTAATGCTAATATTGTCTTTATTGATTTTTTAATCGGTTTCACTATATTCTTTAGTACTATATATGTAAAAAAAAATTTTTTTCTCAACTTTTGTTTTGAAAGTCACAATTTAAGATTAAAAAATAGAAGCTTGCTATATTCACATTTTATTACTATTTATCAAAATACCGTTACAGTAAATTGATAGCTATAATACAAACTTATATGTACACTATTTAAAAATCGCGATAAGGATACTAATTTCAATAATTATCGATACAAACATATAACAATTATATGTGAATATTTTTGAGAGATTCAGAAAATTATCCTCCTAAAGATACTATGTCGAATTTACGTGATTTTTAGAATAATTGAAATTAATTGTATTAGTTTTGAAATTCTGAGCTGTATTTATTTATCAAAGTCATCAATATTAAAAATTTGGAATGAAGTCTCTAAGTAAATTCAATGAAAAATCGTCAATTTCTTAAAAAATCAAAAAAAAGTCAAGAAAATATCGTAAAGAAAAAGATTTTGAAGCAATTTAAAAATTTTTAAAGTATTTTCTTAAGTATACAAATATCATATACATATTTTCTTTTAAATATAATTTTCAAGCCAACCATCTAAAATATTAATGTAAAATTTAATACGTTACCTAACAGATCCAAGCTTTGAAAAGCTAAGAAAAAATAAACACAAGTATACATTATTGTATACTCGATGGACATAGCGGATGCTTAGAATGTTGTGCAAGAAGATTAAAAAGTTTTAAAGTTTCTTTGAACTTGTACGTACTAACGTCAAATATCTAAGCTTCTTAATTCAATTTTAATGATAGTTTCAACTTTTATCTACTTCAAAATTAGGAATTCTCTATATACCAATATAAAATGAAAGATCTTTTGGCTCATGACAAAAGATTCGATAATGTAAGCAAAAAAAAAGAACATAGCCCTAGAGTTAGTATCGTTGCCTGGTGAGACGCAAGTGTCCGTTAAGCTAAGCGGATCCTCAATAATCCGGATTACGTATTTGCCCTGCCATCTCGATCTTGCATGAGCTTTCAGTCGAATTATATAGCTGCTCAGAGACACATTTGCTAGTTGATAAACATCAACTCTTGCTTTAGTGACAAGCCTCCAAACTATAATTTTAAACTCATTAATAATCTTAAATACAGTTTTATTAATATATTAATAATAACAGTTTGCAATAGAAAAAAATAAGTCATCACGAAAAATTTTCATTGAATTTTTAATTAATTAAATTTAAAATATCAAATGTCTTTGGCAAATTTTAATTTGTGCTATATATTTAAATACATTATTATTTAATTAATGAGTATTGCAATTCAAATAAATAATTTTTATTTTTCGATACGTATAAGAATAAAAATCAAACATTGTAAAGTTTTAACGCTTTAACAGTAAATGTTGATACTTTTTGTGATTTTTTGGTTTTACATCATGAAGAGTTGCAACTAATGTAAAACGATGCATGGGATGTAGAACCAGAAAATTATAAACCGAATAAAAATTAAATATGCAAAAATACTCTTATTGACTTTGTGTTACAGTTTTATATTTTTGAAAAACATGTCAAAATAAAAATTTTTTCATTTTATTCGAATTTTTAATCATATAATCATTCTAAATGTTGCACTTATTCCATAATAATTTTTTAAAAAGATAAATTATACATTTTATATATTTATATAAAAACAATTTTTTGCAAATTATTTTAAAAAACTCAATAATACTTGTTTTTAAAATCACATAAATAAGTCAATTTTTCATTTCACATTTAAAAGTTCCCTGGTAGAAAATAAACCATTTTCTGACTATTTTTGCTGGTTAACGCATGTTAAAATGACATATCTAGATATTCTGTTGAATATATTTCCAAAATTTCTAGATAAATGCCATTTTAAACCGCGATGATGTTTTATTTTCTACCAGGGTTCTAATAAAAGAGTAAAAATATATTTTATAAATGTGTTACAAATCAAATAAATACGTTGAAAGGTTAGGCATTTTAAAACTCGTTTCAAATTTTAAAAATATGCGTGTTATAGTAAATAACTTGGATTTTTATTTTGCATAGTAAATCAAAGAGAAATTTTGAAAAAAATACTACAGATAATTAAACAATAAATAATAGCTTCATTTTGATATCCTTAGTTTTTCGAAACAAATTAAAAATTTGCTCATAACTTAAATGAAATAGTACCATACATATTTAATGCAATAAAAATATGAATTAAAAAATTAGAATTAATAGCAATTTATTCATTTTAAAGGACAGTATAACTTCTCAATAAAACCACCAATTGCTAAATTTTGTAACTTTCTCAATAATTAATAATAACTTCGGTGCTTAAATCTATATCTAGTTTCGACCTAACAAAAACAAACAAAATATTTTTTTCTCTTGATTAAATGATATTTATGAAAAATGTTTGATCGAACCTATACTATTGTTACATGTGCCGCTTTTTAGGGCTTAAAAGAAAAATGCAAGAGTGCAAGTTATAGAATATGCAACGATGAAATTGCATGGATGGGAATGCCTCAATGTTTGAGTGCTTGTTTTTCTATATTATGCGATGGACACGAGATTCGATTCACATTACAGATAGTTTTCTGTCTTTTTTTTTTTTTTAATTATATTCACGGGCATTACTGCCCTTTTTTAACACATAGAAATTAATTTTTTTTAATACAACACAATTTGACGTATTATTTAACGTGGTGTCAGCCCACGGCAGAGACAGCGAAAAAGCGACCAGACGGGGAATCGATCCCGCGCCAACGGGAATACGAGTCACGCGCCTTAGCCACTACTCCACTGAACTCTACACTTTTTTGTAAATTTATTAAGGTTCGTAACACTGCATTTGTTTAATTTTAATTCAAATTTATTACTTAAAAAATTATCTTCAATTTACGTTTAATGACGTTCTAATGGCTTTAATTTCATAAATATCAATCATTCATTACTATTTTTTTCATAAGAGTCTTTGAAAAGTTTGCCGTGAATATCTTTCTTATATTTTATTATTCAATTTCCTCTCTTTTCATGTCATCAAACCATCTTAACGATAGACATAGTGAAAAAATTATTGAGTGCTTTTATTAAAAGAATGAATTTTTATTTTAGTAACTAATAAATAATTATAGTATTTTTTTTGCTTTGAAATAAAACTTTTTTGGCTAATACAAGATTAAATCAATCTATTATTTTTTATTTAACAATTTTAATGCAAAAAAAAATAGAAATACAAAATAGCTTCAGTATGTTATCACATTCACATAAATTGCAACACACAATACAGTGTACTAGGCGTATAAAAAAGTTAAAGAAGAAAAAAAAAGAGAAAAAAATTCTCTCGATACTAGTGCTAAAAGTAAAGAAAAAGGGCCGCTTACTTGCAAGTGGTAAGAAAGCGTGAATCGAAAATGCAAAGCCAGAAAAATCCTCCACGCAGTACATATCGTTTTCAAGAACTCATACACTCTCCCTCTTTTATATTGTTAAAGAGCAAGAAAGAGAGGTATAGCTATCGTCTTAAAATCTACCTTTTTCACGAATGCTATACTAGTGGCTCAGCAACGATTTTTCTTTTTTTTTTATTTTTTGTTCTCTGCATTGTTCTTATTCCACCATTACCAAGGTACAAAGTGAATGTAAACATATCTTGATCTTGCCTGCGGAAACCTGTGAAATTCGCGTACAGTCTCTCTCTGTCTTTTTCTTTTACTTGCTAGCGTAAATGCGCTCTCTGCTACCATTACTATAGGTAGCACTATGTACATTAATACATATATAGATATATGTATAATACACACACACATATATATTATACATAGAGTTGAATGTCGCACTAGTGGTGTGCGCACGCGGGGTGCAGAAACGGGGCGCGCGCGACAACAATGGAACGCTTGATAATATCGCAACGAGGTTTGCCCAGCCCGTTCGCTCTCTTTCTTGCTCTCTCTCTCTCTTTTGCTTTTGTCTCTTTCTCTTGCTCTTGTGGAAAATATGAAAGAGAAAGAGAGAGAAGGGTAGCGGGTGCAGCTTTGTATGTTGGGCGGTGGTGGGTAAAGGGGTCCAATCAATCAGCCGCAAATCAGTATGCACGGCACGTTCTCCTAATGCCGCCACTCTTTCATCATATTCATTTGATCACGCGTTCTCCCGAACCCCCTTCTCCCCCCCGCCTCTCTCTCTCTCTCTCTCTCTCTCTCTTTATCTCTGCGCTCTCTTTTGCCCTCGTCGTCGACGAGGCGCACACGCAATCGCTAATGGCAGCGTTTAAAGATCGGGCTGCTGCTCTCTCACTCTGTTGTTACTGGTGCAGCTCGCGAACTATAGCTCAAACGCCTATATCGATCCACGAATAACATTGCGCACACACGTATATCTACAAACATATCCAAAATTTCTCATATTTTCTTTCTTTCTTTTTTTAAAGATTTATACGATTTTATAGGTAATTTTGGTGCTCGATGTACACTGCTATATACATTGTATATAAATTAGTGACTGGTTGACAGTAAATACACTGATGGAGATGTTATTGTTCTGTATATGCTGAACATGACAAAAGGAAGTCAGTATTACGAGGTTTGCGAATTAAGCACTTTCATAGTATCCTATAATTTACATGTTTTCCCATTAACCGAGAAAGGACATGTAAGCTTTAGGTATAACACCTGCTGTTAAACGCTATCGATATATCAAACTCTGTATTTATCGTGCATCGCAAAAAACGTCAGATATTTTCGAATATATATTCTAAGTCAAAACAAAAATCTCGTTTATCCAAACATTATTCATACGTAAAAACTATGACAATAAATATTTTGGCATACGTAAATGCATTCTGGCACATCGTATAAAAAAAAAGTTTTTATTTTAAATCCTAAACATCCAGGGAAAGGAGAGCATGGAAAAGGTTGAAAAAACAATGTGGGCGCCAAGTTGGATGACACATAACAGCTTTTTGATGCGCCAATAACGTTAAAGCTATATAGCAAGTAAAAGCGAAGAGAAAGAGAATGGAAAAGAGTCATTGGTTTTGTTTCTGATGTTTAAGGATCGCGTTCGCTCGTCTGTAACATAATTGTTTTTGACGCAGTAATTTTACAGTGTCGTGCGTACGCCTCGATTCGTTCATCCTCTGCGGTATACAACGATGGAGCTGCGAAGTGTCGCGATAACTGCTCGTTTCTTTTGTTTTTTTTTCTCTTGCTACGCAACTTCTTCTTGGCTTCTTGCTCTTTTAATTTGACAGCCCTTCCAATCAAGAAACCATCTACTGTAAGAACATCTTTCCAACTCTCCTATTCCCTTTTTTCTTTTCTTTCTTCGTCAAGTCATCCAACACTTTGGATAAAAACTCTTTCCGCAAAAAGAGTCATCGTCAACTGTTTAGCAGAGATGGTTCTATCTTTCGGCATACCACTATGAACGCATCAATTACGAAAAAAAGCATTATGACGCGGGACTCTGCCACTCAAGTACTTTTATCCTTATACTAATACTACGAATGGAGAGAGAAATTTTAATCTTTACTTTATATTTAACATTTTTATTTCTCTTGTTAAAATTTATTGAAAATTTTTACATCCTCTAAGCATATTTTAGAAATATTTTACACGTATATGTATATCATTTCTGATTTTTTAACTTTTCACATTAAAAGTTTAAAAAATATGCTTCGTGTTTTGAATAATTAATTATTCTGAAAACTAATGGAAATCAACTTTATATAAAATTAACATATCTGTATTTTTTTTCTTTTGACTAACAAGAAGAATAACTCTTGTTTGGGTCACGGATTTTGCTGTAATTTGCGGATATATTTTTATCCATGAAATTATGAAGAAAACTGTGAGTGTTTTTTAAACAATTTTTAAAGATTTTTCTAAAAAATTATTGTTTACTCCAATGGAAGCTTCTAAGTTCATACTGCAACATTCTAGTAAAAGTGGAGATTTAATCATTTTAATTAAAAAAAATTACACCGCAAAAATTATATCGCAGAGGAAAAGTGTGCGACGTAGCGATTTTTTTAACAGAAACTAGAAAATTTTCACGTACTTAAGGAGATGTAAAAGGTTATATGATTTATACATAGTTACCGACATTGCTAAACTTTTAATCTTTATTTTAAAATTTTCCAAAATATCTCTATATTAGGCTCTTTATTAATGAAAATGGAAGGATGTAATTTAGAGTTATATTTAAAACTTTTGGATAAAGAATCAAAAGCTTTGAAAACTGTAATGTCGGTATTTTACATTCCCTTATAATGCTTGTTTTTGATTTCATTCGATGTAATATTTAGACTTAAAATTATTTTATGTTAATCTACTCTAAAAATAATTTTAATAATCGCATTAAAATTTTAAAATTTATTTTTAAATATTTTTTTAACGATATTTTTAAAAAAATGGATCTGCTAGGGTAAGTATTAACAAATCTTCGGGGAAAATATTAACACTGTTAATATGTAAGGATATATTTGAAAAGAAAGACGAAATGCGATAAATAAGAAATTAATTTAATAAAGACTTTACCGGAATGTTTTTCATAACATTATATGACGTTTCTGGTTAGAATTTTTCTATAAGATAAAAATTAATGTTATTTTTACTTTCAAAAAAGATAAAAAAATCATTTTTTCATATTTTGTTAAAGTTTTTTTTTATAATCCATTTGTTATCTGGATACGCATTAAAAAAGTATATGATTCTTGTTAACATTAATTAAATACTCGTATTTATTATTAAATTGCAATTTTATAATAAAGTAATGCAATGTAATACTTACCCTGAACGCGGGGCAAATATTAACACGGAAACTTTCATAACAATACAAAATATGTACATTAGAATATAGAGATACTTTTTTAAAAAGTGTTAATACTAGCCCCCGTCTGCCCTAATTCAATGAAAATTAAAGTTTAATTTTATGCTAATTTTTATAATAATTTTTATTTCTCCATAACTTTTAGACGGATTCAGCTTTTTAAATATAATTTTTTTTAATCAAAAGAATTTAATCTCCTTATTTATAATTTTACTATAATGTTGCGGAATGAACTTAGAAGCTCCCATTGGAGAGTAATATTAATTATTATAAACAATGATTTTTTTCGAGAAATTTTTAAAAATTGAACAGAATAGCTCATAATTTTGGAATGATCGAGCGTTAGATCGAATGCTCGCGGATTTCTTCATAATTTTACGTATAAAAATATATTTGTAAGTTAAAGCAAGATTCGTAACCCAAACAAGGGTTACTTTATTCCTTGTAAGTTAAAACTGACAATAATTCAGATAAATAAAATATATCATGAGCTTCAATTATTTTATTCTAAATTATATTTACACATTATACTAATATTTAATAAAATCTTTACTATTTTTATTATTTTACGGAGATATTATAAAGTAATCATATATTATGCCTTGCATTTTTATTATTTTTTATCAATTTATATTGATAGCGCATCTATTCAAAGTCAGCCACATACGCTGTGCTTTGTATTTTTGTGATTAAAATTTTTTTTATTCAATTAATTTTCCTAATTAATTATAACAATCGGTGTATTAAGTGATTTCCGAAAGTTTAACATTATATGCAATGAAATACAGATATTATTTTGAGAAATAATTGATTGTTCGATAGGATCAATAAATTCTCTGTATAATCATCAAAAAATAACGAATAATAGAATTTTATAATCTGTCATTATTTCCTTTAATTCTTTACTGATTTTATCGTAATAAATTCAGAAACTAAGATATTTTTGCATGAAAATATCAAACCTTTGAAAGATATAATCACAATCTTTATTAGGAAAACATGAATTTCGAAAGAAAAACTATTAAAATCAAACTAAATTCTACGCTACACTACGACAACTAATGCCACGAAAATATCAATAATGCCAGAAAATGCTTTACGAGTCATTTTAAAAGTTATTTTTTAATTATCAAACAGACAAGTAGTAGCCTTTCTTCTTTAAAACTACATTTCCAATCTAATAATAGACACAGTATGTACCAGGTACATAAAGTGTATTCGAAGATTAGTGCTCGAGGTGTGCTCGCTAAAGAAATAAAAAAAAAAGAAAAAAGCCAAGCAGAAAAAGAAAAGGAAGAAAAAGAGAGAAAGAGGAAAACGTAAAGGGATGAAGTACTTGTTGCAGGAGAAGCTGCACCGCCTCAAGGAATATCGTCTCTTTCTCCGCTCTTCTTTTCCATTTAATTCTCCAGCCGTCCTCATCTACCGCCATGCGTACTCATAATCTTAACTCTCTGAAGAGAAGCACATGTATAGGTAGAATCGACCGAACCAACATGGAGAAAGAAAGAGTGTGCACCGAGCGTCCGCGCTACGCAAAACAAAAAAAAATAAAAATAAAGATAAAAAAGTTAAGAAAACTAAAAAGCAGAGCAGTACAACGTCGAAATGTCGACGCGAGGGCAACCAGTTGTTCGTGATGCCCGGGAGCAACCTTTTGCCGGCAACTTTGCTGCAGCCAAAGTCATTTCGTAAAGGGGCTAAGACGTGAGAAAGAGAGAAAGAGAAAGTTTCTGGAAGATCATCGCATACCAACAGCTTTAGCACTCGATCGGAAATTATTCTTTGTTGATACCCCAGACAGAAGTAGAAGGAGAGTAGAGAGACCAGAGTATATATGTACTTACTGCTCTTGTTACATAAGTCTACCAAGGGATAATTGACTTTTTTTTCACTTCTGAGCGACACATTATTATTCTTTGTTTATTTTTTTCTTTGTTATTGCATTATTTTTTTTCGGAGGCGTTTAAACGATAATTGCGACTGCAGCTTTTATATCGTTTGCTTCATAAATTTATCCCTACAAATTTATTATATGATTTTAAATAATATGCGGATAATATTTTTAATTTCTTTCTTTGAATTAATTTTTTTCTTTCTTTTTTTCTAAATAGGTAACTTAACTTTGGATATCAACATACCAATCTTAAAAAATCCGAATTTTAAAAAAATGTGTTATTATTAAAGTGAATGATTATTTTGTTAAATATTTAGGTTTAAAAAAAAAAGTTATATTCTGAGATAAGCAAATTTTCATTTGACAAGAAGAAGACGACAACAAGAGACAAGAAGAAAAAGGATTATTTTACAAAGAGCAGAAAAGTCTCGAGCAAAATGTCAATTGTGTGTATAGAATAGGTATTCAAATCTGATCTGTTAACTGAATGTATTATAACTAAAAGCAATATAGGCCAGAGTTATTTGTGATGCACATATACGTATAGATACTTTTAACGGCCAATACACTATTACTCTTAAATATACATGTATATATAGATTGTTAGATGTCGAAGAAAAGTTTGAATGTATGTATAATATGGTTGGAGCAGAGATGAGGGGCCAAGAGAAGAGATGTGCGAAGCAAAAGCGTCGCGGTAGCTGCGTTCGAAGAGATGGGATTTCATGATAGGCCGCCGTGTCGAAAATAGAATTATAATCTGATAGGCTCATTGTGCCTCAAGCCACTTCTCTTGCTGCTGCCTCTGCCTGCTATCTGGCACACAAACCACCGTCAGAGTTACCTTTCTTTTATATACCATCTCAAAAACCTCTTATTTTTTTCTTCTTTTTTTTATTTTATTCCTTCGTTTTTTTTTCTTTTTTTTTCTTCTTCTTTTTCTTGCTCTTCCCTACTTCTTTCTTTCTTTTAATCCTTTTACATTGTTGTTTCGTTTTACTTATGTGGATTATCTTAAATTCTCATTTCAAATAAAGTTTACTTTTGACATAATTATTTTCTATTTTTATTTCTTTATAATGTATTTGCATCAAGTCTTATTGAAAAGAATTTAAAGTTTTGAAATGTATTTAACACAGAAAAAATGTAACTTTTTATTAAATAAGAAAAATTTTAAATTTTATAAACAATTTCGTACAACTCAGCCGTCTTTAGCCGCTACTAATATAAAAATTTTTTATAATTTTTTATATAGTAAAATAAATAAACATTAATTCATAGACATAGATTTACACATGCCATCTATTTTTGGTGCCCAAACTGAAGGAAAACAAATCCAAAATTTCAATGTATACTTTATATATCATAAAATCTTTGCTTTATAACTATATTAAAAAATTATCATTGATTTTTCTATTGTTTTTATAAGATATTGATTTAAATGCTCATGAATATTTGCCGAAGGTTTCAGAGTTTTATTTCACTTGTTGAAACTAAAATTCCATGCAAGTGAAAATCATTGCATTAATATATGGTTAATTATATGTCTTATCAAATGAATAAATTTAAAAATTTTCCTATGATATATTTACACTTTTAACTTCCATAATTATTAAATTTTGTTTTTATATATTATAAAGGCATGGTGCGTTACATTTAGCTTTATTCTTCTAAATTTATTAAAAATGTTTTATTAAGTTTACTTTTGACAAATAGGCTGAGAATCAAAGAAAAGAAAAAAAATAAATGAGATTATTTTCGTAATCATTAGGAATGCTAATACAAGAATTTATTAAAATAAAATTTTACATTAAAAAAGAAAAAAAAGCTAAACAACTATTTATCATAATTTGTGTGTTGACACGTCCGTGACCAATGCCATTGTAATTGTAAAGAAATTAGAGGGACTTTAACGGTTTTCCGGGTGCTAGTTCTTCCGTTCGATATTCGTCTTTTCTGGACCTAAAACCCGTATAGATATATATTTAAAGCTTATATTACATTAAGAGCAAAAATGACCCTCCTCTTTCTCTCTATTGCGGAAACATTACATTTGTCTATGTCGCGCTAACCTTTCTCTCTTTACCCTCGATTCACATTTACGTTCCGTCGCTATGCTATATGCTGAAAGAGAAAAAAATTACTTCTTTTATCTGAATCTAAATAGACTTCAACCAAGGAAGATTCATTATTATTAGTTTTTTTTATTCAACAATAACTTTTAATTATTTATACTTACATTAAAAGAAAGTTTATTAAATTAATTAGCCAGTATAATATACCGTATATGATAACATTGTGTTTACTTTAATCTTTACATTATAAGAAAAATTATTTATTATAATTAATTATTTAATTGGATCTTTATTAAAAGAGAGATAAAAATAAGTGCTTGCTAGTTTTACCAAAGAATCAATTAACTTAGAAAACGCTAACATTCTAGACAATGATACAAAAGAATAATGTTTTTTCAAATAATTATATATGTCATTCATTTTTATTATTTCAAGTAAAATTACACTTGTATTGTGAATTCTAAAGACAATAATTAATAATAATCATAAAAATATATATTATTAATAAATTTCTCTTAAATTAGTTAAAGTGCGAGTTAATAATTTAGTGATAAAATGACCTTTAATTCAAATACTCATATATACTGATATAATTCTGTTACAAAATCAAGATATTATTCAATTAATTTGCTATTATTACATTATGTTAAAATGAATAATTCATTTAAATATACATGTAGTTGAGATCAAACCAATACATTTCATTCATCTAATTAATACCTTGCATAAATTTATATTTCATTTAAATAATTATATGTGTTTACTCATGCAACTTTAGTTGTAATATCAATTACATAATAATATCAATTATATCATATATAATAACTTCTATGAAAATCAATACTGATTTAATTATCACATTCTGTACTAATACCATTTAGTTGAAAAAAAATTTATTTAAGTTACAATCTACTTTATATGAAAAAAAAATTTATTATTTTTTTTCAATTGTACTTGATCGTAGACGAATATTTGAAAAAAAAATAATCAAGAGCGTTCAATGTATACACAGAAAAGTGCAACGTTTTCACTACTTGAAGCTCTCGACGTTTTGTAGCTTGTACCTTTTTCCCCGTGTACTAGTCAGTGATGAGTAAATCCAGTTTAGCATAGAGTCGACGGATTTTACTTTTTTTTAGTTTTATTTTTTTTTTTTTGGTGAACGTGAACAAGTAGCCTCTCTCCGAAAGCAAAAATATACGTGCAGCCACGCGTATTCAGTTGAGAGCGTGCAAACAGCGCTGGGCAATCAGCGCACCGCGTCGAGTTCTCCATGTCGAATACGTACTGACATGTTCTGCTTTATATGTATATATCTATATAAATTTACAAATCGACATTTCACACTTGCATACACACCGACACATATGTATATATCGATGCATCCATAGAAATATGGGTAATCACACTAGTACTGTATGAAGAGGCGAGAAACGCGAATCGTTTTATTTAAATATCACTATATGTAGGCACCAGAGAGAAGTTGATGCTTAATTTTGGCCCTTTCACTGCAGGAGACCCGCAAATATTTGTTCATCAAAAATGTCAGTTTCTATAGAAACTGTAGCGTATACGCGGTTGGTTGTTGAGATTCTTTTTTTTTTTTCTTTTTTTTGAATCTCTAATCAATCATTACGCTTGTGTTAGTTGTGTTGATTGAGAAAGAAAATTTTAAATTTTGAAAAATATTAAAAATTAAAATTTTTATACATTGTAGCATTTAGCAAAACAATTGAAGATAATTTTGTAATTAAATAATTTATTTAATTTTGATATTATAAAAAATAGCATATTTTGATACAAGTGTGTAAAGTAGATTATTGCCACATGGTACTACCTGATATTTGCGTTGAGCTAGAGTAGCAAAACTATCCATGCTATGATCACTTGCTTTGAGCACGTGTATAAAATGTAGCCTGGACATTTTTTAAATGTAATACAAATAAGAGAATTTTTTGAGAGTGTATTTAAGTATCCCATTCTTTCATTAAACTGAATAGTGGGTAAAATAATTTTCAGATAGGGTATGCACAGCAATAGGCTTTGCACACTAGTGTGGAAATGAAATATCTTGCTAATTTAAAACAATCAAGAAATTTTTGCGTAGTCATGAATATTATAGATTTTAATACGAGTATATTCTAGTACTAAATTTTATTTTTTTCAATGAAATGAGCGAATTGTTGATATTGATAGATGTTGACAAGTATAAATTATAAAATCTTGCTATGCTTGGGCGGCTACTCAGGTGAGTTAGGATTATTTTCAAGTTAATTAAAATATAAAATTAAAATTTTTATTTAAATAATTAATGATTAGCGTAATCGCTACAAGACACTGTGTTGTAGTGACTTGTTGGTTGACACAATCGCAATTCGAGAGACAGGTTTGAATCTCTGTCAGATCGAATTTCAGGAAGCATTATTTGTTATACGTTGTTTTTCCGGTTTTTAAGGTGGTTGGGATTGAATTTGCGAATCAACCTGTAGATTAATTTAAAAAAAATTTTTAACTTGGGGAATGAGCTTATAGACAATAGAAATCTAAAATAAATAAATTAATCAATTAATCTGTATACATAAAAAATGATGTTTTCATTACTGAACTTGTGACGTTAGTACTCAAAATTTAAGGAGGTTGTCAAGTACTGGTCGGAGACAAAAGTTTTATTGCTCGAAGTATCAAAAAAGCGTCTGCGCGCATGCGCTATAGTTTCAACTTTTGATTCCGACTGTTCTCACACACGTGGCGCGGTATATATGTACACGCACACACCAGTCGTCGTTACCCCACCACTACTCTCTGACTGTTTCATGTGCTTAGATTCATACATTTTCTATAGACATTTTCTATTTGTATATATGTTTGAGTTGTAATTTCTCGAAAACGGTACCGCTAGTATTTTTTAATTTCTGATCAATATATTCTTTATGAAATTCTAAATTACATATTAGTTTTTGGTTTAAATCTGACACAAAACAAATTCAGAATCATTGAAAACGTCCCTTTTACAGCACGTCAATATAGGGATTACGTGTTAAAAGTTGAAACTTTAGAAGTTTATATCTCAAAAACGGTACCGCTAAAGTTTCTAAAAATTTAATGGCAAGGGCATAATGTTATTATAAACATGTGATCAAAATTTCAAGGTAATCTGACACAACTCGATTTACTTGATAAGTCCCTTAAATGTTCTTAAGAGGCGGTCGGAACCAAATCGGTGACTTGCGGTATATATCAAGTCAGCATTTTTCGCTTTACGATAATATTTTGTATATTTTTATGGCTTAAACTATTTCAAATTATTCTTTATATACATGACTAGAGGAAATGACTATATTTTTACCATATGAATAAGTAAATAAATTATTATAAGCATTTATTACAAATATCAAACTGACTTGAGATATACCGCATGCAAAAAACTGTCGTGTCGATTGTTAGGTGGCATTTTTCGCTTTATAACAATATTTTGTATATTTTTGTAGCTTTAAATATTTTAAATTATTCTTTATATACATGACTAGAGGAAATGACTACATTTTTACCATATTAATAAATGAATAAATTATTATAAGCATTTATTACAAGCACCGAACTAAGTCACCGATTTGGTTCCAACCGCCTCTTAAAGCATTATACTTTGCGTAATCATATATAAAATACTTCACGCTTCAATATCTATGAAACATGCTAAGACGAATTTCGCGCTCTTTTTTATGAAGGTTCGTTGTATACTTTATAAATAATTCAATGGATATTAATTTATACTTGCACGTTTGGTCATAATTTAAAAGTTTTTAACAATAATTATTATTTTTAAGAATATGTTATGCATTAGGATAAATGTTAATATGTTTTTCTTACTTTCTCGTCTTTTAGATAAAATAATAAGCAATCGCTATACATTTTTATATTTAATTTTTTTTTTTTTTTAAATATTAATATATAAAGGATATTGTCCTCTATATGATTAACCTTTTTTATATGGTGATGTCGAGGGAGCCCAGTCCGGTCCCATTTAACACATTACATCAGGCTAGACTGTCAGACCCACCATACCGAAAATTTTGACTACCGAGCCACTTTTGTGACCAACAATCAACCGATACTCAATGAGGTCGTATTTTTCAAGAGTCGCGATATAAATGGCACATTTATTCTAATTTTCTTTCGAATAAATGTTAGAGGTACCTGGCCAGGATTCGAACCCATGCCCTCCGCGTTGAAGGCAAGAGCTCTATCCATTACGCCACCGCGCTCTCTATAATTATTTAATGGAAAAGATTCTGTAAGTCATAAATACAATGTAGCATAAATAGAAAATTTTTTGAGAAAACATAAGGTAAAGCTATTGTAACATTTTTCTAAATTCAATCATTTCCAAGATAGCTTTTATATAATTTATCACTAATAAAGAAAGAAAATATATTGCTGAAATCTTAAAAAATATCATACATACTGTGCTAACAACCGTAACGCATTTTTACTACAATTAAATCATTTATATTTTTTTTTTTTATATTGATTATTATAAGATGCCATAAATATTGAATTTTTTCTTCCTTAAAATATTTTGGATAACATCCCTCATATAACATAGTTTCTTTATTTTCATTATACCCATCATGTTGAAATCCAAACCTAAAACACGTACTACATTTATCTCGCAATTTGATGACTATGTAATTTAATTTTTGCATATGTGAATCTATTTTTAAAAATTTTAAACATTTTTAATTTCGCATGAATGATAATAGTTTTTTAATAATATTACACAGCATATACAGCAAATAAAATCTTATATGTGACCAAGTTCATGAGTGGCAGTACCGAATCGAACCATCGTCATGGAGAATAGCATACGTGCGGTACCTCATCAATACGTTGTCAATAATAAAGAATTCAAAATTAATACTTTATGGAAATTAAAAATACTTTTAATAAATATTTCATACATTGCACTTACAATAAAAAATTTAAAAATGCAATTACAATTATTTATATCAGTTCATAATCGAAAATATTTGCATAGTGAATTTTATTTATTTAACACTTACCCAGTCTTCTCCGTATTTCATTAGAAAAAGAATCATGAAAGCTGAAAAAATGTGACTAATAATCGAACTTTATAGTGTTGTGCTGAATGTAAATGTATTAAATTTAACCCTTTGAAATTTAATTTCCGATAAAGTGAAATATAATTAAATAAGAATAAGTCAAAAATCTAGAAAATTTTCGTTTTATTGAAGAATAAAAAAATCTTTTTAATGCCTAATTTGCATATTTAAAATATAGAAAAATTGATTTACAATAAATGCAACGGTATATGATTGTTAAACTGTATGTACGAAAGAAAGAGTTAATATTAAATTCTTCATTTATTAGTATTATATACCTTGTTAACGTTATAATACCATTGTAGTCTGTTAAATTATATTCATTTATTAGATTAATGCGTCTCTCATATTAAAACCATTATTAACATAATTAGTATTTTTCTCAAAGTAGGATAATGAATTTTTTTCTTTACATTTGTAAAATTTTTAAACATTTTCATTTTATTTTATTGATTTTAATTTAATTCTATAAGATTATTTGTTAATTCATATTATATACTCTGTATTCTGCATTCACTTATTTTATAACGTATTGAAGTTATTTGTTTTATTTTTAATATAAATCTGTGTTTCGAAGCTATGTATTTATTATTTTGCGAGCTGTCATTTTGAAATGATTTGTAAACATTAATAAAGAGTTTTTATTCTACTGGTCATAAAATGGTAAAAAAAACGTTTCAGTTTCCACCAGGGATATTATGGTTTTATTTATTGTAATAAAATTATCCATTTAATTATTATTTTTTCAATTTCTGAAATCAACGGAAATTCTAAAAGAATCAAAATATCGAAAAAGAACTCAGTGTATCAAATCAGACTTTTGGACAGGGTACAGTAATTAGGGGAACAGTAATATAACGAAAGGCTTTCATGAAGCACAGTAATATGTACAAAATAATTTTTTCACACTCAGGGCGTGAGATTCAATTTTTGATGTATATTTTTGGAGGCTAAAATAGCTCTTTTTACCCAAGGGCAAAAAAGTAGTTTTCTCATAAGCGTGATTGATTTTTACCCCGTTTCCAATAAGAAATTTACTCTTCGTCTCTTAGAGCTATACTGAATGGTGGATGAGTCGATATATAAATTGAGTAATGGGTACGTGGTTCAATGAATTCATGGGTGCATTCATGAGGCGATGAAATGACGGCTCAATGGTTCGATGGGCGGATCGATAAATATGACAATGGGTCAATGGGCGGATAAATAATTATGTCGATGGGTCGATAAATAAATATGTCGATAGATTGATAAATCGATGGGTTGATGGATTGATGGGCCGATAGATGAATTTGTCTATGGGTTGATGGGCCATTGCGCAGATAGATGAATTTGTCGATGGATTGATGAGCGGATTGATGAATTTATTAATGAGCGGGTAAATGAATTTTTCGATGGGTTGATGGATCAATGGGTGGATGGATGAATTTTTTGATGGGTGAATAGATTACTTTGTCGATGGGATTGATGGATCGATGAGTCAATAGATCGATGGTTTAATGGATCGATAGGTCAGAAGTTGAATGGGTCGATGAGTTGATAGGTCTATGGATCGATGAGTTGATGGGTAGATGGGTTAATTAGTCAATAAATTAATGGGTCGATAGGTTTATGGTTCAATAAGTTCATGGTTGCATGGGTAGATGGGTCGAAGGGTACGTGGATCGGCAGGGTGATGGATCGATAGTTCTTCGGGTTTGATGAGTTGATCTGTCGATGGGCTGATGGGTTCATGGGCAACTTGTTTAATTTTAGATTTATTTAGTTGAATGGTTTTTAAGATATTTTTTAAAGCTGAGGGCTTCGCCCCCTGACCTCGGATATTTTCATTTTGATTTTATCAACTATTAATACCGTTACTTTATGTATTATTAAGAGCAGGTCGGAGCAGATTCGATACCGACCGAGAATTGAAAATACGTTGTTTAATTTTCTCCTACTATACGTAATGGAATGCATTAAAATTTTAAATACATTCACGAAATTTATTTTTCTATTGCGCTCGCCAAAAATAATTGGAGAAAATTTTAAAAAATTTAAAATTTTATACTACAGCTATTTATTAAACTCTAAGTACGGTTACTTACTTTTCGTTTAAAATATGGTGAATTTTATCAAAAAATCATCTATTATACAATCACGTACATATAAAAAATTGCACTCGATAACAATTTCTTTTGAAAACAGTAGAATTATTTTATTTAGATAAAATAACATTTTCACTTCTCTATCAGTAATTTAAACTGCTCCGGCCTACTCTTAATGAATGTATATTCAAAGTGGCTGAGTTGGACGCCCTTCGTATATGAAAAAGTAATATTTTATCCAAGGAAATAAAGGTGTTTTGACCTCGTCTTTATTGTCGCCCGAGCTTCGCTCTGGCGTCAAACTCAACTCAGGCAAAAATCACCTATTTTACTCCTTTGGTTAACAATGTACTATTTTTTTGTTTCGGCTAAATTCGATATTATAATTTTAATAACAAACAATTGCATTGGACACAGGAATGATTGAAATATGCATACACATGCATAGAAATGAAAATGGTAATAATTTTAATTAATGATAGATTTATTTCTTCGAAGATCATCTTAATGACACAGTAATTGGGACTCAGACCCTATTTACCTTTTCTATGATTAAAGCAATAACTTTGAATTTAATTTGAGGTTCTCTTATTTGCATATATAACTGATCAACACATTCCAAAAAATATTCATATATTGCTCTACTAGTCTGACACAATTCTTTGATTTTCTTGAAAAGTTATACAGTTATAAATTACATAATATTATATTTAAAAATCCAAATATTATTAAAACTTACTGAAATAATTAAAAATCTACAACAATTAAAAGTTTCGGTAGCAAAATTTCCAAAGGTTTATTCAACATTTTTCCTGATCTATAAAGATCATTATTAGATGTTTCTAAATCAACTTGAATAAAAAAATTTTTTTATTAAACAAATTTTAAAAAATTAATTTTTTATTTTAGCTCCAACAAAATTTTGAAATTAGATTTTTTTTAGTTTTCCAAGTTTTTAAAAAATGTTTATTAAGTATAAATATATATAAATAATTATTTTATTTTGATTCATAAATTTTTTTTAAGTTTTAATGTATAAATGAAAAATAACTAAAAAAATTATGTATCTTACAAAACGTATAACTGACTAAAATAATGAACATTTACCATAATCATAAAATCCCTTTAATGATTTCACAAGAAACTGATCGTTCTGAGTAAATAAGTTCATGTGCTTCTTTCTGATACTGCGTGCGCTAAATCCGCTTGAAGCGCTCCTTGTTCCGTGTCCTATGTTGCATTTTCTGGCAGGGTATAGTTGACGATTTTTGTGAATTTTGTACACGTATTTCACGTTGGTAAAGCATCTAAGTGTGGCAGCGCGCATGCGCGTATACGTACTAATGACATGAGAGATACTATGAACGATGAATCAGTTGCTTTACATTCGGCTTATTCTTGTATATATGTGTGTGTGTGTGTGTTTCTAAATAACTAGCAGGTTTTTCAGTTGGTGTATATTGTATCAATAATTATTTAATACAATTTCACATTCTAAGTATATTTTTGAAATTGTTTTGATTTCTTTTATTTCGATTTATCATTTGGGGAATGCCTAGTTTTACTGATACATAGATTTCGTTTTTTTATTTGAATTATCATTCGTGGAGTGCGTAGTTTTTGTTTAGTATTGCTTTTTAAGGGTATAGATTTCGTGTGGCGGCTTTACCACACATGTACTAGAAAATAGTGTTCGATACGCGAGTCCTATGTGCCATTTCCCGGCACGGCGTAAGCGTAATTTCGCCGTGCCAGAAAATGACTCATAGGACCCTTGTATCGAAAAATACTATTCTTTGTCTTAACTTTTCATATCTAGTATATTTATATAAATTTAAAAAATTTTGCTGATCTTCAGTAGTTTTATAAACTATAAGAAAAATTTTATAATTATAATAATAATTATTTAAATATTTAACTAAAAATAGAAAAATTTCATTCATTTTGTTTAAGATATTAAAATTTAATAAACATTTTAGTTTATCAAAATATAAATAGATATTTTAATCCTCAAAATTTGTCATGTCATAGTTAAAATGTAGGTAAAAATAAACAATAATAATTAAGTTTAATGCATTGATACATTAATGAAACAATAATTTCAAATATAGTTATATGCATGTTCTTGGAATCAGATGAGATATGTATATTAACATTCAAAAACATTTCTGAATTTCGAATTGATTATTCTCTGCATTATTTTTAAAAATAATAACTTATAACAGTAATAAAACTTTTTACTTACAAAACAAAGACCATCGTATTCACCATTGTATGGGCAATAAGTGTTTGGCAAAAAAGTTGGACTTTTTTCAAATCTTGACAAATAACATCAGATTTGTTCGAAGTACCCTTATATGGAATAATAAAATATACAAACATATATTGAATTATATATATTGATGAAATAAATATATAATGACATTACCAAACGCGTTAGTCCTTTTGAATCCAAAGTCCAAATTGGTACATCTTTAAAGATATTACGATTTGAAGGACGTAAATGAAATATTTACTTCTAAATGTTTAAAAAAAATCTATTATAAATAATGATGAATAAAAATTATAATTAAAAATTGTTATCATTACTTTAAGAATAACCCAAAGATTTGAACACGTAATTTTGTAATGCAAAATCATAACTATACTTACATGTTTCAGAATTAGTAATTTAAAAATAAAAAATATCTGACTATTTGTCATGAAACTCATTTTTATTAATGTCAAGTAATTAGCTTTAAAAAAGTATACTACACTTTATTTTCCAATCACGTAGAGACTATCAAAAATTTAACTGTCAAATCTTTTTTCTGGATGATGAAAACTAATTATATAAAAAAGTGACAATTTTGTTTGAGACTTATTATTTTAATGTGACTAAAAAATTATACTATACTTTATTTTTTAATTATGAAAAGACTACGCGTAACTATTAGATAGAGTGATTGTAGTTATTCTCATATCGTCATTTATATATTATTCTATAGCTTAAAATAAAAGAAATATTTACAAAAGAATCTTTTTATGTAATTGTTTATGTTATCTTATATTCCTAATTTTTTCTCAATGAAAATTTGGTATCCATATTAAAAAAATTCAATTATATATTATTAAGTATCTTAGAATTTCGTAGAGCATATATTTGCATTGATATTTTCTAACTACAGAATAAAATTAATGTGTAACTGAAAGATGAAAAATAATTAAAAATAAAAGCTTAGAGTTGTCATCTTACAGCCGTCTGTCAGTGTAGCTCGAGTAGTTTATAGTATATCTTTAATAGGTATACAGTAGTTTCTGTAAACGATTGTACACGAAGCGGATGGACGTATAGAAGCAAGTAGTGCTTTCCCGTTGGATAGCCAGTGCGTTCCGATTGATCAACACTGTCGCTGAATTAGACTCAAGCGAGATGGGCATATTGATTGGCAATCAGTGTCGAGCTGCTCGGATTGGGAAATGGTTTTGCTACCGCAAACACCCTCAACCGACGTCGCACAGTTATGTCAACGTACATTCGCCTACTATCCTCTCTCTCTCTCTCTCTCTCTCTCTCTCGCTAGCAAAATATAAACATTGATGCAATATACTACGTCCTCTATTTTCATGTTTATATTATGTACCTAATTTTGTAACTCTAAATGAAATTTAACAATAAAATTAATTATATGTCATATAAGAATTTTTTCATTTTTTATGCACGATGATTACTATATTTATTTTTTTTTTAATATAAAGTAGCAGTTATTAAAATAACATTGTAGATAAGAATTTAAACGCTCACGAAATAAAAAAAAATTAAATTAAATTAAATTTAAAATTTAAAAACATTATTCGTACATATTTTTTGGGATGCTTTTATTGCAACCATTTTCTGAAGATCACATACTTTTAAAATAGAAAAATTTATTTTATTGATAAATAATAAAAATTTTTTATATTTAATTAGCGTTTTAGGCTGTTTTGAAGATTTCGTTTGACGAGAATTTAATTGACACTAGTTTAGATAATGATTTTGATAATAAAAATTACGGCCCTATACAATAATAACTTCCTTAAGAGATAAAATAAAAAATATTATGTTTGTGGCGCTAGACAAGAAAAGTCATATATATACATTCTCCAACTAATAACAGAGAGAAACAGGTGTTAGATAAATATTTATAAAGGTATTAAAGTATAGGTGTAGTCTAACAGGAGGCAGTAAAAAAAGTATAGAGCAAAAGTAATTTCCTACATTTCACACGTATATAACCTTTTGTAATCACTTGTAAATGATTAAATGCGATTCCCAAGGATAAGCTCGTTAAAGTTCAAACGGGCCACAAGAGAAAAAGCTTATCTAAAAGTCAAAAAAGTATAAGAAGAGAGTGAGAATAGCGCGTACAAATAGTTACAAAGTATTTAGGCTGTAAATTAGTGCGAATGTTTACTACTCCCCAATAACGACTTCTCTAGGTCATGTAAAGTGGATCCGTTCTTTTATTTTTTTTAACAGCCTATCTTTCTTTCCTACAGATTTCTCTTACAATTTAAATATACACTTCCGCATTCGAGTCCAGATGGCATAACGTCGCTCAAGCGTTTGAGCTCTCCCAAGATATACTTGTGCTTACACATCTTTAAAGTCTGTAGGACGTGTCGGTGTGTCGATTTGTCGCTCGTAAAATTTCAAAGTACAAGGATTTTTCGATACGCAGAAATATAGCTAAAAAGAAAGGAGTTTAAAGACGATCCTCCTTTGTGCCTTACCATTTACAAATGCCATTCTCCGTTACGCTTGTGGACCGCGAGGCATTTCGCACAACCTCCTCTTTCTCTCTCATCGTTTAGGAGAGAAAGAGAAGAGACTTGCTCGACTTTGTTGAGCTTTAAATGGCTTCTCGATTTTCCACTGCGTGGACACGGGATCGGAACTGGCCTATTGAGAGAGTCGATTTTCCGGCTAGTCGATGCTTGACCAATGCTTCTGCTTTACTTCTACACAGTCTCTTTTGCCACTTCCTTAATCGTTAATATATTCGAACAATATTTTTCTCTACGAGTTCCCATAGATATACACGAACGCAAAATATCTTTCTCTTCGTTCGTATTTTTAAGTTCGTCACTCCTCGATGCGCTCGAGTAGCTGCTACCGAGCTTAAAGAGAACCTTTTACGAATAAACGCGTTTGGCCGTTATATGCGAATATCTTTTAGGGGATGTTTTATGCATCAGTGATGAAAAAAAAAGTTTAAAAAATCATGCTGATGGACTCGATACTTTGTGAAACGCAAGATTTTATATTATCGTTCAAAGAGCTGAGAATAGGAATATTGTTAAGTATTAGGTACAAAAGATATCTTGGGAATTCTTAAAGGGCCGTGGAACAAAGAGAAATTTTCTTTCTCAATTCTTCGCGAAAGGAGAACAATATCTGACTTTATTTAGCGTACTAATAGTTACAAGTCTCTATCATTTTACATCGAATCTTCTATACTTCCTTGTATTTTATAGAATTCTTCGTAATTCTCCTCGATATGCTTTGAAATATAAACTGCTCTGGTATAAGGAAATAAAATTTTGAAAAAATTTTTCACCTATTCTCACAATAAGTCAAATATTTTCGTTTTGCTAAAAATAAAATACTCAATAATTTATTTAAAACTTCAAAGACAATTATAACTATACGTAACATAAATTATAATATTATGATGGTATTGTTACTTGAATCAATCTTTTAAATTTAATAAAATTATAATATAATAATTTGCTGTTTGCAAAAGTTTACAGAAAAAAACTTTAGAATCATATTGGAAAAATTTAGTAAAAGAAATCTCATTATCATGAAATAAGAAAACATAAGGTTAATAGGATAAAGCTATTAAGTCACTTCCCTAGACATTTAAGTATCAAATGTATGTGTCTTTCCTATTTCTACGAAGGGCGACATAGAATCATGTGTGTTTTATATAGAAACTGATCCTAATTCTCAAGCTAAAGTTAAGCTGTTTGACGATCCCCCAAATGTTACTTCGCGATCATCGATAGTAAAGTATAGGACATCTCTATTGATAGCCATGAAAAGTCGCTTAATCTATAGCAAATACATTTTTCCGCCTACTCGTCTTAAAAATTTTTTTTTTCTCCCTTTCTATAAAGAAAAAATACGAAGAAAAAAAGAAGTAAAAAAACTAAAGACTTAAAGGCAGTTAGAGGCGCTGCGCCAGAAAACGAAGGAAGCTACTGCTATTGGCATCACTTGTGGTTTAAACTATATAACCATAAGAGTAGGAAAAAAAGAAAGAAAGAAAGGAAGAGAGAAAGTATGGCAAAGCCAAGTCTCCTTTATAGCCCGTTAAATGAACTTGCCACTCTTTTATCGCCTGGGAGGGTCATCAGGGCAAATCTCACCCGGACTCGATTTACGAGCAACCCATAGCTATATTCTACCTTACTCTGGCTAGCATTGCTAAAAGAGAAAGAGAAAGATGAAAAAATAGAACTCTATGCTTTTTTACTGATGCTTGCAGCATCATTCTTTTGGTGTAGAAGAGAGCCGGATAAACCTATTTGCACGGGATGATACCGGTATATATAGGGAGGCTACTGATCTTCTTGATTATTTACCTTGAAGTACTTAAAAGGGCCCACAGTCAAAGATTGATATCCAGTTGGAAAAAAATCAAGCCACTGATATCGATTTACCAAAGCAATGTGCCTTTGCTCAGTTGAAATAAATAACTTTTTAAGAGACTTGTGTGGCTTTTTTTAAGCTTTTAGATTTATTGCTTTTAGTGTGAGGTAAATAAATAAAAGTAGACTTATATATCGAACTTCAAGCAAACTGATGAGCAAAATAATTAAATTTATAATATCATGTGATAAATTTATTGAGTAAAATTGAAAATTTTTATTTTTCATTCATATTTCGTGTTATAAGATATTAAACTTTGTTTTTGAAAATATTTATACCTTTACTAATAACAACTTTATTTTAACTGCTAATATAAATAATCATTAAAATTATTTGATAATGGATTAGTTGGTTATTCTTTTAATTTTTAATATAAATACAAGTAGTACAAGTATAATATAATAAAATTAATAACTCTTGAAAAAAAGCTTACAATTAGCTATCGAAGCTTGTAAAAACATTCTTGGAGCGTCAATTACAGCTTAGTCGCTGTGTCTTCTTTTTTCTTTGCAGTGAACTTTATTTTTTTTATTTCTGTTAAATTTTTTCAAGGGGGAAGAGAAAATTAAGGCATGATATTGAAAGAAAAAAAAATTATATGTATCGACGAAGATAGAGCACTTGACTGGTAAAGGAGGAAGAAGATAACTTGATGCTTTGGTGCATCGATCGGACGTAAACGAATAAAACAAGAGTTAAAAAAAAGAGAGAAAAAAAGATTATATAGAAAAGAGTAAAAGAAAAAAGAAAAGAAAAAGTAAGAGTAAGGGGAGAAAAAGATATAGACTGGTATATATAGGTATGCGTCTGAAGTGAAGCGGGAGGACGACGTTGCACGGTAGCAGTTTCCCAAAGAACCGCCATTAATAACCAACAAGATTATACGCTGTTATACGTGCGCGTACAGCATTTCAGGGACCTCTCTTAGAAGAGTTGTGCGACGTACGCGAAAAGAGAGCGAGCTCTCTTACGTCCCTCTATATACCTATATACACAACTATATAACCAGACTAACCATTTAATATCGCGGCTATACCTGCTCTCTTTTTCTCTCTCTCTCGCTTTCTTTATACAGCCTATATAACGGCCAAACCCGACTATTTGCTAATTTCTTCGGAATGCTGTTAAAGCTTTTTTACGCACGCGCACGCACCTCGCACACCCAAACTTTTATTTCTTATTTTTATATGTATAAAAAAAATTTGAAGAATCGGGTCCGATACGTACTACCGATTATTATTACTCTAATACTTCATCGTTATTTTAATACCAGAGCTATCAAACGGGATAATTTTAGCCAACTGCGAAAATTTGCCAAAAAAAAAAGAAAACTATAAATGATGAGGGTTTCTGGGCTATTCTAATATTGCAAACAATCAATTCTTAATTTATCGATAAAATTCAAAGTGAGATGATTGAAGTTTAGCTATTGATCTTTAATAATTTTATTGTTGCAACAAGAAATTATTTATTTCATTTCTAACTGCTATTAAATTTTATTTTAATAACAATAAAATTTCAAAAAGTTAAGAATTAATAAATAAAGGAAAATTCATGAATTACTAAAACTTGTCTATCTTTTATAAAATAAAATTAATAATTATTATAAAATTTATTATATGTGTTTAAATACTTTCTATAAACCAGCTATTTAAATTGATTAAAAGTGCGTGTTTAAGTTAATAAATAAAGTAGTCTAAAAATCATTATCCAAGTTTTAGTAATAAGATATTTTATTAACTACATAGATATTAAAATGATAAGACTAAAATGATAGAATAAAATATTAAATGATAAAAAAAGTTCTTACTTCATACTTTTGAAATAGCAATTGTATAGTACAAAAAAAATTCTGAATTTTGTGTACTTTTCTTTTTATAAAATTAATTTAATAATTTTAATTTTTTTTATAACTTTAAATATGATTAACATATTTAACAAAAATGAAATTTTAAACTGCCATATGACTATTTACAATAAAACAATAATATAAAGTTAGAACTCAAAAATTTTAGAATGCAACAATTTTATCAAAAAAAAAAATATGTATACTCATGGGAAAAATGTTGCGTAAAATCAAAATCTATTAGTTTTCAAATAATCTAACATAATTAATCATGTTTTTTAATCTGTACATAAAATCATTAAGTTTTTTTTAAATATTTAATCGCATCTGGGGATCTCTTTGATAAAAAAAAGTCATTTATCTATCATCTTATGTTCTTCGTTTCGATGATTAAAACTAATTTTAACAACTAATGTATGCTTCACTATTGATAAAGAATTTACAATACATCAACAGTAATGGCCACCTTATTAACTCTAAAAGCAGGCCAAAAGAAAGATATTTCTAACTTCTAAAATTTTGCGCTAATTTAAATAATTATAAAATTGAATAAATGGTTGAATTTTTTTATTGAGTATTAGTATTAGACAATTGTTGAGGTAGAAATAAAGCAGAATATGTAACTCGGGAGTAAAGTTTAATTTCTCCCTCGGGAATATACTCGCTTCGCTTCGCTTGCTCGGATGACAAACTTTCCTTCGGGAGAGATATGCGACTTTACTCCCCAGTTATATAATGTACTATTCTTCAAAAGCATTTAAAGCTTTGAAATTACATGATTCAAATATATTACAAGCTGGATTCAATAACAAACGTTGTTATGAGTACCATAATTCTGATTATATTTTACAGAATGGTTAAGCCAATCTGATTGCCATTAAATTTCCACAAATATACTTTAAAAAAGTATAATATAGAAAAAAGTAACATAATAATTAAGCAATTACTGAAAATAAATAATATTAAAATAATACCGCACACAAAGCATTTTTATCTTAAAAAAAATCACAAGGGAATCATTAATTTTACTTTCATTTTACAATCCACCGTCCGCCAGCAGAGATAAACAGTTATTTGAAAATAAATTTTATTTGATATCGTTAATTTTGCACAGTATTCGGATGAAAAAAAATAAATCGTTCATCAAGAATATAATACGATTTCGATGAAAAAAAAACTTAGAGACATATTACATATCGAGTATGAGAAAGAATGCAATCGTTATATATCCATGTGGCAAATGTTACGTGCAACGTCAAATTCTCATACGAACTTAGTTTTCTATTTCGTCAATACTGACGAGCACGCGAGCAATAAACAGTATATATACAATACGATATTACAATTCTTAAGCAACGATAATAAAACAATCTTATACTGTAGATAAGAACTTACCAGTAATGGTTACATATCAAGACCAGTTACCAATTCTTTTTTATTTTATTTGCTTCTTCGGATACACGTCTCAACTATATATCTTTTTTTTTAACTTTTTGTTTTCGTTTATATAAGGACTTTGCATTTTTAAAAGTTTATTTTTTTCTTTTCTTCTCTTTTTTAATTTTTTTTTCGATTCTCATTGGCTGCCAATTGCGTGCCTGTCGCCTGTCGCTGATACTCATCTTTTCCACGACGGATTCTTTATCACCACAATCAGTTTTTATTATAAATTTACTATACTTGCTACTTGAATTAACGTTGCTTGCATTCCAGATTGGTTGTGGCACTTTGTTGCTTAATAGCTGATATATTTTTATTTTCTTTTCGACAATCAAGAATTTTATTGTTTTTTTTTCTTATTTTTTAAATTTTCTTGAACAAAATTATAACTAGAATAGAAGAAAAGAAAAATTTTATCTTTTGTCAAGTGAAAAACTTGTTTAAAAGAACTTATTATTTGTGACAATTTATACTTAAAAAAAGATTTTAACATGTTGTTTTAATAAAAATATTATTATATTATAAATTTGTATCGGAGGTATTCGAAATGTAATATTTTATTTTATATTATTTCATTTAAAAAAATAAAATTTTATTTTCAAAAAGAAAATTATAAGAATAAAATTAATCAAAATTGCGTATAATATTATTGCAAGAATTAGAAGTCAAAAATATAATTAAATTCAATTAATATTTTAAAATAGATTCATTTCATTTAGTTTGAATATTCTAAAATTTTTTATTTTATAATAAACATAACATTTACGCATATATTAAGTATATATTATATTAAAATAAAAGAATTCTTATATTAAATTAAATATTTTCAATTTTCATTATTAAAACTTTCTAAATTTTACCAACTTATTTAATCCATCTAAAATAATTTATAAAAATAAAGCCAAGATAGGTAAAAGCACTTTAGTAAGACAGTAAAAAATCTGTTCAAGACCTTTTTATTTGTCAGAAAGAAAAATGCTATCGCGCACAGATTTTGCGGATTTTCTCAACGGCCTAGTGGTCAATCAAATGTGATTCAGCTTGTCCAGTTAGGAGCAATTGCCGTATTTCCCATCGATTCGTATCAAGCAGCTTAGTACTTTCCTTTCTCCCCCCCCCCTTTAAATACAAAACAAAAAAAAAGGAAAATAACATAAGTAGAATTGAAGTTGAAGAAAAAGAAAAAAAAGCAAGGCGTACGAACTTTTGTCCTGTTAGAACAAATTGCCGGTCATTGGCGTACATATAGATATAGTTTAGGCGCGAGAACCGACGGATGGACGTCGCGACATTCATCCATTTATCGAGGCCAGTCTAGCATGTCCTTTTTCCCTTAACCGAAACAATCTCTCTTGGGGACACCTCTAATAGCCGGATTATCCTGAGACAACCCTTAGTCCTTATTTTTTTCTTTTCTGCTGTCGCCCTTATATACGCTTGCCTTACATTAGATTTTTTCGTTTTTTTCCCAAGACTCACACACTCAATGCGAGCTCAAATTTTCTGTATTTCTTTTACTTTTACGATCTCCTTGAGTCGATTTGCAGAAAACTATTGCGTCGGATTATATCTTTTTATCTATGACAGCGACACGGAACCGCAGGTGTATAACGTTATTACGTAGCAATTGCTTAACGGCTCTCACTCACGTGCGTGTAAATTGATTGTTATTTTTTTTTCTTTTCTATTCTTCTTTCTCGTTTATGCGTCGTAACCTTGAATCGTAGATGCTTCTTCATTTTAATGTACATGTATAAAAGTTATTCGAAGAAAAAATAAAGTATACAAGAAGCAGAATAAGTTTGTCGTTAAATTAAAAAATAATAGTACAAACAATGCTGTTAACTTAAACATGAATTTACTGATGCGAAAGATGCTGAGCACAAATGTCTTATGAACAAGCCGGCCTATGAGTTTATATTGATTTATCCATTGTTTCACCAAGAGATTAGAGAGCATTGATTAATAGTCGCAGAAGAAAAACATAATACCGTAAAAAGAGAGAGAAAAAAAAGGAAGATAAACTTACGTCGCGTCGTTCATCTTTTCTATACTCGACAACTTGGCTGTTTCTTATGTTACTTGTGTTTGTGTAGAAAAAGTGAGAAAGATTCATCTGGCACGTTGTGTAAGTTATTTGTCGAAAGAAGGAAGAAAATTAACAACGTAAATATCGGCTTTTCTTTCAACGTTTTTAGATTGATTATTGAGCTACTTGTTACAATCAATGCCTTAGTAATCAACTGAAATTTTTCGAAAAATCAATCTTTCGTTTGATTCTATCATACATGAAAAAAAAAAACTTATTTATTAATTTACTGGTCGAATAATAATTTTTTTCGAAAGCTATAAATGAGAAAAATTTTCAATATCAATTTCTATTAGCTTTAAATGAGATAATTATATGACATAATATGAATTAATATCAATCTATTAAATATTTTTTAATGATTGTATAAATTATTTTCTCCATAAATAATAATGGAATACTTTGAAACTGAAAAACTTATATATAATTTATTAGAGTTTAAAATAAACTTTGATCTTAAGCTTTTCATTTGTTTTCTTTTACTTATGGGCAAGCATTTTGCAGGAGAAAAATTCTCCATATTTTTAGTTAAAATGTGAACAAAATTAAATAATTTCCTCTTCACAGATTTCTTTTTCATATTTACATATTGTTTTATTATTAAAATAAAGATAAGACAGAGTTTTTGAAAGCATTTTAGTGTTAAAAATTAAATGAAAAAAATTAGGGAAATGTCTTTTCTTAATTCTATATTACAGTAACATAATTAAAGAAACATATAAACAACTGGTGCAAAATTATAAATCAATTAATAATTTTTTTAAAAATACCTTTCGATAATTGTATATTAAATCTGGAAAAAAATTAATTGAAAACATGAATTTAGATTTAACAATAAGTTTTCTCGTTTTAAGGATATACTATATTCTTAACGGGCTTTGCGCGCGCTAGTTTAGGTTATTTCTTTTTCTTATTTTTAACATTCAGTCATGTGATCGACGTATACACGTTTCGGCTTATAATTTTTTAAACAAGCGCATGTTTTAATTAGTAAATTTTCACTTTAAAAGAGATAGAAATATTTAAATTGATTATTAAAAATTGTTATTTTATTTAAAAAATAAAATTTTTAATAATATGTTCCTGATTAGAAATAAATTTAATATAATCCTTTAGACTTTTCTATTTTCTCCATTTGAATATCTTAAAAAAATACTGTATATTTTTTTTGTTACGTTGATGACGAAATTAAACGAAGTTATCATTATAAATGATTATGCAGTAATTGAATAATTTTAAAGCAAAGTACTGAGCGTAAACTCAAAGTCTTATAGTGGATTTTAATTATAAACAGAAGCAGTAACTATAATATAGCCACGAGAGTTAATCAAAAGCCGGAGGTCAGTTGCTTCTGAAACAGCGCAATATAATAGTGTGTGCGAGAGTAAGAGAGAGATAGGGAGTAAGGAGTAAGAGATGCATTAAAGCGTGCAACTGAATAGTGCATCATGAAAAGTCAGCAATTTGTTACCTGCAATACGTTTAAAAGCCTGCCTGCCGTCATAACAATGCTCATAGTCGATAACGCTCAAAATCCATTAACTCTTAAAGCTAATAAATTTTATTAATACATCTTCAAAGACTAAAATGTAATATAAACCATTTGGCTTGAAGATGCAAGAGAATTAGCTGCTATAAAAGACCAGTAGGAGCCCTTTTAATAGAGATGCGGTGTCAGCAAACGTAACCGCCAAACTTAACAGCCATTTTCCCTTCCGGGATTCCTGTGTCAAACAGTAGTCATGTCATGCCTTTTTATTGAGCTTCTCTAAGTGCGTCTCAAAAAAAATCAGAACAATGGCCAATTTCAAGGATCAATATATTATGTCCCAGGATTTTTCTACGCCTCGAAATTTTTTATTTTACAAAGGACAAAATCAGTTTGAGTATCATTGTGTGAGAATATAATTAAATCTTTAATTAATATTTCTAAACTAAACTATTTTTCATTAAAATTAAAAAAATTTTTACGCGATATTATGCTTATTGTAAACTTAATTTAATCATTAATTGAAATTACGTATTTATTAAAAAGCTCATTTATCTTAACAAGTTTTGTAATTGGAAAAAAATTTAAACGATTGAAATAATTTTTAATCGACAGTTTTAAAAAGTGTTAAAAACAAGATAAATCTGTTGAATGTATTAGAGCATAAATAGTCGTAACTCCTTATGTACAACTGCTTCGCAATAACATTCTCGACTCTTTTTATTTATTTTTTCATGACACAACTATTGCAGTTTATCTTCTAATAGCACATTAAAAACATCGAGGAAAATAAAAAAATAAAATAATTACCAAGCATGCCAAATAATTACCAAGGAGCAAGTGTAAAATCGATTTAGAGCAGAGAGGCACTGGTACTGGTGTATGTATATATATATATATATATGAAACTAGTTTTCTCTGCTATGGATATATGTGTATAAGCACGCATGGTTATATACACCGACAATGTTTTTACAAATTACACGCGTTTACGGTAAATGGCGTAATCAAGAATCTTTATCGCTCGTCGAGCAATGAGGAGAGGAAAATCTAACGCGGATATGCTGCTACCACGCTAAGACTCTTCTGCTATTTACGGATGTCATGCTTTTCAATATGTGCGTAATACGCTAAAAGGACGTCTAGAGAAATTCTCCTTCGAGACACATACACACATACACATAAAAGAGAGCAGGAGCCAGTAGTTATATTACCAGTAGCCTTTATCGTAATCGAACCTCAAAGAGAAGACGGACGATCAGTGTGAGTGTGCACGTACATTTGCTCTTCAAGAGCAACAGAGACTGAAGGCTACTTCTTCTCTCTCTCTTTTTTTACTTTCTCTCTTTTTCTCTCTCGCGTATGATATTAAACACTATAATTATTATTTAAATTCCAGTAGGATGGCTCCCGGTGTTGCGGAGCGGCTCAGTCGTCTTTTACGTTTTTCTCTTCTTCGACTTATATATACTCGCTTATCCTGTTCGTTCGTCGACTCGCTCCTGTTTCCGTCTTTTTCTTTTGCCTTCCATATATATAGTTCGTGTATATATGTCTCCTCGTCTCTTTATTCTGCAAAGCAAAACTCTTTCACTATATATTCTCTCGCTTGCACACTCACGAACGCGTACACTTTTCTTTTATCATTTTTTTCTTTTTCCTTCCTTATACTTTCTTTTGCTTCTGTTAGCCCTTCTATATACATATACATATACGACGAGACACACGATGCTGCTTCTTTTTACCATTTGGAATTCGTTTTGCTCGCCACGCAAACGTACGTATATATATAGTTGGGGCGAGCGCGAGCGCGTAGGCGCTACACACATATCAGCTTGGCTAAACATAAGCACACATAGAATATCTTCGAATACACATATGTACGTAGCTATAGTGTAACGTTCGTATATGGAGAGGTAAGACTAGCAAACGGCTCTTGGCCACCATGAGATGGTTTATTGCTGAGACCTGACCCCATGTAATCACTATAAACTATACATTCCTTCTTGTGCGAGCCCGTGCCTATAGCTACGTGCCCGTATTAGATGCCATTATGATACTATGCCAGGACACCCTATTTTTTTTACTCTTTTCTTCTTTTTTTCTCTATCTATAACGTTTTTTCTTTTCTGCTTTTTTCATACTTTTTTTCTTTGGATTTTGTCGCTTCGTAGGGATTTCTTTTCACCTCGTTTTATAGGAAATTCGCGTAAGATCGATTGAATTCATTCACCTATCATATCTTTGTGGTGAAAAATTATTTTTTATTCAATTAGCTTTTTAAATTATATCGTATGTTTTTTTTACTACATCACATATAAATATATTTAACGATTGAAGTAGTTTGGCTTGTGTTTAAAAACATTAAAATGTATTTGAATTATTTGATCATTAGTATTTTTCATTTAATCTTTTATAATACTAAATTGAGCGTCAATAATTCAAAATGAAGGTTGATAAAACACTTTATATTTTCCAGTTACAGTTCTCTGTGTTCTCTGTCTTTTTCATTCGTGACTGGGGGGAAGTTTTACACGAGCTCCAGAGGCACGAAATATAAAATTGAAAAATTATTGCCCTTTCATCATCAGAATAAGCAATCTGAATTCAAACAAGTTGTTTCCAATAACAAATCGAGCATAAATCAAATCGTCTGGCTACAACAACATTGCCTACTGCATTTGGCGCATCATTCATGAAGCGATTCCGTTGGGCGTGCAACGAGTACTGCAAGAGAAAAAGGATAAGAGAAAAAAAAACATTAAAAAAACATAACAAAAAGCGAGATATCGTTATCTTTTTTTTCTTCTTTCTTTCTCATTCTCTGAACGTGAATGAACGTAAAGTAGCAGCCACAAGTAAAGAAACAGAAACATTAAAAGAAAGAAAGAAGAAGAAGCAACACACGACTTTGCAAAGGCTACTTATAAATGTATCGCATGTAGGCCAAGAGAAGAAGAAGAAGAAAGCCGCCTATATAAGCTTGATACTTACGGGTTGCTTAAAAGTCTTTCTTTCTTTCTTTCTTTCTTTCTTTTAGCTTTATAACTTTTGTATGTGTATATGTATCCGCTAGGAAGAAATTCCTTGCGGATTCGCGAACGATGCAAATAATCCTTTCGGCCTTATATACTCATAGTCGAGTAGTCGGTAGCAGCAGAAAAACAATGCGCAAACTCGATTCAATACCGGTAGCGAACTTATGCCTCCCGGAGATCGTGCATTGTGGGTGGGCTAACCCTATCCCCCCTGCCCTTCCTTCGCCTAAACCTCACCCCTTTGCGTTATAATGCCAACATGGCGCATAACTCCTTGACCATATATTTTACATATAGCTATACATATAGATGATAACTTGACCATTGCTATTGCTATCTTATATTAAATACAAAAATCAACTGCTTGCTGGATACTGTCAGATTTCTATTAATAATCTTAACTTTTATGAAAAGATAGTTTTGATCTGCTTTTTTTTAACATAAGAAATACCAGTGCGTTTTAATACGATTGTCCTCAACATTCATTTATTCGAAAACTATTTTTCATTGTTAGAAGATATACTTTAAAATTTAAATATTAGAATAAATTAGTAGAGAGTTGTAGTCTCTCTTTTCAAAGCAGTCTTCATTATACGCATTATTGTAAATTATGATTAAAATGAAAAAATTTTTTTTCAAACTGCTTTACAAAAAGCTTAAAAATTTTCCTGTTTTCTAAAAATGATTTTATGATGGTTAACAAAAGTCTAGTCTTTTACATTTCGTATGAACAAGTTATACTGGCGCCTGAACGACGGCCAAAAAAAGAAAGTCTTGAGAAAAAAATCATATACATAAGCTCTGATGTGTTTACGAAAGGTAAAAGTATAGATTGAAATGAGTTAAACTTTATACACACTATTAGACTGGCATGCTTGCTTCCTCTTAAGTAGGATAGAGCTCTCTTCTCTTGCTTGTATATATATATATATATATATATATGTATGCCAGTAGCAAAGAGATTCATCGTTTTATCTCTTTCTCATTTTCGCCTTGTATTTATTTGAACTATTGTTAACTCATGACTTGCAGCATAAGGACCCTCGAAAGTTTACGCCCACTACTAAGCAAACATATATATATATATATATATATATATATATATATATGCACTATATATGTATATAATGCTTTACCTGGCCGACCTATCTTTTTCTCTTTTTTCATTTTTTCTCATCTTCATGGAGCGCGAGTGCACCCCGCGTCGATCGTCAACACAAACATGCAAGATTTAACAAAAAAATATTATACTATACTCAAGACGATATACCAGCCAAAGATTTCGAGAGGAAAGGAAACAATGATTCCTGCTATACTCTCTTTTTTACAACTTTCTTTCTCTTTTTTTTTATTCAACAGACTAACATCGCTTATGCGAGGATGCTTAAAATAGGAGAAATGAGTTTGCAAAATTAAGAAAGGTGTGTTTGGGCGGGATCTATCTTTTTTTTCTTCCATCGTGTGCTCTTGTTTTTATGATTTTAAAGTAAATCAAACAAATTATTATTTTATTCATATGTGCTTTTTGTTATAACTTATTTTCAGTGTCGAATAATGTTTATTCAGATTGTAAAAATAATTGTAGTTTTATTTTAAGTAAACAAAAATATTTTACTTTCAATTACTTAATTGGGCTTTAATGTTCGAATAATTTTTTATTTTCAAAAACAAAATTATTTATAAGGGGATATCCACACAACTTTGAATCCTAGTAACAGGTGATATTACAGCTGTTTCTGGGTTTACCGCATGATGCACATTATTTAAACTAGGTTAAAATCTTTTGTGCTATCCTGTAACTCTATTTCTGATGTATTTTGTATAATTCTATAAAAAGTAAATTTACACATAAGATAAATTACGGTAATTTTTTATGTGTAAAAATTAATGTTTTATAGAAATATCTACTGTGCCGTTCGTGGCACATTTACAAAATACATCAGAAATAGAGTTACAGGATAGCACAAAAGATTTTAACCTAGTTTAAATAATGTGCATCATGCGGTAAACCCAGGAACAGCTGTAATATCACCTGTTACTAGGATTCAAAGTTGTGTGGATATCCCCGTAAACGATACATTTTATATTTAAGTTTTTTCTATTTTATTCTAACCAAAAAGTTATTCTAAATTGCTTATTGATTTATTTGTGTTTTAGAAAGAAAATGCATTTTTATCATTTTAATAACAAGAATATCAGAACTGTAAATTACGAATTTAGATTGAACATCTTAAATTATAAAGAAGATCTTCTCTTTTGGTCCAGCATTTTATTTTTCCAAACTCACGAATTATTTCAATATAAACTATTAGTTATTTTAATATAATTATTTATTAGGAGTTAATTATCAAGCAAATTAATTTAGTTAATAATTTAAATAGTTTTATCTTACCCTTTTATGAAAATTTTATGAAATATAAACTTAGAAATTCTTATTTGAAAATTATAATCATTAACAAACAGTGAATTTTTGAAAAAATTTTTAACGTACCAACGAAAAAAGCTCATAATTTAGAAAAAATTAAGTACTCAACAGTTGTGGTTATTTTTATAATTTCAGATAGTAAAAACATCTCGGAGCTAGAAAAAATGTTTTTATTTTAAATTTCAATATGTTCTTATAAGTAAAATATCAATCAATATACATAATGATAGAACTTAAAGTTTGCAAGTTTTTCAATTCATACTATTTTCTTAGAGTTTGATTGCTACGAAAGTCATACTTTATTGCAAGATGTAATGAAATTCTTGATGGTTAAAATATTATAATCCTTAAATTGTATTTATCAAATACATAGTGTATATTCATCCCGCTAGTAATAATTAATTTTCAAGTTTATTAATCAATTTGTCAATGCAAAGTGAAAAGGCTATATAAATTCTTGTAGAATTTAATTTTCCTACAATTTGCACACGTAGATATATACAACCTATCCGCCGTACGTATAAATGTGTCATTGCCCGGATTTTTAACTTTCCAAGGCTCGAAGTTAAAGCTAGTCGAGGCAACTCTTGTAGAAAAAAAAATAAGTAATAAAATACAAAAAAAAAGAAAAAAAATATATATATGTATAAATGAGCGAATCCCGCTTACGATCAGCGAGGTCCTGCGGCGTTGCTTATAGGTGTGTAACCTCGTTCTACGCTTAGTAGTTATACGTTGCGTCATCGCGCATGTTTCCTGGAGTATAAGTGTATATATATACGCATATGTATAGGGAGAGGCTGGCTCAGAAAGCCGATAACCAGCATTATACGAGTCTTAGGAAAAACGGGCTTTTGCAGACGAGATAGACACGCACTAGTTGTGTTAGAGAGAAGTCGAGGAAACCCACGCAATGCTCTTTTAAAGAACAAGAACACCTTACGCATTTTCTCTCTCTATCTCTTTCTTTCTTTTTCTTTTATATAGACTAGCATCAGGTGCGCATTCAACTTTATATGTATATATGGATTCAGTTTTACTTTGTTGCTGCTGTTGCTGCTGCTGCTGGCTTTTATCGATGTTGCTCCCTTACGGCTAAAAAGAAGCTCATCGCTTTTTATGGATGCTTACGTTTGATGGAACATATGAATTACTTTTTTTTTCTTTACGCTATGTTCTCATTTAATTATGAAATACGTTTCGCCTTAGAAATAAATACTATTCAAAAATTTATTTATAATAATCAATATTTTCTGCTTTACATAATGCATTATACGTCTAAGTTTTCTAAAAAATAAATAATTTTTTAAAACTTTGCATTAAACGAATGAATGTTCAAATATAATTAAACTTTGTTTTTTATAAACAAAAATAAGATCTAGATGAAGAAAAAAATCAGGAAGATAATACAACAATAATTCAATTTTCATGGTCAAAAGAGCGATTAATGTAAAATAGTTAGATTGAGGTTTTTTTTTCTTGTTCTACCACATCACTTTCCATCAGACAATCCAAGATAATAAAGCTGTAATCAGGACATTATCCTTATATCTACATTCATAAAGTTAGTTTAATGTTTTCGTGACAATAGTGCATATATTTGACTCGCAATGAAAGAATGCATAACGCAACATTAATTTTCCTTTTTTTTTAAAGTATTACTTTTTTTCTTTTAATTTTTTTCAAACTTAGATCATAGCTGTTGACCACTCAGGCGCTTAAAGTTTATTGCTAAGGTGTTGACATTTACTATATATTAACTTGACTATAAATGTGTGGAGGCTTTGTCCTTGAAGAAAAGGAGTGGACTGGAGGTGTCGATACGAAATGAAAAATCTTAATGAGACCTTGCATGTGTCACGTAATTCAACCTTGTATAATATACCATATAAACTCGTCAGAAATATTAATGCATAACTCTCTCTCTCTCTCTCGTTATTAATTTATATATTTCTTTTTTTGCATAAATAATTAGATTGCTGTTTTTTTTATTTGTATTAAAAAAAACAAGTGAATTGCTCAAAGTTAATGTGGATACTTGAAAATTTACCATTTTAATATAATGGATATTTAAGAATTTTAAGATTTAAAATTTACGTGCACAAAATGATTGATAAGTTTTTATCTTTGCACATTTATCTATATTATATTGTAATATCATGTAAAAAAAAGTAAATACTTCATATTTAAATACATTAATTTATAAATCCGTATAACTTGATTTAAAAACTTTAAAATATTATTAAAAAAAAAGGATAAGAAATAGTTAATTATTTTTAATACTTTTCAATTAGTTAACTTTTTGTAAAAAAGTTTCAAAAGTTTGTTTAAGAAGCATTTAAAAAGTGTTTGTGCATAGAATTAAATAAGGTGAAGTATCATTATGATCATGTCAGTCAAAATTTACCCTCCTACTGTTTCACGCGTGTGAAATACGAGCTATACGGCAAGCTACGCCAAATATTTTTCTTCCCTCTTTTCCTCATCTCTTCTTTTCTTATTTATTTTTTTTTCTTTTTCTTCATTTATATAACCTCTTGCTCGCAGTCTTGCACGTATACATGTCAAAAAAAAAAGAATCATTTATAATCGCAATGGGGCTGATATGATAGATCAAGCCATAACATAACACAAAACCAAACAAAGAAGCTGCGATTGACCAGATAAGTATCTATATGATAAAAAAAGTTTCGATTTAGAAGTAAAGACGACATAAAGACCACACCTTATGTCACATAGGACGCAAACTCAGCATCGTCATATGTGAAATTTGACAATAATACACGCGACAAATACTCAAACTTTTTTCCTTTTCTTTTTTTCTTTTTTCTTTTTTTTAATCACGCGAGCATATAGCTTATCTTTTTCTTTTCTCGCTTAATCTTCTTTTTACAAGCTTTTTTCTTATTTTAAAAGAAATGTTGCATCAATGATGTTTCTTTTCTTTAGCTTAAATGCTTGCTTTTCAAGATATTAATGCATATATATGTGAGCTGATCAGCGATACGCGATCGCACACAATATACGTGTGGATGAATCGAAAAACACCCTGGAGGTCAGGAGCTTCTTATATCCTCACGTTCCCAAAGTCTTTCCATATTTTAGCTTATCTTAAGATTATTTTTTCCTGTTAAAAGAGGTTTTCGGTGCTTTATATGTATATGAATAGATGTTTATCTGCAAATATGTGCTTATCCAAAAATGAAGATCAATATTTTTATACGTAATTATAAATACATTTTAATAATTAAATTTAATATATTATTTCATAATAATTTTTCTATTTTTCTTTATGATTAAGAAAGCTTAATTAATTACATTAACACAGTAGTCAAATTAATCTTGTATTTATTAATCAATTTAAATTAATAATTTTTTATTAAAAAAAGTATTAAAACTGCACTAACTCGGTCATTTCTCACTAAGAATTAATTTGCATATACATGTTGAATAAAAAAAATATTTTCATGAAAAATTTTCGTATGCATTTATAACAACCTTTTGACAAGTATTGAAGAATAAAACATTGTGCAAAACTAATTAAACAGCACGATAATTATAAAATTTTTCAAGCAAGATTTTTTTAAAGAATCCCTTAAGCATTCCAGCCAGAAAACGTATAATCAAGCTACATCCTATAATAAATCTCTATTAAGTATATAAGCTTAACATCGTAAATTAAATTTTCTAAAATAATGTCTCTATAAAATAGCAAATAAGTTACGCGTACACAATATACGTATACGTATATAGAAGAGGGTATGGTTGTGAACTCGTGAAATGAAAGAGAAGATGGAAAAAAATAAAAATAAAAATAACAGTAAAGAAAAGGAGGAGGTGATGATAATGATAAAGCATGCAAAAACCGAACCTGATTTGACGCGTAGGCGAGAGCGTTCTTTCTTTCTCTTTCTCTGTTTCTTACTTTGAGCAAAGGTAAAAAAAGTACTTCTTAAAAGACGAATAGAGAAGAAAGAGAAAGAGAGAAAGATAGGCAAATCTTTCTTATATATACATATAAAGCCTCGCCCTTTTCTTTTTCCATACATATACATATTATACATATGTAACTTCTCTAACGCAGAAAAGAATCTTTTTTTTCGCTCTACGAGTATGTATGTATGTACATACCCACTAACCCATAATTAGAGGCTTTTGCAAAATTATATGCGCGAACGTGTGTCCCCTTGGTAAAATATCGGCTTAATAATAACAGTTGGAGAGCACACCGCAATTATCGCTCGAGAGAGAGAGAAAGACGTAGACCCCCCGAGCAAATGCAAACCTGCGCGCGCTCTCCATGCGTTTTCCTTTTTTCTCTTTTCTTTTATTTTGCTTTTTTTTCATTGTCTCTTTTGCTTTCTTAATTCGCCTTTGTTTGATGTTTCTAATAGGCGATCCCGAAAAAAGTGGAGACAGAAAGAAGAGAAAAGAAAGAAAGGAAGAAAGGATCCACCAAAAGGTGCGTTTTAACGTTTTCATGTATACATATATAGAAAATTTAAAGTGTAAAGGAGGACCGGAAACGACGTGGGCGTCTAACATGTTCTCTTCTTCTTCTCTCTTCTCTCTTCTCTCTCTCGAGAGGTGCGTCACTTGGAAAGTTTAAAATAGAGGGCCTTGTCAATGGGATTTTGGATGATAAAGCAAAATACGGTTAAGAACGGCAAGTACCTATATATGCTCTGTTGAAGGAGGGCAAAAGCTGTATAACGTCTTGTATATACACTCTTCCGTCGCACCTCTCCTCTATTATTTCTACAAAAGATGATTTTAACCTTTTCATCCTCGGCGAATCTGTAATCTGTGTTTTGTACGATTAAGTAAGTGATTACTATGAGACATATACGCACGCACACACTAGAGCTTTCTGGAACAGGATCTATCGTTCTTCGCGTATTAAGCTTTTATAACATTACGGTTTTAGTATGACTTTTGCTTTAGCTATATACAACTCTACTAAGAGTATTACTTTTATTTATATGTTTATGAGCTGCGTGTGCATTATAATCAGCACGGAAATTATGTAATTATTAAGAATTCTTATTTTTTTAAAAATAACTTATGAATGAGCTTACTTGTTTCATAACTATTAGACTGCTTATAGTAATTTATGAATGTCATGAAATTTTTTAATGCATAATTATCATTAATATTAATATATTACAATATACTTTATTCCAAGCTCTATCTTTCAGTCTTTTAAATTAATCAACGTTTTATTATTTTTTCATCGTAGCATTTTTATTATTACTTTAGAAAATTTCTCGTATTGTAATATAGAAATAAAAAGGTAAAAAGTATATTAAACATCAGAACCATCAACACCCAACTGTATGAATAAATTTTGAAATAATAATTTTAGTTGAAGCAACCTTCTTACAAAGTGTACAAGCATACAATATACAAACTCATCCTTAGATTTATTGTTTTGAATAAACTTCACTTACATTTTGAGAAATTGTAAGAATTTTTTTGACTTCGTGTCAACTATGCTAATATATTGTATTATTCATAAAAATAAATGGAGATAAAAAAAAGAAGTCGTAGATAATTCTGAAATAATTTTTTTTATGAATTTCCAAGACTTGAAACAGGAGCTACAACTGTAAAGTTTCCTTTTGAATGATAAGTCAGCGTTATATTTAATTTAAAAGCTACCTGTTAGCACAAAAGGGAACTTAAATCAAAAAGTGATATATTGAACCAGAAGTTGCCAAGAAAATGAAATCTCTCGATTAGATATAGATATAAGATATAGATCCAAATCCTTGATTCCACAAGTAGTTTACGCTCAGTATTATAATCCTCCTTTCCCTTTCTGTCTAGCTACTCCAAGCAATAATTATAAATCAAACTGCATGTATATACTAGCTCACAAGTCACTGAGAAAGAGATTTTTTTTCTAACCAGTTTTCTATATACACACATATATAGAATTTTTTCTTAGCAAATTCCACGTTTATTTCATTAAGTCATGGTAAACTATATAGTCGCAAAGAGTTTAAGGGAACGAGAAGGAGAGATTGATATAAGGTGCACCGGTTGCACTTCTTGGCGCTTGAGCTAGCACGCTCAATCCATAAAACAAATTAATGCTTGCGCGAATAAAGAAAGACGAAAGACGAGCTCAAAGAAAAGCGGACTGATAAAAAAGGAAGGTAATATAAAAGGTATAACGTTAAAAGCGAATGCTGTAGATATGATATAGCCTCCGATGCGTTGTTGTTTTGCCACTTATAATTATACGAGCTCGTTTTTCGCATTCTACACTGCAAAGGGCTTTCTTGTATACGTGTCTATATATATAGCTTGTCATAATGCAGTTAAGAAAAAGAGACCTTAATGTCGAGGAGGTTACACTCAGCTTTTTATTGGATAATTGGTAATTAAGTTAGGTTAAACAGCCAGTAGCTAACACGAGCAACGCTTTCTTGTCCGCCTCATATATATTCCTTTCTTCGTCATTCTGTGACTCTCTAATTTCATTTGCGGTTTCATCGCGTTCATTCTTCCTTGTGTAAAGCGCTTGCTTATTCTATATACATGTATATATATATATAGCTTGAATGAATCTTAAAAGAAAAGGAGAGAAAAAGATGAGGCCTTGAAATCATACCTTAGTGTCTTTGTCGTGCCTTTGCTTTGGCAAGCCTTTCTTCATTCAGTTGGGCCCAACTTGCTTTTCGATTAATTCATTCATTCTTTTACGATATTGCTTCGTTCTTTAATAAAACTTAATACAATAAACTTGTTTTTGAAAAATCATTTTTTATTTTTACTTTTCTTTGAGACTTTAAAATAATTTTTATTTTATTTTATTTTTTATTAACTTTAAATTTTTCTTCTTTTCCTATGTATTTAGCTATGCATCCGTCTTACACAAATTCGTTTAAAGATTTATAAAAACGGATATATATATATATATATTTCTCTTAACGTTAGGTACGGTTTACAACTAGATTCTTTATCACCCATAAAATACTTTGCATTTCATTGTGAATCGTAAACAAACTAATCTGAAACCCGTCGTACGTTGGAAATAGATCAAGGTTAAGCATCATAAAGCAGGATCAGTGCATACATAGTACACCTTTCACTGCACAATCCAATCATATAGTCATTCATCGAAAAATAGATCAGACTTAACCAGTCAATAAGCAACTATCAATATAAATACTAAGAATTGAATTATATGAAAAGTTATTTATCAACATAAAGCGAGTAAATATCATACAGTTTATACCACAACTTTATTTATATATTTTTTCATTAAAATTACGTTGTTATTTAAATTTCCGTTAAGAAATAATAATACATTTTCTTCAAGTCAAAATATTTATAAAAGCAATAAAAACTTTACTATCATCGATTTCAAAACTTTCTAAGGTGTATTATTGTTATTTTAATCTTTCGTTCTTCATTATACAATATTTTTATGAACATTGAGTAGTCTATGTAATGATTAAGAGATATTTTTATTCTTATTGGCTACTTTTTAATGGTGAAAAATTATTTGATAATGTTATAAATATAATTTTGTAAAATGAAAGTTATTATTATTGATAAAAATGAAAATTTCTGTGAAAATATTGTAAAAAGTGTGCTTTAGATTTAAAAAGCAATGAAAACTTGATTAATTAAATGATTTCAGAGCTTTCTAAAACGTATTTTTATAATAAATAATCTAGTATTTTTCATTATATAAAAAAATTATAGTATAATAAAGAATTTTAATTACTTTAATATTAATTATCTAGTGTATTATAATAGAATATTGCTTGAGGATTGTATTAATCTGAAATTTTTATTTTTAAAAGTTTTTTTAAAGCATTTTTCTATAAAAACTACGGTGTTCATTACTATAATCGTGAGATGTCATATATTTTCGGATTAATTTATAAACACATGTGTCATTGAATGCATAGAAAAATGTTTGTCCAATAATTTTTACCGTAATAGCCATTACTTTTACAGTACTTTTTCGTAAATTTTTTGAGATTTCATCATAACAATTAGAAAGAAACGTTGCTATAACTTATAGCAAAATTTCATTGTTAATTTTATAAATAAATTCTGTTTAAATTTTGAATAACCATGCAGATTATTTTCTGAATGAATGTTAATCAAAAACAAAAGTCATTCTTCGATATAACAAAGAAACGCTTACTATCAGTTACTGTACGAACTTTGAATGAAGATGATTCTTATGAATGAACAGTTAAAAATCATTGAAAGACCTGCTCTCCTAAAAATACGTACCGGAAACGAATTTAACTTTATTATGTATCCTTAAAGAAAGGCTTAATTCAACGCAGATTCCTTTTATTGATTAGACAAGTTGTAAACATTAACTCGTGGGTGTACAAGTAAGGCGCATATATTAGTAGTACAATATATACGTACAATCATTAGATGACCCATCGTTCTACGAGCTCCATCTGTTTCCGTATATTACAAGCCACATAGCCTTCCTCTCTTGTTCAAGTTAACAAAATGGGCTTGCCTTTTTTTTGTTTATTCAAATTTTCTCCTACAGTAGAGCAAGATGAGGCGCGAATAGAAGCGCCATTGAGGATGACTTGAAGATTTTCGTTATAATAAAACTATGATGACGACTACGACGATAGGCAGGTTAAACTTGCCATGTTTTTTTCTTGTAAGCACAACATCCAATGTTAGAAAAAAAGAGAACAAATATCATCTTGACATATTTGCTGTCTGAATTAGATATCGATTAATTTTGAGGTGCATTTAATTTGGATACAGGAAAGTAAATAAATAGAGATTTTAAAATAATGAAAAAATTAATAATTTATTGTGTATTACCTTTGTTATGATGATAAATATCAAGTTCAGATCGTACGTATCGGCTGATGCAAAATCTTAATCAATTTCAAGAATAGTACTGTTCGTATAGTAAGACTGTCTGGAAACCAAATATAGGAAATGATTGACACATAGGAATTTAGTTAGTGAGAAAGAGAAAGACTGCCCATCCCTCACTTGCTGTTTAGTCCACACTTCTCGACTATTTAATGTGCTAGCAGCTAGTAGTTCCACGCACAGCACAGCGACTTTGTTATGATGGCCAAACTGATATAATTAAAGAGGGATACTCAAAAATATATAAAAAAATAAGAATAGTATTAGCATTTTTTCTTCTCATAATTAAAATAAAAATTAAATTAATTTTTTTAAAGTGACTTTTTCTTTTATTTTCATCGTAATTATAATGAGAAAAAATGCTAATACTATTTTGTTTTCTATATTTTTGAATGTCCCTCTTCAATTCTGCCACTTTCGCCAACATAACAAAGTCGTAGTGTTGTGCATGGAACTACTAGCACATTATATAGTCGCAAAGTGGGGACTCAAAGCAAGCGATGGGCGGGCTCCTATACCCACCCTAGCAGAAAAAATAAATAAAACATTTTGTTATTGTAAAAATTCGAAAAAAAAACGAAAAAAACTGAAACAAACTAAAAGATTTTGAAAATTTTTGTAAAAATTTAAATAAAACACTCAGAGTATTTCAATTTGTTTCATTTTCTCTCATTTTATTTCATTTTTTTTAATTGTATTTCAACACTAGCGGAAAAAATAAATAAAACATTTAAAATTATTCTAAAAGTTATTGTAAGAATCCGAAAAAAACGAAAGAAATTGGTAAAACTGAAACATTTTGAAATTAAAAATGTTTTATTTATTATTTCTGCTAGTGCTGAAATCCAATAAAAGAAAATTAAAGAAAATGAAACAAACTTAAATACTCTGAGTGTTTTATTTAAATTTTTACAAAAATTTTCAAAATGTTTCAGTTTGTTGCACTTTCTTTCAGTTTCTTTCTCGGACTCTTACAGTAATTTTTGGAATGATTTTAAATGTTTCATTTATTTTTTTCACTATGAAATAAATCAAAAAACAAAAAATGAAATAAAATGAGAGAAAATGAAATGTATAATAATAGTTCTAGAAAAAAGATCTTGTTTACTGAATTTCAATATAACAATATAATAATAGAGACTTAAAAAGTACCACTCCATTATTTATTGTGTTACAACGTCCACAATGTTCGAAGAAAAAAAGGAAGATGCAAACGCGTATTATACGCAGGGAAGTTAAATACTAACTCATAATCCACGGCGTGGCATTGTCAAGACTCTTGTTTAATTTTTTTCTTCGCTTCTACGCACACTCATGCATCTTGACTTTCTTTGTCTCTTATATATAGGGAGGACGTACAGGTAGGTACTCATCAAAATGTGTCTATATACCTATTTATATCGGTTTCTTGGCGCCCACGTAAGAAGGTTGGTAAGACTCCTTTGTTCCGACCCTTTTACTTTTTTCCTCTTATTTTCAAGAGCGCAAGTTTGTTTCTTTTCTTGCCATAAGTTTTCAAATTCACACTTTTCTTGACAGATTATAAAATAACTGTGTCAATTTAAAAATTTTTATATATCAAAAATTACAATAAATAAATAAATTAATGGTTAAACAATTTTTACAAAATACAATTAAAATTATTACTTTTCTAATTTAAGTAAAATTTTTGAAAATTTTGCAGTTTTATTATGATAGAAAAAATTTCTGTAGAACTCTAAATTTGGAGATACAATGTTATTAATTTAATGTAATAACTTACTAGATATATTCATAATTACAATAGAAAAAGTAAGCATATATTTGTATTATTATTTTAAATTAAAATCTACATTATTATAATATTGTTTTGTCAAAGCTGTATTTCCTATGTTAGGTATATATATGATTTGAGCGCACCTTCATAGCTTTCTTTGGCAACTTCTATGATTGCCTCCCTAGTTTCATGTTCATGTCTCTTGCGAACATTAAAATTTTTTGGCAGGATATTTAAACATACCAATAATTGGTTTAATTTTGTGAAGATATTATCACTGTGTATTGAACCTGAAAAATGAATTAAATAATACTTATTAATTGAAAAAAAAAACAGAATAATTTTAGTTTTTTTCAATGTTGTTTCAAATAAATTATATCATAATATAATTTATAAGGTAAAATAATATTTAAGATAAAATACTTTGATTTTACAATTTTTTAAATATCATATTTATAGAGTTAATAATAATACATAATGCAATTAAGGAGTAAAGTCGCATATTTTTTCTGAGAGTAAAGTTTGCGATCCAAGCGAGCAAAGAAAAACGTGGGAGATAAATATTCGAAGGAAAAATAGACTTTACTCCTGAATTGTATAATAAATCTTATTCCTACTTCAACATTGACCACTTTATTGACTTAAACAAAAGGGCTCAACTGAAATATAATTTTGTTTTTTTTTATTATAAAGGCGTACCCAGACCTTTAGTTAAGGTCTACACGGCCATAAAATATAATTTAAATCGAAATTTTAATATTAAAATTTTATAATATATATTTTTATTAAAATTTGATACTTTTCTAATCATTTTTATCAATTTTTTAATAAATAATTTAATAAGAAATTTCATTAATAAAATATTAATCTTTTATAAAAATTTAAACAATTTATTCAATTTCAGAAGTTTTTAATTTAGTGGGAATAAAGTACTTTATTCCCGCTAAAAAATAATAGTTATACTTTTGGTCCATTTTTCGTGTTAATAATAGTGGTCATTATTGGTAAGCTAATAATAAATAGTATATTACGGTACGAGAGACGAAAGTTAAAGTACCGCCACGTCGTGATATTGGCGGCCGAAGCGAAGCCAAGGACCTCAAATCAGGTAGTGGCGGACCTTCAACTTCTGTCTCGTGTACCGCATACTATTTTTCTTGATGTCCGGGTGGAAAGTACTATTATATTGAAAGTCCAATAACAAAACTGTAATGTCATAAAATTCGATATCCGCCCCGACATTTGCGGCAGAAGCGTTAGCAAGTGTTGCGAAAAAATCATGCACATAAACAAAACACATACAAAAATGTAAAGTTATTTGTACCACAGATTTAGTGACGTACAAACTAGAGAGGGGTAAAAAATATTGTAAATATCTCTTTTACGATTAATTTCTAGAAAACCATATAAAAAATTAATTTTTTTAAATACAGTGAAAATAAAATTGTCATACAAATAACATTAAAGCAATACAAACAGGTGTTTTTGTACATGCTTCTTACATTTAAAAAGATACAAGTTAAAGATACAGTGACAGATTCAAAATTATATTGGTTAGTATCTCTGCATATAAAAATGCAAGAGGCAACGCATTTATTTTTCATATATATATTTATGTCGCTGTAGGCCAAATTCGGCTCAATACCTATAGACCCAGTTAAATTTATATTGACATATCGCGTACGTCTTGGCTCATCTCTCAACTATGTTCAAATATTTCCATACGTTTTCAGTGACGTATAGAAGCTTTCCATACGAACTCGGAATCGTATGGATTATTTATGCTGTAGTAAGCAGTAGAGGGCGTCGTATGTAGTAGGCTAGTCAAATGGGTATTGAGGTCTCTTATAGTTGCGCTCGCAGCGCCGCTGTATTTTGTTTGTGATATTTTGTACTAAAGTATATTTGCTGTCAGCTTATGTCCCCGGGGATATATGAACACGTATGGTCAATGTCCCAATTGCTACTCACGAACCTATTACTAACCGTTCATTGTTAAAAATTTTTTTTTGTATCTAAATAACATTGAGCGGTTAGTAATAGGTTCATTTCTAACAGCGAGTAGCAATTGGGACATTGACCATAGTATATCCCCGGGGAAATATTCAATATGCTATAGTAAGTTGGGATATAGCTAAGATCTTCGGTACGATGTGAGCGCCGATGTGTTTGGAAAGGATAGTAGTGTAAGCTTGAGAACATAAATAGGCGCGTTAGGCGATTGGCGCCGCATAGTTAAGTCCCGTGCTTATTCAAATTTCATAATGGTATTTTTCGTATTAAATACATTTTTTTAAATATACATTAACTAAATAATGGTTCATAATGATTTATTAATAATAAAATTTAGAATTAATAGTGAAAAAAATAATTACAGTAAAAGTGATGCAGTGAAAAAAATAAAATAAACATAAAACTTGTAAAATTGTAAGAGAAATAACAAAATTTTAAAACTTTTCAGTTATAAGTTTGTACATTCATATTTACAAGTACAAACAAACATAACAGAAAAAAAGATTTTATAAACAGATGTATCTATCATACTTAGTAAATCAAAGTAAAATTAAAAATAATTTTGAACTAAAAATATGTGTATCCCAATGCAGTAAGTATCGTTTGCTTTGTTTCTCGAAGCGTCACACGACAACATGTGGCGCTTGCGCGCGCAAACGACGCTGCCTGTTCCACGCTTCTTGAAATTCTACGAAATTGCTTCTTTCACATTTTATAAATTCATCAAATATACATTGAAAAAATGTGAAAAATGTATTAAATTATATATTTATAATTTTATAGTTCCTCTAACTGCTTACAACAGCATAAAGTAGTCTACGCAACATGTGACGTACGTCGGGAAAACATTTACCCCTGCCAATATTATCCCTTCGTACGTCACTTGTTGCGTATATTACTAATATGTGTTCAGACTAGTCAACTTAGGTCAACCGTATGACGCGTGCGCGCCTATGCTCACAGCTGACTGTGACATTTTCTTAACCATGAAAAAATTTTGGGTTATGCGAACAGCGGTGCGAAAAAATTGAAGATTCATGTTTACAAATAAAAAACAAATGAAAGAGTGACAGCAACTGATTTTGACATATTATGAAAAAATTCTAAAGAAACATTAATATATTATTTATTAATGTTAAAAACATAAAAATAAATCAAATTAATAAAAAAAAGTATCGTAAATAAAAATGTTATGGCGATTCGATTGAAATTATTCAATCGAACGCATTAATATGTTGGATTTAATGTGTAGCGTGTTTTGTGTTTTGTTTTTATTTTAAATCAATTTTGTTATAGTCCCTCATTTGGCCTACAGCGACATAAAATTATCTACGTAACTTGGGCGTACGAAGGATGAATATGGACGAGACTAATATTCAACCTTCGTAGCTGAATATTTCTGAAATATTCAGAAATAACTAGATAGTTAACGGAACTGAAAAGTTTTATCAACCTTACTCTTACAAGTAGCAGTATTTTCGTCATCCAAATATAGGTAAAGTGATACTAACATCCATGGTGATGAAAAGTATAATTTTTTGTTCTATATATGTATATTTCCCCTGGTAGGAAATTCAATATATTTTGGGCAGAATTTCTGGTCGACGGTAAATTAAAATGACACTTATCTAAAAATTTTATTCAAAGTATTTCTAGAATTTCAAGATAAGTGTCATTTTAACTTTCGTAGACCAGAAATCCTGCCCAAAATATTTTCAATTTTCTATTAGGGTCGTATACATAGATTTACTATATACTATATCTTTATATATTTGTATCAAATCTTGCTAAATTAGGTATGAAAAGTTATATTTTATTAAAGTAATAACTCACAAAAATTTTTTTAAAAAGAGTAAATTATTTATTTACGTCAATTTAAACGATCAAAGAAGAAGCTTTCAAAAGTTCTCTAAATCCGTTCTCACAATGTGACTTTATTTTTGTGAATATATATAAATATAAGATATAAAAATATTTAATTATTCATTTACTGGAGCCTGAATTTTTAATGAGATGAAATTTAAATAAAATATATAATGTAATCTAAATCATGAATTTTTATTATTTTATGTTTCTAACGGGTTGAGCCCTGTGAAAAATGTTGAAAAATAATATGATTGTAATTGAGAAATATTAGAATTTTTTGGATTACAATTCATGAGTACTTAAAAACTAAATTTTTTATGGATAAATTAAACAAAAATATAGAGAGCTATAGCGAACTATATATATAGTAAATAAAATATTAATCAAGGTCGACTATTATTAAAAATAATTAAAAAAAAACAACAACAAAGGGTCAAAAGTCATTTAGTTAACTTATTTCCATATAAGACCTTTTAGTTTTCTAGCACATTGATTTGCGCACAAGAATGACGAATGATTTGAGGTCGGACAGGGTCAGGCAGTGGCGCCTGTCGAATTTCTTGTTTGTCTCTTTTCTTCTTTTCATTTTCTGTAATGTCTTTTTGTCTTCTCTGCAAAGAAAATTTTAATTATAATAGACTTTTTTTCGACTTCCTCGAACATTATTCATTTTCCTTTCCATATTTTTTAATGTATATTAAAAATAATATTGTTGTTCATAAATAAAAATTTGAAGTAATTATCGTCAAATTTGTAACAATTATCGTCTTTTGGAAAACCAGTATATTTTAACAAACTGTCGAATAATATGAAACTAAACCAAATAATTCAGAAAATTATTATATGATTAAATATTTTAAAAATAATTTGATTTCTTATTTCTTAGTTGAAATTTATTTTTTAATGATCTTCATTCATTGAAAATTATTAATTAAATGGACTTTGTAATTCAGTTATTAACCTTAAAAAAAGAATGCTTAGTGTAAATGATCGGCCTAATATAATAAAAGTGATAAAATTTTTATTTTTGCATTGTCAACGATTCCATATTTAATTTATGATCATTTAAGCACACTTATAAAAATAAGAGAAAAAAGCAATAACTTATTACAATTTTATTTTATTTTATCTAACGTCACTGTATTTATGCTATAATTAAGATACTAATTAATGACGGATATTTTCAATGAGTTCGTAAATAAAGCACAAGTACAGTGGTGCTTGCATCAATAGGCTGAGACCGGGGATTTGAACTCAGATCCTCGGGTTGCGAATCCATCGTTTTGCCGAATGAGCCACTGAAGATCTGTATGATTTTAATATTAAATAAAATAAAGCATTATTAAAAATAATAAATCATAAATTTACCATTACAATCATAATTGTAATTTAATGGTAATCGAAATATCCAATAAACTTTTATTATTATATAATTTTTTCATCCTAATAAAAAATACTATAACACGCTTAAAAACATTTGTGTAATCTGTTAACTTTTTTCGTCTGTTACTTAATGTCTGTTAAATCAACAGACACAAGTATGTCAATTTAAAATGTATATTACATTTTTCACGGACAGTTTGTCTGTTAAAGTAACAGACATTTTTGTCTGTAAACAGTTTTTAACAGACGTATCTGTTAATATATCTAACCGTGAATTAAAACTATAGTTATTTACCATAATAAACTATAATACATTACAATAATTATTATAGTAAAAACTATAATATACTATAATTATTTTGCGTTATTAGAATCAATAATTAATAAAAGATTATAATCATTGATTACAATTTAGTTGTAGAATAATATCATTAATTATATTGTAATTAAGGATTATAATCTTATAGTAATGATTGTAGTCATTGATTATAATACCCTCAAATAACTATAGTATATTATAGTTTGACTATAATAATTATTATAATATATTATAGTTTATTATAGTAAACAACTATAGTTTTGATTATAGCATTTTTTTATAAGGGATATGCTGAAATTATCCGAAAAAATCCAGACCTCATCGTAATGTGGGTATCATTTTATTAAATCTAAAATTAAAAAAAAAAATTAATTTAAATAATTTCAAATACTTAATTTTAATAATTATTTACGTAAGAAATAGCGAACAAATTTTTTTCAAGATGTGCCACATTTTAAGTGAAATAAAAATGCTCATCAATAAGATATTAATTTCAAAATGTTTACGTACTTAAAATAACTTTAGTTGATTTTTTGTTCAATAATGAAACGATACAATAAATAACTCTAATTTGACTTTATGACTTTGTTTTCAATAGATCAATAACTCATATTAAATTTATGAACTTGAAAACATTTGCTCTGTTTAATAAATCTAATGAGAATAAAAGTGCAAATTATAGTATAGGAAACTACAAGTATAAAAAAAAATCCATGAAAAATTGTTAAGTAAACTTATTTTGTAAGTTTTGATTTAACTTCAAAAAAATCTTATCATTGATCAATGTAGTACATTAGTATTATCATAAAGTTACAGTCGAATGCCACTCAAATAGATTAAAAATCAAAAGAGTTGATTTGTTGAAATTTTTCTTTAATTAAAATAGACGTAATATCAAATTTTTTTTGTAACAGAGACTATGATGAATTTGACAGACTATGAATTTGTGTTTTGTATCAATATTTCTATGCGACATGACTGCTTAGCCTCTCTTTTTGTCTATCGTTCTCTCCTTCTTCGTTTTTAAAGACAATAGAGTCGTCGAATGCGAGGAGGTACGTGGGCGGGCCAGACAGACGTTAACCTTTGCGTTAGGTCCTTCATTCTCTTATAATTTCAGCTTCAATTCTTATTTTTTTTTTTTGTTATTGATAATACAAGACAAGAATTATGTATTTTCTTTGATGATTTCTAATTATATGGATACACAACTTACAAGTTCGAAAATCCATACTTCATTGTTGTAGGTTGTATTTTATTCTTTCTTTAATTGATTACTCATAAGTTAATTAAATTAAGTCTTAAAATCGTTTTATTTTCATTTTAAAATTATACAATTTTATAGTTTTGATTAACGTTATAGAAGAATGTTATCACAATTAATTTTTTAATTTTCATTTCAAAAAGATATTTCACATTTAAATTTTATGAACCTATTACATATTTATAGTATATTAATTAAAACTTTTTATTTTATTTTTATAGAGAATAATCCTAATTGTACAAAAATTCTTTTGATCCTTTCATTTATTGTTGAAGTTTAAGTTTTTTTTTAATATTTAAAGAATATTCTAAATATAAATTTCAAATGTATTTGAGTGAAAATTAAAATTAAAATCAAACAAAACAATTTATTTTTATTTTTAAAAACATAAAGCATTCTTTGGCGAAAACCATTAAAATAATAAATTTAAATCTCGTGTAGATAACATGTATGACGTGATAACATATATTCGTGATCAAATGAACAATATCATCCGCAAGGTGCAATAAAAAACGATTTGGAACAATGTTTGATTTCTGCGCTCATAGATTCCAAAGCAGTATTGTCCGTTGTATACAGTTAAATCGAAGTAGGTGGGAAGAAAAAAGAAGAAACCGCTTGTGAAAGTCGTGAACAAAAAAGAAAGAGCCAAGAAAAAGTATAGTAAAAAAATAAAAATACGAGGGCTGGAGGTTACTTCAAGTACGGACTTGTGCCGACTTCTCGTTCTTTTTCTCTTTTTTTTTCCGTGGCAAGAAAAGAAGCAAAAAAAAGGGTGGCATGCACGAGTGACGCTCTCGATGGAAAAATTAATAGAATCATTTCAGCGAGCTGTTCTGTTCGCTCGAAAAGCTTGTCTTGGGTTCTCTCTCTCTTTCCCTTTTACTATTGTGGATTGCCCTGAGGTCACATTGCATGGAATGGAAATGGAAAAAAAATACCACTCAAAGCTGCTGTTGCTGCTCTCTGCACGTTTTGCTTCATTTTTTTTTCTTCTTTTTTTTTTCTTTAGCGCAGAAAGCGGGCAGAAAGATTCGATGAGTGGCGCTTTGACAAAGCGTGAATGATTTGATAAGGTTTGTTGTGCGGAGAGCGATTTTTTATATAATGAGCTTATTAAAGCGAGATTATAAAGAGAAAAAAAACAAGCAACTTCTGTTTGCTGATTGTATCTTCTTATTTTATATTCAAGTATTATTGATTTTAACTAATCAAAAATATTTTCTGTAATATTTTTTTAATGCAATAGACTCAATATTTGAAAAAATGTATCAACCAGCCTATTAATTTCTATCTTTGCTTTATAATTAGAATTGAGAAATGATTAGAATTTTTACATGCGAAACATATATAATATACTTATTGTGATACATTGTACTTATTATTGAATTACGTATAACAATATACATTTTAAGAGCTTTTATTTTTTTATTCTTATAAATTAAAAGTTAAATTTAGGTTTAAAAGTTATGTCATTATTTATTGGAATTTATTAGAAAATTAAATAATAAAATAGTAAAATTATTTAAAAAATAAAAAATAAAAATTTATCTTATTCTCCGAGAAGTATGAAAAATTGATTAAAAAATTACATGCGCTAAACAAGTAATACTACAGCACTTTACTAAAGTATTCAGTGGAAGGCGTGTAATCTAAAACTCAAATTGTTCCGAGAAAAGTTCATTCAGCAACGTGAAAAGCTTAGCCGGTTTCGTGCAATTACAATTTTACTTTAAAACAAAAAAAAGCTCTCAATACATACATGTATACATATGAACACTTGTGTCTTCTTGTCTCACCTTTTGCCTTTCGTATATTCTTATATATAGAGAGAGAGAAAGATTGCGCAAGTAAAGAGGCGGCTTTGGTAGCTATTATACGCAAGTTACTTTTCTACGGGTAACCCATAGTAAAAATAATAGCCGCGACACGCGGCATTCTCAGTATAACGTCTTAACAGAGACGAGTTGAAATGAAATGGCTAGAGCAAAATAATAGTGTGTGCGTATACATATATATATATATATATATATATGTGTACGCCTCTAACAGTCTGCAAAGTGCGTAAGGTATATAACAAAATGAAAAAAAAGTAAAAAAAAAAGATTCAGCTGCTTTCACGTCGGTGTATTATATGCTCGCTACTCTCTTGGTTTCCGGGGTCATGGCTTTCTTTCTCTCTCTTACTTTTCTATCTGAGTTTGAAATAGAAGCTGCAAACCACGAAGCGAAGCATCGTCATTCTCGTTTCAGCGTAGTTTTACGGCCTGCCATACGAACATGAGCTACCTACGCGCCTTTTTCTCTATATCTACTCTCTTGTATTACCTTCCCTTTAGCCACAAATCTCTTCGTCCGGTCTCCTTTTTTGCCTTACGAGCATCTCTCCATCGTATATAGCTCCTTTCTTTTACGATTCATCATCCATTCGTATTAAAAAAATAGAGAATGAAAGAAAGAAAGAAAGAAAGAAAGAGAAAGACGTGCGAGCTTTTAAACGCTTTAAACATTTTGAATATTTAAGTCTATGGCTTAGTGGCGCGCGCGTTAGGATAATGGACAATCTCCTCTGTCTTTTGTTAAGAATGATACTTTCTTGTGTGTTGTTGTCGGCTACCTTGCGTGCTGCCTCTTACTTTAACATCTTTTTGCGTCTCTTGTGAGCTATACATTATATTTTCTATATACATAGGTGCACCAGAGCTAAATTATTGTACACAGCTTGCTTGCCGTTTACTGCCAATGACTTTTTCTCCAGTATAGAGCTTTTCTTATCAACCAACTGCTTTTTATTTCTATAAGCATCAAATTTATTCGAATTATTCATCGTAGTTTTTCAAATAAATATACAAAAGAAGCGTAGTTATAAAAAATTTTTTTTAATTTATACTTATCCATTGTTATTAAAGTTCACAATATTTTAGATAATAAAACATTTGAAAATAATTACCTTCATATATAAGTCTCTAGAATATTTTTCATTGGTTAACAACTCTTTTAAAGAAGATATGAATTGCACCACAAGAAAGAATTATTTTTTTAAATTGTAAATAATATTTTTCAAGTTAAAATATTAATTTTATTATTAAATTTAAATAAAATAGATCTTTTTCAGTGGCATAAATATATCGATTTGCCTTAAAAACATATTAATGATAATTTTCTCCTAAAATTTTAATTAATTTTAAATTAAACATTAAAACATGAAATTAAAATTTTTTAACGAAGTATTTGATTCTTTCAATCGTTATAGCATACAGTTATTATGCACACACAGTTACGCATTTGTACTGTATTGTTTGATATGGCTAATTAATTTAATCAACTTTCCTTTATTCCGTTAGTGATGAAGAAAAGAGTTGTTGGATGGAATTAATTAATTTTTAATTTTTACAATTAAAAATGGTTGAAAGTATAATACTTTTTATTTCTTATAAGCTTCTTGAACATAGACATACAATTTTACAGAAAATACAAAAGTAAATTCCAGAAATTTAATTTTACTTTTAATTTTTAAAGCTTCGAACGATGATTACATTTGAAATTATTAACAAGTCTAAAATTTTTGTATTTAGGTAGAATAATAAAATTTCAAAATAATTAAAAATTTAAAAAATGATTTTAAAAAAAATGTTAAAAAAAATCTAAAGTTAATATAAATACACTATAAGTAATTTTGAAGCTACCCTAATCTCATGAGCTACACACAAAGGATAAATATAAAGCTCAATAAAAAGACTTTAAACAAACCGCCTATGAATCTAAGGGGTTCAATCGTTCGCGAGAGAGAGAAAGAGAGCGCGTGTATTGCTTTTGGTATCCATAGCCATTAATCTCCGAATTCATTACTGGTCGATCGATGCCCGCACATAGAACTACAACTACGACCCTCTCTTCATTTTTTTCACGATTTCGACCCTAGATCAAGAACCTTAAAGTACAGTTTTTCTATCTTGATTCTCCCCCTTTTTTTTAAACCATTCTCTTTCTCTCTCTTTCTGACTTTGAACGTGTTGTATTGCCCCAACATTGTATCCCACACGCGAGTTTGCCTTTTTTTTCCTTCTTCCTAACTCGTATATCCCTATATAAGAACATTTTAAACGGCAGTCAACGTTAGACGCGCGTGCTGGGGAGAATGAGAATTTTTCTTTTCTTTTTAACGGGGGGAGTGGTCCTACGTGTCGGACGACTCGACGTCATGGGGATGTTTTCTTCGTTTATGCGTACGAAAGAAACAAAAAAAAAGGATCGAAACTGACACCCCTACCCTTTTCTCCCTATACTCGTGCGATCGACGTAGCGATCGACAAGCGTATAGCAGTGCCTCTTATTAAAAGTCACTTCTTCTACTTTACTCGTTAAAGGACAAGATCGTTTAATTTTAACGCCTTAAAAAATTTCTTACGACTGATTTATCGTATTCGCGAGCTTTAACTCGTCATCATTTAAATGTCTTTCAGAAAAAAAATGCTCACTTTTTTTCTTTTTCATCTTTGTATTATTTTCGCTCTCTTTTCTCTTGTCGCCTATTACGAATGACGACTCTTGTTCCGGTAATTTTCGCGCAATTTATATATCTTTGAGTTACACGGGTTTAGAAAGATTACTATATACATACCATGCTAATCTTGAACGTTTTCTTGTCTTTATTGTCTGCCAAACTTTTTCCATCGTTCGCCTTCATTCATTTATCTTAAGACTCATTCCTCCTTTCTTCTTCCTTTCTCTTTGTATATTAGGCGCGCGTGTATGTAAGTCGCGACGGAACGTGCCTCTATAGAGTTTAACTTTACTAAATATACCGGCGTGGATAGTTGTAAGCTATAGAATTTAGAAAACTACTGTGGAGGTGTATATGTCATTGGAATGAAACAAGCAAATATCTATGCTATGAATAATTGTTCATAGGATATGATGTCATTAAGAATTAAATGTTTGACGAAAAAAAGAACTTTTTTTTATAAATTAAAATAATTATATTAATTAAATGTGATAAGTACTATTTTATATAAAAGTGAAAAAACTTTATTAAATTGCATAATAACTACATTTATTATAAAGGTCACTGGAAGTTTTTGTTTATGACTGATTTTATTATTTACAGCAATTTTATATATAGATTGTTTAAAATTCACCCAGCTTGATTTGACATGTGGTTGCATACATGGGTTTGTATTCGTAAATTAGCGAGCTTGCATGTATTTGCTGTGAATATAATCATAATAATAGTATCGGAAATCAGTGCTACTAGCGGAAAAAACTTTCACAGCTGCCCTAAGTTAGATTAGCTTTTATGTCTAAGAAATGCAATATTTCAATAATTTCTATCTTAACCTTTAGAAGACGGAAAAACCCATGTATTGGCGCAACCCGTGGTCGACACTTTACCCACGATTAATCCATAATATAAAATACCTTTTTCATGCATTTCCTTAGGCTGATAACGCGCCCCAAGTCCCGTCCTCTAAAGATTAATAAATATTAATGACAGAGAAAAATACTTATTCTAAAAATTATTCGCTTTAATGAGCATTATAAAATAACATAAAAATCAATCTTTTGAAAATATACTTTAAATCCATAAAATTATATTAAAATGTTCACCTTACACTTATATACATATAAGTATTTATATAGGTTTGGTATTGGATGCACATCAGATGTACATACAGTTTACAGTGATCTACCCTACTTTACTCGAGAATTATTTTTTACCACAATTTTCGAAATATAAAAACATATTTACTAAAATCTGATTTTAATGTTAAATATCTGAAATTAAATAGATATATAAATAGTAGTTGTAGTTTTGACAGCGCTAGATGTCAGCTTGGTAGAAATAGGTGTAGGATGGTGTTAGTGTGGTTTGTTCGTTGAGCGATGCATTGCTATATATGATACGTACGAGGGTCGTTATGTTTTATGGCTAATTGTTTTATTATCTTTGACATATTTCCAGTTTACGGCCGTGCGCTCGCTCGCTCGCGCGCCGTTTTCTTTCATGGCTCTCTATTGTATGTGATGAACGCCGCTTTATGTGCCACCCTGTGCACTCCCTCTCTTTCTCTTTCTCTTTCTTTTTCTCTATACAATATTATATACTCTTTTCATCTTTGTCGTTGGCAACGGACGTTGCACTGGCAGTTGAGCTTGCTTGAGAATTATATAGAAAATAAGATACGAGCCTGATGAGATATTTTTGCGCTTTTAAATGCGAGAGACGAGATTATTGCTTTTTAGTCCGGGCCCTGACTATTTTTTTATATAGTATATATAACAAAAAGTAGATCAAAAGCTATAGGTAGTAGCCTTTATGCTTGACTTTTATAACACGCTACTGTAAGATTTAAAACTTTTCTATTTTTTTCCCTTCTTTTTTGCTTTTTTTCTTTACCACTCTTTTTCTTCTCTTCGTTATTAACATACAAAGAAATTTTATATGAGCCATTCCTTTTTATTAGGTAGTTTTTTAATCGTTGCACGTCAAGTCATTCAGAAATTTCGTATATAAATGTAGGATGAGTTATTTTTAATAATTTTATATGATCATTCATAGTGTATATTTTTTTATTATAAATAAAATTATTAATATTTGAATAAATAATATAATTTTAGCTGTTATCAATCAATGTTTGCTTAAGACCGAAACAAAAAGTTATCAATCAAAACATTGAATAAAATAAAATCTGAAAACTATCTTTGAATTGTACAAAAGAATTTTCAAATGGCATTTCTGTGTCATAATTTACATAAAAATCATCAATTGTGTATTTATATATAAATTTACACGTGGTATTTTATGACATTTTATACTGAATTAAAATAAAATTTAAATTGCAAATTTATTTTCATACATTGAAAAGTATAATTTAGCAATTAAATTTTAATGCTATCTGAAAAATATGTTGGTATTTAACAGTTAAACAGAAAGAATCGCTTTCTAAAAAAACCTTTAAATAACCATTTTTCAATTTTAAAATTATTATAAAAGTTCTATCTTAAAAAAGAAAATGTATATAATTGAGTAAATTTCTAATGAAAAGATAAAATTTATACAATTATAGATAAATTTTCTAACTGAATTCTTAAAAATATAAAAAAAAGAGGCAAGTCTATCTAAAGAATAAAATATCTTTACAGTATTGTAAGGATTGGGAAGGTTCGTCGGTAGCATACCAAAGCTGAAGGGACATCTATCAGACCTTTTTTTCGCAATTGAGCTACGAGTCAAGTATATACGTAGATGTTAGTGTGTATGTGCACTTTAGTGTCTCTCGTGACCGTCGACGAAGATGAAAACGAAGGCGACAAGTAAAGAGACAAGCCAACGACAGACAAACGAACACAAGAGAAGTCAAATGAAAAGTAGCCTTTCAACATGATAAGAGAGTGGAAATTCTTTTTGGTATAGGTATGCCAATATATCGGGCTTCGAAAGCTATATCGTCACCCTTATTTCTAACGTACACACTTTTGTTCTTATAGGACGTATACGTGACGCCTCGCGAAAATGCAACACGAGCCTTCTGCCTAGGCACTGGACTCTACTGACGCCAAGAAAAACTATATATGTACACACGTTTAGAATGAATGGACGTTATATTGCCGGGAGACATGGCTTCGTATTGCTTTTAAGCTATATAGCTTACAGATGGAATGAAGAAAATTTACCGAAGCTTTTGATAAATCGAACATTTCTTCAAAGAAAAAAATAAAGTATTGGATTTCGCTTGCAAGCACAACAAGTATCGACATATAAGTGTGATAATTGATACGTTTCTGAGAGTTATTAATCGGTTTATTAGTTTACTACCGTAATTAATCCGAAAGAAGAGATTTTAATTTAACTAATAGTTTTAAATTATGTAAAAGCTATATGCTAATATAATAGTATTACAATATATATCAAAACTATTTTTTGTTTCTATATAGTCTAGGCGCCAAATAGATCACAGTGGCCTCTTTAATTTAGATTGACCCACCAAGGTTTTTTTAATGTATTTTGACCCCCTGAACACGAAAATCGTTGGTGGATTTCGATCCGGATGTCGAATAAATTGTTATAAACAATTTAATTGTTTATAACGCTATAACGATTAAACAAAAAGAGATACAAAAATCTTGTATGATACTTTTTTTGCAGCTTTTTAAAACAAATACACCCGATTTTGAATCATGCTGTTTCGTTAATTAAAACTTGAGATATTGTTAATTTATTGCAAATTGACGAGATAAACTCGTCGCGCTTGATGAAATTCGACTATATCTCAGGTTCTATCAAACATTTTTAATCGATTAAGATCTCATTTTAAAGGTAAAAGCATCTTATACAAAACTATACTACTTGAAGCTTTTTATAAGCACCGATAAATAAAAGGAGACTGATCAAAATGAGAATTAAAGCACTTTTTTTGCTATTTTAATTGTTTATAACGCTACAACGTTTGAACAAAAAGAGATACAGAAATCTTGTTAAATACTTTCTTCTGCGGCTTTATAAAACAAATACACCAGATTTTGGCAAGCTTTTGTATTACTAACTTTGCAATAACACGGTCGCACTAAGTCATCAAGAGGTGGAAAAATTGTCTTAAAAAGACACAAAAAAAAAGTATTTCACAAAATTTTTGTATCTCTTTTTGTTTAAACGTTGTAGCGTTATGAACAATTGAAATAGCAAAAAAAGTGCTTTAATTCTCATTTTGATCAGTCTCCTTTTGTTTATCGATGTTTATAAATAGCTTCAAGTAGTATAGTTTCGTAAAAAATACTCTTGCGTTTAAAATGAGATCTTAATCGATCAAAAATGTTTGATAGAATCTGAGATATAGTCGAATTTCATCAAGCACGACGAGTTTATCTCGTCAATTTGCAATAAATTAACAATATCTCAAGTTGTAATTAACAAAACAGCATGATTCAAAATCGGATGTATTTGTTTTAAAAAGTCGCAAAAAAAAGTATTTTACAACATTTTTGTATCTCTCTTTGTTTAATCGTTATAGCGTTATAAACAATTTAATTGTTTATAACAATTTATTCGACATCCGGATCGAAATCCACCATCGATTTTCGTGTTCAGGAGGTCAAAATACATTAAAAAAACCTTGGTGGGTCAATCTAAATTAAAGAGGCCACTGTGACCTATCTGGCGCCTAGACTAATATAAATTTTTTTAATATTTTAGAATAACTATTTTTTCAATAAATCTTCTATTAATTGACTTAAATCAATATATAGATTTTTTTATTAATTTTTTTTACATTTAAACAATTGGAATGAATTTTAAAAATTCATAATTATGAAATTTCTAATAAAAATAGATAATCTTTTTATGTTTGATGTATAATGTTTTTACTAATTATTTATCAAGTTCATCATAAACAGTTTTTTATGTTATTTTGGAAATATTTTCAACACATATAATAAATATCTGTAAATTATCAAACAACGTGCAATAACTTATAGTTGTTAATGAAAGGGGTAGTATTATAAATATAAAAGTAAACAATTTAATAATTTTTTAAATATCTATGAAGATTACAAAAAATACATTGATCAATAAAATTTTTTACCCACATATTGTTAAACTATTATTAAATTTTAACGTTATATCATTGCAAAAATTAATTGCAAATAGTTTAAGATTATAGCATTCCAGTAATACGTATTATTTCATACCGTAGGTCAGCTATTTTTCTGGTCAAATTTTAGTTTTCTGGTTATTTTTAATATTGTAATCGAATCGCAATGATTATTCATAACTCAATAGTATTAAAATAAAAAAAAAATTCTTTTAAATAAATATTATATAATTTTTATCCTCAGAAGAATCTTATTTTTTTTAAGAGAAATGTTCTTGCATCAAATCGTTTTGTCAAAACAAAGAGGAAAAAATTTAAAATGAAAAAAGGAATATACACCAATGAAAAGTTTAAAATTTACGAAAATAGATGAAATACTTTGAGTAAAATGAAATTCTTCAAGATCGCTAAAATAAGAAGAAAGTGTAGCGCATTGAAGATAATACTTTTGCTACTATTATTTTTTGATACTCGTAAAAAATATAAACCAATGTCTGTTCACAGTGCACCATGCATAATGAACACATGCGTCTTCAAACAATTTCGATATATATCCATTCGGTGATCAATGAGCTTTTATTTATTTTTTTTCCTTTTTCTATACAGATATTGTATTGCATTTACGGGTAAATATATGAGCTGTATGTGAGGGTCATCCGCGTACATACATCATTTCCGGCCCGCCAGTTTTACTTCGCTTCTTTTCGCGGCGCACTCGCTTGGCTCTTTATTTTTGTACCGTTGCTCATGCTGCTCTGTTTCGTCGATCTTTTTCCATTTCTTGCATGAATTCTTCTTGTAAATCTGCAACACGCAACGGAAAGCAATCTTTTTTTTTTCTTTCTTTTTAGACAAGTAGCTCGACCGTGTGCACATTATTTATACGTAATTATAAATACACATACGTTAAATAATATTATTTATATATTATGTGCATTTACTTGCGAATTTTCAATAAATACTAATAATAATATATTTATAATGTATTCCACTTTATATTAAAGTAGTATGGTGAAACTTTTAATTTTTCCCATACCTCTTTAATATAAAGTATGAGGAAAATTTACCATCTAAAAATGATTTCTGTAAAATTATATATGTAATTATATATTTTTTTTTTTTTTTTTTATTTAAAAAAAAAGATTAATATATAAAGGATATTGTCCTCTATATGATTAACCTTTTATATATGATGAAGTCGAGGAAGTCCCCCGCCCGGCATCTGTTTAACACATTACATCAGGCTAGGACTGTCAGACCCACCATACCGAAAACTTTGACTACCGATGGATGGTCAGCCACTTTTGTAACCAACAATCAACCGATACCCAATGAGGTCGGATTTTTTAAGAGTCGCGATATAAATGGCACATACACTTATTTTCTTTCGAAAAAAAAGTTAGAGGTACCTGGCCAGGATTCGAACCCATGCCCTCCGCGTTGAAGGCAAGAGCTCTATCCATTACGCCACCGCGCTCTCACATGTAATTATATATAACTGTCGTATATAATCATATATGAACATATATAATAAAATATGATTTAAGAGTCTGCATAACTATGTATGATTATTCTTAATCTTATGAACTCAGGAATATTTCTATAAAATTTCATATGATTTTGGTTATTCTGCTGGTAAACATATAAGTATAAACAAATAATAATATATGCTACTATTGTTTTATGAACGATCAATGGATCATATAAAAGTACATATAATCATACGTAATGGGACATTATAATTCTATAAATTTATATGAAATTACATATAAAAATTTCTGAATTTATAAGATTATGGAACAATTAGATATGATTATGCAGACTCTAAGTCATATTTGATTACCCATATAAAAATGATTTTTTTGAGAAATTGTGTGAAAATGTGAATAACTGTTAATAACTGTAATAAACTACCAGAATTCAGACATTAATAAGAATTAATAATAGTTAATAATAGTTAATAATAGTTATGAACGCCGAATTAGTTATTTATAGTTATACACATTTATACACATTTATTAACATTTACCCACATTTTCCAAAATTTTAGAATTGCTCAATAATTTATTATTATTTATATTTATTTGCAATTAGTTACAGTAAATTATAGTTATTAACACTTTCTTACTGATATTTGCAGTTTTTCACATTTACAAAATTTTTCGCGTATACATAAAAAAAAACGATTATACGTGTGAAAATTTTTGAAAGTTTGAAAAAGTGTTAATAACTGTTAATAAATGTGAATAAATGTGAAAAATTGCGAATATTTATAAATAATTATAAATAACAGTAAATTATTATTATTTACAGTTAATCATTATAATTATTTATTTGTAACAATTATTAACTGTTATCAACTGTTATTTACTGTTACTAATGTCTCAATTCTAGTAGTTTATTATAATTATTAACAGTTATTCAGATTTTTTCACATTTATACACAGTTATTAATAGTTATTCACAGAAATTATTTCCATATGGGTATATAAGATTATATATGATGCTACGTATAAGCATATATAATTATATTATATAAAAATCTTTTTTTTATGGGATACATGAAAATAAAAAATTAAATATAGCAAATGGTATGAAAAAGTATCCATTTCAATACTTTCAAGCCATACTGTAGCCATATTCAATGATAAATCATTATTTCCGCCAGCTATATTTGCATAGAATAAATGAAAAAATTTTCAAGAAAAAAGGAAAGTGATGAAGAAGATATCGGTTATGCATTAGCAGTGTATAAGAGAACTTTTAGTTAGTTGTCCGTTATGGGTATTTCAAAAGATTAGGGGGCCATTAGAAAGAATCTCTATTTTCATTTTTTAGGGTTGTCTCTGTGGTTTTGTCGATGTAAAAAAAAATATATATATATATAGCAAAGGTTTGAGCTTGCTCGCGCGCGCGAGTACAATTCAGTTGAACTCAGGCGTGTGGGCTGTTTTACTTTCGATGTTTTTAAGCCCTGCGGTCCCAAGTATAGAAGAAACGCAACATGTTATTATGCGTCTGGCGAATACACTGCTATATGGAAGGACGAAAACGATGAAGAAAAAAAGTAAAGAAACTCTTCAACCAAACAAGACGGAAATCATAAGACAAGCAAAAATACTCATTCTTTTCCTCTTGCTCATTCACTCTCGAGCAGCATATACCTTTTTACCTCGAGAGGAAATTAATTTAAAGTCAGAAAGAGAGACGACGACGACGACAACAAACGATTGTGTATACAACTAAGGTATATAGCTATGTATGTATGCGTATATACGGACAAGAGTCTGGTACAGGCGCATAATTCAAAGTACAAATTGACGGAACTTGCAAGGAAGCAAGAGGAGGCGAGAAACAGGACTTCTTCTTGCCATGCTAACAAAAAGTGACAAGCTTGAGGAATCACGTATCGTAAGGCCCAAGAGACGCCAGAGTTTTTACTGCAACGATTATGGCCTCTTTTTTTCTTCTTTCCTTCTATCTTTCTAAAGACGCGTTAAAACGCGCTTTAGGGCTAAAGCTTCATTATGTGAAGATGAGAATAACATATATAGGCCTCTATATTATTCAATAGTCAGCCGCGAATCTTCTGAGAACAGTTCTCCCCTCCTCCTCCTTCTCCATCGAATAATGGAAGAGTGAATTAGGATATAACGTGTCTTAAATTGTCTAATAAGTGACCGAAGGCGTACTTCCTCAAGGTTGCTCTATTTTTTTTCAAAGAAATTTTTCTATATATGTATACTTTTAAAGCTAAACCTTCCCTCGAGTAAGATATGCCCTTCTACCCTTACTTAAAGGTTAAAACCTAATACTAATATAATTGCCAAGATGTGTATCTACGAATCTTTTTTAACTAATCATTTGCCTATTTTTGCGTGCATTTGCTTTCGTGATAGTTCAAAAGAATAGAAAGATGCGATCTATCGATTCTCTCACGCTAGCATTTTAAACCTCAAAAATTTTCAACTCATAATTGATGTTCAATCTAGATATATATTTTTTTAAATATAATATGTATTTTTGCTAAAAAACATAAAATAAAACTCAAAACTTCAGTCAAAAGTTATTTTTATTTTCTTCAAAGATTTATTTTAAATAAAAAAACACCGAGAAAGATAATTTTTTACCTGTTAAAATGTAGATGAGAAAAATCGTTAAAGCTATTTTTATATTTTCCTTTCAATATGAAAAAAAAGATTTCTTAATCACAGCATAAGTGGAGGTAGAAAATGTGACGTAATTTTAAAATAGGAGGTCACGCTAAGTAATTGGGCAATTTGGTTTTCTCATAAAAATGATGTTTGAAAACCCAATGAAAAGATAACGGAATGTAAATATTAAAAGAGATTTTTTATGGGTTACTACTGTTTGTTTACACAAACGTAAAATGATAAGTTTCATACTTATCAATTATTAAACGCATTAAACAAATTAGTTCTTTTTGCATTAATAAATTAATTAAATATTTATTAAATATAACGGAAAATCGAGAGTTTTAAAAAAGTTAAAAAATACAATCTACAATATTTATATATAGTTTTTAAATGAGCACATTTATCACATAACAGTTTGAGAGTGAACTGACATTCAGATACAAATATTCTTCTATATAAATCCAGATATTTAACATCCAGGCGATCATACTAAAAAAAAGAAGAAAGAAAAAAAGAACGGCTGCGCTTCATTTGATCTAATACGGCGCGAGTTTAAAAGCAGGCAGGCCTATGCAGAAGCACGTACGTTTACCCCTGGGTATGTAGTTGTAGTAGTAATAGAGACGGGGGAGGTAAAAAGGGGGTTTACTGCCAAGGGAAAAAAGGGGAAAAATGTGGGGGAGAGTTAGAGAAAGAGAGAGAAATAAACGAAGAGAAGAAATCGAGGCCGATCGATTTTTAAAGCAACCGCAATATTTGACAGCTACAAGCTCGGCCGTGGTTTCGGCGCCACCTGTTTCCAACCACACACCCTTCTCTCTTTAGGTTTTCCCAGTTCTAGAATCAAAATACGAAAGCAGAGAATCGTGCAGTACACGCGTTTTCCACCCACGCATTCTCTTTTTTCTCTCTCTCGCTTTTCATTTGTGACTAGACGAGAGACGTATACACGAACCAAAGTGTGTTTCCATATCACAGTGAGAGAAAGAGAGCAGAGAGGAACATGCAAGCGCCATACCGGCAGACACGTCGCCAATAAGTGAACATCGTTCGCGTGCTACACCCTTTTGCTTTCTCTCTACATGTATTTTCCCTCCTCTCTATTCTCTCTTCCCTTTCACTCTGTCTCTCTCTCTCTCTCTTTCTCTCTCTCTCTCTCTCTCTCTTTGTATATATGTATATTCATATGATACATGCACGTTGATCGCGACATGCCGCAACAACGAGGCTGCTGATACGAACCTTTTTTTTACTACGCACAGGGGGAAAAGCAGCAGACTCTCTGACACCGTCAAATCTTGACGTTATATCAAAAAGTTGTGGCGTGCTGTTTGCGGATGTCGCTCGGGAGCTCGTCGATTTTTTCTTTTTTTCATTTTTTTTCCAAGAAACCATGCGGTGTTGCTTGACGATAACTAATCGAAGTTGTTTGATCGAGCTGGGGAATCTTTTGCAGAACTCATTTATCATTATTTTTTTTTAATAAGAAATTTATATTTAATTTTTATATGGAAAGTTATTTTAAACTTTTTTCTTATGTTTACAAATAAGTTTTTTTTTTCTGCAAAAACTACTTTTAAATATGCTATCGATAAAAACAAGAAATAAAAGATGCTTATTTTCTATATTTGTAGAAATTTTTTGCTTGATGAATTTAAAAAAAAATAAACCAATTCAGATAATATTCTATGAGGTAATTAATAAAATATCTTTTTTACGACATACTATTTAAAAAGTTTTAATATCTATAAATTAATAGAATTTATGGACAATTAAAATCATATATATATATATATATATATATTAGAAAAAAAGATTTGTAAAAATAAAATTTATATTGAGTGTGATAAATAATAAACAAGTAGTCAGTGTTAAAAACAACTGACTGATTCATGGAAAAGGAACTTGTAAATTACAGAAAATCATAAGTTAAAATTCACTTATGAATTCTCGAAAATGATAGCCTTTTACACCCGTATCAATTGCTGGATCCTCCTTTTGAATGACCGCAGCTATGCATGGTATGTATCGATTATGTTCAGGAACGTTGGGTTTCTATACATACCTAAGTAAACTCTTATGCACAAAATCAATGCTCCTATTGAATTCTAAAGCCAACTGTATCACTGTTCAAATAAACATTATTAAATGCTTTAATAGTATGTTTTTATAAAGACAAAGTTCTTTTTTGATAAATAGGGTAATTAAAAAAAAAGACATTTATTTTAGAAATGAAAATTGTTTCCATCAGTCAGTTGAAAAATTACGTGTCAATAGTTTTAAATATAGAATCCACTTGAAAAAATTTTGGAAATTCTTGTTAATTTTAAAAAAAGTCTGATATGATATTCGAGAAGATATACTTATATTTTAAATATGATTTTATGAAAAAATTTAATTTTTTGAAAATCAAAACTTCTTTAATTATTATTACTTTAAATATTTTATTTGAGTGTAATAATAAATTGATTTTATTAGATTAAAATGAAGATTCGTCGCAAAAACAGGAAAATTCATATTTATTAAAATAATAAAAAAAAAATTTATTGTGAAGCTTGATAGTCGTAACGTAAAATAAGAAACGATTTTTATACTTATATTTGACTGAAGTATGCAAAAGTGTCACGTTGTCAATGATCATTAGCCGATGCGTCAATGAAATTTTTTTGCTTCTTGGTATAAGCTTAACTTTTTTGTTGCTATTTCTCAGCGCAAGATGATTCTAGGAAGTGAGCGAATGAAGATAAGAAGTTGCGATAATAAGGTGTAAGTAGGACAGGTAAGTCAACCGATAAAAAAAGAATAGTAAAAAAATATAAGATGCAGTGTATTAGTAGTAGTAGCAGCAGTAATAGTGGCTAGTAAAGTTATGCACAGGCACGCACATGGCTAATTCGAGCTTTCTGCTTGACTCTTGCAAAATTGTTACACCGGCGCCAGTACGGCTCTCTATGGCTTTGGCCCGACATCTTTTCAACTCTTAACCGGCACTAATACACACTGCGACAAATGACGTTTCAATGCTTCAACGTTAAAAGCGCTATAAAGATTGCAATGGCCTTTTAGCTTCTGTAAGCGTGCGCACTGCATTATGGATCTTTTTTTTATTATACTTACAATTGTACTTGCATTTATTTTATATTACATATTATTTTTAGAGATTTTTTATTAAAAAATAATAAAAACAATAGTTTTTACTTTAAAAATATGTCTAAACGTGATATTCAATTTTATATTCATTTATGTACTACAAGTATTTACATGGAAAGCACAGAATGAGATTCAGGCACAGTAACCGAGACTCATATCCTATACTTTATTGTTAATTAAAATTTTTAATTTAATAAAAGATAAGAATTTTCGTTAATTATTTTTTAAATGTGCGATTAAAAACTTTTTAAGTTCATTTGTGCTTTTAAGTATTAGTAAGTAGAAAACAATAGAATAGTAAAAATCAAAATATTTTTACCCATAAAAATTTTTATCTAAATAATTTTTCTCTATAATGACAATTTGTTCGTCTCCAAATGTCACTTTGAGTTATAGATTTTTTGTAACTTTAGTTTGTTTTCATCCATAAAATGATAGTCAGAATCGCTTCAATTAAATTAAATTTAACTTTTGATTTTAGCGAGATATTAAGCTAGTTTGTTTGATAATTTTAATTTATTTTTTAAAATTATATACTTCAAATCATATAGTACTTTTAGAAATAATTCAAAAAAATTTTTAATATCTTTTATGATAAAAATATTCTAAATAAAAAAAATTTCTGAAAAGTTTCATTGTGCATTTAAATCAACTATTTTATTAATATTTGATAAATAATTTTAAAAATCCAAAATTTTATTTATTTTAAATGATAAAAACACGAATGAAACAAGGAAGATAAAGAAATGATATAATTATAAAATAGTCTTAGTTATTTTTTTCTGCTTCAACAATGCTAACGAAAAGATCAGTGCTGGGCGTTTTGCCGCTTTCTTAATTTGCTCGTTTCGTCAAAGAACCCCCAGCGAATAGTAGTTTGCATATTTAAGCTTGGGATTTTTGTGTGCGCAGGTGGTAAAAGGAGGATTTGAATCCAACCATGGGAATACACACTACTATGGGCTTTTGAAATTGCTTCAACGACGCCTTTTCGCGATATTCGTATGTATATATACATACATGCAACTGAACTTTCAATGAAGTCTCGTTAGTCGGCCGACTGGCTTATGTTAGATGCTTTTGAAAATTTTGCGTGTCTCTTTTCATACAAGCGTTGAGAATAAAAAAAGAAAAAAGAAAGCATTTTTCTGTGCAAGAAAACATTTTTCTACCACGCTATTTCCTTCAATTCTTCATTTCTCTTTTTTCAAGTCTTTAAAAATACAAAAATTTTTTAAATCATTTTATTATTCTTGTTTTATAACCAAATATGAAAATTAATTTTAATTAGAAATGTTAACTTGTGATTGTCGTCAACTGTCAAAATGGACAAATATCAATTGAATTTTCTTGTTTAAATTGTAATTCTTTAGATATTCATTAATGATAATCAGCTTTGTACTAGTATTTAATTAAATCTTTACAATTTTATAGTCAGTACTATTTATTAAAAATAAAAAATTGCTTTTGATTATAGAGTAAAAACTTTGTTAAAGATCAAAAGAAAGAAAAAACTTTAGAAAGGGGTGAGGTCAAGAATGTCCTTTTTCTATATAGATTGGCCCATAAGAGCATATAGAAAAAAAAGAATATAAAGATAAGGCTCGGGCAATGTGGCGTTGCAACGGTACAGAGAGAGTAGAGCACGCGATATTACATATTACATAGTGAAATCTTATTTATGAGGGTGTGGTTAAAAAGCGACGGCCATATAGCCCACTCTAATATTTAACCTCATCGGTTGAAAGAAGAATTCATATATACATACACAGATCGCTTGGTTTCTTTTGTGGTCTTACGCTCGTTCGCTTTATATAGCCATACGGCTAGCACTACTGCCGTATAGCGCGCTTTGTCTCTTTTTTTTAAACTTTCGACTACTTTATGTACATGCTTCAATGTAAACGCGTATAAGCATACGTATATATGACGTTGGCTTGCTTGCAAAGATATAAGCGAAATTATTACGTGTGCCCCCGTAAAAAATGATAAAGCTTTCATAATAATGCCGTTAAACCAAAGAAATTCTATTATTATTTATTTAAGGCGATATTCAGATTTTTATGAGCTTTAGTAAAACGCTATGATCTTAAAAACATTGTATAGGACTTTACCTAAAAGGTACTATTCTTTATATTTTAAATTTCTTTTAAAATCATTTTTTTCATCAAATTTTTAAAAATTTTAAATTCAATCATTAATTACAATTAAAATGTTGAAAAAAAAAAGATTTTATAGCACCATGATACATCCGAATTGAGAGAGAGGTTCGCATCCGTTGTGGTTACAATGCATCTTTTCTCTATTTCAATGTTATATATAGGTAAGACAGCTTATATAGCACGAGGAACCAAAGTGAACACACGCACCGGCAATGCGGTGTATAGCTTAAGCGCTTAGCTGCATTGTGCGAACACGTAGAAGCAATCATTATTATTTATTGCATATTTCAGCTGTATAACTGCCGACTTTTTTCGCTTCTTCTTTTAACTTTCCCTTTATCCATCTTTTTCTTTTTATTTGCTTATCTTTTATCCCTGCACTGTACTGTGCATTAACCAACTGTCGTAATATTCGTTAACATCCTCTAAGTTTCCTTAGTTACGTACGCTCTAATTCTCTTCTTTGTACCTGAATCAAATTTTCTTCGTCCATTAGATAGGGAAGAAAAAAAATTATAACTTTTTTCTTATTCAACTTACGAATCGTGTAGTTGATCTCCACTATTGCTTTTTTCCATTGAAACAACGGAGGGAAGACAAGATATAGATTGTGGATGACTACATTAATTAATTCTTTTTATCTCACTTTTTCTATTCTAATAGACATTATAGAATTAAAAATGACCCTTTCATTTTGTTTGCATATCATATGATTGAGCTATTAAAATTATTAAAAAAATATAACTGAAGTTAGATTACATGTAACTGACAATGGAATATTGTTTAATACTTATTGGCACTTAGAAGTATACCTTATTTCATTAGAAGACAATCTACATTAAATTATAAGAAAAAATAAATTGCATGACTTAAAGAATGGAAGAAAATGTAATTATATGGATGACGTTAAAATTCTCATTAATATTAATTCTAAAAATTCAAATTTTTAGTGGTTTAATTTTGAAATTTTATTGTTTTCATGTATAAAATATTTAAAAAATTATTTTTTATCAATTGTAATAAATCTACTGATATTTTTAACACACCAAAAGTATTATCTGATTGTAAAAAGAAAAAATTGTAATATTATTTATTTTAATCAATAAGAAATAATATCATTACTATCATACATATGTTTGACAAACGATGAAAAAAATAGTCAAAAATGACCAAAACTTGGCAAGAAAAGCACAATTCAAATAAGTCACGTAGTTCATCAAAAGAATTCACGTAAGATTGTGACTTAAAAATAAAAAAGAAATCGTGTCACTAGAACGTGATATACGTTTACAATAGCTGCGCGCATCATTACCGTGAGTCACAATTATATGATTCGCAGTATGTCGAATGACTCACGAATCAAAATCCATCGCTTCATGTGAATCGCGAATGCGCATTGTTTTATAAAAAATTTTTTTTGCTCGCGAGTATAATTAAATTCAATCTAAAAAAAGTAACCGATTTCCGTAAGTCATGTGAGTATCCAAAAAAAAAGGTAAATGACCTTGGCTCTTATCAACATAGATAAAAGTGAAAGAAAAAAAAAGAGAAAAGAATGAATTTGCCGGAAATCCTAACCCCTAACCTAAGCCCTCAGCCGTGAACTTTTTTCTTCGTCGTCTTCTCTTATCGCGACACCTTATTGTTTCGAAGAAATACGCGTGATCGCCTTTTCCGTAAAACGATTTCCGTTGAAAGAAAAAAAAATGAAAAAAAAAAGAAATGCGTGTGTGTCGGGTCATTCAACAGGAAATCGCTAGCCGAATGTCTCACACTATGTAATTGTCCCTATGCTAATGAACGATGATGCCAGCAATCGAATACGTCTTTGATATAAACATGCGTGCATACACAAACATATATACGCCTTCGGCTTACTTACCATCATGGCCAAAAGGATTTTTGTAATCAACGGCACCCATTAACTCGCATTAGCAACTGTTGCTTTTTATTTTTATTCGACAGCAATATATTTAATATAGGTTCATGTATGTGTGAGAGAGAGCAAGTGTGATTTCTCATCGATGACTACCTGAATATTTTATTTTTCTACCGAAAAGATATGTATCTACAATGCTGTGGAGGCTTAAAATTGAAAAATTATGCATCATCGATAAAACTGTTGGAAAAAAATCAAAATTTTGATCTTCCGTAATAAATTCATATGATTACATTAAATTCAATGAAATTTCATGCAACATTTTTTTCCTACTTCGGATACTTTAAGCTTTTGATATTATGACGATAATGATGATTTTTTAAATGAAAATTTTTTTATTTTCAACAAAACATGACCGTGTAATATTATTAAGAATTTAAATAATAACATTCATTTAAATTGTTATTTTATTTTGCCATTTAACTTTAGGCATATCAATTTTATTAAAAAATTTAAATAGGCAATATTTAATCTACCAATACAAAATAACTTTTTTCAACACTGGGTCAAAAGGATCGCATTTCGTCCTAACGTTGAAAATGGAAGGTGGTACTATTAATCTATTGTTTAAGAATTAAATTGATTATGCATATTACGTTTGCAGCACTCGACATGATTCTAATATCCCTTTTCACTAATTAAGGACTCATCAATACTCATCATCCCCAGATTTTTAGAAGATTTACATTATTTTAGGAGATCGCTAAAATAATGTACGAAATATTGTCCTAATGGAATAAATTTTCCTGCTAAAATATGTATAATTTATAATTATTTATAACTGTTTACAATAGTTTAAAAACATCTGAATGGAGACCCTTATATCAGTTATACGCATTTATAAATATTTATAAACAATTATAAATATTGTAAAACATTTATAAACAGTTTTGCACAACTATTCAATTTTCATAAAATTTTTCTATAAACTTTTAGGAAATTTTTAGAATTGTGCAAACTATTTCTAACTGCTTATAAATATTTCTAAATGTTTACAATTACTTAAAATTATTTATAACTGTTTAAAAGAGTTTGAAAATGTTTGAATCGAGACATTGAAAGAATACTTGCAGAAAAATTTTAAAGTCGTAAAAAACTGTTTATAATTGTCTAAAACTATTTTAAAAAATCATACACAATTATAAATTAAATCATACAAATATAAAAAGTTTTACATACTTTTATACTTTTTCTAAAAATTTATAGAATATTTTTGGGATTGTATAAAACCTTTTGAAATGTTTATAACTGTTTATAATTGTTTAAAACTGCGTATAAATGCGTACAACTAATATACGTGTCTCAGTTTAGATATTTTTAAAGAGTTATAAACAATCTCAAACAATTATAAACAATTTTGTGCAAAATCCATTTCCACTAGGGGCCTTATGGATATCTTAGCGAAAAATTTTATGTTACTAGAGAAATAAAACAGATTTCCTCTACCTATGATTAAAATACCATGCGTATGTCTAACAAACGTTATTTCTATAACTGAAGAAATTGAAAGCCTGCTGAATATATCTAATAAGATTTAAAATTTACAAAGCACGTAATAATAAAAAAAACCGACTTAAAGAAAAAAGACCAGATGGCCACATGGTCGTCAAAATACTACATTTGGTTTTACCCGTTGCTATTCCAACAATAAGTCTCGAACATATGACAAAACTTGTACTTACCCCATTTTAGAGATCATTAAATTTAAAATCCACCCTTATTTTACTTTATATAATCATCTATTAGATACTAGTATTACGAAACTTGTTACTAAATTTTTTATTCTTATAATGACTTGTGGTAAAAAAAGTTTTCTGAAATTCATAAATTAAAGATAATTTTTAAAATTGATAGCTACAATTTTTAAATAAGTTATTACTTTTTCTATTATTTGCTTACTCAATTGTCATTTTACATGTTTTACTGAATGATAAAAAACGCTGCCAAGTGCTTTGGCGCAATGTGATTTCAATCTAAAAAATTATCTTAATATATATTCCCCAATATCTTTTATATATTCAAAATTTAATATACTACCTTGATAGATACTACCTTGCATCTGCTAATATTGAAAAATTTTTTATTTAATATTATATTAAAATTTTTAATATAATTTTATCAGTTTTAAGAAACAATTTTTTAAACATTTTTTCGTTTTGAAAATGTTTTTATTTTTCATGATTCAATTCCTTTTAAGCGTATACAATAAACAAAATTATCATTTTGCAAAATTTTCATGCAATAATTCAACCTTATTTGTTAAATATAGACAAACATCATTTAAATTATAATTCATTAATTTGCTTTGCAGTCTCTTTCAAAGGAAATATTGTTGTTCGTCTTTTTACAGAATATTTACCATTTATATGTAAAATTTAAAGCATATCTATACAAACTTTTTTTTCAAAAATTTAAAAATGCAATTCTCTAAATTTTTTTTTATTTTGGCAATCACAAATAATTTCTATGCAAATTTTTGAGCAAATCCATCGACTACTTTACGTAAAATAAAAAAAAATGGAAAATCAAAATTAAAAAGAAATTTTTTTAAATGGCTCTAAAATTAAAACTGCGCGAAGAAAACCAATTTTCAATAGCTTCCCCCAAGTTAGCCAAAAAAAATAAATTATATGCAAAATTTGAAGCAAATCCATCGATTAGTTTTCAAGATACAATTGGGTAACTAAATACACACACGCCTACATACAGACATTTTCTGGAAACCACTTTTTTCGACTCCCTGAGTCTAAATATGTACAAATTAATGGATAAATTAAAAAAAAAATTTTTTATGAATACAATGCTTTTTCTATAAGAAAGCAATATAAAAATAATTTAAAAAGAAAATCGATAGAAATTTTTCTTTTATTACATTATTACTCATTTCCGTATTCATCAAACAAGAATAAAAAAACTTTTCATGCAATGAAGCATTTAGAGAAAAGAAAAAAAAGAACTCCCGAAAAGTCGTAATTTCCATTAACATTATTGTACAAAGCATTTTCTCAAACAGGCAAGAGCTTAAAATAATTCCTTTATTTCTTACAGTTGGTGCAGCATTGGACTATATAGTGTAAAGGCTCAAAGCACAGAAAGAATGACGCCAATTCAAAAGAGAGAGGATACAATAAAGACAGTAAAACTTAAGGAGTTTAATAGTCAAGGAAAAAGTACAACTTTAAGGATGATGCTTATTCGTGCGCTTACCAAAAAGGGGAAAGAGAAGAATTTCAACCCTTTTACAAGAGATTGATATATATATCCTTAGATGCTTAAGAAGACTATGGCACTATGGCGCGAGCTCTGTTGATCCGTAACAGGCGGCGCGAGAACTCGAATATTATCTCAATATATTAACACTTGAAGCGTTGAATTTCAAAACTTTATTTTATATTTATCATTTTTTTTGCTTTCTCATAGAGAAAGCATTGTATTGATAAAAATTTTTTTTTTCTATTTTTTCATTAACGGCATGTCGGAGCTGCAGCAATCGCGTTTTGCTTTTTTTATTTTATCGATATCTTTTTAAATTCTTAAATTAAACAAATATAATGACTTGTCCGCACTAAAGTTATATTAGTACAATAATTTTTGTTAAAATAAAAAATCATTTGGACTTGTTATTTTTTTATGAGCTTGGATTGGAAATTAGATATCAAACTCGACAAACCTAACCTTAAAATACGATATATTGAAAGTTTTTATTATAACTTTGTATGTATAATATTTTGGTGGTTTTCTTCAGTTGTCCGCACTAGAGTTTAATCTTACAAATTTTTTCTTTATAGCAAAAAAATTCAATTAAACGCATCGTTTATTCATAAGTTAAGATTGGAAATATTATTAGAAGGCGGACAGCTTCGTCATGCTCTTAATTTGTTCATATTTGGACTCGAGGAGTCGAAATAAGTGGTTTCCAGAAAATGTCTGTCTGTATGTGTGTGTGTGTGTATAAATTCAGTACGCCAGTTAGATCTCGAAAACTACTCGATGGATTTGCTTCAAATTTTCCATACAATTTATTTTTTTGTCTAACTTGTAGCGTAAGCTATTGAAAATTGGCTGAGCGTAATTTTAATTTTAGATTTAAGAATTTTAAGAATTTAAAAAAAATCTTGATTTTATATTTTTTTTGTATTTTACGTCAAGTACTCAATGGATTTGCTTTAAAATTTGCATGTAAATTATTTGCTACTGTCAAAAGAAGGAAAACAATTTATTCGATTTGTCAAAAAAAATATAAACAGATACAAAAAATATTGTTTTGATATCTAGAACATATTAATTATAAACTATTTTGTGTTTTTACAATAAATTTAATCATTTTATTTTTATAAATCGGTAAGAATATAATTAAAAAATTTTGAAATAAAAATAATAAAGAATTTTATTATTTGTTACACGTATAGTAAGTCATTTTTTAAAAATTTTATTGTCTTGAATTTTATTGGAACACAATACAAAAATTTTTTTTCCTCAATGCGCTTCAATATATATCTTTCTTTGTCACCCTCTTTCTCTCTGTCGTTTTTAGCCTTTGTCACAACTACCTCTTTCTTTGTATGCAAAGAAACATTAAGAAGGTTTTACGAACAACAAGTGTGTGTGTGAGAGAGAGAAAGAGAGAGAGAGAGAGAGAGAGAGAGAGAGAGAGAGAGAGAGAGAGAGTTAAAAAAAAAGAAAAAAGAAATGGAAAAAAGCCCGCCCCTTTTGGTCCGAGCAAAGCTAATTCTATAGTGCGCGACAAGCAATTGTTTTCCCTATTGGTATATATGTATAGAGAGAGAGAGAGAGAATGAGAAACGCGAAGTTCTCGATGCAAAATAGAAAGAGAAATATATTTTACTCGTTCACTGATATATTTATAGATATATAATGTATATCCATATACACAATACTTTTGTTTGAGGCCATGTTTGTACACGTGCATCGCTAGCACTTCAACTGACGTCAGAGAGACAAAACGACAAGAGTCTTTGACCTGCTTTTGACGTAATCTTTAACGTTGACTTATTGTCAATTCAAGCAATTCTACGATACTTCTTGTTGCTTTAAAATATATCGTGATTCTGCACTTTGCTCTATTATCATATATCTATCATAACTTTTATCATACATTTTTTTTCCAATTAAATGATGCTATAAATGATTCTATAATCAGTAAATCAATTTTTATTTTTTTTTTAAACAAATTAAAAATTCTTTATTCCTATCCCAACAATAATGGTTATCTTATTAACTCGAAAAGCGGACCTAAAATTTGTGAGAATAAAGTGCTTTATTCCCGCTAGATAAAAAGTTTTTAAAATTACTAAAATTTTGATAAAATATCGATATGTTATTTATAAAATATCAAATTAAACTAATAAAAATAATTAAAAAAGTATCAAAGCTTAATAAAAATAGGCGTATTAAAAAATTTATAACATTCTAATACTAACTTTTAAGTTCCGATTTTTTTTTCAATTAGCCCCGCTTTCTTTAACCTTTTCAGATCCAATTTATATTATAATACACAACAGACATTGAATAGCGTGGAATGTTTTTATACTTCTCTAATAAGAATGGCAAACGAAAAAAAACAACGGAATCATCTAATAAAGTTGTCTAATTTTAAAATGTTCTACGCGATTAAATGACCGTCTGATGTACATTGATAATTTTTTATTTCTTTTTTTAAAAGTTTTTTAAATAAACTTAAAGAATTGTATAGACCAAATAAACAAAGATAATTTTCCAAGCAATTTATTAATTTTATTTATTAATGATTTCTAAATGTTTTTATGATTACATCTCATTTTTTAATATGTCAATTACGTATTTGAAATTTTTCAACAAAACAGAAATAATCAAATTGACCTTCTATGTCCTTAAAAAGTTATTGGTAGTATAATTATAATTCTAAAATTTTTTAATTTAATAATTTTATTTTTCTTGATCTGAATTATAATTTATTATGTTCTTTTTATTGAAAATTTTTAGTTATATTTTCACTTATTTTGAATTTTAACAGATAATTTTAATTTTATTATTCAATAAAAACTGTAACTGGATTAAGGGTGTTGAATTTTTGATCATGTTAACAATTCCATGAGCGTTTTTATATTAAAAGACGATTGAAAGAAAAATAATTTTATTTTCAAATAGATTTAAATACATGTAAGCCTTTTGCATATACATAAATATTTAAAAGAACATAAATTTTTATAGCAACTTGTCTATTCTTAGAGTAGATGGTATAAGTTAAAAACAATATTAAAGTTGGATGATGCACTATCATAAATTAATAAAAAATAATAGAAAAAAAAATTGTTTTAGCAATAATTAGCATACTTTAGTAGAGCTAATAGTAAAAGTAGAAAGTAAGATATACATTGGCAATAATAGCCCGTTTTGAAGTTTAAGAAAATTACATCGAATTAGGTAATCTCTCTAAATGAAGTTCGGAGGAGGGGACAGTCTAAACTCGAATTGTATCCGAAGATAGGATTTTCTCTTTCTTAATTGTAATACAAGACAGGAAAAGGGATGAACGGAAAAGAAAGAAAGAGAAAGAGATAAAGATATAGTATTGATCTCATCCCTCTCTCTAAAAATAACAGTATAGCAACCCCTAAAGCTAGCCTAAACTTAACCATCCTCCTTTCTTATACTTTGCCCGTCACTCTTTTCTCTCAGTCGTGTTGTGTGCTGCATACCAATTTTCTTTATTTTTTCCCCTCTTCTTCCTACATATATTTTTTCTTTACTATATCTCTTCCAGGCTAACTTTCCTCGTGGCTCGTTATTTTTTTTACGTTTATTCGTTCGACTTCCTGCCTCATAGTCTTATAGCTTATACACAAGCTTTACTTACCACGTGATGTAGAAAAAACAAAAGGGGAGAAAAAAATAAATAATTTTTTTGTCTTATGGCATCGAAAATTGAACATCGAGACTAGATATAATATCATTGAGTTAAAAAGAATGTTATGATTTGCTTGGTAAGAATTAAGCTTCTCTATATTGATTTGTTTTCCAGTCACTGGATTTTAATACATGACAAACAGTGTAATATTTTTATTAGAATTTTATTGAAAGTCAAGGAAAGATTTTAATTAAACACACAGCATCATATTGTATTTACTCTTTACTACTTTAAAAAGAAAATCCATAGCTTCATTTGAATAATCAAGTTCATTTGCTGAAAAACAATATTGAAATTTCTGAAATAATAATCTGTCAACACGGAAAATTATGTGTTAGCTTTGAATACAAAGTAGCTAAAATAAGCTTTTCTGTTACATTATTAATACATTTTATAGTCTTTTTAAGAATCTATAGAATTCTAGCTGATATTGAAATCTATTGATTACTCGATTGATTATCAAATCAATGATACGTATGTAAACGATTTTAATTTATTTACAATTTCTGTTAAAAAGCTTGACCTTGTAGTAATACTAACAGGAAAATATATCCAAAATGTTTGCTTTTAAATAGTTTAATTAATTATTTTAAAAGTTGACGTAAGCTTGAATTTTTTCTCGAAATATTTTATTGATGAATCAACCTTACTATTTACCAAACACACGAGTCGATTGATATACAGTTAAAAAATTTAATTGCCAAGAACGTTTACGTAAGATTTTCGTTTTATCGTCAGTAAATAAACCGTTATCAAATTTAATATTAATATATTAAGAAAAGTCCAGTATTATATAGATATTTTACATATTAGAATTCATTAAAAGCCAAAATACTTAAAAATCTAGCAAAAATGATCTTTTATACTATACAGGTAATGTCGTCATACATTTAAATTAGCAAAATTGTGGAAAAGACTTTTTAAATATATTCAGATAAGGAATATTTGAAAAATATAATGAATTAAACAAATTTTTTTTCACTAATTCTTAAAGTTATTAGAATATTATTAAAATCGTTTGAAATTCATCTTTTTGGGATTCATTCGTTAAAATATATATTTTTTAAAAATAGATTAGTTTAATAAATAAGAAAAGAGATAAAAAATTAATACTCTTTCATTACAATGTTCTTGTTCTGTAATAATATAAGTGAAAAGATAAGCATTAATTTATAAATTCCTACAGTATAACAAGTTCATGAATTTATAGTGTTTTAAATAGTCTTTACCGCGTTATTCACACTGTGTCGAGATAATAACTCATTATGGCTATCAGAAGTAATAACTTTAAGATTTATCAAAGAAGAGATTTTTTTTTCTTTTTCCGGTTATATTTTTTTAACTCATTTCTGTAAAATCACGTACAGTCAGCGAAATACCGGGGAAAGTTAAAATAATGCTGAAATGGCAAGGGCGAGCGAACGCGCGGCTCTGGAAAAGATAAACTTGCGAATGCATACGACACAAAAGGACCAAAAAGTTTATATAGAGTATATAACCAGGAAAAGGTTTTGTAGTAGTCTATGTATGTGTATGTGTGTATGCAGCGCTGTAAAAGTGGGAGGAAAAGTAAAGTAAGGCAAGGTTTGAACTTCTGGAAGATAAACCTAGTCTCGTCTGGAATCTTCTATTAGCAATTATAGTTGTAATTGTTTCCTGCAATATGCATGGAAATAGTAGAATTATTTAAAGGTTTGCTTTTTTTCTTCTTTTTCTTTTCGTGTATTCGCAAAAGACTATCTTTTTTTCTCAATGTTCAAATGTTCTTTCGCTTATTTTCTTACCGTCAACCTTTGTCTTTGGCACTTTCTTTTTGTTTTTTATTTATTTTTACTTTTATAAAATCCTTAAATCGAAGCTTTTCCAAAGAAATCTTTGGACATTTGTTATTTTTTTTCGTTTTTTGCTTTATATTCGTTACGAATCGAAGCACGAAAAGAAAAACCTCGAAAATCCGAATCCCCAAGGTGGTGTGGCAGTTAATGGCTAATGAACTGGAAACAATTTAACCAGAAGAAGTGAGAGGATTCACTACTAGTATTCCTGTAAGAATTTCCTTACATGAAATCGACATGTATATATATATATAAAACTCCAGTGGCTTAGGGATTAAAGTAATATATATTCTCGAGATTTCATTCGATCGAGAAAGGCGACGATGCGTTTGCTTTAATGTAGCCTGACATTTCTTTTTTTTCCTATATACGATCATTACTTGATTTTCATGTTTTTTAATACGCAAATGACAAATTAATTTATGCAGTACTGTATATTTTTTGACATGCTTTTTTCATTAAAATGTTCTTGTTTAAAAAATTCTAGTGAATTCAAATAATGGATAAAATTGTAATTATCAAATTTTTAAAAAGTAAAAATAAAAATTAAGATTTTAATAAAATAAACAATAAGAAAATAAATATTTAAATCTTTTAAAATTTTGACTTTCATCGATAATATTCGTTCTAAATATATATAGAGAATGATTGTAAGGGCAATGATAGCAAACGGATATAAAAAGTTTAAGAAAAGAAAAATAAAAGAAGGAAAATAGATAAGAGAAAAGGGAATAGAAGGAGAAGCAGGGAACAAGTCGATGAAGGAGAGAAGAAAACGATTTTTGCCGGCTACATATACAAGTATATAGAGACTAGATGGGGATCTTTTTCTTTCTCTCTCTGCGTAGTGCGGTGGCTGTTGCATTATCATAACTACATTCTCGATGCAGAAAGAAAAAGAGAGAGAAGGAGAGTGGCTGGACGATACCCGGACACTCTAGAGCCACCTCCTACTCTCTTTCATACCTTTGTGCACCTACACGGACTTGTGCAGTAGTATTACCGGGCTGTTCTTTTGCACGCGTATATATTTGCTTGAGCTGCTTGCTGCCTTGTGTTTTCTTCCTCTTTTTTTCTCTAGCTATTCGTTTGCAAGCAGCTTTGCCCTTTCTTTACAATGTTTATATTATTTTTGTTTTCCTTGACTTTCCTCATCTTGTAGTGTACATTTCTTTCTTTTTCGTCCTTTTTTTCTTTTAATTAAACCTAAATGTTTAGCATTTTTAGAAAAGCATATTGAACATATTTATACGTAGAATCAATTTATAGCACTGCGGGACCTAAATCCGCACTTAGGTAACACTTTTCTGTTACCTAGGTGGCACTTTTTTACACGGTACAATAATGAATTTACTTAGGTAACGTACGTATATAATAAGAAATAATTTTATATGTAAATTATTTTTTAAAGTATTTTCATAAATAACAATAAGCTGTAGTATATTGAAACTCTTTTACATTAACATTCTTCAAATTAAATAACAATTATAAGCAAGTAAGATACGAGTAAAACTAAAATTGATAGTAGCGTAACATGTAAAGCGAAGAGGTATAGTCATTTCAGCGTTGCATTATAAAATGCTACGGGGAACCCCCTATTACTACACACGATTGCTATTGCTATACTAAACATGTTACCTCCTCACCGCTCCTACGACGCTAATTCATACGTGAAACAAAATTTCAATTTATGGCTTCATAGAAGATGATTTCAACAAACAATTTCACATAATATCAATAATATTGATAAATATTAATTATTATTACACATTTTGAGTATATTTTTGAAATTATATTCTTTTTTTTCTTTTTCGATCTATTATTCATCGAGTGTTTAGTTTTAGTTTATTTATAGTTTTCTTTTCTTTTTTTCGATTTATCATTCACAGAATGCGTAGTGTTTGGTTTTTTATAGTTTTCGCTTTTATTTTTTGAATTATAATTCGTGGAGTGCATAGTTTTTGTTTATTACTGATTTTGAAGAGTACAGATTTAATTTGGCGGATTTATGTCCCACGTGCTACAAAATAGTATACGATACTCGTGACCTTAGTGGAACTTTATTACACGGCACTACGTTATCGCCCTCGCTGCGCTCGGGCGATAACTCCGGCCGTGTAATAAAGTGCCACTTAGGTCACTTGTATCGTAATGTACTATTAAAGTATTTAGTGCACATGTTTTTTTATTGCTACTTTTATGACTTATTCTTAAATAGAAATTTTTATTTTTATATGAATATTTTATTGTTTTTATATAATTTATCGTTATATATGCAGTGCACCGATAATATGATCGATAATATTTAACTTTCTCATAAAATTTTTATTTTATAAATATAGAAAAGAAATAGCTTATTCATATCAATAAATAAATACAATGATCACAAATATAAAATGATGCATAAATATCTCTTTAGTGTTACACTATAATTAGATCCAACTGTAACATTATACACGAATTTATCATAAAGCAAACACAATGTGTTAGAATACTGTAGTAATGTTACTTGTAAATTGCATTACAATATCTCTTAAATTTATTTTTTCAATTAATTATAGTATTCTTTTACTAATGCTATAAAAGATTTTATCAAAGTTTTATTCAATTGTCATTAGTCAATGTAACTTCAAATAATTAAAAAGAATAAATGTTAAGAGGCGGTCGGAACCATTTGCCGCTTGGTGGCGCTGCGGTCAGGTGAGAGAAAAATATAAAATATTTTTTATATAGCAATTTAAAATTTACTGAAACAATAATATACTTTTAATCTTGTCATTTCCTCTAGCCATATATATGTAGAATAATTATTAATATTAATTTTGTTTGAAAAGTCTAAAATATTGTTATAAAGCGAAAAATGCGGCGCGAGGTAGAGCCGACGTAAACATTAGCATACATCATTCTTTAGTATTGCTCTCTCTGTCGCACTAAGGGAAGGTGCACGCATGTTTACATCGGTCCTACGTTGCATCGCATTTTTCGCTTTATAACAATATTTTAGACTTTTCAAACAAGATAAGTATTAATAATTATTCTACATATAGATGGCTGGAGGAAATGACAACATTAAAAGTATATTGTCGTCTCAGAAAATTGTAAATAGCTGTATAAAAAATATTTAATAGATTTCTCTCACCTGACCGCAGCGCCACCCTATATGTAGCGGCGAACAGACCCGACCGCCTCTTAACTATGATTGCCATTTAAGTTCTTTTCGTAATAATCATCATGTATCAAAAAATTTATCTTCAATTTGAGATTTTAGAAAATATTTTTGTTACAAGTATTATTTTTTTATTTTTTTAGCATGAAAATAATTTATTGAGATGTTTATAAGAAAGCATGGGCTCGAAGCACTTATTTCAATTATTATAATTAACCAATGCCCGGCCCTCATGAAATTTTGGAAAAAAAACAATATTTTTAAGTAACATTAGGTTTTGTTTAATAAAAATTTTTCTCTATGAATGATTTAATATTTATATTATCTCATCTAGACATGCAACGCAAATCTGATTTGCTTCCTGGATTTTCCGCTAAGCTATAAAGTTGCTTAACGCTTGACAAAAAAAAGTGCAAGAAGTTTTAAAAACGTTCTGTGCAAACAGAGCCATTACAGGAAGATGCTTAGAAATGAAATTTATGGTATTGATATGCAAACGCTTATGCAAACACCGACGTAATCTGAGAATGTCAAATGGTTAAAAGTGTTAATCAAGCCTCATTAACATAAAATTTATCTTCTGCCTAAGTTGGCACTAATAGGTATTAAAATGATGAAATAAAGGCGAGCAAAAGAGAGACTTTAAAAATAAAAATTTTTAAAAAAACTGAGATGAAAAACATCTTTTTAGAAGAGAGATACACAAAAAACTAAGTTAAAGCGCATATTCGACCCTCGGCAAGGTCGTCTTCTTTTTTTTTTTTATTTTCAACGAAGAATCTTTCTAACGCGCAAGCATTTGGTAGTCTTTCGCGTGTATCGCCGTTGGGTAAAAGAGTACCACGATTATATTCATATATGTAGAATAATTTCACGAAGATTTTGAATATAATGCGCGTCCATTCTCTTAACCGAGGCGATCGAAAAACAAAAGAAAAAATATATATATACATCGTGTATATACTATACCGGAAAGATGAGTGCACACGAGTCCGGTTTTAAACGTTTGAGGTTAAGCGAAAACATTTTTTTTTCTTAACCTAATCTTATATACTTACCCATTCTGCATATCATCGCTTCTGTCTACTCCATGTATACATTTCACGATTTCAATACAGAGGTAAAAATAACATACAGCAAAGATTTCAAAGGAAAAAAAACAGTTGTTGTTTTACACCAATGGGAGATTTGTTCAATATCTAATTCAGTTTTATTTTTAATGTTAATAAGAAATGTTTTCTTAATATCCAATCCATCTTACGACATAAATTTGTATTATACCATACAGTAAGCCGAGAAGTAAAAATTTTTTTATTTTTCTTAGCTTTTTTAAATATAAAAATTTATATAATTTGTTATTATCATAATGTTACCAAGCAACATAAATTACACTGATTAAGAACTCGTGTTTTTTATTTTTTTCATTTAATATTTTGAAAGATGACTAGACGAAATTTAAGTAGAAGTTATTTAAAATAATATTTTCCTGCAATTCTAATAATAGTTTAAAGTTTGTTATAGGCATATTTAATTAAATACAATCGTACATATCATTATTTAATCGTTTTATTGTATATAATTTATTTTCTCGCATTCTAACCTCAAAATCGCAACTTCTTTTCTCTTTTTCGGCTCTCATGCGAGAATAGTACATTTTGTAACGGGTATGAAAAGGCTTTATTTACGAAACGAGAAGTTTACGGCCCGAGCCGAAGGCGAGGGTCGTAACGAGTTTCGTAAAAAAGCCTTTTCATACCAGTTGCAAACCGTATTTTTTGCCATGAGAGCCAGGAAAGAGCAACGAAGTTGAGATTTTGGGGTTAGAATGGCAAAAAATATATTATGAAACTGATGTGTAAAGGCTTTTTTACGAAACTCGTTACAGCCCTCACCTCCGGCTCGGGCTGTAAACTTCTCGTTACGTAAATAAAGCCTTTACACACCCGTTTAATAATGTACTATATTAAATATGTTTGATGATTATAGAAAATAATTCATTTTTAATAAATTTTAATTATTTAAAATTGATTAAATAATATTTTTTTTTGCCATTCTAACCCCAAAATTGCAACTTCGTTGCTCTTTCTTGGCTCTCATGGCAAAAAATACGGTTCGTAATTGGTATGAAAAGGCTTTTTTATGAAACTCGTTACGACCCTCGCCTTCGGCTCGGGCCATAAACTTCTCGTTTCGTAAATAAAGCCTTCTCATACCGGTTACGAAATGCACTATTTCAACACAAGTATTACATTTTTTCCTCGCGTCAAAAAAACAATGTGATGTTTTCGGCTCATTGTTGAAAAAGCAAATAAAGTATGCCTTCAATCGCATGTAAATTATCGTGTAATTCACAAACATATTTACTTTTGCTCCTTAGGTGAAAAATATACTATTTATTTTCAACTATACTATTAGTATAATTATTTAATAAAAATAAAATTTCTTTATTTTAACGGTTCAGAGTGGTTAAATTTGTGGAGAGATGGATTCGTAATTCCTTGAAATGCATTTGAATTCAATTCTTAACCCATTTATATAAACACCTACTCTCTAATCTTCCCTTGCTGAACATCTCAATCTTTGCACAAATGTAATAATCTTAAACAATTAAAGAAAATTCATTTAATAATTATAATATTATCTGATTAAAGAAAAATTTCTTTGAGATATACTTTTATAATAAAATATGATCAATAAGTTTAGCACGTTAAAATATAAAAAAAAAATTTATAAAAAAAATTGATATACTAAAAGACTCTATCCATTGTGGAATGAACTATAACATAAAGGTTTTCTTATATTTTTCTTTTTCTTTAAGGAGCAAAAAGAATCAGCCTCCATCAGACTTATCCAAGAATTGGTTCGAAGTCAATCGGAAGAAATAGATGGAAGTGTTATAAGGGAGAAAGAAAAAGGATGAGATGACCGTACAGTGCGCGTTGAACCGATCTTCGGAGAGAGCACACGGTTTTAGGTCAGATCGTGCCTTGAAAGCTAATACGAGTACTTTTCTCTCTCTCTCTTTCTCTATATATATGTTACTTCAATTCTTCGTTTATATACTACCTATAATAGGCTCTCGCGGAGAGATCTTTCGATTCGACAAGTCATCGATTTTTTTTACTGTCAGCACATTAAACGAGAGTCGATAATTTTTTTTAGGGCTTTAATTGTCAGGAATCAATTACTATAGCTACTTTAATGAAGAAGTTTCAGCTAACAGCTATAATAGTATCTTACTTTGCGCTCCAGTATAATCTATTATCTCGATGAAAATCATTATAACATATATCATCTATACACTTTCAAATAAAGTTTAATTCACGCTTTTTTTATATTTATTTGTATAAATAAATATTTATTTAATCTTTCAAACAAAAATATTAAAAAATTTAAAATTATATCGGGAGGAATTCGATGAAAAAATGTTTTTAAATAATTGAAGGACATTTTATGAACTGGGTTCTATATAAAAATTATTATTTTTATGAAAAAAATAATATATTTTTTTAAAACAGCTGATTGATTAAAATTAATTATTTATATAGAAGTGTATATTACGTGTTTATTTTCTAAACATAAAATATAAGATTTTCCTTAAAAAATTTGAAATTCAAATTTAAAAGTTATTTTATCAGTATTTTTTCTTTCGAATACCCTTATCAAATCGATCTGAGTACACGTAAGAGAATGAAACTCTGAAATTCTTCGATACATTTTATACTAGAGAGGTAGGCATTAAGAGTATATATTAAAGTCGATCAGCAATTCTGATGTACTGGTCGCTTGGAAACAAAAATATTTTTCTCCACTTCTGCGTAATGCCGTAACGCATTCTATGAAAGTTATACGTTCATACGAACGCACACATACATATGAACTTTAGTATATATTTCGATGTGCAGTATTAGTTATAAGTGCGTCAACATCATCCATCATTCAAGCTATAAGGCTTATTAGGTTTATCACTAAAATCGAATGTTCGCTCATTCGTTCGTTCGCTTGGTCGCGCGTCGCCTTAAGGTAAAGTGTGTCGGTGCCTAACCAATCGATACACACACGTATATAAACCTTAGTCGATTTTTCAAAATTTTTTCACAGAATTTCTAAACATGGCGTCATGGTCCAATTATCGCTTCTAACGTTTTTTCTTGTTCACTATTTTCAGTTAATCTTGGATACATCATATATATATATATATATATATATATATATATACATACATATAGCAGCTATATAGTAAAAAGCTTAGCTTTTAGAAAATGGTCGCACGCGCCAATAGCGCTGTGTAGTGTTAACGGTTACCGGTTCCCTTTCTAACGACACATTATCTAAAGGACAACGTCACACCGATCTCAAAAGATATCGCGATAATTTAACCTACCCTATTGTATATACAGCTTGGTAAAGCTTTGAAAAATATTTCACATATAAGCACAAACGTCAATTCACACGGATTGATAGATCAGCAGAATGAAAATTTTACAATTCTGGAAAATCCAATGAAACTCATTTGAATATATGTACATTCGCAAATATTCTTTGGGATTTTACGTCAAAATTTTTATGTTTGCTTGTCGAATTCTATCGCGATTGTCAATATTTTATGTACATAATGTGAAGTTTTTATTTTTATGCTTGAAAATACAATTGATGATCAGATGCATTAAAAATCAATATAGAATGTTTCATCAGAATCTTTATAATTTTATCACTCATAGAATTTTAACATTAATGCTCAAAATATATTGAATGATTATTTTATCAATAGACATTATTGTTGTATCTGCATTAGTAAAGTAATTAAAAACGATGAAAATTCGATACACTATAAACTTTGGTCAGTACTGTACAAACATACTTTTACAAATAAAATTTCAGTTTTGTTTTGTAAACACAGTAAATAAACGTTTACTTTATCTCATAAATCAAGCAAAGCGGACTTAAAATTTTTTTCATTGTATTTTTAATTATTTACAGTTGACATGAAACATTGATAATCTCCTGTAATCGAATTGAATTTTGAAAATGAGGTAGTTTATCGTACTCTGATTTTGTTTAACTAATATAGAGATAGTAAATTGTATTGTTAAAATGAAAATTTTAAATAGTTTAATTGAATAATAGATTTCTCCACCATACCAGGATATTTTTAACATAAAGATAAACAAAATTCCGTGTTAACATGTTATCCTGTTGAAAATAAAATAAACTTTTATATTTTACGATGTAGTTTTCTAAATGTCCTTGGAGATATATATATATGTATATGTATATATTTTCTGTAAGTGAAAAGAGTTGTTTGTTGATTGCAAAGTTTCTTTTTTTCAATATTGAGAAAAATATTTATAAGAACGGATCATAAATCGATAGTTGTCGAGCAAAAGCCGTGTGCACGCGCGCGCGCGTGTATGGAGTGTGTGTGTGTGTGAGCTTGTGGCGCGCAACTTCGAAAGGTCGAGGCAACCGCCCATGATTAATGTCGCGTTACGAAAGTGGTAATTATACGACAGACTGGATCTTGTTTTTTTTTTATTTTTTTTATTTTATCTCCGGATTCGTCGAATAAAATGATATACACAGCTTGTTTCTACTTGCTATGTGCACAAAATTGCAGCGGACACATCTACATATAATATAAGATAATTTTGCGCTTGCTGCACTGCATTTTGATGATGTAGTTTCAAAAATTACCGTCTCTTCAATGAGTATGTCGAAGAAATTTTAGAATTATTATTATAAATTTTATTTGAAAACATAATTTATTTATCTTCCGTTGTTCCTAGAGAATATCATGATAAATTTATAGTTTTTAAATTTATAATATTTGAATATGTATCTTATAAATCAAAAGAAGTTTAATAAAACTAACATTATTTTACAAAATATTATTATCAAATGAAAAATTCCAAAAGTTATTTTTAATTGAAATTGATTGAATTTGATACTTTGAAAACATTAAAATTTAAATAGTCTTCACAAATAAAAAAAAATTGAAGAAAGAACTTAAAACTTGAGTCATTTAAAGTTTTTACTTGGTTTAACTTATCAGTAAAATAAAGTAAAATGATTAATAATTTCGAAAAAGATACATCGATTTATAATTATTAATGTAGAAAATAAAACATTAATATAAGTAAATAGAGGAAAATTTTTTTATTAGAATTGAAAAATGACCGTTCAATAAAAAAAATTGTATTTAAGTATTTATTCAATTAGTGATTTTTATCTAACGCTATTTTTTACCTCTCTTCTCATAAGTATTAATGAGAAAATAATTCGAACGTTGAAAATTATTCATTTGATCTATCCTCTAGGTAATAAGTTTGAAAATTTTTTCTTATTGAAAAAATAAAATATTTGAATTTAAAATATCACATGGATATTGAAAAAAAAATATTTTTATATCATCCTTATAAATAGTTTAATTATTTAATGTTTATTATGCATTTTATAAATTTATCGTTAATAATTTATTAAGAAATGTAGTAAATACTTTCTGCACCTTGTCGAAAGGGGATGCTCACAATATATCAAAATAAAAGCAGAGTATAAGAGGGAATTTATGTAGTTTCTAGAAGCAAAGTAATTTTCCAAGGTAGTTTTAAAATAAAAAATAAAAGCGCAATAAAACGAAGTGGATAATTGCAAAGTGTAGATTATGTATGGGTGTGTGTAGTATATCTATATATGTATGTACGTACAGGTTTGTATATGTTGAGAGGCTAAAGCTATGCACGAAGCCACTGCTTTACGCGCTATGGCTACAAAATGTAAAAAGTGGTACAATGTCCCTTAGGGCAATTTATTATCAGAAGCGGCATATATCATGTGCGTGTTTCTCTATATATTACCGGTTTTAAACCGATCGCGCACTTATGCAACGCTAAGCCACATAGACTGATCTCGCGTAAAAGAAGATGAAGAAGAAAAAATAAATAAAAATTAAAAGAAAAAAATAAGGAAAAAATTATCAGGCTATTGCTATAAATCTGTCAACAGCTCACGAACACCGAAGACACCACCCGCTGTTCACCAATCGCGAACGACTTGTACTATATAGTATACATACGTATTATAGGAAAAATACGATCATTTGCTGTTTAATACACGCGTGCAAAACCTTTCATATAAAACCTAACTTAAAAAAAAAAAAAAAAAAAACAGGTAGAAAAAATATAAATCTGGCAAATGTCAGATAATATTCATGTGCTAGCGCGAACGAAAGCCGGAAGCTTTAGAGTTTAGAAAATATATATTTGACCGAAGACACGTTTGTGAAAACTGTGATGATTTTTCTTTATAACTTTTCGTAATATAACGTCCAAGACATTTGAGAAAAGTTACACATTATTTTATAGTTTATTTTCTACGACGAGAAAAAGCTCAACTTATAACCGTCATGGTTATAGATATATACGCGTATACAACGGCTGTATGCGGTGAGACGCTTTTAAGTGTAAAAGCACTAAAATCTGATGCATCGTAGTAAAAGTGAATATAGCTGCAAGCGCTAGTAAAACTTGCTTTTGGCTCTCACAGGGGCTACGGACGATCGTATTCAACTTGTATAAAAGCCTCTTTTATGTAAACTTATGCAATAAACCTATAAACTCAATAAGAAATCATCGAATAGCCATCAATATTCTTTTTTTTATTCAAAGAAATATCTTCGTCTTAAGTGTCAAAATGTACTATTTTTTTTAAAACACACTTTTAAATATATAACTTAATGTTTATTCAAAAATCAGTAAAATTGTTTTTTTTTTATGAAATTAACTTTCTAGCTTTGATCTTATATAATAAAATATAATTCGCTCAAAGAAAGACTTTTTTACTTATATTCATATAAACTAAATAAATTATATAACATTTAAAATTTGTGAAAGTATACTACGTGTGCTGGAAAAATTCATAAAAAATAAAATTTTTATAAATACACAAAGTAAAATAAGTTTTCTTATTATAATTTGCATATCTATACAACATTTTAGAATTAGGTATACAGTATACCTTAAGATTAGCTTTCGGTATCTTAGTCAATCAATTACCTTTTTTTTCTAAATCAAATAGATTATCTTTTGAAAGATTTATTATGAAGTTTATACCACCTTCGCGTTTGATAATTTTTTTGTTTTAAAAAATTTAAATTAATAAAGCACACTATGATCTATTTTAATAAAAAGTAGTGTACTTTACTTATTTTTCTGTAAACATGAAACTTTAATTCTATTTCATAGCTTTATAAATTTTAATTTTTCTCTTTTCCCTAAAAACGTATTATAAGAACTTGAACGCATAAAAGAAAATTGCCTGTCTAAATATTTGACTATAAGAGATGTATATTATCCCAAAAATATCCTTGAATGTGTTAGAGATGTATTAGTGACTTGTCATTACGTTTATGTCCATATAAGAATAAAGGCACGTGTGTGTGTTTGTGTAGAAATACGAAAGGTTAGATCTACGTTTTTCCCTCATCTTTGAAAAAAAGGGAAACAGAGCTTGGTTGTCTCTTCCTATAGTGTGGATAAATATAAAGGAACATAAAAGCAAAGTAAGAAGGAAAGGATAACTCGGAGTGACGAGAGCTCGTAAAGTTCTATTCGCGCACCGATAAAAACGAGAAAATGTTCAGCAACATCTTCCTTTTTCTAGCTCTTATATATGTTGTTGCTGCCAAATACGTATATAAAAAAAGAAGACAAGATATATAACGTAGAAAAGGACATAACAATTCAAAGTGTCTATGACGACAAAAGGAAGCGGCATATACCTTTCTCTTTTAGTCGAAATAACTGAAGTCTAAAATCGATCGTTTCGTATAGAATTCGAAGTTACTTCTCCATACTAAATTTACAATACGATCATTGTAAACCTAAAGGAACGTGACTTCTACAAAGTGCCAGTTTAACCGTCGGCCAAGTGCATACACGGAATGACGCAGATAAGAGAACTTGTGACCTTTTTTATTTCACTTATATATAACCATCACACCGTATCGAGAATTTAAAAAAAAAATTGCTGTTAATTTTCTGCAGTGTTAGAAATAATAAGTATGGATTAATGAAATTTCTCCCTTTTTATAAATCTTTTATCAATAAATTTTTTTATCAGTAAATGTAGATGTAATTCATTTTTGAAAATTATTATAACAATATTACAATCGTTATTTAAATCATTTGTATTTATAAATGTTTAAAAATGTTGAAAAGCGTTTTAAAATATTTAAAATCTTTCAATTTTTACACCTTTTATATCCCTTAAATACTAATATAAATAAAAATTTTTTAATTTGAAGCATTAACTACTCGACGGCGTCCGACAATCTTAAAAAACGCAGAATTAAGGAGACATAAGAGCTAACAATTCATAAACATTTTAAAATGCTTGTAAATTATTAGTTGCAGTTGAAATAATATGTAAATTTTTAAAATTGTAAATAAATTATTATATTGTATAAATAAAAAGAAATAAATCAATATAAAAAAATAATTCATGATTGCCAAACAAGGACTTAAAATTAAATAATTTCAAATGCATCTTAAAGATTTCATTAAAGAATTTTTAAAAATATTACTATAAAGCTTTGCAACAAAAAAAATTCAAATTTTAGCTTTATTTTCAAGTTTCCGAAAATCTAAAAAAACTTTTTTTAGATCAAAATAAATAACTTTTGTAACATGTTTAAACAAAGTCTATTTAAATAAAGCTGGAGTTTTTTGTAAATTTTTAATCATTATTCTAGAAGGTTTTATGCATAAGAATAATCCATTCAACAATTTTTCCCAGGAGGATTTTGCCCTGTTTATATCTGACGATTTTTCAAATGAAAAAAATTCAGACTCCTAACCCCATTCGATAAAATCACTAAAAGATCAATGAAAAAAAATATGTTTCTTACACAAGGCACGTACAGTGGGTACTTTACTCCCTCTCAGCGAATAGTAAAGTACCCAGTATACGCTCTGTGTAAAAAAATCGTACATTCACCACAGGAGTAAATAATATAATATTAAAAATTATGCTGGGAAAGGTACTTTTTAAATACCATATATTTATACAATTTATTATGTAAATAATGATTCTATGATATTGTGATTTTAATAAAACTTTCGAAGGAAATATTTAGCCACAAAGTGTTTCGATCACTCACCTTCAGCCTATATTAAATTTTTTATGCTTCAAGTTTTCTTTTAGTTGTAATATTTTTATTCTATAAAGTTAATTATAATCTTTTCAAACGTTGATGTTTCTCTAAAGTGAAAAAATAATTTACTTCATCTGTTTAACTTGTTTGCATGTGCATCTTCATGTTTTCCCAATGGCATAACACTGTCTAATCTACGAAATGCACCTTTTCATACCTATCCGTAAAGTTATAACATTGAAATAAATGTTTTATTACATTCACTAGCTAGCAAATGCATTAATTTAGACAATTTTTTTTAATTTCATTAAATAAACTCTTTAAATAATGAAACTATGGAATATTTCATTACGTTTATAAGTTTTATTTGTATTAATAAACATTTCAATAAATCTTAAATTCATCAAAATTAGTGAAAAATAATATTTAGAAAACTGTTTTATTTTTTATGTAATACTAGCGACATTCATGCGCGCGAAGCGCGCAACAAATCTATACTCCAGGGTCAACTATGGATATAATAACATCTATAAACATGATAAGTAATTTTAATAAACGAAATTATTTTAGTAGCAATTTTATTGTTTTTAAAAAAATGATGAGTGGTCATCTATCAAAAATTAATTTTAAATAAAAACTAAAATTATGAACCTTAAAATCAAACAATACGAAGTGCCTTTAATATGTCATCAAAAAATAAAAAAATTTTTATATAATTTTTACATACATAATTTTCAATATTTATATTAGTTCTTTGGCATGTAGGATATAAGATCAAACTCTAGACACCGTAGCATACAACTGACCATGATCAAAAACTTCTCTTCATCAATCAATAATTATATTATTCTTGAGCAGCTGACAACAGCTAAAAATTTTTTTAAGGAACTGAATAAACTAATAGCAGTATCTGTTTCAATTTTTCTTTATTTACAACATATAAGTGATTTGAAACATAATAGAGACAAATCTGCGTTGGTTACACACTGTAAAAATTCTGGCCATAGCTTTGATACAAACATAGGAATCTCAAACATATTAGACATTGAATGCAATTATCAAAAAAGATTGCTATCAGAAATGATACATATTAAAAAATATGAAAATTGCAATAATACACGACACTGAAAAATTAAATAACGTATATAATAAATACATACTAGGAGAGTATCACATCTCCGGATCACGGATTTTGCTCTAACTTTGAGATAGGTTTTCAGATGTCAAAATATGGAAAAAGCCAGAGTTATAGACCCCAACGCTCAATATTTCTCTAGTTGCAGGCAATTAAAGAAAATCACTAAAAAAGTTACTAGATTTTCAAACGCTTATAATTCTTTAGCATTAATAGCTAGACGCTTGTAACTGTTTTCAAATGAAAGCTACGTTCAAATCCTTTCGAAAAAGCACCTATAGCATATCAAAATATTATTTTTTCTCAAAGTAACAGCGTTATAAAAATTGTACTACATTTTAACATTTATCATTAATTAATATTCTTAAAAGGAAATTCAGCTCAAATTTTTATAACGCTGTTACTTTGAGAAAATAGTATATTATTAACCTAGGGAGAGAAGTTGACCATTAAATGCTCGCGTAAGATTTGCCCCCGAGCGCAGCGAGGGGGCAAATACGCGAGCAATTGATGGTCAACTTCTCTCCCGAGGTGAATATACGATTTTTTCTTATTCCCGGCGAAAAGTACGTCCAACTTACCCGTTGTGATAATTCGTTTTTGATGATAAGGGGTCGTACCCAAATGCCGTTGACAATTTTTTCGATATTTCGACCCCCCGGTCCCCTTTCCGTGACATGTGTAAACTATCAAAGTACCCTCCCCCTGTAACGTAAACTAACTTTTTTATTTTTTATTAAACTTTTAAAAAAAATTTTAATTATATTAATTACTTTTTAAATATTGAACATATTTTTATGTTTTTTATTTTATTAAAATAGCATTTTCACAAAACAACAGAATTCTAAACATTGCATATAATAAATATTTATAAGATATTAAATATATTAATCGTCGATAAACTTTTTCACTTCAATTTTATCGAAAAAGATCATAAAACTATGAACCTTTTAAAATACGTTATAAAAATTGAACACGATTCAACAGGCACAAATATAAATGCTGCAAATCGGCTTGAAAATTTTTCGTTTGTTTTGACAGCTCACTCGCTAAAAGAAACGGCTTATGCTTTGCACCGTATGGCGGCGCCCGCGTACATGTAAAAGAAAGTAATATACTGTGTTTTAGTGGACAGACTGCGGAATTGCTTGACTTTGCAGTTTTCGGATGAAAAATCTGCTCCAAATTGCTAATATTATGCAATGATCTTTTTGATAAAAAAAATAGCCAACGTAGGAGTAAATAACGAACCCCCTCCCATAGCGTTACTTTTCGTAGATTCTAATCGACCCCTCCCCCCCAAAAAACTGTCAACGGCATTTGGGTACGACCCCTAAATCATTAAAATAAAAATACCGCGATGAATCGCTTGCTGCTATTGACCGAGTATGCTCTATCCTTCTCTGCCCCTCTCCCACTGATGATAAATCATTAAAATAAACCATCAATATTTCACTCACATTTTATAATTTACACACTTTATAACACACTGCAATTTATAATTCACAAAATAAAACAAGTTAGGTTTTAATAATAAAATATTTAAAATTACTATATAAGAAAAATAAAGAAAAAGATATACTGCTTGTTGTAACCGGCAAAGAAGGCTAGACATAGCCCCCTCCATTCGCGGCTACCTTTATTGTACATATAAGAGAAAGAAAGAGAGAGGGAGAGAGTCAATTCTTAAAGCCGGCGGACAGAGAAGGATAGACGCAACCCTCTCTATTCTGTATGAAAAAGAAAGAGAGAAGGAGAGAGTCAATGTCTAACGCCGGCGGACAGAGAAGGATAGACGTAGCCCTCTCTATTCTTAACTGCCGTGAAAAACAGAGCGTCAACACGATTGCGCATCGCTAGTGCGCCGAGCCGCCGTAGATAATGCTTAACTTCTCTCTCAGAAAGTAGACGTCTTTCGACGTACTTTTCGCCAGGGGATAAGAAAAAATAATATTTTTGCCATCCCCTGCCCAAAAGTACCACTTCTCCTCCCGGCTCAAAATCGACGAAGTGGTATTTTTGGTCTGGGTATGACAAAAAATAGCATATTCACCACGGGAGTTAATGAAAAATACCTTAAATCGTATGTTTGTCACCCTCGCCTTCGGCTCGGGTGACAATTACATACGATTTAAGACATTTTTCAAATTAACTCCCTAGGTGAATAATATACTATTTGATATGCTATAGGTGCTTTTTCGAAAGGATTTGAACGTAGCTTTCATTTGAAAACAGTTACAAGCGTCTAGCTATTAATGCTAAAGAATTATAAGCGTTTGAAAATCTAGTAACTTTTTTAGTGATTTTCTTTAATTGCCTGCAACTAGGGAAATATTGAGCGTTGGGGTCTATAACTCTGGCTTTTTCCATATTTTGACATCTGAAAACCTATCTCAAAGTTTGAGCAAAATCCGTGATCCGGAGATGTGATACTCTCCTAGATAGTTGAATTATTAAAAAGAAATTAATTTTTTTGATAAAACGGTTTCAAGAATAAATTATTTACAATAAAACGCAATAATTGTTAAATTAGATTAAATATAATTAAATCAAATTCATTCATGTGAGTCAAAATCTTGAATCAAATACCAAGTACATAAAGGAACACACTTGCTAGTCACTTTGTACAAACGTAACTCACCTAAATTACCTATGTTACGCCTAAAATGTATTGTTTTAGGTGATGTTTTTTTAATGTATTGTTGATGAATTTAGAAATTTTTAATCATTAAGAAACTGTTATCAGTTGTTATTAAATTTTATGTTTTAGCACCTGAAGAAGCCTCTCTACAAAATAGAGGAGAAAAGTCGTTTTTTCTCTTATAGAAATAAAGAAAAATTGAAACAGCTGCTGCTATTAGTTTATTCACAGTCAGAAATATCAAAGACAAAGTCTGTTAAAACCAGTTAATAGACAAAAATGTGTGTTACTTTAACAGACAAAATGTCTTTTAAGGATTTAACAAACAAATGTCTGTTAAAATTTTACTTATAAATTACAGACATTGTCTGTCAATGTACTAAAACTTTTTTTGGTCTTGTTTTCCGTACACATACATACACGTTTTATATATAGTTTTATTTTTTTAAATTCACGTTTAAATTAATAAATGTACAAGAACTCAAGAAATATTAGAAAGAACATTTTTTATTATATCTTATACAATATTATATTCGTTTATAATATGATATTCGTTGTCTAATGAATAGCTTTCGTAACATTTACAATGATATAATTTTAATAATTATTAACAATTTTTATAAACAAATTATAATAATGCGATTTTTCGAAAAAAAAAAATTATGATATTTTTTAGGTCATTTTAAGTAAACAAGGTTCTCATAAACATATTGCTAAAATGAACTGAATCGGCAAAAAAAAATCGCAGTTTGAAAAAACGTGATTTTTCAAAACTTTGACAAAAGAAGCTGAGCTATATTATAGCTAAGCTTCTACTGATTTCATTTTAATTCACAATAGCTTAAATTGTTTGTTAAAATATAAACTTAAAGATTACAGTAGTTAGCGACCGTATTTATAATGATTATTTGCCGCATAGGGGCGCTGCGGTTAGGTGAGAGAAAAATGTAAAATAATTTTTACTCAGCGATTTACAATTTACTGAAACAATAATATACCCCTAATGTTGTCAATAACTCTAGGCTTATATATGTAGAATATTTATTGATGCTAATCTTGTTTGAAAAGTCTAAAATATTGTTGTAAAGCGAAAAATGCAGCGCGAGATAGAGCCGGCGTGAGCATATGTATTCATCATTCTTTAGTATTACTTTCTCTGTCGCACTAAAGAAAAATACAAATGTTTACATCGACTCTATTACGCGCAGAATTTTTCGCTTTACAAAAATATTTTAGACTTTTCCAACAAGGTTAGCATCAATAATTATTCTACATATATATAGCAATAGTTATTGACAACATTAAAGGTATATTATTGTCTTAATAAATTGTAAATCCATGTATAAAAAATATTTTATATTCTTCTCTCACTTGCAGCGCCACCAAGCGGCAAATGGTTCTGACCGCCTCTTAATCGCTCAAAAAAGTACCGTTTTTTAAAAAATCGCGTTTTTTCAAACTTTGAGATTTGTTTTCTGCCGATTCAGTGCATTTTAGCAATATGTTCATGAGAACCTTTTTTATTCAAAATGAACTAAAAAAATATGATAAAATTTTTTTTTGGCCGTTGTTAAACTTACGACAGATGTTTATTTTCAGATATCCATCGTAAAAATAATTTAAAAACGTTCAATTTGATAGAAAATATCGTAAAATATATTATAAAACTATAAAATATACTAAATTTTATATAAATAAGATAAAAAATATTAAATAGTTTATACAAAAAAAAAATCTGTCGTAAACTGTCGTAAAGTTATATAAAAATTTGAAGATGGGCAATGCGATGTGACATTTGATGACGATCGAAAATTGATAGCCTAAAATTGAAAATCCATCATCGTTATTTTTAAAAATTTTAATAAAACCAGAAGAAAAAAAAAGAAAAAACCAAGGAATAAAATTATGGTTAAAATTATTATTTTTACTAATTAAACGAGATAATATGATAAAATAAAATAATATATGACATCAAGATTGCGAATGTAGTTACAAATAAAACATAGATTATATATTGACATATAAATTTATAGTATGGAAAACATCTGTCGTAAGTTTAACATTTCCCTTTTTTTTTAAGTGCATTTTTATAATTTGTTTATAAAAATTGTTAATAATTATTAAATGCGCCATTTTCAGACATTCTACCCAAAAAATTCGGATTCAGCAGGTCAAAAATACATAAAAAAAACCTGGGTAGAATTGAGGACCTCGATCGACCAAGACTTATGTAGTTTGCCCCTGGACTATCTGTTCTAGTCGTTTGTTACGGACATTTTCAGAATCAACTGACATAAAGTCTGTCAAATCGTCACATCCTTGTTTGTTACTTCAACAGACAATTTAGTAACAGAAAAAAAAGTTAACAGATTACACAATTGTTTTTAACCGTGTTCAGTTCCTTAAAACAATAATTATATTATCAAACGTTTGTCCATGTAATTTATTAATCGTCATAGCAAAAGATAATTCACATGAAAATTACGTTCTTTTAAATGTAAAAGGAATATTCATTTTCACAATATAATCTACTACGGTTTGGAAAAATATTATCTTATACCACCCGTCAAAATTTTACATTTTAATAAATGATTAGAAAATTCTAAAATTTGCAATCTCGCACTATTGCATGAACCTTTATTAATACTTATATTTCTTATAAGCATTACAATAAATTTTTCTCTCAAATGTAATTTACTGGAAGGATTAAAAGAATTTAAATATTATAGAAGAAACATTTCATCTGATTAATTAATGATTTTCATCACTATCAATTTCCGAGTTTTAAAATAATGTATGAAAATTCTATAAATTTTGCAATAAAAGATCAAAAAGTTTTTCACAAAAAAAAACATTTTATTTTTTACTTTTGCATTAAATTTTGTTTCAACTCATTCATATAAAATTGTTTTGACAAATTATTATATGCGTTACGTTACATCTTTAGTTTGGATAGCATTAAATTAAATTAAATATTACAGTAAATTAAATTTTTAAATACTATTATTGGTAATAAGAGTTTAAAAATCCCTCATTATTTAAAATTACAAAAGCATCTTTTTCATCTTTATATATTTAATGACTATTAAATAAATGACTTTACTTAGCTACTTCATAACCGCATTATAGGTAATAATAAATATATCTATTGCATTTATTTGAACTTAAGCATTTACAAAAACGCTGTCAAGTGCTTTGGTGTAATGCTTTCTCATAGAGAGCTCATTGTGTTAGAGTATTTTGATTTCATTTTGCTTTCTCATAGAAAAATTATTGTATCAGTGAAAAAATTTTTTCTATTTTTTCGTTAATTTGTACATATTTAGACTCAGGGAGTCGAAAAAAGTGGTTTCAAATTAAAATTTTTTCAAAATTTTCAAAATGCTCTAAAATTAAAACTGCGCTAAGAAAATTAGTTTTTAAAAATTTTTTTCTTCTGATAATAGCGGATAACTTGCATGCGAATTTTGGGGCAAATCTATAGAGTAATTTACGTAAAATAAAAGAAAAATGAATTTTTTTTTTCAAATTTTACAAAATTATCTAAAATTAAAACCACGCTAAGAAAATCAGTTTTCAGAAGTTTTTCTTTTGGTAGTCGCAAATAATTTCCAAGCAAATTTTAGAGCAAATCCATCGAGTACTTAAAGTAAAATACAAAAAAAAATTAAAAATTAGGATTGAAAAAAAATGTTTTAAATTGTTCTAAAATTAAAACTATGCCAAGAAAACCAGTTTTCAATAGCTTCCGTACCAGTTATACAAAAAAATAAATTGTATGCAAAATTTGAAGGAAATCTGTCGAGTACTTTTCGAGATCTAATTGACGTAATGAGTACATACACACACACATACATACAGACATTTTCTGCCCTACAAAAAAAAAATCAGGTGAGATCATTACATGAGATTTTGGCATGATAAATTACCTAAGAAATCAGGTGATTACTTGCCTGATTTTTTTTAACAGGGTGGAAACCACTTTTTTCCACGAGTCTAAATATGTACAAATTAATAAAAAAATAGAAAAAAATTTTTTATTGATACAATGTTTTCTCTATGAGAAAGTAAAAGTGTATTAAAATATATTTATAACTCATAAATCTTAAGACATGATACACATACAACATTATTTCATTTTTAATAGTGCTATTAAATAAACAAAATCAAGTTTTTAACTAATAAAAAGGATTTTAAGCATCAGATAAGGGTTTTTAAAACTATTCATGGATCAAACTTTTTTATTTCATATATATTTAAGCTAAAAAGAAGTTTTATTAGTTAATATTATAATAACAAAAAATTATCAATTACATTTAAATCTAATTTTTTTCAGACTGAAACTCAGGTCTGATAGCTCAAATAACTACAGTTGAGTAGAAAGTGCATAGGCGCCCAAGTTATTTCAGCTTATGTCTGTATATTATAAAATAACCCATATGTATAAGTAAACTAATCAGTTAAATATATTATATCAAATATTAATTCATTGTATATTATAAAATATAGCACACCTATATTAGTAAATATTCAACTTTTTATTGAAAATATAGTCATAAGGCTTGTTTGTCAACTGTAATGCAAATTTTATATACATATCTATAAAAAAGATGCTTATTATAGTTATAATTTTATCAGCATGTTAATTATTTTTAAGCTTTATTCATTAAAACATAAATTGTTTTTCCATTTTTTAATTTCATGTATTAATATTTAGTTAAATAATAATATATATAATAAAATAAATCACTCGTATAAGCAAACTATTCAGTTAAATACATTATATTAAATATTAATTCATCGTATATCATAAAATAGCACACTTATATAAAAGAAATAAGTAAATTATTCAAATTTTCATTAAAAATAGACATATAGCTTGTTCGTCAACTGTAATACAAATTTTATATGTTAATCTATAACAAAGCTGCCTATCGTAGTCATACTTTTATCAGTGTGCAAATTATTTTCAAACTACATTTACTGAAAACACACATTTTATACTTCTATTTATTTATGTATTAATATTTAATATAATAAGTTTAACTAAATAGTATTGTATATTATGAAATAGCACACTCGTATAAGTAGATTCTTTAAATTTTCATTAAAAATAGACATACAGTTTGTTCGTCAATTGTATCATCAATTGTTAGCTGTAAATTTTGATCTTCATTTATTCTAACCTTATTTTTTTTATTAAAATGTGCACATAAATTTATCTTTAAAACATTACTTAAATATATAACTTTTTTTTGGTACTTTGATGATTTTTAATCTGAGTAATAGAAATATAGAATAATAAAACTTTCATAACCTTAAACCTTCATAACCTCAAACCTTTATTAATTGCTATTACTATACTTATTTTTAAATGAAAAACAATTAAAAATATATACATATTGTACCTGCATTAAGCAATACTTATGCAATAAAGGAATAAATTACTTATCTGAATTGTTATATTATTTGATGTCTTAACAATTTTACTGGAATCTTTAAATAAAAGGTAGTCACCTTGCTTGTGCTCATAGTTATATATTTTATCATTAAACTATACATTGGTTATATACATAAATAATATTGCTTGGTTTAAAATAAAATATTCTTATTCTATTTTGATTGAGTTACTTTTATTACATTTAAAAAACAATGCCTAGAAATTAATTTTTATTTATTTAAAAAATCTAAACCCTTTAAAATTTAATTTTTGCCGCCTATTCTATATCGACCCATCAGGATTCGATCTTTAGATGCTTCAACATGGCGGCTCATCATTTTTTTAAGAAGGGAAAGGTAGTCACCTTGCTTGTGCTCATAGTTATATATTTTATCATTAAACTATACATTGGTTATATACATAAATAATATTGCTTGGTTTAAAATAAAATATTCTTATTCTATTTTAATTGAGTTACTTCTATTATATTTAAAAAACAATGCCTAGAAATTAATTTTTATTTATTTAAAAAATCTAAACCCTTTAAAATTTAATTTTTGGCGCCTATTCTATATCAACCAATCAGGATTCGATCTTAAGATGCTTCAACATGGCTGCTCATCATTTTTTAAAGAAGGGATTACAATTTTTCCAATGTTTCAAATAGTATATAATTTTTAAAAAATTAATAGTTAAAAACTTTATTTTTAAAGTGTTGAATTAGTAGTAAAATTTTCTAACAATTTGATTGATGTATTCTGCTTCTTAGAGAATGTTATTGACTGAAGATTTAAAATAGTTTTATTAATATTAGTAATTTTATTAATAAATATAATTGTATTTTTAATATACAAGTCTTATCATGCATAGAATAACTGAATCAGTAATGAAAGTGCATTTCTATAACTTAATGTAATTCAAACTGCGTGAAATAAATTAGACATGATTAAGATTTTAAAAATATTGTAATTTATTGAAGATATATTTATATAAAAATATCAAACATTATTTAAATATTAGAATATCGTTAGTATATTTTGAAATGATCAAATGAAAAAATTAATTTTTATTTAAAACAAGTTATTGGATTATGTAATTGTTTAAAATTTTTTTTAAAATCATTGATCAAAGAATTTTTAATTTTTAAATTTCCTCATCTAGATGATCGAATAAAAAAAGATAATATGTCAAGTATTTTAAAAATTTTTTATTTCATAGTGTTATATCTATCAAAAATTGTGAATGCTAAATCTTTTTACTCTAAAGCTTTTTAAAGACTGGTACCATAACAAAAAAATAAATAAAAATAAAAGGTGCAGAAAACTTTAATAGTCTTACGCAATTGCGTTACTTGTAAGCACATAATTTCTAAGTAAGATATGGTTATAAGAACAAAATCATATGTATATAGATATCGAATAAAAGGAGATTGATAAATCTTGCTGTTACTATAATGCTGGCATTCTGGAAGTCGTCCTATCAGGATTGCTTAATCGTCCTCAAAATAAAAATGTTAAGCAAGCATGCGTATTATAAGTATCGAGAAATGCCATCGACGTAGCGCCTAAAGCACATTGAAACGACAAAATCAGTAGCACTGTCCTTCAGTCACTTGAAACTTAACAGTTTATAAAATCCCAAAAAGAAAAAAGAAGAAAAAACGAGATCTGGTAGCTTTGTAAAGAAAAGAGGAATATACGATGATCATTGCTCTTTATATGCAAGTTTCTTTTCTCAAAGTAAGTTTGCAAAGAGAGCATGAGTAATTGTAGACTATACTGTAGGGATGCGGCACAACTTGTCTCAAACATATCCTAAGAAGTATCCCATGACGGCAGTTCGTTGTTTCTTGATATCCTTACTGGCAGTCAAGTGTTTTCGATCGAAAGCTTGCCAACTTATATAAGTTTCTTCGTACCAGTTGTGTCTCGCACGCTGGACCCATCTCTTCGATCTTTCTTTTCTCTTTCTTTTATTTTACCTTTTTTTACTTTTTATTTACTTCTTTTGTATATGAGCTCCTATAGTTGGTTGGTAGGTTGGTTGGCTGGTCGGTCGCGCGCACGAGCACGCGGGCGCTTAAGCAAGCGGCAATTCTGGTACTGTCAGCCGGTGCGAGCGACAATGCTCGATGTAAGATAAGAGAAAAGAAGGAGACCAAAACGCACGCGCTCGTGTCTCTTATACACTTCGTTTTACCTCGCGCCCCCTTTTTTTGCCTTCTGCTTTATCTTTCATATATTTTTTTCAGGTGTTTCGAAAGAGAGAGTTTCTTGGATGCAGCGGCATACTTGTTCTTTTATTTTTTATCTCTTTTCTTTTTTTTGCTCTTTGTATAAGGTACAATATGTGTATCTCCGGAGCGCGGGCGCGCACGCTTTGCCTCCTGGTTTTCACTTTTATTTCGTCTTTGTTTCTTCTTGTTTTTATATGTACATATATACGTATATGTAGTATGCGTGCGTGTGTCTGTGAGCTCTAGAGTGCGGGCTTTCTTTTGAGGTTTTTGTTATGGTCTTGGGGGTGAGCGAACGTGCTACGCAAAGCTATACTTATAAATTAAACGAGATTTAAAAGAACACTGGTTAGTGGCTTCTTTTTCAAGCAAGTCCTCCACAGTTGGCTATTATTGCTTTCCTATTGTTTAAATTTCATTCTATTACAAAAGTTATATTTATTTCGTTTAGAAAATTATTTTTTTAATTTAAAGAACGTAATTAGATAAAAAAATTTATATTTTTAAAATAAAAAAAGAAAATTAAATTCTGAAAATTACAAATACTATTAGAAAGAGAATTTAATATTTATGAATAGATAAGAAGCTTTAAAACCCGTCAATAATAAAGTTCTTTTTCGAGAAGATACGGCGTTTTTTCCCTTAAATCGCGTGACTTCCTCCAAAGTGATTTATACATGACTTTACTTATCTTTCAATTACCGCGATTAAAGAATACGAAACGATAAAGAAACTGGCTGCATATAAAGCATCGTCTACATTAAATCTTTCGTATCCATATAGGTATAGCACGAATTTTTTTTCTCACGGCGATCACTATGGTCGCTGAGCGTAAGGACTAGATCGAATTATCGAAAAAAATAGACTTTTTTTTAAAAAAGTCTTTCTCCATACTAAATTTCTTTTTTATTTTTTTCGAAGCAAGACACGAGATCACGTACATGTTGCACAGACTGGCCTATATAGCTATAGAAACGGATACTTTCTCTAAACCTTCTTGTGTCGCGTAGATTTCGTCAAGTCTATTAAAAAGACAGAACAGAAAAGAGAGAGAGAGAATAAGAAGTCGGCTGATCGAAAGGCAAGAAGTCTGTAGCTCTTTTAGTTGTCACCAAACTAGTTTCGCCTTTAAAAACTAAAATATTTCTTCTTTTACTCTTTCTTTGGTTTTTCAAGTGAGGCTTTGGTCGTTTGATAGGCTGACTATATGTGTTATATTTGTTATATAGCTGTACATATATATGTGTTTATATACTTTGTGCTCACAACTTATCTCTCGCGACTTCGTTTTATCCTAATACGTATATGCTAGCGGTCATAGGCCCCTGAGGCATGCATTTCTATATAGGCCCGACCTCAAATATCTTCTCATCCTCCCTCTCGTTTCTTCATCTTCTTTTTTTTCATCTCTTCACACTGGTTAGTTTCATTAAATTAAAAAAAAATGCCAAGTGGGGAAAGTTCTGATATAACGGTATAATCTTTCTCTCCTCTTTCTTTCAATATATATATATTTTTTATTTTTTTCTTCATTTTCAAGATTCTTTTTTTTTCTTTTAATTATATATCTTTAAGAACTACCTGGGCGATGTTTTATTACTTCCGTGTTTCGACGACAGGATTCGAGAAAACTACGCGTATGTAAGATTAACAATATTTCACGCTGCGTGAGAGAGTGTGTGTGTCTGTGCTCGTGTCACTAAAATTTTATGATATTGATACAGAAGATTATTTAAGTGCCTTGCTGTATTATAAAGTATAAATCGAAAATTTAGTTAACTTGGAGAATTTTTTTTCGACTAATTGATGTCACTGTTCGAAAAAAAAAATTACTTTTTATTCAATTATAAAAAATAATTTTAATTTAACGATTATATTTAAATTATAAGAAGAAAAATAAAAGGTTTGTATATAAACGAAGTAATATAAAATCAAGCATGTAATAGAAAATTTTTTTATGTTAATTCAAACAACATAGTTTAAATATTTGAATAATTTATGAACGACGCGCCAAAGTATTAACGATATATGATTATCTAATATAACATAATAATTTTAACACGCGGATTAAATGACAATTTTTTTTTAGAAGAAATGAATCTTATATATTTTAATGTTTTTTTGAATTCTCAATTTTTCTCTAAAATATTTAAATTTATGATAAGTTAAATATCACAGAAAATGTAATATTAGTAATATCTAACTAATAATCGATGATCTAATTAACTTCCAAACTAGAAATGTTCTCTCTCTCTCTCTCTCTCTCTCTTTATTATCGGCATCAGTATATTTAATCATGAATATACACTATAATTATACCAAACATAATAAACTCTATATGATCATAAACGAACACATAATATTATGTATAATAGGAAAAGCATCAATTATACAATATTTAACATTCAAGTATTAGATGATTAAGAGATATTTAGCATTAGTTCATTATGTTAGTGTATCACGCATTATGATGTTTAGTTTTCTTTTTTCTAACTTTACATTTTATTCTGTTTGAGTTTTTCTTTATACTTTTTTTTTACTTTTCAGACTGTTAATTATTTTTTCGTTACACATTTTCTACGCTTGAATCAATAAAATTATCTAGTAAATAACAGTGTAAGAAATATAAAAAAAACAATAATTCAAATCAATGAATTTTTTATTAAAATTAAATAGTTGATATCAAATCAAATAGCTATGTAATGATTCATTATTGTTTGAAGATATTAATTTTTGGAGTAACATAGACACTTATTTAATTTACATTAAATTTTCCTTTTTTAAAAAATTGCTGGCAAGAATTCGTCATCACGATAAGACAGTTTTGATTGGTTAAAATAAAAAAAGTGAAGAAAAAGTAACACAGAAATTTCAAATTTAGAATAATATATTTATTTCGAAGGGAAACATGGTAATGATATTGCAATGAATGATTTTTTAATTAAATTATCTAAAATTTATAAAATTTGAATTAGAATATTATTTTATCTCTAACAAATGATTGTTTTCTGTAACATTCAAAAAATTTTTTATCACAACCTATCGAATATCATTATAAGAAATGATAAAATTTGAAATTATAATGGATCATGTTAATTAATAAATAAATAAATCTAAATATAACTAAAATTTAGATTTATGTTACTTAAAATGGTCATTAAATAGAAAAAATTATTTTCTTATTTAGTCAGGGCAGTTCTTTACAAGTTTTAAAAAAATTGAAAAAAATTCTGAAATAATGATATTTGTTCCTAAGACTGCACAAAATTTTTGGCTGAATAAATAAGGAAACAGTCGAGAATAATTAAAAATTTATAAAAAAATTTAATAATTACCATAAATATATTTTGAATAATAATTTCCGAAAATTTTCATACACACTGTATTGACTTCGAAATTCATAAAAAAATAATACTTTAGTGGACAATTGAAATATTTAATCATACTTTATGTAGCTTTGTCATTGGTTTTAAGAAAGAATCATATAGTTCTTCGTTCATTTAAAACATATACTTTCGATTTGCTAGTAAGTTTTGTATCATCATATACATATAATGAAATATTGAGCGTATGAAATATAATTAATAAAATAAATATAATAAAATGTAATATATAATTTCATTCGAATTCTCATATAAGTTTTTTTATAAATCTTAGAAATATAAAAAATCTACCTATATATACATTGAATAGCACATTATTTTTTCTTAAAATGATTTAATTGGATTTAGACGAAAAATACACATACAATTTCTAAATAAAAAAAAATGTATCAATAATTATTGTAAAAGCACTTTCAAAAGATATAAATAATGAAAAACTATTTAGTAGATTAAGAGCATGACGAAGCTGTCCGCCTTCTAATAATATTTGCAATCTTAACTTATGAATAAACGATGCGTTTAATTGAGTTTTTTTGCTATAAAGAAAAAATTTGTAAGATTAAACTCTAGTGCGGACAACTCAAGAAAACCACCAAAATATTATACATACAAAGTTATAATAAAAACTTTCAATGTATCGTATTTTAAGGTTAGGTTTGTCGAGTTTAATATCTAATTTCCAATCAAAGCTCATAAAAAAATAACAAGTCCAAATGATTTTTTATTTTAACAAAAATTATTGTACTAATATAACTTTAGTGCGGACAAGTCATTATATTTGTTTAATTTAAGAATTTAAAAAGATATCGATAAAATAAAAAAAGCAAAACTCGATTGCTGCAGCTCCGACATGCCGTTAAGTACTTGAAGTAAAATGGCATTTCCTACAAATAAAAATAAAAAATAAATAATTTCTGAAGACTTAGCATTATAAGGTAAGACTGATAAGAAAAACTAAATGATACACCTGTTGAGAAAGTTAGAGGTAAAAAAGTCCTCCGAACAAAAGTCTTTGATTGCATGTTAAAGCAAAAAGGTTAACTGAAAAGATTGCAAGGTCCAAAATTATAAAGCGATATAACCCTTCTTATAAGATGAACAACGATACCTAATGTAACATATAGGTATATAAAGCTTTGCTCGAGAGTTTCTTACGGGCGTCAATTAATTCTTTTTTGAAGAAAGAAATGGCAATATAGTAGGCGAAGGAAGAGAGCTTTGAAAGCCCCCGTCGTTCGACGAGCAGCGCATTTAAGTCTCATGGAAAGAAGCGAGATGGCGAGATTTTAATGTCCCTTTTACGAGCCTTTAAAATACCGTCGCACCAGCTACCGTCAGTTGAAACGCCGGGGCCTCTTAATTATTTTACGAGAATTCCAACGACAATGCTTTTGTGGCTTGTACAAGAAAGAGAGAGAGAGAGAAGCAAGCCGTGCGCGCGAGTATAAACGAATATAAGAACGACTGGTAACATCCTGTCTGTATAGTTAGCTATGTTGCAAAATCCTGCTACTGCTACTGCTGCTGAGATTATGGATTATATAACTCTTTTTGCGATTAACTCTTTGGGTGCGTAGTTTCTCTCCTTTAAAAGTCGTTTCTTCCTTACCCTCTCTTACATATAATGCCTATATAGTTATCTATCCTACTTGTCAAACTTACCAACGCGAAATTACTATTGACTCAAAATTCCGAAAAACTACCAACAAGGATGTTAATTTTTGCTTTTTACAAGAAAATAACTTCATTTTTCAATTAATTAAAAATAGAAAAAAAATTCAAACAAGTTGGACTTTAAAGAAAGCATTTATTTAAGGATAATTACTGTGCTTCTTAACAGTATGTAAAATTTTAATGAAAATTCTTTAGAGAAATTTGCATTTACCGATCGTTAGAATTCGATGAAGTTACGTATATATCACTTTCACAATTTAATAATTACCTTTACATCTAGTTTACATTTCAAGACAATGTACAGAAAAGGCAATTAATTTTTTAAACTATTTTCAAATATATGTTATGATGCGAATAAAGAATAAATTCATACTTACTGTTTACATATCTGATAATAGAAAATTTATTCAAATGCATCAATATATTTTGAAATTTGTAATTCAGTTTTAAAAAAATATAAAATACTACTATTTTTAGCGTAAATCCTACAATAGAAATTTAAAGGTTCAATAATTGATACAACGAAATATACAAATTAATATTCTAAACACATAAACGCTTAATTTGTTGATTTTAAAAATTGTTTAATAATGAATATATTTAAAAAATTTTCTTTTTAACGTCACATAATAAGCTAATCAATTAATATTTAACATTTTATTATACGATGTTAGAAAACGTTTTTGAAAAAGATCATAAATCATCAATTACGCGACTCTTTATTAGAATAAAAGAATCGCACTATAATCATATGACGCACCTTGTGCCTCCATAACGCAAAAAGGTAAAAAAGATTGCGCGAAATATCGATCTCAATGTAATCTTGCACGCGTCGTTTCACTCACCAGAACTGCTAAAGTAATAGAAGAAAAAAATAAACCTGATCTGCATTGTAAATCGTGAGTTTATATACTTAGTGTGATAAAGATGCTATGCGACTATATACTGTTCTAATATATATCCTAAGTATCCGATTAAAGATTCGATATCTACACTTGCGTAATTGTCTTAAGGATGGCCTACGCACGTGCATGAATATATATAAAAGTGATACGTTCCAAGAGTTCATCCAAGAGTGCTAATCTCATAACGAGTATAAGGTTTTTTTCGTATATGAAAGACGCAGTTTAACGTAAATAAAAGCGTGAAAGTTGAAATCTTTTTTTTGGGCTATGCGTTCGACCCAATTAAAAAGGCTTATTTATGTTGACTGGACTTGCATTAATTCAACCCAAAAATTAACAAAACTAAAAAAAATGGGAACGCAAAAGAAAAAAAACTTAAATGTGAAATGTGTCATCAACTATTGACGCGAGTATATACATAAGAGTTTAAAGTGATTTTAAATAATGCACAAGAATAAAAATTTATTCAGCGCTAAGCTCGTTAACAAAGTTGTACTATGCCTGCATATCAATATTTCTGATAGCTTTTTTTTCAAACCTATTACGATCCTGCTTTTTATGTGACACTCTTTGTTTTTTTTTTATTTAGATTTTTGCTTAGTTTATAGGTTCTCTGTTAAATTTACAGCTTTTCTTGATAAAGTCTTTGTTTCTTTAAGACTTGAGTGATTGATTATTTACGTTTGTAAAAGAAATAATTTTATTTAAAAAAAAGATCATACGTCAATTTGGAATATTTAAACATAGTTTTGAAAAAAAAATAATTTTAATCATCGTAAATCAATTTTATTTTATCTGATACTGAAGTTAATTTTCACTACTTGCTAGAGAGCAGTATTTTTATTTAATATTGTTATTGTAAGTCATAATGAAGATTAATGAAGTTCAAAATGATTACATTATAATTTAAATTTTTTCGTTTTTATATATTAAATTTGTGCACATTTTAAAAATAACTTATATAATGTAAAAGATTTGACTAATGTTTAACACGTTATGTAATTATACTGTGTTATTTTATTTAAAATTTAGTAAAATATTATTTAAACTTTTTCATTATTTTATGTGAATTATTTTTTTTACGATTAGAGTTAATTAATTGATAAAAATAATTATTTATATATCAATTTTTATATTAAAATATCTTGTTTAAAAACAAATTCATATAACCATTTATTTAGATTTAATATTATTATATTGTTTTTAATAGTTCAATATTTTGGAAAAAGCTAAAAAAAAGTTTTTTTTTAATTAAAATCGAACAGAGATTATCTTATATAGAAATATATGTATTCACACGCGTATCTTTACATTCGCATACATACGCATGTCCATATAAAATATATTGTAATGGTATTATTTTAAAAATAATTTCATGCGCAAAAACATAATTGTCTTCTGCAGTAAGGAAACTACAAGTTAATTCTAAAAGAAAAATTCACTTAAATCCCGAAATCTAGCCTTCTTTTAAGAAAATAAATTGCATTAACAATATATTTAATAATCACATTATATATATTTTAATTTTGACATTACACAAGGAAAAAAATTTGTTTGACTATTACTGATGAATAACAAAAATGTTATTTAAAAAAATGTTATTTTTCTTTGGAGCAACAAAGATATTAAAAGAATACGTAAGAAGATTTCTTCAATATTCAAGGCTTTCTCAAATGCGCAATACTGAAATATCAATGATCAATAAGCACAATATCGTCGCACAAGCGATAACATATAGGTCTAAGTCACACGAGTTCTTTAGAAAAAATAAAATAAAAAGAAAATCCAAATAGTACGTTCGTTGAAAAAAAAGAATTCGAAAAGAAGTCAGTCTGACAGACAATCTCAGCTCGTTTATCAGAGATTCATTGTTAAGGGCCATTGCGAGCTACGACAACCCCTTTGTTGTTAACATCTCTCGACTACTCAATTCTTTCATTCAACCAAAAGCAAAGCACTCTTTTTTTTCATTTTTCTTTGTGCGCATAGTTCTTCTTTAGGTATATCTGGATCCCACCTACGCGCTCCTATGTATTACTCTGCATCTTTGAAAAAAATAAAAGATAGAATGAGAAAGATAGAAAATAGCAGAGATATATTGTATTCGAAAAAAAGTATAGTTACATATGACTATCATTATCTAGCAAACAAATCTACAGTATGGCTGAGAAAGTAAATTTTTGAATAAAAAAATCTTTAACGTATTGCGTTTGCTTCTACTAAAGCATAGTTTACGTATGTAGCGTAATATTGAAGAGTGTAAACGTGTGACGATAACGACAACAATAAAATTAATTTTTCAAGTAGAGATCTAAAATAAAAACATAGTATATTACAAAAACACAATCCCACATACCGGAAGTTTATCCTCCTCCTCCTTCTCTTCGTTATTATTTAGTTTTTCTTTCTTTTTCTCTCTTTTTTATTTATTTTATTTTGCTCGAGAGGTGGAGAGCGATGCCGAACGGATCGCCGAGCAATGCAATACGCCCACCACGACGAGCAAAGCCAAGCAAGCGAGCGAGCAAACCAAAGAGATACAATCTTTCGTAATAGCCGACGCGCCTCTGTCACAATTTCCTTGGGCTTTTAAAACACGCGCGTTATGTTATAGACTTTTTGACTGGGCCCTATATTGCGGCCTCGAGGATGCATATCGCGAGATTGCTTTGTTCTACAGTATAGCAGTCTCTCTGATAGACTAATCCATGGCCAAATATGTTATCCGAAAAATATTGCAATATGTTGTAACTCGAAAGGGCTTCATGTATTTTTAATATTGTTAAAAAAAATTCAATTTTCCTTCCAGTGCATTTATGAAATTTTTTTTTATTTTTAAATTCGTGCAATTGTACAGTAGAATTACAGTAAAATTATTAATTTTTATGTACAAACTTGAAGCAAGTTTCCAGTTTTGCATTAAATTTCATGTTTTTTTTTTTTTTAAATTGCACTTAAGATATTTATCAAAGTTATCTTATATTATATTTATCGCACGATTCTCGCATAATTCTTAATTTGCCAAATGAAACATGTTTTTACAATAATTTAAAAATATGTATTTTATTAAAGAGAAGAAAAATTTCCTAGTGAAATAATTTTGTCTTTCTTGAAAATATTTATTAATCTTTGATTAGTAAAGGATATGATGTCAGTTATGAGTAGTATACAGGCGCTAAAGCGGCAAAAGATTCAAAAATATATATTATTTCGCAAATTGGCGCTACTGCACAAATCGGAGCAAAAAAAAATTTTCACCAGTTTTAAAGCGTAAAGGACCTTGAATTAAAAATAAAAAATTTTAAATTAAATTTATTTTAATGTAAAATGTTCTTTAACTACATTGAAAAAAATAAAAAAAGATATAATTTTTAATTTAGATATCTTATCTTAAATATTACTGATTGAACATAACAAATATTTTTAAATTTAACAAATAAATCATGTCAGAAGTTACATTATCATATAATAAATATAAATTTAAAAAAACTTAATGATATCCTTATGTTATAAAAAAAAAGAAATTATTACCGAAAACTTTTGAATCGTTAAAAAAAAGGAAATCAATAAAATTCTAAAATGGAATTTATAATTTATGATGAAATGAAATGAAATAAAATTTTATAATTGTACCGCTATTAAAAATAAAATCAAGACCTGTTCTATAAAAATTGTAAAAGATTAAAAAATAAAAAAACGCATTCTATGATAATTGATATTATAAAATATAAAAATGAATCCTTCAAATGTGCGAAGTCAAAGTTGCGGAACTGAATTATGTTGGTTTTTTAAGAGCTACTGCGGGATCTCGCACGCGCGCATGGTGGACAAGATATTGCGTAAAAAAGAGAATAAAAAAAACAAGCATGCGCAAGTCTATGTCACAATGTTGCACTGAGTTGCTTTAGCAGAGATACGAGGTTTGAGTTACACATCCATAAGAGAGAGAAACGAAGCTAAACAAGAAGGACTGGTTTTGAAAAAAGTTCTAAAGCTATTTGGATTAGAGGCCAGTTTTATATGGGAATCGACGCTGAATATATTATAACACGCTTTATTACTTATTTAATTTATGCTTGCACCTTGCACTGTCACGTATAATAGCTCTTTATGTACATACAACAGAGTCTTATATATACAGCTTTTAATTTTTACTTATGCAAATACATACACATAAATACATAAGAAAGGATTAATCTTAGTTATAGCGATAACGCAAATCGATTTATATATTATAGGTAGAGTTTTAAAAGACGCTCGTTAATCGCTTGATCGGTTGGCGTAGGTAAAAAAAGAAGAATGTGCGTCCAAGAGTGTAAGAACAAATGAAACAAGAAAATAAGTAGCTCGTTTAACGGAGTATTTTATGCGTTTAGAGAATGGCTTATTGAAAAAACAAGTCATTTTTTTTCTATCAATAATTTAATTTAATTTTTCTAAATTCACGAACTAAAACTAAGTTAGAAATTTTAGCTCTTCATTACGTTTCAATGATCATTATTCACATGGTGAAAGTAAAAAATTATCATATGAATATTAGTATACACTTTTTTTCATTATTATAATCATATATAGTTCTGATTATCAGTTAATAACCTTTTTTTCTAATATTTCGCATTTTCTAAATAATCAATTATGTAGAATTGGTTAAAATCGCATTTTTCATTATAAAATATCTAATAGCTATGAATTAAAACTGTAAAATGCATTTAATATCATTCATAATATTTTAATAAATGCAATTACACTTGCTATTTGTCCAATTATATATACACATATAAGAATAATTAAATATTTGAAAAAATACACATTAAGAGGAGATACTTATCAGGCAAGTGAGCAAAAAAAATTGCACATTACTAGGCTATATAATTTTAAAAGAATCAAGTTTTCGGTGGCGCGTGCAATAATTCCATCGTATAGGCGGTTGTTTATTTTGCATGTATATATATATATATATATATATATATATATATATATATGCAAGGAGAAAAGAGAGAGAGAGAGAGAGCGAGGGAGGGCAAGGGACGCAACGTTACAACGATCGAACGCGACGAAATGTTCAAAATAGAAGGAACAGCCGATTGCTTTTAAGGGAGAACACACGCGGCGAGTAAAGCGAGAGCACACGACCGGATACTCCTCCTCCAACTTTAGCCTTTTTTTTTAATTTTTTATTCTTTTACCGCCTTATCGTTTTGTCCTCTTTTGTACGAGATCACTGATTCTCTTCTATTCTCTTTTTTTCTCTTTCTCGTTATCGTTCTTTTCCTTTCTCTACTCCATCTCCTCGCCTTTCTATTTTTTAAATGATTTTTCTTTAACTTTTTTTCCCAACTAGAATCTCATACGAGTATATATGTATATATACACACATACAAAACATACCTTTGTCATTCGAAAGCTTTTTTCTCTATACACCAACTCTTTCCTATGTAATTCTTGCGCTCTTCTCTTTTGCCCTCGTATATACTCTTTTGTTTTTCTATACATAATCGGTATAAAGTACGAACGCGAGGCTCTTATACAGTTTTATTAAATAAAAAAAAGGGTAAGCGAGAAATAAAATTAGAGACATTCTACGGAGCCCTACACACATACATATATACATAAACGTACACCCTCGCAAATGTAGATGCCGTAAATTAATGCCCGAGAAGGTTGCGGAAAATTTAATACAAAGTTATGCACTTGGTAAATTAATGAAAATGCCATATAATTGATTATAAAGACATAAAATAGATTTATTTTTAATGAAACTTCATTCATATAATCGTATAACTATTTGTTTATTGACTTATGGCCAAATAAAAACAATTTGTGTATGAAAAAAATTTTTTTTATATTTTACTATCAATTAAGTTTACTTAATAATAATAATTTGATATTATAGGGCTAAGAATTAACAGTTAATTTATCATGAAGCAAGCAGTCCTACAGATTCTGTAGTTGACTTAATACTTTTAATATAATTGCTTCTGTTATGTAAACATATTCAGTACCTTTCAGTATATCGCAGAGGAAAAGCGTGCGACGTAGCGATTTTTTGAGAGAAACTAGAAAATTTTCACCTACTTAAATGCTTGTTTTTTATTTCATTCGATGTAATTAATAGAATTAAAATTATTTTATGTTAGTTTACTATTAAAATAATTTTAACAATCGCATTAATATTTTAAAATTTATTTTTAAATATTTATTTAAGGATATTTTTTAAAAAATCTTTGGGGAAAATATTAACTGTTAATACGTAAGGATATATTTGGAAAGAATGATTAAATGCAATGGATACAAAATTAATTTAATGAAGACTTTACTAGAATCTTTTTCATAACATCATATGATGTTTCTAGTTAGAATTCTCCAAGACAAAAATTAATGTTATTTTAACTTTCAAAAAAGATAAAAAAAAACATTTTTTCAAATTTTGTTAAAATTTTGTTTTTTATAATTTATTTGTTATTTAAATATACATAAAGAAGTATATAATTCTTGTTTACATTAATTAAATATTTGTATTCACTATTAAATTGAATTTTTATAATAAAAAAATGTGATGTTAATACTTACCTCCGACGCGGGGTAAATATTAACACGGAAACTTTTTAAATAAATTCTTTTCCAAAATAAAATCTATTTATATGATTTTTTAAAAGTTCCTACACTAAATCATAGCTGATGTAAATCACTAACATATATATGATGAGCGGGATACCCAAAAAATAGAAATACTTTTTTAGAAAGTGTTAATACTAGCCCTGGTCTCCCCTACACTTTTTATCTTATTTTATATTTTATTCTGAATATTTATTGTTTTCGTTTAAATTTCCTTTATATGACTATAATTTTATAAAAAAAGAATTAATTTAACGTGAAAATTTATTTTTAACTTATATAATTGTGTATATAAAAATATAAAATGACAGAAAAATTGGTGTATATGAAATACGTTAAAAGATTAAACATCAGATAAAACCGAGCAAAATATCCGAAAAAAGAAATATCCGCCTTGTAAACATAAATGTAGCTACTATATAAAGAGATAAAAAAAAACGAAAATCTGTCATTCTCGTGAAGAAAAAAAATACAAGTGATGTATATTTTTTCTTCTTCTTGCAGCACGTACACATCATAAATCCATTGCTATCGGTATACCAAAATCGGACCTCTTCTTCTTCGTAGAAATTTCGAAAAATATTCGTTTATCTCTCTTAAACGAAATGCACCTTCCATAACGAGCAGGTACCTGTTTTGTTTGCTTCTCTTTAAAGATACAAGTGCGCGCATCTGGTAAGCACATGGGCTGTTTTACGATTTTAGTATATAGACAGTATATACAAGATTGTATTGCGTCCAGCCACCCCAAAAACAATGTATCGTGAGGTATAAGAAAGTAGAAAAATTTTTCAGGTGCTATTCGCTTGCTCGATCGTTCAACATGTGTTTCGTATTAACGCGGAAAAGAAACCTTAACGCGAACCTTGGCTATTATAAACGGACAGAGGTGGCGTGGAACGTGGGAAACTAAAGATTCTAAGTTCTAAAGGACACTACAACTCTCTTTTTTCATTTTACACATCTGGATGTTTAATTGTTTTATTGACGACGGTAGGTTTTTCAAAACACCTTAAAATACTTTCACACTTGCTTGCAATAGCCCATCATACATACATATCTTGCTTGTCTTACCTCCACAAACAAATCAAATATATAAGCTCTTCTGAAAGATGAGACTTTTGGCAAATAAAAATTTTACTTTAGTATATACTGCTTTACTGTTCGTATAATGATTTATGTTTATGTATCAACTACATAAAAAATATACTTCTAATATTTTATCATCTTTTTGAAGATAAAATTTAATAATATTATTGTATTTATATTTTAGGATAATTTAATAGAATTTTTATTTTTTATTAATTTTTATTAGAAACTTATGAAAATTTAATTTTGCAATTTTCTAAAACTATATAAAATAACCTGGCTGAATAATTATTTAATTTAAAGCCTTAAATTTAATTTTATTAAAAATCTATTTACTTAATAAATTAATGAAAATATAAAATAAATAAGAATATATTCGGAAAAGTATGAAACTTTAAAAACTTAATAAACATTTCATAAAAATACATGGAAAAATTTTTATAAATTACAGTTAAATTACATGCACAAAAAAAAATGAATTTATTTTAAAATACATTAATTTTTATTAAAAATTTTCAATCATAGAACGACTAAATTTATATTAATGCACATTAAAATAACATATTTCATTGCAAATATCAACAATTATTTGTCCCATATACTTTCTATAATGATTAATAAACTTTTTATACTGCTTTACAAACCAAAATACGCATTTTTCTAATGTTCTTGTATTTATGAGAATAATATATTTAATTACAGTACCAGCAAGCTTAAAAAGATAAAAACAATGAGCTTAAAGAAAGACCATCGTAAAACAACAGAAATTTCCAAATAAATTCAATAAGCAGATAATTTTAACAATCTTAGAAGAAAATATTAAGGGCGGAGTAATGTAGGTACATAAGCCTCTCTGTAATCTCCTTCCGATTGATTTTTGTCAATATGACCACCAGTCACATAGCGGCAGGTCATTTTAACTACCTGCACATTAAACCATACAAACAGTCTTGTAATTCAAAAGTAAAAGAAAGAATGTAGAAATACGGATAGACGATTAGAAAGAGATAGAGTTTGTTTGATGTTGTAGACTGCACTTGTAAACTGCGCGCACGCATTTTCTCAAGTACTGCTGACTATCCCTCCATTAAAAGATTTTTTCGAAAGCGTAAGAGAAAAAGAGAGAATGAAAAAAAAGATAAGGGGAGAAAAGTAAAACTCGAAGATTACTTTGCTAACGTTAAATTTCGCAAGCTACGATGTTTGCATAAGGCACAAGTTTTTAACGCACCCTATGAAATTCTCTGTATATGCAATTCTGTCTATAAATGTGTATACAAAGCTTGTTTTAAAGTATCATAAGATTAAATTTAATACCATGAAAATAGTACAGTACCGCTCAAAAGTTCGTAAAAAAAATTTTTTTTTAACTCAACTTCAAACTGCGATGTTTCGGAAACGGCTGAATGAATTTTAAAAATCCGTTTCAATGATCAGACAAAATACTATTTTTCTATGTCTTGCCTAATATTTTCATCTCTTTTTTTAACTCTATTTTTAATGATTGAAAAATTTTTTATTTTTACGAATTTTTAAATTTTAATCAATTAAATGTAACTTTTTAAGGAATTAATAAAATTAAAAAATTCGAACGCAACTGAAAAGTAGAGTAAATTTTCTAAATCTTTACACTTAATGATTTTTTTGTATCTATTTCCTACGTGTAGCTAAAAATACGCAAAAATGAAATTTACAATAAAATCAGTTTTAGATATGATAATATTTTCCAATGTCGCGAGTCTATTTTTGTTTACATTTCAACATGTGTTCAAATCTATAGTTCGTATATACATACGAAGAATCAAATTTGTAAATAACGTTAATTTATTCAAAAAAGACACATCATTTATAATAATTGTGATAAAATTTGTGATAATTTTGTTAAAAGTATACAGTAACGTTCAAAAGTTCGTAAAAAAAATTTTTTTTTAGAAACTCAACTTTAAACTGCGATATATCGGAAATGGCTTGATAAATTTCAAAAATTCGGACGGCGTTTAAAAGATTAGACAAAATACTATCTTTTTGTATCCTGCTAATGTAAACAAAAATTTATTTGCGACATTGGAAAATATTATCATATTTAAAACTGATTTTCTTGTACTTTCCATTTTTGCGCATTTTTAGCTACACGCAGGAAATAGATACAAAAAAATCATTAAGCATAAAGATTTAGGAAATTCACTCTACTTTTCAATCGCGTTCGAATTTCTTAAAAAGTTAAATTTGATTGATTGAAATTTAAAAATTCGTAAAAATAAAAATTTTTTCAATCATTATATATAGAGTTAAAAAAAATGATAAAAATATTTGGCAGGACACAAAAAAATAGTATTTTGTCTGATCTTTCAAACGCCGTCCAGATTTTTTAAATTCATCAAGCCGTTTCCGATATATCGCAGTTTGAAGTTAAGTTAAAAAAAAAAAAATTTTTACGAACTTTTGAGCGGTACTATATATCATACAACAAGGAAGTAAAATTACAGGTTTAGAATAGAAAAATTTATTTTGATTTTGTCTTATGTATTTATTCCCAGTTTAACCATGACTATTTTTTCAACTTAAAAAAATGGGCCCGATTCTAAAGTTAATTATTAAACCATGAGTAATAAAAACAAATAATCAAAATTTGAAAATAAATATAACAAATCAAACGTTTTATTAAATATAGTTTCATTTAACATATTACATACGAATAATATTAATATTTTAAATGTTTAATTTGCAACAATTTAAATTCTTTAAAATTTTTACATATCTAAATTTTTTAAGTTTAAATTATAAATTTTATAAATAGTATATTTAATATGGTAAATTAAATGAATTATGTTAACTATTAAAATTAAAAATAATTTTTAATTTTCTTTAAACGATTTTATTTTCTTATTTTGTATGCATAAAATGACATGTTACTCTCTGATAAATAATTTGTGATTCAACTCTTTTTAATATAGAGTCAGAAATTTCTCGATTTCTATTTTTCAAGTTAATAAATTAGCCAGAACTATTCGGTTTGGAATAAAAAATTATGCATGTGTGCTAAATAATATCCTTCTACATTTATTTATAATTTAAAAAATGATTTTTTTAATAATTTTTATTAGCAGTATCATCTAAAAAACTAATTAAAATAATATACATGTATATTTTCTTTTGAATAGGATAAAAGTAATTAAAATGATCGATTTTAAGTAAGAAAAAGTAAAAAACTTAAAAAACGCTATGTAGTTAAAAGTATGATATTTAATGATACAGAAAATTCTGATAATCCAACGAGATAATTGTTTAATCGTGTAATCTTAAAGTTTTAACGAAACGGCTGGTTAATCGTGGCATTAGTTGCTGCTGCTGACTGGCCTTATAGCAGCAGCCCTGCTTCGTATATAGTTATAAAGCGCATAGTACCAAGCAACTAAGCAATCAGACAAGAGAAGAGAGAAGAGAGGAAAAGAAAAAGAGAAAAGAGAAAAGGAAGAAGAGCGCGTGCGACTAATGCTTGTCCTACGAGTTTTCGACTTTGATTGCAAAATTTTCTTCGAGACTAAAAGTTTGAAAGACCATCATTTTCCTTTTTTGCTTTTATTAGATTTAAACGCGCGTTAAATAAAGCAGCTCTAAGTATCTTACAAGCTCTCTTTTTGAAGATTGACTTGAGCTTTAAAAGCTTAATTATACCCATGAGCCACGTGCAAGGCTTGTCTCTTATAAGTGAGCTCCTTTCGTTATACGTTTATATATCATCCCTTCTCTACCTTTTTTTTGCACACTTCTTTTATTATTCTTTTTTAAATTAATAATTTCAATTTTTTTTATAATAATCTTTTCAAAAAATTATATATATTTTTTTTTAATGATAATTTTCTTTTTCTCAATTACATCATAAACATAGTATACCTTAAAACGGTAGAAAATTTAAAAATTAATAAACTGAAAAATTTGAAATTATTTTAATGGAATTAATGTGATTTAAAGTACATAAATAATATTTAAAATTCATAGTGAAATATTAATAAATTAATTGAATAAAAATAATGTTGTAATACTGGAAAAATAAAAATAGTGAAAAAGTTATATGGCTTTGTATAAAGATGCAATTAAAAAAAATAAAAGAGTGATCTCTCACTGATGAGAAAGACTATAAGCTATATATGTATGTAGCCAGACTTTGTGGTCGTCTTCGTAGGTAAATGAGAAGAAGGTAAGGTTGTTCTAACTATGAAAAAGAATAAAAAAAGAGCGAGTCTCAGAGTCTGTCTGTTGGACTTGTTCTTTAATTAGAGCGTTTCTTTCTCGGCATCACCCTCGACTTGCCTCGAGAGGATCGTATATACGAATGCTCGCGCGCGCGCGAGCTATTATAGAAAGAGAATCACGAGCCGTAACAGATCTTATAGAGTCTTTTTCTTTCGCGAACTTATGGACCATCTCACAACGTCTTTTCCTCTCGATCAACTGCTGGATCACACTTTTAATTCATTTTTTAACTAACTCGACCGTGCTGTGAGACAAACAGAACGAAAGATATAGTCCTTCTCTCTCGTACACACAAGCGCCATCCAATCAGAAAATTGAGAGACGAGAGCTTAATTTCCAAGAACACCGTTCGAGAAAATAAAACTTCGAGCCCGCAGGATTGCCGTTGGGAATGTTGTTTTTTCTCATTTCTTTTTATTGAATATAGGTATATTTAACTTGTAAGAGCATTCCAATTTGCAATATTCTTTGCTTCTACATTATTTTTTTAACAACTTTAATATTAAGTCTTTTATTTTTAAAAATTAATAATGACAAATATTTATCTAAAAAATTTTTACTTCATTTTTACATTAATACTATGAGAATTAACTAGAGTAATCCATTACGATAGCAATGAAACATTGCAAGTCAAGTAGTTAAAAATTATTACCATATTACGGCAAAATCTTTAATCTCATGATACGTTTAAGTTGATAGTCAAATACGAACGTAGCCCTATAAGAAGAAAATTTGGCTATTACATTTTCTACTTTAACATAGAGTTTAAACAGCGCAAGAAAAGGGGCTTACGTCGACATATAAGATCCAAAAAGATTATGAACGTCAATTGCGCGCAAAGAAAAAGAAAGGAAAAAAACGAGCAAGTCCCAATTGGTCGAAACGATCCTAAGCATACGTTGCTCTCTTTTTTCTTTCTCTCTTAGACTTTTTTCTTTCTCTCTTATACTCATGGAAAAACGTTAGAAAATGTGAGGCTCCCTCATCGTACTCTAGTCGTCGTTATTGCTTATCACACTCGTTGCAAAAAAAAAGAACTGCCACCCCCTCACGTATACTGGAATTGCTCCTACTGCTGAACGCTATATACGGGACGCTTGGCTCACGTACCAACGAATGAGTGGCTATAAACGTAAAGCGTGTTCGTTTAAGTGGGGCGCCTTTAAAAAATAAAGATCGCCTCTTTCTTTCTCTCTTTCTTTTTCTTCTCGCCCTTTTCTCGCGATTGAGCTTAAACCTGTACAGGGAATTCAACGACGGCGGTGGCATCGGAGAACTAGTGCGCGACAGCACGGGGGTAAGATCAATGCTATATAAAATGAGAAATATAAGAAAATTGTGAAAAAAATAGGTAAAATTTTAAGAATCATTAAATATAAGAAAACGAACTTTTTTATATGAATAATGCTTGTTAATTAATTTTAAAATTTTTTTACCAAATTAAATATTATGGACGTTTATTAATATATAATATTAATATGATATAGAAAAATAATATTGGATACTTGAAATTAGAAATTTAATAAAAATAATCCAATTCCCATTTATAACTAGCATGAATGAAAATACTTTATGATTTTATTAGTACATTTATTATATTTAATTATGTAAAACAATTAAATTCTATAATAGAATACATATATTAATTGGACGATTTGTAATCGTTAATAATTCGTTTAATCGCACGACTCATAAATTCGCTGTTAATAAATAAATATTATCGTTTAATCTTTAATATTGTCTTACATTTGATTAGAAATCTACTGGATGTAGAGCAAGTATAACGGCAATTCCGCTTTGACTCGAAGAAATTTAAGGGAGAATAAAGTGATAGCGATAAAGAATCAGAGCGAGACACGTTAGTAGAAATAAAAAAGCTCTGAAGTAAGATAGAGCATTAAAAAAAGAAAAAAAATATGAGAAGAAGAAGAAGAAGAAGAAGAAGAAGAAGAAGAAGAAGAAGAAGGAAAAAAGTGTTCACGCTCAAGGGAGATCGTAGTAAGCACAAGGGCTGGATTGTATATAGTACATGTATAGGCGCGTTCGTTTGGGATAGTAATATTCTTTGAACCCCCAAGAGAAGGCTTACTGCAATATAACCTTCTAGTACAGTTCAGCTTGAAAAGCTGTAGCTTTCTTCTTGTCTACGTTATACATATACACATAAGCATGTATATCTGTAAAAGCCTCGAAAAAAAGGAGGAGAAGAAGGTAGAGTACAGCATACATATATAGGCACACTTATCTCTATAGCTTGCTTTACGTATATAGTATATATAAGGGCTACACATCCCGTGCGACTTGCGATAAATCTTCCGCACCTTTAAAATACAGAAGCGTATAATACGAGAGCGAAGAGACAAGAGAAGAAGAGAGAGAGAGAGAGAGAGAAAAGCAAGCAGCGCATATAAACCGCGAGCGCGAGAATGCCAAGTATTATAAGAGAGAAAAGAGAGGATACGCACAACTGCTAGATGGAATCTGCCTCGAAAAAAAAGAAGAAAAAAAGGTGAATATGTTATTTCTTCGCGCACAAGCAGCCGCACACTTTTATTAGGAGTTATATACACTTTTAGCTGAAGTTATTTATGTTATACGAGTGGCACACGCGGAGAAAAATTTTTATTTCCCTGAGAATTCACCCTTTAATTTGCCTTGGCTCTCATCATATTTTACCAAAAACTGCCACGGACAATTGTTGCTATTCTTGCGAAAGATCTGTTTTCTTTGATTTACAGTTAGATTATTATATGAAATTCTCGATGAAAAATTATTTTTAATACTAAATTTTTAATTAAGTACATAAATAAAATATGCCTATATGCAATTATTTCGTAGTGACGTTTCCATATTAAAAATCAATTCATCAAATTTAATTAATATTACATTAAATTTCCAAATTTATAAAATAATAATAAAAAACCATTAAAATTGCTATAGTAAATGAATTATTAAATCAGACTTCTTAGATTAGTCCATTAAATATGGCAATGAATTAATCACGAGCCCAAAACATATTAAGTGCTTAAAAAAATCCATTAACCTTTGAATGATCCATCCAGAGGTGAATTTTTTATTATACCATTGGTATTTAATGAATAGACATTGTAAAAAAAGTACTTGAACGTTCTGTCCCATTTTCTTATTCTAATAAAAAGTTAATTTTCTGCAACACCAGGAGGGCTTGAATGAGAAAAAGAGAGTGGGAGAGCAGGCGAAATTAGCAAAAGTGAAGCGCTCCTGATCGAGGGCTGGAAAAAATAGCTGGGCAATAAAAATAAATTACATGCATCGTATAACGGGCGTATATATTTATTTGAACGTTGGAAAAAAAAGAAAGAGAACAGTTGCGCTTACGCGCTCCAAGGCTTTCTATATACGTAAATGCTTATATACATCGGAGAGAAAATAAGATAGCTCCTTTCGCCGCGTAGCTTTGCCAGTTTCTTTTCTGATTAAAATTGGGGTGCGCCGAAGAAAAAGAAAGAGAGAAAAAGAGATCTATGTAAAAGCCGCGGTCGGACCAATGATCGGCTTTTTTTCTTGCCTAAGGGCCTTTTTTCTTTACCATAGGGATTTTCATTCCTCTTCCGTTTTAACTCCATATAGAAGCTTAAATAATATCTAGCATACACTCTTCCGCATTAAATAATCCCAGCTACGCGAGCGCGCTTTTCAAACGCTCTTTCAAGCCATCATTTTATTTATTTTTTTTTCTAAATACCGAGCTATGAGCTGTTTGTGTTACTTTCTACTTCTCCCTCTTTCTCTCTCTCTCTCTCTTTATTTCTGTCGTGCCCTCGAGCCAAAGTCAAGGATAAGGAGTTGATCGCATTATCTCGATATGCGTGAGGTTATTTATTTTTTTATTTTTCTTCTAGAGACGCAATCGATTGTGTATATGCATATTACAGTATGCATACTTTTATGCTTAGGATGCTTATGCTTAATTTATAACTAATATAAAAGATTTTAAAAATTGAAATGCTCAATTTTTTTTTCTACGGCTGTTTAAATTCTAAATATTAAAATTTATTTACGCTATTGCACATACTAATGATAAAGCAATTTTGTATTTTGTACAATAAGTAAAAAAGACAATAATGAAAGAAAGAAAATGTAGCTGAGATGAAGTTGAAAAAGTAAGCAACAAACAGTCCAATCATCATGATGTACAAATTATCCTTGAAAATTGAATATTTAAAAAAAAAGAAAGAATCTTTTCCCGCCCAAGCTTTTCTCCATCCTTCGAGGTCAATCGCTCGCGCGATCTCTCGTGCCCTAAGTGGAGCTCCTACATAGACTTAAATGTTGCATACAATATATATCGCGCAATACCTTGATGCTTATTATACACAGATCGGTTATGCGTAGGCGTTTATATACGTCTTTCTTTCTTTCTCTTTAAAAAAATTTTTTTTTCTTTTCACTTATTTAAAGGCGCAAGGACACCTAGTCGTTGGTTAGCTACTTATTGCTGCCTGTTCTTTTTTATCTATATAATAATAACAAAACTGTTGGTATAGATCAAAGAAGTTAAAGATATCTGTCCTCGACTCTGAGCTGCGCTTGCTCATTATGTGCCATTAACTGCAATAAATTGTAAACTGCCCGATCACATCAGTAATTATACTCCCTTTACTCTTTCTCTTTCTATTGGGGATTATTAATGCTTTAAAGAATTTAACGATATAATCGCATTAATTGACATCATATCGAGCGCGTGTAAATTTGATTTTTAAAAATTTTTACCTATAGATACCACTTATACTTATTTCTTCTTAGCTTTTTTTGTAACTTGTGTCTTGGACAAGCTCAATCTTTTTTCTTTCATTTAAACTCTTTGTAAGTTAGCTGTTCTTCCTCTTTCAACTAATCCGTTTTCCTTGTCGGAGCTCTCAGCTCGACTCGAAGATCACGGGCAAGAAAATATAAGGATTACTCAGTCAATGTGGAATGTGCGCGTGTGCAAAAGAGAACGAGTCGTCGAGAAAGAGAGAGAGAGAGAGAGAGAATAGTTACGTAATATTAGGCGACTCGTTGCACTATCATCATGGAATTTGATCACGTGGCTATCGAGCTTGCGAGCCTTTTATAAGAGTCAAGGTACACGAGTTTTAAGCTGTACATACAACTATGAAGTATATACTATATATACATAAGATGTAGCGACTTCTCTTTTTATGCGATTTCTGTTTTTTATTCTTTTTCTTTTTTTTTTCTTTTCAAAGTCAGAAACAGGATAGAGTCGCGATTAAAAGTCTTAGGATTTCTTTTAACGATGATACTTTCATCGCGCGTCTAATTCCTTCTGATATAAGTTTTTCAAATGTTCTTACGTATGAGATATAATAAATCTTATTGCTTCAAAAGAGAGAGAAAAAATCTAAACATTCCTATGTCGACGATCACTGACAAGCAAGTTCTTTTTTTTTTGCTTTTTTACTTAACTCTTTTTAACTTATATACTTTTTTTACTCGTACGGATATCTTAACAACTTTGTTTACAAGCAATTTTCTACACGACTATATAATTTCACAATAAATCGATTATTTTTTTGGAAAAAATAATATTTCGTAACTCTTGTTATCCTAAGAAAATGGAAAAACATAAGGTTATTCAATATCCTAGAATTTAGCAAAGTTATTTATTTAATAAATAATTTCTAAAAAGGTCACTCACAAAAATTCTATTGATAAATATTAAAATCTGAATTAATTATTCCCATGATAATTGTCTGTATAGATTTCTATTCTAGTTTAACAAAGATTTGCAATTTAAATGCACGTATAATTCTACACATTTATTAATGTATGGAAATAACAATGAATTTAATTTTTCATTCAATGAGTTTTTATCGAACGAGCAAATTACTTCCCTAAATGATTCATAAAGAGTATTTTATACGTATAATTTAATATGAGTAACTTTCCTTAAAAAAGTCAATAAAACTAATTGATCAACATGATTATGTTAATTTTTCACATTATATTAATATACGTTTCAAATAGTATATGTGTGAAAACAATTTCATTTTTACATCCAATAATCAAAGTTAATTTTATAGTGCAGAAAAAGTTACTAGTTATTAAGATTTTTTTACATTTATAGCTCTGCGATTTATAACTCTTAAATCTTTGATGGAAATTCATTTAAGCTATAGACAATTCGATAAATTCTGCAATCATCTGTTATTTGATCAAATAAAAGTAGAAATTTACCAATCATCTATACAAACAAGATGTCATTAGAAGTTTAAATTTTTTATCAGTACTTTTAGCAATTTTATAGAAAGACAGTATATTTTGTAAACAATTGAAAAATAAAAAAATTCTGTAGACCTAGCAGAAAATTTTCTATTATAGGAAAAACTAACGTTTTACTGCTAATGATATTGGTTTTAAAATTAACGAATAAGAAGGTAATATGAAAAAAAAGGAGGAATAAAGTTTAATTGATGACAGTGTTTATCCTTTTATGCTAATGTCATTCGGCGTGTGGAATAAACATTACTTTGATGTATGTAAAAGCGCGCGACTCTGAACCTTTTTACGATTAGAATACGATTGAATTTTAAATAACCCGACTTTACTGCTATACGATATATATATATATATATATATATATATATATATATATATATATAAAGAAAGAGAGTGTACGGTTGCATCTTAAAGCGTCAAAATCAAAACGTTTTTTTGTCGAAGGACCTATTGATAATATCTAATTTTTTATTAAGAATATTTCTTTTATTGTTTTAGCTTTATTAATGATAAATAAAATTCAGTGATTTATGAAGGATAAATTAAACTCATTAAATAATTTTTGGACAATGCAAATATTTTGGTTTGTGAGTACTTTATATGCCATTATTTACTGTCAAAGATCATTGGTCCAAGCTTTATCCAGGATTCTTATTTTCTCTTTTATATTATTTATTATTTGAATAATTGTTATAATTTTTCATAATTACATTAAAATGTTTGAACCTATATGCAACAATTGACTTTAAATTGTTGAATATTGATAAAAAAAATCAAAATATTTTTATTGTAAAGCACTTTTTGAGCTTAATTTTAAAAAAAAAATAACAAATCGATAATAGAAAATTATTTTTTTCATATCCTAATCATTACTCACGAAACTATATTAAATTTACCGCATATCTCAACGAGACTTGTATTTATTTCTTCAATAGTAATATATAGCACTTTAGCTTATATAAAAAAAAAATTTCCGAATATAATCTTTCACGCGTGTATAATATATGATATAAGCAGGAAAATTATGACGTCGTATAATTTTCAAACGGATCCTTACGAGCTTTGCTTACATGTATAATATAGAAAATACTTTTTTCCTTAAGTATAAAAGACGCATCGACGTAGAATATGTTGGTGTCCCATCGATCGCCACGTGTTGTATATACAAGCCTTGGAAAGAGAGTTGCGTACGATCAGTAAAATAACAAGCCATGGGCAATAAACTTTTCAGGCGAAAAACGATAGTGCTACGTGTATCTTAGCGCTTTTTTTCTTCTTCTTTTTTCTTTTTTTTTTGGTTGCGCGACCATCGAATTACGGGAGGTCGACGACGTAGCATTTTATATCGTGTCTATATAAAAAAAACTTGATTTTTTTTATTCTTTGCTTACCTCCTCTTTTCTTTTTCGGTACCCATGCAGCACACCTTTAATACTCAAGCGCGACAAGATTTTGCGTAGGCGTATATATCTCTCTGTATTGTATAGGCTTACGCTCAATGCTTTAAAGGCAGAACGACAAGAGAGAGAGAGAGAGAAAGAGAAGGAACTAAAGAAAGAAAAGAGAAAGAGAGAGAGAGACAATCTCGATCGGCGGCTTGCTATATGGCTAATCGATCTTTTGTTCGATGTCGCACGTGTGATTCATGAATATGTATCTTTTGCTCGAGTCTTGGAGGTCTCGGGTAATTTATGAATTTCCTAAAACGTTATTACGTAAAATTACTTTGTCGACTTTATCGCGCGAACGCAGGCTTTTATGTGCGCTTGATTTTTAAAAATTTTTCTTGTATTTTTTTCTCTTATTTTTTTCTTCTTAACTAAGGAAAGAATTCGCATTTGGTATTTCACGTAGGTTTTGCGTCTATTTAAAAACCTTATGAAATAATCGAAGTACATAATACGTAATAAAAATCGTAAATGAATCATCAACGTTATTGCACAATTTTCGTTCAGATATTTAACTTTTAACTTTGTGGTTTTTAAAACATATTTAACAAAGTTAAGAAGAAGTTTATAAATTTTAATCGAAAGCTTAAAATTTTGATAAATTAAGGGAAAGAGGAGAAAGAATGTAATTGATTCAGTGGGTTTTTCATTAAAATAAAGAGGTGACAAGGGCGCAATTTATAATTTTATTACATATAACTGTTATCACGTGCTTTGATGAACATCATTAGTCGGCTCATCTAATCATCATCGATACTTTTCCGTCTAATTGACACATATTCAACAAATCCTTAATTAAAAATTATATGGAAAACAAGAAAATTAATCATCATGCGGAAAAACTTGTTTTGTAACTGAGAAGCTTATAAAAGAGGCGACGACTAGTCCCAGAGAAAAGTTCAATATCAACGTGTATATAAGCCTGATAAAAAGTAGAAAGTTCCAAGGCGCCGCGAATGATCGCTTATCTATCCTTAGTCAAAAGCTAGTTAAAAGAGTAGTCATTTTCAGAATCCAACATGTATTGGCTAGAAAAATAATGATAATGATTTCTTTGCTTTACTTATCTTATATGTACATAGGCTAAAAAGAGAGAGAGTCATTTTGAAAAGGCCACGGTAAACAGCTTATTAATGATGCGCCCAAGACATAAACACTTTACATAAGGATATTATCGATCGATAAAGCGGGGCCTACTCGTGTACTCATATATATATATAAGCTCATCTTCATCAATACATATATATATATATATATACATATAGATATGCACTTATCCCCGTCAGTCCATGGCTCACCGACACCCACCGCCTATCGTCGATCATGCGCTTTGCACTTTACTTTTTACACATATGACTCTATGTACTCGTTTCTCTCGTATGTGCAGGCAAAGCTGCTATCCACGCATCTTTTTCTATTTTTTTGACTATTTTTTTATTCTAATCTCTTTTAATCGGTTTTAATGTAAAGTCTTGAAAGAAGCTTTACTAATATCCTTCATGATAGCTGTATTCTACGCTAGATCAAATATACTCGCTCGATTATTATAATAATTTTAATTTTTTCTCCTAATCATGTTTTTTTTATGATACAAAAAAATTAATTCTCATTATTTATTAGAATTATACCACTTATAAAATAATTTTTTTTCATTAATTTCAATGTTTAAAAACAGTATCAGAAATATTTAATCAAATATGACAATTTTTAAATCTTTTTAGTAAAGAGATCATACAACTTTTTAATTTATGGACTTTCTTACGTTCTTTATGAATATTTTTTTATATCTGAATGAATTTAAATAAAATGCATCCAGACCTAATCAGTTAATTTAAGGACAATTTTTTTCATATTAATTGTATTTAAAAGGAAATAACTTCATATTCTAAAATTAGTTGTATATATATATATAGCATGTCTTTGTTAAATTGAACGTAACTGATAACAATGAAAAAAAAAATCATTTTTCTGACTAAGAATCGATTTCTAATACTGAACTTTGCACAACATAATTCTGTATTTAAAATCTAAAAAAAAAGAACAAAAGTTTTATACGAAACATTTTTTATTAATTACTTTTTCCCATCTCGAATTGATCGTCAAAATTTCTGTATTATCAAATAATATGGAAAATTCTTCTAACTTTTTGTATAATAATTTTCACAAGTAATTATGCCAAATTATAAAAAAATTGTTTACTACAAGACTTTCGTCCTTTTTTTATAAACTATCCACAATAATAACATATTCATTCTATATACAATAAAACCTGTTTTCTGGTCTAAAAGACCTACTTTTAATTCTGACTGAAAGTTTGAAAATATTATTTGATTAGTCGTATGTAATTTACTGTATATCCAATTCATTTTTGTATTATATTCAATGACCTTCGGCTTAAAAAAGCCCAAAAAAGAAATTTAAAACGCTTTGTATATTAACAAAGAAATATAAGCTCAATAAAATAATCATAATGGTATAGTGGCCCTAAAATTTATTTGGTTTGAAAATTTTGTTTTTTATCGAATCCTATAGGAATATCTTACCGTAAAATAATTTTTAGATTTATCTTGTTTATTTTTCTCCATTAAAAATTAATTCTATTGCATACTATTTTATTTTTATTGCTTTTGAATGAATCTGCCTATAATTTTTTAACAAAATGAAAACAGAAATTAGAAAATTAGTTAATATTTAGGAAAAAAATAAATTTAACTTAGATTTTACACTTTAGTTATTGTACTTTTTAATGGTACTTGTTTAACGTACTTTGTCTTCTCAATGCGAAAGTAATTAATTAATATTTCATTTCCACGAGACTTAGAAAGATACAAAAAATAAAACAAAACTATGATCATTGCGCTTTCAAATATCATTTAGATAACATTAATAATTCATCTTTTAAAGACATTAATATTTATAATCTTACACTTCAATTTTTTTTTAATCATATCGTATTTCTAAATCGTTAATATTCATATCCAGTTTTCTACGCAAATTCACCTTGACTATTAGATCAGTCAACGGCATTTCTGCAGATTTTTTTTTTTACTTTTCTTGTACTTTGTTTGCGGTTCAAGCAAGTTGAGTTAATGAGTTTTTAAAAAGCTAATGTCTTTTTTTGCTTAATGAATAAAATCTTGACGTAGATGTGCTCAAGTTTTTATAGATGCTTTTGTCGTTTTTTTTCTTTTTTTTTAATAATAGAGCTTTTTTAATGAATAAAAAGCTGAATATGTCATTTGATAAAATTCTCAAAGTATAATATACTTGTTTCATTAAATTTCTTCATTTCTAAGTTTCGCTTTAAAATCTCCATTAAAATTATTCGTGTATATGCTTTGAAAATTATGAAAGTAGTCTTTCGCTTACTACGTTTTTAATAAAAGCAACTTTTTAAAATATACATTGCTTATTTAAGTTAAAGTAGATTCGACTATAGATTTTATATGAAACGTAAAAAGTTAATTGGATTTTTAATAATTATAGTCAATTGAAATGATTGAAAATATTTCATTTTATCTTCAAACATTTGTTTTATAAAACTATAATGTATACATTAAATAATTTATTTCTTACATTATCAACATCAAAAGTTTTAATTAAAATTTCATTAAATTTTTTATAGTAAATTCAACAATTAAAATTTTATGCACAAGCGAAATCGTTAAAAAATTTTCATATTTTTAGACATATTTTTATCGATTATATTAGATTTATTAAACACTATAAATTTAAAAATGTACGCAATATCAGCAAATTTTTTTAACGCTTAAAAAAAAAATTTTTTCTTTCTAACGTGAAAGAGAAAAAGAAAGTACATTATCTATGAGAAATGAAGAGGTTAAAGAAGTCTCGAGGGTTTTGAAAGTGGTACAGATGTTTGGCATTGAGGTACAGCTGGTTTCGTATAGGGGGGCCAGTATTCTCATGTATGCAATGTGAGTGCCAAAGGGAGAGAAAGAGAGAGGAAGCTTTTCAGAATTGCAAGCTCTCTACTAGTACGCATGGCGCGTGCTTGGGATGCACACCTCGCGGCCTGATTAGCATCATAGCCTCAGCAGCCCGTACAGAGAGAGAGAGAGAGAGAGAGAGAGAGAGAGAGAGAGAGAGAAAGTTCAACTAGTAGTAGTAGTCGCAGTAGTAGTAAAAGTCAATGCGCGCGAAGGCCAATGGCAAGGGTGTATGTATGTATGTGTGTGTAGCCGTTGAGAGAAAGCGAGTAGTCGAACGTAGAGCAAAGCATGCGACGTGAAGAGAAAGAGCGAATAAGGGAGGACGAACGATATAACGACGACTACGACGACGAAGTATACGTAGGTTACGTCAGTCGCTATATAGCTAACCCAGCATAGCTATACTAGTGTGCGCTTGGGTATATACGCGAGACGAGCGCTCTTCGCTTCGCGACATAAATATGTATGTATCATCCCAAGAGCTGGCTTGGCTGCTGCTACTGCTTGGAAAACGCGACCTGCCCCACTACCCCACTAGGTCAGACTCATGCTTCATCACAATGAGCACCTTAGCCACACACATACATGTGTATCTGTCTTATTCTCTTTCTTCCTTTATCCTTCCTTTCTCTTTCCTTTTTGCTGACTTTCATTCAAGTGGATGTTCCCTTACCCTTCTTTCTTTTCACTTCTCTGTCTGCATACCTATACCTATTAAAGATGGCCCTTCTGATATGCAGATCTCGGAAACAATCTATATAGATGGGTATGAGGAAAAAATATAATACTATCTTAACTTACAGACGCGCCGGATGTCAGCTACGGCGAACGTGTTTCTGTGCTGTCATTTTACGACGGCACGTTATACCGTATATTGTGATTCTATGTTTTTTTTTCTCTGCTAGATCATATTAATCTTTACTTTTAATTACATTTAAAGATCGACTTTCTCGAGCAATAAAATTCATTCTTTTCTCAAAGAATAGTACATTGTGCAAACAAGAGAGCGAAATAGGTGTTCGCCGACAAATCGCACGAGTCGACAAACACCTATATGCTCCCGTGTTGCGCATACTATTTTATCACGCGAAGAGCGCAAAAAATATTATTTTTTATATCATATAATATATGACACTAATGATACATATAATACTAAATGTACATATACATGAGATACTAAAGAAAAAATAAATTATATTTTTATGGGATAAAATTTTCCATTTTATTTAAATACTATATACATATATATATTTCTTATAATACGTTAAAAATTAAATTAAATTTTTATTTATTCAAATTTAACATTTTTCGCGGAAATCGTCCACCGCTAACTTGTAATTCGGAAAATTCGCGATTCGGGGTTGAATACTTGACTGATATTATAAAAATATAAAAAATTTCTTTGATGCAACGTGCAAGATTAAATATTAAATAAATAATACTAAAAAAAATCAATGCTTAATAGATTAAAAGTCGCGACTGATATATTTGAATTTTTTCGATGAAGTTGTCCACCCTTGACTTGTAATTCGGGGAATTTACAATTCGCAGAATTCACAATTCGAAGTGCTTCACTTAACTAATGTATAAGAATATCGGGTTACAGAATCGAGTTACACACACTGACTGATGTATAAAAATATCGGGTTACATTATCGAGCCTATTAGAAGTTCGAAATCATTTTCCTCCCTAGGGCAGCAAAGAGGTATTTTGCTCCCTCACAACAGCTGGTCAAAATAGTATTATGCTTTCTGAGTGCGAGAAAATAATTTAAAATTTATAGCTCAAGTATTTGAAAGTTAAATAATCATTGTTTGTAATAATGATCAATGTATTTATCAATTGTATAAAAATCAGAAAATTTTTCTTCCAATCAAAAAACATAATATCGTTTTGTAAAAAAAACCAAATATTTTTGAGTTAATAAAATTCGTATGGGCAATCTTACACGATATTGTAATCTTATTTGCATCGATTGATTTTAATAAATTCGTTCGTAGTAGCAATGAAAGCGATAGATGATATGGAGAAAAAAAGCGAAAAGGAAAAGAGAAAGCAGAAAGAGCGAGGGAGAGAATATCGTGAATCGAAGTTAGATACGGGCCTCATGAATACATGCAAGCCGCGAACTGTATGGTATAGCGGCAAAGAGAGGACGACCCTGGCGGCGCTTTTCCAGGGGGAGGTTTCTCACTACTGCTTTCATCGTACTACTATACTGCTCTTCTCTCAGCTGACTTCGATCAGTGTGACGTTGCACGCTAGCGTTACGTCACGAATTCTCTTTCTCTCTCTTGGCTTTTCATGACGTCGTGTCTTCTATATCTATATCCTCGTGAGTATGTCTTTCTCTTTCTGTTCTGTGAGAGCTCGTGAGCAGAATTGGGGGTGAGCGCGCGAGAGAGCCATAGGACGAACACGGCGTACAGAAAGGGGGTAGCAGCTCTTACATATTTATGCCGCGTTCCAAGCTCGCAAGCGCAACACTCATTCTCGTGGCCTTGCCATTCTGTACGCGGCGCATACGCGTGAAACGCTAAACCAGGGATGAGTTTACACATACACTCAAACAGAAAGAGAGAGAAAGGAAAACTACAACTGAGATGATGCTTATCGCGTCCTATGGTCCACGAGAATCTGCACTTTAAACAATAACAACACAAAGTCTCAACTTATCTTCAAGCTTTTCCTATTTCTTATAGCTTCTCTTCTTAGATTAAAACTTTTTTTTACAAACATTTTCAACAATTGCTTTAACATAATTAGTTTTTTTAAATACTCATTTAATTATTGGTCAATCGGTATTTTTATTTTATAGAAATTCCACAAACGAAATGAAATTTTCCAATTTTTTTAAATGCTGTTAAATAAGTAATCTTTTCTTTTCATGATGTTTGAGAGATATTAAAAATATTTTTTTCTAAAAGAAAAGAATTTTTAATGTTTACAAAATAATTATAATTCAAATAATTTCTTTCGAGTTTAATGAAAATTTTATGAACTAAAAATTAAAAGAAATACTTTTAAAGTTTATAAATTTAGGTCTTCCAAAAAAGGTTTTATCTTAAGAGGCGGTCGGGTCTATTCGCCGCTACATATAGGGTGGCGCTGCGGTCAGGTGAGAGAAATCTATTAAATATTTTTTATCCAGCTATTTACAATTTTCTGAGACGACAATATACTTTTAATGTTGTCATTTCCTCTAGCCATCTATATGTAGAATAATTATTAATACTTATCTTGTTTGAAAAGTCTAAAATATTGTTCTAAAGCGAAAAATGCGATGCAACGTAGGACCGATGTAAACATGCGTGCACCTTCCCTTAGTGCAACAGAGAGAGCAATACTAAAGAATGATGTATGCTAATGTTTACGTCGACTCTACCTCGCGCCGCATTTTTCGCTTTATAACAATATTTTAGACTTTTCAAACAAGATTAATATTAATAATTATTCTACATATATATGGCTAGAGGAAATGACAAGATTAAAAGTATATTATTGTTTCAGTAAATTTGAAATTGCTGTATAAAAAATATTTTATATTTTTCTCTCACCTGACCGCAGCGCCACCAAGCGGCGAATGGTTCCGACCGCCTCTTAAACCATAATTTGAAATAAATTGTCTTACATCGAAATAAATAAAACGGCAAAACCAAATGAATTATTGAAAATAAAATATAATTTAAGATTTGAAAATAAAACGAAATGAAAAAATATAAATGATTAAAAATAAAATAATTATTATTAGTATGTCTTTGTTTTGAATGGGAAATGATATGTTAAAGTTCAAACGAAAGTTTCATTATAACAAATATTATAAGACGTAATTTTTTTGAACGGTCAAATAGCAATGATAACTCGAAGACGGAAGAATAGTTTGGCGTTTCAAGCGGAACACGTAGAAAAAAGAAAGAGAAAGAGAGAAGAGCAAGAAGCTCGTTTTCCAAGTTGAAGTTAAAAGAAGAATGACTTGAGGGAATAAACGTATATATGTATATAGATATGGAAGAAATGCGTGTAGTCACGGCTTACGCAGGATGCGCGTGTCTCAGCTCTCTAGTCAGCCAAGAATATCGTTCTAAAGGTAAAAGACACGTATGAAGCGTACGTATATAAAAGTTCGTGCCTTGACGATCAGCCACTTCCGCTCCAGGTAATGCACAGGTCTTCGTTTCTTCTGTACCTCTTTTTTTCTGTGACTTTACAGACCTCTTTTGTCTAACCATAAGACACGACATTTAGTTGACTCGTTGAGCTTGGAGGATTACTCAAAGCTACTAAAGGCTTAAATGACTGTGAGATTTGAATTTATATTAAAACAGCTTTACTTTTTTCTATTGATATTTTACTTTCCTATTTCGAATACAATATATTACAATATTACATTCTCTTGATATTTTTTAATTATAAATAGAAATCATTAATTTAAAAAATATTTTATTTTTTATTCATAAATGATTTTTTAATGTATGAAAAGAAATTTAATCATACAACTTTTTTAATTACAATATTATATTGTAAAAGAATAAGGTTTAGCTTATACAAAAAATATCAACTTTGGTTTTCAAGGTTTGAAAAGTCAATAACTTCATTGGTACAGAATTTATGTAAAATTAAAAATGGAGTAAAAATTTAGTATATTAAATTAACAAGAGAAAAAAAGCTTATCAGATGACATCATAATTACTTATTTAATAAATCAAAAAGTTATCCTCGAAAGTTTATTTACTTTCTACAAAATAATATAATTTCTCAAATTATTCGTAAATTATATAATTTATTTTTTATGTATTATTTGTTTATATTTAAATAGTACGTATTTTTAATATTAAAAGTCAATGAAATGTTTTAAATTTTTATTTTTTCTTTTCTACATTCTTTTTTATAAATATCAATCGTTTAGTTTGAGCAAAAAGTGTGAGCTACTTTTTATTTAAAAAAAAGTATCGATATTTCAGATCTATACGCTCACCATGTTAGCTATACATATTAAAACTCTTTTTTTGCCAAACGAAAGATTTTTTGGAAAAACGTCTTGGGCATTTGGTGAAAATATTCAAACATCCAAATGCACGGTTTCCTCGCTTATTCTCTTTCTCTTTCTCGTTTATTCACATTGGTGCCGATGAGAAATTTTTCTCTGCTCGATCTGTTATCGAATGATTTTGCTGTAGTTCCCTACAGCTTTTTAGATATATATATATATATCAAACTTTTCCTTCTTGTGTATATGTATATAGGAGGGTGAGTTAAAGTTTTCTTTTTTCCACGCAAGCACGCTACTATACTTTCTTGCAAGCGCCTTGTGAGCTTCTACACTGCCTTATAAGGTCTCAAGATCTACGGGGCCAAGTAAGATAGAGACCGAGAAAGTGTATACGTACGAGAGAGAGAGAGAAGAAAAAGATGACTGGATGAAGAAAAAGAAGAGAGAAGGGAAGGAAAAAAGAGAAAAAGAGAGAGAGGGCGTCGAGCGTGTAGAACGCGAACCGAGTAAAGCGCTCGACTGCAATTTTTCTCGCCACATACGTGACGGGAATCGGAATGAAAAAGGGAAAAAAGGCAAGTTGTAGTAGTAGTAGCAGCAGCAGCAGCCAAGTTGAGGGTTCTGTTCGAAAGGACTAGAGAGTCGCGAGGGAATGAGAGAAAACGTGCTGTGCTTCTACGCAAAAAGGGAAAGGAGAGAAATACGAAAGCTTCTAATACTATATATTGTACGCGCGAATTTAAGTTTGAAAGCAACGGAACGCAAGCGCGCTCACGTTGTTCTTTTTTCAAGATGTTTGTATGGGTGCGTGTGCATACGAAAGGAAATAAGATGAGCCTAAAGGGAATAGCGAACGTAACATTTATTTGCAACATTTGCGTGATCCTTCGGATACTCGATCAGCAAAAATCCGTATATCGCGAGCGGTGATATTCTCTATGGCAATCAGACTCAACTCTGCTTCATTTCTTTTTCTCAAATCTTTTTTCAACTTTATATCCACTACTATTGACCGATGCGGAAATTCATTTAGCCATATTCATCTCTTATATGTCTCAGGACTTAATAAAAAATAAAATCTTAGAATGTTATATATTTGTTAAAAGTTCAATAGAAATATACTCAATAGCATAATTTAATTGATTAGTTTAATTTAATTATGCTATTTAATTAAATAGTAATATGATTATAACTAAATTAAAATAATTGATAAAATCAAACTGACATATTCATATAGATTCTCTTTGACTTTGGATAAATTGTATGCTTTACTTATCAATGCGTTACTAGAACTTTATATTTCTATAAGTATACCGTGTCGTGTACATAATGCACATGCAGTCGAATCATTCCATAATTGTGGATATCGGATAGAATGATCTTGCGATGGGTGAGAGAGCATCAAGAAAATAAGAAGCGATATCGCGGAAAAAAAGCTTTACAACTATAGCAAAGCAAAGCACTAAGTAAGAAAGAGAGAAAGAAAGTAAAGGGAAATAAATCAGACGCTATCGGCATTCACATTAGATCACTAAGTCTGATTCGCATTGACGCGAATCGAGCCTTTGGGGCGGAAAATATGATTGCTTCGTTGCTTTGTGTGTCTATCCTATATATGATGTATAAATATATGTGGGTGAAAGTGCCTAAGGGGCGCGTGCGTGCCGTACCGGGATTAATGCCACCCTCGAGGATCCACGTGCCTCCTCCTTTTCTCTCTTTACCTTTAACTCCCGTTACCCGTGCACACACACATACACAGACGCGCGAACGCACGCATACTCATCAATACATTTCCCTTTACTGATTCTGTTTTTCTTCTTTTTTTTTGAGTACTTATTTTTTCCCAAGAAATATTTTTTTCAACTACCTGGAGATTCTTCTTAATTGCCGTCTCATTCGACCCACACATTTATTTCATGTACACGTAGGTATACCTTTCAATATACGTGAAGATAAATAGCTATTTTCTTGTTTCTTTATATGGCTCGATATTAATTTATTTTTTAAGTATTTCGTAATGTATAGAAGTAGGGTTGTAAACATTGTGGTAAATAAGACTCGTATATATTCTGGGAAAAGATTAGATCTGGGCTCAGAGGCATACAAAATTAAAAACGTAGAAAAAACTTTCAAAAATTTTTAATTTTATAAAACTTTTTTGTTATATTTTATGTAATATTTTTACTTGTATGAATCTACTTTTGTTACACTGAACATACTAATAAACATTTTTAAAAATGTTTAAAATAAAAAATTTTAATAATTAAATTAAGAATTAATTAAATTTTATTTAAAATGCATAACTTTGCTAAATAAAAATTATAAATTTGCTTTGAATTTTGACTCAATAATTGAAATTGAATTCTTTTAATAAAGTAGGGAAAACTGGGGCAAAACGGCATACTTTTTAGAAATTGTTTAGTAAAAAATAAATAAATTAATATTGGTACCATTAAATACAAGATTAGTTTACATCTAGATAACTAAAAATTAAGCGAGTTGGTCAAAAAAAAACTTACGAAAACTGTTATTGAAAATTTACGGAAGGTGTCCTATTTCACCTCATGAAAAAGTTGGGGTAAAGTGGAATGCCATTTTAGAAATGAACTTTGAGCAGTTTTTCACGCTCCAAACATAATAAGATGTTAAAATGTTGTTTAACAAACAAAATTTTACTAAAATTAATACATTTTATATATTTTTTATTTTTTCCATCTAGTGAAAAATCAAATTTTTTGGCTCTTCTACTCTGTCTGCTAGAGTTGACCTTAGTACGTTATAAAAATCAGAAAGCTTTTTCAATTTAAGGGGGTTATCAAGTAAATCGAGTTGTGTCAGATTACCTTGAAATTTTGATCACATGTTTATAATAACATTATTAAATTTTTAGAAACATTAGCGGTACCGTTTTTGAGATATAAACTTCTAAAGTTTCACCTTTTAACACGTAATCCCTATATTGACGTGCTGTAAAAGGGATGTTTTCAATGATTGTGAATTTGTTTCGTGTCAGAATTAAACCAAAAACTAATATGTAATTTAGAATTTCATAAAGAATATATTGATCAGAAATTAAAAAATACTAGCGGTACCGTTTTCGAGAAATTACAACTCAAACTTATATACAAATAGAAAATGTCTATAGAAAATGTATGAATCTATAGATTATAAGCACGTCAAACGGACAGAGAGTAGTGGTGGGGTAACGACGACTAGTGTGTGCGTGTACATATATAACGCGCCACGTGTGTGAGCACAGTCGGAATCAAAAGTTGAAACTATAGCGCATGCGCGCAGACGCTTGTTTTGATACTTCGAGCAATAAAACTTTTGTCTCCGACCAGTACTTGACAACCTCCTTAAACTTTTTATTTACAAATTATTTAGTGGTCGCAGATTTGATCATTACATTAAAAAAAAACCAAGGTTCAAGACAAAGAAACACTGTCGCTTACGAAAATTTCATCTAAGAAAAAATCATAGAAAATTAAAAGTTTTACATCTTAGCAAAATATGAATGAATCTGAAAATTTTCAATGGAATTTCTAAGTTTATACTAAAAACTAGCAGAAAACGCGAGTCCCGATCTAAAAAAGTTTAAATGTCAATCTTTTATACATAAAAAATAAAACTATTTTTTTAAATATTTTTTCGTCCATTTTAAAATTTTTTCCATTTTATCAAAAATTGTTGGAGATTAAAAATTCAAAAAAGAGGTAAAAGCTACAATACTCTACTAAAAAATGAGAGGTTAAAAATTACCGTACGTCTATTTGTTAAAGAGTTATGTTCATTTACGTGAAAGAAATGCATTTTTTTCAATCTCGAAATGGATGCCTTAGAAAAAAAACTTCAGAGAAAAAAAGTTGTGTTTTTTATTAAGGAATCTAATTTTAAAGTCAAAATACAAATAAAAAATAACTTTTTTTTACATGTTTTCGTAGGGCTAAAATTTTAAAAATAAAGTTAATAATAAAAAATTAGCCCTACGAAAACATGAGAGAAAAAAAAATTAGTTTTTATTTATATTATGACTTAAAAATTGGATTCCTTAATAAAAAACACAACTTTTTTTCTCTGAAGTCCTTTTTGCTAAGGCATCCTTTTTGAGATATCAGCTGCTGAAAAAAAATGATTTTTTTTTCACATAAATTAACATAACTCTTTTGAAAATAGACGTGCGGTAACTTTTAACCTCTCATTTTTTTGTAGAGTATTGCACAATCTCCGACAATTTTTGACAAAATAGCAAAAATTTTAAAATGGACGAAAAAATATTTAAAAAAATAGTTTTATTTTTTATGTATAAAAGATTGATGATTAATCTTTTTTAGATAGATAGTCGCGTTTTCTGATGGTTTTTTATGTAAACTTTAAAATTCCGTTGGAATCTCTCAGATTCATTCATTTTTCGCTAAAGTATAAAACTTTCAATTTTTTATGATTTTTGAATTTGAATAACCAAACTATTTAGACCCTTACAGAAATCTTTATTAAAGATTAAACAAAATAAAAATTAAATACTGTAACTTAAGTTCTATTGCATCACAAAAGTTTATCTGGTTCAAAAGTTATAGGTGATCAAAATATACTAATAATATTAGTATAAAAAATTTATCATGTTTCATATTAAAAATTTTAATAAATATTTCGTAATTTTGAATAATTTTTGAACCACGTAAGATTTTTTTGTACAATAAGACTCAAATTAAAGTATTGAACTTGTACTTTCTTTTATCTTTCACACATTTCCCTGTAAAAATTATGCTTGTTCGGTTATTCAAGTTTTTATAAACGCTTTTTTTCATTTTATTTTCGAAAAAATGTCGACATCTTGATTGCTGAAACCTATTGGACGGGAAAAAAACAGGGGCTCATTTTTAGCAAAGAATCATATCCTGCAATTTCAGTTTAATCTGTTTTCCGCAGATGGGAATGTTTCCTTCTGAGTTGTATTATGATTTTCTTTTTTTACAATTTTAATACGAATTAAGCTTCTCAAACAAGTAAATTACATTTATTGTATTCAGAGATAAGAAATCATATTCGAAAGTATTAACGTCGAAATAACAGGACATTGCTTCTATTGAATATCTGTCTAAAACGTAAGGTTAAAGAAGTTATATATATAGTTTTAGGCGTTGTTGTTTTATAACGTCACGTGTTAAGGTACGACGGTCTAGCCCATATATCAGTCGCGTGAGGAGGGGGTCGAGACGTCAATATACCCTCGATCAATCATTAATAAGGCTTGAAACCCCAAACACATAAAGAAAAATTTTCTATCTTTCCTTTTCTAAGATATATACGTCGCTAGTATATGTTATCGCGGTCAGTCTGCTAGAAAAATGTATTGCCAACTGCTTTTTTTTCTCTCTCGCTCTTTCTTTCTCTCAAGCACGCCACGGATTGATGGAATTTTATATTTCTTTGCGTGATTTCTGGCCCTTTCACCCTAAGTTACCCTTCTGATCTTTTACCCAGTTTTCGTTCTCAAGTGGCACGATATGTGGCTCGCATTTATTGCTTTCTTTACTACAGCTTGTTTTAACTCTAATATATTTTCTTTATTATGACTGTACTTAAATCTTTTGGAAAAAAAACTTGCTATATTTTTAATAGATGCGGTATGAACAATTTTTTTTATTCTCTTTTTTTTCTTTAACAAATGTTCTCGTTGATAAGGCAATTAAAAATGAAAATGATAACTAATTAATATTTTTATGATAGATTCGTGTTAAAAAAAGACGTAAATAATTAATAACTAAAAAATTTTTACACGTTTAAAATATTTTTTTTAATAATTATATTTTTTAAACGTTATTTTTGCCTTTTAATAAAACTTTTAAAACGTTTTATAAAATTATTTTAATATTTTATTTTTCTTACAGGAATATATTAGTTACATATATATCCTTTGCCCGTACTCAAGTGAAATATGAGTCGAGAACAATGTTTGTCGCTTGAGCTGAAGTTGCCCGAGGTATAGGTTCAAGCGGCAAACATTGTTCGAGATTCAGATTTCACCTGAATAAACGGCCAAAGGACATAGATCATTTTATGTCTGAAGTAGGTCGTATGAAAAACTATAACTTAATAGTTGGATATTGATAAAATATTAATGTTTTTTCCAATACTTTTTAAATTTAATTTTAGTTCTATTAGGATTTAAAATTGAAGCGTTTTTCTATTAAACAGTATTCGAAAAATCTGGAATTTACGTAATATTCTAGATTATGCTGAAGAAAATATCAATTAAAGAAATTTTGTAGAAGGTGAAAGAACTCTTAAGCTAAATACATGTGGTAAATCAGTTAATGATCAAAGCAGTACTAAAGCTTCGAGCTTGAAACCTTAAACTTGAGAGACAAACCTCATGAAATCACAGAAAACTTTTTAAAAGATGGAAGTATAAATGATTTTAAACGTTCCTGTAAAGCTGGGGTTATTTGGAAAATGTGAACATACTATGGCAACTTCTTTGCACTGTTATTTGTAAGTATGAAATTTATCAGCCTGTAAAATATTTTTTAACTTTACATAGAATTTCAAGAGCAGGGAATACTTTACAAAATAGATTTTGCACATATGATACTTATTCATGGAAAAGAATTCATAGTGACACTGTAAGAATGTATGATCTGGTACCACTAAAAAATCATACATGTTTCTATTAATGTAATAATAGTAAATTTTTATCAATATCATTGATATTATATGAACATTTTTGTTGAAATTTACTTCTGCAATAACAAAAATCTAAATTTCGTTTCATGTATGTATTAGGGCTGTTGGAGCGGCGATAGTTAACTTATGTACTGTATTAGCAGTTGGGCAAACGGGAGATCCCTGACTTAGTGTATAATAGAGCGTTGAAACGATTATCTCTTTTCTTCACATGTTACGCTAGTATCAACTTTCATTTTATTCGTATTTTACGTGCTTATAATTTTTATTTAATTTGAAAAATTTTAATATAAATGAGTTGCAATAATTTATACCTTATAATTATCAATGAAAACTCTACACAATAATCCAGATATGAAATTATTGCTTATTATACTGACGTTCGTTGTTCTGTGTAAAGGCACATCCAAAAGTAGTCTTTCTGTATCAAACAGTGTAAAAAAGTTAAAACTTTTTCACGGTACTTTTTTTTCACTGTTAAATAATAGGCTATTTTTACTCCAGGAAATAGTGGCAAAAGAGCGAATTTATGTTACGCAATGCTATAAATCTTGCATAGAGTCGAGCAGCACGTGGAGACATATACGATGCCAATGCCAATTGAGCATGCCCTTTAGATTCTGATGTGAATACGACTTACGAGGACATAAAATTTTATTCACAGTTTCCATCTCAAACAATAAACACGAGTTGTGAAATTTTAAAACAAAGAAATAATTAATTTTTTTATTGGATTCCAAATTATGTGTAACTCTGCAATATTTTTTTGTAAAGGTATACGTAATATGAAATAATATAAACAATCAAGTTAAAAAAAGATGTATATTTATTTATTAACATTAAACAGGCTAAATAGCCCAATAAACAAAGAAGATTTATAAAAATCAATACGAAATCCATAATAATAGATAGTGCATCGCAAGCATTCTATTAAATACAGTTAGAATTCAATATTAACTAAAATCAGAATTAAATTTAACACAACAAATACTGGCAAATAAATCTCTTAAAATACAAATAAATAATACGCATAAAAAATACAGATATCAATAAAAACAGCCAATCTTTTCTCGCGCTGCAGCCGGCAGACCATTCCACACACGGATCATACATGGAAGCGCAGAAAAAAAACAACTTATTTAGTCTCCCTAAAATATCTAGAGCGTGCAAGTCAAGAACCGCCTCATGAGGATTAAAAAGATTTATCAACATTGTTGTGGTACACATTATATTTTAAAAGCGCATCATTATCCGAATAGACTTGACAGTAAGTACCCTGAAGGTAACCGACACATCATGAAAATTATAATTGAACCAGTTCAAAGGTCGCCCACAATTCAATGAAAGATATCCGAGAATGTTTGTGAAATTATTCACGAAGAATCATATTTAATTATTTTTATTTTGAAAACGAAAAAATTTAATTAAAACTAATATTTTAATCTAATAAATGAAATATTGCTATAATAGTGAATATTTATTCAAAAGAAATGAATATAGCAAAGAAAATCGACTTTCATAACAGCGACTTGGTTATATTTTGAACCACAAAACAGAAACGGTAGCTTCAAATCTAGATTTTACATGAGAGAAAAAAAAAATCCTTAACAATTTTTGTCAACTTATATAAGCAAGAAAAAGGCTAGGACGCGTGTGGCAACCCCCTCGTTTCCTAACTAAAGTCCCTTTGGGGACTTTCTCCAAAATTCTCTCTCCCTTTTTTTATATATATATATAAATATATAAATATATATATATATATATATATATATATATATATATATGTATTCTTTGCCAAGTTGTCTTGTCCTTCTCTTTCTCCTAAAATAAAACGAGAGGATATCGCTGCGGTTTAAAACGTCGTTCCCTTTTCAAGACTATTGCCAGAGTAAAAGAGGAGACCCTCGATGACGACCAAAAGGATTTTGCAAGGATCAGCAGAATCCAAAAGGTCCTGCGAATAAAGCTCTCTTTTTCTCTTTCTCTTCTTCTCTGTTGCTCTCTTGAAAGTCACGCTCGCACATGTACAATAAAGAAACGCCTACGAAAAAAGAACGGGTGATTGAACCATTTCAAGTATGTAAGGGACAGAGAAATTTTAGAAATACGATCATTCCTTGTACAGCAAAAAAAAACAAGGGATTTTTCGTTTTTTTCCTGTTTCTATTCCTTTTTCCATTGCTTAAGGTATTTACGTATATATGCCTATTTTATCGTGAGGATGAATATATTTCTTTTTTAGCTTTGTATACTTATGTACGATATGAAAATCGCGCTCTATATTATTCTTTACTAAAGCTATAGTAGCTGGGATTTTTCCCTATGCCAATTGTATATGCGTTTACTTAAATCTATTTATTTTAGGATTACAGTAGAAAAAATAATATTGAGTGTTTTTTGTGGCTTTGCAAAAAAAAAGAAATACAAGTATTATTTTAGTTATGCATTCTTAATATTTGTTTTGAAATATATCTTAGAAAAAAAGAAGAAAAAACATAATTTACATAAATTTTATGTAAATATTTATAACGTAAATCATATAATAAATATATTTCATAAAAAAAGATGACTTGGTAAATAATATTTTTTTATTTTGAATTTCTTAATAATTATAAATTATTTATTTTTTCACGAAAAACCTCAATTATACATTTTATAGGAATAAAAGCAATCATTTATTTAAAAATTATCAATAATAAAAAATAAATATTGAAAATATATAAAAATTTTGAATTATTAACTTTCTTGGTAAAATTTTTAATGAATTTTTATACATCATATTTAATTTGGTTCACAAATGATGTCTATGTAAAGGTAAATTTTTTGTGTATTGAAAAGTCTTCCCTCATTCGTGAAGAACAGGTTTTGATGAAATAAAAAAATTAGATTATTATAAATGTCGATTCGAGATTTCATCTCATAATGGTATGAAATAAAGTCTTAATTATTTTAAAGTCATTTATTGACATTATTGTTATATAATAGTTTTGAAAATGTAATATCAATGTAATATATATAGAATAGTATATATATATATATATATATATATATATATATATATATATATATATAAAATGATGGACAAAGAAAAAAACATTGCATTGAAAAAATTAAATTATTTCATATTTTCTTATTTCTGCATGCTCCTATGACGTGATCGATATTTGATTAGTGTTTATATATGAAACCAATATTTAAAAATTCAATGTTACTAAAAAATCATCTAACATATGCGTAAATTGTGAAAAATTAAAGTACTTATCCTATAATAAAAACTCGCAAGCATTAGGTAAATATTATGTAAAATAAATTTAAGATATGTTCACGTATGAAATAGTGGACGCAAAGAGGTTAAGAAAGCAGAAGATGTAAATAAATTTTCTAATACTTCAAAATAATAATATTAAAAGTTTATTCAGTAAAAGGTAAATTTTACTTTTGTAAGAGAAAAAAAATTGTACTGTAAAATTTATGATGTACTCTAATATCGTTCTTCTCTAAAATCTTTTGTTTTGATCGCAAATAAACGTAGACAAGAATTCGGAATACAAAGAGGTCGATTTTAAGAAGATGCGAATGCAGAAAAGAGAGAAAGAGAGTTCCGGGAACGTTAGTATACACGGGAGAAACCCAAATACCAAAATGGTATTCCGTTCGCGAAGCATCGTAGTCAGTGCGTGAAGCGCATCGTACGAGAAGTAAGACTACTAAAGTATAGAAAATTTTTACACATATGTTGACTGCAAAGTCAAAGTCGAAGAAAAAAAATAAAGATTTTTTAAAGATTGGATAGGATACTATCTCAGTTGGACGATTGTAAAAGATAATGTTATACAACACACCTCAATGGGAATATACCTGACTATAAACTTCCGTAAAGGAAGACAAACGTACGATCGATGTTGCTACTACGTTCGGGATACATCATTGATGTGCGAGAGCTTTAGTCGAGTTATATTCCTCAAATGGTGCTATATACATCCGGAGTTAAGGTTCTGCTTTATCTGCTCATAACTTGTATTGGGAAATGTTCGGCATCAAACTATACAATGACTGATTTACAAGAGTTCAACAATATTAAACACGTCTATCGTATTACAAGTTTTTATTTTATTCTTACTAGAAAATCCATGCGCGCAAGCGCGCCCTATATCTAATCTAAATGTATATAAATTTTTAATGATTGACTGTTAATATAGTGTTATTATTTCCTGTTCATTATTAAATAATAATAATTTCATATCTACTAATATCAGCATCAGTAAAGAAATTGATGTTATATACGCAGCATCAGTGAATTTATAGACACGGAAAACTTCGAGAAAAATAAATCCCATTTAAAAGATATATTATCACTATATTCATTTTCTTATTATCATTTTAAAAAATTGAAGAAACAGTAAACTTTTAAATTATTATTTAGACATTTCTTAAATCTTTCAAAATTTAAATAACGTAAATTATTACAAAGTCAAAAGTTATTCTACAAATATATAACTTTTCATACACATAATTTTTAATATCAATCTAATGTATTTGACTTTCAAGATATATCTTAAGAGAATTCCAAAATCGATCTCTGGACATAGTCATGTAAAATTATCCATGATTAAAAACATCTGTTTTTAATACAATGTAATGTGGTTTATAAAAACGACTTTTCCAGTTTTATCATCACTTAAAATTTCATATTTTAAGGAGACATAAAACGAACACTACACTTACACTCATAAATATTGACTATCTCCACATTTTAGTGCAAAATTTCAGGAAAAGAAATGCATTAGATGGTATAAATTTTTAAATAAATTTATTCATTAGCATTTATAAATTTTTAATTTCTGGTATCGGAAAAATTTTAATATGTAATATTGTAATCCTAAATTCTCAATAACGAATGAATGAAGTTATTTAAAAATTAATATTCTCAACAATATGAAATCCATAAATATATAAAAAATGAAATAGTTCAAATCAATTCTTAACGATATGTATATCGTTCCTATTTTTAAAATACAAATAAAAATGAAAATTCTAATTTATATTTTCTTAATTATAGTAATTATATCATTCTTCCAAACAAAAGGTTTTTTATTTTATTTTCCCGAGAAACTGTTTAATTCTAAGCATATTCAATTTGAATTTTGAAATTAAATAAACAAACTTTTAAAAATAGTACATCTTAGGCAAATATACTATATTTTTGAAAAAAAATTTTTAAGCTGTCAATCTAGAAATATTTTATATACTAAATTATATCATCGAAATTGTATTACTTATCGGTTTTTTTATTATTCATTTTAAAATATTCCGAAATATTTTAAATCTTATTTTAAATTTACCAAATTACTTGCCAGGCTCATAGATAAATATTTTATGATATTGTTATAAGCTAAAAAGTTCATGACATCTGTCTATTTTCTAAATTTATTGCTTAATATAATTTTATAGTACAATTTTTAAAAAGAGAATTCAGAAGTAAATGGCATAGAATTGTTACCATGTTCTAATTTGAAATATACAATGACAAATGAATATAGAGCGGTACTTCGCACTCTCGACAACTTCACACAAAAATAATTTTTGTGAGCGGAAGTTAGCGATGATTATACTAATAATTTTATTTAAAAAATCAAACTATATCTAAATAATTATAATTTAATTATTTTATCAATGATTTTTATTATTAAATTCTAAATCGATGATTTTATTTAAGCATATTATATAGTAAATCAAATCTCGTTTTTCGCCAATCATATGATTCTATTCAACGCACCAATCACGTTCTTAGTATAAAATGTTTCACAACATCCGGCCATCGTTTTTTTAAAAGAGGATTACTTAGAAAATATAGATTAATTTTTTTATTTTCCAAAGATCTTATTTCTTCAGTTGAAACATATCGTCAATCTAATATGCAATAAATGCAAAAAAAAGTCTCGAACATAACAATGAAGTTAAGCTCTTGAGAGAAAGAGAAAGTAAGCATCAAGTGTTAAATTGACGCATAAACATTTTATTTTACTAATGTTATTTTATATTTTATGTTCATATAGAAATTCTTTATATAATATTACGATGGTGTGCGTACTTTAAAGATTATTCTTTAAATGTCATGATAAATAATGTTGGAAATACATGATTGTACTCGATGTATTTATTATTTAAGTTTAAGTATATACTACTTCATATTATTCATTCAGCGTGTATGAAAATTTTATTAATATTAAACATTTTCATAAAATTTTTTATGATTTACGTGTATGATGATTTAATACATTTTCATGAAATTCGAATACCAATTGACGTTAAACTTATTTTTGATAATTATAAACATTTAACGGGTAGAAAAGAGCGTGGCAGTAAGTAAAGCTGTACATAACTCAAAAGTCAAAAAAAATTTTTTCTATATCAATGAAAATTATATTATTCCAAGGCGCAAAATTAAGAAGGAATATTAATAAATGCTTTAATTTAGCATTATATAAATTTAAATAATCATGTTCTATATGTTGACTTTTACCTTTATCATTAATGGATAAAAACAAAATTTTTAAATGAAAAAAATCATATTTTCAATTATTTTTCCCACTTTTTTTACATTTTATTTAACGATGCTGTATTTATGCTATCATTACGATGCTAATTAGCGATGGAGGTTCCTCAGCGTGTTTCTAACTAAAACACTTATATCGTATATAGTGTAAACGAGATTCGAACTTGCATTCTCGAGATTACGAATCCGTCGCTCTACTGAATGAACCATTGACGACTTCTTGCTCTTCTCACTTTTTCTATCTATATATTATTAAAAATTTTTTTTATTATTTCATTACAATTATATTTAATACTAATTCTTATTTTAATTAATTTTTAATAATATATCTTATTTAAATAAATATTCTTTTATTCTTTGAAGTATAAGAAAAAGTTGTTGCTGAATTCGATAAAAAATTAAATATTAATATAATGAGAATGCTTGAGGATCAATCTTTCTCTTTGCTTTCTTACTGTGCACTGTTAAAAAATGCATGAAATTTGCTTCCAGTACATGCATTAAATTTTCTGAAAATACATTAAAATTAATACATTTTATCGTAATTTTAATGTATTTTCAGAAAATTTAATGCATGTACTGGAAGCAAATTTCATGTATTTTTTAACAGTGTGATTATTCAAACTATTAGAGAATATTTCCATCTAAAAATATTTCGGATATACTTTATGATTTCTACACTCCTGTCTAATATTCCAAGGTGTTTGATGGTTAACATTTTTAATTTTTATTAATTTTATTTTACAATAAGCAGAAAATTTAAAACCGTAACAAAATTTCTAATATCTCTGTGAAAAAGTAATTAAAAATTAAATTTAATTTGGAAAAATTTTGGAAATTAATGAAAAGTATATTGACTTGGCGTTTAACTATCGTTTTTTTAAGTATAATACATATAAAATATGTAATGTCAAAAAGTATTTCTAAGAGATAGCATTTATAAAATGTGATCGAAAATGAATTTAAGATAATCACGTGTGTGCGTAACGAAAGTCAAAAGAGCGCATAATCCATTAAAATGAGTTTTAGCCATTTTTGCAGTATTAAAATTCATAGGTAGTAAAAATATTTAAGAGTTTAAAATCTTGTTCGTGACTGCAAGACAGTAAATTTGATCAATCGAGATGAGAATCTCTTGTTCTTTTAGTTGAGCTACTTTTTTCTTTCTTTCTATGTGTATGCATCCCATACGCGTAAAGCAGGAGCAAAGAACAGCACTGCAAAAGCAACAGCACACCCTCATCATTGAGAGATGTAGGCAGAGGAGAGAGATCAAGAGGGACTCTCTATATAAGGTCCAAACGCCGGTTATAAGGCCCTCAGGGCAGTAACAATGCACGTTTGCTTCTTCTCTCAGTCTCTCTCTCTCTCTCTCTCTCTCTCTCTCTCTCTCTCTCTCTCTCTCTCTCTCTCTTTTTCTCTTCGGACTTGCAATGTCTCGTAAATATAAATGATGCCGCGAAGCGGTTATAGCCAAGCTACCGTACGAAAGTACGTGAGTGCCTTTGCTTCTCTTTCTCTTTCTTCTATATATTGCTCGCGGATGCGTACGTGTATGTATACATATAGATATACACAAACGCCTATATACCTTAGCAAAAGACTCCGGTAAAAAGAAATAAATAAAAAGAAAAAAAAGAATATAGTCGAAAGCAGGAGGAGCGTGTTAAGAACGTATAAGAAACCATACTATCCGTGCGTTTTACTATATATACGTACGATCAAGAGACTATGAACATATATATTTTCACACTTGTATAGTATATATGGCTTAACATTAGCGTTCTTCCGTTGATCGTTCTGAACAATGCATCGAAAAATTTTTTAATACAGGTATACATTGTCTTTGTCCTGTATATATCATTAAGTCAAATGTATACTCTTATATCAGCAAACGGATTGGTTCGATTTAACCGAAGTAAAAGCTATATATTAAAAAGTGTCTTTTGCAATAAAGGTAAGAATCAAATATACATTTATTTTATATTTAGAGAATTGTTTGTCTAATACTTTAGGAATTCCTGTATACATGACACGCGCTTGTGTGTTTGTGATTGCCTTAAGAATAAGAAAAATCTGCTAAAGACGTTAATCGTTAATCGCAAAATAAGTCGTAAAATAGGAAACAAATGTGAGCTTAGATGAAAAAAAAAGTTAATGCTTTAATAGGTTTTATATCTTTGTAAAGATTGTAAATTTACGATCGAACTCGTTTTTCCTTTTAATTTAAAGAATGTTAATTTTCTCTTATAATGATTAAAAAATACCGATTTTTATTAAAACAACATTTATATCGGTAAATGTTCGATCCTTTTTGAGTTAACACTTTCAAGCATTTTACCTGAAAACCTCTTTTAATAACTTTTATAACTTGTTAAAAAATACATACTTATCTTAACTTTTATAAAATCATGGAATTAACTTTTCGTAATCGATTAATGATTTCGTCATAATATTGCTATTATAAGTTCATAACAGATTTAATCTTCTCCAAGTCTTGTATGATATACGATATTTGTGTATTAATTAACAATTACACGAGTACATAATGTACGCGATGAAAATATCTTATGCTATATAAATTACAATAGAAAAAGTCATGAACTTTGTAATCTGACAACAATGATCTAGTAGTTCAATAGAATATGCTTTTTCATGAACAAAAACCTATTTGATTTTGACAGCTCTGAAAACTACTAAAGAAAAACATAACATTATGGGTGTAAGTATTTTTATTGTTAAAATTTTTTTTCTCTATACATATGTGTGTGTCATTATGATAAAAAGGTGTTAAACTAAATAACGATTGTATGAAAAAAAAATTTCTACCGGAGTATTTATGTTTTTTAGCATAATGTGTATTATACTGTTAATCGTGTTTGACTGGCTGCGATTCAAATTGCATTGCAAAGCGCAATAATATATATAGTTTTTGAGCTCCAATAGCTTCAACATATAAATTGCAAAGTGTTATTTTGCATTTATATATACCATGAACAAGAAAACTTTTTTTCTTTCTAAGTATAAGCGAATCACAATGATGTAAGACTAGTTTGTAACTTTAAACATTTCCAGGTAGCAAAACTATATATGGCACATTAGATTATCGAGCCAAGATCGGATGAGCAATCGTTTTGAGAAATTAAATGCCATTTGCTGCTCTTAAAGCGCGAGCAAAATCCATTCATTCGTTATTTCTTGCGCCTTTCTATTCCTTTTTCATCTCTCTTGTATAAGCTGTAATATAATAGAATACTAATGTTCAGGCTTTTGCATAGCTGTGTATGTGTACATATGTGCATTAAATTGTATTTATACATACATGTATAATGTAAGAAAAGAGCTCGTCGATGACTGCTGTCTCGCTGAACAATCCATGGAGCGCTGCTGGCATTGTCTTTTATAAGTATTACCTTGTTAGTCTTGGGAAATATATTATTCAGCTTGCTATACAGACCAACTGATAACCAGTCTACGTTAAAGCCAATCTCAATGACTTAATTGATATCGTCTTTCTTCAAATTTATCTTTAAGACTGTGTTAATACAATAATCTTTAATTCTACCTACGTTAATACATCATTTTCGCACGGATTTTCTCAATTAGTGTAGTTTTTTTTTCACTCAATATTAACTTTTCTTGATAATTATGGCATCGTTCCTTCTAATTAGCGTAATACAATCAAGTAAGTGAAATAACAAATTAACGTCCACAAAAATTTTTTTAAATAATTTAAAGATTTTGAAAATTTTTATTTTCAAACAGTTTTTATTAATAATAATGAATTTTTTAAGAGTTGAAACAATGTTCGTAATGTAAATACGATCAAGAGACCGAAATCAATATAAAATGTCAAAAAAAACGCATCTTCCAATTATTGTTCAATCACATTTAACTTCACACGTCATACATCAAGAGAAATACATTTAGGCATATACAACCGTCACTAAACTTCCTGGAAAAAATTCCAACTTATATCAATCAGTATTGAGTTCAATCATTTCCCTGGTACTGATTTGTCTGGCAAGTTATATGACGCGTCTGCATCCACACACGTCGATTACATCTTGTCCTTTTATTCTATTCTTTTTATTTCATTACTTTTTTCTTCATCTTTCTATCTTTAATTTTGAACATATTGTCTGTAGATGCGCTTGTTCAATAATAAAAATAATGCTAAGTGTATGCTGGCATGGAAAAACATATAGATAAGCACTGATCATATGTCATTTGTTGCTAAAGGAGGACAGAAGAGAATCTTTAGCTCCTCTAATTTTTAAATTTGGAAAAGCATGCAGTCAAGACGGTTTTCACGCATCTCGTCGAATTACGTACTGCGCAGTAGTTATCTTGCTGAGCCTCCTGCTTACTCTTTTTTCTTTTGCACTGGATTTGTTAATAAACGGTTGGCTTTCTCCTTCTTTTTTAAAAAGAAAGAGAGCAAGGAAGAGAGAGAAAATGAAGAAGGCGAAAGCAAAGTAAACTGAAGAAGGTGCTTGTGGTGTATAAACGAAGAGCGAGAGAGTAAGAAGGATGAACGGAAAAGAGGGCGGGACAGTCCATTAGGTGGTATCGGGAGCATCGCACGGTAGCAGCACGCTCTCTGCATCTCAATGGCTTTAGCCGTGTGCAATGTATATAAGCTCTGGCCAAGCAGTAGAAGGAGCGCAAGCGAGACCGACCGATAGGTTTGGGCCTTTTCTTCGTGGCTTTAACTCGAGTAAAAGCGAAAGAGGTATATACGATGCGAATATATCCCTTCGGGATCAATAGCAGTCGGAGTCGGAGAGCAAAGTGCTCACCGGCTTCTTCGTTCTCTCTTTCTATATCTTAGTCTTGGTTTTCTCTTTCTGGCCCCGGCGGACAAGACCGGTAGCCCCCGCGGCGTTGTCTTCCGATTCGCCGCTCCTGCCGCCGCCACCGCCACCACCGCCGACGCCAAACGATATACATTGCTACCTTGATCTTGCACGCGAGGTACTAGTTCTCTCTCTCTTATTCTGCAAAACCAGACCTACAGTATACATACAAACACCAACCAGAGGGAGGACTTATCTCTCTCTCACTTTCTTTCTATATATATCGTATATGGATGGAGAAGCATGAGCCTTTTCTGCAACTGAACACCAAACAACACATACGTAGGTACACATACACACACATACTTGCATTCCATTCGACTTATGTGTTACAAGATTCGAGCATTCGAAGAACGATTTTTACCCATGCATTATTTAGGATAAGACTTTTAGATTATTCTTTTAATTTTTTAACTTTTTCGTTTCCGTGCCATTATGTTTGCTAGCAACAGTTTTGTCATATTGTAACTACAAAAATCATTATTATATGTATTTTTATTAAACTGGAAACTTCGGTTAGGCCTTTTTATTTCTCTTATTTTTTTCTATTAAAAAAATTAATATTCTCTATTTTAACAGAAAAATTAATATAATTATAATAATTTTTATTAACGAATAAACTTTTTTCTGAAAATGTGTAAATACGCTGGTGTGAATTCGCACTAATAAGTAATTTGAGGGTTCATTATTTTATTGTACACATCAGCTTTGATTTTATTAGCACTTAAATTTACTATTACTAATGCTTTTTGCTTAGATTCGTAAAAAAAGGAAAAAAGGAAAAATTTTTTTTTTAACTTAGAATTAAAATAATTATAAGATGTCATTCGCTTAATCATATAATAAAAAAAATTGAACGCTATATATTTCCTTAAATCTGTGCAATCGTCCTTCTGGTCCTGGCAAAATTCAATGAATTTCACTAACAGGACAGTTACGTCCATTAAAAAGCACCTTTCTTTAATGACTCGACGAAACTCTTGATTGTAAGCACGCGCCGTTGAGAATAAAAAGCGCCGTACCATAGCCTGTGCTGGCCAGGATTTTTATCGTATAAAAAAAAGGAAAAAAAGAGAGCTGACCACACCACGTGGACTCGCACATCTCAATCTAAAAAATCCATTAGCCCCGTCCTCGGTATATGAGCATTATAGTAGTGAAACAAGGGTATAGGTAATACAGGTGGAATATTGCTTATACAGAGAACGAAGATTAACCGCTAATGGGCCAGCTTAAGTAGATTAATCCGCGAAATTAAATTATAAAGAAAATTCCATTTGTTTAGAATTTTCGTTTATAAGCTTCTCGGATATGTTCTTGCTGAATATTTAAGATTATGTGCGTGTGTATAAGCAATGTGCGATGCTACTAATGAGCTCTCGATCCTCTAAAGCATGCACATATCAATTTTATATATGTATATGTGTATAAAACCCACTGATTCTACGAAGGAGAGAAACGGTTGCGTGATGCCAAGCGCTGATTATTGAATTTAAGTACGCGCGTAAACTGCCTTCTCCATTGGTCATAAATCTTGAGCGACGACTGTCAGTCCTGCGGGCGACGTTTTTCTCTTTACATTTTTATGAAATTCAAACCGACATCCATTATGTATATGTGTATACATATGTGGATAATGTAGATGCTGAGAATTGCAGAACATTTCCGATAGCTTCTGCGTTTTGTTAAAAAAACTTTTTTCTTCATTATATATATGCATACATTTTTCAACACCCATCCTTTTGAGACTTGTTATTCCAATTCTTATTACTTTCACTTACAGAATATTTATCCTTATCATCATTATTTATTTGATTCACTTAAATCTTGCTAATACTTTATCAGCAGATTGAAATTGTTTGTGTTAAAGAAAAAGATTTTTTAAACAAAATCACTTCTTAAGTAGAAGGAATAAGAACAAAAATATTTTTTTCTAATACAAAATTAATGGTATAAAAATTTTAGGATTTTTAAATAAGTGTCATGATGATTACTAAAATGAATTGCAACTTGTTAAATATTTTTTTAATCTTTCGATCATTATGCAACACATTGAAATTTAAAATGAATAAAATATATTCTGAAATGTCACGTAATCCATTGGCTTTAATAAAATATAAAATCAAAGTATTAATCATGAAATATGTTGTTAAGCAGTATTACAAAATTTTAAATCTCTTTATTGAAAATTTTCAATTATTTTTTTTACTTTATTATCTTCTCGAATTTAGTTATACATTATAATAAGGTAGCCATGCTGTTTCCGCTTGCCACGCAAGCCCATGGTACTTTGTTTAAAGTTGTGTTGGCTTTGTTTACGATAGGATCTAGTAGTATAACAACAACTGCTGGTCTCTTCGATCATATTAATTTTGTACTCACTAAATTCACACTGGTTATAGTCACTAAAGTGACACTGATTGTTGAGGCCATAGAGTCAGATACAGCTGATTTTTCACTAATGTCGTGGATAAACAACATATTTTATTGAAATTTTTCAAGATCATTCATCATGATTATTTGTTAAATTTATTTAAAATTATTAAAATTATTTAAAATTATTTAAAATTTCATAAAAAGATCATTAAATACTCAGAATTTACTTTTGGAGACTAAAATTTTTATTTTATGTTTTATATTGATCTTATTAAATGTTCTTTCATTTAAAATAGAAAATAACGGATACATATGAAAGAAAAAAAATTTGATCTAATCTAAAGAATTTAAAGTTAAAACAAAGAAAAACAAAGAACAGCCAAAAGAAATAGATTAAAGTGTTTCTCCTTTTTTGATTGAGTTAAAAAATTTGATAGTATATAAAGGACAAGTAGCTTTGGTTACTATATGTGACACTCATGTTCACGTTTAGTGTCGTGTCGTCAGCTATTTAACTGTACCGTGACCTCCTCTAGGTGAGCGCCATCGAAATTCTTCATCGAGGTCTCTCTACTTTGCGATCTTCGGCCTTGATCGAGCCTTAACATAGGAAGATTCCATGGGATTTTGGCAGCACGATTATACTATGTAGGAATATTAAGATTTTAACACGTGCGCTTTCAACGCGCAAAAGTTCAAAAAATATGTATTTAGGAATTTTTCAGTATTATACATATATTAGAGTCTTTAATCTTATGTAATAAATATTTTAAGATAATAATACTAAAAGCTTTTTTCATACCAAGGTGCATTTTAAAATTAATTTTCAAAATTCTAAAGCCAATTGCTAAATCTAAGGTTAATTTAAAAAGTTGTACTTTCAATGCGTCAAGGAAACAAATAAAGTTTTTATAAAAATTATTTGCTAGTTAAGAGCATGACGGAGCTACCCGCCTTCTAATAATATTTGCAATCCTAACTTATTAATAAACGGTGCGTTTAATCGAGTTTTTTCGCTAAAAAGAAAAAATTAGTAACATAAGACTCTAGTGCGGACAACTCAAGAAATCCACCAAAAAACTATACATGAAAAGTTATAATAAGAACTTTCAATGTATCGTATTTTAAGGTTAGGTTTGTCGAGTTTGACATCTATTATCCATTCCAAGTTCATAAAAAAATAACAAGTCCAAATGATTTTTTATTTTAATAAAAATTATTGGTATAGTATAGCTTTAGTGCGGACAAGTCATTATATTTGTCTAATTTATAAATTTGAAAAGATATTGATAGAATAAATAAAGCAAAACTCGATTGCTGCAGCTCCGACATCCCGTTAGATGTGTTCAATACGATCACGCGATTCTAAAGATTCAATGTACAGCTTCTGTATTTCTAATTAATTCTTGTGGACGTAGTTTGGACTGTTCGCGCGCAATATCTCTCGCGAGAGCAAACTAGCAGTATCGAAAAACGCTCGATTTATTATCTCAACTGGACATCATGAAATTACGCACACACCCAACGAGCCATGCAACGGCGACAACAACAACCAAGGCGAAGACCAAGTCGACGACGATGACGATAAAAGAGTAAAAGATCGTTGGCGCGAAGGCCACGCGTGCGCTTGCGTTATATGTTTTTCATACATAAAGGTGAGGTAAGGTTCCCCTTTATTCCTCCTTCCTCCTTCTCTTGACTCTCCAGAACGTGGTTGAAAGCCGACTAGATTTTCCTGTCAATAAATCAACGCTCGGTGCGAGAGACTGGCCTCGGTATTTCTGCCTATAGGTACTTCTCTCTCTTCTACAGCACCAAACAGCTAATGTATACAGATATATATATATATATATATATATATATATATATATATATATATATATATATATATATATATATATATATATATGCCGCTCCCTGCTTCCTTATTCATGCACCAAGCGACAGTAGCAGCAGCACCCTGAGACAGCAACTGAAAAAACATCATCCTCCATTACCGTCCATCTTACAGTACGTCGTCGACAAAGATGCAGCTTCCAATCCTTTTCCTTCATGTAAGGCTTACTCGCGAATATCTCTTCCCCTATGCCACTTGCTGATATTCTTTCTCTCATTTTCTTTCTTTTAACTCTCTAACAGAAAGCTTCTTTCATTTCTTTTATACTTTTCTGTTGCGTCCTTATAAGCCATGAAACTTACGATTCACGCTCGTTTCTTCTTCAAGGTTTTTCTGTCATTTTTTTTCTTATACTTTTTTTCTTTTTTTTTTTTCATTTTTTTATTTCGTTTGCTCTGGATACTGAAAATTCCAAGAGCTGCTGGCTTCGCTGACTTTGTTCTTTTATTAAAGCAAGTCGTGTATAGTGCGTTACAACGCGATTGGCTTGACATTTTCTTTCTGGCTTTTTTACGATTATAAACTTTGCGACTATATGCACACTTGACGATTCCTTCGATTTCTTTCTAATGGCATCGTAGGTTTTTGTTCTCAATGCGCATTTCGTAAAAAACAAAACAAAAAAATAAATAAATAAAAATCTACCTTGCGATTAATGGGCTCGTTTTGCGAGAGATATCAACTCTCCTTGAAAAAAAAGTAAATAAGAAACAAGCACTTTTTTTCAATTTTGTTTTTGCGTGCTTTAGAAAAGACTTTATAAATCAGCGTGATTTAAAAGTAATGAAAACAAACTGATGAGTTCTACAATACATTAATAGATGATTTTTTATTACGGTTTTAGAACAAGTCATATTTATATACTAACTAGGAGAGTATCACAACTCCGGATTACGGATTTTGCTCAAACTTTCGAATAAGTTTTCAAATGTCAAAATATGAAAGGAAACAGAAATTTAGACACCAACGCTCAATATTTCCCTAGTTATAAGCAATTAAAAAAAATCACTAAAAAAGTTTAATGAAAGCTGAGCTCAAATCCTTTCGAAATAGTATTTATAACAAGTGAAAATATTATTTTTTCCCAAAGTTATAGCCTAATAAACATTGGAGTTTTCTTTTTAAAACATTAATTAATAACAAAAGCTGAAATTGGGTCCAATGTTTATTACGTTATAACTTTCGGAAAAAATAATATTTTCACATGCTATGACTACTATTTCGAAAGGATTTGAGCTCAGCTTTCATTTAAAAAAGTTTCAAGCTTATAGCTATCAATGCTAAGAAACTATATATGCCTTTAAAAATCTTGTAACTGTTTTAATGATTTTCTAGGAAAATATTGAGCGTTGATGTCTAAAATTCTGTTTTCTTTCATATTTTGACATTTGAAAACTTATTCCAAAGTTTGAGCAAAATCCGTGATCCGTTGTGATACTCTCCTAGTAAGATTATAGTAGAGATTTATAAAAATTATATTGGTATATAAACTAATATTGTTTCAGTATTTTTATGAAATCAAAAACTGATAATTTAACATATTATTTTTTTCAACACCTGGCCCGAAACTACTACTTTTTTACATAGCACCAAAAAAAAAAGTTGTATTTTCGGCCCGGTGTTGAAAAAAATCGCATTTTCGCCACGGGAAAAAAAAGAATGCCTTAAATCGTATGTTTGCCCCCCTCGCCTTCGGCTCGGGTGACAATTTACATACGATTTTGGACATTCTTTACTTTTTTTCCCTAGGGGAAAAATATACTAATTTTTTTAATTTTAATGAATATAGAAATGTAGAACTTTTTAATTCATTCAGTAAATTTGAATTAAAATAAAAAGCTTTTCTGTAAATATTTGAATAAAAATTTAAATATTATTTTATTCCTACCCTAACAGTAATGGCCACTTTATTAAGGCGACTACGGAGGTTAGGCTAAAATTTCATTTCATAGTTTACAAATTACGCTTTAAGTTTGTAAAATTTCTTGGATTTGTAAGTTTTCCACCATTCTGTGGGTATCAAAAAATGGTGGAAAATTAAAAAATCCAAAAAATTTCATGCATTAAAAGCATGATTTGTAAACTAAAAAATAAAACCTAACCTAAATTTCGAAGTCCCTTAACTCGTAAATTGAGCCGAAAGTAAGATATAACCGACTTCTAAAATATTAGCGGGAATAAAGTACTTTATTCCCGCTAAATGAAAAATTTGTGAATTTGAATAATTTTTCTTAAAATTTTTAACAAATGATTAAATTATTTAATAAAATTTAAAAATAATACTATATTTCAATAAAAATTAATATTTTGAAAAAATTATGAAATTTTATTATTAAAGTTTTAAAATATTTGAAATAAAAAATAAATTTTTTCTCAACAAATATTTATTATGACAATTTATGTTCATAATTCCCAATAATATATGATTATAGATTTAATAATATATTATTATATATATTATAGTCTATTTTTCCCTCGGAGAAATAAGCGAGTTTACTCTCTAGTTGCATAATGCATTATTCCTTTATTAAGGTAAACGTCACAATAAATAATTATGTCCATTGAAAAAAAATAAAAACTATACAATAATATAAAGAAAGATAAGTGATTAATTGCATAGTAAAAAAATTATTAACACTTGCAAACGATTAAAAAAGTCTTCTGCTATCAATCTTTTTAACAAGAGTGTAAGGTTTAAAAAACGCTGCCAAGTGCTTTGGCAGAATGCTTTCTCATAGAGCTCTTTGAGTTTCATTATTTTTTTTATATTTCTTCAAATGTGATTTTAATATAAAAAAATTGTCTAACATTAATATTTATTAATAAATTTGTACTTTAAAAGAACGATGACAACGAAATTCATTCTTCTTCTTCAAATATTTTTTCCATTTATTAAAAAACAATTTAATTTATAATATTTAATAATGATTATATTTAAATACTTAATTATATATAATAATACAAGTCAACATCTAAATCAGTAGTACTATTATAAATTTTCGAGAGTTACTCAGAAATCAAAAGAAGTGATCAAAAAGCTACGCTAAGAAAATTATTTTTTTCAAACTTGGTTTATAAAGACAGTAGCAAATAACTTGTATACAAATTTTAGAGCAAATCTATCGAGTACTTTACGTAAAATGGAAAAAAACTGAAATATGAAAATTTTTTAAGAAAATTTATAAAATTTTCTAAAATGAAAACTACGCTAAGAAGATCGGTTTATTAAAGTTATCCTTCTTTTGGCAGATGCAAATTATTCTCATGGAAATCTCAAAGCAAATTCATCAAGTAACTTACGTAAAATACAAAAAAAATTAAAAATTGAAAATTTTTTCAAATTCTTAAAATGGCTCTATAAAAAAAAACTACACTATGAATACCAATTTTCAATAGCTTCCCGTCTAGTTATACAAAAATATAGATGGTATACAAAATTTGAAGCAAATCCATCGAGTAATTTTCGAGATCTAACTGGTTAAATAAATAACATTTTCTTTTCAAAATTTCTTTTTCAAAATTTTAAAAATGCTCTAAAATTAAAACTACGCTATGAAAATCAATTTTTGAAAATTTTCCTTCTTTTGGCAGTCGCAAATAATTTCCCTGTAATTTTTAGTCGAGTACTTTACGTAGAATAAAAAAAAATAAGAAAAGAAAAATCGAAATTTTTTTTAAAATTTTTTAAATTCTCTAAAATTGTAACCACGCTAAGAAAATTAGTTTTCAAAAGCTTATTTTTTTCAGACAATAGCGAATTAATTGTATAAAAATTTTGGAGAAAATTCATAGCATGGTTTACGCAAAATAGAAAATAAATGAAAAATAAAAATATTTTTGAAAATTTTCAAAGTGCTCTAAAATTAAAACTGCGCTGAGAAAATTAGTTTTCCAAAGCTTGTTTTCTTCAGACAGTAGCGAATTAATTGCATACAAATTTTAGAGCAAATCTATCAAATGGTTTTCGTAAAATAGAAAAAAATTAAAAATAAAAATTTTTTAAAAAATTTTAAAAATGCTCTAAAATTAAAAGTGCGCTAAGAAAATTAGTTTACAAAATTTTTTATACTTTTGGCAGTCGAAATTAAGTTCCATACAAATTTTCGAACAAATTCTTCGAGTAGTTTACGTAAAATACAAAAAAAATTAAAAATCGAAATTTTTTTAAAATTCTTAAAATGATTCTAAAAAAAAAACTACGCTAAGAAAACCAATTCTCAATAACTTCCGCACCAGTTCATCGAAAAATTGAATTGTATGAAAAATTTGAAGTAAATCCATCAAGTAGTTTTTAAGATTTTATTGGCTTAATAAATAGAAACATTTTTTTTTTAATTTTAAAATGCTCTAAAATTAAAACTAAGCTAAGAAAATCAGTTTTTAAAAATTTATTTTATCCGGGCAATCACAAATAAATTCCATGCAAATTTTGAAGCAAATTCATCGAGTAGTAAACAAAAAAAAACCAAAAAACGAAAAATCGAATTTTTTTTTTGTTTTTTTTAAAACTTTAAAATGAAAACTACGCTAGAAGAACCAATTACACGGACAGACTTTTGCCTCAATAAACTTGACGCGCGCCCTCACTAGAAAAAGTGATGCCTTCTGCTACGTAAATCATATTACATTTTATAATGCATGCATCACTTTTTTTGGTGCATTAATCGTAAAACACAGCGCAAGGTGGCGCCGCATCGATATTTATCTTGCATATTCCAAAAATATTGTGCATGCGCGCCACCTTGTAGAGCGTTTCTAAAACGCACTATCTTTTATGGTGCAAAAGTCTCTCGGTGTATCAATAGCTTCCCAGCAAGTTAGTCTCAAAACTAAATTCCATGCAAAATTAGAAGCAAATTCATCGAGTAGTTCTCGAGATACAGTTTACTAACTGAATTCATACATTCACACACACACACACACACACACACACACACACACACACACACACACACACACACACACACACACACACACACACACACACATACATACAGACATTTTCTGGAAACCACTTTTTTCGACTCACCGAGTTCAAATATGTACAAATTAATGAAAAAATAGAAAAAAAAATTTTTTTATCGATACAATGCTTTCTCTATGAGAAAGCAAAAAATTAAATTAGTTTTAAAATCGATTTGAAGTTGAAATTTTGTAGCCTATTTATGTCATGATATTAAAATTTAATTACCTCACATCTACCACGATAATACAAATGTGATCATAAAAAAATATGAAAATTTTATACTACTTCATAAAATTAATATTACCGAGGATTTTATATTTACGTTATATTGAGCTTGCTTTTTTTATATTTACGATCGGATTGGTTGATAATAACGCTTATGAGAAAGAGAGAAAAAAAGAGAAGACAAAGTTTTGCATTACTGTATCGAATATATGCGCTTGTAAAACGAGGTTACAGGGGCATTTGAGCGGGTATTAACGATGCACTTTAATCGGTGATTTCCTCGAAACGAAAACATTCGATGAGCAAATTAAATTGAAATGTCTATTTTACGATAGATCATATGGACCAAGTTAACATGTATCAATCGAGAAAATGATAAAATTTAAATGGCTTCTTGAATTATTACCATTACTGCTTAAACCATTTGCTTGAACATTGTCGCGCAAGCGAACAACTCTCTTTTTTTAAGTTCTCCTTCTAACTAATATAGATTAAATTATAAAATGATAGATATTAGCAGAATATTTGAGTAAATTAATGAAATGAGTAAGCGGCAAATTTTCTACATCAATACATAAAGGTATGTGTATAGTATAATGCGTAAAAGGCGTATGCGTTAACTGGACATTGGCTAGCGCGTATATAGACGCTGTATATATATATATATATGTGTGTGTGTGTGTATATGTTGTATATACGCGAGAGGGCAATCCCGAGAACGGATGTACGAGGAGATAAAGTGAAATGGCGTCGGCGTTTAATTGGAGCTTCTGACGCGTTTCTGGCATTAAGTATGATGTTGCGTTGAGTTCAATTAAAATGGAAATCGAGGATCTCTTTCCCTCTTTCTCGCTCCTTTCTATACTCGCTATACTTTGTCGCTTTGGTCTCTCTCTCTCAGTTTCGTTGAATTTACACGTAGCTTTAAATCCGTGATGGCGCGCGCACACGCACGAGGTAAACACATTGCACAGGGCCCCCTCATCCCCAATATATATCTATACATACTTTGCAGCTTCCAGAGTACGCGCTCTCAAACTTTTGCCTGATGTTTCATGTCCTCGTGTCTGTCAATATATATATACACACATCTACGTGTATGTATATATCGTGTTAGTTGCTTTGAAAATAGTTTGATTTCTGCTCTCCCCTAATGAACTCCTGAGATTAGAAATCGTTGTCAAAGAGTATATAGAGAGAGAACTGATCCTTCTACATTTCGCGCGAGAGAAAGAAAAAGAGGCCGGATATCGTTCGCAATTAAAATTGAAATATCATCTGTGTGGTCCTTAATGCTAAAAAAGAGAAAAAGAGAGAAAAAAAAGGTTTCTCTCTGCTCATGGTTAAGGGCCGCGCCTCCAATTAACAGTCACTCCCTTTTTAATTGATTCTTGTAATTCCGCAGCTTTTCGTTGATTTTTCTATCCTTTAAAAAAAAAACGAAAAGGAATATAGGCGCGTAAGTTAACGCTACCGTTTTATTGTTTTAATTAACGTTCAATCTATACTTTGTCATAATGAGACGTAAGCTTTTTTCATTTCTTATATTTGTAATTTAAAATCAATTAATGTTTTAATGAATTATGCAACGTATAGATCGCGTAGACATTTCAAAAGTGAATTTTAATTTTCATGAAGTTTAATTTTTTCGATTGAAGCATCAATGAAACATTGATATAGATAAATTAAAAAAAAATAAAAAGTGAAAAATAAAATAAAAAAAAAAAGAAGAAAAAAAATCAAGTGATAACTGTAGTCAAACAAGTTAGATGGAATATTTTTGCATTCAGATTGCGTAAGTAATTACAGTGTGATAAAATCAATTTTGTAATTACGAGCAAGAAATGTCAAAGATAAATTTAAATACCTTTACATCTAGTTTTCTTGCATTTAAATATAGATTCAAATTACAAAAACTACTTTAAATGTGTTTTCAAGTAATAAATCTAACAGCCGAACATGTTTTAATACTTCTTTTAAGTTTCTTATACTTTTACAGTATATATATGCTTTTTAAATATTTTATGTGTATTTTTTGACTTTTTGAGATATCATAAAGATTGCTTATTTCAATAGCATTTTCATTATTTTTTTTGATTGATCAAGTCAAACTTCATTTACATAAAGTATCAAAGATGTTAATTTAAATTTTAAATAAAAACAATCATCTAACTCAGTAATTTAATTTTTAGTAACTCAAATAATTTTCATGTTTTTATTTTATTTAATTTGTAAATAAAAAAATGTTTTTTATTAAACATTATTACAAACTACAGAAAACTATTTGCTTTTAAGTATATAAGTATCCTTATAAAATTTCCCAGTTTAACTATAAAGATAAATAATGTTCGATATTTATAAGGAAAAGTCAGCCTAATTGATAAAACCAGATTTTATTGAAAATTTTCCACGAAATAAGTTTAAAATAAAAATTTTGTTTTAAGGAAAATATAATTGATCGAGTAAAAATAAAGAACGCGGTCGAACTTTAAATTTTCCTGATAGTATTTTATTTCTTCTAATCAAATCCGGTAACAAATTTCTTTGAAACATTCGATATAAAATTGATAGTACATTGATTGTACATAATAAATTTTTAATTTCATTTCCCTTTTTCTCTCTTCTTTTGCAGAGATAGATTTGGCAAGTAAAGTATATATATATATATATATATATATATATATATATATATATTGAAGCAATCGAGATATACCAAATGAGACAGGCTATGTAGTTAAAAAGCAAGCCTGCGCTCAAGCCCCTTGCTTGGCGGAGGGACTTAATAAGACATGGTGACTCGGCACTACGTCAAGCCCTAAGTGATCGGGTAATTGTACATTAAACCGTACATAATAGAATTATCAACGGAAAAAAAAGAAGCCGATCTTAGATGTTTATTTCAGGGGCAAGGTCGTTTGTTCAATGTTCAATTCATTGGAACTTGTGATTTTAATTTTTTTTCTTTCTTGTTGTTTTTCTTTTGACTTTGTGTACATATGAGATACGGGCTCTAAGTGTTTATTTAATAAGATTCTGATGATGCATAGTCGTTGCTAGGAGTTTTGAAAAATCATACGATTAGAAAATTTGATTATCAATTCATATAATTTGCTTTTGTTATAGTTTAAACCTGTGACTAATAATATTAATTACAAGTCTTATAATAACAAATATTTTTCAAGTTATAGATATAAGTTTTATACGCGGTTTTTTATCAGCTTCTTTTTTATTTATATAATTATTTCTGGAAATTATTTAAATTACAAAATATTTTTTTTAAGATCTTTTAAAAATAAAATCAAAGTTTTTTTATATCGCAAAGTGACTCTTGAATATTTTTAATTAAAATTAGCATTAGTAAGTTTTCTAAGTAAAGTTTATTCATATAAAGTTTTTATTTATATATTAAAAATAGTTTCATAGTAAAAACTGGACATTTCCAAATACTCATATAATAATACTTACATCTATTTCAATATACAACCGTAACATTTTTTGAGTACTTTTTAATCATAAATAAGTAATTGACATCATTTTAAAATTATTATATAATATAGGAATTTTTAATAAAAAAATTAATTATTTTTATAGCATTGCGTGATTTAAATCCGCGCTTAAATCCCGCTGAGCCGAGAGTTAAAAGATAAATTTTTACGCTGTTCGATAATGAATATAACGTTGAATTCACTTAAATTACGCACTTATAATAAGCGATATTTTGATATCTGGATTATTTTTAAGAGTTTATTCATCGATAATAATAAGGTGTAGATTATTGCAACTTTTTTATATCGATATTTTTCAAAATAAATAACAATTATAAGCGTGTTAAATACGCGTAAAACCAAAGTTAATATCAGTGTAACATGTGAAGCGAAGAGGTAGTCATTTCGACGCTCTAAGACTCCGTCGCATCTGTGATTCCCCTAAACACAACTGCTAATACAATACATAAGTTACCAATTGTTGCTCCTACGGCCCTAATACATATATGAAAGGAAATTTAGATTTTTATTATTACAGAATTAATTTCAACAGTTTGACATAATGTTATTTCATGTTTTATATGTATTTTTTAGTTTTTTTCTATTTATTATTCGCGAAGTGCTTATATTTTGCTTTTTTGCAGTTTTCGCTTTTCTTTTACGATTTATCATTCGTAGAATGCCTAGTTTTGCTGGTAAATAGAATTCGTTTTTTTAATGAATTATCATTCGTGGAGTGCATAGCCTTTGTTTATTATTGAATTTTGAGAGTATAGATGTAGTGTGGCGGATTTAAATCACTCGAGCTATAAAATAGTATACGACCCTGGAAGAAAATTGACCATATCTTAAGCATAATTGTCAGTCAACGCATGTTAAAATGACACTTATCTAGAAATTTTTTTAAAATCATTTCTAGAATTTCTAGATAAGTGCCATTTTAACATTTGTTGACCAGCAATTATGACTACAATATGGTCAATTTTCTTCCAGGGATACTCGCGACTTAAATTCACCTATTATTACACGGCGTTTAGGACCCTCGCTGACGCTCGGGCCCTAACTTCGCCGTATAATAATAGGTGATTTAAGTCGCCCGTATCGTAATATACTATTCCTATTGTGAAAAATTGCTATTGACATAACTTTTATCTAATATGCGTAATGATAATAGTTACAGTAATGAAAAATTTTATTCCTTATTTAAATGCATTTTCTTGTTAATTTTTTATTACAAATTTACAAATTATAAATCAATTTACCTTATTAAACCTTATTGCAACTTCTTTTAGTTACAAGTTTTTTTATAGTAATACAATTTTTAATCAGTTTTTTAATGTTTTTCTGATTAACTTTGATGAAATAGTCTTATGCGACAAATGAACCTTGTTATCTCATGAATTACCGATGCTTCGATTCTAAAAGTATTAAATATCATCAAGTTTCAATAATCATGATCTTAAATACGAACCAAAATTTTATCTAATCAATTTTAAATAAAACCTATTCTAAATGAATAGCGAGATGTTAATATTATACAATGAACGAAAATACAAATAAGTTTTAAAGTAATAATTTATTAATATGGTATATGAGTTCACTATAAATAAAAGAAGTAGAGATTATTAAATTTAAAAAAAAACTTTTAAAAAATTAATGATTTAAAAAAAGATATATTTATATAATATCATGCTGCGAAATTGTCTGTTTGTAATAATTAATATATAATTAATGATACAAAATGTTAAGGTATTTTTTGATTATTTCTTTCTAAATAATAATTAAAAACACTATCGACAAACCTTATTGAAAATTATGTCAATTTTACTTATCAATGATATGAGTGCACGTGCCTTATAGTCAACTGAACGCTATGTACTCTCGAAACATATATACAGATATACATGTAATGATAAAAAAAAGAAAAATAATTAAATTCAAAGAAAAATAAAGAAAATAAAAAAATAAAAGGGATCAAATAAAACGATAGGTTACAATACTCTCGCATCAAAAGGAAGAAGAAAAAAAAAGAAAAGAAGAAAAAAAGAGTTTCAGACGCTGGTATGCATCGGATCGGTTTATTAACCGCAGGTCAATTCGCAGTTTAAAGACCGTATAAGATAAGAAGTTTAAGCACAGAAACATAAGAGCAATAACAACAGCAGCAGCAGCAGCTACAGTAAGGAACAGCAGGAGCAGCACTTTTATAAGGCAAAATGATTTTTGCGATAGGGATTCATTAAGCACCGTTAATTAAGACATTATCACGTCATAATGATCTCTCTTTCTCGGCGTTCCTTTAATGAATGAATGAAACACGCCTCATAAATAATTAATCCCTCCCCACCCCATTTAAACTTTTGCCTTCTCCGATTAAGCCGTGACCATCGTCCGTGTCCATGCGCCATACGCTCACATATACATATACTGCATATACACTACAAATACTTTAACCGATAGACTCTCTCTCTCTCTCTCTCTCTCTCTCTCTCTCTCTCTCTCTCTCTCTCTCTCTCTCTCTCTCTCTCTCTCTCTCTCTCTCTCTCTCTCTCTCTCTCTCTCTGTATACAGTAAGAATCAAGACAGAGGGGTTTCAAAGACAAAGCGAGTAACGAGAAAATTCTCAGGATGATAAAGGTCTTTGGTTTGTTTTAACCGATCGATGCCACTTACTTTGCTACTGTTTATATACATAGGATTTATGTAGCTATGTAGAAGAAAAAGTTTACTTATACTTACTCACAGGACGTTAGACGTTTTTCTTCATTGATCACCGAATCATTAAGTGCTAAAAGAACAAAGATTTTCAAAGCAACTAAAACTGATAAGATGCCTTTCTATTTAACTTTAAGGAAGAAGAAGGTTACATTACATTTATTTTTCTCATTTTTCAACATTCAAAGATTGCTTATATGACGTACTTGACTTCTTCAATCTCATTACTTTATGAGCGTTTAAACTCTTTAATATCCACTCTGTGCACATCAATATGTTGCTGAATTTATCTTAATGCACTGCTGCGTTTAATGACTAATTAAAATACCTGCATTTAAAAAAGACAGTTTTTGAATGACTCAATTAAATACTCTGTAACTTCTTAAATTTTAATTTATAGAGGCGCTAATACTAAAATTCAGTTTATCAATATTTTACATCTTTTTTTAATGGTTACCGGTGAATAAAACTTTAATTTATTAGTTAAATAAATTAAAAATATGTATTTCATCGAGAGAGTGATAATAAATCAATAAATTTTTTACCTTTTTAAATAAATTACAATAGCAATTAATGTTTTTACTTGAACTGTGAAAATTAAATGAAAATAAATGAAAATTTTGAATTGAAAAAATTAAAAGTTGAAGTCTAATAAAAAAGTATGAAAATGAAAAAAGTAAAATATTTGTGTTTAAGAAAATCCTAAAACAATCAAGTCAAAGATAATCAAAGAATTGGACAACAAAACAATTTTCATGAGGAGGCTCGTTGACGTTGGAAGTTGGGGTCATGGACTAAGATTACATTTTGCCGAGTTTAATGACGTGCCTCGCTCTCATCAGGTTCTCCACAAGGATTCAGACTGTTATATATATATATAATCGCTTGCCGTTAATTCAAAGCGCGTCATATAAGTTAACGAAAAGCGCATGACCTCCATTCATGTATATATATATATATATATACATGCTTAAAACAAGAGGGAGACGTTAATCTATCTTAGCCGACAAGTTTTGCTCTTTTCTAGGATTTCCAGAAAATCCGGTATTTTTGCTTAACACTTTAAAAGCTGCCCTTCTCTTCTCTTCTTTTATATTACAACTTTAAGTTCTCATTCTCTTTCTTTCGCTCTCGAGAAAATGAATATTTTTTTTTACTAACTTATAATACCAAGAATGCGAAATGTTACGAGCGTATTATCGCTTACTTTTGCAGAATAACGTTTTACGCGTTACGAGCATAAAAGTACAAGAGCTCTTAATAATCTGGCTAAGTTTAAGCGCGCGTTGCTCTTGCTATGAGCTGACCATGTGTGAACTTTTGTACCCACATAAAGCGTCAATAGCACTGGGTCACACGAGTCAAGAACTTTGGGGGAAAAAAGTCATTATTCTAAAAATAAATGCAAAAGAGGTCATTTAAAAACTTTGTCGTATTTATTTTTTTTTTCAAACATCAGTACATTCTCGACACTAGCGTTCTGGATACTTTTTTTATTAACTTTTTGTTCGACGCTTTAGATGATTACCAATATATTTTAATTGTTGCGACGTCATGATTTTTTTTTCATTGAGCAAATTTAAATTTACGTCTTTTTTCAATACATTTAAATGACCAATAAGTTGCTTATGGCACTTAAAGTATTATTCTTTAAAAAATTTACTATCTACATATAACGTAGAATTTATTATAGTTTTAAATAACAGAATGTTTTCTTCTTTAAAAAAACATATTATAATTTTAAACTATAAGATAATTTTTAATGTTTAGCTGAACAAACACAAAATAAAGAATTTTTTATTTTTTAAATTATTTAAATATTGTACACAAATATTTTTTTAGAATTACAAAATAATATAGAAAAAATGAACTCTTGAACGTATAATGAAGAGTATATAGCACTACATTATAGTTACACCTATCAATCCTTAATTTTATATAGTATTTTATTAACAATAAATTATTTTTAAACTCTCGAATTCTTGAAAAATCTTATAATGTTATTGTTAACTATAGAATCATCTGAAACTTCTTATATTTAGATGCAATCACTCAGCACACTTTCTCGTGACGATATATGCTACTTAAAAAAAACAAATTCCTCACGAGCAAATACAAAGCAAAAGAGAAACTCAACTCTCTAACAATAACATGTACCCTAGTAGAAAATTGAGCATATTTTGTGCAGAATTTCTGGTCAACGAAAGTTAAAATGAAACTTATCTAGAAATTTCAGAAATTCTGTGAACAAAATTTTTAGATAAGTGTTTTTTTAACTTACCGTGGACCAGAAATTCTGCCCAAAATATGCTCAATTTTCTACCAGGGTATTGGATTATCGATTTATACACACACATGTATATCATTCATTACTTGATGCCCTTTTAATAATTTGCTGTGAATTCGCTTATGACCCTAGTAAAAATCTTATCTATTTTCAGGCTATATTATGGCTAATTAAAATGCAAAATATCAAAAAATATTTACAATTTCCTGTTATTGATGCAAAACTCATTCTAGCAGTTTGTGGGCATAAATTTTTTGTTATTTTTTAATTAGATACGGCTCTAATTCTTGTTCTTCAATATTTTTAATAAAGAGATAAACTCTTTCGTGATTTTTATATTTTTTTAAATTTATTTTGAACATACACAACAATTATACTATTTTTACTGGCTACAAACTATTCAATAATATATTTTAGAAAATTCAATGAAAAAGACAAATGAGGTGATGAAATAAATTTTTTTTAAAATATCTGTATAAAGCTTACTATGAATGCACTAATTGGTAATATTTTTTTCTATACCTTGTAAAATTATAGTTTTAAATTTGAACACTAAATGAAAATAAAGAAAAAAATTTTCCAAAAACACGTTTTACAGAAAAAAAGAAATTAATCATTTCTTCCAGCGATTTTTTCTTCATACTCAAATTATGATTACTTATGAGATTGAAGCACGCATACATGTAATAGAGATTATCAGGGCGATATTTTTATTTAACTTTGTCATTTTAATTTTATATTACGTAGACTTAAAGATTCTTTGAATTTTTTTTGTTTAGTTTGGGTGCTCATCGACATTTTCTTTTGAAAAGTGCACATGCATGTATATATACATGCTCGTACAAGAAGAATACAGTTCGATTAGCATATTATCTGCATATTTTCTGTATGGCGCTTAGTGATATGTACAAGCTACTACTTCCCTAAGCTGTAAATAGTCGCGTCACAACCATAAAACGACAGATCCTGCCTGTTTCACTTCTTCGTTCTTTATACAAGCATAGGCTCGACCTCCCGTCGATGAGCTTCTTTTGCAATTTTCAAATGTACAACATTCTCATTGAAATTTCTTTAAGTTTCCACCACTTTTCTAGTCTATGTTAAATATTTTTTTCATATTCATTATATTTACAACTTGCTTTGAATCATAAATTAATTGATTGCAATTTCTGTTATGAGCATGGATAATAGTCTAATATTTTTTCATTGTTGCAATTTTTATCCAGAAAAGTTATATTTTATTTTAATCACTATTCTAGTTTGAAATATTATAATCTTAAAGATTTAGATTTTTCCGTATTCATCAGATAATTAATATTTATTTGATGGAAATAAAATGACATTTTATATATAGAAATGTTTGGTATACCATAATAAAGTAATTGAAGTAACAAGAGTTCAGTATTGTTGAAGTTATTCTGGCATCTGTAAACAGATGTTGCATTTGAGAATACTAATTCGTTGTGTTTAGCATATTCAGCTGGTGGTATATAACGTGTGATGTAAATCCGCTTCAACTCTTGTGAATCATGCATTAAAATGCTACAAAACATAAAATAACACTTTAAATCAATACGGAAGTTATATTGTTCCAACGGGCATTTTAACTGGCGCATGTTGTAATGCAATCATGATATATAAAAATATAAAATTTTTATTGCCCGATAAAAGCTATAATAAAATGCACATGCTCATCCTGGCATCCTTGAAAATTAAAAATCTCTTCATTAAATCAGCTACAAAACTTTCATTTCATAACTAACCGAATACATTTTATCAATTATTATATAATCTAGCAATTTATTATCTCCTTTCATTTTAATTAATTTACTATTTCATAATAACAATATTTTTTATATTTCTTTATTTTACATTATTTGCCAAAATTTTAAAAAACAAACATTGATTTATTTTTAATTTAGATACCCACTTTATGTATAAAAATTAAAAAAAAACTTTTTTTATTTATATAAAAGTAGGACATATATTAATTGAATTTTAATTTTTTATCATCATTTTGGATTTTATATATATTTATAACGAGGATATCCTTTACATTTATTATTTGAATAATTTAATACTTACTGAAACTTTTCTTTATTAATCTAGTGGAATGTGATCCGTCAGAGATTCAACTTTTGATTAAACTGGTTTGAGTTGAAACAATTATTGAGTATATGCTGACCAAACACAAACAAATGGACAATTATGAACGAATTTATGGATTTCCTTATGAGAAACCGTTTTGTTTAGGTAATTCAAAATTAAGAATTAAACTTGTGATTAAAGAGCTGATACAGAAAAATGGCAAATATGAAAGAAGCCTGAAGATCCAGCTCCAAAAAAACACACAAAATAATACTAAGTTGATACTCAAGATGTCATAAGGTTTACTAAATAATGAGCATTATATATATTTACATTTGCCTAAACTTATAAAAAATAATAATAATAAATGGATCTTTATTTTTTAAGAGATACATACATTTAGTTTGGATATTTTTAAAATTTCAAAATTTTAATAAAGTCTTTAATTTATTATCAATGTTCTGAGAATATTGTAATTTCCTTCATCAAAGTAGGCGTTATTATTAAGATTTTGACCTGACCCTAGAATCAAGCTTGCTTTTATGAAACTATTTGCAATGAATGCGATATTGTCAAAAATTAAAAACATTTATTTTACTGATGAAATTTTAAAAACTGTCAAAATTAATAATTAATATGGAGTTGCATATTTTTTTTAACTTGCATAGTTCTTAAAATGAATTTTGAATTATATTAGGTAATTTTAAATTATTTTTCTATTTATTGATATAAAATATTTTTAAATGCTATTTTAGTATTCAATTCCTATATTTAAATTCAGATGAATACTTTTGGTGCAAGTAGAATGATCCCGGCATAGTTATACAAAGTATCTTGATTTACAGTTGCCTTCCATTATCAATCGATCATCGTGAAACTTATTTGTTTAACTTTTGCTGTTAATGAAAACGTCATCCTTTTTTAAGTGTATATATATATAATTAAAATATCTTTTCCATCACAGGTACGTAATATACTATTATCTGAAATTTTTAAATTTCAACTAATTTTAAAATTTATTTTAATAGTTAATTTTTAAATTCGTCATAGTTCACCTAATCAATTAATCAATTCCAATAAAAAAAAGCAAAATAAAAAAGTATAAAGAATCAAAACATAAAAAAACAAGTTAAAAGCAAGAATTACGTGCTTACAATTAATAGCCAGCGATGCGTAAACGATTGACCTAAGAAAAAGTGTCGAGACTCTTGAAACATAAAAAGATAAAAAAGCATGAAAAGCAAAAAAAAAAGAAAGAAAAAAACAAAACGAATGAGTGAGTAAAGTGAAGGCGTGTTGTATACGCTACATTATATACATACACACATGTAAGCTTATAGAAAGAAGAAACGCGTTTGGCTCGCGCGCGTATGGATTGCGCATTATAACGTTGAGGTGTGCGGCGCACCCAAGGTTCACTTTGTCACCGAGAGACCTCATTCGTTTATAAGTAAAAGAAAAAAAAGAGCTACGGCGCCGTTGCTATCACTGCTGGATGTAATGGCTTGCCATACCTCAAAGTAAAGAGTATATATATATACATATACACCTTATGGCGCCTAATCGCTCTCTAAACTCATCTCAAGTGAATATAACTCTTTCTCTCTCTCTTTCTCTTACAGGAGCTACTTACCTTATATACATTATAGCACTTATTTCACGTTTGTCTGCATGCTTATATATACATGCGATCCTTTACGTGAATAGTATATTATTCACCTAGGGAGTAAAAACGAAAAATGTCTTAAATCGTATGTTAAATGTCACCCGAGCCGAAGGCGAGGGTGACAAACATACGATTTGAGGGATTTTTCATTTACTCCCGTGGAGAATATACGATTTTTTTACACAGGCAGCGTACATTGGGTACCTTACTATTCGCTGGGAGGGAGTAAAGTACCCACTGTACGCGCCCTGTGTAAAAAACATTTTTTATTATACCGAAACAAATCTTATAAAAATAAGCGAAGATTTAAAAACTTTTTAATAAGTATTGATACGGTAAACTTATACATAAAAAAACCAATACTATCAATCTTAAGAAAAAAAAAGTTATAAATATTTTTTCATTGTGTACCATTTTTTAAGCGTGAAAAAAATTCATTTATTCAAGTATGTTTGCATCGTTACTCTTTATAATTATTATGGACTGTTCAATGATGTTTACATTTTATAATATGCAAGGGAGATTTCACGCTTAAGTTATAGTCAAAATAATCACATGATAAGTGCAAATTATAGAAGATAGCAAAATTTAATTAATTTTATCATTAATATTTGACTGTAAAGGTTAAATTAACTCTTCTTCATAATTCGTATTTATGATTAATTTTGCAAAACTTTTTATATTTGTCCTATAAAAAAGAATTTTTTATGTTACTAATTATTTTTGCTAATAAAGTCACACTTTAATTAAATAACTTTAGTTTGATTCGTTTTTATAAAAAAAATATACTTTTGCATAATTTTCTTCCAAAAATCGGAATGCACTTTATTAAACGTGAAAATGTAAAAAAAATAGTATAATGCATCTAGGGAGGAAAAAGATTTAGTATCTTTTTTCACCATGCCCTAGCCGAAAGTAACGCAGAAGTGATATTTTCGGTCCAAGTACAGTGAAAAATAACTTACGCACCACAGAAAGTAAAATGGTAACTTCACCTCTCTAGATGCGTAAAATAATATTTTTGATACCCCTTTAAAAGCACATGTTTTGAAAATAAAATATTAAAAAATAATAAGGGAAAATATTCAAAGTCCTTCTTAAAAATTCTTATTTTCTTTATCATTAAAAAGAAAAAACAATATGGATGTTTCATCCGCAGATCTTGGAAATTAACGTATTTTACATTTTTTAACCCTTTCAGAACCAATGTACATTACAATGTACATTGACATTTTTTGTTTTTTTTTTTTAAATTGTGCAAACATGGCTTCAAATTTAGTAAAAAAAAATATGTGTATTGGATTGAAGTGGACTATTTCCGATCTCAAACTGAGGGCCCAAGTTATTATATCTTTGATAGAAACTAAGAAAACTTGAAAAGAAAAAAGTAAAAAAAAATTTTTTTATCGCAAAAATTGCTTAATAAATGAACACTTATCATCGCTAAATGGTTATCAGAACTTTTCATGATGAAATAAAAATTCCGTTCTGAAAGGGTTGATGCAAAACAGTTACATTATTACAACTTAAATAAGAAATGTACCGTATTACCCTCTAAATTTCATTGATATAAAATAATTTTTTTTGTTCGATCAATTATATTAAATTCGTAATTTAGTTTCCTAAACATTAAAAGTTTCACGGTATCATTAATATACATATAAAAACTATGTTGATGTATGTATGAAAATTGTATTATTTAACTTATAAATAAATATTAAATATTTTTCTAATAATTTTTAATAATTTTGCTCGCAGCACAAATTGGTTTTAAAACGTTGATATTTGTCACGATTTATTTTGTTCACATTCATTATAATTTAATCATTGTCACTTTTTAGTAGTTCAAGATAAGAGTATCATTTATTTTTTAAGTTTTTTCTTCCGTCGTTATATTTTATACTTGATTTATATAATAGACCGTTTTTTTTAACTTTGAGAGTTCCTTCAGTGAAGACTTTTCGGACGTGAACCAATCGATCATACAGTGAAAAAAAAAATTAAGTTATGCGTGCTTTGGAAGGATTTATGACGGCCGAGCATTAAGATCGATTAAAGCACTTAATTAACTTAATACTACTTACTTTGGGAAGTAAAACATATATTAGAAAAAATCATAAAAAAAAAGATTAAACATGCTTGAAAAAATCATTGTAAAGAAAAATGAACATTAAATCTTATTTGATTGTGAGGCTCAACCAATGACCAAGAAAAAAAATAAAATTAAAGAATAGATAAGGCATTAATCAATATTTTATAATACTATTTAAAAAATTAAAAATGTTGTACGAGCAAATAATATTTATTAATTAACTTTTACTATTAGCCTATGAGAATATTTTATTATTAAAAAAAGACAGAAGACTTTATTTTGAAGTCTTTAACTAGTGAGTTAGAGTAGTCATATTGAGTATCTGTCAAGAAATAAGAAGAAAAAAAGCACATAAAAAAAGAAGAAAAGAAAAATGAGCAAGTGTTAGCTAGTCAAGGATGGCTACCTTTATGAGTCTTGTTGGAAGACTCGTGTATGTCGCAACATTTCTCCATTGAAGAATGGCCTATACGAGCTCGCGTCAACCCTGTATAAAGCTTTAAACATTAATATATCTACATGTATGTTACACGGATATTAACAAGCGATCTATTGAAGGCTCTCCTTATTTGACCGAACAACATTCTCAATAACCAGCAATCGATAAGGTTATTCATATGTCAATAAAATCAAATAAAAAAAAACACATGCTCATACAAGAAAAAGGACTTTGTGATAACGAGACAATTGTTTATATTCAATAGAAAATTTCTAGAAAAAATTTTAATTATTTTTTCAGTTGTAAATATTAAGAAGAGATTTTTCAATTTTAATTTATTTATTACAGTTTATGACAATATTCTCTTTACTATTTTTTTGAATTATGTATTAAAGATAATTGATTTAAAGTTAGTAAAGCGATCAAAATAAGATTGATTGTAGATGCGAAAAAGGTAAATTGTAACAATTACTTTTGTTTTAATATTTTATTTAGATGTATCCAACTTTTGATTCTTAATGTATAAACATTATTCAATAATATATAAATACATTGAAAACAAATTTTCTTAAAAATATTTGCAATGAAACAAATATAATCATGCGTTCTCAATAACAGTTGTGTGGCTTATGCATTTGTTAGATAGAAAAATTTAAAAAGAAAAAATTTAATTTATATATATTAAAATCTTATAAAAGAATAAAATTATCAAATATTGGAATATTTTAAAATTTATTCTCTTCATCCAAAAAGAAGGATTCAATGCGTCAAAGTAATGTTTTGGGCTTTAAAACGACTTATCACTAGGTGAAATCTTATAACTATAAAACTTAATGGAATTTTAGTAGTTAGAAATCTTTTCGTTCTCATTATATTTGGTTCAATAAGATTTGGTCCATTATTTTTTCCTTATAAAAAAATATTTAATATATACACTAATATATTGCTTTTGTTACGACTAGATGATTTTAAACTATAATTTCATATTATTATTTTTTATCTTTTATTTATAATACAATGTGATACACTTTCATTTGATTCTTATTGTAAACATTGAAATATTAAATAAGTCAGTCATACTTTTTAAGAAAAATTTTCGGCACATAAATGTATAAAACAATTTTTTAAATATCTATACATATGAAACAAACGGCCCAGGTTAAAGATGATTAAAGAGATTTTGAAAAAATTAATTTAACCTTCTTCTTTGTCTTCATCAATCAAGAAAATAAACGAGACCTGCTCAATCAACTGTCTTGTTGGCATTGCACTGATATAATGCATTTTTCGCGAATTAAAAATAAATAAATAAAAAGCAGCTCATTAAAAGTAACCGTAAAAAATTTCCTAATGATTACTTTTTAAAAAGCTTATATATCCTTATAGATCTGAAAAAGTCAACGTGTCATTATTCATTGAAATTTTGACATATTTGTTACATCCCTTCAATGTTTTTTTGAAAGTTGATTTATTTTTTTAAGTTGGTATATGGTATACACCTTGTATATAATATAAGTAAGTTTAAACGTATACATAAGCCGTGAAGATTGGCTAGCAAAAGGCAATTAACAGACTTTCCATTTAAGATAATAGACGTGTCTTGAGGGTCGAGGTTTTGCATCACGCGCTCTCTGTGTAGCTAATACATACGCGTATTATAACGCAAAGTAAGGTGCAACATAACATTGGAAAGTCCCGCTAAAGGGGAACAATGCTTACGTGCGTTTCCTTTAGCTTCGGAGAGATCGGCTTTGACCTTTTCTTATATACACACTCTGATCATCTTCGCTTTTTTACACGCATAATACAACGTGCTATAGAGCACTTTGTACTTGTACATGTATATACATTTTTCAAAACTTTTCTCTCTCTCTCTCTCTCTCTCTCTCTCTCTCTCTCATTATTTGCAACGACTACTTAGGTTCGTTGCCTTCCCTATAGCCGCGTAATATGCTTTGCCATTATATGCGTCTCATGAGCGTCTCGTACTTTAAGCTTGCTGCCTTGGTCATTCATTATGGAGAACGTTATATTATATGTATACATATATACACATACATACATATAAATACATGAAAGAAAGAATGAGATGCAAGACTTTAAGAGTGAACATAAGAGCGCGTGCCCATTACGAATGCATTGGATAATAATGACGACACGAGTTGTTCGTTTGTCGTCACCAGTCATCCACTCGTCTAATCATTCTTATGGAAAAAGATATTTTTTTCATTTCTTTTTCTTTTATTTTTTTAACTTTTTACTTTTTTTCTTCTCATACGGCGCCGCCGATCAATTATTCTTAAACTCGCGAAGAAGGAAGAATGGCGAAAATTGTAACCCATAAGCAAATGTTGCACATCCCCCTGCTGTTTTCTCTACGCGTATAAATACAGGTTGCTCGTTTGCGGCTCGTGCCTTTTTATTTAAAAAATACCGCGCGTGTAAAAGAAACAGAGAGAGTTGAACATGCGTTTGTCGCTCTATTGTTCTCGCTTTTGCTAAGCAATTAGCCCCTTTGCCTTGCTAAAGTTTGTTGCTTCATTTTTTCTTATTTTTTACATCGTTGCGAGTATAATATCATTATTTTGAGTAACAGATATACATCTATACTTCACACCGTTCATACATGCGTTATTTATTTTTTTCTTTTTCACTTAAATTATATATTAATTTTACATTATATTTTATTCCAATTACTATTTTTCAATATAATTATTTTCTAATTTTAACTAATTTCAGATAGCAACTAAAAAATAAATTAATTACATTTTTAAAATTTATTAATAAGAGATTTATTTTCAAATATACAAAATTATAGTTCTAATTATCATTTTTAATTTTAGAAATACATTTGAGAGTATTAAAAAAAACATAAATTTAAAAATTCTATTTGTTAACTTGAAAAATTAGAATAATAAATAATATATCATTAACAAAATCATATTATTATTGTTATTATAAGAATCTTATTTTGCGTAATCAATAAAGGTATGAAATCCTAGAAAAACGACGTATAATATAATATCATTAGATTATTATCTTTCAATATACCTTGACGTGTATATTAAACATAGATCAGCGTTTATTAAAAGGAAAAAAATCTTAAAACACAATAACGTAATATTAAAAGTCTTGTAATTTGTATGCCTTATATACAATTATACATTAAGCGACTTATTATATACATAAAGAAAATATATTTTTATTTAAAATAAGAATAAAAATTTATTCAATACAAAAATAAAAAAAAATATTTTTAAAATCAAAAAACAATTATATTTATATATTGATGATCAAAAACAAAATCATAAAACTAGAGCAGAAAGTATAACGTGGTGGCATGCATATACTACATAAATGCGCAAAAAATGCAGTTTCAGCATAAAATACTTTTTTACGAGCAGAAAAAAGTGTTTCTAGTTTAGTGTGTATATATCACCTCCATAAAATAAAAATAAAAAGATCGTTCCTAAAAAAAAAGAAAAAATAACGAAAAATGAATAAAAAAGAGAAAAAAACAGAAGAGAAGGGAGAAAATATGTAGCGTTGAAATATATATAGAAATATTGTATAGTGAATGAAAAGAAAAGGTCCGCTCGAATTAACCATATAACCGTGTGTGCTGTGCAGAGATGCAGAAGGATTTTCATGTGCTACGGAACAATTATTCATGGCTTTGGGCATTTAATACCTCTTTCTCTTGTGTGTGTGTGTGTGTGTGTATATATATATGCGTACATCCTCTCTTTTGGTCTGACGGCGCGACGAGTATCAAACACGAAAAATCGGCAGTTGAATCGCCTCAGGGACAAAGTACCAGATTGCACGATCGTTATATATATGACGATTTTCATGTATGTATATGTGAAAACCTTTGGCAAATGAAGCTCGCGAACGAGTTGCCAGCGTGTATATATGCAATATTGCGTCAAACCATGTGTTTGTTTTATTAATGCGGACCACGGCCTTCGGGGGCTTTCGATCGTATATAGTAACAACAGGCAGCAGCAGCAGCAGTAAGCAACAACAGGCAACAAACGCCATTATAGTGCACGCTTTCTCGCACCCACACGCTCATCGATATATTTCGCTACGATTTATGGTAATCCAACAAAACTTAAAAAGACACGCTTATTTTTTCATTTATACATTTCAAGACTACAGACCTAATAGGTTCAATATAGGGTGAATAACATAATTTTTTTTCTTAATGGATAACAAAGCATTTAACGATTATTATCAAATAATTTTTATTTAAAAATATCTTATAAATTTTCCATCGATCGTACAAGAAACGCAATTAAAAAGGAATTCCTCATAGATGTACAGAGATTCTAACACGTATTATTATCTAAACGTTTTAATTGTTGTCTTGATTCTTGGCTGATAGAAAAAAATTCTTCAGATGTCGAAGTCTAGATTCTTTTTTTTACAATATAAATTATTTCTAATAGTGATAAAAAATTATGCTGCGTAGAAGCTTAAAGTTTGGTTCGATTTTAAACAGTGACAAAACTACGTTTTTTATGCTGAAGGCCAACCTGTGTACTCTTCATTATATGAAAGTGACAACATTCTAAAAAAAGGCCTAAAAGAGAAACTATGATTTCAGGTCTACAAATAAAAAAAATTTATTTCCCACGTTTGGAAGATCATGATAAAATTATCTTTTAATAACCCATATTTTTTAACTGTTTTCATTTTTTTAAAATTAAACATTGATTGGTCGACAATGAAAATTATTCAAAATATAAATTTTTTATTCACATGTGATTTCTCAATCATAACTACAATTAAAACGTTAAATTAAGAATTTCAGTAAATTTAATTAATTTAATAAATAATCATTCGAAATATAAACCAATTGTTATAATTTAATGTACATATTATTAGACGTTTATTTTATATTATTTGCAATTAAAGTTTTTATCATGTACATAAATAAAATTCGAAGAAATTTTAATATATAATTCATTTTGATTTACAGTTTTTTAATAAAATTTAACTTTTTCATGTTTATAACGGTTCTTATTTTTAACTTTCTGCAATAATTAAATATAGGTTTTTGAAGACTTTTTAATTCTATTCATAAAATTAGTATAATATGATCTCTAAAAGTTGGGGTAATAAAATATTTCATTTGATTCAAATAACAGGTTTTTAATTATATATTTATTATAAAGATACATTCATTATTAAATCGATAAATAAAATTTAAATGTTAAAATATATTTCAACAGTAAAATCACAAGTAGTAGTCGCTTATCGGATCGTTATATAAATTAAATTCTATTCCTTTTAAAAACATATGATTTTATTAAAAAAAAAGTTGAGGGTATCATAATTTTTTATTATTTTTTTAAATCACGCAATGTTTATAATTGAAAAAAAGAGCAATTAATCAAGTCCTTAGATATTATTATTTATTGTTTTTCTGTCAGCCCGTAGGTACCAAATTTATGAAAGTGCTTCACGTCAGTATAATGATTTATAATGAAAAGTGTTAATTAATAAGAATGTACGATATGTCTTTAAAAAAAATAAAAATAAAAGATGCGAGGTCTATACCATTCAAGAGAAATTTGCCTATAGCTATTATATACATATATATATATATATATATATTATTTAACTGATGGGCCTTTAAACTTCCGTTATCTCGATAGGACTCTCTTTCTTACTCTCTTTCTCAAACTATCGATTGACCAGCTACCAGTTTCTTTAAGAAAAAAGCAAGAAGAAGAGAGAGGGAAATGAAGCTGGACCACCAGAAAGAATATAATTCACGCGATCCAATGACAAGATGCCGGAAGATTCACGGACTGACGGCTATAAGATTTTTTTTTTGCCCAGAGGCTTTCAAGCTTTCTGTGCTAGAGGTCTAACCATCGTATAAGTATTGCAAAATTTTTTCCGACAAACATAAACACGCTTCTCTTTTACTTTAGCGACATTTATCCGAACTTGCGCTGGATTTATAAGTACATCGCAAGGATTTGTAATGTCTCTTCGATATCATCGGTCTTTTATTTTAATATATTATGTATATACTTCGTGATGACGCACGAGTTTATGTACTTTCAAAAGTTTATACTTTCATCTTGCCAATCGTCTGAGAATAAAGTTTACACTTTGTAAATAATATATTATATAGTTTTATTGCTATATTTTAAAAATTCAATTAATTAGCAATATTATTATATCAATTTAATTTCTTATGCAATATTTCAAGTAATTCGCATTAATTTTTGAAAAATAAATTATAAAACGAAATTTCAAAGTAATACAAAATAGTAAGTAATGGTAAAATAAAATATTTTAACGATATTCCATTTAAATGATAAACTTTGTTTGTTGTCCACAATTTCTATTTCATGAATTTCCTGTTTCTGATAGTTAAGAAAGTACAACTTTATAGTCGATCGTAAATTTGTACTTTAAAATTAAAAAAATAAATAAAAGAATGTAACTCAGAGCAAGGTGTATTCTTTTTTAAAAAGTATACCAGTTTTAATTACATGAAATAAGAGATCGAGTTAAAACTATGTTTCACTTACACTAAACTCCTTTTACAGTCTTTAAGATTTATAAGTATTATAAAAGCGATTAAAATCTTTATTCAATCATTTTGCCAACTAAATGATTATGCATGTGAATATAATGTAATTTAATTCCTTTTTTTAACATCGAATTAATGCATAACGATTATTAAATAAAAACATGTTTGTTTATCGATTTCTTTGAAGTAATTTTATAATTATTAATTAATAGCAATAAAATTTTTTAAATTCATGATTTTATGTGTACATAAAAAAAAAGTATTAAGGAATCTAAATCTTTTTTCTTGTCTAAATAACTCATAAAAAATGTCTTTGTTAATATGTAAAACTGATTTTTTTTCTATTTTCATCTTTATTCGCCAAAGTGATAATTATCTTTGAATCGTTTCAACCACAAATGGACAAAATTGTAGACTTGCAAAGATAACGTTACTTCACTAGTCTACATAATTACTAAAGATAAAAGGAGGTGTTTAACTGCATGCAACGCCCGCGAAATCTTTTAAACTTTATCAAACTTTTAAAAGTTTTACAAATTTATAGATGCTTCACTATCTTATGGATTATAGATTTTTCAGCTCTTTATTATATGAAAAAATAAAGAAAAAAATGAAATATAATGAAATGAAAAACTAACAAGCCACGATACATAATGTTAATATTGCAGTAACGAAATTTCTATTATGCAAATATTCTGATCTCATGGCGTGAGATTCTTTCAACGAGAATCGAACATAATTGAGATTAAAGGAAAAGCATTTAACCGCCTGCCCGCGCTCTTGGCTTTGATAGTAAGAGCAATTTTATAAAAGCATAGCACTTTTCTTAGAATGAACATATGAAGACATCAGTTGCGTATTTATAAAATTGCGCATAGCTAATATACGCCTACTCATACACTCAAGAATTAGAAAAAAATGAAAAATTAAAAAAACAACTTATGATGGCTTTTACTTTCTAGAAAATGTTTAAAGCCAACCCTGAGAATGAAAAGCGTTTCCGTTTTCATTATATACCATAGACGTGTATGTATACTCGTTTATTCACGATCAAAAAGCACGTTAAAACCGCAAGCACAAGTCCACTCTCTGTCTCGGATAATCCGCACATATAACGATCTTTTTTTTCTTCTTTTTCGTTTTTTTCGTTTTTTTCGTTTTTTTCGTTTTTTTCGTTTTTTTCTATATTCTTACACAGAAAAGAAGTTTAGATAAGAAACGTGTACGTAAAGGAAAATTTCCAGTCTCTCTCTTTCTCTTTTCCTCTCTTGTAGACACACATGGATTGCATCGTAAGACAGTATAAAACCGGCATCCACGAGAGATCGTGTCTCTCTTTTTCTTATCTCTAGTTCAAATCTCGAAAAGTGCCGTGTGCTCTTTGCTTCAATCGGAAGTATATTACGGATAAATGCTGACGAGCTTTTTTTACTTCTTTTTTTTTCTTCTTTGTTGGCATAGAAAAAAAATTCTCTGCACACACGTGGAGACACGAGACGTGTACGCGCACATATAAAAGAAACTTTAATAAATGCGCGTATATGTATTTTTAAAGAAACTGGACTTGTGTAAGTATATATATATATATATATATATATATATATATATATATAAGCGAGTCTAAAGCGATCCTGCTTACCTTCGTGCGTCGTGCCTCGCGAGAGAGGCAAGTATTACGTAATACCGCAAAGTCGTTTGGTCGCGACTATGCGACTCGTTAAGCAGTTTTGTTGCTTAAAATAAAAGCTAAAAAAGTTTATTCTCTTTCTCTCTTTCTTCTGATATTCTATATTACTGTATATGACAAAATTTGTGGATTTAAATTGCTGCAGATAATGGTTAAGTTAACTCTAAGGTGCTCATCAATTGTCATGACTACTATTTTGCGTTTCTCTTAATCTCTCTATATATATATATATATACGCATATAGCTGCCACTGATATCATTTAAACTATAGTATAAATTCTAATTAAAGGACGTGGTAAAATAAGTAAATAGAACTAGATTTTCATTTTTTTTCTTTTTTGCTTTTGATTTGCTAAAAGACTGAATATTTTATGTATACATAGTATAATTTCGAAATTTTTCACGTATAAAAATAAGATGATTATAATTTGTGGGATATGCATATGTATTTAAGTTTACGTAGCTCATTGGAAATAAAGTTAATTTTGATAAATTTACTTAAAAAATAAAATTTTTTTAATCATTGTATTATCACGGAAATTATTTACTCTTCTTGATATTTTATTTTTATTAAATTTAAAATCCATGCATATTTATGATTATAATGGATAAAATTATTTTTTTCTTGTACAATTATTTCTATTAGCTCAACGCAATTAAATGCCAAACTATAATAAAACTGATGAGACAAACATTAATGATAATTTTTTTTTCAATAATATTTTTTTCTTATTATAAACAATGTGCTCACATTATTGATTATAAATTTATTGCGTGCAAATTACACTTTGGTTTATACTGTATAATAATATTTTATTTTATTTATAGAATGAAAAAAATGATATTGTTATAATGTTTGAATTTACAATAAAAAGTTGTAATTTTATAAAATATTACAAGCAATACACTAAGCATTCGTTAAATTTTTTCTCAAACTATTAAAAAATATAAAGATTTTATTGCATTTGAGAGATATTATAAATTTTCACTATAGTAAAAAAACGCTTTAGTTATTGCAATGTATAAACATGCATATTAATATAGAATAATATAAAAGAAATTTGTTTTTGAAAAATTAAAAGTTTGAAAATTTTACTAATCCATTATAAGTGAAAAATAAGAAAGAAATAATTTCTCTAGATTTCGGATTTAATGAATAATATAGAATAAGAATGATATTTTAAAGAGACATTATAATAATGATTCTAAGACTTGTTCGCCTCTCCCAAACGGATATTTCTCAAGCTTTTCAATTTATTATATAGTATGTTGTCGCTCTTGAGGAGAAGTTGATACAAGACGAGAATAAAATGGGATCAACGTGAACTTGAATCAAGGACGTGCGAATCACGGCTAACGAGAACAAGCATTCGCTTTACATCTCGATATGTCTGTTGTTACTGCTGTTACTACTACTCCTGCTGTTGCTGTTGCTGTTACTGCTCTTACTGCTACGCTCGCTGATCTTTCGCAATACGTAACCTCTAAGCTGGAATGCGTTTAACGTTCAACGCCTACGGGACGCCTCAACAGAACACGTGTATATATATATATATATATATATATATGCGTATAGTAGGTAAGCACACCGTCGTCTCAGAAAACCTTGAGGAAGAAAAACGTTACAACATAAGCCATACTACGATCCTTTAGAATCTCTTGGCCCAACTGCCAACTGAGTGAGAGACAGAAAAAAAGAGAGAGAAAGAACTCGCGCACTTTTAAACTTAACAGCTTTTATGCCTATGGGTATGTTATGCGTACATATACACCAATGTTACTGTATGTATAAGCTATATATACTTCTCACGCTTTTTTTACATCTTGCTCTCAACATTATTATATGCGTCTTTTGAGAAAACCTGAGCAACTAGGAAAAAAGAGAAGCAAATATTCCATTGCCGCTTTTCTTTAGAAAAAGCTCTTAGTCATTTAAAAAATAAGCATTAGTTTTTATGTGAACAATAAAAATAATAACAGAATAATATAATTTTATTAAAAATCTTTAATGTATTGAATATTATGTAATATATTATAAATGGATAGATGTAAGTATATCTACGTTACATAGTAATAGACGCTTATTAATTTTAATATTATGTTGATTCTATTCAGTGACCGAATTGATTAAGCGTTCAAGTACAGTAGTTGTTTGGCGGTTTCGTAAAAAGTAAACAAATAGTAACAGTTACAGCATTGATTTAGTCATTAATAATATCCATAATAGATATTATTATATTAATTTGTATTAATTAAACATAAATAGTTACAGATTAAATTATAATTTCATAAATTGTTGTTTTCAAAATCCGAATACTAAAATAACCAAATTGAACATTCCAATTGTCTTTTAAACTCCTACCGGAATTCACATGCCAATCTTTGCTTCTATGTTTCTTATAGATGAAGATAAAATAATCTTGATTGACTATGTGGTTAGTTCTAAATTGTTGGGATTCATATTTGACACATCAATCAATCTTATAATCGCTTCTCTTAAAAACGGTAGTCCATTTCAATTTGATTATTTAGAAAATAATATCTAATAGCACCGTATGAATAACTGTACTTTCAAAGATATACTTATCAATTTCATTATCGTCTAATTAATAAATGAAAGTTATCATTTTTTATTTTAAAATGTAATTTAATTTAATATTTTTAGTTTGAGGCAATCATAAAATAGATCAATAAACAAATTTGCCGAGAAGATGTATATATATATATATATATATATATATATATATATATATTATTCAAATTTTGTATCTTACTGGAATTCTTAAAAATTTTACAAATCTTTCAACAATAAAAATATGTTTATCTATTTAATAATAATATATAGGCATCTAAATCTCATTTTATTATTAATTTTATCTTCATGACTATTATTAACAATGATTTCAGTGCTAATAAGCAGAATTGTAAAATACTTTTTACTTTTTTTTTTATTTATTATTTCAATATTTTAACTTGCATAATAAAATTTTTACAAATAAAACATTAATTAAATAATCCAATATAATTTGTCTGGACTTCTATTAGGCACTCAATGTATTTTTATGATATTTTCTTATTGCTTCTAATATCCAATAATTAAACTTTGCACACTATTTTAAAAAAATGAAAATAAATGCTAATCTAGAAAATAATTAAAACTAGTTATTTCTTACATCACCTTAGTATACATAATAAATGTAAATTACTTTATACAATCGAGATTGTCGGGAAAAAGAAAAAACAGAAAAAAAGAGGAAGGAGAATCAGATGAAGAAAGCTAATATTTTTTTTATCCGAAAGAATCGAAAAGTGGATCCTCCTAGTTAAGAGTTTGTCACGATGCTAGATCAACGACAGCATTTAACTTTCATCTGGACCGCAATGAACGAGTTATCCTCAGCAAGAGCTTAGGTAAGAAATGGTTCGAGTCTCCATGAGAAGAGACGAAAATCGAGCAAAGAGGAAATCGGACGAAGGCGCACTCGCCTCGAGGGCAGTTCGTTTTTATTTCTTTTTTCTTTCTTTCTCTTTCGTCCATAGACTTGTTCAGGTTGTAAAGAAAGACAGAAAGCAGAAGCCCATCCTGTTTGTAAGTGTGGAGCATCCAAGAGCATCCCTAAGATAAAATGCCATCGAAAGGAATCTGGCTGAAGCTAGGCTGTAAATACTGTTGGGGTGACGTTACACAGAATGCAAGAGAGCAAAACTGGACTCTTTCTGTTTGTTTGGTTTAGCGTTGGTGCGCTTTCGTGAATAGAAGAGGCTTTTCGTAGAACAATGCGTCGTCGCCTCCGCTCCGAGACACATACGTACACACATGCACAGCACACAGAGACACAATAAAGTATACAGAGTTTCTCGATTAATCCCTTCTTTTCTGCGTGTGCAATGTTCTCGCCAAAGCGTCGACTTGGAACGTGCGAGGAAAGAACGCCAAATAAATCCTTTGCTCTCTTTTCTTTCTTCTTTCTCTTTCTCTGTCTCTTTGCGCTCATTCTTCTATTTTATATTCTCTTTCTCTGTTTGTTGCTTGCCGGCAAACTTGAGCCGCAAGGGCTACTCGCTGCTTCGCCTCACGGCCAGAAATTATTGCGTCCTCGAAAATCTTCCAAGAACATCATCGGTGCCGCTTCTTTCCTTCTTTATCTTTTTCTTTCTCATTCTATCTCTTTCTTTCTCTTCTTATGTACTCGTCCTCGAGGCGGCTGCTGTTGCAAAGGAAAAAGGAAAGAAAAAAGGAAAGAAAAAAAAATTGGCTACTATATTGCACATTGGCTTGAAGCATCAAAACTCAATTTAAGAGCTTTCTGTATATAACGTAAGAAAAAAATAAAGAAAAAGATATAGGGAATAGACTGCTGTTACGCCTTTTTAACTACCGTAAAATTTATCCCTCTGAATTTCTTAAAGGCAAGCCTTCTTGCTTCTTAATAGACGCGTAATCAATTTTACTCAGCAAGAAGAGTGCACTACACGCATATATATAGTGTCGAGAGAGTAAGAGTCGCGAAAGCAAAGCATTTACCTAGAGGATATAGACTTGTTGAGTTTTGAGATTGGAAAGAAATTTGAAGAATCGCTGTATATGTAGTTTGTATAATATATCAGTTTAGATCTGTACAGAGATCCAAACGATGATCGCTCTTTAAATCGTTACTTTCTCTTCCGATTAATGGCGTTGATTAACTTCTGAAAAGCCTTATGTTTATCGACTAGATTTACAACAGGAAAATCTTTTAGTTAGATATATTTTAATATCATATTATATCCTATATTATAGAGGGAAGCTCTAATTTAAACTTTTATAACTGATAATTCTAATATCGTGATGAGAGAGTTAAGTGCTAATTTAGAATATAGTATATTTCTTTGAAAAACTTATTCTTTCTTTTTCTTGTTAAACTAATATTTTATCTATCGTACTATTAATCAATCTTGTATATTACTAATAGAAATATAATACTAATAAGATAATCGCGTTCATTCTTAAGATTAATTATCTTTAATTAATTTTCATATAATGCTATTATCTGTTTTACTTGATGTTTTTTTTATAATTATTAAATTACAAATTTCTCCCATATAAGTTATATTAATTTAAATAATCGAGTCATAATCATTTGGTTTACATTTCTTCTATGTAATTCAGCGTTAATTTTTTCTTATTTGCGTAACGCATAGCTAAATAATTCGATTATAACATTATTGAAATCTACCAATTTATGTTAATATCTTAATTTAATTAATAAACTATAAATTGCCTATTGCAATTAATAAAAAACCATAGTGATACTTACCAATAGTCATTGATTTGTTTAATGTCATGCTTAATTATTTAAAATTCTTATTTCTTTTTAAAGTGAAAAATCTAACAGGAATTTCCAAAGTTATTAAAAGAAGCTTTAATAATCATCCGTTCCATTCGACAAATTTCGCAAATCCGAGTGCTTAAGAAAAGAAAAAAAAATAAGAATAGAGTAACATGATTCCACTCGGTAATTATTAAATAATATAAATTACAAGAACAAAGTTTCCATTAGGCACACACACATACATATATGAGCACATATATGAGTTTGACTTGTTGCTACGAAACGAGTCAGCTCCCGACAAATTGAAAATCTACACGAGACACGCGTTAAAAGAAGAAAGCAATTAATAAGCAGGCGGTACGAAGTAACAGCAGTAGCATTATATATGTATGTATTTTTACAAGAAAAAAGTATAAATGACAAGTTGAAGGAGTTGTGGCGTGCGCAATACCTCGACCGGTTAAGGAAATCACAATTCATATGGTACGTTGGTTGGCCACACATTAAAAGCAGCTGAAGCCACAACGATACATTATATCGAATTCCTGCTATTTTAGTATACGCGTATACATATATGCACTCGCACACATTTATATACGTATATTTTTTTATACTCATTGAAATATTATAAACTCCCAAAGTAGCCATTCAGCCAGCTGATCAATGCAAACGCGCAAGGTGTAAAACTATATACCCAAAGACACGAGTATTATGCATGTATAAATACGATATATAACCGCTTAAAATTAAGAGACAACGATATTGGCCGCGTGCTAAAAAACCACAAAACCGCGTCACCAGTCCAATATAATACCGAAACTTGTAAGGAATTTTAGCAATTTTTTTTTTCATTCAAACCTCACTTTGTTCATTCTTCTTATTAGAAATCTTTTTCTGTTTCTTATTCTTTTCTCATATTACTATCTTTTTTTAGTAGGGCTTCATGACTCTGTTAAAAATTTTAATATATAGACTTTATATTGATGTTAATCTCGCATCATTCTTATATATCGTCTATAAAGTTATAATTTTATCAGACAACTGTGTGATTTTGAATTCAGTAGCAGTTATTCCTTTTTTCTCTCCTTTATTATACAACTTTTTCAATTGTATATATTAAATTTTCCAATCAACTAATTTATCAACGTTTTAAACAATTAGAAAGTAATAAATTCTGATATTTTATATAAGGAGTAAAAATTTTTTAATCATTACAATAAACAATAGTTGAAAAATAAGAATACAGTGTTTATTAAAAACATTAAATAAATAATAATATTAAAGTATTAAATACACAATACACAAAAATATATGCATAATCCAAGTTTTTTTTTAATTTTAATATATTATTTACAATTTAATTGAGAATTATTAAACAATTTGAAATTTTATTATTATTAACATATTGGTATTTTATCATATAAAAAGTGACTTTGAATTAAAAAAAAAGAATACTTTTATAGCATATATTTTTTCCACGTTTGATTTGCGTGACATTCAAGTCAATAAAGCACGTTTAAGTATAAGTTTACTGCGTTTAAATCAATCATGACAGTATAACATAACGCAGCATTAAAAATCGAGAAGAAATAATATGCTTTTGAATGGTGAAAAAGTTTAAAATTATCATTTAGGTTACGTAAGCAATGTTTACGTTTGATCAACTTCAAACGTTATAATATAAATTTTGAGGAAAAATTTTTTCTATCATTTTCCTATTAATGATCGCCTTACAGTAAGGACAGAATAAATGAAAAACAATTATTATTGTGGATTATTTACTTGGAAAATATCGCTTAATTAACTGCTTTCAATAATAACATATATTTTAATGAGCCAAAGGCAACATTTAGTTATGCATTTAACGTTCCTTGTTATTTCACGAAAATCATGTTTGACATGACGACAAGTTATTAAAAAGGAAATCAAAACAACGATTTGTAAAAATGTTGTAGGTATCGATGTAAATTAAAAAAAACTCTTGCACTTTTTGACATCGTCATCTTTTTCATAGCATGATGATTAAACTATCAATTACAAAAATCTTATTATATATTTGGCGCAAAATTAATTGAAAAGTTAAGTTTCATTACTTAATCAAATAAAAAATAAATTAATATGAGGAAAAAGGTGCTTGACATATATTTTTTAATGAATAAAAAGAATAGAAATAAAATAAATGCCCTATCAATAATTACTTACATACCCCAGTGAAAATTGTAAATGTATGAAAATTTACGAAGTGTATCAAAGTGTATGAAATTGAATCCAAGTGTTGCATTTCGGTCAAGTCGATGATACGCTTTGATACTCTTTTATACACTTTGGTACATTTTCAAAAAAAAGTTTACTGAAATCGATTCTTTGCATCTGCTGATGTTACATATTTTGATACACTTTTGCACATTTTTATGCACTTCGACACATTTTTGCATACTTTGATACACTTCGATACACTTTCATACATTTTTCAATATAAAAAAAATATTATTTTTATATAACAGGAAAAACAATTCAAGATGTTACTCAGAAGTGTATCAAAGTGTACCGAGATGTACCAAAGTATATCATAATATATCAAAGTGTATCAAAGTGTGTTAAAATGTATCAAAGTGTATCAAAGAGTATCAAAATGTATAACATGAAAAAGAATTAAGAAAATTGAACTTCAGCTCATTTTTTAAGACGTATATCAACATGTATCAAAGTGTATCAAAGTGTATCAACGTCTGGACCGAAATGTAACACTTGGATACACTTTGATACACTTTCGTATGTTTCGGTGTACCTTCATACACTTTCATACGTTTTAATACACCAAAAAATTTCCACTCGGGTATGAGGCTAAAAATTTTGGCGGTATAGTGAAAAAGTACATGTTCATATAGATAGGCTTAGGTAAGGGGGGTCGAACTAAAAAGGGGAAAAGTAAAAAGTGAGACCCATGAAGATAAAGGATGAGAAAAGGGGAGGGAGCGACCGACAGGTGATGCTGGGCCTGAGGCGTGCATGAACATTCAAGAGAGAAAGAAAGGAAAGAGCGAACAAGAGACTAGTTTCATGATGTACACGCATATGAGAAAGAAAGAGAGGTAAAAGTTTTTAAAAGCGTAAGCGAGCCAAAGGTATTTTAACAGACAACATTCCTTGTTGTCGGGCCTCCGGATACTTTCAGCTGGCAACGTGGCCGTTGCAGGGCGTTAAGAGGCGGTCGGAACCAAATCGGTGACTTAGTTCGGTGCTTGTAATAAATGCTTATAATAATTTATTCATTTATTAATATGGTAAAAATATAATCATTTTCTCTAGTCATGTATATAAAGAATAATTTAAAATAGTTAAAGCCACAAAAATATACAAAATATTGCTATAAAGCGAAAAATGCCACCTAACAATCGACACGACAGTTTTTTGCATGCGGTATATGTCAAGTCAGTTTGATATTTGTAATAAATGCTTATAATAATTTATTTACTTATTCATATGGTAAAAAATAAAAAAAAAAAACCGACTCCAAAAAATGCACTGAAAAGTAACAAATAATTTATTATCTTTAGAAATCATACAAGCAATTGGTAAAATACAATTTTAGAAGTCGGGGTCTAATTCCTCAATGAATGTAAACGTTATTTTTTAACAATAAATGTAAACGTTATTTTTGAACAATGAATGTGAATGTTATTTTTGAAAAAATGGACTAAGTCGTTCTGCTTACGCACCACAGATTTAGAATTAGACGCCGACTTCTAAAATTGTATTTTACCAATTATTTGTATGATTTCTAAAGATAATAAATTATTTGTTACTTTTCAGTGCATTTTTTGGAGTCGGTTTTTTTTTTGTTAAAAATTTTTTATTTGTCATTTTTTAGTGCAATGTTTTTAAAATCTTATTTTTTGTAAAAAATTTTGTTTTTATTCGATACTTTTAAAGTCGGTTTTTATTTATTAAAAATTTTTTAAATTGTTTGTTTTTGTTAAAAAATTTTTATTTTCTATCTTCTAGTGAATCCCCTTACTAAAAACGCAAATATAGGTAGACCCACTAATTACATTAAACTTTCATTATTAATTCATAACGCATGCATTAGTACACCACCAAGCAATATATAGCAGGAAAGAAAGAAGACTCAACAGCACAGTGTCGTTATGTGTGCATGTATACATATTCAAGCTCAGGTAAGAGAGAGAGAGAGAGAGAAAGAGAGAGAGAGAGAGAGAGAGAGAGAGAGAGAGAGAGAGAGAGAGAGAGAGAGAGAGAGAGAGTAGGCGAAGTATAAGGGAGGTAAATGAGAAAACAAAACATCCGGTTTTTTCTTTATTTTGATAATTGGGTCATACAAACCGAATATTGGCCCAATAATTATAGGACACGTATGGGACCTACCTGCAGACATTCTCTATCAGATAAGCAAAAGTTTTTTCGAATGACGGAGTTATGAGGTAACAGACATAAAAAAAAAAAAATAAATAAAAAAATTAAAAAAAAAATTCAGTCGAATTGAGAACCTCCTTCTTTTTGAAGTCGGTTTAAAATATAGTCATTTCCTCTAGTCATGTATATAAAGAATAATTTGAAATAGTTTAAGCCATAAAAATATACAAAATATTATCGTAAAGCGAAAAATGCTGACTTGATATATACCGCAAGTCACCGATTTGGTTCCGACCGCCTCTTAAGTCCACTTTGCAACTCCTTATTTCGTCGGCAGAGAGGGAATAATACTTATAATAACTACTGTAATAATCATAGCTCACAATTAATACAACGCTTTAATATTCTGTAAAATTTTATTGTTTTTAAGTTAATCCATTTCAATGAATATTCTTTTGAAAAAGTTGATGGATAAAAAACAGCTTTTTGTCATGATTAATTGAATTTGTATTTACATTAATAAATATAAAATTAAACTTAGAAGCATAAAATTTATTGTTTTTTTTGTATTATCTGTGTGACTGTTAATTAAAAATAAAAGTTGTTTATTATAAAATACATGTTAAAAGATTTTTATGACATCGTTTAAAAATCTTTAAATTGAAGAATAAAAAGGCAAGTGAAATAGAGGTAACGTAAGATAGGAATTAATGAGGCTGTAAGTAATTAATCAAATTGACAATCATAGAAAAATCAAGCGCACATCTGTTCGGATTAAAAGGTCAAGTGATCGATTCAATGAGCTAAGAGGCATTTATAATAGCAGTTGTAGTAAAGTCTCTAGTGGTAAGAGCATCAGACGAGGTGGTAATCCATTTGCTCGGCACTGGAAAATCAATTGGTCCATTGCTACCGAATAACAAGAATAATAATGCGTTAGCAGGTATATGTATATCTATAAAGATGAGAGTCCAGTCGCTTTAGATAAACTTATAGTCTATTACTATGGTGTATAGCGCAACAGCTAATATCCTGCCACTACACGCGAAATATCTCTTCATCTCTATATACTAAAACTCTTTATTATCTTATACCAACTGTCAGCTTCTATCCTTTCTCTTCTCTCTCTCTCTCTCTCTCTCTCTCTCTCTCTCTCTCTCTCTCTTTCTCTCATATCAACTTTTTCTTTTTCTTACTTTTTTCCTTTCATGTTTTACATCTTTTGTCCTTTCTCTTTCTCATATAGCATATTATATTATGCAATACTTACGCCCGCTAATATATATTATATATGACGAGATGCAAGTATGAAGATGTCATTTCATTGCGGTACTGTTCATTCATGTAGAAATAACTGAATGGCGACTTTGTTGTTGTCCGTAGCATGTTTTACTAAATCCCTCATATGCGTGGGCGTATAATTTTTTTTTATCCCAGTTTCACGTACCAGGGTTATTTATACGGTTGACACTTGCGCAAAATAAAACATTTTATTACATCTTATGTTACATAAAGTATTCTTTGTAATCTTACGTCAAATTTTATAAAACTAACCATTTTTTCTTTATTTAAAATTTTAGTTTTAAATTAATTAATTTATATTAATAAATAAATTAATAATAAATATTATTGTCTTAAATAAAAATAAAAATGTATTTACATTACAATTTCAATGATAACAGAATCATGATCAATTTAAGAAATTAATGTATATATTTACTAGCTATGTCATTTAAATAGATAATCATTATTTATAATAAAATTTATAATTATTTAAATCATATACGTTTTTATTTTTAAGTAGGATTTTATAAATTTTTATATTATAAGAATAAATTTTAGTTTATACATAAATATTATGTGAAAAAATAAAAAATTCAGTTGGTGTATTCTTGCTTGATTTTTATCTAGGGGACAGATTGCAAAGTGCTTAGTCGTTGTAAGTTCCCAGTTTCGCTACGTGGTGGCGTCCCGATAAACCGACACTTAGTAAGAATGTAACCGTCAGGGAATATAAGAAAGACGAGAATCAGTAGCAGTTAATAAAAAGGGTACTCGCTACTTCAATAGCGCGTTGGCTTACAAATTGTCGGCTGGCGGGGTATGGCAATCAAGACATACCCAGTACGTAATTTTTGTAACCGAGAGGCTGTCGGCTGCCAAATGCACTGACGCCTCCCACAATAATAAAAAATATATATTATTATATTACTTGATTATTAAATTAGCTGTACAATAATACAAACCAAATCTATATATTACATATCATTGATCAGAATATATTTGTCATATAATTTATTAATCTAATTATAAACATATATTCTCATTGCATAATAAATATATAATTGTTAATTAAATTATAAATTTTACATTTTAAAAATATTAATAATCACATTAAATTATAAATATAGTTTTTATTATATTTATATATTACATTCAATTTTTAGAGTATTTAGAAATAATATAAAATATAAAAATAACTAGAAATAATCTTTTATAAAATATGTAAACTTCTGAAAAATTAGAACACAATTTCAGTACAATACTTATGTATATATATATATATATATATATATATGACATATAGTTTATAAGTCACATAAAGATTATAATATATATAATAAATAAAATTGAAATTTAAATATTGGAAAAATATAATTTATCAAATAAACAAGTAGACAGGAAAAACGTGTTTATCTTATTTTTAAATTTAATTTTCAACTTTTTTCGTATAAAAAACATAAATTACATATTTTTAAATTGTGAGAAATCTAACGCTTTCTGAATGTAAAAAAACACGTCATTTTAATATTATCAAAGTTAGAGATTTTTATAAAAAATATTAAAACATTACACTGAAAAAAAGTTTTTGATATTTTATACTATATATCATAGATGAAAAATTATTATACCCACAACCATTATTTTAGATAACGGATAGTATATTCTATTGGAAAATTTACTATTTGAAATAGTATTTATATTATAATATACATAAGGGGAGATCAGATCTAAAAGTAATAGGGGTAAGAATTAACAGTCAATTTATAGCGACACAAACAGACCTACAGGTCCTATAGTTGTAGTCCCATATTCAGTACCTTGCAGTGCCTCGCAAAGAAAAAGCGTGTCATGTAACAATTTTTTTGACAAAGTTTTCACATACTCAAATGCTTGTTTTTAATTTTATTCTTTGTATTTAATAAAATTAAAATTATTTTATTTTAATATTTTAAGATTAATTTTCAAATATTTTTTAATCGATATTTAAAAAAAAAAGTGCCTGCTGGGATAGGTATTAACAAATTTTCGGGGTAAAGGGTGAGGAAATGCGATGGATAAAAGATCAGTTTAAGAACTTTACTGTGATCTTTTTATAATCTTATATAATGTTTCTGGTTATAATTATTTTATAAGACGAAAAATCGATGTTATTTTTACTTTGAAAAAAGTTTTAAAAATGATTTTTTTATATTTTGTTGAAAAATTGTTTATTATATTTTATTTATTATTTGGATGTTCGGTAAAAAATATATAATACTTGTTTACATTAATTAAATACATTAAATTGCATTTTTATAATAAAAAAATGTGATGTCAATACTTAGCACGAACAACGTATAGGACAAATAGTAACATACAAAGCTTTTTAATAAACACTCTCCCAAAAAAATCATAGCTGAAGTAAATCATTAAAATACACGATAGGCGGGATATTAAAAAAATACGTAGATTGAAAAATAGTGAACATTTAAAAAAAAAATGTTACTTTTAGCCCCAGTCTCTCTGTACAATAGTTTATAATGAATTTATCTATATTTTAAATATTTAATTTAATTAAGTGATTTTAGTATTTGTAATCATATTTTATATTAATCATAACTATATTATTTCAAACATGTGTACGGTTACAAAGAAAAAAATGTTAATTATACTGTAAAATAAAGTTGTATTTATACAGCACCATATTTTTTAGTAAAGCTTTCGAACTTGTAGGTATATAAGGCCAGAACACTCTGAGTTGAACGGCAAAAGTTCTCCGTTCGTTGGAGAATTAATACTATACTTAAATATAACATGAAAATATAATTTATTATAAATTTTGTAGCACGTACTTTGCTTGATAGACTTTTTTTACTATAGTATACAGTAAATTTTATAAAATTTTTATAATATAATTTAGTATTTATGTATAGTATAATTTACTATTTATTTCTTGTTATTTAATATTATATTTTTTAGTAACAAACTATAGATTCTTTAGTACATTTTACGAAAAAAAATAGTTGTATTTATTTAGTATAATGAGCTCCGAATAAGTCATATATGAAAAAATTTTCACTTTTTACGTGAGAAAATAGTATTTATATGTCGTAATCTAAAGCATTTGCTATATATATATATATATATAATGAGTGTGTGTATTCATTATATTGTGTATTATTATTTTCATAAAATAATTTCTGAAAGATTTTGTTAAGTTTTTCTATTAACTTATCACTTAAAAATGATATAAGAACATGTATAATTACTGTCAAATATTATTGTTCGTATATAAAAATAATGAATACTTGCAATTTCAGGAAATAAGGCGTTGTGCAGGTAAAATGCGTGTCAAATATAAAATTTTTTATGCAAGCGCTAATAGATTATCTTTATAAAGAACGTAAATAATTTCTACTTCTTGTGCGAGTACGTAAATTTGTTGAAGTGAAAAAAAATTAGGGGTTTCGCATGTTCAATAGCTACTTGCTGCACAATGTATTTGACATATTTGTTTGGCCGATCAATCCGTAATCACATATGATTATCGCGATAAAAGTATACAAGGTGCCTGACGATCTCGACATCAAGTATATCTTCTTTTTCCATCTTTTCTCCTTTTCTCTCAAGACAAGTTAAACGCGAATCGCGCGATTTCAATTCCGATGGAAAAGAGTCCGCAATGTGCGCTTTAGACAGCTTATCCGTTAATGTTCAACGACGACTATGACATCAACGTACATAACGCTAAGAAATTTGTCGACTTGCGCAGGATTTTCCTCCTTTTTTTTCGTCTTTTTTTTCGTCTTTTTTTCATCCACATCTGACCTTCTTTTAGTGCACGATGTCGATTCTCCGGTAAAGTAGCTTGTTATGCACAGCACTTTTTTTTCCAAGCTGCTTAACTACAAAGAGCGTGAGCATCTTAGTTCCATGACCAAATGACGTCAGGGCACTACAAGTTTATATATGTATGCCGCTGGACATTAGCGTTCACTCGTTCTCATATATATACTGTACGTGTATATACATTTATTGCGCAACACACGATTTCGACTCTTCGCGTGACTGCTGCGGGCTTTAAATCTTTGTTGTTGTTACTGCTGTTGCTGCTGCTGTGCTTGAGCTGTAAAACTAATAGCGCTTTCGATAAGATTTTATCGGTTGCATTGAGCAAGTCTTATAGCTTCTTTTCCGTTTTCTCGGATAACCATGAACAAGAGAATACCAAAAAGACGACGTGCGCGTAATGCCCGTTACCAAACTTTATTGAGAGATCCGATTAGATTGCTTCTTTAAGAAAAAAAACAAAAAAATATTCAACCTTTTTTTCTGTGGTAATTAAGACTTTCCTTTAAATATCGATGATTATTGGTTTGTATATTGCATGTTAAAAAAAAAGATAAGAATAATTAACTTTAAAAAGCGATACTTTATTTTCTGTATTTTTGTATCTCCAAAATATCGGCAGTTAGGATAATAATGAACCGGAGGCTATATGAATTATGTGAATCCAGGTAACAGAAATTTGCTACGTTCCCACTGAATTGCTTGTATTTGCTTTTACTGAGAACTATGCTTGTTTCGTTTCGGTTTTCGTTGTTACAAAAATAAAAAAATATAAGAATAACATTTGTAATATGAAGTATCATTTATTAATTACACATTGACAGTATAAATAAATAAGCATTAATGTTTATTTTCGAATTTATGTTTCTCAAAATAAAATAACAGTTGACAGATATTATAGCAACATTATAAAGAATTATTCATGTAATTAGCACTTTCAAAAGTATGCAATAATTTTTTTCTTTTGCTTTTATTTTGACTAGAATTGTTTTTTTTTAATTATCTTAAATTAATCAAAATATAATCAAGAATAAACGTATTCAATTCCGTTAAATCAATCGATTATTTTTTTTTCTTATTAATATTTATCGATTGTTCGTTGATCTCTAAAAGATAATCATTCATTGTAATTGTTTTTTTTATTGCTAACTTGAAAAAGAGTTAAGAATTTTCTCAATACAATAATAAGTAAAACACAATTACAATAAATACATAAGTCGTTAAGATTTGTAGTTTCCTAAATATACATTATTATGTTGTTTATAAAAAATAGGTTTTCTTTAATCTTAAAAATAAACGCTAATATAGATCATTTTTCCCTTGAGGGTATATATTTAGTCTTATTTAAGAAGATCCCAATACAATGTCCGAGAGAAGCAGAGCTAAACTTGTAATCAGAGCAAAATTCAAGCAAGCTCAAGGATTTTTCGCTATCGCTACTTTTCGGAAAACGATCTAGCGCACGCAAGAGCAAAAGAGGCTCATGTGATCATTTCTTCTCCAAGACATTGTTTTTAAATTTTCGTGAGAGATCTAACGAACCGGTCTCTCTTTTTCTCCGTTTTGTAGCCGCCTCGCGGGTCAAATGCGTGTAATCGTTTTAAAATCTAAAAAAATAGCTGGAGTTCTAAACACGCGCAAGAGCACGAGCTCATATACACATACACTCAAACTTTTTTTCCTTCGGCTTAACGGGTAGCGAGAACCTGTCTGACCTTTTCCAAAAGTCGCTCGTATCCAGACAAGAGAATAAAAAAAGACGAAGGTAGATATATACGTCTGAGCCAGAAATAAGCAAGACTCGATGAATTTGCTTGGCTATTGAAAATTGCCAAATCGTGATGCCCTTAAGCAATATACGAGATGAGTAGTAGTTGTCGATATTCAACATGATCACGACATTGCTGCTACTGCTGCTGTTGTGCTGCACACTGCAGCGCCGACTAAGGGAAGTTAGTGTTCGGAGAAAAAAATTATAGACTATCTTTATTGATGATATGATGCAGGTTTTTTTCCTCTTCTTTTTTTCTTTTATTTCTTTGATGGTATGTAGCACCCTGCAGTACCATCTAACCAGTTTTAAGGTACGTTTAGGTGTAAGAGAGATTAGATTTATCTCCCAGGTGTAACGCGTATTGCGGTAATTTCTATAGTGACTTACCTATTGGGGTGCCGAAGGGTAATACAGCATTTGCTGTGATTTATTTTTTTTCCTTTCAGAGTCTGCAGCAAAGCAAAGCGCTACGCATTCCCTTAAAACTCTTTTACATCAGATCCATTGCTATTCTTTAGCGTTTACCGATTATTTTATACAACTTTTTATCTTTTAATTCGACAGATGGCGCTTTGCTTTTTCTAAAAATATTTTTTAATTTCACTTTTATTTTCCACAATCACAAATTTATATTTGATAAAAAATATTCTATATTAACATTATACATTTATAACTTTTAATTATATTATGCTTAGTAAGAACGTAAATAGATTATAGTAATTATATTTATTTATTTTTTCAATTAATACGTCCAAGTAATAAAATGTTGAAAAAAAAGTATTATAATTATAAGGTAATTTTTTTGCTTTTATTTAACTCAACATTTCTCAAAAACAGCTTATAAATTTGTATAGGCTTGCATTTTTGATAATGAACTATCCTGCGCTCGACATATTTCGCATATGATCGTCTTGTACACCCAAAGGAGGTAGACAAGAGTAGGTCAAGGACTATATGCTAGCGTCGAAACAAGCATAAAGCCAGGTTATTGCGTCCACATGATGTATATAAATATATATATATATATATATATATATATATATACATGCCTGTGTGTGTATAGAAATCGTATGGTGTAGAGCAACGAGTGAATAAAAAAAGGCGCAGGCCGCGAGCCGAGGCGATGCGCCAACGCACTGTTTTATATACACATAAGCTTGTACTCTGATGCAAGGCGCTTCTTGACCCAGTCCTCTTTTATAATATAATACCTCGCACATAGAAAATCCTGACCTCGCCCTTGCAAAGTGCCGACCGCGCAAAAGAAAGAGGGACAGAGAGAGAGAGAGAGAGAGAGAGAGAGTATAGTAGACTATGTTGAAAAAAGACAGGATTATATTCTCTCAGATTACCGCGAGATAACTTTAACCGAGGTACTGCTTAACCGCCCATCATCCATCAACCTTGCCGACTTCTTTGCGCGCGTTTCTCTCTCTTTCTTTCTCTTACTACACAAGTTTCTTAACTTTTATTTCCTTCCACCTCTTCATAGTTCGACGAGGTTGCAAACATTTATTTCATGTTAATTTTAAAACAGAAAGAATTAACAAAAAAAATATATATTTTTGGATAAGTAAAGCGACAAATAAAAATTATTGTTCATTGTAAGTTCTAAATAAAATATCCATAAAACCATTTATACTATAAAAATCATAATAAAATATTTGAAAAAAAATAATATTTTACGTAACCTGCTATGGTTGCTATTAAATATAAATAGAATTTAAAAAATTGTCAAATTTATATAATTATAAGTGCTTTTTGGCCATCAATTAAATTCTGTAAACTATCGAAAATATATTAATAATAAAGAAAAAACTTTTTATTATAATAATTAATTGCATAAATTTTTCTACATACGTATAAATATACTTAAAATTATCAAATTTATTGATTAATTAAATCTTAAACTAATTCTGTAAGAACTCACTATAAGTTGGTATGAAAAATGTTTTTTGCTAATATTATAATGTAAATAAAGTTTTGATTAAGCGCTAATCAAGCTTAAAATACAGAAATAAAAGTGAAATAAAAAGTATAAGATAAAGCAGAGACAGAGACATTGTGTACGTGCACATTTTACATTAAAAGAATATATGAATAAGATTTTTTTTTTATCATCAATACACGAAAGGCAATGTACGCGTATGGGTATATGAATGAAAGACTTTTTCTTCTGGCTCCTAACTCTTTATATGTATATACGTGCGTGCACGCTTCCTTTAATTCAATTGAATCGAGGCACTATAGGGAGTCGTCGCTTTCGGGTATATACGCTATATTGGAGAAAGCTGTACTTGAAAAACCTGACTGTAGACTCAAAAACCGAAAATGCGTATAAGACCTGTTGTCATCTCCGTTCGGAAATCGATGAAGAAATTTAAAATTGATGACTCTTATAGAGAACGCTCGATTGGGAGACTGAAGCTTGATAATCATTTTTTTTCCTTCTTCCTTTCTTTCTTTCTTTTACATGCTATGTGTTACGATTGGTAACTAAATTTGGATCGAAATGTTCTGATGAGAGATCAAGACCGGTAGCATGCGATATATATCAAAATAAACTTTTAAAAATAAATCGTATTAATTAAAATTTTTTTTCTTGTATGTATGTGTAAGGCTTGATTTTAATAAAAAATGTACAATCGGATAAATTTGATCAATTTTTTCAATGATAAGAAAAACAAATAAGTTTAAATGATATAGCGGTATAGTGAGGTTAAGGATAACAGAATAAAAAAATTAGTTACATAAGTTATTGCTCACGGAAATGGAAATTTTTAAAATATTTAAGCAAGTTTAAAATTTGTTTTTAAACATTCTTGAAATATGTATGAAAATATTGAACAATAAATTAAAAATGACGATGTGTTGTCTGGGTTATTTGTCGCCGATGTCAATAGAAGACAAATATAATTATGAATCAAGTGCAGACATTCAATTAAATTGTCCAATTTAAAATTACGATTTTAGAAAAGATTATTTAAATACTTAACTTAGAAACAGTATTTGTTGGGAAAAAAACGCTGCCAAGTGCTTTGGCGGAATGCTTTCTCATAGAGTTCTTTGAGTTTCATTAATTTTTTAATATTTATTTAAATGTGATTTTAATATTAAAAAATTGTCTAACATTCATATTTACTCATATTGTACTTTATAAATTTCGAACATATATGCTAGCTGTTTGCTTTTTCAACATTTAAAATTTATTTTAAATCATCAAGTAATACAAAAAAATTTGTTCTATTGAAAAAATGATATAATGTAGTAATAAAAAGAATGATGACAACAAAATTTCTAATCTTTATAAAATGCAATCATATTTATATATAAATACAGTTCATGTTTATGGCTCTATAAAAAAAACTACTCTATGAATACCAATTTTCAATAGCTTCCCGTCTAGTTATACAAAAACATAGATGGTATACAAAATTTGAAGCGAATCCATCGAGTAATTTTCGAGATCTAACTGGTTAAATAAATAACATTTTCTTTTCAAAATTTCTTTTTCAAAATTTTAAAAATCCTCTAAAATTAAAACTACGCTATAAAAATCAATTTTTGAAAATTTCCCTTCTTTTGGCAGTCGCAAATAATTTCCCTGCAATTTTTAGAACAAATCTATCGAGTACTTTACGTAGAATAAAAAAAAAATAAGAAAAGAAGAATCGAAATTTTTTTTTAAATCTTTAAAATTCTCTAAAATTGTAACCACGCTAAGAAAATTAGTTTTCAAAAGCTTATTTTTTCAGACAATAGTGAATTAATTGTATAAAAATTTTGGAATAAATTTATAGTATGGTTTACGCAAAATAGAAAATAAATGAAAAATAAAAATTTTTTTGAAAATTTTCAAAGTGCTCTAAAATTAAAACTGCGCTGAGAAAATTAGTTTTCCAAAGCTTGTTTTCTTCAGACAGTAGCGAATAAATTGCATACAAATTTTGGAGCAAATCTATCAAATGGTTTTCGTAAAATAGAAAAAAATTAAAAATAAAAATTTTTTTTTAAATTTTAAAAATGCTATAAAATTAAAAGTGCGCTAAGAAAATTAGTTTACAAAATTTTTTATACTTTTGGCAGTCGAAATTAAGTTCCATACAAATTTTCGAACAAATTCTTTGAGTAGTTTACGTAAAATACAAAAAAAATGAAAAATCGAAATTTTTTAAAAATTCTTAAAATGATTCTAAAAAAAAACTACGCTAAGAAAACCAATACTCAATAGCTTCCGCACCAGTTGATCGAAAAATTGAATTGTATGGAAAATTTGAAGTAAATCCATCGAGTAGTTTTTAAGATTTTATTGGCTTAATAAATAGAAACATTTTTTTTTTTTAATTTCAAAATGCTCTAAAATTAAAACTAAGCTAAGAAAATCAGTTTTTAAAAATTTATTTTATCCGGGCAATCACAAATAATTTCCGTGCAAATTTTGAAGCAAATTCATCGAGTAGTAAACAAAAAAAACAAAAAACGAAAAATCGAAATTTTTTTTTTTTTTTTTAAACTCTAAAATGAAAACTACGCTAGAAGAACCAATTATCAATAGCTTCCCAGCAAGTTAGTCAAAAAACTAAATTCCATGCAAAATTAGAAGCAAATCCATCGAGTAGTTCTCGAGATACAGTTTACTAACTGGAATCATACATCCACACACACACACACACACACACACACACACACACACACACACACATACATACAGACATTTTCTGGAAACCACTTTTTTCGACTCACCGAGTTCAAATATGTACAAATTAATGAAAAAATAGAAAAAAAATTTTTTTATCGATACAATGCTTTCTCTATGAGAAAGATGATTTTAAAATTATTTTATGAAAAAATTAAAAAATTATTTTAAACCTAATTACAAATAATGATGTTAAATTAATAGACAAAATTTTGAATTTAATTGGTATAATAAATTAAATTGAGTTTAGTATAAATATAAATTTTCAAATAAATACAGCTGTATTATCGTCTTATTGTAAGATAGCTTTGATGTTGAATAGGCTATATAATCTGGATTAAAAATTAGTCCTATTTTAAAAATTGTTTTTCTTAAATTTCGAGAAAATTTTTTTTGTTTATGTCAATTAATGAATAAAGAGTATCAAAATATATATTATTGATTAAAACAATAAAAAAATTAAACGAAATATTTTTAAAAAAATGGATTTAAATTTTAATAACGGTAGATTTTTCCTTATCTTCTATTCGAATATCGCTTGAAATTATTTTAATATTATTCATCATTTCACAAAATAAGATTTATTGAAATTATTTAATAAATTTTGCGAATCATAAGTTTTGATATAAAAAGATACGTTGGAATATTTATTTTGTATAAAAGTCTATATTTAAAAAATATGAGAAAAATGATCCAAATTATTAAATTGATGAAGAATGTCGAGGTAATGATTTTAAGCCTAGAACAATTAAAGAAAAAAAAGTTTTTTCGTTTATTTTGATTGTTTAGAACAGAAAATTATTTATGTGGCTTAAAGGAATAATGACATGAGTCTGTTTTTGAAGTTCTCAAGAAAACGAGGTTTTTATGTTTGCGATGTATGGGAGTAGAGCAATTTTCCCGTGCGCAAAACACCTTTCCTATGCGGATCGGCTTTTCTAATGTGTGCCACGTGAAAGAGCTATACTTTTAGGTAAATAATTCACTGTTAACTAAATTTCCCAAAAATACAGACTTATGTATTATCAGCTCAAACATTACAAATTGTAACTTACAGTAATAACAAAAATTTTTAAAAATTTGATAATTTTTATCAAATGTAAAGAATATTTATTATATCAATATATGTATAATTACATAATATTTTAAAAATTATTCTTATTTACGCGATATGACACATTAGATATAAAATATTACAATGAATTACTTATGTAATTCTTGTAAATTGTATAAAATGTAGATTAAAAGTAAAGCACAAATGATATTATTTATAAGAAAATTGTAGAAACTGGACCAATTATACAAGAAACGTCAGAGTTGTTACATAAATAGTGTATATAGAGATAAAATAAAAGGAAAACGAAACGTCAGAAGTGTACTCGCGGCCAATTACCTCTAATATTGTGACGCGGATTAGCGTCACATAGAGTATGTCAGGATTTGCATGGCATTTGCATATAATTTCGGCTGATTCTGCTGTTGCTGCTGCTACTTTTGGTTACTACTGCTCTGGCTTGAATTTTTTTGTGCCCAGTAATCCGTTGCGATCGACTAGCGGGCCGAAAACCAAATGACGTCAGTAAAGCCAAGCCCAAGGAAAGAAGAGTTTCGTAAAGAAGACTCCTATAAGAGTTACTTCTGCATTTTCTAAGACATTTAAGGACCACTCGAAAACTCTGACTCAAAATACTTGACCTTCCTTCTTTTACGATTGCAAAGGCTTAGAATAAAAAGAAAAAAGCAAGTCTTATCGCTGGAACAGAAAATAAAAAAAATTTTTTATTCAAATCAACAAATAGAATACATATATGGAAACATAACTTACTAATAATATACTCATATATATTATGCCAAATATAACCCTGGTAGAAATTTTCCCGATTTTTTCTCCATGGGTTGGTCAATTTTTTTATATATTCCCATTCGTTGTACTATTATTTCGCCAATATCACCGCTAATGGCGTCACGTTTTACGCCATTCATTGCCCAACCGATATGGGAAATTTAAAGTTATGCTTTATATATTAATTATCACAATCATTATTACAATTATAACACATGAATAAACATATCACACGCGCACGTACATATAAAATAATTAATTGATTATCGTTTTAGAATTGTCTTTGATTAAAAGCAACATATTTTATTTTTATTAACTACGTTAAATTTTTTATAGCTTTTTTCACTATGTTCACAATTGAGGTTAAGTATACAGTCAAAATTTTCAATCTTTCACACGTATTATTTTCATCACTTTCTTCAAACACATAATCACTTTACAAACTACTTTGTTTTTATAATTATCTAAAATTCTTTTTGCTCTGTATTTTTTAAACAGTAAATACAGTAGTTATATTATGTAGCACACGTTTGATTTCAGAGTCTACCGAACGTTAGTTAGTTGTCGCTTTCGTGTTCGCACTTGTCACAGACGCCAGCTGTTAAACAGTCCGCCATTCATTAGTAAAATATTTCGCCAACCGTTCACAAATAAAATTGGGCAATAATTGAAAAATTGGGCATTTTTGTTGGTGAAATTTCTACCAGGGAATTATTAGAAAAAATTAAAAGTATATTTAATCTTCTTATAAAACGGTAACAAGGCTTTTACTTTATTTAATATTTTTAATAAATTATGGTTATTTTGTAAATGAACCTTTAAATTTTTATTCAATATAATTTTAAAATTAAAGGAATATTGCATTTTTATTTAATATATTTTGCATTTTAGTTTCGTTAGTGAATTTATTTTTAATTTTAAAATTCTTACTTCTTAAAGTAAAGGTTTTATCGCAGAAAACTTTTTCTCATTATTGAGTTACACGTTTATTATGCTTTAATGAGCTGTCTCGTTTATCATGAATTCATATTGAAAAAAAAATGAAAATACTTAACATAGTCTTTTATTTGAGCTCGTTTATATTATGTAATAATTGGTTTTATTATAATCTCTGCTCTGGTTTTAATTATTTACATAATGAAAGAAAAAAGAAAAGAAAAAAAGATATGAGAAACTCATAACAGTGCAGGCATGTAACCATTCTGTGTACACTAAAAACATTGGCGGATTGACGTCATAGCATGATGGAAAGTACGTGCATCATATTAACATATCGATTTACAAAAAATAAAAGAAAGATTACAACTATATTATCGAATATTTATTTTTCATTGTATATCAGAAGCCGATAAGAATATTAGCATATTTTTTATTATGTGTGTATGGATCATAATTTTACCTCATTTTAAAATAAGAATTCTATTCTAAAATACAGGAATTTATATTGAAAATTAATCAGAAATTTATAATACTATAGAAAATAAATCATTTAAGGTATCAAGCCTGAGTTTAAACCTGAAGAAAAATCAAATTTTAATGTAGTCATAATTTTTTTTTCTAATAATATTAATTAATGAAACTTGTTTTTACCTCAAATATATATTAAATACAAGACTTTGACCGAAGAATAATTTTAAAAAACCTCATCCGATGCTTAAAATTCTTTTGATTAGTCGAAGAATGGATTTTTTAAATTTTAGTATTTGCCGCAGACTTTCTCAGTCAATTTTCAATCAATTGACCTCAAAATTTCCAGAGATCTTCAGTTTATAAAAAGTTGATAAAAATACATATTTTTGTGAATTTCATATAAGTAATTCAATTCAACATACACTTAAACTTATCTTATCAAAATTCCAGAACAAGTACCAAAATTTTAAAAATCCATTCTTCGACTAATCAAAAGAATTTTAAGCATCGGATGAGGTTTTTTAAAATTATTCTTTGGTCAAAGTCTTATATTTAATATATATTTAAGGTAAAAAGAAATTTCATTAATTAATATTATTAGAAAAAAAATTATGACTATATTAAAATTTGTTTTTTTTTCAGGTTCAGATTCAGTCCTGATACCTTAATTTTTAAATAAAAATATTTAATTTTAATATTAATATAGTTATTGACAGAAATATTGTGAAAAAGAAATGTAATATTTAAAAAAGAAAGTTTATTAAGAAAGTTATTTATAAGTGTAGAATATAAATAAAAAACGTATATATGATGAATCAAAACGAATAAACCAGTAGAGATGTCGAGTCGGATATTTTTAATAACAATAAATATTTATGAAATAATATTCATGATTTAAGTATTACATTATTATAATGCAATAAATATATTAAAATATGATAGCTTTATCGTAAACTTTGTAGAATTTATTGATTGATTCGTCCATTTTTTTTCTTTAAATATTTCAAGTGCATAAACACCTATTACAGAAAACAGTATATCCCAACACATAAACACAAGACTATCAAGTGCTTTCATTAAGAAGAAGAAGAAGAAGAAGAAGAAGAAGAAGAAGAAGAAGAAGAAGAAGAAGAAGAAGAAGAAGAAGAAGAAGAAGAAGAAGAAGAAGAAGAGAAAGATAGGAAAACGTATAGACAGCTAGAAAAGGAGAAGTTAAAAATGAGAAAAAAAGTAAAGCACAGCTTGAGAGAAAGAAAAAAAAGGAAAATAAAGAGAGTAAGTAAGAGAGCCAAAAGCATCGTCCTAAGGGCCCGTGCGGCCCACGCGCGCTTCTTTCTTTCTCTTGGTTTATCCAAGCTGGGCTGGTTATATACTCTGAAGCCAAAAGAAAATGAGAAAGAGAGAGAAATAAGAAAAGAGAGAAGGAGCATCGTCGTTGTCGGCTCAACTGGCACAACTGGTTTTTTAAACGCAGCCCAACGACGGCGATGGCTACACTCCATTTCTCTTTTCTTTTTTACAGTTCTTTATAATCGTCAGACCGTACAACGGGGACCAAACCCTGATCTCTCTCTTTCTTTTCTCTTTTGCTCTTCTTCGCAGTATTTCTCTGTTGATTTTTTCTTTTCTTTTTAAGCTTTCTCTCTCTCTGTCTCTTTCTCCCTGTAGCTGCAATCATTCCCCGGCGCTACACATTCGACATTCTTATTCCTCGTCCAACACAGGCGCACATGCAAAATGATATCTCGTTAAACGGAAATGCTTCTGTATGTAACGTGTGTGCTGGTGCATGCCTCTTTTAAATTTCATTCTCCCTCACTCCCTCTCCTTTTCTCTCTTTCTCTCTTTTTCTCTTTGGCCATTGAACAATAAAATGAAAAAAAATTTATATGAAAAAGGCGCACGACACACAACCTAACCGCAGGTATAAAATCGGAACAACAGAGAGAACTCGCGCTGCTGAGCTAACTATACTACTTGAAAATCCGCTATTTGATATGCGAGCACCAGTCAAGGCCTTCATTTTTTAAAAAAATTCTTTTTTTTCTTTTATGTGCAATGGCTTTTGTAAATCAATCGTTTATTATATACGTTTATTTAGCTACCAGAGTACTACAGGATTTTAATTTCTCCTCTTCCCCTGACCAAAATTTTTCAATTCAAAAGAGTCAAGAATAAGCAGAGAAAGAGAATAAAAAACCTTACTCGTACAAGCATAGATTTCTATTATTAAAAAGTCAGACATGCTGTAACATTGAAAAAAAGCCTTCTATGGTTTCATTTTTCTATTTTACATAGAAATATAAGCGAAAATCTTATTTTTTCCAATACGGAAATGCCAGAAAAAAATAAACTCGTGCTAAATTCCATGGAAAAAAGTTATGCTCCTAAATTCTCCAATGGTTATCGTGCAAAAGTTTCTTTAAAGCTTTTTTTTAGCCACGTCTTGCATACTTTTCAAAGGATGACCAGAGGATAGATTTTTGTCAAAAAAAAAAGATAATGAAATAAAATAAAAAAGCGAGAATGAAAAAGAAAAACAGAAATAGAGTGTGTATGTGTATGTGGAAATAAGCAGCTGAGATAGTAAAACCATTTTGCGTTGCTAGGACGAGAAGTCCGGCAAACAAATAACTAAGTACTTGGAACTTTGAACGAATCATCTATGTAAAGGTACGCAAACCATGTCGTGTTCTTTCTCACACAAACATAGTACAAGTTTATTCACTAATAAAAAAAATACAAGAAAAAAATTCTATATATATATGTGTGTATATGTTTGTACGGAATTTTTCTACCGTAGAAACCGTTTTCTTCAATATTTTCTGTTGTCTGGACATACATATATTTAAAATAAACTTTTTTTGCTTATAATTAAAAAGACCTGTCAACTTTACTGTCAACATATACGCGTTACGCAACTAAAAGTGACAAATGTAATTAAAAATAATAATTTGTTAAAATTTTTTTATTCTTACGCACTCAATATTGATAACGTTATTTTACATTATTCCTCAACTAAAGTTGAAATAAAAGATTCACTTCCTTTATTGTGAGTATAAAAAAATAAATTTTTTTTTTTTAATTAATATTAAAACTTAAGTTATTAATATATAAAAGACAAGTTTTTATCAGATGATGATTCCAATATCCCATTAACCGCCACACCTAGAATCCATTGACTGTAGAGTTCTGAAAGTCATGACGATTATCTCGAATCAACGAATGGGGACACATTTCTTTTTATTAAATAAATTCTTTATGAATACTCCATAATGCGCATACTTTAATTATTTTAAAATTTTATTTTTCATTCTAGAGTTAAACTTTTATTTTTTTCAATGAAATATTTATTTTTAACTCTATAGATTTTATTATTGACACTGTTTAATTTACTGTATTAAAAACTTAATATAAAATATTTAAAATTTTCTAGTAATGAAATCATTTGACGGTTACTACGTGCTTGCCATGTTTTCTTTACAAAAAGGATTACTTACTTAAAACTTGTTTTTGACCTCCAACTTATAATACAAACCTACACGTATATAAAGTTTACAAAGCTTATGGTTGAAAAAAAAGAGAAAAAAAGGATGCTCTTTCCATAACGCACTATGCACGCGAATGAAATTTTATGCATAAAGTTGAATGTTTGCCAAAAGCCAAGTTTCTATGCCAGTTGTACATGTTTTTAAAACATTTGATACATTCGTATAATAAAAGGACTTTTTCGTTAAGTCCGAAAAAGTGCTGTTTGTTTAAATGATTTTTTTTGTTTTACCGAAAGATATTTTCCATGATATTTCGGTCCAACTTTGCATTAAACTTTCGTATTGCAATGCAGTATATGATTCATATTTATAAGAGTTATGTATTTAAAGACGAGTTTATTTCTGATTTTCTGTATGTGTATATACATGTTTATGTATGATTGTATTTAAACATCAGCGGAATGTAGTAATTCATAAGTGTCGGAACAGTTTAAAGAATCTTTTTATAATGTTTACCTTTGCGTTAATGTATGTAAATGTAGAGTGAATCATTGATTGGATTATTATTTTTCTAGAGTTTTTCAATTATAGCCATTATACTTCATTGCGGTTTGCGTCTTAATAAAAAAGAACTTTTGCTTTGCAAGTATCAAAACTTGTTGAATCATTAAAGCGTTATTAAAAAAAATTTTTTAAATAACATTTAATTTAACGACCTTCAGCTTTCATGGTATGATAAAGTTTTAATGAAGTGTGATTATATAAATCAACGGATAACACTTTTATAATGATTACATACTTAAATAAAAGCTATAATTATTGTTTTCATTGCGTAGTATTAAAAATATATTTAACAAAACGTGTACGTATTTGTTTTTTCAAATTTATAAATATACAGGTTAAATTGTTTTTGAAAAAGGAAATAAAAATTTTGAAAAAAATAAATAAAGAAAAAATTATATTCTTTGCAAAAGTCATAATCTTGGAAAAAAAGTCTTTGTCCAAGTTTAATCTGGTTGGTGGTGGTCGTGTGTGCCTTTATACATAGACCAAACGAGATTAAAGCGAAAAATATGACTTTTGTTGGGAGCTAGCTCAGTGTATGTACAAGAGCCTACGAAAGTGTATACACGCTTACATATACAGACTGTTAAGAAAAAGATAGAGAGAAATATATAGATACGCGAGAGAAAGAGCTTGGGATAGAAATACAGACAGACTGTTGTATAAAAGCAAAGTATTCGAATTACTGCTTTCTCTCTCTCTCTCTCTCTCTCTCTCTCTCTCTCTCTCTCTCTCTCTCTCTATCATCGTAACGAACTAGAGGAAGAGAATTAGCGGTTTATTCAATTATTGTAATTTACTTCTCAAACACAAACATAAGAGAGAAAGAGAGAGAACGTACAAGCATAGGATATATATCTTGTACCGTTAAAAAGACGCGTAGTGCGAGCGAGGGAGTAGTTTGTGGTTTGCGACGCGTACCGCAAACACTCGCATTACACGCGTCGAACTTCAGGGGGATTTTCATTTGTTTGCCCAGGCCCAGGGAAGAGACCATAGACTTTATGGCTCAGTTATCTTCTCTTATATTCTATCCTCCTTCTGTTCTTTTTATATTTTATAAATATATATACAAGCTAGTTTGCTAGTTTGCTGCCGCTGCTTCTGCTTCTGCTTTGTTTGCTAAAATCTACAGGCTTAATTCGACTCTTCGATTTTCCGAAATTTTACCATATAACATTAGTTTCTAATGCTAGAGAAAACTATACGTGTATTTATGTCGTCATACCAGGTATTCGGCGTTGTATGTGCTCAGATAGTTAAATGGGTATAGAGGTTACATACATTTCAATTCGTAGCATAACTATATTCAGTTTGCTATACTTCACATAAAAAAATATAGATAATTCCATACCTCACATGGTGACGTATGGATTCATCTATACGTCACACTATAAGGTAGTAATTAGCTATGAAGCGATCGTCGAAGTCGTAAAATTGGTTAGTTTAATCGACGTGTTTTGTTTTTTTTTTGACATTTTGTTCTTTAATAAATTTAAAAATTATGAAAAAAAAAATTGATTAATTATAAAAAAAAGTTAGTGCAAATAATGAAAAAAATTAGTACAAATAATAAAAAAATAATTATTATGATGAATGTGAGACAGTGAAGAAAAAACATTAAATATAAAATGTGCGTGATATGCGTGGTCAGCTTGTCAAATTTGTGACACATCAATGACGGTTCCGCAGGCGATCTGCGTCTACACTGTTACCATACGTTTATTCAAATTGAAATCAAAAGAAGGAAGGATTGCGAATTTGCACATTTATAATTTTATAGTCCCTCATACCTGCTACAACGACATAAAATCATCTACGCTATTTGGGAGTAAGAAGGATGAATACGGGGCGAATTTGTTGCGAGAACAGCAGTCAATCTGAGTCGCCCTCGACTGTCTACTGTTCTCGCAACAAACTCGCCCCGTATTCATCCTTCTTACTCCCAAATGGCGTATATAACTAATATTTTCTTATCCCTTTTTATTCTTATGCACAACATGTTACACACGAGTGTATGTGTACTTTTAGAATGAGCTATTAATTTGTATGGAAGATTTTTTTCGATATGTATACTGTGAGAACAGTTGGCCGTATTTAAAAATTATCACTAATTCTGTTAGATTCTCGTCTTTGGTTATTCAAGATTTATAGAACATTTTCTAAAGTATTTCAAGCTTAATTATTCAACGAACTAATCTATAAAATCAATAAGAATGATTTAACGTTTTTTCAAATAAAGGCAACATTAAGTAGGCTTGAACAATAATAATAGTATTATAATATTTATTATTGATTTATAAAAATTTGAAAAAAATTCTATAATAAGGATTGTCAGATAGCGTCAAATATTTAATAAAGTTTAAATATACTTGGTTACTCAATTAGTATAGAAGGAAAGCAATGAAGCAGTTAAAAAATATTAATCGCTTGTGATCAAATGATATATGGCTTTTATAGAAAAATTTAAGAGAAAATTCTGTATAGAATATAGAATAAGAACATACTGCTCGAGAAGTAAAAACTGTCAAGGCCCTTATGAAATAAAAAAAATTCTCGTAACAGCTCTTCTATAGATATATACAAGTTTTGAGTTTGAAAAAGAGGGTAAAAAGCGCAGGGCCTAAATTTATGCAAATTCTTCGACGAAATACGTTTTACGGGTTGTAGTTGACGTAATTCTTATTCTCGCCCCTCCTACCCGTCTCTCTTTCTTCTTAAACCTTCAAAAAACAAGTCAGACAAAAAAAAGCCGTTGCTGCATATAAGGTAATAGAAAGGTTTTTCCACTCTCTCTCACTCTTTCTTTCCGCGAACTTCTCTATATACTGTCGTTCCATTGATCAAACCGGAAGAACGATCGATATGCATATGAGCTAGTACCAATGTGTATAGTACATATATTTATACATTTATATAGAAAGAAAGTAGGATGGGCGAGAAAGAGGTGGCTGCCACCTCGTTTTTTTTATTTGTCACGGTTGGACCCTCGTTTGAATAACACTGAAAAAATTTCCCTAAACGGTTCCGGGGGCCGCGAATGCAACAACAACAGCAGCAGGTCAGGTTCGTCGCTTCGAATATATATTGCATAATAAAGAAACACATTAACTCGCCTTTACCCTCCTCCTTTTTTTTCTTATATTTCGTCTCGCTTATTCTTCTTCCCTTTTTTCACAAGAAACACATGTGGGTACCGAACGTATGTACACACAACACATTTATAGGGTTACGCGCGAAGTGCATCTACTACCTGCTCTACCTGTTGTTCTGTATGCGCTGGTGCGACACAAAAAAAGAAAGAATGAAAAAAAAGGTCCAAGGGGTTGTATAGGCTGGTTGTGAGTATATTTGAGAAAAATGGGAATGATCGGATCGACTGATGAAGGGGAGAATCAAGTATCTTATATTGACACGGGCTTGAATCGGCATAGATCCTTGATAATAAAAAAAGACACGTCGGAAGAAGGACTTGTCGTATCTTTAACAGAAAAAATATATATATACTATTCATGTGTGTATACGATGACCCACAGTTTTTTTTCCACGAGACTCAAAAAAAAAAACGGACGTTCGCGAGATTTAAAGGAAAAACATTTTTAACAAAAAAAATTTTTTTTTACAATCTACTTATATGAGATATTTATAAGTGTTAGAATACGCGCATGAAGCAATAAAGCCGAACAACTGTTTTAAATCTTTAAAAATGAAGAAATTTTTTTCAAATTTTAAAAAGTTTGCTTTATAAATATATTAAGAAATAAAAATAATTTTGAATACGCAAAATTTGAAAAGTTGAAAAAACGTTTGAAAATTTAAATAAATATCTAAATACGAATTTGGAATTCACCTAATACTGTGTAATTATATTTTTAATATATTTATATATTTTCTAAACTTTTTTGTATAATAAAATAAAATTATACACACGAGAGAGAAGTTGTTGCACGTAACCTTAATCTTTAAAAAGCAGATACTAAAGGGTAACACTTATAAATAAATTTTTGATTTAATGATACGATTATTAACTGTTAATAGCCTTGATAACACTTACTTTAAATATATTTTTTTGACAACGCGATATTTGTTTCTCTTTATTTGTTGGAAAAAAATAATAAAATTGAAAGAAATAACATTATTACATAGCTTAAACGTATGTCATTATACCGATATTAACTAATAATAGACAGATTTAAAGTTACGTAATTATTTAAAACATTTGTCACATTAGGATATGAAGCGCGTGCGATCGCAGCTGATAAAAGCGATAAGATTAAATCAACATATACTGCTATTGATAATCTGAATAATCATACGATATTTACCTGTTATTTAAATCGAATTATTTAACATGAAGCATTATTAAGCACCGTGTATCATCGATATAGAAATAATGAAATTTCAGTGAAAACATGTAATTTTTTACAAATCGGATTTCTATGATAAGTTATGCTATACTTGGATTTAAAAGGAGATGGACTCTTAATGAAGTCAGTGCATATATGAGAGCTTAAAATAATCTTTACTAAATAAAAAAATAAATTAAAATGACCAAGTTGCCTGACGAGTGGATCGACAGATAAGTTGCGTCGGTAACACATTCAATCGTTTTGCTGTTGAATATACCTAATTTATATTAATATAAATTGATATTTATCCAAAATATGTATTTACCGTTTTAAAATTATCATTGATTTTACTTTAATTTTTAATATTAAAAGATAAGATGCTGCATATAAGTGTAAAAAATACGTATCCTGATGAAACTTTTTTAATATTATATATATTTGTAAAAATAAATTTGAACAATTTTACGGCAATAGATCATTTTAACGGAGGTTAATATTGCAGTAAACTATTTATTAGTAGATCTCATATTTTTTATTTTTTTTCTATTTACATTTAATATTACAATAAATTTTTAATTTATGAACTTCTTAATCATCAATACAAACGCGTATGTACATATAAGATTTCTTAAAATCTGTATAATTTATTAAATAGTAAGAATAATGTGCGCATATAATTTGTAATCAGAAAAGTATATGCGTGACAAAGAAACATGTAGCAGTGTCTCAGCTACGTATTATTATATATTATAGATATCGATTTATTACTTCTATAATATTACGCGTATTAGGATGCTTCAATTATATACCTGACTGCTAGTGCGATGTCGACTACTCTGCATAATATTTAATGTATGATCTTTAATAATAGTCAAATCATTTTAGTTATAGTATTTACAAAATAATAATTTCATAATTATTATTATCTGAGAGTTTGATATATATTATATTTCATAAAAAATGTATTCTAAATTTTCTATCTTTTTAAATTTTCATTTAAATATTTATAATGTTAGAATAATAGTGCTTTCACAGTAGCGTGGATACAAGAGTAAATTGAAATTTTTTTTTGAATACACCAGTATCTTAAGGTTCCATGTAATAATGCATTGAAAGTGTGAATGTTGTGCATGCGTGCAAGGAAAGACCGAGCGTTCGAATGATGCACTCATGAATTCACACTATCATGTATTATAATAGAAGAGCAAGATAGGGGCAACGGTAGCGCATGGGCTTAGGCTCTTGGCTCGCGCCCTAGTGTACCAAAGTTCGATTCCCCGGGAAAATTTCGAAAAATAATTTTCGAATTTTTCTACGAGTATTAGAACCCGGAGATCACGAAAAATCAATTGAAAAGTTCGTCTGGGCAAAATTGAACTATTTTAAAAAGTTCCACTGGGCAAAAATTAAATTAAAAAAGAAGAAAAAGAAGTGCAAGATAAAAAAAAAAAAAAAAAAAACCAAGGAGTTTAGTGCTTTGGGTAGACTCTAAGAAAGACTGCAGATACTAAGCAATAACTGAGTATCCTAGAGTAACCTTAGGTAGATTGCGAATTATAAGTGATCACTAAGCATCCTAAGGTAACCCTAGGGTAGACTGTAGATCTCAAGCAATCACTTAGCATCCCATGGTGACCCTGAGGTAAATCCTAGGATATCTAGCTACCCTAGGGTAGATCATAGAGGACCTGGCTACCTTAGGGTAGACCTTGGGATATCTGGATACCCATGGGTAGACCCCAGGGTACCCTAGGGTAGCTGCATGCCCAAGGGTAACCTCAGGCTGTCTGAATACCTTACGGTCTAACCGTGGGTATCCAGCTATCCTAGGGTACCCTCGGGTTACCCTTGGGTATCCAGCTACCCTAGGGTACCCTGGGGTTACCTACGGGTATCCAGCTACCCTAAGGTACCCTGGGCTTACCCATGGGTATCCAGCTACCCTAGGATACCCTGGAGTTACCTACGGGTAGCCAGCTACCCTAGGGTATCCTGGGCTTACCCATGGGTATCCAGCTACCCTAGGATACCCTGAGGTTACCCTTGGGTATCCAGCTACCCTAGGGTACCCTGGGCTTACCCTTGGGTATCCAGCTACCCTAGGGTACCCTGGGGCCTACCCATGGGTATCCAGATATCCCAAGGTCTACCCTAAGGTAGCCAGGTACCCTATGATCTACCCCAGGGTAGCTCGATGTCCTAGGATTTACCTCAGGGTCACCATGGGATGCTAAGTAATTGCTTGAGATCCACAGTCTACCCTAGGGTTACCTTAGGATGCTTAGTGATCGCTTAGGATCCGTAGTTTACCCTAGGGTTACCTTAGGATGCTTAGTGATCGCTTAGGATTCGTAGTTTACCCTAGGGTTACCCTAGGATACTTAGTGATCACTTAGGATTCGCAATCTAGCTAAGGTTACTCTAGGATACTTAGTTATTGCTTAGTATCTGCAGTCTTCCTTAGAGTATACCTAAAGCCCTGAACTCCTTGGTTTTTTTTTTTTTTTTTTTGTGCAGATGACATTTTTCTCTTACTTTTCATCTATTTAAATTGGCCTTTTAGCTCTTTGCCTTAGGCCATGGTTCAAACATTATAGTTTTTATTTTTGCCCAGTGGAACTTTTTAAAATAGTTCAATTTTGCCCAGACGAACTTTTCAATTGATTTTTCGTGATCTCTGGGTTCTAATACCCGTAGAAAAATTCGAAAATTATTTTTCGAAATTTTCCCGGGGAATCGAACCCTGGTCCACTAGGGCGCGAGCCAAGAGCCTAAGCCCATGCGCTACCGTTGCCCCTATCTTGCTCTTCTATTATAATACATGATAGTGTGAATTCATGAGCGCATCATTCGAACGCTCGGTCTTTTCTTGCACGCATGCACAACATTCACACTTTCAATGCATTATTACATGGAACCTTAAGATACTGGTGTATTAAAAAAAAAATTTCAATTTACTCTTGTATCTACGCTACTGTAAAAGCACTATAAATAACAAAAGAGACGTTCTGATTTAAAAATCTAAAGCCTTAGAATCTTAAATTCCAATTGTTCATCATGATAAATAGTTATAATTAAGAAGAGACGAGAATTATAGTCTTTTAAAATTTGAAAAATAACAGTAACGTATTATATTTGAAAAAATCTTAATGAGCATCAAGTTGACACCTTGCTAAACCAAAGAAAGCTCTTTGCGTGGAAAGACAATATGTTCGTAGATGTGTCTATATATACGTTTATATCGAATGCTTGTAAAATGGAATTTCTTGGGGTCGATGTTCCCTAAAGAAAAAAAGGACCGAAATGCTATAGCTTATAGAGTGGGTCACTGGTTTCCCACTATATTCGATAATGGGCCTTCCATACTCTTATGTGTGCACCTGTAACTTATACACACGCATTTTTCTTCGTTTCTTCAACTTTTAGAGAGAGAGTCTGTGTGAAGAAAGTAAAAATATTATATCTTTACCTAAGTCCCCTCATGAAAAAAGTCCCGCTTTTCAGAAACTGGATAGAGATACCCATTGCGTCATTCTCTATATTCACCCGAGACCGTATACTATGGTATACTTACTTCTCTTCGATCTATTTCTTCTTCATCGATTTATGTCACTTTTCACCGCTACACGATTCAAGTTTCTTTTTCACCTGTAACGCTAGAAAAAAATCCGTATAATCTACGATCAATAGTTGTATCACCAATAATTAAAGTGTTATAAAAAAAATAAATACTAATCGTTTAAATAATGCTGATACTTTAACAAATTATTCTCAAAATACATCTTTATGATTTAAGATTATTCTTATTTATTGTTTATTTTTTTCTTAAATATTTAAGTTATTCTAATAAAATAATAAAATTATAAACTAACAATTGAGCTATTATAATACTGTAAAAATAATCAAAACATTTGATAGCTCTAACACTTTAAAATAATCATTATACATAGTCAAACATGTTTACGTTCATAAAATATTCCTATAAAAACTAATGTCCTTATTCGTATTCAGATTGAAAGCCAAAGAATGTGTCGCTGGTACAAATTGCTCGATAATGCTTTCTCTCTTTATCTTTTTTTACCTCTCATTCCTTGAAAAAATGAAATATTTTTTCTAAGAAGCAAAGCCTGAAGGTTAAGATTTGTTTTTTCCCTGCGGCTTTATAAGTTTTTAAGCGTGATTTTAAGCAAAATGCGCGAACTTACGTGTTCTCGGTGGTTCCGCCTTCCTTTTTAAAGCGTCCAATGCTCGTGTGTATGTGTCTCTAGGAAGCAATACACACGGACTCTTAAAGCTTAAGGTAACAGGTCCACGTTTATGCATGATTAGCATAATCGTCATAAAACATGCAGGCTCAATGAATTATTTATCTGTTGAAAAAAAGAGGAAAGAGATAGACAAGCAAGAAAAAAGCGACTAATACAAGTTAAACCAAAAGACAGAGACAGGGAGAAAGTCGTGTAAGAAAAAAAAGAAAAAAACTAGTATAAGGGGGTATTATGCGTTTTGGTGGTATAAGAGGAAGAGGTTATATATTCTTCGTCTTCTTCCTTGTTCCAGTGCTATATTACGACTATAGTTACATACTTTTAACGTTCGAAAGAGAAAGAAATTCTGCTTCTGGCCGTCGTGTGCTTCGCAATTTGCATATACTACCGTCAAACTATTCTCTCTCTCTCTCTTTCTCACTTTTTTTCTCGTCCCTGTGGTGCATTGCATTAATTTTCGATCCTGTTGTGACACGAGGAGTGACCTTAAACCTTTTCTTTCCAACTCACATACTCGTCCGGGGCATCTAATTATCCGTTCAAGGAAAAGCATTAGCATGTGGTCGCGTGCCACTGGCGCCAACTATTATGTACTTCTCTTTCTCTTTCTCTTTTTCTTCTTTCATTTGAACTTGTGTGGCGCTCATAATCATTATTTTTTTTTTAATCAGATCGACAGCGAGGACTAATAAAACTAGTGAAAGAAAGAGCGAGCTATATTATTATAATATATATTTAAATTTAAGTGCAAAGTGACTTGCAACTGAATTTAGATTAATTGCGTTTTCAAGAGATCATCTTTTATTTTCACGAAGCAACTTATGATTCGATCTTTTTTTTGGTTGTGCTTTATGATACGATAGACGGCTATCAATCGAGGAAGAGGCATTGTGAAGCACCTTTGTGGTTAATTTTTTTTCCTTCTTGCTTTCGATACGTTAATGACTAATTTTTTTTATTATCACATATCGTAATAAAGGAAGTTAATGAAATATGATGCAAGTGAGAAGATGATTATATGACGACCTTGAATGTTTCTTTATTGATTAGATATTTATTTCTAAAAATATACTTTATTAGTGTACTTAAAAATATTAGTTGATATTGTTACGATACTTTTAAGAAGAATAATATAGCAAAGAAATGATAAAAAAAACTTATCTTTAAAACTTTTAAAAAAATTTTTATTTTTATTAATAAAAAATGTTTAATAAAAAGTAAAAAAATTTTTTTATTGATAATGAATTAAAGCTGTAGAGTGCTATTTCGAAAGTCCATTTAATAGCTCAGTTGGTATAGGAAAGTTAAACATATAATTCATCATAAAGAGCACTTAAAATACTACTAAACCCTGCCATAAATCTACAAGCGAAAGACATAATTAAATCACATTATTCATGCTAGGATCTCATTTAAATGATTCCTAAACTCTTATACCTGATAAGTTAGGTTCGAAAAGCGCTTATAAGTTTTTTCAAGAAAATTTTCCCTCAGCCGCTCTAGAAATATGCAAATAACCAATAAGTTTTTAATTAAAAAAAAATCAAACTATTTTAAAAATAGTTAGTATCATATAAAAAATGATGACTTTAAATCAAAGAAATAATTAATTCTAATGTTTTACGTAACTTTAATTTTAATTTTACACTGAATCCATATTAAAATTTGGATAGAAAAATCAATATCTATGATACAAAACTATAAAAAAGAGAACTAAAGCTTTTTGTTTGTCTAAGTCATAGACGTGATACGTAACTGAGAAACGTAAACTTAAAATACGACAAAAAAAAATTAGCTACAGAAAATCAGATTTGCATAATAAGAGTATAAATTTAATCCCTTTTTTCCTAAGAAAAGAACCTTTAACAAACACCTTGGCATTAAAAATTCACGTTTCTCTATATATATTATATAAGTTGCAATCAATCAGCTTCGGTAAGCTTATATTATATACGTAACTTGGGAGTACGAAGGATAAATACAGGCGAGACTAAAGTGTTTGTCACTTGAGTAGCAGTTGATCCGAGACTGACTGCTGCTCAAGCGACAAGCACTTTAGTCAAGCCTGGATTCAGAATCCTTCGTACTCCAAAGTTACGTAGATAAGTTTATGTCGTTGGTAGGCCGTATGAGGAACTATAAAAATGATTTTTTTAAATTAATGATATATGTTTTATTAAAAAAAAGTAAATAATGTCATTATTTACTTATTTATTTTACTTACCAACTGTTTAACTTTGAAAATTTGTTTAAACAAAACATTCTGTAAAGTTAAGATTTCATATGAATTTGTATGAGCATTGACATATCTAACGACATTCTTTTATTTTCACTAACCTACGAATCGATGTCACTCGCGTCATATATGGCCATGCTGTGCGATATCTCGATCTATCAATACTCCCTTAGGGAGTATTGACAGAGCGAATATCGTCGAGATATTAGCATGAACGTATGCAATGCCTATACAAATTTAGCGTAGTCTATAGGTATTCCACCGCATACGGCCTACGACGACATAAATATATATACATAGTAACGCAAAAGAGCAGTGAAACTCTTTTCTTAAAGTTTTGTATCTGAGCGCGGTGCATATATTTAAATATATCCCCAAAAAATCGAGCGTTGTCCGCTGCAGGTGATCGATGCATACGTAACATAAAAATCCGTTATATCTCTTTTTTGGTTTAACGAGCTAACGGTCTTTTATGCTTTATAATCTATTAACTGAGGAAACAAATATATATATACCTATGCTTAAAATCGTTTTAGCGAGCGATATATATGCATATAAATAAATATTTGATCCGAAAAAGAGAAAGAAAGAGATAGAGAAAAAGACAAGTTGATGTTATACGGAAGGAAGAAAGAAAGGAAGGAAGGACCCTTTGAAAGTTTGTTTCGCGATAGGCAAAGTAGTTAAATCGACAGAAGTGTTTTTTTCCCACAGTTTGCTGGGTGGCAAAGTTCGCGGGCACTCTGTTTTATTATAAATCTTCGATGATCTGCAACGATGGGAGGAGGTGAACGGGGGGCTTCTATTTTTTACTTCTATTTTCTCTGGGTCTATGTTTGAATAGGAAGAAGCCAGGTAATGGTCGACCCAATTTGAATACACGCAGTGACGAAGACCTTTTTTTATTTCTCCTTCGTCATAGACGTGATGAAGAAACGCTAGATTTTCTCTCCCTTGTATTAAGGGCCAGCCAGCTTGCATATATTTAAATTCTTGTCTCTTTTTTATGTTCAAGGGTTACGTACGGCCGTGCGACGACGAGGAAAATATAAGCCTTTTTGTGTATCGAGAGAAAGAGAGGGAAAGAGATATCTGGAACAATGGGACGCTGTGCTACGCAACCCCTTCCTTTTATACTGGACGGATATATCCGTTCCTTACTTCTCTATACAGGTATATACGTAAGTGAAAGAAGAGAAAAAGAGAAGAAGCATCAAGAACGATTTTGCATAGATCTCCATATGTTATCCCTTTTTCTCCGGGCCGTTTAAAAGTCCAGGTATGTGTGTTATACGTGCGTGTTGTAGCCGGTGTCATCCCTATGGGAAAGTATATGCAAAGCATTGTGACCCCCACGGCTCAGAGATATCTCTCTCTTCTTTCTCCCTTTTTTCCTTTCTTTCTTTCATTCTAGGGATGCAGCGTGCGACCAAAAAATCTTATGCTACTGCTACTATTGCTGCTGATGTTCCTGTTTCTCTTGTTGTTGCTACTGTTGTTATATTGCGTCAGGAGAAAGATGATGCCACCGGTTAGCTCCAAACATTTCTTCTGGAGGGGCTCAACTATCCAGCTACAGATCACACCCCTAACATTCATCTTACACAACGAATTCAGTATACTTACTTTTTATAATCATCGACAATAAAATACGCTGCACAAACTTTGGCATTTTACCATTTATTGACTTTTAAGTAATCAAATTTCCAATAAAATTGCCAGTAGATTGTTATTTTGATTTTAATGTACAGTAGCGATCAACGTTTTAACACTGAGTCTTCAATATTTTAATAATATCAAAACTAATTTTAATAAAAGATATTTTAAACTTTAAATAGCTTTAAAATTTTTCAATTGATATTAACAATAATTATTAATCAACATTTTTTATGGTTTGTAAATATAAAATAAAATCAATGAAAAATTGAGATTAATCACTTTTATTAATTGAACAATGTTTCAAATAAATTTAATTTTATAAATTTTCGATCGAATAATTCAGGATAATGTCAAACTAGTCTTAGTCATAATAATTGTGTAATTTATATTAATAATTAAGTACCTTATGCCAAGTGTGCCGTATGAATATTTGCATGCAAAATTTAAAAAGAACCTTACAAAGAATTTAAAATTAAAAAAGTATATTAAAAGTATTAAAGAGCGTGAAAACCTGTATGCATCATAAATATTAAACGATTTCTTAGTTTTTATACTAATGTATTCTTTTATCATAAGCGCCAGAAATAAAAATATAAACCTTGCGCGCTTTGCAGGTGAATTTTAACCCAAAACATAAAATAAAAAATTTTTTAATCACTTACAATTTGCCATTTGTTGATCAAAGAAAAAAAATCACTAAGGTCAAAGAAAAAGAAGAATCACGGGAAGTACTTTTTTATATACAAAAAGAAGTTCCAACTGCTTTGGAATATTGCGCAAGCTCTGTAATAGGGTATGACGAAACTTGTCGCGAACCAAAAGTTTGTCTTAACCCTTTTTTTAGTATACATTTCCCCTCTTCCTTAAAAAGCAGGAGCCTTTTATATCCTCTTGCAGTCCGCCCTTTCGTCCTTCTAACTTCCTGCATCCCTCCTTAGCATATACTCCTTTTTTCCCCTTTGCAAGACAATCGTGCATACGTAAAGAGCTATTCGCTCCTATCTCTTCCGCGTGTTTGCTCGCTCGCGCTTATACATATACAGGATTCTCTCATACGGATGTGTAAGAGCTTCCATTGTTAAGCAGAAGAAGCAACCGACGCGCGCGAGCTCAGAACTTTTTTTTTCAACTCAACCGTCGTCTTTTTTTTTATTATTCTTTTTTTATTCTTTTTACACTATACACTGACACTTATGGCCTGATTTCAACGGATATGCGTGCTATGAACGGGGCGTGCTTTTTTTTCTTTACTTGCCATGTCGGGAGTCTGTTGCAAAGTAACGAGTGTCAATCGTGCAAGACGCGTTAACTCATCTGATGTAACGTATATGGAAGAAGAATAATATTAAGGTGAGATAATCGATCAAGCGAATCTTGAAAAAAAGCTTCCTGTTAATTTAAGAAAATAGTAAAGATTTTATTAATTTTTTCTATACTTTAATTTATACATTTATTTTAGTAATAGAAAAGTAACGTATTTTTAACAAATTTTCAAAGTAACATACATTTTATTTCTGAATTACTAATTTTACAATTTTATTAATACGCAAAGGTGAATGCACTGCACGATAAATAGATACATTTGAATAACTTAGCATTGTAAATACTAATTTTCTTTAATTTTAATCATACCTACACTGAAAAAAATAGAATCTAGGAGTAAGAGGAAAAATCTATTTAATTCTTAGTTCTTGAATCAAATAGAAATCTAGTTGTACCTAATAACTATAATCAAGATGAATATTCATCATATTAAAGTTTAGTTGCTTCAAAAATATTTCTGCTAGGTGGTAGCAGAATATCTATTAGAAGGAAGTCGATATCATTGAAGCAGATTTTCCTCTAGAGTCAAGCGGAATTCTACTATGGCTTAAAACAAAACGAAAATCTTCTACCACCAAGCAGATTCTCATTGATTCTAGATTCTATTTTTTTCAGTGTACACAGTGAAAAAAAATTTGTAATTTTAACACACATAAGTGTTGAAGATGAAACATAATTTTTTTTGTGTTAAAATTAGTAAGTACACACATGTTTGTAAAATTTACAAACTCCGTGTGTTAATTCTACAAAAAGTACACATATATTTTTAAATTACAAAATTTTTTGTGTTGATTTTACAAACATATTTGTAAAATTTTAATACAAAAATATTTGTACAAAATAAAATTTTATGAATTACACAAAATTTTTTACAGTGTATGATTCAACTATTCCCTGGTAGAATTTGAAACATTTTAAATGGACTCGAAACTAGGAAATAGGAATTAAAAATGGGCAAAAACGTTTATATTTTAAATATCTGAAAACTATCAAAGAATTAACCAATTCTTATGTCAAAAAAATATTGTGACGATTACTCTGTCGGGATGTGAAAAGATCGTGATTAATGTATCCCTAGTGGAAATCGAATCTGTGAATAACTGGGAATAACTGTGAATAACTGGGAATAACTGTTATAAACTGTTCAGTTTGAGACAGGAATAACAGTTATTCCCAGTTATTCCCAGTTATTCACAGTTATTCCCAGTTATTCACAGTTATTCACAGTTATTCCCAGTTATTCACAGTTATTCCCAGTTATTTACAGTTTAGTTTAATAATAATTTGAAAAATATAAATTTGAAAAAATGAAAAAAATATATATTTTTTTTATTTTTTTTTCTATTATAAATATATTTGGGAATAACTGTTATTCGTACCTCTGTTTTTTCAAATTATTTTTAAGTTATAAACTGTGAATAACTGGGAATAACTGAGAATAACTGGGAATAACTGGGAATAACTGTTATTCCTGTCTCAAACTGAACAGTTTATAACAGTTATTCCCAGTTATTCCCAGTTATTCCCAGTTATTTCCAGTTATTTCCAGTTATTCCCAGTTATTCACAGATTCGATTTCCACTAGGGATATTTCTAACCTATAAAAAGTGATAATTTGTTTATTTGAGTCGAAAATTTGCACTTTGACATATTAAAAATAAGTTTTATAAATGTTTTTTTTTATTTAAACAAATTTTAAAAAGTAATAATTAAGTATTACGTAGTATTAGAATTAAATAAAACGAGTGCTAAATAAGTTCATAAGTATCGTTGAAATATCTAAAGATGACATGCAAACATTGTTTCTAAAACTATTTCATTAAATATTCACTTTACAACTGCTTCAAACATACGGAGATAGTTTTTTCTCAGCAAATGTGATACGCACCACACTATGAAAAGTGATGCATTTGCTTCATAAACACGGAAATTATACATAATGTGTACTACTTTCTTCGTACGGCAAGCATGTGATATACCGAAAGACTTTCTGCACGTCTAAACACAATTCGGTATTTATTGTGCTTGTTTCAAAAATATCGTATATGCATGTCTCTTTGCGTCTTTTTTGTTGTTACTTGTCTCTTCACCATATTTAGAGGTTATAATAGAGTACAAGAGATTAATATTATTTCGCAGGTTATTTTCATATTGTCTCAAACTTATTTTATTTCTAGCCAAGTTTAATGGTGAATTAATACCTTTTAATTATCTAAGAATTTGCAATCCAGTAAATGCCGGTAAAGTGGGAAAAAAAGCGTTACATCGATAGCTAAGAACTGGGAATTAAAACAAGCTTGTTTCTAGCATATGCGCAGTTTAAATGACTAAGAAATAGCTTGGAAATGGAATCAGATTCTACCAGGGTTTAAATAAAATTTATAATTCTATTGAGCTTACGAATTTCATTAAGATCTCTTATTTTTAATATTAAAATCTTTGTGGAGGTAAGCTAACATATGACATAATTGTAAGATAAACTTGTACATACAAAAGTTTAATTTTTCTAACATATTAATTTAATGATAATTTTTTATTTTAAGGAAAAATAGAATTTCCATAAATGGAAAAGTATCAGTAGCATATTGATTCATTATGTATAAGTTATATATTATTTATTTGTTATATGGATGATTTTTTGACATCTTTAACGCATAAAAAATGAGAAAGAGTATAGTTATCTTTTTCTGCAGTAAAACATTGTATATACGCTGTTCGCACATATACTTATGTTTATGGTGTACGTGTATTACAACACAACTCTAGATAACTATAATTTGCATATAATTACTGCTAAAATTTGTACTATATTATTGTTAGCTATAATCTGTATTAACTCAGAAATTAATAAATTATTAATTTATAAATAAAAAATTTAAACATAATTTATAAAATTTTGGTTGAATTCGAATTAATTTTCTTTTTTCTTCATTTTATTTAAAAACAAAATGGAAATTTAAATATTACATTGATTTATTAAATGATAAATAGAGAATAATATAAACTATCAATGTTAACTATTATAGGAATTATTGAAATTCAGTTTTTAAAAAAATTCAGGATGATATAGGGCTACTTTATTTTGCAATAAGTTTGTTGCAGAAAAAAATTCAAAAAAGACGAAAACTTGAACCTATAACTTATTTGTTATAATTAGTACTAAAAGATCGATTAATTTGGCATGAATCTCAAATAAACATTAAAAAACCTCAATGTATCGTAAAAAAATAATAAATTTGATATTATAGAATTGGAGTTAAAAAAAATTTGCAAATTTATGTGTATATATATAAAAAGTTGGATGGATACAAGTGATAAACAGGTGATCAAGAATTTCTACAGCATTAAAAAAAACGAGTTAGAGTATTATGCACCTGATGAAATTAAAATAAACGCACTCATTTAATTTTCATTCTCATTAGTATACGGAGAACAAGTGGGTTGGTGGCTTCGCGCGCGCGCTCTTTATACAGATACTTTGTCTTTCTTTCTGTATCCCTCTCTCTTTATCTTGTTCATCTCTGTTATTCAGAGAGAGGTAAGCAATCCTGCATAACATTAGAGAAAGAGAGAGAAAGAAAGAGCGGCAAAACTGCTTTATACGCGATTGCAAGCAAACTTTTTTTCCCTTATTCTACATGCGTGCTACTGAGCTAACTCTTTACAGTGTTTTCGAATTCCACGAGCAAAAGACAATGTTAAAATCTAACCGCTCGTTTTGTTTGTACTCGTTCCCTTCATTTTTTTTCTTAAAAGTAACAAAAAAATGAACAAAAAATTCGCTCGTGTTTGCATAAGTATATATGTGCTTAAAATCTCCCTACCGCAAGAATTTTGTGGTCGCGTGCCTGTATTATCGAGTCTTAAGAAAGAGAGAAGATAGGCTTTTCGATTCGTATATATAAGTGTGAAACTAATGCTAATGAATGCCGCGGTAAAACTTTTATAATACTAACTTTCACATAACATATATGTGCATCCGATGTTTCAGATGTATACTAAGTCTCAAATGTAATAGTTGATATATATGAGTTTTGAAAGATTTCAAAAGATGCCTTTAACATTAGATATATCTTTGTACTAAATTTTTCCAATTGGTAACACTTAACTTTAATCAATTGAAAAAGATGCAATGTTCACTGTATATGGAAGAGTTATGAAACACGTACGTACCTTCGATGGAAACATATTCTTGGGAGTTCTTTTTCTCTGATTTTAAAATCACGCGATCTGATTGGATGATTCCGTTAATTTCTTCATTTTTATAAGAGAATTTTTAAATCGAAGAAAAAGACCAGCCAAGAATATGTTTCCGTCGACTGTACGGATATGAACGTAGTACTATTACACACAAAGTTTTTAATTTTCAATCCATATAATATAAAAATTGAAGAAAATAAATTGGTTATTGTTTATTAGAATTTCGAAAACTTCTTTGAGTAGTTATTTAAAGTGGAAAATTTAAAATTTAAATTGCAAACGTTAATTATATTTTATAGCACACTGTGTCCTAAATCCGCATTTAGACATACAGCTGCGTGTGATTTAAGTAGCCTATTATTGCACACTATATTCGGCAAACTTCATGCTATACAATAATGAGTTAATATTAATTTTCATGAGAAATCTATGGCTATTGTCAATTGCGAGTCTTCCGACCGGACCTTTATAAGCAGATCTCTACCTCAGGCCGAAATCTGCTCGAACATCACCCAGTAATCGAAAATTTTTTCGGTGTTTATGTCATATTCCGTTGGTTTAAAGACCGAAAACATTTATCTTTTACCTATACACACATTGTTGACAAAAAAAAACACCTAATCGATCGACAAAGTTACATAGGCAGCGGTCACCCATCCATGTAATAACCGCGCCCAATGCTGCTTAACTTCGTCGATCAGCTGAGGTACAGTTCCGTAACCCCACCAATATGCCGGTACACTATTATATTATTTTTTTATATTAAATAACAATCATAAGAACGTGAGATACGAGTAAAACTAAAGTTAATACCAGTCTAACATATGAAACGAAGATGTAGTATTATTGTATTATCATTATTATACAATTTAAGGCGACTACGGAAGTTCGGTTGAATTTCATTTTGTAGTTTACAAATTACTCTTTCAGTTTCTAAAATTTTTTGGATTTTTTAATTTTCCACCATTTATTGTAATCCATAGAATGGTGGAAAATTAGAAAATCTGAAAAATTTTACATATTGAAAGAGTAATTTGTAAACTCAAAAATAAAACCTAACCTAAAATCCGAAGTCGCCTTAAGAGAGTAAATATTTGAAATTACAGTTTTAAAATTTTTCTGTTTTGATTTATCATTCATGAAATGTTTAAATTTTTATTACACAGGCCCACAAAATGAAAAAAAATGTCTGAACTTTTGACCGGACATACATATTCCCATGTATTTTTCGACGCTGAATCCGAATCTGTAATAAAAATATAGGGTTTTCCTACCTTTTCTCAGAGTTTTATTGAAAAAACCTCATTTTTTACGGTTTTTTTGCGGTTTTTCGAGTCTAGAAAAAACAAATCATGAGATACGGTTAATTGGACTTCAAAATCGAATTCTACGGGAAAAAATACACGGGAAACCATACCTTCAAATTTTTTTAACGCGATTCTAGTCCTCTGTATGGGGCTGAAAAGATGAGGAAATCGGTAAAAGTCGAAATTTTGCCTAAAATGGATTTAAACAATATTAAAATTTAATCATGCGTCTTTTGAAGAGTCGATAAACATTGGAAATACTATCCTGGGGGTTTTTCAGGTTGCTGATCATGAATTTGAAGTCAGATTGTGTAAAAACTACTTCTAGAGGGCGGTGACAAGAACTGTATATGGTAAATTTATCGATTTTTTAAAAATTTTACGTCTGAAATACTAATTTTAGAGTCTTTCACAGCATTGACTGTAAATTCAAGATATTAACTTAGCCTATTGTGTATGTTAAACTTAACATTTTGTCTATGTTTGTCTCTCTCTCTCTCTCTCTCTCTCTCTCTCTCTCTCTCTCTCGATGTTTTTTTAAATTGGCTTACGCTTACGTACACGTTTCTCTTCGAATGACCGATGTAGTGGATTTCTGACACGTTTTTGTCCTTTTTCGCAGCTGTTTCTTTTTTATCATCCAGCAGTAATCTGCTAACATGTTGATACCCCAGTTTCCTTGAAATCTACGTTAAAACTCCTTTAAATCTTGGTGAAATCGTTCACCATGCTCTTCACTAAAGTCTCCGTTATTTTCAGGAAACTGATCAACGTGTGAATCAAGAAAATGAAGTTTTAAGTTCATTAGACAACCCAATTTTTCAAAATTACGTACCATTCTTTTCACAATAGCTTTATAATTCGTGTCTTTGGCATTACCCAAAAAATTTCGTCGATACCTCTTTAAAACTTAACCATGCTGCCTTTTCAACATCAGTCATGCTTTGTTCAAAGTTTTCGTCTCTAAATAAAGTTCGGATTTCAGGACCATCAAAAATACCTTCATTTAATTTAGCATCAGATTTATGGGGAAATACTTTGCTTATATATTGGAAGCATTGACCGTCCTTGTCCAAAGCTTTAACTAATTGCTTTATCAATCCAAGCTTTATATGCAGAGGCGGTATCAAAATTTTCGAAGGATTAACGAGTGGATCTTTTATAACATTCTGTTTTCCAGGTTCAAACGATTCTCTTGATGGCCAAATTTTCTTTTTATAGTGTTTTTCTCTATCTCTGCTATCAAACATGCATAAATAACATGGGTACTTCGTAAATCCAGATTGTTGTCCAAGTATCATAGATAAAATCTTTAAATCGCCACATATTTGCCATTTATGTTCTCTATATTTTATTTTCGTTAAAAGTAGTTCAAGATTGGAATACTCTTCTTTAAGTACTGTTGAATGTGCTAATGGTATAGGAGCATATTTATTTGTGATATTGAGGAGTACTGCTTTAAGGCTGCGCTTTGATGAATCAATGAATAGTCGCCAATTTTCAGGTTTGTATATGTTGGGTTTCAATTCATCAATAAGACCTTTCACGTCCGTGCAATAAACCATATTAGAATCATTCTTGAAATAATTTCTAAAGCGCTCTTCTCGATTAGGATATGCACATACTTTAGTACCCTTTGTCAACATATTTCGTCTCTTAAACTCTGAAGCCATAAACTCTGATTGTTCCTTAGATAAACCACTCTTTCTAAATAAATCGTTCAGACTTTTTTGATCAAACTTTTCAACAGTTCGTTCTTCACCCTTAGGAATATACTCTTCATCACTATCCAGAGAATGTTCTTCAGGTGAACTTAGATCTTCTTCATTTGATGAGCTTCCGTCTGCGGCAATCAGATTTTCAGTTGTTTCATCTGTCGAGTTTTCATCTACATTTAGATTCCCTAAGCCTGTTGTAAAACTATCTCTCGAATCTTTATTTTCAAAAATATCTATAAAATTCTTAGATGGAAATTCTATACAAGAAGTATTAGGATATACTATTCCTTTTTTCTGTATCTTGTCTAAACCTTGTATCTTTGTTAAACAAAAATAGCAATCATTTTCATCTTTTGGTTCCTTCCACTTTGTAGGTATAGTAAATTTTAATTTGGACCTAGCCTGACTGGTGTTGTATCGATTCATCATGGCATAACATGAAGCACATATATAATGAGGAACCCAAATTTTATCCTGTTGAGAAATCTCAATATCAAAACATTTTTGATAGATAAAATTAATATTATCTGTGATTTTTCTTTTGTTTCGTTGTCCAATATATTCTGAACATACATAACAGAAATTATCTTGAGATCCATTACACGTATGGTTAAAACTGTTATTGGATGTACCAGCGCAGTTTAAAAAAGGTTGAAAATTTGAATTAGCCATATTGTTGAATTAAACCCCATACACTAGGAATCCTGTTCCGATCGCAGGTGAGTCCGCCGTCCTAGGGGTGATAACTCTCATACCTCCCCAGGCCTAAGTATGAGAGCTTTCCGACTTTGACGAGGACAATGTCAACTCGTCGTCGGACACACTACGGCATCATTCTCACATCCTAGTGCTCCCCTGCAGGACAGCGCGCCTTCGCTGGGTTCGTTACTGCAAAGTATTGAGTACACCGAATCATTCTACACATCCCATTTTCAGGGCAGTTGTCATCGTGACCAATACTTCGCAGCAGCAGGTTTTTTTTAGGTACCCTTATAGAGTACTGATATATATATATATATATATATATATATATATATATATATATAGCTTTGGAAAAAGATCATAAGTCCCATTCGTTTATAAACAATGCTTTAAGATCAATGACAGTGTACAACAGTGATTAACTGAACGGAGCTTTAAAATGAAACCGAATTCATTTCTAAACAACAGTACCCAGTTTTACAACAGAATAAGTATAAATAAAAAATTGACAGATCAAATTGTCTCTGACACAAACACACCAAATGAAGAAGATCTAAGTTCACCTGAAGAACATTCTCTGGATAGTGATGAAGAGTATATTCCTAAGGGTGAAGAACGAACTGTTGAAAAGTTTGATCAAAAAAGTCTGAACGATTTATTTAGAAAGAGTGGTTTATCTAAGGAACAATCAGAGTTTATGGCTTCAGAGTTTAAGAGACGAAATATGTTGACAAAGGGTACTAAAGTATGTGCATATCCTAATCGAGAAGAGCGCTTTAGAAATTATTTCAAGAATGATTCTAATATGGTTTATTGCACGGACGTGAAAGGTCTTATTGATGAATTGAAACCCAACATATACAACCCTGAAAATTGGCGACTATTCATTGATTCATCAAAGCGCAGCCTTAAAGCAGTACTCCTCAATATCACAAATAAATATGCTCCTATACCATTAGCACATTCAACAGTACTTAAAGAAGAGTATTCCAATCTTGAACTACTTTTAACGAAAATAAAATATAGAGAACATAAATGGCAAATATGTGGCGATTTAAAGATTTTATCTATGATACTTGGACAACAATCTGGATTTACGAAGTACCCATGTTATTTATGCATGTTTGATAGCAGACATAGAGAAAAACACTATAAAAAGAAAATTTGGCCATCAAGAGAATCGTTTGAACCTGGAAAACAGAATGTTATAAAAGATCCACTCGTTAATCCTTCGAAAATTTTGATACCGCCTCTGCATATAAAGCTTGGATTGATAAAGCAATTAGTTAAAGCTTTGGACAAGGACGGTCAATGCTTCCAATATATAAGCAAAGTATTTCCCCATAAATCTGATGCTAAATTAAATGAAGGTATTTTTGATGGTCCTGAAATCCGAACTTTATTTAGAGACGAAAACTTTGAACAAAGCATGACTGATGTTGAAAAGGCAGCATGGTTAAGTTTTAAAGAGGTATCGACGAAATTTTTGGGTAATGCCAAAGACACGAATTATAAAGCTATTGTGAAAAGAATGGTACGTAATTTTGAAAAATTGGGTTGTCTAATGAACTTAAAACTTCATTTTCTTGATTCACACGTTGATCAGTTTCCTGAAAATAACGGAGACTTTAGTGAAGAGCATGGTGAACGATTTCACCAAGATTTAAAGGAGTTTGAACGTAGATTTCAAGGAAACTGGGGTATCAACATGTTAGCAGATTACTGCTGGATGATAAAAAGAGAAACAGCTGCGAAAAAAGGACAAAAACGTGTCAGAAATCCACTACATCGATCATTCGAAGAGAAACGTGTACGTAAGCGTAAGCCAATTTAAAAAAAACATCGGAAGAGAGAGAGAGAGAGAGAGAGAGAGAGAGAGACAAACATAGACAAAATGTTAAGTTTAACGTACACAATAGGCTAAGTTAATATCTTGAATTTACAGTCAATGCTGTGAAAGACTCTAAAATTAGTATTTCAGACGTAAAATTTTTAAAAAATCGATAAATTTACCATATACAGTTCTTGTCACCGCCCTCTAGAAGTAGTTTTTACACAATCTGACTTCAAATTCATGATCAGCAATCTGAAAAACCCCCAGGATAGTATTTCCAATGTTTATCGACTCTTCAAAAGACGCATGATTAAATTTTAATATTGTTTAAATCCATTTTAGGCAAAATTTCGACTTTTACCGATTTCCTCATCTTTTCAGCCCCATACAGAGGACTAGAATCGCGTTAAAAAAATTTGAAGGTATGGTTTCCCGTGTATTTTTTCCCGTAGAATTCGATTTTGAAGTCCAATTAACCGTATCTCATGATTTGTTTTTTCTAGACTCGAAAAACCGCAAAAAAACCGTAAAAAATGAGGTTTTTTCAATAAAACTCTGAGAAAAGGTAGGAAAACCCTATATTTTTATTACAGATTCGGATTCAGCGTCGAAAAATACATGGGAATATGTATGTCCGGTCAAAAGTTCAGACATTTTTTTTCATTTTGTGGGCCTGTGTTATTTATAGTTTTTGCTTTCCTTTCTCGATTCATCATTCACGGAATACCTAGTATTTGCTCTTTTACAATTTTCGTTTTTATTTTACGAATTATCATTCGTGGAGTGCATAGTTTTTGTTAATTATTGATTTTTAAGAGTACTAATGTAATACGGCGGATTTATGACACTTGTGCTATAAAATAGTATACGATACTTGAGACTTAAGTGGCCCATTACACGACGTGATCACTTCACGTCGTGCAATAATGGGCCACTTAAGTCACATGTATCGTAATATACTAAAAGGGTACATTAGGCGAATGATATTTTAAAAGAATTGAAATATTTTACAAAATAAAGAATTTTTTTCACCTTACAGATGTGTACGCTAGATTTATCTGTTTTGTCGATTTTTCCACGAATCAATAAATAATAGTTTGGCTCATCCTGAATAAAAATCGATATCGAGATACCTGGAGTTGACATTCAATAAGAAACAACGAATAATCGCGTTAAAATTAATAAAAAAAGAAAAGGATAACATACATAAATTTGTAAAATCATGTGATGTCTAATAAATATATTGATAATATGGTGGCTACTATTTACGTATGAATTTAAACAATTATTATAAGTTATTGTAGCGATGCAAATATTGTAAGTCATTATACTATAATAATATAAATTCTGATAAATTTTTTTAATAAAAGATCGAGCCAAAGGATAAAATTATACAAAAAATAAATAAAAATTTATTGAAATCTTATTAAATTTCTGTAAAACTTTATACGTTGAAATGAAAAATTATCAAATATAAAAAAATATCTGTTAAAAATATAATTTCTTGAAATTATTGAAGTTTTTAATTTTATACATATGTGTGTATACCTTTATTAATTAATTAATAACAATAATAAATACTCAACGATCATAATAAGTTTAAAATATATACAGCCTTGTTCAGCTCATCCAAAATTATGAATCAAATTTTTAAATTTACATGATTAATTTGCATATGAATAATTAAAATTCATGTTTAAAAAACATTGTAGCGAAAAATTAACTTAGCTGCAGTTCTTAAGATATAAATTATCCGACTAATTATCATATTACCAAGAGCATTACGTGATTTAATGAAAATTGTACGACTACTGTTTCAACAGTATTTCTCGCAGTATTTATTAAATTTAACAGCTTATTAAGCATTTTTTTTCAAATCATTTTTAAAATATAGTGTTAATAATCTGTGAAATTAATGCAAAGGATTCTATACGAAATGTCGTGAGAATCATTAATATATTCTATAAATTCAGCAATGTATATATTTAAAAATATTTAAAAATTTATAAAAAAAACCTTCTGTTGAAGACGTCATTCTTTTTTTTTTATACTACTTAGCCAAAAGTGCAAAAATTTTTTGAAGGATTCGTAACACGCTACTCATTCATTATATCTGCACGTGTAATACTTTCTTCGGATTTCTCAACGAAATCTACGATTCGAATTTCATTAAAGCAAGAAAAGGAAGGTCGTTGGCTGCCGGCTGCTATAAATTAAAACCGTGAAACCGGGCGAATCAAGCGTGCCGCTTGTATATATATATATATATATATATATATATATATATATATTTGAGCTGAAAATATTTGGCCCGAAAATATAAAATCGAACGGGTTCTTTTCCATACATACAAACACCCATACACACACACACAAATATATATACATGTTCGTTCTATAAGCTCGATGAATTAACAAGAAATATAGACGAAAGGCAAAAGGAATGACTAGATATACTAAAGCAACTAGTGATATGATGATGGAAAAAAAATAAGGAATCGAAGAAACGAGAATATCCCGTACGTACGCTTGTCTATCCTGGATACATACACACACGCACTTTGAGAAAATAAGAATAAGATAAATCGAGAGATGAGATCGAAATTGACGACAATTTCTAGGTGACGTTATTAAATTTATTCAAGCAGCCGGAAATACGGTTTTATAAAATTTTTTTATAAAGACATATAACAACTTCATCAGATAAAATTGTAATTAAAATAAAAATATTTTATACAGGATCTATGACTTTGATGTTTAAATAATATCCGTATTTTTAAATCATATGTATGGAAAAATGATAACACGAATAGGCATGAAAAACTCGAGAAAACGTATAATTTTAAATTTAAAAAACTTGAATTTTGTGATAATTTTTAATGTTACAATTTTCATTAAAAACTGATTAATTTGTAATTTTAAATAGTTGATAAGTAGCAAATAGCCTGCTGTATATTTTCGCTATTTGATTGACAACAAACTAGTCTAAAGATGGATTCGATCCATTCTACAAAGTTTATATTGAATAAGATAATCAAAGAGTATAAATTTTCTTAATTTACATATTACTATAAAGTTATTATTTGACTCTAATATAGATGTTATTATGCAACTGGATAAGCTTAATAATTTTTAATAGATATTATTTCATAAGACTTATTACCATAGATGATTGTTTATTTAGTTTTTTTGTTTCACTTGGTAGAAAAAAAAACATGCAACAAGAGGAATAGAGATACAGATGAGAGAAAGAAGAAGAGAATAGGTTAACCGAATGGATCGTTGCGTGTTATAAGCTGAAGTAAGGTAATAGCCGCTCGGTTAGCGATGATCGCTGTCTGTAGCTTCGAGCCTTTCATGTCCTCTTCACCCTCATCTTTGAGCCTCCTATATCTAGATTTTTTTCTTTTTTTACGTATCTTTATTCTCATATACACTGACTGTGAGTTCGTAAGATTTCAAAGTGGAATCTTACGAACTCACATAGGTACACATATATAAGAAACTAAACTTTAACTATGAGTATTACGCAATTTAACTTTTTGAAGGTCCAAAAAGTACGAAGTTGTTTTGATTTTGTAAAAGTGATGAGGGATCTGCTGTTTTTTTCTTTATAAAATCATGCTGCTTCGCGTAAAATTTGTGTGCTTAATTTTAAAAAAAAGTAGATATACCGATTAAAAGTCTTACCTTAAGGTTATAGCGTATATTGCATCCATCAGTTGATGTTAACTTTTTAATATAATAAAATATTCATGACAGCTTGAGTTGATTATAATTTTATATGATGATAAAAATTTTTTTGGATTTAATTTCATCATTTTTTCGGAACACTATTTTTGGAAACTTAAAGTATCCCTTGCGTAGTAAAAGCAATCAGTTAAATCAATCGATAATTCTTATTCTCATAGCAATGAGAATAGGAAAAATTAAATTTATTCATTAATTATGAAAATAATGTTACTGTTTATTTTGATTTAAACGTTTTTATAATTAATAATAATTTATTTGAAATTAGCCATAATAATTTTTAGATAATCAATTAAAAACTTCCGTTTCCCTTTAAAAGGTGTGAAAATTTAAAATTTAAAATTAAAAACATAATTATATAAACAAGCAATAAAAAGAAAGTAATTATTATGCTGTTGTATAGCAAAAATAAAACAATAATTTCAAAGGTATATGGTTCTTTTATGCTAATTCTAATCTAATCGAATACATTTGAAATTCATCATGAACAAGAAATTAAAATAAATTTGTAGATACATATGTAGTCTATTAATCTTTCAGTACTATTTCAATATACTATAAATATAGTAATTATAGAAATACGATTTTGATGAATCAGCATATGCACCGGATTAACTTCTTAAATAACATGCAATTTTATTAAATCAAGATTAGATAATTAAAATTTTCAAAAATAAATAATGAAATATCAATATTTGCAATGATTATTTATTTGAACTTTTTTGCTCGAATAATCAAGAGATTCGATCAATAAAAATCTTATTAAATTAAGGATTAAAATTTATTTTATTAAATTTTCATATTCTTATATTATATTTTTTTAAGATAACAATGATGTTTCTTGTGACAATGAACCTTTTTCAAATAATGATAATAAATATGTAAAATAAAATCTATTAATGACATATGAAATGTAAAAGAAATTGAATAAAAGCAAGAAACGAGCTTACAAATTTCATTATTTAATTGAAAATAAAATCGATATATTTTGCACGAGAAGCAATATTTTCAACTTATTTAAGGTAGTAAGGTTTGTATAACGAAATTCGAGCATAACGACGTTAATTTAACAACAGGTACTTGCAATTGCACAGAGTAGAAGCTTTGAACGTGTTAAATATACATATATAAGGCAGAAAGTTCGTTTCGGTAAATATCTCGAAGGCTAATTGAATTTTCTACTTCGACTCCAGCAGTACGACTTATAAATGTCCTCGGCTCCTCGAGCCCGACAGGGCGTGAAGCCTTCAATACCGATAACGAGCTATATAATCATTGAAAGGACATTCCGGTAGCTTGATCACATGCTTATAACATATATATATATACAGAACGCAAGCAAACTATGAAGAAAGAGATACACGCTTACAATCGTTGTGCTAATGCGTTGGAGATTGTTGCTATCAATTAGCCATCTATCATTCTTTCTCGCAGCTGGGTATATGTACTTTTATGTATACGCTTGAGAGGAATATACGAGGTTCAAAAACGACAACAGTGCTGTAAAAACACGTAAACAGGACGTAAACCTTTTATTATTTTTATTTTATTTTATTTTTACAAAAGGAGAACGCTCATATTGCTTTTCCACATAACGTCATATCGTTGCATTTGCAAGTACCTCACGTGTTTCTATATAACATATGATATATGTCATTTTGCAAACTTGCAAGTCCTTAATACGCTATTTCTAATCATTTATTAAGATTTATAAAATTAAAATTAGATTTGTGTTTGTAAAGCAAAAATTTTTTATAAATATGTATGTGCATAAAGTATATAGAAATATTTATAAGAGTAATTGAAAACTTTTACTGAAAAAAAAGTTATAAACAATATTTATTCGAGATTATATCTGAAAAAACGGTGTATATAAAATAATTTTTTTTTTTTAATTTTAGATATTTATAATGCTTTAATATTTCTTATCATAATAAATTTATATATTTCAATGTAGATTTATTTTATATTTTTTCAATTGTACGTTAACTACTTAAAAATTGTTAAAATAAAGTTGTAGGCCAAATTAAAGTGAACAGTTTTTGATTTTATAATGATATCATGAGTTAGTATAGACATGACAAAAGCTAAAAACTTCTTTAAAAAAATAAAAAATATTTATTATTTATTTTTGTTAAAAAAATGATTAAATATTGACCTAATAAAAAAATTATTCCGAGAGAGTGGAAATATATTTACGATTCAACAGTGTTGATTATGACTTCAATAAAATCTTAAAATAAATACATTTATGACATTAAATTTTGTAAAATATTATTTTTTCTTACTGATATCTGAATTTTTTTTATTAAATTAGATTATTATTTTAAATGAATTAAAATGAAAAAAATTTTCGAATCACCTAAAAAATTTGACGTTAGAAACTGATTTTATCATAAGAAGCTCGAAAAATCTGAGCGTAAAAAAAGAAGAAACTTTGAAAAACCTCTGTTATGATGATTTGTCTTGTATAAAAGAGTCTCAGTTATTAGGTCTTTTTGATTTCTTAAAGCACCTACGTCATAAATACTTCTTGTGGGCAGCATTGAAAAGAAACATATAAACGTAAATTCCGAATAGACATCGCAATACCAATACTTCTTTATATTATTTTTACTTTCAAATCAATCGGCAACTCTCAACTCTCAGTTACAAGTACAATAGAAACATCCGAATGTATAGCTTCTGGTATTTACTTGCCTATCTAGACTTAAAGCTTATATATATATATATATATATATATGTATATATCGCACATACACTAGCGCTATAAATGTTTGGCGTGAAAATTATCTGAAATTAACACTTAACAAATTAAACAAATGCCATATATATTACGCAAATATTGCGTCAATAAATATTTCTATTTCTTTCAAGAGTCTACTGTATATTATCCTTATACATAGATATATCGAAAAAAAGTAGCTCCTTTATTTTTTACCTTCTCTTTTTCGTCTTTTATCTTTTGCATTGTAGCACATGCGTCTTGTCGTCGTCCTCCGTTTTTTTTCCTATATATACTATGAGCATATTTTTCTTATTCCACACACGAACGCACCTATGCATGCGTGTATGTATACACATATGCGTTATAGTTGTAGTCGTCAACAGTCAGAGAAAAATGAGGCTAACCAAGTAATAAACTACGACAAGCTTTATTAGTAAATTTACAATATACTATTTATGTGTAAATTGATATTCTTTCAATATAAATGAGTATCGTGCACTATTATGAAATGAATTTAGGAATAAGTCATTCAAAACTCTATGTACAAGAAGATGACAAAACTGTTGCTAGATGCAGTTTTGTATTGCTTATTCTCAATGAGCAATAAAGTCCTTTGCTAAGTTAGCTTGATGCAGCGCGCTTTTTTATGGGTTAGTGTCGTCTTTATCTACTCGAGCACGTGTTTTTACTTTTTATTTAATACTATATTAGCTTTTTTTATGTTTCTCTCTGTGAACGCGTGGATTTACGTTCTTGATAGCTAGATAGAGAAAGAGAGTGAGATAGAGAGAGAAGGAAGAAGAAACGTGTTTCTCAGGGTCAGCAATTGAGATAGAGAAAAAGTCAGAGAGAGAGAGAGAGAGAGAGAGAGAGAGAGAGAGACGTTCCGGTCCCCATAAAATTGCTTACGTATAGTATAGGCAAGCAAGTACCAATATATATAGCTGCCACCTTGTTGCAAGTGGCTAAATGTTTTATATATGTCGCAAGCAAGAAGTAAGCTATTATTTTAATTATGCTTTTTTAATCAGAGCTTTATATTACCGAATTCTTATTACTCTTGTACACTTAATTTTTAAGAATGAGAAAGAAAATTCTAGTAAAACACAAAAAGGAAGGCTTTCATAAGCTTAACTTCTTTTCCGTTCGAAATCGTTGAAGACCAAAATATTTCTGTTTGTGTTTCGAAATTTCATAAAAATCGAGAAAAGATATTATTTTAGAAAATAATAAAAATTCAGACTTTGTTAAGCGCTCAAGAGAAACTAGGATTCACTTGGTTCGTGAAAGATTAATAAAAAAAACTTACTTTATATGAGAAAACATTTAAATATACGATGAGATAAAATAAATTTTTAACATTAAAATTTCAATATAAATTACACAATATTTTACGATGTTTACCGATATATAACGATTATACACGAACTTCATTCAAGATTAGTTTTTTTTTCTTTTTCTATTAATAATTAAGAAATTATTTAAAAGTGTCTGTTTTACGCGGCATAAAGAATACTGGAATTGCAGGTAAAACGTTTGAAAAGTTCGGGTTACAGGTTGCAGTAATTGACTAGATAAAACCTCAAGCTCTTAAAAGCCGCTTTAATGACACGTAATTTAAGACTTTTACTAGTCGCTAGAATGTTCACGTGTATAAATAGAGTCATATTTATTACTTTAATTAAAGAGCTTTGATAATGTTTCATAAGAAAAAATGAAATAAAAAAAGTAAAAATTCGTATTATTAGTTCCTTATTAACTAGCTAGTAAAAAGTATCATTTAATATAAATCCATATCTACTTCTCGATCAACTTGGATATTTGCTTAAAATAATTTATTCTATAATTTAACTTAAATTAAATATTACGAGTATAACCTTAATAACATATTAATTACCCTGTTTAAGTTCAATCAAATTAAAATTTATCTTTTTAAAATTTTTATTTAAAATTAAAATTTATACGACGGAAGAAATGATATGTTAACCAAAAAATCTTCTTCGTATGTAGCTAGTTAAAATTTTCAAAGTCGCAAATAAAAGTCATAGACTGGTGTATACAGGAATTGGCGAAGCCAACAAGAAGACAGGCAAAGTCAATTTTTGAAAACTAGGAAGTTTAGTTGTGCATGAGTATGCGTGTATGCGTGCTTATGTTTCGTCTTTTATACCACGTTAAGTGCACGAGGAGATTTTTTTTTAAACGAGCCTTTGCAAAGAGAACGCTATAAGCGCACAAATGTAAGCGCAAAAGTCTTTATGGTAGAGAGAGACCGGTTGACATGACTCGACCTCTAAAAATAGCTTAAGACTTAGAGGATATAAGCATGTTATATTCAACACTGAATATCTACTTCACTATCATGTGAAAAAAATGAAAAGAAAAAAAAGAATAACATCAATATCTATAGCATTGTGTTAATTGCTATTACTTACAATTTACACATTGATCTTGCACATCTTTCAATTGACGCTTATGTTTGCTTTGAAGTTTTGTCAATTTCTAGTTCTTTTATGACTTGCTTTTCGAATTATTTTCAAATCAAGAGTCTTGAGCATAGCTAAATCCTCACTTGTAGTAAACTTAAGTAAGTGTAGTAATAATAATTTATTTTTTATTTTATTTGGAAATTCATAAATTTTAAAACAATATTCAGATAAATAGTAATCTAATTTATTATGATATAAATAATTTATTTTAAATTAGAAAGATGCAAAATAACATAAAATTATCCTAAAATTACAAAATTTTAATAAAATTTATCAAATTACTGCAAAAAAACTATCCTGGAATTGCTTATGATATTTCGGATGATTTCTTTGATTAAGATGCATTATTGAAATATGCATAATTTTGAAATTCATTGAAATAATTATTTTTTTTTGCTCTTAATTAATTAATTTATATACTAATGGTTGCAATGCATTGACTGATAATTATTAGAAAAAAATAATTTTAAATAAATTAACATTATCACCTCAGATGATTGAGCAAAAGTTTATTTATTCCCATTTGAAATTCCAACATTTCGGATTTTTTTATTCATAGAAATCCTCCATCAAAGAATCTACGCAAAAAAAAAGAAAATTAATTATAGTTACTAAAAAATAATTCAATACAAAAAGATTATAAATTTTTCTTTGAAACGTCAATATTAACACTGAAAATGGTAAGGCTAAAAGTAGAAAAATAAATAAGAATTGAGATCACGAATGCTGGTACTAAATAACATAAAATATTGAATTAAGTTGTGTGAATTAAAAATTAAAAAGATACAACGATTGTACAATATTTATCCTAAACCGCTGATAATATTAAAAATATTATTAAATAAACTTAGATGAATGAAAAAATCCGAGCCGTTGAAATTTAAAATGAAAAAAAATAAATCTTTTCTTAATCATCGGAAAATCTGATGCCAATTTATTTTAAATCATAAACATTCTTTGAGCATTAACTATTCATTATTCAAATGAAAAAAATAATAAAAAAAAAAAATTTCAGTTTACAATTAATGTACCAAATGATCTTTAAATTTAGCTTTTTTTTAATTTGTCTTCAATTTAACACTGCGTCATTGCAACTCTCTGTCTCGTTCTCTTACATTTCTTCCGTGCCGCGTATATATTTTTGCGTTGCAAATCAAAAAGGTCATCATCGCAACACATATATGCTTATGATATATATATATATATATATATATATATATATATATATATATAATCTGAGGAATATTTGGCCACTGTTCATCTCGATCTGTCCTTTTCTTTATCAGGCTCTTTTATGTTGTATACAAGAGAAAGAAATAAAGAAAAAAAAGAAAGCTCGAGGCGATCAGAAACTTATACCGGACGAGGAAAAAGAGAAAAAGAGAAAGAGAGAGAGAGAGAGAGAGCGCGCAATAGAGTAGGCTACGGTTCAGATAAGTCAGCCGCAGTCTTTTATTCTTGTCTCCCAGAGATATTCTTTATTATACTACATTTCTCTCTCTTTTTCTGTATAGATATGTATGGGTTATGTGTGCTTGAAGAGTAAAAAAAAGAGAAGCGTGCTGCCGCAAGTTGCTTTTGCAAGAGAGAGAGAGAGAGAGAGAGAGAAAGAGAAAGAGAGTCAAAGAAAAGAGGTACAAAGTACAAGAAGCAAAGGGCTTACAAGCGAGCCTCATGTTCTGGGCCTTACTTATTGGACAGTTTACACAAGGCTCCATAGTATATCCGTGTAAAGGATCCTCTATATAGAAATCGTTTGCTTCGCTCGTAACTCCCGCACGTACGTGTATTATATATACACGTATATATGTATATGCTTTATGTATAGGGATGTACGTGCGTGATGGCTCGCGATAATTTTTGGAAGAGAAACACCTGCAGCGATAATAATTTCGTTTTGTGTATTTTCGATTGTACACTGGCTCAAAGTCTTTTCCTTTTTAGCTTGTTATGCTTCTTTTAGTCCTTTCTCTTCCATTTTCTACCAAGTCTCTTTCTCTCTCTAACTTATACATATACCATCCTCTTCCTTCTTTTTCTTGTCTCCAGGGCCTTTTTTCCATTTTTTTACTTCTTCTTTTCATTTTTTCTTTTTCTTTTTCTTTTTCTTTTCTTTTCTTTTGTTTCTTACGAGTCTCGTCTCAACTACATCTCTCTGTTCAGCTCTTTCACACTCGTGCAAGAAAGCAGTTATTTAGTACTTCTTTTCTTTTTTTTCTCTTTTTTTTTTGTTGTTACGTAGGAGTTGAATGATGTCCTCTTTTTCAGAGTCTGTCATATACGAATAAGAAATTATCTTTTTTCAAGTGATTAAAAGAAGAATTATCGACAAGGAAATAGGTGTTTAAGGTATTACTAATATTGGAATTTAAAAGATAAAAGACTATAATTAATTATTGCTTCAATAGTCAAATTTCCAAATATTATAATTTTTAATTAAAATTATATAAAATTCATTTTCATATAAATAAATATTTACTTTTATTTGTTTTTTTCTTTAAATTAACCTATTTTAAATGGATATTTATTGTTTACAATTAATTATTATTGATATGAAAGAATATTTAAGAAAAAAAGTGATAAAATAAATAATTAATTGATGATGCAGTATGAAATTTAAAAAATGCACAATTCACATGTACCAAATTAGATGATAGCTAATTATTTCATTAAAATTAATATCTCTTCGATCATATATCTTTTGAAAATTTTTTTTTTAAATAAATCGTTCTCATCGTGTAAGTAGCGCATTAACTATTAATAACAGAGTTCCTATTGTAAAATTTGCGAAAATCAAGATTGATTCTCACGTAAAATAATAAAGCAAGAAATTAACAACTCTTTGCAATGTTATCTTTGAAATTTCTATTACTCATTGAATTTTCTATAAGTTATTGTCGTCACTTTTATTGCACCTTTAAAATTATTTTTCTTAAGAAGTTTTGCAAGTAGTATAGCATCTAAGCTACATAGAATTTTCTTTAGAAAAATTCACCTGTTCAAGTAATTAGGTATTTTGATATTATTTGAATATGAAATTTTATATTCTAAGCTCCTAGCCAATTTGATGATGTTTAAGTTTTTAGAAGTCAATTGTTACTTTTCTACGGTATAAATATAAAAACCAATGATCAGAAGATTGATAAATATTATTTAGTATTATAATTGTGTATTTTATTTAAATAATTATTCATGCGTATGACAGCAAAATTAGATTTATTTTTATATTAATTAACAAATTATAAAAATGCAGTGTTAAAATTGAAAAAAAATATTAGTTTCTTTTACTCTTTCGGGAATTATATTTAAAATGTAATATATTATTGTAAATAATAAAGTCAATCTTCTGGTAACATCTTCATATTATCTTGACAATGAGTATCCTGCTGAGAATGTTTTCTATACTTACGCTTAATAAAATCAATCATACGCTTTAGATTATTGAAATCTTTTTACTAAAAGTCAATGTTCAATACTCGAAAACTAATGACGAATCTGTCAAAGGAATTTTTTACCAGTCAATAAGTTGCCACAACAACGTGTGTAGTCGTTATATATGAAAAATGATTATTGGAGTATATATAAAGAATCACTCGATCATTCCAAGAAAATGTATAATACAACAATGATTATATAGATATATGCAATGTCAGCTTTCTAAAACGTAATTTGATTTTCCGCTGATTTCAATGACATCTGAAAATAAAAGAGTTTACCCATAGATATATAATCATCGAGGTTTTCCACGAAATTCAAAAAGTTTGTATATACGCAGCATTATCGAAAAGTAAAAATTGAACAGAAGGATCAAGAAGAAGAATAAGAAAAGATGACTATCAGATATATAGGAAATTGAAAGGGTGTCTATAGTGGGCGCGCGTATACGCACGCGTTTCTTCGCGAGGGCGGTTTCTCTGCAGGGTGGCCGCTATTTTAGGGACTTATGGGATCGGAGTTATACTGAAAACCCACCCGCGTCCCATATCCCAAACAATTCGAGATGGTGCTGGCTGATAATGAAAGCCCAAAACTCCGAGGATAATGGCTTCCTTGCTTTCGAATAGCATATATACACAATAGCTCGCGGCTAACAATCAACACAACTAAAGCCTTTTTTGGCTTTTAGTCAGCTAATCTCTTGCCTCCTGTTTAAATGATAGAATAAGGAAGATCTATACAATTAAATGATCTTTTACTTTTCTCATTTACCGCCATTTATTTCTTCTACAACTTTTAAAAATAAACAAAATTTTTTTTATTCAGAGATTTTCTTATTTTTTTAGCTATTTAATTATTCGAAAAAAAAGTTATCAATAGATATAATCATACGAAATATATAACGAGGAATTAGTTTTAAATTTAGTATGAATGTCATTAAACTAAAGAAAGTATTAATTATTTATGTAGTTCACACGATTAGATTTGATTAATATATTTTTCAAACTGAGACTCATACACGGTTAAAAACATTTGTGTAATCTGTTAACTTTTTTCGTCTGTTACTTAATATCTGTTAAATCAACAGACACAAGTATGTCAATTTAAAATGTATATTACATTTTTCACGGATAATTTGTCTGTTAAAGTAACAGACATTTTTGTCTGTAAACAGTTTTTAACAAACAAACTCTTTAAATGAAAACGAAATAGATTTCTTAAGAATTACATTTCTAATCAATACTATTAATACAGAAGACTTGTTCATTAAATATATCATTTTATGACAATGCAATTAACTTTTAGGTCATTTTATTCAAGATATAAAGATAAAATTAGCATTTGTTAATTAGAAAAAATAATATTTTTTATTCTAAATATCTACGTCAAATTCATTAATATCCAGTATATTTATAATTAATAAAAAATACATATTTATAACTCAAGAGTCATAAAAGATTAAATATTTTTATAAAATTAACTTGTAAAGGGATAAGGATAAAATAAAATATCAAATATAATTACAAGCGCCACACTTTTCTCAATATTTTATGTATCAAGCGATCGTTTAGTTCCTCACTTGGCACAATTTAAAGCGAAACGTTAATGAAAAACAGAAAAAGAAGATAACTGATATTATGGAATCCATGCACCGGCTTCGAAAGAATTTACAACTGAGTTTTTGAGAGCCGTGTCTATATTGCTATGAAAAAAAGAAAGAATGAAAAAAAAACAGAAAGATCAAGAGAAACAAATCCCAAAAAGACGAAGGTTACCTACTTTAATACCGAATCGACGAGAGAGAGAAAGATAGAGGGAGGGAGCGAGAGAAAGATTAAAAACCTGATATTCACTCGGTCATCGAAAGAAAAAAGAGAGAGGAATGCATATGTTTATCGAATGAATGAAAAAAGAAAAGGAGAAACGAAGCTATATCGACATAGAGAGGAAAAGGACGATACAGGAATGAGATTCCGCGGTGTCGGGAGGCTCGTAAAGTTGCAAATTTAACTTCCCGATTTGCCAAGTAATATCGCACTTGTTTCATTTTATAAGCTCGATGGAGAATAAGAAGTTTTTCCCCACCTTCTTCCTCCTATCGTTCCGATTCTTATTCCTGTCGGTCTGTATGGCTATTATATATTTTTCGTCAGATAGCATGAAGAAAACGACCTGCTCTCACCTTCACCTCTATATTATACGTGCACGCGCCAACTTTACTGCGTGCTTTTATATATACATATACACGATACGAGAAATCAATTATGTTAATTCTTATATAGCGAGACCAGTTTAACTCAGAATCAGAAAGTCATAAATTTATGAAAAAAATAATAATGAGAGAAGAAAAATCAATCAAGCCATGATATGTCACGTATTGCATATTATACTGACCATCGTTTTACACTTTAAGGTATCTAGTTCTTATTACTTATTGCCGTAAGATGTATCAAAGACCTTTGCGCAATTGGCATTGCGCTACGTATATATTATATACGATTAACGAACGATTAATAAAACTAGCTTTTTTTTTCATTTTTTTCCTTTCGTTTTGAAAATTATCATAAGAACTTGTGAATAACTTATTCAATCGATTTTTGCCTTTTTTATGAGATAACGGATCTTTTATGCAGAAAAAAAACAAGTGATAACAGATCTACTTAAATTTTTTAAACAGCTGTGTAAATAAATGTAACAGTTGGTATTCTTAATATGAAGTGATAGAAAATAAAAAAATAATTTCAATAATTTTATTGAGTTTTCAATGAAAATAAAATAAATTACTTGTGTTATTAAATTGAAGAACGAATTTCTTGTAAATGTATTTATTTGATTTTTTATTTGATTGAGATACATTTTTAAAATTACTATTATTAGATTTGTATTTATTTAAATTGATAAAATACGATTAATAATGAAGCACGATTGATTATAAAGTATCAATAATGCTTTATTTAATTACAATTAAAAATAAATTATATTTTCATATATGTTCGTAAAATAAAAATAAAAATATTTTTATATGCTATAACAGTAAAACATTTAAAAAAATCGTACATAAGAGTCACTAAAAATGTTTTCTTATACAAAAAAGTAAAACACATATACGTTCTCAAACGTATAATCCATATACAAACGAGGAACTACAGTAAACTCCAGCCATATTGACTTGATACTAATAATAAAAAAAAGTAAAAAATAAAATCAAAGAAGAGAAAGAGAATCGAAATATCTTTGATTCTATAGTACGTAACTATATGTAGTTTTCTCACTCTTTTAGTTTATGTTGTTAGTTAAATTCTCGAAAGCGCCAGGCGCATTTTCTGTTATGTTTCCATATAATTTATTGTTTTACCATCTCATCATCTTCCTTTTGGTTATAAATGCCGAGAGAAGTGTAGTCGTTTTTTCTTGTTTTTAGCTTGTATTCTATCTACTTCTTTCTTTCCTATATCCTACACGGTATGGATATATATGTATATAATATAAGGCTTATAGAAGTCTGCGAGACTATGAGTATCAAGCATTCGGTTACCAAAGTGGACAATAAATTAATCCCGTCAAATGTCCTCATTCGTTATACCCACAGTGTATACCCGAAACAGCATCTTTGTCTCTCTCTCTCTTCCTCTAAAACTAATAGCAATGTAGTATATGAGCCAAGAGTGAAATAGATAGAAAGCTATGGAAGAGAAGAGACAGCTAAGCAAGGTTAATCTTAAGTTATAGGTATAGAGGGCTTGCGTAAGCCTTCTCATCGTCTTCGTCGTATAGCCGTAGTCGTGTCTGTGTGTGTATATATGGTCCAGGCATTTCGATCCAGGATTGCGTGCATAGATGACCCGACTTCCCTTCTCTTCATACAAGTGTACATATATATAAAGCTGCACCTGAAATCTACGACTATGTAAAGTGGGTCAAATTCTTTACACGTGTATTTTTATTACGCACACAGAGTTTTCTTATAGGCGAGGCAGTCCTTTCTCGGGTAATCGATGCGCACACTAGGACCACTTTGAAGATTAACTTTTCTAATGCTACTTCCACTAACTGTATATGCTTTTTCGGCTTTTCTTGCTGTCTCTTTTCGAAAACCGTTGCTTTTGTGCTTGTTTAACGCAATCTTTACGAAAACCGGGCTAATGATCAATAGAAAACAAAAAGTTAGAAAAATACATATCTATTTTAAAGTCTGTTCATTAAAGATGATTGAAATTTCAGCTCTCTTTAAGTACTAGTTTTTTTTTCTTACTTTGAAAAAGTTACTTAATATTTATTTAACAAACAAATCAAGTTTACGAACATATAAATGATCACTGAAAACATAGGCATAACCTTCGTTTTTTTTGAATGATCGAGTTCTTGAAAATGAAAAATGTAACTTTGTTAAAAATAAAAACCTGCTAATTAATTAATTACAAAAGTTTAAATTTCTACAAAAAAATAAAATATTAATAATTTCTAATAAAAATATAGGCCCTTCAATACAAAAAATATAAAAAGAAAAAAATTATCAGTTTAAAGTTAAAAAACTTAAAATGTTGCAAACAAGTGATGTTACCAAACGTTATTATGAAATCGAAAAATACTGATTCATTCAGTTAGGGTCTCGAAATATTTTTAGGCAATGTCAAATTATTAAAATATTGAGAAATTTATGCTTTTATTTGAGATATTATTTGAAAATTATAGTTTTAAAATTATTTATAAAAATTTAGCATATTATTAGTTAAAAAATCTAAAGAAAGTTATAACGTTAGCGTGAAACATGAAAATTTAGAGAAACTTCCGTATATATTTACTTATAAAATACTCTACTAGTTTAAAATTTAAATATGATTTTTTGATGCATCAAAAAGCATAAAGTTATTTTAGAATATTTTATTTTCTGAGAGCATATTTTGTCGAATGAATAGCAGTTCAAAAGTCTAAGCCGAACAAAGTATAAACCTTATAATTAATGAAATAGAAAATTTAGCGCGTGCTCAATATCTAGTAGGGCTAAAGCTACCATAATCACGAATCCAAAGTTTTTAACGAAAACTCGGCGAAATTCATATATAATAACGTAGTGGCCTTAGCCGTCATAAAAGGCACACATGGGTGCATAAATTTTCAAACTAACTCGTCGATAGTCCAAAAGCGCGTTGAATTACACGAAACTGCACATTAATCCTCTTGCTCTCTCTCTCTCTCTCTCTCTCTCTCTCTCTCTCTCTCTCTCTCTCTCTCTGTTTTAGCTTAAAATTTCCTATAGTTCTCTAGCTCTGCAATTTCCACTATACTACAATTTTGCGTCGGCAGGTATATATAAGCCCTCCCTCTCATACACGAAGCAAAAGCATAAGCATTAACTACACCCTGAGCTATTGTTTCATTTAATTCTGGCAGGATCCGTGAGGAGAACTTGGCCTCAAGCGTTTCTCCCTCTCCTTCTCCTTTTCTGAATAGCTAGCCAAGAGAAGTTATCGCGTTGGTTATAAAACAATTCAACCCTGTTACCAGAACACAAGGAAAAAGAGAGAAGAAGCTTATTGTGGTTATTGTTGCGAGCAGCTAAGCTCATATAGTGCAGCGCTTTGCGGTAGTTCAGTTAGCTGCTTTTGCTATATGTATATAATATAACTCTCGCGGAATTTAACTGCGTTCGACTCGCCCCTTTTACCTGGCTCAAAAGTGTTAGTAGTCTCTTATCTCCATCAATAACTCACCTTGACTCTAAAACTACAAATTCACCGACTACCGAGTCTCTTTGTTTCGCGAAGCGTCTGAAAGACTGCATGAACACGTATGTGTACAATAAACCTATGTACACCAGCGTATATTCACCATTACATTAACCATACTTAATCTTTAACTTTTTCTTCCTTTTTTTCTTAATTCTTTTTTAAAATTTCTTTTGTCAACCTGATAAGATTGTAGATAACTTTTCTGATAAGCTACTATTGTTTTTCTTCTTACGGGGAAGTGTTGAAATTCCTTTTTTATATATATTAAATAACAGGATTTTTTAGCTAAAAATCTTAAAATATATCTTTACGAAAACTTATTCTTTTAAAATTAAAATTTTTCAAACGAACCTTGTTTAAATTAGCAAACAACATTTATTTAATGTGAAACAGCCACTTGACGCTGGGGTTTAAGCGATGGATATTAACGTAAATTAGAGCTCAAAATTTAAATAGCACTCTTTCTGTTGTAATAGAATACTTTTCAAACAAAAATATTTGAATTATTTTAAAATTTGCTTTTATATTTTTGAGCGATTGTTATTAAGAGCGTAAATTATGATATAAAAAAATTAGCAATGAAAAATGAGTTTGCAAACTTTTAGTAAAATCGAATGATTAAATTAAATTAAAATTAAAATTAAAGATCTTTAAGACAAGTTCTCAAAAAATTTTTTTAATTCAAATAAAAATACACATGTTCTGCAAGAGTTAAGAAATTTTGATGGAACTTGGTAAGTTTATTTCTGCCACTTAAAAATCAAATAATTTATAGGTATTTTATTACAGGGAGTTCTGATTCGCGCGATCTTAGTAAATCATAATAAAGAGTTTTAATTCATACTACTTTGGATGACTTACACATTAATCAGTATTTATTTAAAACGATTGTAGCATGGTTATGTGAAAAACTGATACTTTGAAACGTTCCAAAGAACAAATTAAAGGTTTAAGACATACTCCTAATGCAGTTGACGAAGATTTGTCTTATATAAATATTGAGTGACGTGTAAAACATACAATGTACACAATATGAATTTTATACCGAAATCAGGTTACTTCATTATACTGACCAAAATCACGCGATCCAAGTTCATTGCTATAAAACACCTATCAATTACTTCATTTTTAAGTTCACCATTATAGGGGAAACTGGGGTTAGTTGTTAATTTTTTTGAATTTTCATTTTTTGTGCAGAAACTATAAAATCTATAAAAAAATTAAAAAAAAAACACTTTTAAAAGTACTCCGCTATATCAACATTTGAGAATTTTTGGAGAATCCAAAATCTAATAACAAATGAATTATGAAAGAGTTTTTTTAGGCACATTTTTATGCAAACTGGGAAAAATCTTTTTGTGAATTGTCTGAGGGCTAGGATTAAGTTGTCGAATAAACTGTTAATCATAGAGTATTAAAAAATAAGTATCCATTATTAATTTCAATAAAATTTATTATTTTTATTATAATTATACATTGCATATTGTAAATATACACAGCTTGATTTGATGAATATAAAAAATTTAACAAAAGTTAGAATAATTGAACATTTCACTAAATGTATAAAATAATCATAACGCGCATAACAATTTATAGTAGCATATGAAAATTATATGCAATAATATAATAATTATTATATTTAATATGTGGATTGCACATTATCATTACATTTTTTATGTAAATTGACAACTTACCCCAATCATAACCAAAAATTTAATTATTATTTTTTTTATAGTTTTTTAAAATTATTTAAAAAATTAACAGTGAATATTTAAATTATAATTGAATCTCTAGACTATAGTGTAGTTGATTTTTTTCTTCAAACTTAGAATCGAATACTAAATAAAAATAATTTGAAACTTACTAATTTTACTTAGCGTATGTTAAAATATTAAAAATGACTAGTGTACTGATGTAAAATATTCTCAAGACTGTTGTACACTTAAGAGCATGACGAAGCTGTCCGCCTTCTAATAATATTTCCAATCTTAACTTATGAATAAACGATGCGTTTAATCGAGTTTTTTTGCTATAAAGAAAAAATTTGTAAGATTAAACTCTAGTGCAGACAACTCAAGAAAATCACCAAAATATTATACATACAAAGTTATAATAAAAACTTTCAATATATCGTATTTTAAGGTTAGGTTTGTCGAGTTTGATATCTAATTTCCAATCCAAGCTCATAAAAAAATAACAAGTCCAAATGATTTTTTATTTTAACCAAAATTATTGTATTAATATAGCTTTAGTGCGGACAAGTCATTATATTTGTTTAATTTATGAATTTAAAAAGATATTGATAAAATAAAAAAAGCAAAACTCGATTGCTGCAGCTCCGACATGCCGTTAAGGTCTAAGCACCGCTGCGCTACGGCTTTTATTTGGAAACTTATTCGCGATTTGCCTATATGCTACTACTGACGAATGGCCCCAGTCTACCTTATATTTTTCACCAATTTTTCATAGATATTAAAAACTCCTTAAAGAAATAATGTAATTATCAATCTTTATTATTTTTTCAATTGAGCGCTTTTAAATATTAACATTCAGTTTAAAAAAATTTTATTTATTTTTATAAAATTTTTTCTTACAATGAAAGTTAAAAAATTGATTAAATATATTGAAATTAACAATTTTGTTATATATAGAATTTATAATATATTATGGTTTCTGTTTTACTGGTTATATCTCCTTTTACTATATGCATTTTTTAATTAGAAATCGTAAAATTCAATTTTTGGAAAATTTGAAATTTTTTTCAAATTAAATCTCCAGAAATAGCAACTATGAACAAATACATGTAAAAAAAAGCAAGTAATGCTTAGAAAGGCAGAAATAGTATGGAAGTTGTAAGAGAAAAAGCATATACATAAGAAAGAAATGAAAAAAAGAAACAATTTTTCGATCGCATAATTCAAATGAAATCTCTCAGCTAAGAAGGAGATTCTCGAGCTTCTGCGTTGCTCCCTGTGCTCTATCGTACTCATGTATATACGAACACGTCCCGCAGGATATGCGCTCGAGATAAAGACTGCATCGAGCTCTGAACCTAGTAAGTACAGGATATCAAGTTGCTACGCTCTCTCTTCCTTTATGCTTTTTTTTCTTTTCTATCTTATAATACGGGAGAGGGTTTAGCCTATTCTGCCTCGAATCTCCCCGATGGTTTAGTTCGTGATACGATATATATATATATATATATATATATATATATATATATATATATATATATATATATTCGTGGGTGTCTCGCGATTTATGCAAAATGGCACGTAATTCCCTTGGGAGCTTCTCAGCCAAAGGCTCGAGAGAAAGAAAGATATAGAGTATATAACCAACCCCTCTTCAATCTAACACGTGCACGCTATATAGAGTCGAAGTATAAAGACTAACTTTACTCTCGATATTTACGTCTTGAAAAAGAAGGCAAAGTCTAATACACTGCTAACTTTCCAATCTTTTTTGTTACGCATATGTAGCTTCTATTTCCCTTTTTTTCATTTTTTTTATTTTTCTACCGTTTTTTGTGAAGCCTTTATTGAGGTTTCTTTTTTTGGCTCTAGCAGGGCAAATATATATATATATATATATATATATATATATATATATATATATATATGGAGAAATCCATAAAGTTGTTACTTTTTGTTTAAAAAAATTTTTTTTTTATAAATTGTGGCTGTATTTAAAGTTTTTTCACGTTAATACATGTATAAAGAACCATATTTTACCATCGCAACAACTTTTAATAAGTGTTCATGAAGTTCTACTTAATTAAATAAAAATACCGATAATAAAATAGCTTATTCTAATTTAATCGATTTAGTAAAAGAATCGGATAAAAACGTGTGTAATTTTAAGAAATAAAAAGGTTATTGTTGAACATTTTTTTATAATATTTCTTGAACATAAACTTAAAAGTTTCTCTATGTATATAAGTGTTACAACAATGTTTGTGGATGTGCCAGTAAAAAGTAAGAAATTTGGATATGCGTTTCGCAAGATGCATTGTTATACTCTGAATTATAAATATTTCATTTTTGGTAGCACGCTACTTTACTTTAGCTTGATTTTTTTATTATTAAAAAAGCAATCATTTTGAGCTTGGAATTTTATATTTCAAAGCTTGATCAAATACCAGCAATTAAAAAAGTACAAAAATAAAAAATTTTTAAAAAAGTTACGACATAAATGCTACTAACAGTTATTTATTCCAGATCAGTGGCACGTTTTTGAAATTCTAAGATAATTTAAATTTTTATATCATCTTCCATTACCCGGAGTCTCAAAGTCTCGTTTCTAACGATCAAAAAGTTATACGGAAAAAAAATTTATAATTTTGACGAGTGACACACAAAAATTTTTATTTTCATCATTTTTCCCCTTTAAATGTTGAATCATTAATCTTGTTATTTGAAAATTCCATATATTTCACATTAAACATATTGTTAATATTTTATGAAAATAAGCTAAAATAATAATATAAATTTTTGCTGTAAGGGTTATAAAGAGGAGTGACAAGAAAATTAACAACTTCGTGGATTTCCCCATATATTTATAAGTACACATGTCGTTTACGGGTTGTGCATGATTTGTAAAACTTTTTTTTGCTACATTAACGTTATGTTGTTCTTTTTCTTTTTTGTTCTCTTGATTCACAAGCGCGTGCCAATGTGTTCTGACAGTTCGCGCTTTGCGTTTAGTATATATGTGCATCAACGCGCGTGTGCTGTATGTTTTAGGGATCGAACAAGTCTTTGATATGAGCCGCTTTTTTTTTCTTTTTATCTGGCGCCAACTAACATTTAGGCCTGTTTTGCTTTTCATTATGAATTTGTTCAGCATAATTTGTACATTGATGAGAAACGATTCTTAGGCGATTAGTCGTGTATACGGTTTTTTATAAAATTACATTTAATGAAATTTTGAATGAAATGTCAATGTATATGTATTAAATAAAAATAATTTTATAATTTTCATTTAATATTTATTATGTAATATAAAAATAAATTTACGGACTTTATAAAATTTATCCTCAAGTATTACTACAGGCGATACTCTCTCTCTCTCTCTCTCTCTCTTTTTTTTTTTTTTTTTAAAGATTAATATATAAAGGATATTTTCCTTTATATGATTAACCTTTTTATATATAGTGAAGTCGAGGAAGTCCCCCGCCCGGCATCTGTTTAACACACGGCGCAAGCAGGGCCCAGCCTTTTTACGTTGATATGCGCATGCGTCAAAACAAACTATACATGGCTTTTTTCCTAACCAAAATTTAACTTTGTATAGTTTATGCTATATATAGATATAGATTTACTGCAGAGAAGACGTTGCCTTCCAAGGGCCTCGCTAGCACCCCGTTACACAACGCCATCCTTCACTACAGTTTGCCTAGAGAGGGCCCTGTTAGGCTTTCTTGGCAACTAGTCGGGGCCAAGCCGGCACCCTGTTATCATTTCCGATCGGGAAGAGGCGCGCGTCGCGCCCCGAAGGCATGTATTCGCCTTGGTAAGACCTCGAGTGGCGCCTCACGTAGTAAATTATAGAAGCTTAGATGCTGGGTTAAATGCGAATAAAAAGTATTGTAAACATGGGGAGTGTTAATTTTTTAATAGAATTTAGCAATGTTTTGGAATATATTGGGCCAGGTATTCGCTGCTATCAAGAAGGGGAGAGAGTTTACAATGCTAAACATATTGTCTTTTGTGGTATCACCTCAAAAATTTTAAATAAAAGCGTATTATTAGCACTTTGTATACAGTCGTCTGCTATACATAAGCTGCATGAAATAAAAATTGAAATTATAAGTGAAAATAATAATTCTCAAATAAATTGTAATTGTTCGTGTGCAGCAGGTGCTCTTGGAAAGTGCAAACATTGCGTGGCAGTGTTAATTTATTTAAGTCGGTAAGTTTATTTTATATACTTGAATATAAAAAATGTTTAAAATTGATGGTTATCAACTTTTCTTTTCATTATTTATGCATTTTCAGTACACCTTTTTCACTAATTGAAGAAGCAACGTGTACCGATATTAAACAGCAATGGGGTAAATTGAAAACAGTCACAACAAACATGTATGCTACAGAGCCAATTCTTAAATTTTGTCATCTTAAAAGAAAAATGAATCAGATAATCATCTTATTCGCTACAACCCATTAGAAAATGTTAATTTTCTAAATGTATTAACAGAAGGTAAATATTAATTAATTACATTATAAAATAATATAATACAAAATGTGTTTGACTGATTTATAATACTGTTGTAGGAATGGATGATATGAACGTGGAGTTAGTAAAAACACTTAAAGGTTACAGAAGTGCAATTAGTAACTATGAAGTCCCTGATGTACAAAAAAATAATCAGATAGTAAGAGATACTGCTGTGAAAATGCTTTCTGCAAATATTTTCTCTCTTGTCGAATCTCAACTAATTTCTTATCATACAATTAATGATACTAAGATTATAATGCAAATATTTAATCAATTGAATATGCAGGAACAGTTATTTTTAAAGAAAATATTGTCAAAACTGTTGAACAAGCTGTTGATATCTGTATGAAAACAATTGAGCAAAATAATAATGTATGGAAAGCTGAAAGAAAACTACGAGTGACTGCAAGTAATGCATATGAGTTGTTTACGTACTCATCAAATAAAAACCCTAATTGGGAAAAAAAAATTGTGAGTTATTTACATAATGATTTTAAAGGTACAGCTGATACAAAACATGGAATCATTATGGAAGAAGCTGCTATAAAGTGTTATCAAAATATGACAGATTTTGAAGTTATACGTATGGGACTCCTCATAAATCCAACCATACCTTGGATGGGTTTTAGTCCAGATGGTATCGTAGTAAATAAACATATTGTAGAAATAAAAAGTCCTAAAATAGGAAAAGTTTATACAGCTAGTCAAGCGATAAGGCATTTAAAATACATTAATATTAATGATAATAATATTACTTTAAAAAAAAACATAAATATTATTGTCAAGTGCAATTGGGTATGTACATTAGTAATTTACCTTACTGTCATTTTATTATTTATTCATCAGGGGATGACACATGCTTTATAATTGAAGTTGAGTTTGATAACAAAGTTGTGATAGAAAAGTATATACCCATCTTACAAGATATATATTTTAAATACATTCTGAAAGAATTAACAAATAATAAGAGTAATGATTCTAAGGAAAATGATAATAATAATATTTAATTTTGTAAAAGACTGATTATTATTAGAATATGTTATCTAATATTTTCACAAGAAATAATTTATTTAGTGTAATCCAAAGAGGTATCAATGTTCAAAAAATTATATTTATTGATATATTATTAGTAGGAAGGGAAAAAAAACGTTTTTGTGATAAGAATATAAAATGTTGCTCTTCTTTATAATAAAGTTTATTTTTTGATTAAAACAAATGAGTTATTATTCATTTAAAAAATATATAATACATTAAATTTATCATAATTTCATTCAAATTTATGATCTGACATAATCGATTCAGATAAATTCACAATTCCACAAACTACTGTAAATATTTCATTCATGTAAGGCGCTATTTTGATAGAGATCTTCTTTTTAAAATATCAAATAATTTTATTCTTTGAATTGAACGCTCCACATGCACTCTTGCTGAAGCTATTTCAATTGTGCTAGTGACATCAGCTGAACAAAACTGTTTATTTTTACCCAATTTTGGAGGTACAAATAATGTTATATGCGCTTCAGCACATTCTTCCTCGATAGCAAAGCCTTTATCAACCATAATGCCATCTCTTGTTGGTTCCAGTTTATTTAAAATCTTTGATTGATTAAAAATACTTTTATCAGAAGCTCTTCCACCATATGCTTCACTAATAAAAATGATTAATCCAGAAGGAGAAATACCTACAAGGAACTTAATTGTTTCACATCCTTTGTAATGAGAATACAATCGAAGTCTACAGCGTAGACATTTGGGTCGTTCTATTGGAATCTCTGTACAATCCAGCACAACATACGTTTTAGAAAATTTCTTAAAACACTTTGGCATACTCTTCAAAATCTGTTCTTTTGTTGGCCAATAAATTGCAGATTTTAGAATAAATGCTAGTGTCTGTAACATTGTTAAAAATATATTACTGCACGTATGACGTGACATTCCAAACAATATAGCTAAACACTTGAAAGATAGATTTAATTTCAATTTACATAAAGTAAGCACTATTCTTTCTTTGACAGGATAAACATATTGGTAACTTTTTTTTTCACAAAGTTTCACTGCATTTATTAAATTATTTAATAATAAATTATTTATGCCAGTAAAAACTTTCAAATCATCATTTGTTTTCAATAAATCTATTAAAATCACTTTTTTAACACTTGGAAAAACATTTAAGTTACCACTACTCAGTTCACTTTCACAGTTTAACATGTTAGCTTTTTGAACATTCACATGCTTAGTCTTTAATTCAAGAAGAATGCGTGCAGCAGTGACTTCTGCAGATTCTTCATCATAATCATTTTCATCTTCATCTTCTTTATAACAAATGCAAGATTCTACATTAATAGGAGTGTCATCAGAAGCATCTACGTTCTCATTGTATTTAATAGTTTCTTCCGTATACATAGGTGAAGAAAATAAAGAGTCATTTTCTACAGCATGATTGTCCAACGACTCTTTTGCAGTTGCTTGCACAGATGTATTTAATTTACTGATACTTTCATCGCTAAAAACAATTTTATTAATATTTTGTAATTTATAAAAAAAAAAAATTGTATAGTAAGATACCTTACTTTATTTCATTCATCACAGATCTTCTTTCAAAACGTTTTAATCTTTCAAATTTTTGTTTTAGTTGTTCTGCACTTAAAACTCTGTCTAATGGTCTTTTTGGCAGGTTTAATGATGGAACTGCCAATGGTTTCAATGAAGGATGTTTTGTATTGAGCCCTGTGAACATTTTAGTATTGATATTTTTGGTAATTTTATTAAACAAAATTATGTTTACTTACTGGGCATATAATCTTGTCTGGTGAAATGAGCTGCACACACGAACATATTAGAGGTTATTTTCTTGCCTATTTTACAAGCAATCACCCACTGATTGCAAACCTTTCGATTTTTTGGAAATTTGTGTAAAGAAATATCTTTTACAAATTTACACTGTGGTACAGAGCACCAACGTGAAGATTTTCTCTTTTTATTTTTCTTACTTTTCATTTTACATATGTATTTGTTTACTTTTGACCCAGCATCTAAGCTTCTATAATTTACTACGTGAGGCGCCACTCGAGGTCTTACCAAGGCGAATAGGTCTCATGAACTCGCAGCCTGAGAGGCCGTAACGCGCGCTTTATATAATCTTTGAATTTTTAAAAATCTAACCTTTACATCTTCATAAATACAATTTTTTTTTACAATAGGTTATTATTTGTTTAGAATATGTGAAGATTTTTAATATAATTATTAATGTTAATTTAAAAATAAATTTTTTTACGTAAATATTGTCGTTTTTAATGTTATTAAAAAATATTAAATATTTAATTATTAATTTATTTCTTAATTTGGTAACCGTAAATTGTGTATATGAAAATTAAAACTTATAATTGGACAAATCTGTAAAAGCATTTTTCCAAATGATATTTAAGTAAATAAAGTTACTTATATAAAAATTAACATTAAAATACGTTGCCAGAGTAAGTAAATTAGTAGTCTATATATTTAAAATGCTATAAAATGTTTTTTTTTAACAGCGCAAATGAGCAATCACATACTTCATAGTCAGTAGTAAGCACTTGTATATGTAATGTACTTCTTTTGGCATGAAATAACATAAACTTATATCAACATATTGCGCTTCAAAGGTAAAACCGGTAGTAAGAACTTGACAGTTGTTGGCGACGTGACTACTTTCAGTAAAAACTCGCATAAAGTCATGAATTTACTCAGCTGTAAATTTAACTTTTAAAATAAGTTTTATTATACTAATAAATATTTTTGCCAATTGTACTGAAAAAAAGTAAATAAAAACTTTTGATATTATGCAACTTATCGCACATTTATTAAATAAAATGTTTCAATTTTGAAGAAATAAATTACAGTGTTAAATAAACATGTAATACCGAATAAAGCAAAAAAATGTAGCAATCATCGTTTAAGTCTAAAAAGTCACAATGTTTTAATTTAATTTAATTTAAAAAAAGTTTTTTATATAAAATGCAGAAACACTTGTATGATTCGTTAGAACAGAGCTAACTATAAAAGGGAAAAAAGAAATGAGAGTAACACTTTGGGGATATATAGAGATTCGTAGATCCGTAATAGAAGAAGAATAAGAGAAAAGAGAAGATAAAGAGAATGTGTCGATCGTTTTGCTCTTTCGAGGCTGACTTAATTTCATAAACCGCAACTGTTGCCTCCATTCAACTAAAAACGAACGCAGGACTAAACAGTTACGATTTTATTCTCTTACTCTCTTTATCTAACAAAATGTTTCCTCCTAATCGGTACGTCTCTCGCGTGTACACCCGCTTTTATACTATTCCTTTTTCGTCCCCTCTCATTTTAAAGTTTATTACTGTCTATTGTTTTTACTTCTCTACCATATTTTCTTTCATAAACAATCGCACTAATCCCAAAGCTTAATAGCTTAATTTTCTTTGACTTTTATTTCCATAAGACTAAATTATTCAATCCTTTAAATAAAACAATTTTATCTTAAAAAATATAGAGTTTTTCAATATTTTAGAAAAATGTAATGTACAGAATAGTATTTTTCGATACAAGTGTCCTATGAGTCATTTTCTGGCACGGCGAGGTTAAGCGCTCGAGCGTAGCGAGAGCGCTTACGCCGTGCCGGGAAATGACACATAGAACACGCGTATCGAACACTATTTTCTAGTATACGTGTGTGGTAAATCCGCCACACGAAATCTATACCCTTAAAAAGCAATAACAATCAAAAGCTACGCACTCCACGAATGATAATTCAAATAAAAAAACGAAATCTATGTATCAGTAAAACTAGGCATTCCCCAAATGATAAATCGAAAAAAAATAAACCAAAACAATTTCAAAAATATACTCATAACGTGAAATTGTATTAAATAATTATTAATACAATATGCGCAAACTGAAAAACTTGCTAGTTATTTAGAAACACACACACACACACACACACACACACACATATATATATATATATATATATAAGAATAAGCCGAATGTAAAGCAACTGATTTATCGTTCATACTACCTCTAATGCCGTTAGTCTGTATACGCGCATGCGCGTCGCCACACTTATATGCTTTACCAACGTGAAATACGTGTACGAAATTCACAAAAATCGTCAACTATACCCTGCCAGAAAATGCAACATAGGACACGGAACAGGGAGCGCTTCAAGCGGATTTAGCGCACGCAGTACTAGAAAATTCTTTACAGCTTTTAATACCGTTCGAATACAATTTAAAAACTTTTTACATATTTTTAGAATCTTCTTTTTGTACTTTAAAGAAATGCAAGAAAGTAAGAAGCTCCTTATTTAAAAAAAAAAATGATTTTTCGTCTTAAAAATGAATGTTAACTTTATATGTTGTATTAATTCTATTTACTACTATTGATATGAAATTATAAAAAAATTTTAAAATTTATTCATACGCAGCTGACTCAAAATTTTATTGTCATATGTTTAAAAATAACTTAAATAAAAAAGAGCAAAGGGTACTAAACTATTATGTTTAGTGATTTATACGCGCTTTTCGAAAACAATTTTTAAACCGAGAGGTGCAGTTGCAGCGCCATCTTTAATATGATATAATTTTTTTATCATTAATAGCGAATTTGTATTTTTCTTGACTCATAACAACCAGATTTTACAAAGGCAGAAAAAAGATTATTTTTTTTTAATTACACAAGGAATTTGATTTATAGTTTGATGAAAACGCGGTCAATCAATATTATTTTGAGACTTTAGATATTTTATCAATCATTATTTTCTAGTATGAATGAAAATAAGAATCTAAAAATGATTTGAAAACATTTGAAAACTAGTTATTTTTATATTGTATGACTTAATAAGTAAAAAATGCGTACGGTAGCTCTGATAATTTTTGAATTTCAGACATGTTTTTCTGCCTCATCGACTGATTATCATCGATATCGATTCTATAGATGCAAAGATATGTTTTAGGAGCACATTTACAAAATATTTACTTATAAAAAATAACAGATTATCTCGCGCCAATGAGATTGTTTGTAATATTCTAAAAGATAAAATTTCTAGAGAATTTATCGTAAATTTTAGTATTTTATACTATGTGAATGTTTTTCAATTTTGAATATTTAATGATGCCTAAATATACAACAATTATTAAATAGACTTGAAAACGTTTCAGTGACTTCAAATTTTTTTTCAATCAATTAAATTCTTTTCCTTTACCTTACTATACAACATATTTTTGAGAAAAAAATCACGTGAAATAAAAAAAATTTTTTTACCATGAAGTAGTCGATAAATGTTTATGCATTACTTTTTATAATCTTTTAAAATTTAAACTCATTTACTTTTAAGTGATGACATTAATGAGTAAATTTAATAATATAATGTAACATGATATGAAAAAAATATTGAAAAAAATGAATATGCTTTCATGATTGCTCAATACTTTCTGTACTAGCAGTATTTTTAATTTTTATATTCTAAGGTATAATGTTGTAAGTTTATGATATATGCGAAAAGTAAAAAATTCTAACTGAATTCCAAAACGTCATTTAAGATTACTTGGACAAAGCTCTCATAAATTTCTCTTCTCATTCTCTCATTATTAATAAACCATCGAACTGTCTCAATTTATTTTTTAGCTAAATCTTTGAGTACACTGTCCTTGAATCGAAAAGAAAAAAAAAATAAAAGAAAATGGTTATATATGCACGTGACAACTGTATAAATTAAAGCAATTGACGGCTATGGTGTGCGCGCATACGAATTTTCATAATATGGTATGCCGTTTCTCTTTCTGTAATTTTCTGCTGATGGGCGGCCATATTAACGATATGCTCGCACTTTTCTTTTTTGTTTATTTATATTTTTTAAAATTTTGGTTTCTCGAGGGAGGGCTCAATAGGATGTCTTCTAAAGCTATTGTATGCAGATTTAAAAAGGCTGGGCAACAATGACGGGCACGGGTTAAGCTTCTCGTGCGCTCACCGTCTCGCGGGAGAGCCGCTTCGCGCGCGCAAAGCGACTATAAAGGCAACACCTCTCTTTATACAGACAACAGCGGACACTCAACTTCGATGTACAAGCATGCCCATACATTAACATGTCATCAAGAAATATTTTCAGCGAGTCACTAACACAATGCTTTAAACTACAGTCAATCATCCGACGCACGTTGTTATGGATTTCTTTTATACATTTTTTTCGCGTGCCTTTAACCGATGGCCTTTTTACTCAAGTATTCACACCTTCTTTTTCGTCAAAACAACACTTACAATTAAAATTTTTTTTCTAAGTATGCCACTTCGAAAAACTGTGTTATCGTGCAACAATATTTCTTAAGAACTTTTTACTTGAAAAAACGTTAACTTAAACTAACGCTAATACTTAATCAATATTATAATAACGTTAAATTTTTTCATCCACACGAAATAATCAAAGTATGTAATAGATTGTAAAAATTCTAAAAATCTTTAATTAAATAATCTAAAATTTATATTAGATTTTTAAAGTTATGGTAGCATCGAAATATTCACTGGCTGTCACTGACACGTATAATTCGTAAAAAAAACTCGATCGCCTCGCAAAAGCTAAAATCCATCCAAGTTTCGTGTGCGTGTATCAAAACTGAACGTTGCGCGCTCGTTCTAAATTAACTTGTCACTAAAATCCGAGAGAATCGGGGATATAGGAGACTCTCGGGCTATGAGAATCACGACGGAGAGTGTAGAGCTCATGTATTACATTATCTGTCATTCAAAACCAAAATACCATCACGAAATCACACGACTGCGTATATATATGTATACTATGACATTCGGCCTGTCATTCCGATAACATATATGTCAAACTGACCGAGTTTTGATCTTGTTCAACAAAGTTTTATAACATGGCATAAATTCCGTTTTCTTTTTTTTCTTTTTTTTCGCCCAAGTGACCTTATTGATGTTTGTAATAAAATTTTTAAGTTTTACATAGCCTGGTAAAAAAATTTTCAAAAACTGGATCTTCGTGTATCTTACTAAGCTTCTTGCACCTTGCACTTGTTGGCCTCTACAAAAACAGCGTTGGAAATTTTTCAGCCAGTTATTATATTCTTTTTTTTTATTTGGTACGAGAAATAGCTTCATCGGAAAAAGAGCGAGTTTTAGAAGAGTCGGAGCAAAGCGAAGCAACCCAGCCGGTCGATATAACTTCGCGCTGAGGGGATTGTTTGGTTGGTGTGCTGGAACTGGCGCGCACCTATACTCACAAAATACTAAGGGAATATATATATATATATATATATATACACGTAAAGTTGTATGCGAGATAGGTAGATTGGTAAACTGGTCACGTTGCGCCTCGGCGATGAATGGACCCACCGAGTCGAGCTGTACGCTTTCAAGAAAGAAAGAGAAAGAGAGAAAAAGAGAGGGACGGGAATTGGCTACCGGGCATATACTAGCACCATCACCAACGAAACTCTCTTTACCCCACCCTTTCGCGTCAGCTTTAACCGCCCCACGCGACTCGAGCTATATAGCTGGAATTACAAAAGAGCTACTCAATTCGTATATTATAAAACTTATGCGCTAAATTGCCTTCTTAATTTCGGATAGAACAACATTTACTCAATTATTTATATGAAAAGAACTTTTATTTTTCTATTGATATAGTCGAAAAAATGGATGTCTTCCAAACGTGTCAGATTTTTTGACACAACTGTTTTCTAAGTTTTTTCTGAAAACAAATATTGTGTTAAAATTGCACAAATATTATAAATATATCGTATAAATATTGAGGAAAAATGAAAATTTTATAAAAGTGCAGTCATTGAATTGGAATATTGTAATAATATTTTCGAATTATAATAAAGATATTATTTAAAAAATATAAGTTTGATGCATTTTTATGAAAATAACTAATGAATTTAAATTTTTCAATGAAATATTATTGATATTATAATTGAATATCAGCCGCAGTCAATAATATTGCAAATTGTATAAAAATATTATGCTATGATAAAACGAAGTTGAGTTTAAGAAATCAAACTTTTAAAATTTGTAATTAATAATTACAGTTGAAAAAAGGTATAAGGTGACTATAATATATCAAAGATTCAAGATGAACTAAAGTTTTAAGGGATGTTGCAATCGTAGTTTATAGATCTTACTAAGAAATCTTGTCGTTGACAGTGCTCTTGTCACCCTCTATAAACCAAGAGCCATAAGCCCATATAGCAAAGCTTTATATATACGTATATATTTTAGGTTTTGCTATACGCTTATAACCTGCACTTTACGTACCCCTTTATCCAATCTAAAACAAGCCTCTGATCTGCCATAAAGTCATTTCATAACCCTAGCTTGCATATATAAAGGGATACATGGACAGAGAGGGGAAGGTCAACTACCTCAACCACCAACACTCTTCTTCTCCAAGGCACATCCAATTCTAAGTTATGCGTGCATAAAACGAACAATCGTTTTCATATCACACGAATCCCCCTTTTTTTCCTTATAACTTTTCGATGGAAATTATTCATTTCCCATGAAAAATCTTTGCCTTACTTTTCTCCTGACAAATGTAAATAGATAACGTTTTCAATTTTTATTTCTACGTATTAAAAAAGTATTTTGTTTTAAACATTTTTTTAATTAATTTTATTTATTTATATGAGTATACAAATATGCACGCATATACGTACGCATTTGTATGCTCATATATACGTAAGCGTATACATGAGTGTGTTTTTTGCAAAACGCACACACTTGTATACATTTTCTCAGTAACGCCTATATGTATAAGCCTTTACTGAGAATTAGCCGCACAAAGAAGAGAGGCCGATTAGTTGTTTAGCGCTGGCTATATAATATTGCTTATATATAATAAATATTTAATTATAAAAAATTTTTTTTTAAATTACGGAATTATGTATTGTCATGCAAAATACATATATTCTGAAAATTTCAGCCATTTAAGTAAATGGGAAGTACGTTAATTTTTAATCGCAAGATTTGAAGACATATTCAGAGTCAGTCAAGTTAAATAAAAGCGTTTAATAATAATAAAAAATATAGCAGTTAATCGGATAATTCGATGAAAATTTTTAAAATACCAAAATAAATTATAGCTTTTCATATATTCAATAATTAAAGTTCAAATTATCAGTAATGAATTTCGTCACAATAAAGGATTTCACACATTTTTTAGAATTTTATGAAACCAGTATTACGAATTCTTAAAAATTATATTTTAAATTTACAATTAAATTTTTCGTATAAATTTTTCTGTGTAGATTGGTAACTTAAAAAATTTTTTGTACAACATAAATTACAAATTCACATTAAAAAAGTTAAAATCCATCTTTAAAAAAAGTTTCAAAGATATATTATGAAGCAGCATACTATAATAACATTAAGAAAAAAAACGTGGTGACACTTGCACTTGATCTAAGGAAATGAAATATAAATCAAATAGTTGAGGATGAAAAAAACTAAAAAAAAAACTTTAAACCCTTTCTCTTCTTAATTACGTATTGCTGATGAAGGTACTTACTAAAGTTTTTAGCACTGTTTGAAAAGTATTATTAAATGTAGGTAGATATATGAATCATTTTCTTTAATTTCAATTTATAAGATGTTAACGATCATTTTTTTTCATTTCATTTCCTAATACTTAAACGTTTAATTAAATTTTTTTAAATTACCTTATAAGTCTCATAAAATTTCATATATGAACTTTTGCGAGATTAATAGTACTACTCTGAAAAAGATAAGATTGAAAAATTAAATTAAATCTTGTTTATAAAATTGGAAATGCAAATAATGAATAAAAATATAGTAAATAATTATATTATCTCTGGTATAATATTATTCGTGTTAACAAGCTGTGTGAAGCAATACATAAAATACATATAAATTAGAGAAAAAATGAGGGATTAAGAAAAAAAGGAAAAGAAAAGAGAATAAATAAAATGCTTGAAAGATGAAAATAAGTTTGATTGCGGCACAAAAGTTTTCTACGTACAGAAAGATATCTCCAAAGTGAAATCTATCTGTGCGAGGTTATATATAAGCTACAGGCATGTACAAGAGGAAGAAAAGAGATGAAAAAGCACAGAGAATTATTAATTGACTACAAGATGAAACAGTGTTCGTCCCCGTTTGCTGTTATGCCGCACTGCAAGACCCCCTGGGTATATATCCTCAGTATATGCGTATACATATATAGTGGGAATACAACTTCTATCGGCGTATACGTTATAACTTGTGTGTGCTTACGTTCTACTCTGTATACAAGAAGTTAGAAAAAAACGAAGGAAAAGGTATGACAAGGATGTCGTATTACAGCGACTGCCAAAAAAGAGACTTTTGATGTTAAGCTCTTCGCGAGAAGATGCTTTATTTCAACGCTTATGTTACTAAACACGGCAGGGATGTGAAAATTATCTTTTTCTTTTTTTCTTCTTTTCCTCTTCCTTTAACGTTTTTTTTGTCAAGCTTTATTTATTAGAAATATGTTGAAATGTATAAATATACTCGACGAGGTACTAAGCTTGTTTTGCTTTTCAACACTGCCGGTAGATATTACAATATTTAATATTTATTGTGCAATAATTATAAATTTTAATTTTATTTCTATTTATTGCTCAAATATTTAGCAACATAAATAAATTTCAAATAAAAATAGCTTGAGTATAATAAGATTTAAATTTTATCAAAATTTTTAATTCATTACTATATAAAAGATTTAAAAATTTTTATTGAAATTATATTACAAAGAAATTTTTTTATTACACAAAGTATCTAACATAAGAGGTCGTCGGTGACTCATTCGATAGAAAGATGGATTCATAATCAATTCCCGGCTTCGAATCCCGCTCCCGGCCGAATGATACAAGCAGCACTGTAAGTTACATGTGCATTATTCATACATACACTGACGATCTCTGGCACTAACCTGTTGAAAATATATACGTATTTTAATTACGTATCTCAGATACGTAATAAAATTACGTAATCCATACGTAACAAAGTGTTCGAATTTGTTACGTATTATGAGATACGTATTTGATATTGATGATACGTAGTTTCAATACGCATTCCAAGGGAGCATACGTAATTAAGCTACACTGTTAAAAATATTCTTAAATTTAATACATATTTAAGATAAAAATGTATCTTGAATTTGAGAATAATGTCACTTAAACTTATTTAATATAAAAAATTATTGAAATTAATAAAAAATTATTAAAATTAATATAGAAATTTTTAAGATTAAGATAACGGTTACTGAAGTTTAGTAATATGATTATTAAACTTCAATACTATAACTGAAAATCTATTAATATTCCATGCTAAAGAAAATGTTATTACTTTTTATTAACTTAAGGGGTGTCCTCATACCGGCACAGAGATCTACCTTATCTATATTTGAATAATGCATTTTAATAAAAATTTTAATGTTTTTAACTGAAATTCATAGAAGAGGCACATTCTTAACATTCTAAAGAATTTATTGCAATGTTAAAAGACAGAATAAAAGTTAAAATGAAGACAGAAACTGCATAATAGGATTATTCATAACTACATTTAAAAGTTAATCGTATTAAGCAGTTTTAGCTTTTATTTTTACCCTTATATTGTCTTTTAACGTTGCAATAAATTCTTTGGCATGTTAAGAATGTGCCTCTCCTACGAATTTCAGTCATGAATAGTTAAATTTTTATTAAAATCCATAATTCAAATGTAGATAAGATAGAACTCTATGTCGGTATGAGGATTCCCCTTAATAAATACTTAAGTTATGCGACGATTCAAAAATCGCGCTAGACATAGTTCATATGCTTAGCCGCTACGCGGCGTTACTCCCGCAACGGGAATAGCGAGCTCCGTAGCATAAATAAGCGAGCCGCCGAGCCAGCATTGGACTCTTCTCCCCTTCCATTGTGTAAGAGTGGGATTGCTCGATACAGTGGGAGTTACCTTTACCCGTATTCCTGTCTTAAGCTACGTAAGGGTGGGATTGCCCTACGTTAGCCTCCAACCTCTCCGTCAGTGTAAGGGTGGGATTGCCCGACACTGAATCCTGACAACTACCACCACCTTCTCGGTCGGGGTAGATCCTCCGGTAGTCGATGCGAGTATGCATGACTAGTACACCCCCTCCATGTCTACGTTAAGACTTGGAGGTAACCTTTCCTGTCTCCCTCTGACACCAGTCTGTACCTTTAGCCTGTACCGAATGTCACGGAGACAACGCTCGTATTATCTACCGCCGGTAAAGTAGATTTCGACCGTGCCAACTGTTGATAATACCGTAGCCTGTAAATAGTTTATTTTTCTTTTACGCTAGTTTGTAACCGATACCGTTCGGAATTTATTAATAATAAGATTGTTAAAAACCGTGCCACCGGTAAAAATAAATACCGACCGCCAAAAAGAGATCAATTATATCTCGTAACCTGTAAATAGTCTATCTTTCCTTTTAGTTTGTAACCGATACCGTTCGGAGTTATTGATAAGTATAATTTTGCTAAACCGCATTATCGGTAAAAATTAATACCGACCGCCTAAAAGATATAATTCAATTTTTGTATTATTTTTGATTATTCATATTTTTGCGTGCCGCCGTTTCCGGCCAATCTTTCCGAGATTAACATTTGATCAATTAACCTTGTATTAGCTTTAAGTTCAACTCAATAAATGCAAAGAATATTTATTGTAAAAAATATAAAATGCACGACTCATACTCATTTACCAGTTCCGCTAAACCTGTCCCGTAAATCCGTCCCGTCATTTACCGCTTTAGTTTTAAGATTTGTTATTTCATCAATTTAATTATTATTTAAACGCAATAGTAAATTTCTTTTTCCTTTAATATTAATTACAGTTAAATTTTTATACATTTCTTTTATTACAGTTAACTTTTCATTCTTAAACTCATTTTTTATTTTTATTAAATTCAGTAATTTCAATTTAGTTTATAAGTTTGAACTTTGGCTTATTCGAACCTCCGACCGACCATCTTCCAGCATCAACCCTCAGGTAAAAGTAAAAGTCTGATGCCACCGACGTCAACGAGTTGTCTACGGCAACCGCCCGAAAAGCCAAACGTTACATGTTGTATTGAATCTAATATATTGATTAAGATATATGGAATTGAAATTTATCAAGACTTTAATAAATTATTATAAAATTTAATATAGAATCTTAAAAATATTTGATGTATTAAAAATTTATAAAAATTAATAAATTCAAGTGAAACTTAAGATTCAAAATACTAAAACGTAAGATAACGGATACTAAAGTTTAGCAATATGCTTATTAAAATTCAATATTATAATTGAAAATCTATTAATATTCCATGTTAATTAAAATATTATTAAACTTAATAAATACTTAAGTTACTTGTATTAAATCTAATACATTGATTAAGATATATGGAACTGAAATTTATCAAGACTTTAATAAATTATTATAAAATTTAATATAGAATCTTAAAAATGTTTGATGTATTAAAAATTTATAAAAATTAATAAACTCAAATTGAAACTTAAGATTCAAAATACTAAAACGTAAGATAACGGATACTAAAGTTTAGCAATATGCTTATTAAAATTCAATATTATAATTGAAAATGTATTAATATTCGATGTTGATAAAAATGTTATTAAACTTAAGAAGGGGCCGAACTATCTGTCTTTGTCTAATATCGTTTTTCATCATTTATATAAACACTATCCGGTATAACAAGAAAAAAATAGCAGCCCCCGCTAGATATTAGTATAATAAGTAAATTTTGTAATAAAAATCAAATTTTTTACCGCATAGTTTTTGACTAATTAGAGACCTACTAGCAATCTAGAATATAACCTATCTTTTTTTGGTAGGTCTCTAATTATTCAAAAACTACACAGTTAAAAAATTTGTTTGTTATTACAAAATTTACTAATTATACTAATATCTAGCGGGGGCTGCTATTTTTTTCTTGTTATAAAGGATAGTGTTTATATAAATAATGAAAAACGCTATTAGACAGAGACAGATAGTTCGGCCCCTTCTTAATAATTACTTAAGTTACTTATATTAAATCTAATGTAGTTATTAAGATATAGGCAACTGAAATTTATCAAGACGTTAATAAACTATTATAAAATTTGATTTAGAATCTTAAAAATATTCGATTTGTAGTACACAAATCATGCACTAGATGGCTACTTGTTTTTTCAGTCTACAAACAGAAATAGAAGGTTCAAAGTATAAAAGAGGTCTAGCCTTGTATCGGCGAGAAAATTCTCATTTATATATCTTCGGAAATATTTTAATTTTTGGAGTGCTCATCAATAGTTGAATTTTTTTTAAATATATTAAATCATACCACATGAAATAATATTTTTTTATCATATTACGTTCAGTAGAATTTCTTAATCTTAATTATATTATATTAAATTCAGTAAACTTATGGTAAAATTTATAATTAGATTCTGAAAATTTTTTATTAATATTAATAAAAAAATGCATTAAAATTCCAAAAAAAAATATTTAGTAAAAAAAAATATTTATAAATTATATTCAATAGAATTTTTTAAACTTAATATACAGTTTATTGAATTTAAGAAAATTATATTGAAATTTTTAATTATTGTGCTGACAATTTTTGTATTAATTTCCAAACACAAATGTATTAAAACTTAAAATAATATTGAATTTTAAAAAATTATTATTAAATATCATTCAATAAAAGTTTATGAAATGAGCTTCCGTCACTTTTATCTTAATTTTAATAATATATTTTTAACAGTGTAGGTTCAATGATCAATCAATCAAATGTTTATACATATTCCATACAAAAAATAAGTATTTTCTCGCATAATATACGTATCTACAAGACAGGTTTCGTAGTAAAGGTACGTAATTTTTTCCACATAATACATATCCTGAACACATCTTCGAATTGGAATACGTAATTTTTATAAATACATGTGCTAGATATATGTATTTCAAGTGCATAATACCGAATTTTTTATTCGAATTTCAGACTTAAATACGTATTGATTCTAGGAATACGTAATTTTGAACACTAGATACGTATCTACGAGTCAGGGTTCGTATTCAGAATACGTAATTGTAGACCACACACGTGTCAAAACTACGTATTTAATGCAAAAAATACGTGATTTACTATCGCCGGTTCGGGCTTCAATACGTATCACCAGTACAATTACGTAATTTGGAGCAAAAGATACACCACAAAATACGTATCTTGTAAGGATCTTGTGATTAAAATACGTAATTTTCATTTATATATATGCCCAATATGTGTATTTTTTGTTATTGGAATAAGTATTTTTCATCGATATTTATTAATATTACGTATCTTTACTACGAAACCTGTGTTGTAGATACATATATTGTGTGAGAAATTACGTATCTCTTGTATGCAATATGCATCATAGTTTAATTGATTCATCATTGAATCTTGCTTAAATACGTATGCTCCCTTGGAATACGTATTGAAACTACGTATCATAAATCAAATACACGGTTAAAAACATTTGTGTAATCTGTTAAATTTTTTTGTATGTTAAAACAACAGACACAAGTATGTCAATTTAAAATGTATATTACATTTTTCACAGATAATTTGTCTGTTAAAGTAACAGACATTTTTGTCTGTAAACAGTTTTTAACAGACGTGTCTGTTAATATTTCTAACCGTGTACGTATCTCATAATACATAACAAATTCGAACGCTTCGTTGCGTATGGATTACGTAATTTTGTTACGTATCTCAGATACGTAACTAAAATACGTATATATTTCCAACAGGGTAATCAGCATCGCAATGATAGAATAAATACAGCGACATTAAATAAAATTTAAAAAAAGTATATTATATTATTATCTTGATTTAAAGCTTGTGATTTGAAATTATATTTTTATTTCAAAATTTATTTTATAGTATTAATTGAAATTGCATAAATATTTTTGCTTAATTGATTATACTTGAATTAACAATAATATAACTTTAAAAACTCTATTAATCACATAAAAATAATTTCTTTGACATTATGTTTTAAAAAACAAACCTAAGGATTTAATTTTTAATCAACTAAAATTTTCGAAAATATTAATTAGCGTGATTTAAAATATTAAGTATGATAAAAATTTTGGAGCAATCAAAACAATGAATAATATAGATGAATAAAAAGAAGCGAGTCAAGATGAGTTAATGGTCAAACGAGAGCGACGAAAGAGGGGAATCAATGCAAACTTATCGACATTCGGGTAAGCTATAAGCGAAAGAGAAGAAAGAGAGAGAGAGGAAAAAAGGAAGTGATAAGTGCATGGACCGCTCATATTTCCCTTTGCGTTGTGGTCTTGCGACTATCGGTCGTTCTGTATATGTGGTACCTATATATATGAATACACACAACATTCGTGTTTCGGTTGGTCCATCGCTTAACTCGTTTCCTACGCAATGTCGATGGCGTATCATGTAGTGTTTCGTAATTTTTTTTTCTTTTTTTTTCTCCCTCTTCCCCTCTCTTTTTTTCTGTTGTACAGCAAAAAGCCTTGCAGACACATAAGCTTGCTTATACCTATATAACCCATAAGGGACTAACAAGGCGATTATTCATGCCTCCTATAAGAAGTTACAAGCAGCTCAACCAAGTTTATTGCTGCAAATGGCGAAATTTGTACCTTGCTAACGATCGACAGAAATTTTTTTTCCATTTTTTTTAACTCTTTGATCTACCTATCGTTCTCTCCTTTTTGCTTGTTATATACGCTTATTTCATAGCTAAGTTTTGCTTATGTTGTAAAACGAGACAACACAACGAATGTTTCCCTCTCGACAAAGCAGCAAACTATATGCTCAAACCTTTTGCTTGCAAGCATGAACGTATGTACATACATGAGATGTTGATTCTTTATATGCGAGAAAGATTTTTCTCTAACGCAAAGTGCTTGCGCGAAATGTTTTTCAAAGAGAAGCTTTTTCTGCATAAGTATATTCTTTTTTAGAAGAAGAAACGAGGCTAAAAACTTTTTAACAAAAACATGAGAATTTTCAAACACTTAGGGAAAAGGTATGATTCTTTAAAATATCATGATTACTTAATACTAAAATTAATGAAAAAAATCAAAAGTCTTGTGTAGTGAAAATAAATGTAGACCAAGAAATTTTTCAACAAACTTATTAGATTCTGTATTAATGTAATAATAATACTTAAAAAAAACTCTGCAAATCTTAAAAATTCTAAATATTTTATCTACCATATCTAAGGAATGAAAAAATTAATCATCAGCTCAATGAATTTCGCTTGATGAAAAAAAGTTCATATTTTTCGTAACATATTTGTTGAGCAGTATTATACATATAAATTGATAGAAGAATGTTACCTATATAATTTAGTTGGTAACGCAATAGAAACTGACGAAATTCCAAGGACATGATGAGGAAACTGCAATTTTACAAAGTGAGTCTTATATAGAAGGTATCCTTTTTCTCTCTCTCACTTCTCTATCTTCCTCTTTCCCTTAACTCTACATGTATCCTCAGGGTTATGTTTAAAAGAAAGTCTGGGCAAATCACGTATAGCGTGTATATATTAGTTATATATGTCCTTTGGCCGTATTCAGGTGGAATATGAATCGAGGACAATATTTGTCGCTTGAGCTGAAATTGCCGAGGGCGCGCGAAGCGCGCCCGAGGTAGATTTCTGCTCAAGCGGCAAACATTGTTCGAGATTCAGATTCCACCTGAATAAACGGCCAAAGGACATAGATGATTTTATGTCCGAAGTAGGCCGTATGAGGAACTATAACTTATTAGTTGAAAATATTAATCTTTTTTTCAATACTTTTAAAATAAAATTTTAGTTCTATTGATTTTTTCTTTTGTTTCTTAGATTGACATTTTGTAATGAGTATAGCTGCTGTCGAAGCGCGAGTCATTTTTTTTTCACTAACCTACGTTCAATATGATTGCTCTTTGACATATTGAACGAAACATAGTAGGATCGGTGATGCCATATTGATTTCTCCTGAGACATATTGAGTCTCAATATGTCTCAGGAAGACATATAAATCTTGTAAAAAGTCGAGGAGCGCGTCTGAGACATATGGGATGCCAATACAAATTTAGCATGCTCTTTACATACTGACACGAATACGGCCTACAAAGACATAAATATATATATATATATATATATGTATACCGATAGGCACGTACTCTCGCGAGATAAATATATATATACATATATATATATGGAGCAATGGCTCTTCTCTAAAGAGAGCACACTCTAATTAGGCTTTAAGTGAGAAATTGAGCCTTCTGGCAATTTTAAGGAAGCCGGACACTGCCCTGATTAATATCATTATACGTTCTCTTATTTTCTTTTTCTTATATTTTTTTTCTTCTTCAACCCAAATCTCTTCGTCTGGATGCTCAAAAGTATATATTTGAATGTACACACACACACACACACACACACAGAGAGAGAGAGAGAGAGAGAGAGAGAGAGAGAGAGAGAGAGAGAGAGAGAGAGAGAGAGAGAGAGAGAGAGAGAGAGAGAGAGAGAGAGAGAGAGAGAGAGAGAGAGAGAGAGAGAGAGAGAGAGAGAGAGAGAGAGAGAGAGAGAGAGAGAGAGAGTATAGATCGCTTATTCGTCTACCAAGTATATACATATAGAAAGATATACTTATAATGAAAGGGTTAGCCCCGCAAGAATAAGAAGAAGAAAGCAAGAAACTGCTGCTGCTGATGTTGCACTTTGTTGACGATATGAAATTCTATACAGCATCTTAACTTTCCTTCATCTCTCCATGTGTATGTCTTTTCTTTTGTCTTTCTATACTTTATTTACAAAATTACCTTTACTTTATTAGTTATTTATTGTTAACCCATATTTCATAGCTATTGTAGTCAGCTGAAGCTTAAAAAACGATTTATTGCAAAAAAAATTATCAGCAATATCAAGATAAGATTACTGATTATTTGACTCGATACAATAAGCACAGTAATATTTACAAGTTGATTTTTATTAATTTTTATTAACATAAAAGACCAGAAAAATTTTATTGATTTCATAAGAATAAAATGTGAAATTTTAAAAATTGTAAAGTTGACAAACATTGCTATGAAATTATGAAAAGAAAACATTAATTTTTGTGTTATTAATGAATTTTAATAAAATGTTAATCTTTATTTTTTAATAATAAAAGAAGAAAAAAATGTTTAATACGCATGAATGGATCATTAACTGCTCTAATTTACAAGGCAATAGCAATTATTGAGAGTAAAATGGGCAAATTCTTGAAATAGCAGCGTAAGTGCTGGGCGGTACGCGTAATACCTCATCTTCAGTAATACGAGCTTAATATAAAAATAAAAAAGATAAATAATTTCCGTGGTTTCAGAAGATTCCTTGGTCATTATTCATCACGCGAGCAATCCTTACAAGTTTACCAAAATGTAATTCAGGCAAATTTTACACTCCACGAATAGTAATACATAAAAGAAAACTAACCATATAAGAGTGCCATTTACATCTTCGTTTTTTCTAATTGCAAATTTTTTGTATTTTTCAAAAAAATCCGAGCACATTGAATAGCACCTGCTATGCTTTGTAGAGATCTTTTGAAGCTTACATTACTTTTTAATAATATTAAAGTAAATAATGCGATATAATACAGAGTAATGGAGCCCCGGTAGGAATGAATTAAATTTTAAATGCTAATTTGTTAAATAAGGGGTAGAAAAAAGAAGAAAGTATTTTTTATAGCATTTTCTTTTAATTTTAATCTTTTTTTCTTTTTGTGAACTTGAACTTTGGTACGTTGTTATTTGTTTAGTGATTATCGAACGTTTCTCACTCCTTTACTGACGCCCTAATAACTATGTAATGTCCGGTACTAATGACGACTCTTGTTAGACTTAATACCTTACTAACTTTAGAGAAGGACAAACGTTATACTTGGACTATATAAACTAAGAACGATAATACTTACCCTTTATTTTATCAGATATATATTATACTGGCTTCAGCATTGATTGCTATATGTTATTTATCGACGCAGCTATACGTCTAGGCCTGATGAAAAGACTGATAACAAATCGACTTTATACTCTATTATTTTCATTTATTCACCAATTCAAATTTAAGTTTGCCGCTTTTACTTAATTTTTCAGTACATTATAAAACATCCGTGCAATGTTATATTATAATGGTTTGTTAAAAATGAAACTTTAGCAAATAAATTATTTGATTTTTATTAAGCTAATCAATCAAGTCACTAAAGTATCTAAAATTACCATTAAACAAATTAAATTTTTATGTAAAGAAACTTATTTATTTTTAATAAATTTAATAGAAAGTTATTTTTTTAAAATATACAGAAAAGAATATAAAGCAGAAAAAATCCACTTCCGCTAAGCAAGCAATGGTTTTTATGTATACTGTCATATAAGTTAGCCCATAGGACTTTTAATGTATCATGCATTATCATAGTCTTCTTAACCAGTCACCCTTTTGCTCTTGAACCACTTTTTGTAATAACTGATTCTAGTTACTTATACAACCCCTTCAGCACCTGCCCCAATCAAATGTCCAGCAGGTTTTGGCTAATAAAGGGGATATTTACGTTCTTTTTCTCATTTTTTTTCTTTCTTTTTTCTGTTTCTATATAGCTGTGATATTACAACCGGATGAGAGACAAAATATATATATATATATATATATATATATATATATATATATATATATATATATATATATGTATATAGCTGGACCGTTTGTTGGAGCTTGGCTTTAAGTATTTACGTCGCGAGAGAAAACTCGATTCTCAAACTGGATTTTGGTCCCGTTTCAGAGTATTTGCCTCAACGACATGGTTCTTCTCTTTCTCTGTTCCGACACGAAAGTAAATAATCTCAAGATAAGCATGTCGTCCTCCCTATTTTAGACTGAAACTGCTTTGAGTTTTATTTTATTTTATTTTTCTCTTCTTCATTATTTCTTTGGACTTCAAGGATTATAATAAAATTGCTTGAAATTATCGTATGCTTGGATATTTTATTTTATTTTATTTTTTTGTTTATAAGCTGTGTATATTTTGCTCTCGTTTATGTCGATAGTAAACAAACTTCTTTACGCTAATAGTTTCGTTAAAAATTATTTAAACATTTCTCTTTTTATTTTTAGATCTAATGATTTTAAACAATTCGATGCACATGTAAAATATATCTGATACGTGTACTCACCAGGAGAGTGTCTGAGATGCGGGTCACAGATCTTGATGAAACTTTGGTATAAGTATTTAGGTACTAAAATATGAGTAAAACCACAGCGGTACGGTCTAATGCTTCGAAAAACTGAAGTTATGGAAAATTATAGTCTTATTTTCGAAAAAATATGAAAAAAGAACTCCCACTTGAAGCGTAAATAATTCTGTCTAGTAATGTCTTTAATAAATCTACAATAACTAAAATGAAAGCAGAGAAAGCAAGCTTTAATTTTCTAGTTTCCAAATTGAAAAATAATAATTATAACTGAAGTTATGCTTGTTTAAAGTTGAGCTGTAAGGGAGACCAAAAATAGTCTAAATTTTGAAGGATGGTGATTTTTAGTACTCTTTTGATGCTTAACTTTAATCAAGCATAATTTTGGTTCTAATTATTATTTTTCAATTCGGAAACTAGCAAATTAAAGCCTGCTTTGTCTGCTTTCATTTTAGTTATTGTGGATTCATTAAAGACATTTCTAAACAGAATTATTTACACTTCAATAAGGAGTTCTTTTTTCATATTTTTCCGAAAATAAGACTATAATCGTCCATAACTTCAGTTTTTCGAAGCATTAGACCGTACCGCTGTGGCTTTACTCATATTTTGGTACCTAAATACTTATCCCGAAGTTTCATCAAGATCTGTGACCCGCAACTCATACACTCTCCTGGTCAGTTATCAAATACTTGATTTAACATTGTTTCTTAAAATTATTTTTGAGATTGTTTTATCATTTGTGCCCAAATAAGAGATAAGCTAAAAATTTTTTTTTATGTCTTACTTGTATATTTATATATTTGCTCAAAAGTCACCCTACATACATAACTACGCGAGCATTGAAAAGTTTGACGATTGATTAATGTTTCCGTTCCAGATTTACGAAATATAATTATTTCCTTCTCTCTCTCTCTTTCTCTTCTTTCTTTCTAAATAATAAATGTGTAAGGCACATATTCTCTTTTGCTCGATTAAATGTCGTTAATAAATAACAACTCTGATAAAATTATGAAAATTGCTCTAGGGGGGGATGCACATGTAATACAAAGACCCCATCGTTTATCAATGTAGCATCAAATAGTATTATATGTATATGGTAATAATGGCTGCTGAAATATTCTTATCTCTTAATAATCGTATTGAATCTGTTACAAGGCATAATAAATTATTATATACGTTCAATCTTTAGATGTATGGATTATTCGATACAATAATGTCTTTATAAAGTTCCTTCAAATTAATGTACCTTTTTAGTAGATTGATTATGAAAACTTTGCATTTACAGTTGATACACTAAATATTATTTTGACAAAATTGGCGTACATAAATGTTCTTGCTGATGACTATGAAATTCTTAACTTTCAAAATAAATACATCATTAAATGTAAAGCTAAAAATTATAAAAGTTTTTATTAAAATATTTTCCATTAAATAGAAAATAAACTGGAAATTATAAATGATGTTTCTATTTAAAATGCGTCTTCGTAAATGAAATATCCATCGTTTGACAGAAGCGATATGTTTAGTAAAATCTTGTATATCTATAATTTATCATCTTTAAGCCGATTCACGTGGACGTTAGCGGTTAAGAGACGCGTGCATGTGTATATATCAGTTAGTAAATGACTCGTAGAGTTTCAATAATTTCCGGCCTGCGTCTGTTTTAAACAAAGCTTGCATCTTTTGACGTCTATGAAATAATCATTGCCAGGCAATAAAGCACATCATCAACTCACGAAAAAAGAAACAATTAGTGTTAAACAAGTTATGAGGTGCCGGCACTTAAACGCACGTCCAAACAACAAAACTCAATAAAATATAAGATGTCTTTTTTTAACAATGACTTGGTTAATTTTCTCGCATATTTTCAATATGTGTATATACACATATGTTGGCACGTAAAGATGCTTACAGTGCAATGATAGATGATTCTTCGAAACGTTGCATAGAAAACTTCTTCCTTAAGTTTCGGTGTATATATAATGTTCACAGGGGGTGCTGTGAGAAACTTACATCCTTATGGCCGCGGTATAATCGAGGAAAGGGGCAGCAAGAAGGTGCGAGACTATGTAAGAAGTTAACTGGTAACGAGCGACCATATCGCTTAGATTCTTTGCCGCTAGAAAAAAAAGAAATAGAATCACGAAAGTCTATATAGTACACATAAGAGAGCTCCTAGAGGGAATCCAAAGTAAAACCGGTCAAGTAAGATCGAGAGCACCCGCTGCTAAAACACAACACATATAGGCTCTGTATAGGCTAGTTTTCTACGGCTATCTTCTTCTCTGTTTATATACCTGCTTACTTTAAGTCTCTTCTCTCTATCCATCTTTCTATTGCTGTCTCGCTGCTGTATCTTGCTTCTTCTTTATGTTTTTTTTTCACTATCTCACGTTATTTGCCTTGCAAGCTATTCTTGTCCTTAAGATTTTTTTCTTTTTTTCTTTCTTTGCTACGTGTTGACTCGTCCTCCTCATCCTTTCTCTTCTCTATTACTATATTGCTAAAATTATATTTAACAATAATTTTATTCAAATCATTAATTTGCTTAATTAATTTATCTTTGTTTTGTTTAATATAATTAATCTTGTATTTTTGTGAAATTAAAAAAATTTTTTTGCCTTCGATATTATAAGCATCTAAATAAATATGTATTGATTAATGTTTTTTAATTTATTCAATCACTATATTAGTATAATTATTATTATATTGAATTTTACATTACTGATAAACAAAGATGTGTGTTACTCTATTGACCATAATAGAATTAAATAATTTATTCATTATCATAAAACATGTTAATTTCTATACAATATTGAAATAACATTTACAATGTTTCAATATAAATATCGGCATTATAACATTATAGAAGTATTTTTATAATATTAAATAAAGATATTATACAATAAAAATTGCAGTGATATAATATAAACAGATATTATGTGACAGTTTCATCATAGAATTAGAATATTTTTAAGGCATACCAGGGAGATGTCTTTTTACGAATTTATTAAGTGTGATATTATACCACAGAGACATTTACAATGCTATATTATAAAATTCATATTTTCAAAAGTATCTTTATTTTATTTAACTTCGTAAATTATTTAGGAAAAAACAATAATTTTGAAATAATACATTACGCAACGAGTGCGTAAAATATGTGATTATCACTCAATATGCGAAAATCACTTTACACATAAGTTGCGTATATTATTTTTTCTAACAAGTGCGCAATATTCTAAGAATGACGAACTTGCATCTGCGATAGCATGTACAATCTTGTTCGATGGCTGTCAAGATTATAAGAGGTAGCCGAGGTCGGGGCGCAGGAAGGGGTCCAGGGGGCAAAGCCCCCGCCGGGGGGTTCTGGAGGGCAGCGCCCCCCTCCCCGCCACTAAAAAAATAAATAATATTTCTAATACAAAAATACAATTAATAAAACAATTAAATTAAAATACCATGAGAATCCCTCCCCCCTCTTTAAAACAATGAATAAGAAATTATTTAAATAATTAATTCGAGTAATTTATAGTGTGCATGTGTGTGTATTTCTTTATGTATGTAATTAAAATTAAACTTTAAACTGCAATTTCACAGATTTTACTCTTCAAAGTTTACAGTGTATTATTATTCGAATAAAAAATTCGAATATTCAATATTCAAATAACAAATACTTTATTATTTGAATAATTTTTTTCGAATAGTCCCACCTCTAATGCGTAGAAGAGAGTTCACGTATCGCAAAAAAAAAAAAAAAATTGTACATAGCACTTTAAAAGAGCACCACAAGAGCTTTCAAACGAGATGTATAAATGTCTGTTATAATATATAGTTCCTAAAATATAACACTTTAAAAATTAAAAAAATTTTTTTTAGATGAAATCATTTTACGCACGCTCAAATCATTTTACGCACGCTGAAATCATTTTACGCACGCTGAAATCATTTTACACACGCTGAAATCATTTTACGCACGCTAAACAAATGCGTCTCATAATATGATATTTTATGTACGCAAATGAGTACATAAAATCGAATTTTGCGCACGCCGTTAGAAAAAATATTGTAAGTAAGTAGTAGGGTAAAAATATTTGTTGTAATATACTTGATTAAAATAATAAATTTTTTTTAAATATTTGAAAAATACTAAAAAAAATTAAAACACATGTTGTACAATGTATTTTCTATTATTTACAATCAAATACGGCAAATCTGTACAAGTTAATCATCTCATTGGGTCAGCAAGACATTGTTTTTTTTGGCATATCACCAGAACCAATTTCCTATGTATGCAAGTATCAAGGGAATTTGAGAAATTCCATTGAGGTGTACTCTTGACTCAAGCGAATATTTCGCATATATAAAAGCTTCACACTCTAATGCTTCTACTATACTCGTCAACTTTCCTGACCTCATAGCTGTCGACAACACATATGCTATTTCAACATCTAAAGAAATTGGAATTGCATTGAAAAAAAGGTACGCGCGTGAATAAAAGATAATCTAGAATATAGAAAAAAAAATAGAAAAAAAGAACAATAAAACGGATGACATGATCGCGCAGGAACGCGTATAACTATAGAGGTGTATACCACTTGATGACATATCGCTGACCACATGCTGCACACTACGAATACACGCGAAGAAAAGTTAAACCGGGTTTTAAAAAAGAGGAGGAGGCGACATCATCCGTTTTCGTTATGTGACAACTACTTTTTTTGCTATATATTGCGACGAGTATACATACCCGCGCATTCAAATTTCCCGCCTAACGGCCAGCTATGATAGGACAGTAGTTCTGAGCTCAGCCGCTAGGCGGCAACCTTGAACGTCGTTGCAATCAACGGGAAAAATGAGGCCAGAGTATATAAGAGGCCGAGAAGCTATCCAGAGCAGACACGCAGTTCAAACTGCACCTTCGTGCAGTGTAGACCTGTATACACATAATCTACTGAGTGTAACAGCCCTTCTAAGGGCTAACGTACGGAACTATACTAGCATTAAAATATACCTTCTCTGAACCAACATGAATCTTGAGCTACTCTCTGATCCAAATACTCTCTCAATGGAGCAACTGGTGCAAGCCATCGACCAGTGTCGACACACCTTAACCACCTTAGAAGCGGCCTTGCAAAGGTTCTGCCCAAATCACTCTGATAAAATGGGAACATCACCGTTCCCTAACAATGAAACAGCTAACTTTACATCCGCTGAAACCTCACACGTAAGTACACCAAATAACATTAATACTCTAAAAAATCCTGCAGTTAAAACTGCAACAAACACACAAACACAGTCCCCTTCTTACAACTCTCAAATAAACCACCCAAACAAACGCCGACGTTATGTTACCTCCTCAGAGTCTTCTGACTCTTCTTCTTCAGAAGAAGAAGAGGAAAACTCTAATTCAAAACGTAGTCCCCTTCCTATCTGCATCCTTAACAAAGAACTTTGGCCACAAATCAACGCCAAAATCAATTCCTCCGACATCGAAGTCCGCAAAGCAAAGAACACCTCCAAATCAGTCATGGTTTATCCCAAAACAGTAAACGATTTTCGTACACTTACCGCCCAATTCGATAAAAAGAAAATTCAATACACTACCAATCAATTGGAAGATGACAAGGACCTCATCGTTATCATCAGAGGAATCACTGAAACAATACCAGAAAAAGACATACTAGACGAACTTACTACTAAAATTCCCGCAGTTAAAAGCGTTTACAGGATGAAGAGAGGAGATAGAATCTGGCCCCTAGTCGCAGTTCATCTCGATCCATCCGCCCCATCAGCCAAAACAATCTTTAACTTGAGTAACCTACAAGGTTTGAGCATAACTGTAGAATCCAAACGTAAATCCAACGCAACCCCCATATGCCGTCGCTGTCTTGGATACTTCCACAGAGCAAACTACTGTCACGCAGACTGGCGATGCGCCTTCTGTCCACGAAATCATGCTACTGCCTCTTGCCGTACCAAGGATCAACCAAACACTACTCCAACCTGTGCCAATTGTCAAGGCCCGCATCGAGCTACCTACGGTGGCTGTCCCGATAAGACCCCAACAAAACCCCCCCACAATTCAACCAACCTCTAATACACCTATTAGAAAGCCCCTCCTCCGAAACCCCAACGTTAGCTATGCCAAGATAACCAACTCCCAACCTGCCTCTCGTCCACAAAATATATCTCAATCACAACATCAGTCCCAACCTCCAACACAGCCAGCCCCGGCATCGAATCTACCCAAAGTGGTTCCAAACCAAAACCCAAAAGCTCAACTTCTTGATTGACTTCGTATCTACTCTCTTTACTCTCCCCCAAACACCAATAATATGTCCGAGATCCCCCTACTTTTTGAGTCAAATACTCCCACCGTCGCTGCTGGAGACCTGAATGCCAAAAACAAGCATTGGGGTTGTCTCTCAAACAACACTAAAGGAAACTCTCTCTGGAGTTCTCACCTTCGTCACCATTTCTCTATCGAGGCCCCTGCCCCCCCAACACACTTCCCTGGTACTACTGATCATCAACCAGAAATTTTCGATATTTTTCTCACGAAAAATATCTCTCTCGACAAGGACCCTTGGACCTGCGCAGAGTTAAATTCAGACCACAATCCGGTATATATCGAAATACCAATAAATCCTATCCTCAATCCTCCCACCAAAACAAGCATCGATTTCCTTCATCTAAAATACATTCTCGAAACATCCTCCTTCAAATGCAGTCAGATACACTCCATCGAAGATATCGATGCAGCCATCCTGAATCTCACAAACGAGGTAACCAACTCAATAGAAAAGGCCAGCTTATCCATCACTCCCAAATCCCGCAAAACAAACCTTCCCAGTTCTACAAAAAAGCTAATCGTAACGAAAAATAGAATCCGTAAACTCTGGCAAACTTATCAAAACCCTACACATCGTACTCGCTTAAACGCTATCCAAAAAGAACTCACCTCAGCTCTTAAAGAAACAAATGACCTTGCATTCGAAAACTATATAGCTGAAGCCGAGGCCAACCCTAAAAGCAATTGGAAAATTATCAAGTCCCTCCGCAATCGCAAAACCCACTTACCTGCTTTAAAAAGAGACAATATTTCCTACTCTCTTGATGAAGAGAAAGCCGAAATCTTCGCGGATTCACTAAAAGAACAATGCTCTCCACTCCCCAGCTCGAACGAAACCTCTCTTTTCCACGAACACGTTACTGAGACTGTGCATGAATTTCAATATTCTGACGCCGAATTCCAACACACTTCCCCCCATGAAATCTCGAAAATCATTCGCTCCCTAAAAAATAGAAAAGCTCCAGGCTCTGACAGCATTGGAAAAGGAGTTCTCAAAATTCTTCCCCGCAAACACATTGTCGCTATTACCAACATTGTCAATGCAATGTTGAGATTACGATACTTTTCCAAAGCTTGGAAAGAAGCAATAGTTATCCTAATTCCTAAACCCGGTAAGCCCTCAAGCTCTGCATCTAGCTATCGACCCATTAGTCTACTCTCCTCTTTAAGTAAAATTGCCGAACAGGTCATTCGCCATCGTATTGACCAATTCGTCGAAGAAAGAAGTATCGTCCCCGAATTTCAACATGAATTTCGCAGAAAACATGGCTCAGTTCACCAACTCCTCCGTGTGTCGGAGTTCATAGCCGACAACCTCAACAAGAGAAAACATATCAGCATGCTCTTGCTAGATGTAAAACAAGCCTTTGACAGAGTCTGGTACGAAGGTCTAATCTACAAACTCATTAAACTAGAATTTCCACACCACTTCATAGGCATCATCAAATCCTATCTCACAGACAGGACCATTCGAGTCCGTGTGGGTAAGTCTCTCTCTTCTCTCAGACCCATAACTGCAGGGGTCCCCCAAGGTTTGAAAATCTCTCCTCCTCTCTTTAATATATTCTCTTACGACTACCCCAAGGACAATAAAGTTCTAGTTGCTCAATATGCCGACGACTCTGCCCTCATTTATACCTCAAAAGTCATCACTCATTGTTCTTCCGTACTAAACAAATTCACTCCAGAAGTGGTAAGATGGTACCACACTTGGAGAGCAGCAATCAACGAATCTAAATCTGTTGCCATTTTCTTCTCCAGACGAAATCGTACTCCATCAAATCTCCTAGTTAACAACCATCGTGTTAACTGGAGTTCTTCAGCCAAATACCTGGGTGTTACTTTCGATCGTTAACTCACATGGCAAAAACAAATCGATTTAGTCCGAGCCAAATGCCAAGGTGCTTATGCTGCCTTAAAGCCTTTTTTCAATAATAAATCATTAACTAAGAAAACAAAAGCCCGCGCTTTTAATGCCATTATCCGCAGTATTTGCACTTACGCGATCCCAATATGGGGATCCGCAAACCCTAACCGTATAGCTAAACTCCAAGGCACCTACATGCGCCTCTTGCACTCCTCTCTTCAGATCCCCTGGTTTATTCGAAATAATCAAATCTTAAAAGAAACCGGAATCGACTCAATTCCAGAAGCAACGAACAAACACGCTGCGAATCTCCGTCTCTCGATCTCTAAACATAGCAATCCTAGCATAAAATTTCTTGTAAATTACCGTCGTAAATCCAACGATCGATTCAGAAGGCCATGCTCTCTGATTCGATCTCCATAACCTTTCTTCACTAATCTGACTTTAAACAGTCTATTTTCGTGTTTCGCAATTTGCGCAAGTGCCATACAGTCCCCGCTGTATGAGCCACCGTTGTCTCTCAATTTTCTTCTTCTTAAGGTTCATAACCATTTTGGTTGGTAACCTACGGGGAGGTGGTTTTAGTCGGTAGGCACCTGCGGGTGAATCCGACACTACCCTTACGGGGGTGTCTTTTGAAGATTTCCCCTCCTCGACCCTTCAAACAAAGAAAAAAAAATCCAGAGCAGAGCAGTGTAGACTACGGTCTCTCCCCTCTCTTTACCTAAGTGAGCACACAAGGCTAGGCAGGTAGTAGCTGGCTGCCTTGGCTTGTGGAGCACCACAGCTTAGGCAGAGCTTCTCTCTCTTGCACATGAGGGTAGACCAAGTGCGCACACAGGTCTACACTATAGTGCAAATACTGGCAGTACTAGAGTTACGTCAAGTGAGCACACAGGCGTAAATCTACCTGCCTAGAGCACACTCGCAACCTTTTGCCGACGCCGCAATGCCGAACTTGCGCCGCTGAATTTGAGGGTGACGTCAACCCACAATCTTATATTCTATCTTACATCTCGCCACTGGCTTAAGTAAAGATATTGTCCACCCATAGCTGTCGCGTCCGCGTTTACGCGAATAATAGAATACATTAAGGGTGTCGTCCACCCATTGCATTTTATATTAGTTTAAAGGACTCCGTCCGGCCGCGTGTAAATAGTAGAACTTAGATTGAATTAAGGGTGTCGCCCACCCAATACATTTATGTTATATTAATTAAAGGACTCCGTCCGACTGCCGCGTAGTTGTTAAGATATTAGATTAAGTTAAGGGTGTCGGCCACCCTTTATCTTTACATCACTTAAGGGCCCCGCGTGCCCATAGAAATTAGTAAATTGGATAGTTAAGGGAGCCGGCTACCCATCATTATTACCGTAGTATCAAGTGTAGCGTTATTAGATGCCGTTGCCTATTTATATTATAATTACTGAGCTATTAATCACTTGTCTCTTTTTGTTTTGCACATTGTTGTAGGTAAAAGCCGCCGGTATATTTTAGACCGTCCAGGCCGTAGAATCTTTTAGTTAAACTCAAACTAATAAATTAGATTTATCAAAGATTATTATTTGATTTGATTCACTTATTAAATAGCCGTCAAGTGGCCGAGATAAATTACTTTTGTAAATTATATTTCATTAAGGTTAGGTTAGTTTATTTGCATTATATAAAAATATTAGGTTTAGTTTTGATTAATACGTTATTATTATTTCATATTTGTAATCGTCGTTGTACATGAGTTTTATGAGTACAATAAAGCCAAGGTACTCCCTAGCATAACCAAACATGTTAAACCCAGTTACTTTCCTTTACTTTCCACCGTCCAATCCCTCCAACTCCTGCCGATCTTACCCTGGTAACTCACTGAAGCGTCTGGCAACAGGAGTTACACGTATTTCCCCCTCCCGAAAGGGAAAAACGTTACAATATATATATGTATACTTTTTACTGTCTAATCTCTTTATCTCTTCCTTTAACGTATTTCTTTTTTATGCTGTAGTAAGCAGTAGAGGGCGTCGTATGTAGTAGGCTAGTCAAATGGGTATTGAGGTCTCTTATAGTTGCGCTCGCTGCGCCGCTGTATTTTGTTTGTGATGTTTTGTACTAAAGTATATTTGCTGTCAGCTTATGTCCCCGGGGATATATGAACACGTAGTATATCCCCCGGGAAATATTTAATATGCTATAGTAAGTTGGGATATAGCTAAGATCTTCGGTACGATGTGAGCGTCGATGTGTTTGGAAAGGATAGTAGTGTAAGCTTGAGAACATAAACAGGCGCGTTAGACGATTGGTGCCGCATAGTTGAGTCCCGCGCTCATTCAAATTTCATAATGGTCTTTTTCGTAACATTTTTTTAAATATACATTAAATAAATAATGGTTCATAATGATTTATTAATAATAAAATTTAGAGTTAATAGTGAAAAAAAATCACAGTAAAAGTGATGCAGTGAAAAAAATAGAATAAACATAAAACTTGTAAAATTGTAAAAGAAATAAAAAATTTTTTAAACTTTTCAGTTATAAGTTTGTACATTCATATTTACAAGTACAAACAAACATAACAGAAAAAAAGATTTTATAAACAGATGTATCTATCATATTTAGTAAATCAAAGAAAAATATTAAAATAATTGTGAATTAAAAATGTGTGTATCCCAATACAGTAAGTATCGCTTGCTTTGTTTCTCGAAGCGTCACGCGACAACTTGTGGCGCTTGCGCGCGCAGACGAGGCTGTCTGTACCACGCTTCTTTAAATTCTACGAAATTGCTTCTTTCACATTTCATAAATTCATGAAATATACATTGAAAAATTGTAAAAAATGTATTCAATTATATATTTATAATTTTATTGTTCCTCTTACTGCTTACAACAGCATAAAATAATCTACGCAACATGTGACGTACGTCGGGAAAATATTTGCAGGGTTAAATGTTTTTTACTTGAGCAGCAGAAAATATTGACCCCTACCAATATTATCCCTTCGTACGTCACTTGTTGCGTATATTACTAGTACGTTTTGCTTTTATTCTCTATATACTTATAGACTTGCTTTTCTTCGTTACTTAAAGTGATTTCGGCGACTTTTAGTGAAAATATTGAAAATTCAGTAAAAACTATCAAGAAAAGTTCGAATTACAAGCTTTTAATTAAAGTTTTAAAAATATCAGACTACGGATCAGATAATAGAGAAAAAAAATTCAAAAATTTTAAAAATTTAACATGAGTTATTATGGGAAAAATAATATGATAAAAATATAGTTTTAAATAATTTTAATAAATAAGAAAAATGACATATCATAATGATATGAAAAAGATATTTTAAAGATTGACTAAAATTTATACGACTAAAACATTGGTATTTATAAATTACTAGTATTTTTTGTTAAATAATAAAGTATCATTTAAATGAACATTGATTATTTATAAAAATTAATTAAAAGTAAGAAAAAAAATATTTAATCCTTTCTTACGGGGCTCCGATTGGTTACGGCCCTAGAGCCTCTTTAAAAATCGAGCTCTCGTGACTTGGTCATCATGTACTTGACGAATATACGTAAGCGAGTACATTGATAAGAGATCTTTATAAGCTTGCACTGTCACTTAAAGAATAAAAAAACTTTATGAGAAAGATGCCGTAAAGAATTAATTTTCTAAATAATTATTGATATTTAAATGAATATTAATAGAAAAATAAAAATAAATGCTTTCTACAAATTTATAGTAATGTTTCGACAGTAGAAAATATTTTTAATTCCGCTATATTTAAAAAATAAATTTTTTAGAATTTTCTATTATATGGTTGTATTATAAAATTATACCAACTATACAAAATATGATAAATTTTCATTTTGCAATATTTAAACATATATGACTTTATTAAAAATGAAATTTCAAGCACGTCTGTATATTAATGAAATGATAAAAAAAATGTTAAAGTATTTAACAGCGTAGAATAAAATATAGAACAATTTTAATTACATTCTATTTTTAAATAAAATAAATTATTATAAAAACCAGTACGATATCTGATCAGATGTCGATGAAGCTTCCTTATGAATCAATGATCCGGGATAATTAGCAGCATTGCGTAAGCGTTTTATAAAAATGAAAAATCTTTAAATGATGAAAATAATTTTTCAATACAATCAAAATTTTGTTACTATTACTTTTTTTAAAATCTGTTATATTAATTATTATGTCATTATTTTTATGTACAAAAATTTAACTAAAGTTTCATCATAAAATTGGCAAATAAAGAGAATTGATTAATTAATACATCTATCAGGTATTACTTTGATCTAATATGATTAGTACCTCATAACTAATGTGATTTATTAATTTTTATATAAATTAATCTTCCCATTAAAGTTTAATACGATTATTAATAAGCTAATCGTAAAATTATAAAAAAAGTCTTATGATGAAAAGTAGTTAAATAACAAAATAAAATTTAATTTTTTATCGAAAAAAAAAAATTTCTAAAACTTAAAAACAACATATACGGCAAACAAAGTTAAAATGGTTACAGCAGCGACCGACGGGTGATTATAAATAGCTTTCTCTCTCCTCTCTCTTTTCTTTACCTCATTCGTCATTGGAATATTATGCAGGCGTAAATTGCAGAATTCTTTTTCATCTCTCTCCTCTCGTGAGTAACGCATCCGAAAAGGATCGTGCCAAGTGAACAAACCAGAGGATTATGTATCCCTCATCTGACCTCAGCAACAGCTCCGCTCTTGGCGACTAGGCGTCACGTTGGCTCTCTTTCTTTCGCCTCTATTTTCCTTTTTTCTTTGCTTATACCTTCGTCTTTTCTCTTTGCGTTTCACCTTTACTCGCACCAAACGAAAGATCTTGTGGAGATGACCTTAACGAGATAAGTTCTCATCATTTTTTTATTTTTTCGCTAAATTCTTTAATCTCTTTTTTTAATATTTGTCTTTAGTGGACTGTAATTTTACGTCTTGATAATGAATTAATTTAACAATTATAAGATGAATTTTCTTATTCTAATCAAAGTGAAAGAAAGTTAAGAAAAAATTCCTTTTTATTAAAATTCTTATGAGAATCTTTCATATGAGTAGTACATATTTTATATAATAGATAATAAAAGATATTAAGCCTAATGCCAAATCCGTCGAAATTATCGCTTAAATTCAAGTAACCTAAACGGTTAAGTTATCTTAATTTTGATAAGCAAGCAAATGACTAAATTGCGTATTAGCCGCAATACTTAAAATTTCTTATATACATATACATATGTACCAAAGGGAAAGGTGTGTGTGTGTGTGTGTATAAAAGGTATGAGAGGTAGCAGTAACTTTAGAATATCTTAAAAACGCCATACTATTACATGATAATTGCTGAGTTATTATGCTTGTTGAAACGTCGTATTTAGTATGCAATTTAAACGCTCCATTCGACTACTGTTAATCAAAAGATCGTTGACTGATCAAAAAAATCCAATCAAGTGCACGATATATATAAGCTTGCTGTCCGTGATTATTATGTTCGTTAATTCAATATTTTTTTTTCCATCGCTCTTTTTCTATTTAATTTTTCGATACGTTTTAAACTCTCTCAATTCCAGAAGCGATTATGGCCATGAAAATCAACCATTTTCAAAGAAACTTTTCTTATACGTTTACGTACTTATATATGTATAAGTTTCATGAACATAAACGCACGTCAAATTTTAAATTATTATCTTGCTTCTTTTTTATTCGGCCTGCAAGGAAAAAATCGAAGAGCAGGCCGGATTCGCTGTCCTTGTCTAATTGGCATTTTTGTTATTTACTCAAGTTTTAATCGGTGTATCTTCAAATTAAAGGTCGAGCGCAATAGATAATATTATTATGAACATCTATGCACAAGAAAAAAAATATCTACCGGTTTGTTTTTGAGAAAAGTAAGTAACGCCAAAATAAAAGTTTATGTTTATAATATTTTCGCGTTACTTACTTTTCTCAAAAACAAACCGGTAGATATTTTTTTTCTTGTGCATAGATGTTCATAATAATAATATCTATTGCGCTCAACCTTTAATTTGAAGATACACCGATTAAAACTTGAGTAAATAACAAACAACTCAATTGTTACTCGGTCGGTATCAGGTTCTACTCCGGCCTACCGTTAACTGATTATTAACAATTATTGTAATAGCTTCCTATAGGGTTCCCATTCAATTAATAGCTCTTCTCAAAACAATTTTAATATTAAAATTATTTTTTAATTAGCACTAATTGTTGTATTTTATTTTATTAAATATAATTATTTATCAATAAAATCTTAACGATAGTTAATTTATTTGTTAAAATTACAAAATAATGAATAAAAGAAATTTATTTTAAAAAAACAAATAAGTACATATAGTAGACCAAAATAGCCACAAAAGACGAGTTGAAACCTTTCAAGAAAGTCCAGAAAAATTCTTCAAAGTTAAAACGTGTTAGAAAAGTGACATCCACATCTAAAAGTTTGAACAAGTCAGGCCTATAGAAGATCTTTTGGGATCTGTCCAAAATTCGTTCACACGAAAGTTTATAAGCAAATCCTGGGCCTTATTACGACAACAGCACTATATATATGTGACTCTCGAAAAATGAGACGACTAAAAGAGAACCCATAATGAAAAAAAAAAAAAATAAGAGAGAAAGTAAATAATCCTGTAAACACCCCTTATTACGCTCCGTTCGGCTCATTGTTATGATCTTTTAACTTTTACAGATTTAGCAAAGCAGTTGTTTTTTTTAAATATAAATATTGGATATATATAGACTACTATATTGTTTGGCGCAATAAAAGTACATTTTGGATCTCATTTGAGTACACGCCCCGCTGCGTATAAGCTGCGTTATACATATACGACCTTCTTCTTTTAGTAGTACATATTATGTGATCGCATGTAAAGGAAGGCTGTACGCGATATGGTATTTCTTGACGCTTTTCAATCAACATCAGAGAACTCTACAGATGATCTATCACTCATAAATGTTACATTGCGTAACGCGGGATAAAAATCTTCTTTCATTTATTCTTGTCTTTCGTTTTCTACTTCTTATGCCTTTTTTTTAAGTTTGTTGTTTCTCACTTTTTTCTTCTCGTGCATGTAAACGTTCACAAGTTTTTTTATTTAAAAATTCTTATGGTTATTAATTTTTTTTCTCTTTGTGTTGAGGTGTTTTACATGTCGATGCGACGTCAAGGCTTGGATATGTAGTTCGACCTACTTTGAATTTTTTTTTTTAAGAGAAGGCCCAAGACACACGAAGAACCCAACACACACGTCACATTTCTTTCACTTCTGAAAGTGTACCTTATAATTCAAGTAAATAACTTACCGAAGTAAATTATAGATTATTATAAATTATCGTATAGTTAAAATGTCTAGGTTAAGCTATGTATACCTAAATAAATATATATTTAACGTAAAACATGATCTTTGAATTATCGTATGCTTATAAAGTAAGGAATTTTTTATGTTGTATAAAAATATCCTTTCAATAGATTTGGATCAAAACAAAATGTTATTAATCATAATGATAAAGTTAAACCGTTTACATGTTTATTATCAATTATCAAACTAAAAAATATTTTCATTTCTCGTGACTAAAATTATTTATTAAATTATATATTTTAAATCCGAATGCATTTTTAATAAAAAAGGAAATGTAATAATGTGTTACGTTATAATTAAATGAAAATTATACTTAATATAAAAATATTTCATTGAATATCTGTTTATTTTACAAGAACTATTTATTTTTGCCAAAATTACAAAATTTATTAGTTAAAATAAATAAAAATATGAAGAAAACTTGATTATTGCGAGATTATTTATAAAAAATAAATGTGTAAAAATAATTAAAATTTCCAAGGTGTTTAGATTTTACAAATACTTGTTCATTGCCTAGGTTAGGTTGAAAAAAATTTTTTCCATATTTTTGATAGAAAAAATTGCTAGTTCATTTGAAAAGATAAAGATATTCACTGAAATAATAAAAATACGTACACATCAATGTTATTTTTGCTGATGAGCTCGCGAAAATAGCCACTTCAGAAACTCCGCTCGACGGATACATCGTACCTTACTCCGACCTATTTGCCAAATTTAAAAAATCTGCAATGACAAAAACTACCGAAAATATAAAAAACCAAGGTCTCACAAAAGGTGTCAAATACTTCGACTACTGCTTCTCCACTAGCAATACACCCCGAGATTGTTTGGTGTTCAAAAACACCAAACAATCTCGGGAATTCATAGTTACCATTAGCAGAATGCGTTCTGATCATTACGCCTTAGCTGCCTCCCTCTCTAGAATAGTGTTAACAGAGTCATCCCAGTGTAAGTGTAACGCTTCAGAGGAGGATCTCAATCACGTCATTTGGCAATGCAATCTATACGACAAAGCGAGAGAAAAACTAATGCGGAATCTATCTACTATAAATATCCTTCTTCCTCTGAATATTACGACCATCATATTTGAATCCAATGACAAAGCATGCCATTACATATTATTATTTTTCAAAGAAATTGACCTTTAGGTCTAAATGCGTATTTTTCTAAGCAAAACTTATTGTATACCTAAATACTGTATTTTCTCATATATTGTAAAACATGTAACAAAGCTATGTAATTCTCTGTAAAGTAGCCAAAATAAACCAAGCAGGTTTTATAAGGCTTAAATAAATAAATAAATAAAAAATGTTATTTTTACTAACGGGTGATTATTAGCTTCTGATTAAAAAATTAAAATATTGTAAAAATAATTTTCGATTGATAATGATCGAAATAAATGAGGGATGAAATTTGTATCTACCAGTTAGAAAAAAATAACTTTCATAAACAATTATCGATTTAACGAGCCGTGAAAATCCCCATAGAGATACTAAAGTGTAAAAGTAAAAGAAAAGGGGGGAGATAAACGATTGTACTAGAGAGACGTAAAGAGAAAGGCCGGTGTGTCAATCCACCCCGCTTTTACTTCATATTAGTTATATACCCAACTTGGGCGTACGAAGGATTTATATGAGCGAGACTACTGTTTTTGGCTTGACCAGTAGTCGGTCGAGGGTTTTAGCCCGAGACTGACTGCTGTTCAAGCTATAAAACGTTAGTCGAGGTCATATGTATCCTTTGTTAGCTCAAGTTGGGTAGATGATTTTATGTTATCTTAGGTCGTATGAGGGGCAACAAAAAGATTAAATACAAATAAAAAACATTATGATAAAATATAAATTTTCAGATTATTTATTTGAAGAATTCTCATGCGAGCAAAGAACTGATCGGTGCCGTGGAGCGATTCAAGCGCGCATTCATATGTATGTATCGCGACAATATGTATGGGGAAGAGAATAAAAAGTATGCGCGCGCATACATACAGCGTGATACATACATATGTATCACTGCCTCCACTGGTGGAGCGATTTAAGCGCGCATTCATATATATGTATGCTTTCATACACGTGTATGAGAATCATACATATGAAAAATGTGTTTAGAGGCACGTTTGGAGGCAGTTTTTAGAGAAAATCATATATATGATTCTCATATACGTGTATGAAACCATACATACATATGAATGCGCGCTTGAATCGCTCCACGGTATACTTCTGCCTATGCGACAGAGAGAGTCGACGACGAATTACGGAAACGATCGAACGACGCCGACGGAGAACTATAGCTTACTTTTAACTGCGCTTTTCTTTATCTGTCTTTGTCTTACTTGTAGCAGCGCGCTGACTCTACTACCCTTCTAAAAACATATTTTAGTGTTTTGCTCCGAACGTTCTTCAACAAGACTGTAGAATATTTGCCAATACACTTCAATTTAGTGTGGCGTATGCAATAATATTCCATACTATAGAGTATTTTAAAGTTGTATACTCCATTGTATACTGTATTGTTAACTGAATATACTTGAGTTACGAGCAGGGTGGTATGACACCCCAATACCCATTTAGCTAGCTCCATGGGTATTGGGGTGTCATACCGCCCTACTCGTAGCAAGAGTATATTCAGTTAACAATACACTATACAATGGAGTATACAACTTTGAAATACTCTATAGTATGGAATATTATTACATACGCCACACTATATTGAAGTGTATTGGCAAATATTCTAGTCTTGTTGAAGAACGTTCGGAGCAAAACACTAAAATATGTTTTTAGAAGGGTAGTAGAGTCAGCGCACTGCTACGAATAGGCAAACCTTCTCCGCTCTGCTATAGTAAGACAAAGACAGATAAAGAAGAGCGCAGTTAAAAGTAAACAAACAAGTTCTCCGTCAGCGTCGTTCGGTCGTTTCCGTAATTCGTCGTCGACTCTCTCTGTCGCATAGGCAGAAGTACACCGGCACCGCTCAGCTTTTTTCTCGCATGAGAATTCATCAAATAAATAGTCTGAACATTTATATTTTATCGTGATGTTTTTTATTTGTATTTAATCTTTTTCTAGCCCCTCATACGACCTACGATAACATAAAATCATCTACCCAACTTGGGCTAACGAAGGATACATATGACCTCGACTAACGTTTTATAGCTTGAACAGCAGTCAGTCTCGGGCTAAAGCCCTCGACCGACTACTGCTCAAGCCAAAAACATTAGTCTCGCTCATATAAATCCTTCGTACGCCCAAGTTGGGTATATAACTAATATATCCCTATGCCCTTTTACCTTATCTTTCTGATGTGTTATACGTTTACCAATACCTAGGATGTGTGTTTCGATTATTATCCAAAGTGAGCCTAAAGCTTCTTCTCTCTTTCTCTATCTCGATTGTGTGCCAGTTTAGTTTTTAAGGGCTCACCCAATGACCAGCTGCTATATAATATATATTTTTCTTCCGGACCCTAACGCACATACATTTCGTGCATTTCTTCTCTCGCGATGATCCTTAGCATATAAGGCCGAATACAAAAAGCTTTTCGAGACCAGAAAAGACTATATGTTGCACTATAGATTTTCAAGCCCTTTTCACAATACATAACACGTACACATTGACATGGATCGCCACAAAAGCCCTATGCTGATCGCATTGCTTCTCTTTCTTGTTAGCTTGCTAGTTCTGTTTTGCGATACTACTTTTATATATACTTAAATATTTTTGTACCTTTGTGTATCCCATATGCATAACTATTTATTATATTTATGAAAAATATGCTTTAAAATGTGAGCTTTAGTTAGTTAAAAAATAATAAATTTTTTTCTTCAAAAGTTTTATTTTTAAATTATTTGATTTTTGCTATAGAAATTTATATTTTAGGCTATTATTATTGTATTTAAAAATAATTTTTAAATATAAAAATCGTAAATACACTACCGAGAATTCGGTTTAAAAACCGCAAGCTTTTACTTACAAACTTTTAAAACACCACAATGATTATAAAAATTAAATTCTTATTAAAAAGTTGGACGATACACAAATCGATTTCTTATTGATTGGCTCCTGCTTTTCTCTGATGGAAACATCATCACTGTACTTTCTGTGGGGGGGGGGGGGGTCCAATATTTAGAATGTTCATTTCACATTCGCGTCAAAAAAATGAATCCCATTTATTCGAACCATTATTTTATAATTTCGAAGTTCAAAGTTAAGAAAATTCATGAAATAGAAACGTGTAAACTACAAATGCCCAATCAAACGAAGTTACACTGAAAAGGGGTTAGAACAGTGGTTGTACTCTATGGCGGCGAGTGGCGCTAGTATCGATAGCGAACATTCATTGAAGTACGAGAGAGATGCTAGTGTTTTCTAGAGGATAATGAGTGCTCTCTGCGAGGTTTTGAGTGTTCTCCGCGATGTTTTTTGTTCGAAGAAATGAGCAGGTCTTCGCTCAGAGAATAATGAGTCTTCTCTAGAGACTACTAGTTCGCATTTCGACGCGTAGGCTGACTGTATTCTAAAAATGACACCGATTGTACCGTAGAGTACAGTCACAGTTCGCTTCCCTTTTCAGTGTAGATTATTAGAATATTATTTATTCGACGCTAAAGATGAGTCTATTATTTCGAAATTACAACTGTACTAATAAACATAAAAATAAAATAGAAATTTATTTAATCGAAAATCACTGATTTATCTATTGCTGATGTTTTAAGGGTGGGGCTCGAACATTAGAATGTTTTTTATTTAATGAATATTTATTTAGAGTGCCACAATTACGAATAGCGTATTCCATAATTTAGAATAAAGTAATAATGAATTTTCATGATTTCAAAAAGCAATAGTGATAATCTCAAATTATTCGATTAAAATATTTAGAGTTCTTTCGAAATCTTGATATAATTTATTCTAAATTTAGACGTACATTTATTTTGCTACTTCTTATTTCGATAAAGTGAATATTCTAAAATGCTTTACTCGCATTAGTTATTTTCGTTACTTCAGTCGCTGAAAATACGAAAATTCTAAAATGAATAAATGAACAGTCTTGATATGCACATAATTTATATGAACTTCTAAATAAATGTTAATTAAATAAAAAACATTCTAATGTTCGAGCCCCACCCTGTTTTAAACTTAGTAGTTTTCGGTTAAATAAATTTCTATTTAATTTTTATGCTTATTAGCGCAGTTGTAATTTCGAAATAGTTGACTTATTATTAATGCCGAATAAATAATATTCTAATAATCTAACGTCTGTTGATTGGGCATTTGTAGTTTACACGTTTCTAGTTTATGAATTTTCTTAAATTTGAACTTCGAAATTTCGGAATAATTGTTCGAATAAATGAAATTCGTATGGGTGGGGTTCAATTTTTCGAAAGACCGATATTTTTTTGTGCTTAACGTAGAATCCCAAAATTTAGAATGATGCTATTCATAACAGTCACTTGAATTATTTAGAAATCCCATTTTCAATTCATGGCTGCAATCGAAATTTATTTATTCGAATAAATTATAATTAATATTTAGAATCTTAACACGTATATAGAGCACCATATAATTATAAAATATTTCGAAATTTCTAATGATATCTTTTGTCAAGTATCAAAAGAATATACAAACATATACTTTTGAAAACTCTATTAGAAATTTCGAAATGTCTCATCATAATATGGTGTTCTGTATACTTATTACAATTCTAAATATCAATTGCGATTTTTCGAGTGAATAAATTTCTATTGCAGCCATGAATTGAAAATGGGATTTCTAGATAAATTAAGTGAATGTTATGAATAGCATCATTCTAAATTTTGGGATTCTACGTTAAGCACAAAAAAATATCAGTCTTTCGAAAAATCGAACCCCACCCATTCGTATTTTTGACGCAAATTTTAGATGAACATTCTATATATTGGACCCCCCTCCCCACGTTAATTAATAAATAACGTTAATTTTGTAATATATAATCAAATTAATTTATTTGTGTTAATTTTCATTACATTCAAATATAAATCACTATTCAATTTTAAAATTTCTATCACTTTAAAAAAAAATATATTAATTGTTAGAGGGAACGTTTTGATTTTAATTTTATACAAAATCATAACTTTTAGGTAAAATAAATTTTCTTCGACAAATGCGATAGCGCGATTTCTATTATCAATAAGTTTTGCCTGATTACTAGTATAAAAAAAAGAATTACTATGATTTGTAAGCAAAAACGATACTTAAGAGTCTTTAAGACTTACATTGACACTAACAATAGCTGAACATCGTATTGAGAGAAAGAGAAAAAAAACTTTAACATAAAAAAAGAGAAACTATATATATAAGGTTTTAAAAAGTATGACTTTTCAAGGGGAGAACAAATTGAGTAAAAAGAGGAGGCGTTAAGGGGGAGTCCAAAAGAGATATCCGCACATACGTGCAAGGGAAAAAAAACATTCGATCATCAACGTATCACATATCTTTCCCTTCTATTCTATACATACGTTACAAACAAAAACGAAAACTATACACACATACGGTCCCATCTTGTTTTTTTCTTCCTTGGTAAGACTAGTTAGTCGCTAATGCGCTCGAACAACAATACGTCTGACGACAATGTGCGTCCACGCGCCCGCTAATTCTCCTATACTATATATATGAAAGTTTCTACCCTATATGTACGTGAAAGTTTTGTTGCAACATCTCATCCCGCCCTTTCGACCAGAATTAAATTTCAGGAAGCTGTACACGCGTATATACATTCAAGTTTTTCTAAATCGCAAAACGCTCCGCATGCTTTTGTATAATACAACGCGTAAAAAAAAGATAGAGGGAGGTGAGAGAAGAAAACGGACAGCCGGAGTATATACAATAACGCGTTTTACAATTGAAGACCAAACGATTTGTCAACATTAATTTTTCATCAACGATTTGTACGCGTATATTGACGATTTTGTTCGACTGACGTCTTCTATAATTGATCGATTATTTATTTTTTTTTAAGTAAATGTTGCACGTGATTTTTCTCGTTGTGGATAAGGTCAGTCTTTGGATACTTTTGGCGGGTTTGATGAATTTATAGTTTGAGAAAATGATGACGTTACGAATGATGCACCGTGCTAATAGTATCATTAACCATTATTTCATAACAAAGTACACATTTTTCAGATTATTAGCACATTTTTAAAAGTTTTTTTCCACTTTATTTCATTTTATTATATTGACATTGTGGTTAATACTTTTTTAATTCCAATATAGTACAAAGTTAACGAGAGTCAATTACAGAATTAATTACAGAAAAAATACGTTAAATTATTCCATAAAGTTTCGTGATATTTTACTATTTCAATACTAGTTTTCGAAATCAATTATATTAAATTGTTTTTTTTTCTTTAGGTTAAAAATTTTAAAAATATTCATAAACATAAATAAATAATAGTAATATTTATTATTTATTTAAAATTAATAATAATAATGAACAAAAATAATAAAATTTCAATTTTTCTAACAGGTTGTCATTAATTATATTAATTATGAGCATATAAATTTGTGTGTGCTGTTTTGAGAAAATTTCATGGAATTATTTTAAAATTATTAGGTTTAATTATAGGTATGGATATAATATACACTCATTGATCATATTTTTTACCTAATTTATAATAGTGTTTTTCGAAATAATAATTTTTCTGCATAAAATAATAGATAATTTGCGAAAAAAGAAAATATATTTATAAAGAAAAAAAAAAAAATTTAATATACAGTACCGCTCAAAAGATCGTAAAATTTTTTTTTTTTAACTCAACTTCAAACTGCAATATTTCGGAAACGGCTCAATGAATTTAAAAAATCTGGACGGTGTTTGAAAGATCAATCAAAATACTATTTTTTTGTGTCTTGCCAAATATTTTTATCTCTTTTTTTAACTCTATTTCTAATGATAGAAAAATTTTTTATTTTTACGAATTTTTAAAATTTTAATCAATCAAATGTAACTTTTTAAGAAATTGATAAAATTAAAAAATTCGAACGCGACTGAAAAGTAGAGTGAATCCCCTAAATCTTTATGTTTAATGGTTTTTTTGCATCTATTTCCTGTGTGTAGCTAAAAATGCGCAAAAATGCAAAGTACAAGAAAATCAGTTTTAGATATGATAATATTTTCTAATGTCGCGAGCCAATTTTTGTTTACATTAGCAAAATACAAAAAGATAGTATTTTGTCTAATCTTTTAAACGCCGTCCGGATTTTTGAAATTTATCGAGTCATTTCCGAAATATGGCAGTTTGAAATTGAGTTTTAAAAAAAAAAAATTTTTTTACGAACTTTTGAACGGTATTGTATACTTTTAACAAAATCATCACAAATTTTATCACAACTATTATAAATGATAGTGTCCTTTTTTTGAATAAATTAAAGTTATTTACGAATTTGATTCTTCGTATGTATATATGAACTACAGATTTGAACACATGCTGAAATGTAAACAAAAATAGACTCGCGATATTGGAAAATATTATCATATTTAAAACTGATTTTATTGTACATTTCATTTTTGCGCATTTTTAACTACACGCAGAAAATAGATACAAAAAAATCATTAAATATAAAGATTTAGGAAATTTACTCTACTTTTCAGTCGCGTTCAAATTTTTTAATTTTATTAATTCCTTAAAAAGTTACATTTAATTGATTAAAATTTAAAAATTCGTAAAAATAAAAAATTGTTCAATCATTAAAAATAGAGTAAAAAAGAAGATAAAAATATTTGGCAGGACATAAAAAAGTAGTATTTTGTCTGATCTTTCAAACGCCGTCCGGAATTTTCAAATTCATTGAGCCGTTTCCGAAATATCGCAGTCGCAAAAAATTTTTTTACGAACTTTTGAGCGGTACTGTATAATAAAATAATAATATCAAAAACACATAGTTAAAGCTATCATCTACTTTATTTTAAAATCAGAAGTCCGTTAAATATTATGAGCTTTTTTTTCAGCTAATGACTACATAATTTAAATTTTCACGCCTTGCGAAGGCGTTATATATACATACACCTTAATTTGCACAAAGCCATAACTCCATGCAATTATCGTGTTCGTTGGTGAAGCATACGCGCACAAATACAAAGCGTAAGGCAAATATCTCGCAGCAAGACAGAAAGAAAAAGAGAAAATAATGGCAAGTAAAGTCAATGGGATTTTTTTTTAAAGCGTGTGTCTATATACGACCACGCGTGTATACAATTCTATACTTATTTCGGTCCTGAACAATAAAGTATACTATACAGGTGTGAAATTTTTCTTCTTCTTTTTCTTTTTTTGATTCGAATTCGTCTTAAAAAAATTACATCATATTTATATTTTATTGCAATTGTGTTACTATGTAAACTATATATAGTGTTGGTAAATGACTAAGGTCAGGCAGTTGTACATTTATAGGCTTTTACACTATCAGAAAGCAATAGTAGAAAGAAGGGTCGTTGAAGGTATATATATTGAGTTCATTCATTCTAAAAGATCTGATGTGGCATCTTATATATATATATATATATATATATATATATATATTCTCTCTTTCTTGTCCCTTTTCCTTGTGTACAACAGAAGGAAGGAATGATCTACGGTCAAATAGTACCCTACACTATAATAGCTCGTAATCGGACAAACGACATTTGGATTTGAAGCCTAGGGAGAGAAATAGCAACCGAGAGAGCTTTGAGCCTTCATGGAAATTGCCGGACATTATTATCAAACTATACTCGGCACTTGGATCTTATTTATATTGGACTAGATAAATTACAGGGACACCTGTTTGTATTTTTTACTCGCGTATCCCTAAAATTCACTTTGCTTATGTATAATAAAATTTATTATATGCATAATAAAATTTATTATATGCATAATAAAATTTATTATATGCATAATAAAATTTATTATATGCATAATAAAATTTATTATATGCATAATAAAATTTATTATTTTTATAACATTAATTCCAACATAAGATATCAAATATTTTTACTCTGTCATATCAAATTTTACCATAGCATAATTTTTACTATGTAACATAGCAATTTTTCTAATAAGATATAGTTTCATTTCTAAACGATGTTGCCAACCTTATAAAATCTTATAGTAATATTTGTTATAAATGTGATAAAAATTGTTATAATGCAGAAATGTCCCAGCTCACTTATAAAATATAGTAATTTTTATTACTATCTATAACTAAAGTTATTTTTTATTTTTCTCCATGTATACACGTGCGAACCTGCGGCGAGACAACGAGTAAACTTTTTTGGTAAAGATAGTAATGCTACATAGAAACATTTCCCACTCTACAAATTGTGACATAAGAAAGGCGGTGATTGGCCGGCGCGCTGAACTCTATCTCTCTTTCTCTCTTAAAATTTGCAGAGTGGGGCGCGTTTAAACGTTGGCGAAGTTCCGTGTATACTTTCTCTCTTTCTCTCCTCCTTTCACCTTACTCTCAACGTTCCTCCTACTCCTATCGATACTTAACAAACGCAACGCGATTTTTAAATAAAACAATGAATTAAAAAATAATATTAACACATATTTAAATATAAAAAAGGAATTAAATATATATTGATGTAGTTCCTCAAACGACCTTCGTTGACGTAAAGTCATCTACGCATCTTAGCCGCATTAAGGAGATCATCTGCGAGTCCATTGTTTCTTGCTTAGGCAGTAGACTACTACCTACGCAACAAACATTGGACTCACCGATAAGTCTCCTTAATACGGCCATGATACATATATAACTAATATGTATATATTCACGATATAGTAGGTCGTATTCGGTTGAATTTTTATTAAACTAGCTAAATGGGTATTGAGATCTTGTACTGCTCCGCTCGGAGCTTGAGTATATTCCGTGAGCTGTACACTACACAATGGAGTATATCACTTTACAGTACGGAATATTAATGCATACGCCACACTAGATTGAAGTGTATTTTTTTTTTTTTTTTTTTAAAGAAAAAGTTAATATATGAGGATATTGTCCTCTATATAATTAACTTTTTTCATATGACGATATCAGATAGATTCTAGCCCGGTTCCCGTTTTACACATTACATCAGGCTAGACTATCTGACACATCATATCGCAAACTTTGACTACCGATGGATAGTCAGTCACTTTTGTGACCAACAATCAACCGATATCCAATGAGCCCGCGTAAAAAAAATTCGTATTGCCAAGATATTGGTGAAACAATATCCAATATATTGCATTTATTTAATAATCCCTTGGCAAAATTTTTCCAATATTTCGCCAACATTTAGCATTTATCAATCCCTAGGGCCAAAACCCACATTCTTCCCACATATTGGCAATATATTGGATATTGCTGATATATTGGATATTGCTATATCAATATGTATAATGATAAATAATTTCAAATAAAAAATCAAAGTTTTACCACATTTAATTGAAAACTTTTTAACTTTTTTTTATATCATATCTATAAAGTATACAATATAGGTGATATTAAAATCTTTAATATAATATATAAAAATAAAATATTGGTAAATTCAATTCAGAAATCTTTTTTTGCAAAACAAAAAATATATTTAGTAAACAAATTTTTCAAGTCAAATTTTACGAATATAAATATAGCAAAAAATATATTATACTAATTGTATATTTACATTACAATTTGGTCGAAATAATTTCTGAGTAACAGAAATGTTAAATCAAATTTAATCAACACAAATCGATTTATGTCATTTTTGTAAATAAGAAAAAGATTAAATCATTTTTAATTTTAATAAATACAACTTAAAGAAAATAGTTCATATATTTTATTGTTCAAAATTTAATCGCCCAAAAAAGTACCATTTACAGCTTACCTATGTACAGTCCCCGTCGCAGGTCAGCGCGCGAGTGCACGTATACAGTACTTTTTGAGCGATTAATAGGTAATGTACTCATTATAAATACTGTCGCCAACTAATGTAATCTTTAAGTTTACATTTTAATAAACAATTTAAGCTATTGTGAGTAAAAATTAAAGCAGTAGAAGCTTAGCTATAAGCTGTCAAACTTTTGAAAAATCGCGTTTTTTCAAACTGTGAAATGTTTTCTGCCGATTTAGTGCATTTTAGCAATATGTTCATGAGAACCTTTTTTGCTCAAAATAACCTTAAAAACATGATAAAATTTTTTTTTCTAGAAAAAACGCATTTCTATAATTTGTTTATAAAAATTGTTAATAATTATTAAATGCGCCATTTTCAAACTTTCTACCTAAAAAAATTCGAAATCGGCAGGTCGAAATATATAAAAAAAAACCTGGTTAGAATCGAGGACCTTGGTCGGCCACGACTTATGTAGTTTGCCCCTGGACTACCGGTTAATGTAATGAATTTCGGTACAATTTTAGAGCATTGTTGGTCCCTCAACATCGCAAACTTTAATATTACTAACATATGTTTGTTGACCGTGCAGAATGGTTTCGCTATCAGTTCGCAAAGTTAATTTCTTTTCAAGGGGTATACTCTTGATTTGTCAATCAAGAGTATACCCATAATAGGTTTATCTACGTTGGGTACTTCAAAATCTATACCTTTATACAATTTTTTTAATGAATTTTTTAAGGAAGTTAAAAGAGATTAACTTTAGGTTTTAGTTTTCTAAACCACAAGCCAATTAACAACACATTTTCAATATTATGTTGTTCTTTGTAAGGAAATTCATTAATTGTTAAATAAAACGTCCAAATATTGTATTTGGAAGATTTAAAAATTCTAACGCCGTCAGAATACCATGTAAAAGATATATTGTTGGGATCACTTAATATTTTATTTGGACGGAGCATTTCTTGATACAGCAAACCATCATAAATATCAGAATAGTACATTGTTAACCAAGGGAGTAAAATAGGTGATTTTTGCCTGAGTCGAGTTTGAAGCCTGAGCGAAGCGAGGGTGACAATAAAGACGAGGGCAAAACACCTTTACTTCCGTAGATAACATATTACTTTTTGATACACGAAGGGCGTCAAATTTAGCCACATTAAAAATAAATTCATAAATGATACAAAAAATAACGGCATTAATAGATGATAAAATTAAAATGAAAATGAGAAAATAAGACTGTCGAATTTGCCTCGGCAAGAAGCAGTTGGGTACGAAAGGAGGAAAATTAAAGAAATTGCCTACGAACCCATCAGCCCATCGACAGATCAACTCATCAAAACCAATGACCCATCGACCCATGAATCCATTGACCCATCATCCTGCCGATCCACGTACTCTTTGACCCATCTACCCATGCAACCATCAATTTATTGAACCATGAACCTATCGACCCATTGATTTATTGACCAATTAACCCATTTACCCATGAATTCATCGATCAATAGACCTATCAACTCATCGACCCATTCAACTTCTGACATCCACCAAAAAATTCATCCATCCATCCATTAACCCATCAACGAATTCTTTGTTCAACTCCAACCCATCGACAAATTCATCTATCCGCCTAACGGACCGTCAATCAATCGACAAATTCATCTATCCACCCATCGGCCCATAAACCCTTCGAAAAAATTCATCTATGCGCCCATTAACCCATCGACTATTTCATCTATCCACCAATCAGTCTATCAACCCATCGACGTATTCATTTAGTGATCCATCGACATTAATATTTATCCGCCCATCGACCTATCGTCATATTTATCGATCTGTCCATCGAACCATTGAGCCGTCATTTTATCGTCCCATGAATCCACCTATGAATTCATTGCACCATGCACCCATTACTCAATTTATACATCGACTCATCCACCATTCAGTATAATTCTGAGACACGAAAAGTAAATTTCTTATTGGTAAAAATCAATTACGCTTATTAGAAAATTACTTTTTTGCCCTTGGGTAAAAAAGAGCTATTTTAGCCTCTAAGGATAGACATCAAAAATTGAATTTCACGCCTTGAGTGTGAAAGAAAATTTTTTGAGCTTGAAGTGACTGATTTCTAGGACATTTAATTATTTTTTCGTAAAAATAAGGTCGTTTGTATAATGTTTTTAATTGTGAAATTAAAGAAATTTCAAGAAAATAATTTATTGAATTATTATTACATTAAAGACATAAAGAATCGTCATTATTCAAATTAATGAAACATTTTGAACAATAAAATATATAAACTATTTTCTTTAAGTTGTATTTATTAAAATTAAAAATGATTTAATCTTTTTCTTATTTACAAAAATGACATAAGTCGATTTGTGTTGATTGAATTTGATTTAACATTTCTGTTACTCAGAAATTATTTCAACCAAATTGTAATGTAAATATACAATTAGTATAATATATTTTTTGCTATATTTATATTCGTAAAATTTGACTTGAAAAATTTGTTTACTAAATATATTTTTTGTTTTGCAAAAAAAGATTTCTGAATTGAATTTACCAATATTTTATTTTTATATATTATATTAAAGATTTTTATATCACCTATATTGTATACTTTATAGATATGATATAAAAAAAAGTTAAAAAGTTTTCAATTAAATGTGGTAAAACTTTGATTTTTTATTTGAAATTATTTATCATTATACATATTGATATAGCAATATCCAATATATCAACAATATCCAATATATTGCCAATATGTGGGAATAATGTGGGTTTTGGCCCTAGGGATTGATAAATGCTAAATGTTGGCGAAATATTGGAAAAATTTTGCCAAGGGATTATTAAATAAATGCAATATATTGGATATTGTTTCACCAATATCTTGGCAATACAAATTTTTTTTATGCGGGAGGTCGGATTTTTTAAGAGTCGCGATATAAATAGCACATACACTAATTTTCTTTTGTAAAAAAGTCAGAGGTAACTGGCCAGGATTCGAACCCAGGTACCTAACCAGGATTTGAACCCGGCCAGGATTCGAACCCATATTGAAGTGTATAGGAGAATAGACTATAATTTTGTTGAATACCGTTTGGACAAGAAATTAAAATATGTATTTTGATGGATAGTACTTTACCGCTCTTAATGCTACGTATGTCGCAATATATACATATTGCGTATGTCAAAGCTCTCCGATTATTTTACAGACATTTGTACGTGTGCAAGTACAACTTGTTTAAGCCAACTGTACTTGTGCCCCTTTTATCACACACATTAAGCGGATAGTCTCGATTCACATTCGTATTTGTACCAAAACTTTTTCTCGTGTTGTATACAATGTGCGTACTACTTATATATTATATGCATATGGTTAACCATATAATAAATAGATAAATATAAAATTTTTACGTCCATATGCTTAGAGACACTATGTTTTATTCCAAGGTTAACCAGGGTATTTTTTTACTCATCTCTTGTTATATTATTATACCGTGTTAACAAAAACCAAAACATTCTCTTTGTAATTTATTGATTGTTTTTTTAATCCAAAGTTCTTTGATATAAATTGAAGAAACTCAAAGCACTTTTCTATGAAAAAATGTAAAAAACACTTGACATGATATTACAAAAAAATTTTTAAAACATTACTGAATTTTTTAAATCAAATTTTAGAAGATGAATATCAATTAATTATGATGGATATATATCATAAATTAATCTGAAAGATTTAAACTTTCAGGTTCTAATTAAAAAAAATTTATATTAACATAAATTAAAAATTGATCGTTATCTACTGATTTATTTTTGCCTCCAATTTATTATTTTATCACGTAGAAATACATTTTTAGCGCATAAGAAAAATACATAGATTTACATTTTTTACAAGTATATAAATCACTTAACTATTGATAATATTTTTTTCTGAAAGTTTAACCAAGTTATATTTATAAAATTCATAAAGTATATAATACAAAGAAATTAAGAAAAACGCTGCCAAATGCTTTGGCGCAATGCTTTCTCATAGAGTTCATTGAGTTAGAGTAATGTGATTTTATTTTTTTAAATGTGATTTCAATGTAAAAAGCATAATTTCTATTCAAGAAAAATTAATGAGTGTGAGAGAGTGATTAGGAAATCGTAAGATAGAGCCAGGGATGGATGAAAATAGGGTAAATAGTACCTTACCTTTCTTTTTTAAATAATATATTTCTATTCTTATTTTGAAATGAACATTAAAGTGTAGAGATTAATTTGTATGAGAATTATTATTACATTTTCAATATCTTACAATAAAATTAGAATCCGATGTAAACTTCAACGATTAAGCTTACAATTTTATAAGATAAAAAAAATAAATATTGCGCGCTTAGTGCATTGTCCATGTAACTTATTCTTATCTGAAAGAAGAGAAAGAAAGGAAAAAACTACATATATGCATAGATAACAATATCGTATATGTATATACGAAGGTTTCTGCTATGTGTATTAGTTATATACGTAACTTGGGAGTACGAAGGATGAATACAGGCGAGACTGACTGCTGCTCAAGCGATAAACATTTAGTCGAGCCTGGATTCATCCTTCGTACTCCCAAGTAACGAAGATAATTTTATGTTGCCGTAAGTCGTATCCCATACAGCATGAAAGGTTGCTGCAAGGTTTCAGTAATGATAATGTCATTACTGAAACCTTGCAGCAACCTTTCATGCTGTGTGGGATGAGGGACTACGCAAATATTATTTAAAGATTAATGTTTATTAATCTTTAAATAATATACATTAAAAATACATGAACTATAATAATATTTATTTTAAAATTAAAATAAATTAATAGTAATATTTATCTTAAAATTAAAAAAAAACCAATTGAATTAATAATTCAGATATTTGGCGCTTTGAAAACTTTAATGCAAATTTGATGAAATACAAAGCTTTTTTTTACCTTGCGCTTTAACAAATGTTATGATAGCGCAATTTCAAAAACTCCGAGTTTAGCATTATAATGAACTTAATTTTTAAAAGAATGTTTAGAAGCTTTAATACAATTTATATGCATTTCCACGGTTTTGTAAATGTTTACTTTGATATATTTAGAATTCTTGAATAAATTTTGAAAATATAACATTTTTTTAAACAAAACATTCTTTAAAGTTAAGATTTTACATTAATTTATATGAGTATTGATATATCTCATGACATCCTTTTGTTTTCACTAATCTACGAATTGATGTCACTGGCGTCACATTGGAACCGAACAAAGCGTTGGGGGGATATGGAAGTAGATCGACGCGTATGGGGTGGCTAAATAGTGTATTAAGAGGATATCGTAGTTACCCCCTCCTAATAATATTTTTATTCAAAGTTCATGAGTAAACGGTGCGTCAAAATTTATAAGATTAATCCTGAGTGCAGACCTGCGGACCACTCGAAAAATTTATTATAATATTACACATAAAAAGTTATGAACAAACTTTTAATGTATAGTATTTTGAGGTTAGGTTTATCGAGCTTGATATCTAATTTTCATTCAAAGTTCATGAAAAAATAAGTCTAAGTGATTTTTTTTTTTTTTTACAAAAATGATTGAATTAATATAACTTTAGCGCGGACAAGTCATTATATTTGTCTAAATAGTCAATTTAAAGAGATATCAATCAGATAAAAAAGCAAAAATCGATTCTAACAACTCTGACATCCCGCTAACGTAGGACGTTGCTGATATATTTTGTATGTAAAATCGTATTTATAATGGCTCAGGTTATTTGTGACACAATAAATTGCAAAAAAAACTTAATTAAAGGAAAAAATCGATGAACGTATTAAAAAGAATCAATTAGGTAATGTAACCTATCCATTAGACTTCGAAAAAAATATTTTATTATCAAAATTTTTCATTTTCTTATTATTTTTTTATGATTTTTAATATATAATATACTATTTCAGTTATTTTTCAGTCAAAATAATATTTATTATTTGTTATTATTACCCATATGGAAAAAATTTTTGGATATAATTGTAAATAACTGTTAATAACTGTAAATAAATGTAAATAAATGTAAATAACTGTAAATAACTGTGAAAAAGTGTTAAAAAATGTGGGAATTGAGACATAAATAACAGTTATTTACAATTATTTACAATTATTTACTGTTATTTACACTTATTTACAGTTATTAACTGTTATTTACACTTATTAACTGTTATTTACACTTATTTACAGTTATTTATATTTATTTACAGTTATTCACATTTATTCACTTTTTTCACAATTATTTACAGTTATTTACGATTATTTATAGTTTTTTACAATTATTTGCAGTTATTTACATTTTCGAAAATATTCACGAATTTATTCAATAATTTTATATATAGGCGAAAATTTTTAAAAATGTGAATAACTGTAAATAATTGTAAAAAACTATGGAAAATTGTAAATAATTATAAATAACTGTAAATAACTGTAAAAAACTGTAAATAACTATAAATAATTGTAAATAATTATTAATAACATTAAATTATTCACTAATTCAAAAATTTTTGAAAATGTAAATAACTGTAAATAATTATGAATAATTGTAAATAATTATAAAAAACTGTAAATAATTGTAAATAATTGTAAATAATTGTAAATAATTGTAAATAATTGTAAATAACAGTTAATAACTGTAAATAACTGTAAATAACTGTAAATAATAGTAATTAATAGTAAATGATAGTAAATAACTGTAAATAACTATTATTTATGTCTCAATTCCGACATTTTTTAACAGTTATTTACAATTATTTACAGTTTTTCACATAAATTATTTCCATATGGGTACCTATGAATTTCTATGTTATCTACCTATTCTACGAATCTAAATTTTATCATTAAAATAATTATAATATTTACGTAATGCTTACTTTTTCAAGTATTTATATAAATTATAATAAACACTGTAAATGATAATTCCTAAGTAAAACTAATATTTATTTTCTAATTTCACTTCAATATTATTTTTTCTTGTTCACTGCATATACATTGCAGCTAAAACGTCCTCGGTAAGTACATATTATGGTGTTATCTGTTCTGCACAGTTCCAATACGGTCATGTTGAGCGATATATTGACGATGTGTCGAGATATGAGCATGGACTTATGTAATGCCTATAAAAATTTAGCATGGTCTATAGATATTCCACCGAATACGACCTACTGCGACATAAACATACATACATATTGCAGTTTGTTATAAAGCTGGTTTTCGAAGAGAGCAGTAAGTCGATGCGGTGTATCGATAAAATTGCGAGTGCACGTGCTCTCGTACGATTTAATGAATGAATGTATCTCTCTGGTACTGATGAGGAAAGTGAAAGAAGGAGAGAAAAAGAGAAAGAGATAAACAGATTTAATGAGACAGCTTCGGCTAGGAATGAAAGAGAGAAGAAAGAATGAGCTTGTATAACTTAAACACAAGGAGAACGAAGTTTAAATTACCCAGACACAGAAGGAAAGGCTTTGTGCGTAAATAAACAAACAAGAAGAGTGGATCGATTAAAATGAAAAAAGAATACGCATATAATATAGTACATAAAAAAAATTTTCAATGAAACATCATGCAAATATGTAAATATAAAAAAAAACTGCAAGTTATAATTTCAAAAACAAAATTTTTCTTCACAGCAGTTAATGCAATACAATTGACGTATTGTGCATTAAATTCAAATTTTTCTATATTTTATTTATTTATAACTATAAATTGTCTTTCAATTTTGAATATATATGATTAATGATGTTAAATTTAAATAAATTATGAATCATATTTTAATATTATAAATGTTCTGAAATTAGGACTAGTAGAATCAAAAAGTTACAAAAATAAAAAACATTCTTATTTACTTTAATTAAATGATGCATATTTATAAATTAATAAATTAATTGTAATCAATCACAAACACAAAAATTTAAAGAAGCGATTAAAATAATATACCGAATTTCGAGATGCCATTATCCAATTATGCAAATATATAGTAACTTTTATTAAATTAAGAAAAAATACTTATATTCATTACTACAAGTCAAGTATAAAAAAAGTAGTCAAACACGGTTGTACATTTTTTTTTGGCTACACTAAACTAACTACCCTAGTGGAAATCAGTTTTTCTAATAACTGCAAGCAAATGCTAATAACTGTTATAAATAGTTTGGTTTGAGACAGAAGTAGCGGTTAATTTGCAGTTAATATAGTATTTATTTGCAGTTATTAACATTTATAAGTGCAACAATTTTGTATAATACAATTTTTTAAAATTAAAATAATAGTAACAGTTATTTGCAGTTATTTTTTTATTTTTGCAGTTATTTACCGTTATTTGCGGATTCTTGCACTTATTTGCAATTATTTTCTGATTTTTGTAGTTATTTGAAGAAACTTGCTGTTATTTATATTTAATAATAGTTATTCATAAAAATTTATTGTCTTAAAAATTTTTCCCTGTATAAAAAAAGTTAAAAAATTTTTTAAAAAGCGTATAATTGTTAATAACTGTAAATAATTGCAAAAAATTGCAAAAAATTGCAAATAACTGTAAATAAATGCAAATAACTGCTAATAACTGTTATTAGTACTTCTGTTTTAAATTATAAATTAATGAAATAGCAAATAACTGCTTATGAATGCTAATAATTGCTAATAACTGCTAATAACTGATGATAACTACTATTAACTGCAAATAACCGCTACTTCTGTCTCAAACCAAACTATTTATAACAGTTATTAACAGCTTTTAGCAGTTATTAGCAATTATTTTTAATTATTAACAGTTGTTAGCAAAACCGATTTCCACTCGGGTAACATCCATATTATTCTGAAATGCATACGACAAAATACCTAGATTGTATGTATAAACCGTATATACATATATCTTGCCTCATGCACAGAGAAAGAAAGAGAAAGGTCCAAGTAAAGTGTAAGATCTACATAATGTTTATTATGCTAACCTAAACCAACGTGCTTGCATCAACAAGTGTTATATTATCATTAAAATAAAATGTTTTAATCTGCATACGTTTTATCGTTTCTCTCTTTCTCTTCCGTTGAGTTTCTTATTGCGAATGAGCATGAAAAAGTATATATAGGAAAAGGCGCGTGCGCACACATGTTACATTTTAGAAAGAGAAGAAAAGGAGACGAGTAAACAGAGAAACATTAAATGACGACGAAGGTCGCGCATAGAGCTGCACAATAATCGATAAAAATATCGATATTGTATCGATATCGTATTGATTTCAATACGATACTGATACAATACTCATCCTAACAATAACAATAACGATACGATAACTATATTTTGAGAATTTGACGATATTATTGTATTGACAATATATTTGCCCCAATAGTATCGAAAATATTGATATCGAATAAAACAAATTGATATTGTACAGCCAATTCTAAAATGTATGAGTGAATATAAGCAGTAATTATTGAAGCTATGTTTCTTTTGTGTATAACTATCTGCGTATTGTGCGTGTATATTGAGACGAGTGAGAGACTTCCACGCCAGTTGAAAGACATTTTTCAGAAGCAGCTTTGGTAGCAGCCAATAAAAGGTGTTCATTAAAAGATGAGAGTTTGAAGGAACTTATTTGCATCAATCAATTGATGAAGAGTTCTTATATAAAAAAAAATATATGTGAAGTGGATTTATAATTTCACTTTCTGACTCAATTAGGTTTTCAATATTTTTATTTTGTCACCAAATTATTTCTTAACTATTTTCCAGTATTAAATTTTCATTTAATTTAATGTAGTTTTTTTAATTTATTTAATAAAGTTTATTAATATGGTGAACTAATAGTTATTTGTATTGAATTTGAAAATTGACATTTTTATGTTTCTATAAAATTTTTATAAATTACACATTTACTTTTTACGAATAAATTTGCTTATGAAAAGTAAAAAATTATTACATTTGAATGATCTATCAATAATATTCTTGATTTTGTATTTTTTAATTTAGATAATTTATTGATTATTGCATCAATATTGAATCAAAACCAATACAATACGATAATATTTCCTAAAAAATATTGTCGATATCGATACAATACAATAAATAATTTTTTGATTCGATTCGATATCAATAATTTACCAAAATATCGGTATCGTATCGTATTGTGCAGCTCTAGTCGCGCAAGAAGCTGGCACTTTGAAACAATCTGTTACTATTGTCTAGTAACGTATGTACACATAACCAGAAGAATTTCATTTTATTATAGTACTTATAATAGAAAAATTTTCTACAACATATCGAGATTCTTACCTTAGAGCTAATGTATACAACCCTTACATGTCGATGGTCCTACAATACATGTTGCGTTTATAATACATCTTTTGCAACTTACCTTTTTCTAAGCTACAAACAGACACCTCTTTTCGAAAGCTTACAATTTCCTATTTGATTGAACATTTAATGCTGGAGCATAAGCATTATGCGAGTCAAATGTCTTCTCACACACTCTTTGCGGACACAAGTAATAACAAACATGTACAAATTTTCAAAAATTACATTTTTATTTTATACCCTAGCGGAAATATAAAATGTTTATTAACAAAAATTACCATCGCCGAAGCATCGTAAATACTTAGGCTGAAGCATCGCCGATATATCGGAGATACTTTGTGCGAAATATCGGAAATACTTTTGGCGAGACATTGGGAATCGAGCGCCAAGCTATGTTCCTATCACTGCAAAATAAGTTATTATCTCGCTAATATATCCTCACGGGACTAATCACAGATATTGCCTTTATATCGCACATACATCGCTAAATTTTTTAATTTTACATTTTTCAACAAAATTTCTCTGATGTATGGGCGATGGTTCACCGATGTATATCTAAAGTTTCCAAAAGAATGTTAACATTTTTCTATCCTTATGATAGAAAAATGTTAACCATATGAAAATGATTTTTGTGAGAAATTGTGTAAAAATGTGAATAACTGTTAATAACTGTAATAAACTGCCGCAATTGAGACATTAATAAGAATTAATAAGAGTAAAAAACAGTTAATAACAGTTAATAATAGTTAATAATAGTTATGAACGCTAAATAAAAATTATTAATTGAAAATAATGTTTATTAATAGTTATTTATAGTTATTCACATTTATACACATTTATTAACAGTTATCCACATTTTCCAAAATTTTTGAATTGGCGAATAATTTATTATTATTTATACTTATTTATAGTTATTTATGTTTATTTGCAATTAGTAGCAATGAATTATAGTTATTAACACCTTCTTACAGATATTTACAGTTTTTCACATTTATTAACAGTTATTAACATTTTTTCACATTTACAAAATTTTTCGCATACATATAAAAAAAAACGATTGTACGTGTGAAAATTTTTGAAAATGTGAAAATGTGTTAAGAGGAGGTCACGTATCTCTGTCCTTTTCTAATCAAAGAATTGAGTTTTTTACAGAAACTAATAACTTTAGCAAAAAATGAAGAGAAAGCCGCATCTCGTATTAAAAAAAGCAATATTTTCTTCGATGAGAAAGAATTAATTTTATTGCTTCGTTTTCAAGAAAACCTTGAAAAACTTAAATCATAGAGGTTAGGGTGGACAATTTGGTTTTTCGAGGTTTTCTTGAGAACGAAGCAATAAAATTAATTTTTTCTTATTGAAGAAAATATTGCTTTTTTTGATACCAGATCCGGCTTTCTCTCCATTTTTTGCTAAAGTTATTAGTTTTTGTAAAAAAATCATTTCTTTTGTTACGTCACCACGTATCTTTTTTTTTCAAAATTTATCATTCCAAAAATATGCAGTTATTGATCAATCAGCTAATTTACCTTAGCAAGCATATTGTAAAAGTAAGTCGTTTGTTAAGAAACCAAGTGCAATGCGATTTTCAGAATTAACAAAATAAGTACAATTACGAAGACTACACGAACCAGATTTACCACGTTAACCATATCATTAAATAAAAGTTTAAAATGCAGAATAAGCATTGCTCCATCGGTTGACACCAATTCAAATTCTTAAACAAGGCAGGGATCATCAATATAAAAAGACATATCAAATCAGGGGAAAAAGAGCACTTCAATAAGCACTTTAAAGCAGACACTTTTTCAAAGCACTTTATCAAAGAATTTCTACAAGCACTTCAAAGATACAATTATTACAACTATATTTCTCGCACTATAAAATTATTCAAATATTCGCGCACTATATTCAGTTTATTATAAAAGTAACAAATAAACGATATCAAACAAAATGAATTTAAAAAATACATAATTCTTAATACATTATGTGAAAAATTTGCAAAAGAATCAGAAATAATTTTCGATAACATTATTCCATTAAAAATTGATTGCGTAAAATATGAAAATATTACCGAAAATTTGATAACAAAACTAATTAATCCTGAAATAATAACGAAACAGTGTTTTTTCGAAAAAGAACTAGTAATCTATAACGAAAGTAACATATTCAATGTTCATAATATTACATTAGCAGAAAAATGTTATGCAATTGAAAGTCATACATCAGAACTAAATAATCTAAATGATACAAGGATACCAGCTCTAAATGAATTGATACAAGTGTGTAAAAGTGAAGCCAAACTCACTACCAAAATTAATATATCGGAAGTACTCATAAATTACAAAGATGATTTTCTAGACGAAAATAATAAATTTTTGAAAATACCAATAAGCTTTAATAATTTAAATAAAAATCAATATAAAATAATATTTGATAAAAATATCGAACAAACTAATATCATCGAAATAAAACAAGATCAATTAGATAATAAAATATGTTTTAAAATACCTATCAACTATATCACACTTACACTTAATCAACAAGATATAGTCAGTAAAAAAATTGATAATAATATATTTAAATACACTGATATTTTACCAAATAAGATCAAACAAATGAGAACCATATTTGATACTTATTATTATATCATGAAAAAAAATTATAAATATTTTAGAAAAAAATCTAATATTTTTTTCTCTTTTTCAGGAATATTTAAAATGTTAAAGATTTTTTAATTTCTGTAATCTTTTCTAGTTACGTGCTAATTCATTTATCTATTGTTACATATACCTATTTATACATATTATTAATTTTTCATTGATAAACAATTTTTATAAAATACAAGGAATCTGTAAATTTTCAAAATGTGGCTTGAAAATTCACAGATTTTTTATTTAAGGAGCCTATTAACTTAAATCAATCATTTTAAATAATAAGAAATATTTACATCTAAATCAATTGATTTGATAGATAATGAATGGAATCTATATTAAGAAATTTAAATCAATTAATTTAAATCAATAGGTTAGTTAATAATTTAATAAAATATGTAAAATCATTATATACATTATCTATTTATAAAACGTATATTGTATTATAAGATTTAAACTTTAAAATTTTATTTATATCAATCTTTTTATCTATACTTTCATCTTTATTTTTCATTCAAAAGAAACATCTTGTAAAAGAAATCTAACATTTAGTTATAACTATCATTAAACTTATAAATGTATATTTTATCTTATATTTTTAGTTATTAATCAACTACTTTTGCCTCTGAATTTACGGTATACAAGCATATACTGTCTGACATGTATTCGTAAAACTGATTTCATTTTTCACATCAAAAAAAGAATCTTTAAAAGCAAAAAAAAAAAGGGGGGAAAGTTACATACTTTGATCCAAATGCAACATAAATCAATATTCAAATGAATATTTGAACTTCTAAACTTATTTAGAAAATGTATTGCAAGAATAAAAAGAAAATTATCATAAAAAAAGTCTTTATCGAGACTTAAAAAAAAAAAAAAAAAAATTTTTTTGTAAAGCAAAAAAAGAAATAATGAACTTTATTATAAGTTCTATGTAGAATGAGAGAACATAGTTCAATTTTCATTCTAGACTCTAAGATTATTTAGAGGACATATTTGTCAAAATAAAGACAAAAATTACAATTGATTAGTTGAAGTTTCAATCAGAATTATGTTAAAGTACTACACAAATTACAGACAAAAGCAGAACATTTTTGAGAAATTGAAATAATAACTTACTAATAAAGTTACTTTTTACTCATGTTAGATCTCTTATTATATTTTTAAAACTTGTAGCTTTTAAAAAAATGTCAAAATAAATTACAATAATTTGTTCATACATGAAAAATTTAAAAAAAACAATTCTATACGAATCATAAGAAGATCATTATTATAACTGGATAATATTTAATGTTAATTATAATCACATATATTAATAACTATAATTTATATATTTTTAATTAGTATTAACTTTTTTTTTATGCTATTTTAATTTTGTACCAAACTTACGTTTAGGTAAAATAGTTTTGTCTCTGTAAGGATTTCCATTGTAACCTATACTTCGTATAGGATTTTACTTTTAGTTTAATAAATAATTAAATAATCTATAGCCACATCTAATGTATCAAGTGAAAATATTAAAATTAGAATTTAGAAAAGTTTTCTTTTTATTGCTTAGTTGTCACCTGCGCAATCATCTTAAGCCGGGAGGGAAGTGAATGAATATTCACTTATATATTCACTTTATTTTTAAACAATTATAAGAATCTATAAATTATAACAGATTGTTATTTATACAATTGAAAAGAAAAAAAAAACTATTTTTTAATATTATAAGTTTAAAATAACTATATAATTTAATAATTATCTTTTTTTAAATATATTTACTACAAACACATCGAATAATTGTAAGAAAATATTCAAACAAAATATTTTACTCAATACTATATTTAAATAGATTTTAAGTTATTTATGTAAATTGATCAATAACTGTACAAAATTTATTACATTTTATTACTCTTATATTTATTAATTCAAACATATACAGTTACTGATCAATCAAAAAAATTTTAGTAAGTCAAAACTTAAATGCAATGTTATCAAATATTACAAGTTTGAAATAACAATATAATTCAAGAATTTTACATTTTTCTTATATCATACATTACTTAACAATTATATAATAGAAAAATACATCGAATAATCGTATGAAGACATTCAAATAAAACATTTTTATATTAAAATAGATTTAAGATATTTATGTAAATTGATCAATAACTGGAAAATTGTTATTACATTAAAATTGTTTCTTTTGTTGCTTCTCGTACCGATAAGCAACATCTTGAGCCCCAAGGTGTTACGTCACGACGTATCTTTTATTTCAAAATTTATCATTCCAAAAATATGCAGTTATTGATCAATCAGCTAATTTACCTTAGCAAGCATATTGTAAAAGTAAGTCGTTTGTTAAGAAACCAAGTGCAATGCGATTTTCAGAATTAACAAAATAAGTAAAATTACGAAGACTACACGAACCAGATTTACCACGTTAACCATATCATTAAATAAAAGTTTAAAATGCAGAATAAGCATTGCTCCATCGGTTGACACCAATTCAAATTCTTAAACAAGGCAGGGATCATCAATATAAAAAGACATATCAAATCAGGGAAAAAAGAGCACTTCAATAAGCACTTTAAAGCAGACACTTTTTCAAAGCACTTTATCAAAGAATTTCTACAAGCACTTCAAAGATACAATTATTACAACTATATTTCTCGCACTATAAAATTATTCAAATATTCGCGCACTATATTCAGTTTATTATAAAAGTAACAAATAAAATCTCTATAATTAAAATATTAAATCAAGTGTACCTATTTACTGTCTGCCTGTATCTACTTAGCCGAATCAAGGTAAGATTCTTACAATTATATTTTGATCTACATTATTTCAATTCAAGTATATTTAATCGTGAGAACGATTCATATCAATTAAAATTGGTAGAGCTTTTCTACCACTAGACTTAACTTTCAAATTTAATATTTTTGAAATCAAACTTTATTATTTCATTTAATAAAATATACTTTCCTCATATCAACAACATAATCAATCATTAATTCCATCCTGGTGTAAAGCCAGGACTTAACACTTTGATTAGAAAAGGACAGAGATACGTGACCTCCTCTTAATAACTGATATGAATAAATGTGAAAAATTACGAATATTTGTAAATAACTATAAATAACAGTAAATTATTATTATTTACGGTTAATCATTATTATTAACTATTCGTAACAATTGTTAACTGTTATCAACTGTTATTTACTGTTATTAATGTCGAAATTGCGGTAGTTTATTATAGTCATTAACAGTTATTCACATTTTTTCACATTTATACACAGTTATTAATAGTTATTTACAGAAATTATTTCCATATGGGTAATATATATATCGATTTTATTTATTGAATTTAAAAATTTAATGAACAAAATATTTTGTGTTTGCAAAAATAGTACTTTTTGTACCTAGACCGTAAAATTTTACGGCCGTGGTACTAACAATATTTTTCGATATAGTATCTGTAAAGTTCAACATATTAATATTGATTTTATAAATAATCGATGATTAAAATGTCAATGATTAAAAATTGATTATTATAAGAATTTCACACAACTTTTTTTTTGAATATTGGGGAAAGTACGGGGAGGAGGGACGGGGTCCAGGGGCAGAGCAGGGGGTAAAGCCCCCGCTGAGGAGGTTCAAAGAGGGGGAGCAGCGCCCCCACCTCCAAAAAATTAAACAATAATCCTTAAAATAAAAAATCACATTTAATAAAAACAATTGAAATAAAATTCCATGTAAATATCTTGACTATTGAAATAAATTGAATTACTTGAAAAACTTGAGTTATTTGAGCAACTTGAGTAATTCGAGCAGCTCACTTCCTTTGAGCAATTCGACTCATTTGTGCAACTGCACCGAGAGAGTTTGGCTTCAACAAACATGATGCGCGACACACTAGAAAAAGTGATGCCTTTTGCATTGTAAATCACGCATACTGCTTCGTATTTCATAATTCATGCATCACTTTTTCTCCTGCATAAGTCGAAATACAGTGCGTGAGGTGGCGCGCCGCATCGAAAAATTTCATGCTTGTTTAGACACGCATCGATATTTATCGTTAATGCGAGCCACCTTGTGGCCCGTTTTAAAAGCGCACCATCGTTTATGATGCAAAACCTTCTCCGTGTGGACTTATTTAAGCAGCTTGCCTCATTTGGGCCACTCGTCTCATTTGAGCAACTGAACTCATTTGTGCAGCTAACCTCATTTGAGCAACTCAATTAATTTGAACAATTCCCCTAATCTGAGAAACTCGAATCATTTGAGCAACTTGACTTATTTGAGCAGCTTGCCTCATTTGAGCAACTTTCCTCATTTGAGCAGCTTGACTCATTTGAGCAACTCGACTCATTTGAGCAACTCCTCTAATCTGAGCAGCTCGATTCATTTGAACAACTTGCCTCATTTGGGCAACTCCCCTCATTTGAGCAACTTCTCTCATCTGAGCAAAAGTAAAAGTAATTTTATGTACAAGTGTCTGTAAAGTTGAACTTTATGGATACTCTATCGAAAAAAAAATTTTACGTACAAGTGCCTGTAAAGTAGCATTTCACGGCCCGAAAACAGTCCGTAAAGTTAAACTTTACGGATACTCTATCGAAAAAAATTATTTTTAATTTTTGTATGCATTTTTTTTACATTATTATGAAGCAAATAATATATGAAAGTATATGCCGTTAAATATATAATAACAATGAAATTATAACTTGTATCAGTTCTATCAATTCTAGAATAATAAAATTAAAATTTTATTTGCCTCGCTAAGAATTACTTCATTATTATTATTATTATATAATAATAAGAAATTCTTATCAAAACATAATTAAAACATATTAATATTAATATTGTAAAAAAATGAAACCATTTCATTTTAATCTCATTAAAAAAATTATTTTTTTTCTTTTTATGCTTCTTTTATCCTCTTCTTGGGTTCTTCAATGACGATGTCATTAAATTTACATATGTAGTGCATATTGATGGTAATAATTTTGACGTACATTTACGATTAACATATACTGGAAAAATAATTATAAGTAATTTTATTAAATACACAACTAGAAATATCAAATGACAAGTTTTTATGAATAAACATACTTTTTGCAGCTCTATATATATATATATATATATATATATATATATTTTTAATTGCTGGTCAACCCATACTATTTTTGGTTTTTCGCTCAACAGCAACCATGGGCCGGAAAATATGACATGTTATTTACACCACATGAGACATTTACCAGAGGTGGTAAAACATTGTGGGCCTTAATGGACTATGTCATGTTTTCCTTATGAAGATTTGAATGGAAAGTTGAAAATTCTTGTCCACGGTAGCAATTCACCTCAATTACGAACATATAAAGGAGTATCAATGTAGATAAATCTGACAACATTAAGAAACGAATGGTGCGAGTCAAACAGCTTTGCTGTAAAATTTTGTGATAAAATTTTTCCAAAAATCACAAAAGGAAATTATACTTTTATTTCTAATTCAATGTATGTTGTGGAAACATTGTTTTCGAAGCAAAATTTTTTAAACAAAGTTTTTTTTGATTTTATCTGATTATGTTGAGTAAAAATGTATATTTTTAAAAAACTGTCAAAAAACAATGTACTTTTTTCATCCACATTATGCAAGGAAATAAAAAGTCAATTATCTTGCATTAAATATATATTGGATGAAAAAAATTGTATAGGAGAGATCTGATTCTTTATAAAAGTTTATTGTGATTGTATCGATGATTGTAATTGTCAACCCAAATATTGCGCAGTAATAAAAAGGTTTGTAACTTACAACCCTTATGCAATTGGTTAGAATAGCTTAGAATTTGTGCATCAAATCAGAGGTGAAGAAAAAATTAATATGATTGAAATGAATTTATTAAAATGCATTTGTTACGAATTGAAATTGCGTTTTAATGTATTAATTGAAAAACGTTTACTAAAGAGGTGAATATTCGAATAACTTGAATTGAAATATTATTATAAACTTATAAACGATAGGTCGAAATAAATTTGTTATAAAAAACAATTGATACTTGTACGAAAAATATTGATTAGAATAAAAGTAACTTTTGATCGAGATAGATCTCTGTCTGAAAAAATTAATAAATAAGAAGTTTTTTAAAAAGTGAATTTGTGTATTTTTATTTTTAATTCTCCTGCCGTAAGTTTCTGCTTGGAGCGGCAACATTTTTGATGCCGAAACCCGGGAATATTTGCCTGGAAATTATTACGGAGGAGTCAGGATTTCAATTTGGGCTCGTATGCTTGAACGTCAGGACTTTTAACCTCTGCAACAATCTTTGGCAGAAAGAAATATGCGCAAGTATGCTGTTCTCAACGAAGATGTTAAATATAAAAATGGCTCTCAGTGGTGACCTTTTAAGCTTTGCGTTTGTAGAGCCTTCATGGATGTGGTTGATAGTGCTAAAATTTTCTATCACTTCATTGAATTTTGTAAAATTGTAAGCTTATATGTTTGGATATTTGGTAAAGTATGTTTTATAATTTTACACATGAAATAAGTGAAGTAGAATTACAATTGATTTTGTAGTATGGTTAATCTTCTGTTTTAAGAATTTTTCTCCGAATTCGATTTATGGTTAAATTATAAAATTTGTAGTACTGCTTTAATGTTAGAAATAAAAAAAAACAAATTTTAATTGAATGAATTGTTAACGGTTTAGAATATGAAAGTGATTTTATTTTACTGATAAAATAATTGTTTATTATTTTAATAATTTAAACAAAATGTATTTATGTTATTCTCATTTCTTCAATTTTCCTCGAGTTAAATGTCATGTAACTGGACGTAACGGTGTTTTAAAAGTTGGCTTCCCTTTGGATCATCGATGTACGAGAACAACGATGTTGAGACAGCACTTCAGCCACTTTCTTGATGACGATGCTCAACATTAGCAGAACCCAACAACCAGCCTTTATTGCACAGCTTTCCATTGGGTCAATTACATCATCAGTGTCAGCGTACTAAATATCCAGATAGGCGTACCTATTCTGCAATCATTGGCTTCAAAGAGACTACAACTCCAAGGATAATGCTATGTCTACAACACGTATCAGCGCGCCGTTCCTGTGAGTAGTCATGAGCACTTATCAGCACATCGTTCCTGAGGGTCGAATCAGCGTGCCGTTCCTGAGAGCAGTCATCAGCACTTATCAGCACATTGTTCCTGAAGGTCGAGTCAGCAAAGTCAGCGCGTATCAGCGTGCCATTCCTGTGAGCTGTATCAGTGAACCGTTCTTGAGAACTGAGTCAACACGTATCAGCGTGCCGTTCCTGTAAGCTGTGTCAGCGAGTAGTTCTTGAGACCCAAGCCAGTGCATATCAGCGCACCGTTCCTGTGAGCAGCATGACCGCACCGTTCCAGAAAACTACATTAGCGTGTATCAGCGCGCCGTTCTTGACGGCTGTGTCAACATCTATCAGCGTGCCGTTCCTGAGAGCTACACCAGCGTATATCAACGCCCTGTTCTCAAGAGCTGTGTCTGTAGTATAACTACGTCTAAAAATATACAATATATCGCGTATATAAATTGTTTGTCGAATGAGCGATCAGTTATGAAATGTGATTTTGAGCAAGCGGCTATTTCTGACTAGTTTTCTCTTAGAATTTCCCATTCGTCACAAGCATGATCTTGGGCAAATATACGAATAATGATAAACGGTAAATGTTGGAATATTAATAAACACGCGACTATGATATTTTGGCGATTCATAATATCTTGTAATTCGGGAAATATTTATTTCAAAGTTCAAACTTATATTATGAAATCTTTTATTTTTATCTATATTTATATATATATATATATATATATATATATATATATATATATATATATATATATATATATATATATATATATATAGATTAAGATAATTTTATAATTGTAATTGTTTCGGTGCATATTGGTGTATATTGGACTGTAATTTTAATTTTATAGTTAAAATGAAAATAATGAATTTATTAATCTTATAGTTAAAATGAAAATAATGAATTTCGAGAATATAAATTTACATTCGTGATTAGTTTAGCTACAGTAAGTATATCTATATTATTTCAGATTCTTTGCATATGAAAGACGTATCTGATTTCAAATTTAGAAATCGGTAATGTATAAATGCAATTAGTAAAATAAAAATAAAATAAAAAGACAATGAGATTTAATTAACTTAATTGTTAATCAAATTTAAAAAGTGTAAAGTTAAGTTTAGATAGTTAAATTAGGTTATAGTATGCTTTCTTGGTTTTTATGCAAATATAAAAAAAAATTGAAATCTTGATAATGATTATTAAAATTTGATACCTTTATCACTATCAATAGATCCATCATGCAAGCACACAAAGGATTGAGATATGGAGTAGATAATAGAATAGTTGTATGACTTAATTTGGATCATTCGGTATTTCTAGACGATCTGAATTATGTGCATTATTTGTCGTTCAATAAGAGAATCAGTTTTACATTTTCTCATTTGGTTAAAACAAATTATAATTAGTTTGCATTATGACGCTCCAGTCAAACCATAGTTGTATGTCTTTTGTACTTGTATTATTGAATTGTATCCTATTTTTTCAAGAAATAGTTTTCTTTGCTTCAACAAGAAGGTTGTACTTCCGCAGGGAGACTTATGGAAAGTCGTCCTGTGGCTTGCCAGGCTGTCACAAAAAGTGCGAAAATCTTATGACGATTAAGAAATTCATGACAATTAAATATGTATATTAAAAATAAAACTATATTTGAAAATTTTCAAATATAATAATTAAAAAACCAACAAAGCATACATATAGAAATCATGTAGGTATAAATTAAAATGTATTAGTATTAGAGCAATTTTTAAAGTCGATATTTAATAAATGATTGTTGGTACGAAATCCGTAAGTTTTGTACGGGGGAAAGAATGTTACGGATTGAAATTGCGTTTTAATATATTAATTGAAAAACGTTTACTAAAGAGATGAATATTCGAATAACTTGAATTTAAATATTATCCCCTCTTATTAAAAAATTTATGTTCAATTATAACGTGATGTGATTGGTTAATAGTGTCGTCGTGTTATGTCATGGTAACGTTTTTTTATTTTTAGGCACGACCGCTATATGGAAGTGACTTATATTTTCGAAAAATGTTGAAATCGAAGGCTTTTTAATGATAATTTGATAAATATTATTTAAAAAAATATATATATAATATTAAAAAGATGTATCTTATTTTTTTCTATAAATTTTATTTCATATATTTTTTTTTCAAAATTCGTTTTTTTCAAGTTATCACCAAAAAATTATTTCTTCAACCTCTAAAGAGATAACTGTTTTAAAACCGCTCGAACGATTTTTTTAAACTGCCAACATTTATTTTTATTATTGTTTTGAATCAGCCGCTGTTGGAATGATTCAGATCAAATAAAATCTTTATACAAAACTTTACTTTTAAGCTACTGAACTATAAAATAATATTTTTGAAACTATACTTATTACGCGACGTTACTTCAGGGGTACTAAATGTATAAAAATCGACAGTCCCAAATGTCACCCAGCGTGAATGTACGAATATTGCACAGGGTGCCATTATTGCTATCAACATACAAACACTTAAATTCTTTTTTCTCTTTCTTTTTTTCCCTCTCTCCCATTCCGCTTAAGAATATGCATGTATACACACAAGTGGATGTATACGTTGAATGTACTGCAATTGATGCTTGTAGTGTGTATATATATATATATATATATATATATATATATATATATATATATATATATATATATCCAGTAAAATTTTGAGGAAAGTATCTATATATACTAGAATGTTATAGGTAAACACGAAGCAAGTACTGTTTCTCTTTTTCTAATTGTTTTCTTGTTAACGAGGTTTCCCTATGCCCTCTCACTTGCACTTACTGATTTCGTATAAGTACTTTCCTCGTAATCTAAAAACTATTTAATACGGTAAAAAAAATAGAAAAAAAATGACTTAAGAAAATTTTACAGCACAAAAAAAATTGGTATTTTATCTTTACTTTAATTTCTTTTTTAATTTTTTATTCTGTTTCTATTTAAAAAATTATTTTTTACGAAAATTTTCCGGAAATTTTGATACTGTACATTTCTGTAAATTTTATTTGAGAAACTATAAAGTTTTACTGCTTCGTTTTTTTATATCAATGATCCTTTATAAGCTACGTATAAACATTTCTTTCTAAATTTTTTAATAATTGTTATTAATAAACTATATTATTAATATATTTTTAAATACATAATACATTGAATGAAAAATAACAAGTTTTCATTAAAAAATTAATTATAATTTTTGCAAATATCACACTTCCTAAGTTTCTATATATATACTGGAAGCATAGTTTCTGCCGGCCAGTCCCCACGACTGCCACTCCTGTTTTTTCTCTTGTAATTTTTGATAGATTATCCTATCCAAAACGTTAAAAAGTATAAATTGATGAAAATATATTTTTTTCACATAACATAAATTTCTTCGAAATCAATCAACTTAATTCACAAGAAAAATTTAAATAATTATAAATTTGTTTTTTCAAATAAATACAATAAATTCAAACCTCCTGTTGAAAGTTGTGGTAAAAAATACAATGAAAAAAAGAAATAAGATTAACTTTTAATGCTTTTGCGTTTGTAAATGATTTGTTTTAATATACTTTAAATATTAAATAGCGAGCGCGAAGCGCGAGCGTTTTCGGTCGTGCCTTATATGCAAGAAGCGAAGCTTTTTGCATGCCTTGCATCGCTTCGCGATGCAAGGCCCGAGGTGTGAGCCACAGCGGCCCAAATGGCCGCTGGGGCGAGCTACTTAATATTATAAATTATTATAAAGTTATTAAGTATTTATTTCTGGAGCAATCGTTGAGAACAGTTGACAATGTAAAAATGAGTAACTTCATTTTGACAAAGAAATAAAATATAAATGTGATATAAAGATTTGGTTAGTGCAATTCAAACATTCTTATCATCATCATCGACGTAAAAAGAATCAAATAGAAGAATTAATTTCTAAAAACGGTGAATCTGAGGATTCGTTGCTGATTAAAGAGGAAGAATTAATTTACCCATCGACTGAAGCTCTCAAAAAAATTAAGCCTTGCGATAACTCTGTGTAAGTGATTTAAATTATTGTTTCACTGGAAAAAAATGTAATGAAATCAAATAAATATTTTCTTGTATTTTTGTTATAATTTTTATGTAAACTAACATTAATTGAAATGTTAAACTTACGACAGATGTTTTCTACACTATAAATTTCTATGTCAATATATAATCTATGTTTTATTTGTAAAATTCGCAATCTTGATGTCATGTATTATTTTATTATATTATTATTTTATTTTATCATATTATCCCGTTTAATTAGTAAAAATAATAATTTTAGACATAATTTTATTCTTTGATCTTTTCTTTTTTTTTCTTCTGGTTTTTATTAAAATTTTTAAAAATAACGATGATGGATTTTCAATTTTAGGCTATCAATTTTCTATCGTCATCAAATATCACATTGCATTGTCCATCTTCAAATTTTTATATAACTTTACGACAGTTTACGACAGATTTTTTTTGTCTCAACTATTTAACATTTTTTATCTTTTTTATATGAAATTTAGTATATTTTATAATTTTATAATTTATTTTACGATATTTTCCATTAAATTTAACGTTTTTAAATTATTTTTACGATAGATATCTGAAAATAAACAGCTGTCGTAAGTTTAATAACGACCAACATTAATTTTACAAGAAATTTATGCATAATTTTCTAATTTTTTAAAGATTTTATTTTGTCAACTATCACTTGAAATTAAAATATAGTTTTTATTTCTATAAATCATATAATATTTTTTAGAATATTGAAAACGTACTTCATATTTTTACTGCCTAATAATTACAAAAATTTGTATAATAATTCTTAAAATTTTCTTGAAATTTATTTCACACAAGATATGATTAATATTAATCATAACAATATAATTCTAGATTACGAAAAATAATAAATTTATTTTTATGTATTTCTTTTTTCTATTATAATATATTTTATAAATCTTTAATTACCATAGCTTATAGAACGTACATTAAAATTTCATATTTCATATTTAAATAAACATTGATATTGCAAGCAATTTATACATAATTTAAAAATTTTTCTACAGATATTTTTTGGATTAAATATTGCTCATATATATGTAATAGAATTTCAAAAACGTGGTTTACCGCACGTTCATTTATTAATCATATTACAAACATTATATAAATTGCCAACAGCTAAAAAGTTGATCGTATGATTTCCACAGAAATTCCTGATGCTGATGAAAATCCTATTTTACATGAAATACATGGACCATGTGGAGATTGGTGTATAAAAAATGGTAAATACTTAAAGTATTTTCCTAAAGATTTTCAACATGAAACAACTTTAGATATAGATGGATATCCAATTTACGGACGTAAGAATACTGGTAAAACTTACACTACCCTCCAGCTACATTGGCCCACCCTACATTAAAATCGATAAATCTTTAAAGTTTTGTGGCTCAGTGAAAAACAGTCGTAATTAAAAAATTCGGACTGGGTTTTAAAAAGGGTTTAAAAACCTTTAATTGAAGCCGAGTTGAGCAAAAAAAAATTAAAAAATGCATGCCTTATGCGTAAAAAAGTAACTAAAAAATATTCAATTTTTTTGCCCCTATTCAAATGCCTGCCATTTTTGCGGAAATTATCGAATCATAGAAAAAGAAAATGGAGGTAAAAGCTAAAGGAGTCACCTTCAAAATGAGCTATAGAAAGCTCATTTATGATCGATTTTACGGTAGTTATGGTCATTTTTTATGAAAAAAACGATTTTTTTAAATAGCTATTATCTCAAAAAATACGCATGATATAAAAAAATTTTCAATAAAAAAGTTGTTTATTTTTGAGTCAAAAAAATAAATATTCAGGTTAAACTGAGAACCAGTAAAAAAAGATTTTATTTATTTTTGATCCCATTGAAAAAAAATCCATTTATTCAATATTTATATTTTAATGAATTTAAAAAAAAATTTTTCCTTCCGGATTTCAATTAAATCTAAATATTTATTTTTTTGACTCAAAAATAAACAACTTTTTTATTGAAAATTTTTTTGTATCATGCGTATTTTTTGAGATAATAGCTATTTAAAAAAATCGTTTTTTTCATAAAAAATGACCATAACTACCGTAAAATCGATCATAAATGAGCCTTCTATAGCTCATTTTGAAGGTGACTCCTTTAGCTTTTACCTCCATTTTCTTTTTCTATGATTCGATAATTTCCGCAAAAATGGCAGGCATTTGAATAGGGGCAAAAAAAATTGAATATTTTTTAGTTAGTTTTTTACGCATAAGGCATGCATTTTTAAATTTTTTTTTGCTCAACTCGGCTTAAATTAAAGGTTTTTAAACCCTTTTTAAAACCGAGTCGGAATTTTTCAATTACGACTATTTTTCACTGAGCCACAAAACTTTAAAGTTTTATCGATTTTCATGTAGGATGGGCAAATGTGGCTGGAGGGTAGTGTATGAGCGACTAGGAAATCACGTTGTAGATCATAAATGGGTTGTACCATATTGTCCAGAACTTTTATTGCGTATGAATTGCCATATAAACGTTGAAGTTGTAAGTTCAATAAGCGCAATAAAATATATGTGTAAATATTTTTGTAAAGGTCATGATGCAGCATCAATTACTATAACAAAAATAGCTAATGGAGTTGTAGATCATGATGAACCAACACACTTTGTTGATACTCGATATGTAGGACTAAATGAGGCCTATTGGAGGATCACAAAAAAAGTTACAAGATAAAAGCCATTTAGTGGAACGGTTACCAGTACATTTGCCTAATAATCAAACTATTGTTTTACCCATAGATGCAGATGCTGATCAAGTATTAGAATCTATAAGTCAATCGACTAAGCTTTTAGATTATTTTGCTTTAAATACTCGTGAAGATGAAGCTTAACAATATTTGTATAGTGATATACCTGAACATTATACTTATAAGAAAGTAAAAATAGCAGGAAAAGATATACATCGTTAAGAAAAAAGAAAATCACATTTTAATGTTATTGGTCGCATGCATGGAGTTAATCCAACTCAAATTGAATTATTTCATCTACACTTATTACTTTTGCGTATAAAAGGAGCTATTAATTATAAGGATTTAAAGACAGTAAATGGTACACACGGTGAGGCATTCTGTGATGCATGTTTAGCCTTAGGAATAATTGAAAATGATGAAGAGTGGAAAAATGCGTTAAAAGATGCTCAATTTTGGATGATGCTTCGACAAATGCGTCAATTGTTTGTGTCACTTTTAATACATTATCAACTTCAAAATCTGGAAAATCTTTGGAAAGAATTCAAAGTGGCAATGTTAAAAGATTATGTACGCAAATATGACATTAGTATATTAGCAAAAAAAGCTTATGAAGATATAAACAAATTACTTTGTACTGAAGGACATAATTTATCTTAATTCCAGAGAATGATTCAAATCGAACAGATATCTGATATAGAAGAAAATATTACTGTTGAAAATGCATTAAAACTAGGATGGGAAATGTACGAAAAGTTAAATGTAAAACAAAAAGAAATAGTTGATTCAATTTTAGATACATAGAATAATTCTATAATTAAAATTAGATGTTTTTTATTGATGGACCAGGAGGGTCAGGAAAAACATATTTATATACTGCTCTATATTACTTAATGATTGGTTTTAGCAAAAATGTCACTACAATGGCTTTTACAGGAATTGCTGCAACTTTGCTTCCTCATGGAAAAACAGTGCATAAAACTTTAGGTTTACCTGTTCTATTGTACGCAGATTCTAATTCTAATATTAAGTTAAATTCTCGAAAGTGAAATATTAAAGATTCAAAATAGTTTTATTTGGGATGAATCTCCAATGGCTCCTAGATTTTCTCTTGAAATTATGAACAGACTTTTACGTTATGAATAATGAACAATTTACCTTTTGGTGGAAAAGTTATAATAATGGGCGGAGATTTTCGATAATAACCTGTTGTTAATAAATACAGTACTAGCTGCTAGTACTTGCTGTAAAACTATTAGCTTTTATATAAAATTTAGTTCATTATGGAAGCAATTTAAAATATTTTTATTAACTGAAAATATGCGAGCTTTAGCAAATGAAGTTGAATATTCTAAATTTTTAATAGAATTTGAAAATGTATCTTTAAATGATTTTAATATTAATAACAGATTACCTGATGAATTGGTGGCAAATAATGATGCAGATATAGTTAGTGATGTTTATGGCACTTTAATTAAAAATAAACAATATGAAACAGCTTCTTAATGTGCAATATTATCTGCTAGAAATGTTGATGTTGATGAAATAAATCGAGTTGTAGATTTGTTAGATTCAAATACAGAACACATTTATACAAGTGTAGATTCAGTTGAAAATTGTGATAACAGTAATGATTTAGCAACTTTATTATTATACCATAATATTTAAATACATTAAATCCACCATCATTGTTTCCTTATGAACTTCGGTTCAGATTATATAGTGTAGTTATGCTTATACGTAATTTAACCATTTATGCAGGTCTTTGTAATGGTACTCGATTATTAATTATAGACTTTTCAAAAAATTTATTAAAATGCAAAAAATTAACAGGCGATAAAAAAGGTGAAATCGTGTTTATTAATCGCATAACTTTGTACTGCGATGAATACCCATTCACATTTAAACGTAGACAATTTCCAATAAAATTAGCCTTTGCTATGACCATTAATAAATAGCAGGGTCAAACCTTTAATAAAATAGGTATTGATTTACGAAAAGATGTTTTTCAATATGGTCAACTTTACGTAGCTTGCTCAAGAGTTCGTAGATGTGAAGATATACAAATTTATCTTGATAAAAATACAGAAAATAAAGTGGTTAAAAATTATGTATTTCCTGAACTTTTATTATAAATTTTTATTTTATTGGACAATAATGACTTTATTAACAAAATTTTTATATAAATATATAATTGGTTTCATTTATTATCTGTGTGTGTGTCAGTGTGCTCATTTTTTATTTTGCATCCTCATATTTACTTCCATGTCCCTACCGCTAAGAGTTTCCCTATGTCATGTAGTTACAAAAATATATGTGTACATTTGTTTCTAACTATTCTAATTTTATTTATTTCTTTGATCTTCTTTTCATCCATTCTTCTGTGTTTCCGCTTCTTTTCCTCTTCTTTTCCATATTATGTTCCACATATTTGCAATGGCACCCTTTTCTTTAATTTACTGGAACCAGCTCTTTCCATTTCTTTCAATATGTTCGCATTTCTGAAAGATGTGCTTCATTGTTTCTAATTCTTTTCCGCAGAGTCTGCAGACTTTGTATTCATCAGTCATCCAGTAACAATTTGCCCTTGCCTCTGTACCCAATCTGAATCTGGCCATCATCTCTAATTCATTTCTCCTTTTTTGATTCTCTTGTAGATAAACCGGTGATTCCATGAATTCTGGTGCAATATTCCTATATTCCATAGCATATCTTGAATTTTTAAGCTTTTCTTCTGCTCTCTGCCTTTCTACATCTCTGCTTATCTGCTCTACTTGGTACCAAAGGTATGATTCATTTTCCATTTTCTTAATATAATATTTGATTGACCATCCTCTTTCCTCCAGATGTTTCTTTCTCGTTTTCTTCCATTTTTCCATTTCATTTCTTTTTTTGTTTAGGACTATGCTGGAGCTAAACCTGTTCTTAACCTTTAAGCATTCCTTTAACAGATCGTTGTCTTCACTTTTCATTATTTTTTCTTCGTATTTTATTGCTCTTATCCCTGTTTTCGTTGCCAGACTCTCCTTACCTGTCCCCAGATGTAACATGTAACTGGGGGTTGTGCAATTCAATTTTAGTGTCCATTTAATGTATTTACCCTGTATTCCTTCAATCTCCTTATATTTTTTCCACCCCCATAATTCTACTCTATACATCAATATGCTATGCACGAGTACGTCAAGCAGGTACATCCTTTTCTTCCAGCTTTCCTTGAAGTTCTTTTCAGTCAAACTCCATACTTTTCCGAGCACTGCCATTGCCTTTTTCTTTAAGTTTTTTATGTGCGCTGTATCTCCGTTGATTCTTTGTATTGTGTATCCTAAATAATTTACTTTTTTTACTTCTTCTATACACTTTCCACTCCAGCGTATGTTTATTTCTTTGAATCTTACTCCTCTTTTCCTTCCTCTTAAAACTTTAGATTTTTCGGTATTCAACTCCAGTCCTCTTTCTGCTATGAATACTCCAAATTTACTTATTATTTCTTTTAAATCCTCTACATTATTTGCCATAAGCACTACATCATCAGCATATAAGACAGTCCAAACTTTCATTTTCTTCATTCTTCCTTCTAAATCACAGAGCGCTAAATTAAACAGTGCTATGCTTAGCGGGCATCCTTGTCTTACACCATTTCTTGTGTATATTTTTTCAGAAATCTCATCATTTACTTTTACTTTGAATGCTGTATTGTTATAGATTTCTGTTATTCTTTGTTTCAATTTGCTGTTGATATCCTTTTGATCCATGATTTTCCATATCTTTTCCCTATTGATTCTATCGAGCGCGCCTTTCATATTAGCGGAAAATAAAAATATTTCGCCTTTTTCTTTTTTTATTTCTTCTTCTATTGCTGTTTTGACTATGTAAATTGCATCTGTTGTTCCTTTACCTTTCCTGTATCCCAGCTGTGTTTCACTGCACACTTGTTTTTCTTCCATCTCCTTCTCTAATCTGTTTTTCAGAATTTCAGCATATATTTTGTAGCCAGAGTCCATTAAAGTGATTCCTCTATAGTTCTCTGCTTCATCCTTGTTTTCTTTCTTAAAAATTGGTATTATAATGCCTGTTTTCCATTCCTCTGGTATGCTTTCTTCTCCATTCCATATTCTGTTAATGGTCATGTCTAGTTCTTCTAGTATTTCTTCTTTTCCATATATCCATGCTTTGTTGGGTATTTCATCTTCTCCCGCAGCCTTTCTTTTTTTCATCCTTTCTATGATATTTTTTATTTCTTTTATCCTTATTTCGTGATTGACCGTTTCTAAGTGATCTTTTGTTTCCCCTTCGTTCGTTCCTTCCATTTGCTTTTGAAAGTACTTCTTCCATTCTTCCATTTTTAATTTATCACTTATTCTTGTTTTTTTGTTCCTCTATTTGTTGATGATTCCCCAAAATCTTTTTCCGGTTTTGTCTTCTTTTGCTTCTTTCCATTCATTTTCTTTATAATCTTTTTTCTTTTTATCTAAAAGGTTTCTGTATTCTTTTCTTTTTTTCAGAAAGTCTTCTTTCGTGTTATCATCCGTACTGTAGTTTCTCCTAGCTACTTTTAACTCCTGTTGAGCTTGGTGGCATTCCTTATCCCACCATCTTTGATTTATTCCATTCTTGATTTTTCTTACTTTTTTTGGCAAAGCATTTTTTATCTTTTTTTTTGAGCTCATTCCATTTCTTTACATGCTCTACATTACATAGCTTGCTTTTGTAATCTTCGATTCCCTCTTCAGACCATGTTATTATTTCTGTTTCTGTTTCTTCTTCTTCTTCCGCTTCTACATCCATGTTAAGCCATAGTTTCAACATATTGTGATCCGAGGATGCCGTTTCTATGCTATCCATTCTTTCTATTCTTTCATCCCCGGCTCTGTTTGTTATCACGTAATCAATTACCGATCTGCCAGCTGCTCCAATGTATGTCATATCGCTGTTATTATCTCCTTCTATGTTTCCATTAATTATGTGCATGCCGTATTCTTTCAGCCAACTTATTAGTATTTTACCATCTTTATTTATCGTACTGTCCTTCGATAGTCTTCCTTCATCATCTACATCTTTTTCTGTTCTGCCTCCTTTTTCAGCCGTTCTTGCATTGAAATCGCCTCCTATTATAATACATTTTTCTTTGTTTTCCTCGATAATTTTGGCCATTATGCTGTAATTTTCCTCTATTTTATCTCTTATGCAGACATTTAGTATTATTATCGTCTGTTTCTCTTCTTCAATTCTCATTTCCATTAATTCTGCAGTTATTTTTTTTACCTGTGGTTTGACATCCTTTAGACACTTTTTATAAGACTTTTTCCTCTCCTTGCTCCCACATGCTGTACCATGTGGTTTTTTGAGTGGCTTTCAATTATTATGTTGTCTTCCTTTTCCATCCATGTTTCTGTTAGGTTAAATATGTCACTTTTCTTCAACTCTTTCCAATCTTCTTCGTCTATATTAGTTAATCCTGCAACTTTCCAGAAAGTCAGTTCCAGATTTCTTTTTCTTATTGTGTCTTCTTTGTTTTCAAGTGGAGCAGCTTTCTTCTTGCGCATTTTTTTCTTCTTGTTTCTCTCTGCGAAACCACTTTTCTTCTCTTTCGTTCCAAAAGAGTTCGTCTTTGTCTGTTGTTATCTTGTTGTATCCAATTTCACAATTCTCTCCTTTGCTCTCTAATTCTTTGGCTTTTCTGATTATTTCTTTTCGGTTTTGTCTTTCTTTCCAGGTTGTGTTCTTGTTTATATAAACTTTTTCTTGTTCTTCCTTTAGTTTACTTTTGTTCTCCATTATGTTAATCTTTTGCTCTATGTCCGGGAGTTGTACTTCGATGGTATTCGTAGCATTTTTGATCTTCCATACTTTCCTTAAGAGGAGGCCGTATCATTCTGTCCTTGTCTAATCTAAATTTTCTTTATTATTAATAAATTAAATATTTTCATAGAAAAGTAAGACAACCGCCCAATAGAGCAAAAGACAAGCAAACGATTCTTTTTTATGGAAAAATATGAAATTTTGGTTATTTTTCGAGTGAAGTCTGAAACGGAAAAACAGTTGAATCAACTCAATCAAGTTCGATTGTTTTTCCGTTTCAGACTTCACTCGAAAAATAATCAAAATTTCATATTTTTCCATAAAAAAGAATCGTTTGCTTGTCTTTTGCTCTATTGGGCGGTTGTCTTACTTTTCTATGAAAATATTTAATTTATTAATAATAAAGAAAATTTAGATTAGACAAGGACAGAACTATACGGCCGCCTCTTAATTCGACTTTTACTTCCAGATTAGTTTCGATCACTATATTTTTTTTGTTTCTTTCTCTTTCTGCCTCTTCTACTATCCATTTTACTTCTTTAAAAACTTTAACTTCCTTGATGTTGTTTTTTGCTGGTACTCTCCCCTTACATTGCTACGTGTTTTCTAGTGTGCATACTCTTTTTCCTAAATCTGTAAACTTTTCATAGCATTCATTTATTCTTTTTGTTTTCTTTCAACTCTGTGATTTCTCTTTTCATTGCGTCAAGCTCTTGTTTGAGCTTGCTTTCTAGGTCTATCATTTTCTCATTTAAGTTATTTCATCTTTCTTCCTCTTTTTTATCTCTTATCTTTTGTCTTTCTTCATCCTCTTTCCATCTTCTTTCTAAGAATGCTTTCATATCTTCCATGCTTGTTTGCTCTTTTTTTATATCCTTTCTTTTTTGCTCTTTACCTCCTTGTTCGGGGCTACTTGCTTTTCTTTTTTTTATCTTCTTTCTCTGTTTTAACTTTCTCTAAGAAGTTCGTGACGAAGTTCTTCCTTAGCTTTTCTCCTTCGTTACTGCCGAGGCTGTTACTCCTGCCTCTTGCCGAAAGGCTTCTATTTCTACTCTTCACATCTCTAAATTGTTCTTCTTTACTTACATCGACTTTTTCTTCCATTAAAGTTTTGTCTGAATCCTCTTCACTATCCAGCACTTCCATCCGCTCGCTTTTCTATAATTCACTATTATAGAGCGATCCTGAGGGCAGATTTTTCTTGTTGAGTTTCTCTTCTGGTGGCATGTGTCGTCTTTTCCTTGTAGCAAGACGCTAAGATCCGTTCCGCGGGGCGAGTTGCCCCTCTATGTACTCTTCTTTATTCACGCTTCTTTCATGCGCACTTGCCTTAAGGAGCTATGTCTGTCCTTTTTCCTCCGTTTATATTCTTGGCTGAAATTTTTTTTTGTTTCTTTTTATTAAATTTCACTTATTACTTCCTTTCACTCCTTACTTATTAGCGCCTCTTTTTGTGCACTTATAGAAATTTTTCACTGCCTAATAAGCTCGAAAAAGCATCTGTTTAACTAGAGCACCACACAAAACAACACGCTTGGCCTACGCTCGCCTACTCGCCTATATATATATATATATATATAGTCGTAAGACAAGATTCAACCGACCCCCCCCCCCTCAGCCCCCCTCAAATATCTGTCGGTACAGCCCCCCCTCAAATTACGTTGTGATTCCTCTTATAAATAGCCATTTCAAAATTAATGTAACTGAGGCCCCCCTTCAGCCCCCCCTCAATATGCCCCCCCTCACTCTTTATAGCCCCCCCACCCTCATTATGCCCTTCCCCTCACTATGATATTAGGTTTTAGTAATTAGTAATAAAAAAATATTTTTATTATTAATAATATTCTTTTATTATAATAACAATTATAAGTAATTGAATATTATTATAATTAGTAATATTTTATTATTATGATTGTAACTGTGACTAATTAATAATATAAAGTTTTTTCACTGCATTTCATTTATATTCTAATATTGAATTTCAGTAATGAAAAAAAAAATTATTATTATTAAGAGTCCGCTGTATCTCTGTCCTTTTCTAATTAAAAAATTGACTTTTTTCCCAAAATTAGCAACAAGAGGCAAAAATAAAGAGATGGTTTCGATGTGTTTAATAAAATGTAATATTTTCTTTGATTAGTATGAATTAATTTTATTGCTTCGTTTTTAAGAAAAGTTGGAATAACTTAAAAAATTAGAAATTAGTGTCAAATAATGGGATTTTCAAGTTATTCCAACTTTTCTTAAAAATAAAGCGGTGCAATTAAATTATTCTTATCAGAGAAAATATTGCTTTCTATTACACGAATCGAAACCATCTCTTTATTTCTGCCTAAAGCTATTAGTTTTTATAAAAAATAAATTTTAAATAGATTCGGTAAAATAGGTAACTGTGTCGGTATACAGCTGACTCTTAATATTTCATTAATATAATTGCAAACATAACTAATTGATAACACAAAGCTTCCTCTCTGCATTTCCTTTATTCAGATAAATATATAATATTTTTATTTCTATATATTGTATTTTTATTTTTATTATTGAAAAAATTTACTAATTACAAAAGTAAATTATAAATTAAAAAATGAATTTAGCTTAATATCCATGGGTACTTTATTAACACTTGTATTTAAATAAAACATGTTTTTTTTTTTTAATTAGAAATAAGATATTTACATATTTATCTTTTTGAAAGATTTCTGGGCTTGAGACCAGCATAAAAATATATGGCTGCATTAAAAGCTTTAAAAGCTTACAAATTCATTTCTTATTGTCGCCGAAGCGTACAGATCTATTATTTGTTATCGCTAAAAAAAAGCTTATAAAAGCGTACAGATTTATTATTTGTTGTCGCTAAAAAAGCTTATAAAAAGCATACAGATTTATTGTTTGTTGTCGCTAAAAAAACTTCATATAAGCATACAAATATATTGTTTGTTGTTGCTAAAAAAAGTTTACAAATTTATTTTTCATAATCGCTAAAAGAAACTTACAAATTTATATCTTATTGTCGCTCAAAGAAGCGTACAAATTTATTGTTTATTGTTGCTAAAAAAGCTTACAAATTCATTTATTATTTCGCTGAAGCGTACAGATCTATATTATATGGGTGATTCTATTCTAACGGGTAATCACATGTAATCGTTTAATAAACTATCAATACAAGGTTCAAATATTATTAACCACAAATTTTTCATATACTTTCAGCTTGTAACTTTATGATCCGTTGACTTTTTAATCGCTAATTTCAATGTAGCTTTTGTAGGGACCCTTAGACAGTATAAAAAGTAATCTCCCCTGTCTGTAATCATATATAAAATTTTTTTTAAACGTTGTAGAGATACAGGATAGATGAATTAATACTTCGGAAAGATCAAAAAATATTTTTTTCCATCCGTACATACATTTCAGCAGAATGGTTGAAAAAAAAATATTTTCTTTGACCCTTTGTTATTATAAAAAAAAATGTATATTTTTTCATAGATAAAAAGCAATAATAATAAAAAATGTTATATTTGAATCTTATGAAAATATAAGCTATTTCTATCACATGGAAATATTGTTATTATATGTTTATTTCGCTAAAAAATTGCTTTGTTGATCATAGAATACATTTTTGTTTACGTGTAAACATCATTTCACTTATGAAAGCTAAGTTACCTTTTCTACGATAATTCCCCTGGCTCTAAACATTTAACTGTCACAGATGATATAAGCGCATATTCAAATACGTAATAGACGTTTAAGAAAGTAGTAATGTACAACTAAAAAACTTTGTATAGCAGTGAATGTTGGAGACCGTTTACTCGGTAAAAATTTCATTCAAATTATCAGGTAATCTCCCCTGGCATATAATTCCCCTGCCTTTTTTGAGATGCACTCACAAAATTCTAATTAAATAATAAAGTCAACAATTTTATTCATGAATTTCATACCACGAAGTGTTAAATTATTTGTACACTTGAAATTTAATACATATTATACTGCTTATAATTTTTAGATATTCAAAATTGAATATATATATATATATATATATATATATATATATATATTTGTGGAGAATCTCCGAGTAAGCACATTCTCAAATCTTTTTGTAAACAATCACTGTAGTCATATTTACATACTGCACTATATACTACGTATATACTACAAATAAATAAAGCGAAATCAAAGGTTACATCGTAGTATTCAGAAAATAAAAATATCAGTTTGTCATTAGCCTTGATGAAGAGTTTGTCGTTGATATCAAAGTAAGTATATAATTATTTGAATTTAAATGAAAGTTTTTGAAAAATCTGAATTGGAAAATCTATAAATTGATAATATATTATTTTAGATTGTATTGGCAATAAAATGGTTTCTACACGTGGACGTGGCGAACTTCCTACTAATCCTTTATCATCAAGTACACTTAAATATTATTAAACTCCACTTCCAAACACAAAAATAATGTAATCATATATTTTGAAAAAGCAAACTTTCTCAAGTATGGATATATTTGTTCTTTAACTTTCTTCTAATAATGTTTAAAAATACATATTTTTGCTGTAACTCGCACGGAGAAAAATTGTATGGCAACGACAGCAATAAGGATATCGCTTAACACATGCAGCGATAGTTTGGGCTAAAACAAACTAAATATTGTGAACTTCAAACATTAACTTTTTAGTTATTTTCATAGTTAATGCAACTAAATGCCATTTGCTAAAAAAGACAAAAGAAAAAGCTAACATTTTAGCGCGAGATAATGATTTCCGCAGCCAAAAAAATTGTAATCATAGCAACAATCATTAGCTAAAAAAGGCATTCTTTTTTCTTCTATAATTTTGTGTTCTGCAGCGATTAATATTACAACTATTGTCAAAATCTTGGCTGAAACAGCATGATTTTGTCGTCATTTTAACTATACGTAAGCGCTACATTAGCATAAAACTTTGTAAACCATTTGACAGCTAAACGATCAGTCATAACCTTTATTTTTTTTAAAGTTGATATTAAAACTTTTGAGAATTCAAACCATACAAAAAAATTTCATTCATTTTCAAATATGCATTTATTTAATAACCATAAAAAATGTCATTGAAGATGTCAGCGCAAAACAATAGCTAATATTCACATCGATGGCAGCAAATAATGATAGTCTATTTTCGAATTCAAATTTTCGCTGTCTCAAACTAGCAAAAATTTTCGCTAATGGAATTATCTTTTTGTTGACTAATGCAATATATTTTTCTCCGTGCGTCGTTTTTTATTTTTAAAAATTCATCCATATATGGTAATAGCTAATTCTTAAGTATTTCAGATAGTTTAGAATCTTTGTTCAACATAAATATTATTAGAAAATAGTATATCAAGTAATGGTAATAAAAAAAGTAATTCCCCTGGAATAAAAGTAATTTCTCTGTATCAGTATATTTTTTATCTATCAGTTTTTCTGGAAATAACCTATGGACAGCTTGACTACTTTGGGATATTGTTCTATTAGATATAACCATAAAAAACCTGAGTAAAACTTTTAAAATGAACACCTTTATTTTCTATTATTTCAAAATTTGAATTTGACCCGTTCGAATAGAATCACCCATATGCTTTATTACATTAAAAACTACATCACATCTTATATATTTTCATTTTTTTTTAAATATAAGCAGTTGATTAGTTCACATTGTTTAATATTTTAATTGCTTTTAAAAAATCGCTCTGTTTGAGCTACAATTTTAAAGAGGTCATGTTTATGTTTACGCGACCTAATACGCAAGCATCTTCTTTCCATTTCACGAATTTTTTCCCCCTATGGTCACATAGAGAGAAAAAACAGTAGAATAGGCGGTAGAATAGAAAAATGAATATATAGCTAAATGTTTGTTTTAATCAATACATTTTGTTGTTTTTTCAAGTTTTTGAAAAGAATTGTAAAAAACATGTACTTTTTTCAAATATATAATTTCCTTAGATCTTAAGTCAGTCTTTGATACAGTTGGTAAGAATATTTACATTAAAATCACATTGTAAAAAACATATACTTTTTTCAAATATATAATTTCCTTTTTGAATGTGACCTCATTAAGAGCTCACATTGGACAGGTGCGCGGGCTGTTATGCGATGGTCCCTCTTATGATCTGTTTGGAGTTGCTGAAACCTGGCTGGGACCGACTGTCTCGGATGATGTTATTCGGATTAAGGATTATAAGTTGTTCAGGCAGGACAGAAATATATTTTAGCATTAATAATAAAATAGTTTGATTTTATAATAGAAAATAGGAAATAGGAAAGAAAAAGGTAAAACAGGATGATAATATATATATATATATATATATATATATATATATATATACATATATATATATTTGCTACTTACTTTTTATTTATTCCCTTTCAAGAATAAAAATGATAAATTAATTTGATTTAATTTAAGAATATAACTCTTTTGTAATTAAGTTTGGAATGTATAATCAAAGATTATTGTGAAATTTTAATATTTTGTTGAATAAATATAAATTATAAAAAATTAAATGTTATTATTGTAAAAAATAAAAATAAAATGATTTTTTTTCTAAAGATTTTGAATATAATTGGTTGACTGAAAAAGATTAATGATGAACTGGTCAAGTGTAAAAACTTTAAAGAAATGCGTACTGCGCTTATGCTTCCTATTGTTTTTATATGACTGTTTTGGTATTTGATACATAATACTGTCCTCCGAGGTCAACGCAATATCAAGCAATTTTAAATAATAAATTTGGTTCCCTTTTCATTTAAGAATATAATCTTATCTTACTATTATATAAAAGGACAGCGTTTGTTTGAATGTTCTCAATTATCTCAAAAACTACTGAACCGATCGTTTTCAAATTTTAAATTTAAATTCTTTATGATGTGACGAGTGTCATAGGCTATATAAATAATTACTTTTTTAATCAATAATTGCACTAAAATAATTATAGACCTAGATCTTAACGCGTACGGAATAGGGACTACTTTTTTTCGGCGTTCTGCGGTCAACATGCTCTATCCTTGCTACTTTCCTTGGTTGCCCAATAGGTGGCGACCGATTTTGTCTTTCACTTGATTAAACTGGTACGGCAGAAATACTTATATACCTATGATATTCCGTAACTTCAACACAATAAATTTTTATTGCATATTCTCTAATCATACATAATTATTTGTTGTGAAAATTCATTCTATTATCACATGGTTCACAAACAAAAAATTTTGTATATTCCGAAGTTTTGTAAGAGTACGATTTAATAAATAATAGTTTTTGAGATTCTATTTCTATACCTACCGACTTCTGCCCAACTATTGCGCGGGTGAAGCCGAGACGGGGGATGCTATTTTACTATAAATTAACTAAATAAGTATTTCTAATAAGTATTTGAACAAATTTAAATGAGATTTATTATTATAATATTGTAAAAATTAGAAATATTAGAAATAAAACATTAAAATATAAAATTATTTATTTAAAATTTGATTAAGACATAATTGTAAAAATTTCATAGTTTTAATTTACAATATTATAATTTACATAGATTTTCCAAAATAATTAAATTAATACTCTTAAAATCATAAGTTTCAGAAAGAATAATTAATAATTTATAAGTTATTGATGATGATTTACTAAAATATAATTTTCATACATTTTTACAATAAAATTAAAGAAGTAATTTTGTAAATATGTTAAAAAGAAAAAGAATAAAAGAAAAATATAGTCTTAATTAAAGCTTTTTTGTATGTACGCTACTGAGTTATTGAACTTGATCTTAGTTTCTATGAGCGCTTATCGGTTTTTAAACGTGAGCTTTAAACCTTTCGATGTGCTTTTGTGTTAAGACATATGTATGTTTAATTTAAGAATTTAACAAAAATATTATTTTAAAAATTAATTTTGATTTTCCATTAAAAACTTCATTATACTAAAATTTTTATTTTACATAAATTTTTTAAAACTAATTTTTAATAAAAAATTGGGGGATATGTGACGTCTGCTTAGTGGCGAGAAATTCTTCAATGAGCCTAGATATTTCTATCTAATAGCTCGTGGTGTTTTAATAAATTATACTTTCTTGGTTAGCAATCTTTTTGAGAGTATAAACAACATAAAAATAAAGAAAAGTAAGGAAAGCACTTGAAAATTCTCAAAGAGAATTTTCTATCAAATCTCTCTTTTGTGGAAATTTGACGTAATGCCAGAGTTAGAAAAAATGCTATGCAAACAACTGCTCTAATCGGCAACTGTCTACAATTATTGTTTACACAAACTGATTACAGTTGGTAAACGATGCGCATTAATTTGTTAGTAAAAATGAAAAGGAATAAGGAAATAAAATAAATTTTTTATTATAATATTTTGACTTACTTTTATTTTTTTATGATGAGATGAGTGTAACAAATCAATAATTTAAACTTTGTATTTAAAAAATGTTGTACGGTAATATTTATAAATTGTAAAGTAAAAACGAATTGTATATTTGAATTTGCAAAAAGTACTGACTGACTGTCATGTAAGGGCCAGTCTTTTTTATATCAGAAGGCCCAAGCTTTCGCGAAAGCTGCCCCTCTTTATTGTATCATCTATTATTAATTAGTGGGGATTTTATTGATTTATTTCGCTTTCTTTCTCTCTCATTCTTACACTGAGAAAAAGATTTTGTAGTTTCAAAGAAACGTGTGTTTCAATAGTGCCAAACACATGATTTCTTTAAATCAAAAAAATTTTTTTATTTTCAAAAAAATATTTATTTCAAATATATCTAATTTAAAATATTTCAAATAAATAAATATTTTTTTGAAAATAAAAAAATTTTTTTGATTTAAAGAAATTATGTGTTTGGCACTATTGAAACACACGTTTCTTTGAAACTACAAAATCTTTTTCTCAGTGTAAGAACGATCAATACAATTAAAAAGAAAGTTAATAATATTTTCAATTGTTACATCTTTGCATTAAGATTGAATTCGATTCTTGCTGCAAGGTAATCTTTATCGATCGGACGGAAATATTCGCATATGTACTCGCTTATATACATAGACATATTAATATTTTTAATAATCATTGTTATTTTTGTATTTAATCAAAATTATTTATTATTACTTTTGAAATGTTTCATTTAAATTCAAACTTTAAAGGAGAGTTCATCAATAAACTCATTCATTTTGAATAAATAAAATATTAATGTTTATAGTAAAAATGTTTTTAAAAAAATAAGAATCAGAATAGGGGGGACGTTATAATAGTCTACCAAAATTTTAATCTAAAATTATTAATACAGGGAAAAATATCTTATTACATAATTATTATTCATATAACCATTGGATATTAAAACATCTATTTTTTTCGTCATGTTATATTGAACCAATAATTTCTTAAGAGAATATCCAATATAATTCTCTCCGCGCGTCTAATCTAGTTATATACTTATAAACGATAGGTCGAAATAAGTATATTATAAAAAAACAATTGATACACTGTTAAAAAATGCATGAAATTTGCCTCCAGTACATGCATTAATTTTCTAAAAATACGTTAAAATTACGGTAAAATGTATTAATTTTCATGCAAATCATCATTAAATTTTATTTATTAAAATGAAATTTAATACTGATTTGCATGGAAATTAATACATTTTATCGTAATTTTAATGTATTTTCCGAAAATTTAATGCATGTACTGGAAGCAAATTTCATATATTTTTAACAGTGTAGCTATGCGAAAAATATTGATTAGAATCAAAGTAACCTCTGAAAGAATTTGTGTATTTTTATTTTTAATTCTCCTGCCGTAAGTTTCTGTTTGAAGCGGGAACAGCGTTTGTTTTTATTTGAAAAATATACATACTAATATTATTTATGTCATAGAACTTGTAAACACAATGGAAAAAGAATAAATATTCTATAAAAAAAAATAAAAATATTTTTATTAATTTATTCCTTTATAATATATTTTATAAACAATAGAGAAAAATTTATTTATCAAAAGCCACATTTATGCAAATATTTTGAAAATATTATTTTGGAAACTTTATATATACATCAGGGAAATTTGTTGAAAAATGTAAAATTAAAAAATTTTGTGATGTATGCGCAATATAAGGGAGATATCTGGGATTAGCCCCGTGAAGATATATTGGCGAAATAATAAATTATTTTGCAATGATAGAGACATAGCTCGGTGCTCGATTCCCAATGGCTCACCGAAAGTATTTCTGATCTTTCACACAAAGTATCTTCGATATATCTGCGATATTTCGGCTGAAGTATCGACGATGCTTCGGCAGTATTTGCAATGTTTCGGCGATAGTAATTTTTTTTTTGCGCGGGTAGTGTTTAAAACTGTTCAAAACTCTTTAAAACAGTTTATAAGTGTGAAATTTGGGACATTTTAAATAGTTTTAGACAGCTTTAAATAGTTTTGAATCGTTTTAAATAGTTTCCAAAAGTTAGAAATGATTTCAAACGATCTTTAATAATTTTGAACTTAAAAGTGATCAATTCTTTTAAAAATTCAAAATATTTCAAAACAATTTTGAATCATTATAAACTGTTTTTTATTAAATTATATATATATATATATATATATATATATATATATATATATTATATAAATTTTCTTCTATATGTATTAAAATTTATATAATATACCGTCAAGGACGTAATTCCTGATCAGTTAAGCTTGAATGGTGTATAATTTTTTGAAAAAAAAGTGATTAAAGGAAACGAATTGAATTTATCTACTTTGTATATGGTAGTTGATGATCTAATCTATCAATTAACGTGTTTTTTTTCTTTTTAAATATCTTAAAATAATTAAATAATTAATAAAAAATATAAAATCTACCGTAGGAGCAATTTATGACCATATTCATTATAAGCAGGAGTTAATTCTGATCAAACTAGACTTAATTTCTGATCACATATAAATCTGTAATTCAAAAAGTATATTAAAGAAACGCAACAACTTATATTTTCACAATAACCCTGGTAGAAAATTAAGCGTAATTTGCCCAGAATATCTCAAATTTTCTGTTCAGTGGGCAGATTCTGTTGACATGTTCTGCCCAAAAACCCCACTTGCTCACGACGGTTTTTGCGCAGAATCTGCCCAGACTTTGTTAAAAGAGAAATAAAATTGATTTGAGGTTATAAACGAATTGTATATTATAAGCAAACATGATTCCTAATCAAACATTACTCTAAGATTTTCAGCTAAATAATTACAATTAAATTTTAAGATATAATAAGTATAAAAAGACAATAAAAAATTTTTATACAAAATATGAATTTTGCAAATTAAAGTTAATTGAATGATTTTGTGAGATCACAAACATTTATTATTTTTATAAATATCTATTAGATTGATGCATAAATAATGATTAACTAGCATGGTTATGTGAAGAATATTCAGCTGAATTTCATGAAAATGTCATACATTATTTGTAATAAATTTTTATTAAATAAATAATATAAAACTAATCCTTAAACTTTTTAATAAAGAAAAATAGAACAAATAGCTGATTCCATTCAGATTCATGCAGGCCGTCACTGATCGAATTTTTTTTTTTCTTCTAAGTAATAAAAATACCTTCTATTATGTATATGAAGATAAAATTTACCTCATAGAACGCTCAAAAATTTTTTTTTTTTTTACTACAGCAATTTTAGTGTTGGATGTAAAAACGAAAATTCAAAAATTGAAAATGAACCTCTACATTTAAATGACTATAGCTCCGTCAATTTTTAACCTTTTTGGACGTTCTTTTAACAAAAGTGTGCGAAATTTGGTCTAGTTTTAAATGCGATCTCGATTTTTGTAATACAATTTGATCTCGCTGAGTTATTTACGAAAAACCGAAAAAAAAGCGATTTTTTTCAAACACGATTTTCTCAAAAACTATATTTTTTTTTTTTTTGAAATTTTTATATGATTTTATACATAAAAAATACTAACTTTTAGGGTAGGTGAGAATATGCGATTTTGCCTTATTTTTTTTAAACAGATTTTTAAACGTTTTTTTTATATTTTCGATTTTAAAACATTGATACCATGGCGCATCGTACTATTTTTCCAACTTTACGTGTTCTTACAACTATTTTTATGCTTTTATTTATTAATATATCAAAAATATCAACAATAATCTTTAAAATAAACCCCGGATCGAATATTTTGATCAATTAGAACAAAAGTTATGATGATTTAAAGTTTAAAAAAAAATGCTGAAACTTTAAATAAATATGATATTTACAGATGCTTTGAATAATTATAAAAAAGAGAATAAACAAGACATTGCAGATTTTATTCAGAAAAATCAAATTTACTGAATAAAACTAGCACAATTGAAAATTTCTTAATAGAGTTAAGAGAGCGTGCTCTCACTGTAAGAGCTCATAAATTGGTCAAAGAAATTCAACGTATAGCAATTAAAGAGGTTAAACTTTTAGCGAAAAATAATGACTTCCAATTAGTTATTCATGTCGATTTTGCAGAAAATTGGACAGTTCTGCTTCAAAATGAAATTCAGAGCTATCATTGAAGTAAAACCAAATATCAATATTTACGTCAGTATGCTATTTTGGAAATGATAAGACAGTCAGTTATGTCACCGTCTCTGACGATATTAAACATGATTCGTCTCATGCCCTAATGACTATAAATTTAATTATCGACAACTTAAAACAAAAACATATTGCGCAAGATCTTGATGAAATCATAACCATTTCTGATGGAGCTGCCAGTCATTTTAAAAATAGATATCAATTCTATGAGTTTCAAAACTCAAAAGAAAACAGAAAATGGCTTTTTTCTGCAACAGTTCATGGCAAAGGCGCTTGTGATGGTATTGGTGGTTTAGTTATACATTATGCTACCACGCATAATCTGTCCAAGAAGAATGCAGATTTTATTAGAAACGCTGAAAATTTCGCCACTCACGTATCAAAATATACTCCGTCGATTAACATTCTTGTTATCCGCAAGGATGAGTTAGAAGTTTTTCGACAGACAAAAAAAATGGAATAGTTAGGAAATGCAAAAGAAATTAAAGGTATTCAAAAGATTCACTGTAGAAAAAGTAAACGAAACCAAATCTACACTGCCAAAACTTCGAGACATGAGTGGCAAGAAGTAAATTGAAAGGTTTTATTCAAATTCAGATTTTTTTATTCACATTAGTTCTCAATTCATTAGTGTTCATTTCTTAATTGTATCGCATATTATTTGTTCATTGGGAGTGACCAAATAATATATTTTAGTATTTAAAAAATTCACCTTTTCAAAATTTAAAATTCAAATTCAAAATTCAAAATTCAAAATTCAAAGTAAATATATTTATTTAAAGTTTCAGCATTTTTTTTTTAAACTTTAAATCGTCATAACTTTTGTTCTAATTGATCAAAATATTCGATCCGGGGTTTATTTTAAAGATTATTGTTGATATTTTTGATATATTAATAAATAAAAGTATAAAAATAGTTGTAAGAACACGCAAAGTTGGAAAAATAGTACGATGCGCCATGGTATCAATGTTTTAAAATCGAAAATATAAAAAAAACGTTTAAAAATCTGTTTAAAAAAAATAAGGCAAAATCGCATATTCTCACCTACCCTAAAAGTTAGTATTTTTTATGTATAAAATCATATAAAAATTTCAAAAAAAAAAAAAAAATATAGTTTTTGAGAAAATCGTGTTTGAAAAAAATCGCTTTTTTTTCGGTTTTTCGTAAATAACTCAGCGAGATCAAATTGTATTACAAAAATCGAGATCGCATTTAAAACTAGACCAAATTTCACACACTTTTGTTAAAAGAACGTCCAAAAAGGTTAAAAATTGACGGAGCTATAGTCATTTAAATGTAGAGGTTCATTTTCAATTTTTGAATTTTCGTTTTTACATCCAACACTAAAATTGCTGTAGTAAAAAAAAAAAAATTTTTGAGCGTTCTATGAGGTAAATTTTATCTTCATATACATAATAGAAGGTATTTTTATTACTTAGAAGAAAAAAAAAAATTCGATCAGTGACGGCCTGCATGAATCTGAATGGAATCAGCCAAATATATTTATTGAATAACTTGAATAAAAACTTTGTTTTAGTTAAACCTACTCTGAAATAACCAACGTAGATTTTGTTTACATTGGTATTGCTACGTAGGAATGTAATGATACATTTTTTTCTTACAATATCAAGTAATGAAACTTTTTTTTACCTTGAATATATATATTTATGTTCTCGAAGGCCGTATTCGTGTCAGTATGTAAAGAGCATGCTAAATTTGTATTGGCATTCCATATGTCTCAGACACGCTCCTCGACTTATTGCAAGAATTATATGTCTTTCTGAGACATATTGAGACTCAATATATCTCAGGAGAAATCAATATGGCATCACCGATCCTACTATGTTTCGTTCAATATGTCAAAGAGCAATCATATTGAAAGTAGGTTAGTGAAAAAAAAATGACTCGCGCTTCGACAGCAGCTATACTCATTACAAAATGTCAATCTAAGAAACAAAAGAAAAAATCAATAGAACTAAAATTTAATTTTAAAAGTATTGAAAAAAAAGATTAATATTTTCAACTAATAAGTTATATTTCCTCATACGGCCTACTTCGGACATAAAATCATCTATGTCCTTTGGCCGTTTATTCAGGTGGAATCTGAATCTCGAACAATGTTAGCCGCTTGAGCAGAAATCTACCTCGGGCGCGCTTCGCGCGCCCTCGGCAATTTCAGCTCAAGCGACAAACATTGTCCTCGATTCATATTCCACCTGAATACGGCCAAAGGACATATATAACTAATATATATATATATATATATTAAATATAAGACTATAGTCCATTAATGATTTTAAAAAATCTTATCCGTTGCTTAAAATCCTATTGATTAATAAAAGATTTATTATTTTTTATTTTGATGGTTGTCGAAAGCTTTCTCAGCCAATTTTCAACAAAATGACATCAAAATTTCCAGAAATCTTATATTTATATATGTTAACAAAATAATAATGCTGGAATTTTGATAAGATAAGTTGAAGTAAATATTGTACTTAATTACATACATAAAATTCACAAAAATATCTATTTTTTGCAATATTTTCAACTTTTTCTGAACCCAACTTTTAAATTCTTTTTTTTAAAAAAAACTAAAACTTTTATTTTGTAAAGATATATAAATTAAAGATCTCTAGAAATTTTGATGTCAATTTGTTGAAAATTGGCAGAAAAAGCTTGCGATAACCATAAAAATAGAAAAAATTAAGTCTTCGATTCCAAAATCAAGTGTTCAGATAAAGGAAAAGATTTCAATCATCAGATGAGATTTTTTTAAATTATTCACTGACTGAAGTCTTGTATTTAATATAATATGTGTGTATACATATATATATATATATATATATATATATATATATATATATATATATAAGGTGAAAAAAAGTTTAATTAATATTAAACTAAAAAAAATTATTATGGCATTCAAATTTAATTTTTTTTCCAGACTTTATCTCAGTCCTGATATCAAGTCCTGGTTTTTTTAGTCCTTAATATATTATGGTATACATTTTAAAAGACGTTCTTAGTTATATAATTAATTTAATAGGATTATTGAGAAAATTTTGAAACAAATACTCATAGCTAAATTCACTGAGTCTAAATAATTTTCAAACTTGTAAATTTGAGGTTATAAGTCTATTATTTACTATTGTTCAACAGATTCTGGGCATAATACAGTGAACTCTGATATATTATGGTAAAGTATCTGCCCAAATTATGTTAAAATATCTAGGCACTAGTTAGTGAAGAGAGCAGAAAGTATGGTTAATTTTTTACCAGGGAAAATTTATTAAATTAAGAAAACAACACTAAAAAATAAGTGGTAGCCCACGAGTCCTTCGAAGTACTTCTGCTCAACGAAACTGTAAGTATGCTAATGCTTTCTCTCGTGGAGAACGTGACGTCGCACTGTCGAAGCTAATAGCTCTCTTTGTGGTGCATGTGTATTCCCACTCACGTGGCGATTTTACTTGGCGTCATGCGAAGTACACCTCTCTTCCCACAGTGGCACCACTGTTTTCCCGCAGTGGCACTCCATGCGCACGAAACGAAAAGAGTATAGTTTCGTTACCAATGGTAGTGCTTCTTTGCTACTTATTTTTCAATGAATGACAACATTTTTTAAATCTTAAATATGAAAAACAATTGTTTTAATTTTTGAAATATACTAATTAAAATTAAAGCTTGACATAAACAATCCGATATGATTCATCATTTCTAATTAGTTTTCTACTTTCATTTTTTTCTTTTCTTAACCAACTTCACTGAAAAATATGCGTTGATATTTTTTAGAAATATTATCTTTCTTTTCTAAACATATATAATCCTTCGTACATGCAAACCACTCGTTCTAATAAGAATCAGAAATCAAACCTCAAAATTTTTCAGAAAAATGTGTAAAATTTCTTTATGTTAATTATAGAAATATTTGATAAAAAATTACTCTTTATTGAGAATGAAGCTATATCTTTAATTTTCCATTGTTTAAGATAATTTATTTATTGAAAATTAGTCATGATTCGCTTTATAATATTTATTTCAACTTACCTATTTTCTAATCAATCGATCAAAAATTAAATTCTCTCCTGCGAATGTTACCAATTCCTGATCACCAATTTTTTAATAATATTATTGTTTCTTTCACGTAAAATTTGTTTTAATATACTCTTGTGCTCTGTAAGAATTACAGATTACAAGTTCTTAACCTGTTTAGTTGAAAACACAGAAGTATTGCAAATCGGACTAAATATCAGACGCTTATTTCTTACGGTCTGTTGTAAGAAAATGGCCTCGTGTCCAGTCTAACTAAACAGGACCGGCAATTTTAATTTTTTTTTCGTTTAAATTTAATATAATATGTTTTCAAATTTTAGTGCATGAAACCTGAATACATTTTCATTATTATACAAATTTTGTTATAATAATTTTTGTATCGTAAAATTTAATATTATATTTTTTGTAACGAATTAATCAGAAATTACGTACTGATCAGGAACTAACCTAACAGCACGGCCTTGACGGTATACGAGAAAATGTTCACTTTAATTTCAAATTATTCTGAACTGTTTAAAACTGTTTAAAAATATTTAAAACTGTTCAAAACTATTCAAAACTTCTTAAATTCCACACTCATAAACTATTTTGAACAGTTTTAAACAGTTTCAAATTGTTTGAAAAAGTTTGAAACAATTTTAAACTATTTCAAACAGTAATACACATTTTATATTTCTACACTGATAGAAGTCTTAGCGGACTGCCTGCTAAGAGGGGAGGTGTGCAGTCCGCTCATACTCAGCGGTAAACAGCAAGAGAAATTTTGGCGTTTTGAATCCCAACGAGCTGCGCGCGCACGGTCGGTGGCTTTCAAAACGCCAACATTTTATTTCTATTTACCAAAAGTTTTCAAGCGTACTGCGCACGCATGTAGTATACTGCGCACTCACACTTCGGCATGCAGTATACAAAAAGTTCTTTCAGTGTACTAGGGTAAGATAAGTTTAATTTTTTTTTCAAATAATAACTGAAGGTGTAATAGTAGGATCGTTTATAATTTTTTTTATATTTTTCTTTTTTTAATTAAAAAAAAAATAGTAATGTATATGTAATTGTGTAAGGTCAATGTCCCAACTGCGGATAATTTTGTATTATTTATATTAGAAAGATCAAATATTTATAATATACAGAAAAAAAATTTATTTTATTCATTTTTACATTTCCGTGCGATCCCATACAAAAAATATTAACGCAGCAGTCTTGGTTCAACTCGCAATGGCATCCTTCATGTGAACGTACACGTTAAAGAAGCGAGTATTTACATTATATATGAGCAATTCTATAAAAGATCTTGCATTTGAGAATCAAAAACATGAAAAAAAAATTTGTGATGGTACACGTGTACTGACCATTGGGAATCGTTTTCGAAGGTTTCAGAAACAAGAAAAAATGGAAGTACATCTAAAAATTCGATATGTATTTTTTAAAACTACTTTAAAGGTTGAAATCTTACGAAATAGCTTTTTTCGTACGTTATACAGTTTTTGGTTCCTTAAAAACTCTTGGAAATCCTGCTCCTACTCTTAAGTTGACCTATTATCGACAAAATTTCAAAGAAAAACCATCATCCATCCATGGAAATCGATTTATACGGTAACGGGGGCCATAAAAATGATTTTTTTCAAATTTTTCTAAAATATTGCTATTTTAAAATGTAAAAAATTATTTCTCTTACTGAAACGGCCTTTCTCTCATATGATTGTATAAAAATACGGAAATTCATTATTACTTGTCTATAAAACAAGGCAAATTAGAGGAATAAACGAAGAGAAATCTTTCATATTAATAGAAAAACATCAACTTATAATAAATAACTTTTTTTTTCTTAAATATTACAATGTTTGTTATTTTAGATAAAATTTTATACATATTTTGATCAATTTTATTTATCTTATAGACAAAACAAGTTATTTTTTTGCTGCGCATCGTGTACAGCCTGTTTAAAATAACTAACAGTAACTTGAAGTTATTGCGATTTGGATTCGCCAAATTATAATAAATCATCAACTGTTGGTGCTTGAGTAGTTGTTATTTATGAAAAGTGATGGTATCCGGGTGTCATCGCTGAAATACTATGAAATAAATTAAAATTAAAATTCTCGACAAGAAAGAAAATTTATTTTTCCATATGGCGTGCGGGAAGTTCGATTTCCCACACGATTTTCCGTACGGGAAGTGCCCTATTCCCGCACGAAAAAAAGCGTGCGGAAAAAAAATTACCACACGGAAAAAAGCGTGCGGGAAAAAAATTTCCCGCACGCTGCGTAAAATTAGTACATTACGTAACGGGTATGAAAAGGCTTTATTCACGAAACAAGAAGTTTACGGCCTGAACCGAAGGTGAGAGTCGTAACGAGTTTCGTAAAAAAAGCCTTTCCATACTAGTTGCGTAGTGTATTTTTCGCCATGAGAGCCAAAAAAGAGCAACGAAGTTGCGATTTTAGGGTTAGAATGGCGAAAATAATATTGCAATGAATAAAATAAATTTGTTAAATGTTTAATATCATAAAAACAAGGATCTAAAGTTTTCGCGTGAGCATTGTAAGTAAGAAAATTATTCAAACAAAGAAAAAATATAGAAGAGTGGAGTTAAAATTTTAACAAAGAAGAATACCATTTATTAGATGTTTAATATTATAAAAACGAAAATCTAAAATTTTTGCGTATGCATTGTAAGTGAGAAAATTATTCAAACAAAGAAAAAAATATAGAAGAGTGGGGTTAAAATTTTAACAAAGAAGAATACCATTTATAAGATGTTTAATATCATAAAAACGAAAATCTAAAATATCCGCATATGCATTGTAAGTGAGAAAATTATTTCAACAAAGAAAAAAATATAGAAGAGTAAGGTTAAAATTTTAACAAAGAAGAATACCATTTATTAGATGATTAATATTATAAAAACGAAAATCTAAAATTTTCGCAAATGCATCCCCAGCGGAAAAAATAAACGAAAGTAATTGAAAATTTCTGAAAGAAACTGAAAGAAACTGAAAGAAACGGAAAGTTCTTGTGAAAATTGGGACGAAACAATTGGTACATTTTAAACTGTTTCAGAAATTTTCGGAAGTTTTCTGAATGTCTCATTTTATATCATTTTCCAAGTGGATATAGAAAAATCAGCTGTCATAATCATTTTAGTTCATTTTAGTTTTTTTAAAATTTATTTCAATTTTTTTAAACTGTTTCAGTTTCATTCTTTTGGTTTTAGTTTCTTTCTATTCGTTTTCATTTCTCTCATTTTCTTTCACTTAATTTCAGTTTGTTTCATTTTATTTCATTTTTCCTTAAACTAATTCAGTTTGTTTCTGAATATTTCCAAAACTCTTGTAATTAATCAGATTATTTCATTTTAAATTTGGAAATAAGTAATGAATTGTAAAAACTGAAACAAAATGAAACATACGGAAAATTTTTGTAAAATTATAAAATAATTGGAACATTTTGAATTTGTTTTAAAATTATTACAAGTTTTCGGTATTTTTGATTTTATTCAATGTTAAAAGTAAATACGGAAAAAATTAGATTTCATACGAATTCCGATTTTTTCAGTTTGTCTCTATCTGTTTCGGTTTTATTCAGTTTCTTTTGATCTGTTTCAGTTTGTCTCAATTTACTTTAGTTTCTTTTCACTTGTTTTAATTTATTTCAATTTACTTCAGTTTCTTTTAATTTTTTGTAACTGTCATCAATCATTCTAATTTCCTCTTTTTCCATTTTAAAATAAATGATTCTTTATAAATAATAATTAAAGGGGATGCATCAGTCCTGTTTTACCATTTTGAAAAACAATTTTTCTCTGAAATGAGTGATTAGATAGGATTTTCTGTTTGGGAATAGTTTTTATTTTGAAAAATGAAGAACGGACAACTATTTAGATCTATGAACACATCAAAAACTTTTTCTTATGCTAAATAAAAATTAATAAATTTATTCGTATTTGTTCACATCGCTATGATCGTTGCTATGCGCGAAAACAAGGGAAACGTTACAACCAACTATATTGTATATCTATATCGCATAGTAACGAAATTATTTAAAAAAATGGTAAAACAGGACTGATGCACCCCCTTAAATACCATTTAATAAATTTTTTATTTTTGTCCACGTTTCAGAATCAAATTTTTGTATTTTTTTTTTATTTTTGTTTAATTAAAAATAAATAAATTGTCATTAATTTTGAGAAATTAAAATTAAAATCGTTAAGCTTGATGAGTAAAAATTACAAATATTTAAACGTGAGATAATAAACTGATTATATAATACAAAAGTGAAATAAGGTCTGTTGAAATAGTTGAGTATTAACGATTTCCCAGTCTACAATTTCAAGCTCGATTCCTTTTTTAAGTGGGCTCAAAATCGAGTTTTTAGCTTGAAATTTTTGATTAAGTCGAATTTTAAATACTGAAATATTAAATTATTTAACAGTTTAAGTATATATTTCAAATTATTATTATCAATAAATGTTATTTTCTAATATTATTCGTAAAATTTAAAAAGTTTTGGTAAGATTCGGAATGTTTTCGAATTTTCCCGAAAATTTCTGAAAATTTCCGAGGGTTTTCGAGAGTTTCTGAAAATTTCTAGCAATTTCTTTACAAATTTTTTAATAATCTAATTGAAATACTTAAATAATTGGAATAAATCCAAAAACTTCAAAAAAATAGGGAAAACTTTTGGAAAAATTTGAAAAGTTTGGAAAAAATTAGAAATTAATTAAAATACTCTAAAATATTCTGATTATTTCAATTAATATTCTAAAAGATTCTGGAAAAATATGAAAAAATTCATAAAGTTCTAAGAAAAATTGAAAACTTCTGAGAAATTTTGAAAAATTTTGAAGCCATCCGAAAATTTCCGAGAGACTCCGAAATATTCTGAATATTTATAGAAAATAACCCAATAAGCACACATCTGGAAAAAAGAATTCTTTAAGAATTCACGAATGTCCGCTCTGAAGTTAATAAAATATATTAATAAAGTATTCATAAAATATTCACAAAGTATTCTTCCACAAAATTTAAATAAAAAATAACTCTTCAACGTATCTTTATAAATATTTTAAAAGGGTTAAGAAAGTATTCATAAAGAATTCTTTTTTGAAAAAGTAATCATAATCCAAAGTATTCATAAAGTAGTCAAAAAGTTTACTTTTGAAACACTGATTTCCTACACTGAAAAAAGGTTGGCGCAAAAGATGCCCTCTTGCGGATATATAATGCTCTAACGGCGGGCTGCCATGTGCGCTTTCCATTTAGAACGTATGCTGTCCGCTTTTGGAAAGCACTCGCGCAACTTTAGCTCATATGTAACGCAAACGTTGAGTATAAGCCTCGTCCTTCGATTTAGGACGACGGTTTAGGACGTGTGTTGCACGGATTAGGACGTATGCTGCACGGAATTAGGAAAACATACATTCAAAACTCGAGCGCTGTTGTTTACCGACACGCGGCGCTAGTAGAGTACCAACCTTTTTTCAGTGTAGTAACTTAGTCACTTTCAAAAATCGAAAGATGTAATGGATATTTTATCGCTTTTCAGATTGTTTTAAAATCATTTTTAATTTTGATTTTCATGAAATTCAAAATTGAAAACTTGAAATTCCTGATAATTTTATAAATTGTAAAAATTCAATTTAATTAATCATTTAATAATTTAAATATTTTTTATCTATTTCAAACGAAAAAATTGTTAACATTTTATAAAACAAAATATATAAATATTTTAAGTGTGTTTAAGTAAATTCTCATTTTGAGAATTTAAATAAATATCTAAACATTCTTCAATTTAAATTAAATTAACCATGACTTCACAAAAAATTTCTTTTATTAAATTAAGGTATCTCTTGAATATTTAATAAATTTTTACTTAAATTATTCAAATAAAAATGTAGTTTGGCTAATATTATTAACCATGAATAATTAATTAACAAGTTTACTAACATTTCTTATGCTTATACCAATGAACATGTATAAGTTTCGAGAATTTATTAACAGATGAGTTGGTAGCCAAGTAGGTTAAGTCATGGGCAACAGTTTTTTTTATTTTGTTTGACATCCTCAAGAACCGTGGTTCGAATCTCGAACAAATAATTTTTTTTTTTTTTTTAAATTTAATAGCTTATTTTTAATCAATTATAACATTTTTTGTTTTTCATAACCATGTAAAATAGAAGGATTATTTATAATTTGATGATTAAAAAAAGTATTTTGAGAATGTGATTCAATCAAAAGAATTGTTTAAGAATACTTTGTGAATACTTTAAAAACTAAAATGGTCGGATATTCGCGAATAAACAAAGCAATCATTAAGAACTCTTTATTGATACTTCTGTTTACGAAAGTATACATAAAGAATTCTTTTTTAATTCTCTCTTTGACACCGTTTGCTTGTTGGGAAATGTTTAATTCTGGAAAGAATCTAAGATATTTTGTAAAACAATGAAAAGAAATGAAAATAAATGAAATATACCGAAAAAAGCGGAAACAAACTTGAATACTTTAAATGTCTCGTCCCAATTTTACCAAAGTCTCTCCAACCGATTTCAATTCTTACTGTTTCTTTCAGTTTCCCTCATTTTCTTTCTGATTACTTCTAAAACTTTTCGAATGATTTCAAGTGTTTCATTTATTTTTTCCGCTGGGGATTGTAAGTGAGAAAATTATTTAAACAAAGAAAGAAATATAAAAGAGTAGGGTTACAATTTTACCAAAGAAAAAAAATATTACACTGACTTTAAACAATCGTAATAACATTAAAATTAATTTTAATGTAAATTCTAAAATTTAAATAAGTAAAAAAATTATCTAACTAAATGATATTTTGGTTTAATATGTAATTTATTGATTTATTTAAATTTTTATAGAAATACCTACATTTCTTTTTTTAAGGTGGATCATCCGTTCCCAATGATATTTTGTAAACCTAAAAGTTTTTGACGAAACTTTACTATAATAATCTTGAAATACCCATCTTTTCATTGGTATAATAAAAACATAAGGTAAACCATCAAAATCTCAAGTAATCAATGTCTGTAAAAAAGATATTATACACACGCGTAAATGGAAAAAATCATGATTTATGCATAAAGTTAATTATAACTTTTTTTTTACTTAAAAGTTTTTGATAAAAAAAGTATGAAAGACAGACGATTTAATAACGATTATAATATGATCGAGGAAAAAGGGAGTAAACGATGTAAATAAAGAGAAATTAAGTGTAAAAGTTGAAAATATTTTATTAACGTAGAATCGAGTAAATCAGCTGGTATATACTGCGCATGCGTGATAATCCTAAGACGCTTAGAGTGCATATATACATATTACGAAGTCAACTGTATAGTGCCGTATATAAGTAAATAATCACAAGGGGCTTTTCAAGAAAAAAAAAATTTTCCTACGCATTTGCTTATGCAATGATTTTTGTTTTCAAAATAATAATAGTTATAATTGAGACACATAGAGTGTATTAATTTATAAAAATTTGCAATAATACAAATACCACCAAGGGACCCAAAACATGATACGGTCTTACATGCATGATCCACCTTAAACAGTAGTTTAAATTACGTTTTCTTTCAATAAATAAAAAGTTTAAAATATTATATTTGTTTCTATTATTACATCCTCGATTCCCTAATACACATTCCATTTCTTTTTTTTGTAATATGAATTTTAATTTAAAAGGATATAATCATTCCTTTTTTTATTAATAATTTGTAAAATACAATCATAATTATGTAAAAGACCAATCGAACTTCCCACACCTTGTTTGGAAAAATAATATACGTAACACGTGCGGGAAATGGGTGGTCTCGAACGGAAAAACTTTCCGTGCGAGAATCACCCACTTCCCGCACTAGTTATGTAATGTACTATTAGTTGCCAAATTTTGCGGATATCCAGATTACATTCATAGGAGTTCTATCGGTGCGTTAATTGTAAAAATTGGTTAATCAATATTTTAACGCAACTGTTACACTGAAAAAACTGCGGTAAGATTGCTCTCTCAAAAAATAAATTGTTTCCAAGCTTGGTTTTAAGCATGGTGTTTGCCTGTTTTGGGCAACAATCTTGCCCAAACAGATAAAGCCGCACGCTCAGTCACTGTCGAGCAGTATGCCCTCTGAAAAAATTTTAATATTGCCTGCTATAGTAAGTTACTTCCCCCAAAAGTGTCTAGCAGTTTGCCTAAACACCGAGTGGCGTGTCGGTGCTGCTTTTGGGTCAGCTGCCTTCCTAGAGTTTTTTCAGTGTATACTTATGATACATTAAGGTGGTTCAAGCGATTTGTTCTAAAATGATTTACTCTAAAATTTTCATAAAAATATTATTGAAAAAGTTAGAATAAAAATGTTAAAAAGCACACTCGCTCTTATGTGAGTGAATGAGATTTTACTCTAAAATAAAAAAGTAGAATGCAAAAAAAAATTAGCTGCTTATAGTTTATTTTATGGAGATGTCATTTGTACAAAAAACTAAAGGCTTGACGAAGAAATAAAAAAGAAAATAATTCAAAAATAATACAAAACAGAATTAGCTACACATAATAGTAGCTTCTGCGAATACGTGTCAGATACAGACGCCATTCATAAACCTAATAGTCCGGTCGCTGATAACATATGAGTATAAAGTTTTAGGTCCCCTCGGTAACTATGAATTTTTTTGTAGTTTTTTATGAGTAAAATTAAAATTTCTTGGTTACCAAGCCCAACTAGTGATCGTTTTATTGTTATAAGCAATTTAATTGTTTATAACGCTATAAAATATTAACTATTGAAAATACAGAGACGTTTTTAAAAGCAAAATTGTCCCTTATTACTTAGGGAGAGAGTCAGTGTCTTAGAGGGTCAGTTGTTGTCCACTCTAAATAAAAACTGTGAAAAGATTAATACAAATTTAAATTATAAAATTAATGGTATTAACACTATGCTAATAAATGAATTAAATGGAGTGGACAAGCACTTGCCAGAACTTGTGATGGGGGTAGCGGGCGTAGCGCAGACCGTCTCTGATCTCAGTGTACTGGAGCGCGTGGATGAGCATGATAGTAGTCCACACACGAATATAGATACGAGTGCAACACCGGATACTAACACTTCAAAAACACAAGCCAATATAGGTCAACAAAAACAGCTCCACCAAAACAAACATAATTGTGGCGCCGAAGGCGGTTATTTGGTAATCTCTAGCGGACTGGACTGCTTAGCGGCTGATGTTCCTCGGGAGGATTATGCTTCTGCTGTCCTTGGTGCTATACTTCTGATTGTAACAAAGTCGCAAATATTTTCGGTTGCTATGTTGACATCACCTAGCGCTAAAAACGGTGAGATCGGAGACGGTCCGGGGGGGTCCCTTCTCGCTGCTGGTTAAATTATCGGAGGAGAGTCTGGTGCGATAAATATTTATACAAAAAAGAAAAATTACTAGTTTCTCAACTGCAGATATTGACCTTACTTGTTTTGCTAGTTTTTCTGCCATTAACAATCACTCTCAAATATTTATTAATGAATATCTCCAAAAAGAGACATACAAATTTCAAAGATCTTAAGAAATATGCCAAGGAAAGGGGTACTAATTTTGTATGGCATAATAATGGCAGATTTCTGGCAAGACGAAGGAGGGGGGACAGAGCATTTGCATTTGCTTAAAAAAATGAAATGGATAAAATATGCAGTTCTCAAAACATAATTTAAGATAAAAATATTATTACTAACGACAATTCCAAAGTAATTAGTGGATGCTTAAGAAATGACGACATTGTTATGACTAGCAAAGAATGTAATGTTGAAAAGTAAAAATTAAATAATAATAATGACGTTGATTTTTTTCCCCAATGACTACACCAGATCTCCCCGAGGAATCGCATGGGGAAAAAGGGTGAACTGCGAGCGGGCTTTCTGAATGTGACCTCATTAAGAGCTCACATTGGATAGGTGCGCGAGCTCGTATGTGATGGTCCCTCTTATGATCTGTTTGAAGTGGCTGAGACCTGGCTGGGACCAACTGTCTCAGATGACGTCATTCGGATTAAGGATTATAAGTTATTCAGGCAGGACAGAGACATGGAGGAGGGGTTGCTCTCTACGTTAAAAATAATTTAAGATGTGAAGTACTAGCTTTTTCTAATATTACAACCAGTATTATCAGTGGCAAACCTGAAGTGTCAGAATATATTTTTTGTTTGATTAAGGATGGCAACTCTGAACCTGTGCTGGTTTATGTCATCTATCGTCCTGCTGCCATTTCATTTACAAAAAATTCTGATTTATTAAATTCTTTGAGAGATTTGTCTCATGATTTTTCACACAAAATTATAATGGGGGATCTGAATGCCGATCTCCTGCGAGAAAGCAGTGATGCAAGGTTTCGTAGTAAGCTGTCAGCGGAGCTTTCGCTTCAGTTGGTCCAGCATGGTACCACGCATATAACTCCATCTTCTCATACATGGATTGACCTGATTCTTGTGGATGACAATGACAATGTACTTGACGCATGTAACTTACCTGCGAACTTTCTCAGTCGGCATAACTTAATTGATGTTTCTATTGCTTATAATACGTGCAGTATAGATTACAAGTCGATTAGCTTTATAAACTATAAAAGCATTTGTCAAAATGAATTACTAGAGAAACTAGCCGGCTATGATTGGACACCATTAACAGCTGGTACTATCGACCCATAGTCTGCGCTTGGCTGCATTTGTGAGAACTTAGCACCAGTGAAAATATTTAAACATACGAAGAATAGCCCTCCATGGTTAAATAAAGAATTGTCGCAGATGCGGCACAAGCAAGATGCTACTTACAGAATATATAAACGGACAAACGAAACACAATACCTGACTGAGTTTTTGCATTTACGTAAAACAGTAGATGAACAGACTGAACTTGCAAAGACTACATACTATCACAATAGACTGTTCGAAGCACTTGCAAATGGTAATGTCTGGAAGGAGCTGAGAGACTTGGAACTCTTAACCGAACCTCAAAGGGACTTGAATAGATTCACTCCTGATGAGCTAAACGCGCACTTATCTGGGGTGTCGGTCTCGCTGCATGATGATAATGAGCTTCGTGAGAGGGTTCTTTCTGAATGTAGTGAAGATGGTTTTGCTTTTAAACCAATTAATATCAATGATGTTGTTCTCACGTTTTCCCATTTCTCATCGCAGGCTCGTGGCGAGGATGGCATTCCTCAAAGTGTGATACTTAAAGCTCTACCATTTATTGGTAACATCTTGTGACTCTGTTCAACTTTCTTTTGAAGGTACTTGAGAAGATCGCTCACGACCAATTGCAGGAATATATTACTACAAATAAGATACTTGATCCCATGCAAACTGCCTTCAGAAAGCACAACTCGACGCAGATAGCTATTCTTAAATTAACTGATGATATTAGATCGGGTCTAGACAAAAAACTCGTAACGTTACTTTTGCTTTTTGACTTTGGTAAGGCATTCGACACGATCTCTCCTTCCAAGTTACTTGCTAGGCTTAGATTGATGGGGCTTTTCAGGTCCGCTCTCTTGTGGATTCACTCCTATGTATCAGGAAGGAAAAATATGATTTCCACGCATTTAAATGAGGAATCGAGTTGGTTGACAACTAACCTAGGAGTTTCACAGGGTTCGGTATTGAGGCCTTTGTTGTTTTATCTTTATATTAATGACTTACGTGACGTTCTTGACTCTGGTTTCGTCGAACACCTACTCTACGCAGACGACCTGCAAATTTACACGTGGATGCCTTGCGAGAATATGGAAGAGGGTATTCTAATCTTACAGAGGGCGACCAAAGCGGTGTCGGTGTGGGCTGCTGGTGTCTCCCTCACTTTGAATTCTGATAAAACTAAGGCGATCGTCTTTGGCAATAGTCGTTTTGTAAACTCTTTTTATGCTGGAAGGTCACGGACGATCAATCTTGAGGGAGGCATTAGTATACCTTTCTCTGACTCCGTGATGAGTCTTGGTGTTCTGCTTGACTCTAAACTTTCTTGGGAACCGCCCATTGATATGATTACAAAAAAGTTTAATAGAGTTTTATATGCCCTGCGGTTTTTCCGTCAGTACACCACGAAGACTCTGCGTAAACAGCTCGCAACCGCCCTGCTATTCCCACATCTTGATTATTGTTCAGTGGTTTTGCTCGATACTTCTCAGGGGTTGAGAAGACGAATACAGAGATTACAAAATTCATGTGTGAAATATGTAATGGGTTTGAGAATGGGTGATCATGTCTCTCCTTATAGGACCGCGTTGGGTTGGCTGCGCACTGATTCGAGAAGACAGTATTTTTTGGCTGTACTTATGTACAAAATCGTGTGCATGAATACTCCGGAGCATCTAGTGAGTCCCCTCACTAAATGTATATTCGGGGTGGCTACTAGGGGAGAGGCAAAGGATCTGGCAGTGCCTTTTAAGCGCACTGAGACTGGAAGGAATTCCTTCCAAGTTCAAGGTGTGCATTTTTGGAATTTTCAACCTGCTGAAATTAAGTATCTTCCATCTCTCAGCAGATTTAAGACGGCAGTGAGGGGATATTTGCTTGACCTTGAATAATATATACTCTTTTTATATAAATTTATTATGCGTAGTCCCGTATATAGCTTTAAGGTGTGCTTGTATTTATAGTATGGTTGATGAGTGCATGGTTGAGAGTGAATGTGTTACTTTTTATTTTTCGATTTGACTCGTTTGATTTTTATTTTATTTTATTATATTTTATTTTAATTTTTATTGTTTTGACTGATAGATATTAATTCGACAGATTTGTTTATTTTTATTTTTATTAATGTTTATATGTGTATTTTATTATTGTAATGATCTGTGATATCACTCTGAAAAGTGACTTACTTATTAAGTAGTATTATTAGTTTTAGGAAATCGACTGTGATATCATGAGTGCAATATTTATACGTAACGTTACAGTATCATCTTATTTTGTATTTTATTATGTATTATATATTATTTTTTGTATTACACACTTTTTGTAAACTGTTACAAAATATCTATCTATCTATCTATCGCTCTATCTTATTAACATAAAAGTCTGCTCAATTTCGAATTTTTACGATATCTCATTTGTAACTTGAAATATCACAATTTATGTTTATTTATAACAAAATGAGCTTTACTCACGTAGAACACTTACTATAATCGATATATCTCCGATTTTATTGAACTGAATTGAGCTAACAGGGTTTATTTTAAAGCTTATGCATTTAATAATTATATTGTAGTAGAAAAATATTAGAAAAGTTTATTTAACCTTTATTAAAACCAACAAAAGATTAAATAATTTGATAAAAGGCTTTATGCATTTGTTTATAATTGTTTTCTACCTACTTCAACGTGAAAAAATGCATAAAAAACACCTTAAATTTATAGTCTTATTTATAGATAATTAGTACAATTTTAAATTTATATGATATCTCATTTTTAACTTGAGATATCGCAATTATACGATTTTTTATAACTTATGCAGAACGTCGAATGCTTACTGTAATCAATAAATTTTTAATTCTATTGAACTTAATGCAGCTTAATGCGACTCATTTTAAAACTTAGGCATTTAACAATAATATTGCAATAAATAAATATTTAAAAAATTAATTTAACATTATTAAAACCAACAAAAAATTTAAAAAACTTATAAAAAAAGTCTTTATGTATTTGTTTATAATGGTTTTCTGCCCACTGCAACGTAATAGTATATTATGCACCAAGGGAAACAAGTGGACTGTGGGCGCCCGCAGTATATTTGTTTCCCGAGTGCAATATACGATTTTTTATCCTATCCGCCGGAAAGTACGCTAAAAATGAAAAATAATTGAAATTGTTATTATTTCAAATTTTATTTATTCAAAATAATTTACATCAATTCTTTATATAAAAAAATAAGTCAGATTATTGATTTATTTAAGAAAATAATTCATCTTAATTCATAATATTATTTTTGATTAAAATTATTATTATAATTAACATAAAATTCATATTTTTTAACATTAGTTAAAAATTTAACATAATAAAATTTATTAAAAAAAAACATTCCTAATTGTAAAATTTAAAATTTTTAAAAAAATAAAATTCATTGAAAATCTTTGTTTTCTTCATTTGATCGTATCGACAACAAGTTTGTACTAGTCTCAGAAGTATCTGTACTAGTAGATGGAATCGAATACAATTTTTTATTAGTGACATTTGTACGGTTACTTTTGTCTTCATTAGAATTAGCAATAGTTTCAAAGATTTTTCTCTTATTATTCAGCGAATTTTCGATGTAGCCTTGAGCTACTGCATCGGAGCGTCAACCTCCAAGTTGCTTCACCATAACCAAATTTGCACCTGCATTAGAAAGAGCAGTTGCTGAACTGCGTCGCAGACAATGTCCTGTATAACCATCTGGGTTATCTAAATTTAATTATAAAGCAATGGTTTTCGCTGTCTCACTAACTTTATTTTTACCGATGAACTGTCGAGTGCATTTTCCATTTTGATAGTTAACAAAATATCTATTACTAGGCATGTTATCTGGCCTCAAACTTGAATATTTTTTAACAATATTGTAGAACTCTTTACCAATGATAAACTGGTGAGGATAGTCGTTTTTCGTATCTTTAATGGTAACGATATACTGATTACTAGTATCTTCTATATCTGTAGTTTCGATACCAATAATTTCTTGGCATCTTGGCGCAGCAAAAATATCGAAAATTAGAATGACCTAAAAAACAGGTGTACATAATAGTAAATCGATAAATATGTAGCGATAAGCTTTTTATTTATATTAATAAATTACACTCACCTTTGTTGATAAGTACATGTGATCATCACTATCATTAATCAATTGTTTTATCTGAGACCAGCTCAAGATTTGCGACTTTTTAGGCTTATAACCTTCGGATTCATTTTTCATAAAAGACTTTAATAGGTTATAATTATTAATATTAATATTATGTCTAAGATTCAACGTAGTCCTCAATCTTGACCAAATACTCCATAGTGTTGATGGTTTCTTTTTTTTTTGACAACTCTTTAAAATATACAATTAAAATGTTTTCATTGATTTCAACAACTTTATTTTCATCAACCCACTTTAAAAAAGCTGCGTACACTATTTCGTATTGAGCACGCGATTTCTTAGGCAATAAATTATTCACGATCTCTTGCTTTTTAGCTTCAAAATTTCTTGAAATTATTTGTTCTGGATCAACATTTTCATCTTCCGAGAAGTCCGTTGAATCCATTTTTTAATGAATAATGAGGTTATATGATGTATTTATTGGTTATATGAGCAACAAGTATAAGCGTTGTCGTTTGTTTTTTGTTAGATTGACATGACAGGCGACACAAGGAAACAAGAAGATAGGAAGCAATACAACTATAGTTTGTTCCCCAGTTAGGAGGGAAACAAGCGCGTACTTTACGGCAGGATAGGATAAAAAATATTGTTATATTTGCTCGATTACTATTTATTTCTACTGTTTATTATTATTATTGTGCTTGATATTATTTTTATTAATTCCAATGTATTACTGAAATTAATTGTACAACATAATGTACATATAATAAATTTGTTTATCTATCTATCTAAGAAATAATAGTAATACATAAAAAATACCCTGAATTAATAGTTTTACTTGTAAATAATTAAAACGATATGTAATTTTCATATCCCATTTTGAACCTGATAAAATACGTTATGTTCCCTAGTGGAAATCGGTTTTGCTAATATCTAATAATAACTAACTAACTCTTGCTAATGACTGCAAATAACTGCTAATAAATGTTATAAATAGTTTGGTTGGAGACAGAAGTAACGGTTATTTGCAATTGATAACAATCATTAGCAGTTATAAGCAGTTACTAGCAGTTATTAGCATTTATAAGCAGTTACTCACAATTTCATCAATTTATATCTCAAAATAAAAGTACTAATAACAGTCATTAGCAGTTATTTGCATTTATTTACAGTTATTTGCAATTATTAATAATTATTCACTTTTTTAAAAAATTTCTAATTTTTTATATATAGGAAAAATTATCCAAGATAATAAATTTTTATAAATAATTATTATTAACCGCAAATAACTGCAAGATTTTGCAAATAACTACACTGAGAAAAAAGATTCCTTATAGTTACGAATTTTTCTTAACAGTTAAGAAATATGGGCTTTAAACGAACAAATTAAGGTTTCTTAACTGTTAAGAAATCGTATACTTGGATTCATGAATGCGTTCTTAAGATCTGATGAATCGCGTATTTAAAAGTCACTCATCAAGGAGTCTTAACAGTTAAGAATTTGTGAATTTGAATCCAGCCATTTCTGTTTTAACTAAAAAAATTCAACAATACCCTAATGGAAAAATTATTATTTAAAATTAGACAGTTGTATGTTATTTCATTATGCTAAAAATAACTTATTATTTAAATAAATAAAAGTAAAAAAAGAAGAAATCATTAATTATATTTAAAAAATTTATTTATTTTAAAATAAGTGATTACAGACAATAATATGTTGCCCTCTCGCTGTAACATGTACTTTAATTGGTTGTGTGAAAGCATTAAATTTTAAATTATAGATTTTTTCACTAACTTTATTAGAAGGTAAAATTATTTCATAGGCCCTGATATGAGAATTAAAACCTATAGTGGCGCAATTTCTATATAATGCATAAAATTTCTTTTTCGATTTTATAATTTTTGAAATGATTCCGAAAACAGGATCATTGTTTTCGTAATTTAAGAATATAGCCATGTTTGATTTGTACATAGTTCTGTTTAATTGAAGGTAAGAAAGTTCAGAGGCTTCAGAAAATTTAAAATTTGAAGCATTAAACGATTTCTTTTTGCTGCTATATTTTACAATATTTTTAAAGCCTTTTTTAATATAAAATCTATATGCTACCTCCATTTGAAGCTTCATAGATAGCGAATAAATTATGTTAACTTGAGAATTTATTATCCGAGCATATGATTTAGATTTTTTATGGAAAGCTTCCCATTTAGCACAAGACATAAATTTTAAAGGACCCATGGCTCTAATGCAACTTGGGTAATGGTCTACTAAATGATCTTTAGGTATCAATTTTTCTTTAAAAATTTTCATATAAAGCGTGTGATGTGTTTTAATTAGCTGTTCTAAAAACAGAATTTGTTCCTTGGAAACACTTTCACTTGTAACTATTTCTATTATTTGAAATAAGACCATGTACAACTCCCACGCTAAATCATCTTCAGGTATTAAATCGCCGATGATTATACCGAAATAAGTAACAAGAAAAGACATTTGAGCAGCAGTAATAATAAGATAACCTTTACGAATATGATGAGCTTTCAATGATGACAATTTATTTCCGTGATCTTCTTCTGAATAATCAAAATATTTTAATCTGTCTTTTAATAAATCCAAAGTAAATTATTTTTGTTTTATAAAATGATCTATGATCTTAGCCATATCATATCTACAAACTCCTAGATAAAAGTCATGCATTGGATCACAAGCCCAATTATAAATATTGTGAAAGAAACGCAGCTGATTAAATACACAAACATCTTTTATCTCGTGATCTCTATTTTTTAAGTCATTTTCATAATTACTCAAATTTCTTAGATATTCTTTTTTTTCGATACAAAGTGTTTGTGCCTCATGTTTAGGCACCCGACAAAATCTACAGTAGTATTCAGCATTAAAACTTTCATTAAATCCAAAGAGACTATTTATACCCAAATTATCACCTAATATTCCAACGACAATAAAATGTATTTGATAGTTGTTGTCATCCACAGTTATTGTTAAACCTTCATCGTATAAATAGTTCATTTCTTCTATTATATTTTTGAAACATTTTTCGTTTCCAAAGTCTTTTTGATCAGCAGTCAAAATAAATTGTTCTAAAAAATATTTTCTAATATCGAGGCAAATTTTGGTGGAATGCCTGCAATAGAAAAATAAAGACCACCGATTTTATATATACCTGCTGCCGTAGACAAAGGATCGCAGACTTCAAAATCATCATAGTATAAATAAATACCAATAACTGTTTTACCTTTGAAATTTTTTGATATGTTTTGCCAACGTTCGCCATTATATACGCTAGAATACATTTCCTTGTTTGATTGAGATAACTCATTCCTGATATGACCTATTACTTCTTTAAAGACGTTAGGTAGTTCAAAAAACATTTTAAGCACAAAACGTATTGGAATCATATAACCGAAACATACTCGTTTTGTACAAATAGTAGTATTACCTTCTTTTTTGTTATCACTTATTTCACCTATTTTGAATTTTTTTGGTTCAATTAAATTGCCCCCAATTTTAAAATATTTTAAACGCTGATACTGCGTACTTGATTTTTCAAAAATATTTAATATTAAGCAATCATCTATATCGTTATGATATTGAGTAGGAATTTTTTGCTTTAATTTACTGGCAAATAAATTTGAAATATTCTTTGTATATTTTAAAAAGTCTTCTACAGTTTCATCAACTACCTTATTAGAAATAGAATGATTACCATATAATTTTCCAACAAAATTAAAAAAGTTGTTTTCAAAGATATTTTCGTTTATAGCTACTTTATCTGTTTCAGTGTCACTTCTATTCCTACGTTGTTCTTTACATTTACTTCGTGAATCTAAACATCGCTTACTTTTCATAATCTGTTTTAATTTAGCATTCCGTTTGATACTATGCACTTTAAAAACATATTTTTTATCGCAAATGAAAATATGTTTTTTCAATGACAAGATTGAAACAAATTTTTGCGAACACATACTATTTACACAAGTATAAACGTCTTCGTAAGGATGATAAACCTTTAAGTAGCGTAACAAAGTATTGATGCCAGTTAAAACTACTTTATAACAAATATTGCAACGCATTATAAATTGAAAAAATCGATTCGAATTCAAATAAGCAAAATAATATATTATTTGAATTTAAAAATAAAAAGTAAAATATTTACAACAGCGGAGATTGCTTATTTTAACAATAATTAATTTAATCTTCTTTTTACTTTGTTTAAAATAGTAAAAACAGAAGGTATTTGCGTGTCAGACTTTGTGTAAAAATTATATACGGCCCACTTAATGAAGTAACAAAAATTTTCGCTTTCTGGCGCATAAGAAACGTTAAAAGTCATAAAAATTTTAAAAAGTACATCTAATGCCCGCGACAGCGATGATAACTCATACATTACAGAATCAACGCGTACGTAACATTTCTCGATTTGAGAATAAGTGGGTCCAACAATAATAATGAACGGTTGTAACGGAAGTCCCATGTTCCTCATTTTGGTTCTTTTTTTTGAAACCTTATCTTCAATGTCTCCTGGAATCTACAATAAGTTTTTTTTTATTATTTATTAGTAAATACCATCATTTGGGTAAAAATCGGAAATTAAAATAAATATTTTTGTTAATAAAAAAAAATTTGTTATTATTACATAAAATAAATTTATTTATATTATAAATTGGCTAATTTTAAAATAATTGAAGCTTATCAAAATTCTAATTAGGTTGCCTATGTTCATATTATATAAAACGTGCTATACTTAAAGATAAATAAATAGTCATATATTAAAAAATTATGTCTTATGAACGATAAAAAATTTTAACCTTCACGTGAATAGCTACTCCTTCTGTCCCTTCAATTTTAGTAGGTTTCCAAAAAGTTTTAGATTTTTTTCCAGGTTGTTTTATTGATATTTTGTTAGATTTAGGAGATAGTGCAGTTGTCAATAATATTTTTTTTTTTTTTTTATTTATTAAGCATTTTAATCTTTTATAAGATTATTTGCAATACATACATGTGTTAATTACAATATTTATATGTTTACATTGAATAAGTTTATATGTAAAATAACAAAAATGGATTACATTGACATTTTCTCGTGGTTTTTACAATGTTTTTTTATTTTCTAGTTATAACTGCAGTTCACAATTTTTCAAATATTCTAACACGATTTTACATATTATTTTTGAAGTGTTTGAAAGCAGAGTTGTGCAATTTAGAGGCAGAGTTAACCCAGCCTTTTGAAGTTTTTTTATAAATGTTATTCATTGACCGTCGTAGTTAGGGTATTGCCAGAATAAGTGATTGAGATCCTGGTAGCTGTGTCCGCATTTACAATTTGCGTTTGAGTTTATACCGATCCGAGTTAGAAAAGACGCAGTATTACAATGATTAGAACGGCACCTGTTGAATGTAACAATGGCTTCTCTTGAAAGTTTTAATTTTTTATACCATGGGATGTTGGTTTCATTATAATAATTGTTGAAGTAGTGAGTTCCTTTAGTTGTTCCTTGTTCAACAATTATTTGAGCAGTACATTTGATGGCTTGTCTTTTTTCATATTCCCGTAAATCAGTGAAAGGAACTTTTATATATTTTAATGCGCTTTTGTTTGCAGCTTTTTTAGCTAAGTTGTCTGCCTCTTCGTTGCCGTTGATGCCAATGTGTCCTGGGATCCAGAAGAACTTTACTTTACTATTATTTGTTGATTTTATCGAGAAGTCCTGAATTTTTTTGATTACTTTAAAAATATATGGATTTGTTGTAATATTTGTGTTGTAGTTCTTTAAAGATATCAGAGCACTTCTGGAGTCAGAAAATATAGTGTAGTTCTGATTTGGGTTTTTGAGAGTAACATCCATGGCTAGAGTCAGAGCGAAGCATTCGGCTGTAAAGATAGACGCACTTTTATTTAAACTTCGTATTGATTTTTCTTTGGTTTCGATACAATAACAGGCGCTTCCGACGGATTTCGATGTCGTTGATTTGCTGCCGTCAGTATAAATAGCAAAAGCATCTTCTGTTTGTATTAGTTGTTCTATATCGTAATTGGGATCTTTACTTTTTTTCAGGTTTTCTCCTGACTCTAGGTCTATATAAATGTCATTTAAGCCGTTGTTATAGTTATGTATATATTGATTATAGTGTTTATTTGAATAGATAATGTTTCGCGAGAAAGTAGGATTTGTAAGGCAATAATTTAGAATTTTATTTTTGAAATTGTGTTTGTTTTTTATCTTCTCGATAGGTTTTTTTTATATTTGAGATAGTTTTGTGGACAGGTAGGCTGGTATTCGAGTAGATCTTGTTGAAATAGCAGTTACAAAGAAATTTGGAACGTTCTTGTAATAACGGTAATTTTGATTCAGCAAGCAGTATATTTGTAGGTGTACTGTTACGAAAGCCAAGAGCAAGTCTAATAGCTAGATATTGTATCTTTTCTAGTTGATTAATTTTGTTGAGTTGAGTTGGAAAATAGATAAAACTGCCATAATCTATTATTGATCTTACAAATGTTTTGTACAGTGTTATTAGCGTTTCGGGATCGACACCCCACCATGTGCCTCTAATGAACTTTATGATATTCATTGGTCTTGAACATTTCTTTTCCACATTATTTATGTGAGCGTCGAAGGAGAGTTTATAGTCAAATATGATTCCGAGGAATCGGACTGTTGAGCTGGATTTAACAATTGTATCGTTTATTTTTATTTCTGTTTGTCCTGGCTTTGTATTGTGTCTGTTAAAATGTATAAGAGTAGATTTATGAGGAGAAAGTTCTAGACCTAGTTTGTTTAAATTCATATTGATTAGGTTTACAGATTTTTCTAATATTTTTTTACATTTATCTGTAGAACCTCTTTTAACAATGATACCGATGTCATCGGCGAATTGATATATTGTGGCGCTCTTGGGAAGATTTTGACATATTTTATAAACGTATATGTTATATAATAAGGGGCTTAGTACCCCTCCTTGCGGTACTCCTTTATAGGCAAGCCTGTATTGTTCTTTAGCCTGATCGGTGAAGATGCATCTCCGGGATGTAATGAATTTTATAAATTTAACAAGGTTAATCGGACACTCAATTGAAGCTAATTGTTGGAAGAGGATATTTATCTCCACATTGTCAAACGCGCCATTTACATCCAAGAATGCAGCTAGGACCTCTTTGTTTTTGCTAAAAGACTCTTCTACATTCAAGGTTAACCCCGTTAAATTATCAATTGTACATTGCCCTTTCCGAAAACCTGATTGGCTAGGTGGTAACAGTTTATTATGCTCTAGCCACCATTGTAATTTATTTTTTATTAGGGTCTCAAAAAGCTTGCAAACGCAAGAAGTAAGACTAATTGGGCGTACGCTTTTGCCGTCGGATTTTTGTATGAAATGAACATGCGAGTTTTGCCAGTCTTGAGGATATGAGTCTGTAACGAACATTTCATTGAAGATGTCTAGTAAAATTAATTTGTATGATATCGGTATTTTTTGTAAAGTATCATAATTAATTCCATCTGTGCCGCATGCAGATCGACAATTTTTACTAAGTAATGCAGTATTAAATTCATAAAAGTTAAAAGATGAGTTTAGAAATTCGTTAGTCTGACATGACGGCAGCCAATCAGGATCTATCGGACACCACGGTGAACATAACTTGTCTAGAGCGATTTCTATTTTTTCTTGGTCTTGATGGTTTTCAGAAGTGTGAAAGGGGGTAACTTTGGTCCATTTATTTTTGAAAATTTTTGCTGTATTCCAAATAAAGGTTTGATTGGTTCTAAAGTTAATGTTTTCTGTAAAGTTTTTAAAATTTTGCCTCTTTTTTGTTTTAAATAATTTCCTTGCTTGTGCAATATTTTTTTTGTAATTAATAAAGTCATCAATTGTGTTAGAATATCTCCATTTTTTAAAAGCTGCGCGGCGTAATCTTTTGGCCCTGTTACACTCTGAATCCCACCAAGGTACAGGATTGCAATGAATTTTCTTTTTTACAGATTTTTTACGTGGAGTATTCGAGGTTAGTGCGGCTGTTAAAATGCTCATGAAAGTTGCATATTTGACGCTTGCAGAACTTTGATCATAAATGGCAGACATAAATTGAACATAATTTTTGTTTAAGTCGTTATTGTCAATAATATTAGTTGAATGAAAATCTTACAATCTGTAATAAAAATCTTATTTATTTATTGTGAAATAACAAAGTAAAATTTTGCAATTATTGTTTTTTTTAAATTGAGGTTTGCGTACTAAATATATAGTAATTTATATTTATTTAACTATCCAACTTTACTTTTATTGCATTATTTATTGATTTTCATTTTTTAAAATTTTTTATTTTAATTTATAGCATAATTTTTGGTGACTTACTTATTCAGTATTATTAGGTTTAGTGATTGACTGTGATATCCTGTGCAATATTTACATTTATATTTATATATTTTGTAAGACTTCAAGTGCAATATTTATTTTTATATTTTTAAATTGTATTACACGCTTTTGTATATTGATATACAAATAAAAATAATATCTAATCTAAACTTTACAATTTTACCTGCTTGTAATTCATCTTCATATATATCTTCCAGTAATTCTATGTACGCGTTGTGTTCTTTTTTCAGATTGGCTTGGAACAATTTAAAAACTACATCAAAAATCGAATTCCATTTTAAAAGAAAATTATCACAAGATTCTGGACTAATTTTCAAAAAATCTCTTTCAATCTATATAATAATTTTTTAATTATACTTATTTAATCTTACTTTTAGTTTTTATTATTAATTATTGTAATTGCAACTACGTACCAGCTTATAACTATTAGAATCTTCTAAAACAGGCCAGCTCTTGTTTATATCTCCTAAAACTTTGTATGCTTGATTTTTAGCATCTATTTGTCGCAACTCATAAGTGGCATCCCAATGTTTTAAAGTTTCTTCAGTACCGTCCCTATTGACCATTAACCAACTCTTACTCCTTTCAACATCCAGTAATACTGTAAAAACAAATAAATATAAAGCTATTTTCTATTCAGCTGAATAAAAATTAATTTTATTTAAGATTTTTTTATTTGATTAAATTAATTTTACACTGCGAAATTTAAAAAAAAAGTTAAAATAATAAATAAAAAAATTCGTTACCTTCTTGATTTGTTGGCAGCGAGACTGACTGTTTATTAAAAGTTCTGGCCAATTTTTCTGAATTAAGTATAAAAGTCCTCTTATTTCTATACTTATCTACTAGTTTTCCAACAGATTTTTCAGATTTATTTTTTCTGGATTCTTTTTTTGTCACAGGTGGTACAAAATAAGTTTGAGGACATTCTAATGGGAATAATTCTATAACTTTTTCTCTTTATCTAATTTTCTGAAAATAATATTTAGATTTTGAATAAATAAAATAAAAATAGACTATATGAATTTATGTATTATTACAAAGTAATATTTTTTTATACTTACTGATTAATATTTAAAAAATGTCGAGTTATTATATCACACAAGTAAGATTGGGCTATTCCCTGGAAGAAAATTGACCATATTGTAGGCATAATTGCTGGTCAACAAATGTTAAAATGGCACTTATCTAGAAATTCTAGAAATGGTGTAAAAAAAATTTCCAGATAAGTGTCATTTTAACATTTGTTGACCAGCAATCATACTTAAGATATGGTCAATTTTCTTCCAGGGTTGTGTCCAATTCAATATTTCTACGCAATAACAGAGCTCTGCCTACAGCATCGGCTTCTAATGTGGCGCACAAGTCAAATTCATGAATGTTGAGCTTGCGTTTTTTAGTAAGGGGATCTTCCCTAGTGGAAATCGAATCTGTGAATAACTGTGAATAACTGGAAATAACTGTGAATAACTGGGAATAACTGGAAATAACTGTCATAAAATGTTCAGATTGAGACAGGAATAACAGTTAGCACCAGTTATTCTCAGTTATTTCTAGTTATTTCCAGTTATTTCCAGTTATTTACAGATATTCCCAGTTATTCACAGTTGAGTTGAGAAATAATTTGAAAAATTACAGATACTATAACAGTTATTCATAGTTATTTCCAGTTATTTCCAGTTATTTCCAGTTATTCACAGATATTCCCAGTTATTTCCAGTTAAGTTGAGAAATAATTTGAAAAATAAAAGGTACTAAAAAAACGATATAAGTTATAATATAGCGAAACTGGAAATAAATGTTAATAACTGTAAATAACTAGAAATAACTGGGAATAACTGTGAATAACTGTTATGCATCTTTGATTTTTCTCTGATTTTTCAAATTATTTGTCAAGTCAAATGGAAATAACTGGGAATATCTGTAAGTAACAAGAAGTAACTGGAAATAACTGGGAATAACTGGTGCTAACTGTTATTCCTGTCTCAATCTGAACATTTTATAACAGTTATTTCCAGTTATTTCCAGTTATTCACAGTTATTCACAGATTCGATTTCCACTAGGGTTGCTCTTTATTAAGTTCATCCTCATCAAAATCACTATCTTCAGTATTTCCGAAATCAATAGGCTCAGTTGGAAATGAAACAAGGTTATCAGGCTCTTTTTGTTCTGATTGTGCTTCAATTTTCTCTACATAAACAGAATTAGTAACCAACAACTGATCTTTATCAATTTCCTTTAATTCAATAGAAATATTTTTGTTTGATTCCAACTGAAAAAATAAAATTAACATATTAAAATAGTAATAATGCAAATATAAAAAAAAGGCCTTAATAGAATAAATAAAGGTTAGGAGGGAAACGTACATGCTCTTTTAACAATTTTTTTAATTTCATTCGCACACCAGCACTTGAAATCACATTAACTGCGTCATCAGGATGATTAAATAATAAATCACTAAGCACATCTAAATCTAATATATCATTCTCTGTTTATGAGAAAAAATAAGCAGAGCAAAAATAAAAATGGAGCTATAATAACCTTAAAATTAGCAATCATTACGCGATTGTTTTAGTTCAAAATGATCTAGTTTGAACTAACTAATACATATATTCATACTTACTTTTAAAATTAGTTGAAAGTTCCGGAAAGCCCCATCCGATTAAAACTTGCTCCATTACCAAACTTTCTATTTTATTATAGTATGTAATAAGCAAATTAATAAATAATCACGTATGAGTACTTCGCTATGCGCCCACACACGATCAACTGTCACTCGTTTGTTTAACTATTAAGAACTTATTTCTTAACAGTTAGGGAATATATATTTATTATAACAGAGCCGAGTTTCGTAATTAAAGAAATTGTGTCTTAATAATTAAGAAATATTATTTAGTTATAAAGATTCTTAGATTTAACCCAAAGCATATCTTTTTTTAGTACGTTAAATAAATTATTTCTTTACAGTAAAGAATCCTTTTTCTCAGTGTATAAATGACTGCAAAAATCTGCAAATAACTTTAAATAACGGTAAATCACAATAAATGATTGCAGACAACAGTGAATAACTGATAAAAATTGTTATTATGAGTTAATGACTGTTATTATGTTTTTTTTATTTTTAAAGATTTTATTTTAAAAATTTGCTAATATCTACTAATACCTGTTAATAACTGCAAATAACCGTTACTACTGTTTCAAACCCAACTATTTATAACATTTATCAGCAGTTACTTACAAACGGATATATGTCTTAGCGAACTGCCAACCAAGAGGGAAGGTATACAGTCCGCTCATACTCAGCGGCGAACAGTAATACATATGTTGGCGTTTTGAATGCCAAAAGTTACTTATGAGTTGCGCGCGCACGGCTGGCTGATATCGGTTGGCTTTTAAAACGCCAACATTTGTTTTTCTGTCTCCCGTAAACTTGTAGTATACTGCGCCCTTACGCTTTGGCATACAGCATACGAAAAGTTCTTTCAGTGCAGTTATTTGCAGTTATTAGCAAAACCGATTTCCACTAGGGCTCACACCGGTCACTTCCTAGTTACCAATTTTATGAAACACTTAGTATTATATTATTCGTGATATTAAATCCTTTTTTAATTCTGTACTTTTTAATTTCTATTGCATATTAATTTATTATATAGGTATAATACACAATCGATTTTTTAATAAATTTTTAATTGCAATAAAACAAATATTAAAGAATATTCTTAAACTTATATTTCAAAAATCGTATTAAAAGAAGAATTTAAATCTAATAAAATAAGAAATTTAATATAAATTATATTTCTCAATAATAAGTGATTTATTTACCATTATTTATTTTTTAAATTATAAATGATAGAATAGATAATTTATACAAATTGTCAAGAGTAGACGTAATAAATTCCATTGGGTTCAGAAAAAGAAGGGTATTGTTATAAAAAAGCATATCTCAAGTTAGAAATGAGATATCATAAAAATTGAACCTGATAATAATTATTTATAAGAAAAACTATAAATTCAGTGTATGTTTCATGAATTATTTTAAATTAAAGCAGGTATAAAACCTATATAAACAAATGTATAACGTATTTCGTAAAAAGTTTTAACTTTTTGTTAATTTTAATAGTAATTAAAGCAATTTTTTTTATTTTGTGATTAAAATATCATTATTCAATGCATAAGCTTTAAAATGAGCCATGTTAAGCTTTATTAAGAACCGGAGATATATCGATTATAGTAAGCATTCGCGCAAGAGCAGCGTATTCTACTATAAAAAAAACATTAATTGTTGTATCTCAAGCTAGTAATGAGATATCATAAAAATTCAATATTGTATCAATTATATACAAGTAAAGCTTTAAATTCAATGTATTTTCATTTGTAAGAAGGTAAAAAATCAATATAAACAAATGTATAAAGCCTTTTTCATAAATTTTTTTTATTTTTTGTTTGGCACCCAGATATTTGTATATCCGATACAACCATTTGTTTAAATCGATTTCCATGGATGGATGATGGTTTTTCTTTAAAATTTTGGTGATAAAAGGTCAACTTAGCAGTAGGATTTCCAAGAGTTTTTAAGGAACCAAAACTGTATAACGTACGAAAAAAGCTATTTCGTAAGATTCAACCTTTAAAGTAGTTTTTAAAAATACCTATCGAATTTTTAGATGTATTGCCATTTTTTCTTGTTTCTAAAACCCTTGAAAACAATTTCGAATGGTCAGTACACGCGTACCATAACAAATTTTTTTTCACGTTTTTGACTCTCAAATGAAAGATTTTTTATAGAATTGCTCATATGTGTAATGAATATAAAAAAACATTTTACATCAAATTTCGTGATTTATATAATTGTGATACACCATATCTGCAGGTGAATATCATTACATTAGATTGTTTTTAAATATTCTGCTTTTGGATCATCCGCAGTTGAGACATTTTTAGTGCGGTATATAATTAATGAAAATTAATAATTAATTATTTAAAAATGATATATTATTGTAATTATTCGATAATTTGAATGTTTTATTACAACATTAATCTATTTTTATGAAAATTACATGTGTTTAAGTGTATTTTTGTATTATTTTATTGCACACGAAATCTTAAATTATCCGCAGTTGTCATATTGACTTATAATGTGATACATGTATTTTCTCCTGAGGATTGAAGTGAAATTTTGGCTAGATATTTTGAAGCTTAAATTACCATTTTACAGGTATATACAGAATTATGTATTTAAGCAAATAATTGTGCGAACTCTTACGTCCAATAACTTGTTTAAATTCCCTGGTAGAAAATTAAGGATAAGATATGCTCAGTTAACTAACTGTTGGCTATATCTCGTCGCTACGCAGTCGCGATAAGTGACCGATAAATACACGATCATATATTAAAGACTACAGAGTTGATATAAAATATAATCACTAAAATAATTAAAATTTTTTTCTTCTGATTTGAAATAAATTATAAATATTATAATATTCATTATTACAATTCATATGAGTTGTAAATAATTTTCAATTAAAATCGTTTATAGAAAGCGAATCTGTATATATATACATGCTGCCCACGATGGCGCCCGTTTGTACAATCGTACAATATATCCTGTAGTTGCGAATACTGAATGTTAGCTGCGCGCGCATCACTCGACGCTTCGTCTTCTATAAACATCTATCTTCATCACTGTATGTGCAGGTTAGATTGACTTAACTTAGCTTTAAAATTATTAAAGATATATATACTGTTATTGTAATAGCGTTAACATTTTCTGTTCTTTATTCTCTAACTTAAATTTATTTGCGAACATACACAGTATGATTATGAATAAAATATCCATGTAAAATCAGTGAGTGCGAAGTGCGAGTGAGCGAGTGCATATGGAAACTTAGTGTGAGAGAATACACTGTAAAAAAAATAGGGAGAAATCACTTCGTTGGTCGACGATTTCAATGCGACCATGCACCGTCGATGTTATTTAACATCGTTGAAGCGCGAAATCTAACTGATTTAATCTAAAAATCATGTGTTCAGTTTATGTGAAATCACGCAAAGCACGTTAAAATGTCGCCGTTGAACGAAGTTAAATAACCTCGACGGTGCATGGTCGCATTGAAATCTTCGACCAACGACGTGATTCCCCACTACTTTTTTACAGTGTATGACTGTCCGTTTAGGAACTGTAAAGGAAACAAGGAGTGAACAGTCTTTCTCTTTCTCACTAACTGTGTTCCCATATGCGTGCTCACTCGCACTTTGTAATATGCTGTTTATGAATATAGTATAATTCAACATTAACCATATTCTCCCGATACCATCGCGATAATTCGTTAAGAGTAATGAAGGTTTATCGCGATATCTAAAAGCATATGATCGCGACTGCCCATAAAATACGGGATGATATACTGAAAATATGCTCAACTTTCTACCAGGGTTTTAAAATTATATATAGGTTTATATTTGATTAAACACTTAAATTTTCTATCAGTGTTATTTAAACATTGATTAAAAATTTGTTCAAATGATAATATTTTATTGATATGCAAATTAATTAGTTTTGATAAAAATTCGGAAAAAATATGTATATTTACTATGAAATAGTTGCATAAGAAAAGAATTGAATAAAAAATAATAAAAGTTCAATTATTAAAAGTCAAAGAAAAAAAGCACGATCGTTAAAAAATTGGAAGTGTCGTGTTATTTCCACTTAAAATGCCATATTGCTCGAACGAGTGCGTTATATATACATAAAAAAACTTTCACTAATAAACGCGAACTTGTAACTCTAAAATATTATGTGTTGCATATGTGTATAGAGAGACACATTTAACGCTAAGACGTTCTCGTAAGTAAAATAATGTAAATGCGCTTTTAATTCCTCTCTTACGCGATCTTTTAACCGCGTAAATTCATGCGTGCAATTCGCAAAGTGCCAAAGAGAAGAGAAGACACATATACATGCGCTATTCAGGCGCTAAAAGAATGAAGCGAAGACTATATACGTGTGTGGTATGGTTAAAAAAAAAACAAGCGAGACAGTGACTGTCTCGAATACACGTATATATGTATACTTTCATCACGTGGAGTAATTGCACTGCGCCAAGTTAAAAGCATGTAAATATTCGTCGAGCCGGAAAATAGTACAATGAGTATCTTATTCTCTCTCTCGCTTTTCGCGTACTTATATACACGCGATTAACTATTACACGAACATCTGTATTATATATACGTCTAGTATGTGTTAAGTGTGATTCTAACAGCTGTTTAGTTGTTAACTCAGGATTGATCATGCGGCATGGAGAAAAAAGAAAGGATCATTGACTTTGAGATGTATATAATTTGTCGATAAAGCAATAGTTTGCAGGATATATTTATATGTACTTTAAGACGATTGATACGCGAATGCATAATTAACTTTTTTTCATTCATTATGAAAACGTTATGCAAAATTACGGAGAAATTCTTGGTGTGGAACGTATTAAATCTTATAAACGCCCCACGCGCTAGACCATACGGCGTTTCATTTTTTTTTTTTTGTCTTTCTCTCTCTCTTTCTCTAGGTCACTCACGCGTTATATCGTTATAAATGTGTATAGGGTGGGATCTTTCCGTGCCACCTGTGTCTTCATTATACAGCAATGTAAATAAATTACCGATGCGCGATTACCATAATTAGATTCAATATTTCTAGCTCCGTCAGACTATCCGTTTACTATACATAATTTATTAATACTCACTTTACTCGTCAATATATCAGCAGTTTAAGACAACGGCCGACGTTTATTTTTTTCTTCTGTTATTTAAGTTCAACCAAAACAAATAACTATTTTCGTATTATCTATTTGATCTTATATCATTTTTCTACAGTAAAAAAAATAAATAAAATTCTATTGATAATATAAATAAAAATTGAAGGATATAAAAATATTGAAATATCAAATAAAAAATTCTTAATAAATTTCTGCAACTGTAGCATCATAAAGTTCTCTGAATATTTAAAATATTTCTTTTTCATACATTGTATTATCTTATTCTCTGTTCTCGATTCATTAGCGTTTGTAAGGGCAAATGGTATCTATAGATGACGCCGCAAACGGTGGGCGCTTTTAACCAAAAGAGACGAATGCGCGTGATAATAATCTGTCCTTTAATTCTTTGCTCCGGCTACTTACGTAGTTTCTTCTTTTTCTTCTTTTTCCATCCGTCTGTGTCATTTAAACCACAGCTACTCAGCAAATTGTAGCTCGATAAGAGAGTAAACTGCAAAAAACCAAAACCGGTGTGCCGACCGATAAGCAATCCATATATGACGCGTTCAATGGTCTGATTTACGATTTTCCTTTTTCAGGATTATATATATATATATATATATATATATATATTAATTTTACTTTATTTTTATTTTCAGTAGTTTCTTTTTCCTTTTTAAATCAGAACTACACAACTCGAAAATTTAATGAATGTTGTTCATTAATAATATTAAATAAATTTACATTATAAAGTGCTCCAGAATTTTGAACAAACGCGAAATTTAAATTTTGTTAGCTTTAATATTAAGTTATACTTCTTAACTTTGTCTTTATCTTCTAATTGGGATTTATCATTATGATTATTCTTATATATAATCTTATATTTGCATGACAAAGTACTTGTAACTGTTAAATTAAAAATAAAACAAATGCTAAATTTATGTTAAAATTTAATTAGATTATTTTACTTTTTGCAGCAATCCAATAATTATTAACTTGTTCACTGTATTTAACTACTGCGGTCCAAATTACTTTTCGAGATGATTGATTATAAGTAATTTTAACTAAATTTAACAATTTTGAAAAAATTTAAGCAACTTTTAATGTGACAATTAAATTCTTTCTGTTTTATAATTTAACAAAGAACAACTGTATAATGTAGATTTTGATAAACGGTTATTATGAGAAGTAGTCTAATTTGAAAACGAATTTGATCAAATGTAAGATTTATTATATTTTCTTGCATCAAACTTGAGAATTAAAGATATAAAATAATTAACGAGAAATAATATAAGATAAAAAAATGTTTGTATTACTTTAAGGATTAAAGTGTTAGTAAGAGTTTAGGAGCCTTTTTATATTGAACAATGTTTTCAGATTAGTCAGTAGATGACTTGTGAGATAGACGCGTTTGCCCTCAATTAACTTCATAAGTGAGTAAAGAGGCGTGCGCGCTCGTCCGTCTGTCAGTTCATCTGCATCTCTTAAGTTCATATACCTAAATACATATATACACGTCTAATTTGACTATATATCAGCAATATGAATACACGTAAAGCTCATTTAGCTTGCGTTCATGTGTGTGCAAGCCATTGCCAAATTACGAAAATCCTTCGTGTCTTATTTGTATATACAGATATTATTTCATTCTTTATTTGCTCATTTGCCAAAACTACTAGTTGTTTTTTTTCCTTATACGTGATTTTCACTCTCATGACACGTGATGGAGTTTTTTTCATATCCAAAATATTAGTACAGATTATGATATAGCTCACGATAGTTTATCTAATATAAACAACCAAATCTATAAAATTTAAATATTTAATACAAATATTATGTAAGGCGATCAGTAATTATGTAATTTATGTAATCTTAAACTAAATTATGAAATTATGATACAGAAATCTCTTTATTAACGGTATAAAAAATATTTAATTATGCATTAAATTTTGTAAATATTTATCGAAATATTGCAATGAAATTATATAATTGGAATTAAAATATGTACACTTAATAAACGTATTATATGTACATTATTATGTATATAAATTTTAATTAGTGTCAATCAATAGATATGAAATTATTGAAATTTCATAATTATCATCGTATTTATAACATTTAGTATTAAAAAATGTTTATGTAATTTAAAAGTCAAATAAAAATTTAATATACACATGTACCTATATCTACATATTTTTAAATGATGTAATAATTGAAATTCATGGAATTTATCAGATTAATATTTGATTTGTCACAGTTGGAAATTTGAATATATAAAATTAAGAAAAATATACTTCATATTGACTTTGTAAAATAAAATTGATAATCTATTATTTTTTTACAGCTATTAATTTTCACGCACATAGAATTTTATTTGATTTTCTATTGAAATCATTGAAAATTATCATTGTAAAACTGAATTTATTAAAAAATTTAAATGAATATTTAATAAAAAAAATTCCTAATTTGAAAAGATATTTGAGTTTCTTAGCCGTAGCTAATGACATTATGAAATCAAAAGAAAAAATTTAAAATAACAAAAGTTACACAGTAACCTAACAAATTTTCGTCTATATTTAGAAAATAAATTAGATGGAACGTTGAATAAAAGAAATAAGAGAGGAGAGTAAAAAAGAGAAACAATGATTTCGAGGGCAGTAAAACGACAAGTCAAGTTAGTACAATATAGTAAGTAGAAGTATACACACGCATACTTTATATGAGACAATGGAGTAATTGTACAAAGAGAGATGGTAACGATTATAAGAGTTTGAATTAGGAGCGGTGCGTATTCGCGCTCTCCTACACGATATATATCAAACCTAAAGAGAAGAGACTCTTCTCTTCTGACGCGCTAGGAAACTCTTAGAATTTTTATATTTCTATTTTGTTTATTTTTTTCTCTTTTCTTATTCTCGTTATAACAATCGGATGCATAATCTTGCTTAGTTTTCTTGTAAGTTTTATAAGAAAAGCATTTTGTTATAATATTTAAACGAGTTAACGGTATCCAAAAATTAAATTTATTATATAAATTAAATGTCATATTAATTTATAGACATTGAATAGAAAAAGTAAATATTAAATAATTAAAAATAATGAGCAGTTGTAACATTCTTATCTTAAAAATTAAATTTAAACATCTTAAGATTTATTCAAAACAATAAATTAGTACACACGAGGATGACACATAATCAAGTAATTAGAAAACTACCTTGTGTGTAAGAGAAGGAAAAATTTATTTATTTTTATTCATTTTTCGATCTTCTGCCATTATCAAGCGCAGCAAGTCCATTCATCGTCTCTTTGCTATATATGCTTGTTAATAGTCTTAAGAATATATATGTTTCTATCCACATGATGCACTTGCCATGTATACAGGATCGACCAAAGCGATTAGCGCTTGCATATAAGAATGAATATATATGTAACATTCAAATGTATATATGTATAAGTACGGAAGAGTATATCCTAATGACACATTTGCGCTCGAAACCATCTCAACATATGTATGTATTACTATAATCCAGATTTATAATGCTTGTATATAGATATGTAGGATTTTTGCGTGAGTAAATGAGATACACGTGCCATTAGATTCACGTGCAATCTCGTACATTTCGTAAATCGTTAGATCAGGCGTATATCTACATAAACATACCAGTGGACAGTACTTCTGAAAGATAATCGACAGCATAGAGGGATATAATTTATTTAAGTATTGATTTTAATAAAAATGCATTATATACATACACGTATAGAAGAAAAAAGAATGAACGTGTGAATGAGAAAGAAAGCTAGGACAAATAAAATGTTTAAACAAAGAAAGAAACGAGAGAGAAAGATAGAGAGAATGGAAGAGAGAAACTATTATAGACATATAGATGTAAGAAAGAGAATGCCGCAAGAGAAAAAGAAGGTGCGTACGCATGTGTTAAAGAAAAATATATAGGCGCGTACAAGTCTCTCTCTTTCTCTGTTGCTCACAGGTGTAGGTACTACATATAAGCCGTTGTAAAAGTGCGTAGGCTCGATTACTTAGCCAACGCCATAGCTGAGTTATTTATCTGTCTTTGGCCCAGCAGCAAGAATACTATATACTCATACAATGTGGCTTTGCTCATATACATATGTGTGTGTGCGTGCGTGCGCGCGCGCGCGTGTGTGTATGTGTGTGTGTGTAAGTCTATGGAATAGTCACATACATACACTTTGACAAGAGCACTCCTAGAGAAGTGCTTGAGAATGCGTGGGTCCCAGAGAGCTGTGTGTGCTGTAGCAACGTTCAAGGCCTGCGACTCCCAACATCCATTACTTATATGCTATATACATATTTCTGAATATATACACATACAAGTTCTTGGATCGCCATTAGCTTACTTTACAACACTTTTTTACTTTTTTATTTTTTTATTACGCAACATATGTATATATACTAGAGATACTTGTTTGTGTCTTAGTCAAACCTGAGATGCTTGCAAAGATCTAATAATCCTAGAGAATGGAAACAAAACCAGCGAAAAACTTATGAAAGAAAAAAAATAATATATATATATATATATATATATATATATATATATATATATATATATATATATATATATATATATATATATATATGACGATGCCTAAGTTGTTCAGACACGGGGCTCTAAAACGACGGCACAAAACTGGACCCGCTTACTGTCAGTTCTTCTATCTTCAAACTTTACACTTTTCGATATTTCTTTTCTTCATTGAAATTTTTTAAAATTTTTTATTCGTCGACTTTAGTCGTATATTTTTTTATTTTTAATTATTTCACAGAAAAATAAAAAAAAATTTTTTATTTATTACTATTATCAATATTTTCCTTATTATCAATTATTAACGCCTATAGCATCTTTTATTAAAAGTCATATTTTATCCTTATTATTATAGAATCTTAATTTAATGAGTTTCCGCTATGTAAATTTTGTATATTTTGTTAAAAAAATTATATTATTTAAAATAAAAAATTATGTGATATAGAAATATTACACAATACATGAATGATAAAACGGTCGTTAACCTTATGCTAAATTTGTTCTCACAATTATCAATATAATGTACTTAACCTTATATTTACGCATAATTTAAACTAATTAATATTCTAATAATCATATTTACAGACTTGATCTAGATAGATATAATGACCTTCAATAGTAAAACTAAATTTATCTAACTCCTTTTGATCTAAAATAATATATTATTATTTTTAATATAATAAATAGTTGATTCTTTAATTAGCACATCGAATTCCTGTATTGATTATTTTCTTTAGTAAAATAAATAAAATTACATTTTCTTGGTATGCGTATACTGTTCTTATAAAACAACATTAATTCCCTAGTAGAAATGATTCCATTAAATAACTAGTTAATCTTTAGTAAAAATGAATTTAATGGTATTTCTTAGCTTATAATCATTTTAAATGGGTAAATTACTATCAGGCTTAAAAAATATAAATAAAAATTTTTTTATGTAAAATGTAAGAGAAATAAATGAAAAAAAGTGAAGAAATGAAGTCTACTTTTTGACGAGTCACTATTTGACTAACATAACTTTATAACAATTTTCATCTCATGAAGCTCATAAGACCGAATAAGCCGAAATAGTCTTCTATCTTGTATAAAGAGAACCTTTTTGTCTCTCTGGTCTCTCTATATGTCGCGCCGTGACGTTTCGTTTGCGTCCGTTTTTCTTAATTATAAAATTGCGACGGCGCGTTGTTATACAGCTTACATTAATATATACGTATAAGTATGTATATACTTTGCCAAAACGAAGGATTGCGGATATGCGTTACTTCCTATACATAAATTTATCATGTAATTCGTCTATAACACCTTCTTTTTATATTATTTTTTTTATTCTTCTTATAAAATACAAAACCAAATTATAACGCTACACCTCGATGACAATATTATTATACCGTTAAAATCATCGAAAGATTTTTTTCATATATGGCAATTGTGAATGTTTCTATTTGCCTCGGAGGATAATAGCGATTAGATTTATTACTCGGAAAGCAATAATTTACGCGGGTGTTAAACTTGTGGTGTATGTGCAAATATTAATTACCTGCCATTGGATTTACCAATGCATGATTTCACAAGGAAATCGCACGCAGACGATTGAATTGAATTATAGTTAATATATTCAAAGGGTATTTCTAGAATTTTTTTCTTCTTTTTATTTTTTATTTTTTTCATTTATTCCTTTTCAACGCGATCATAACAGAATTGAAATTAGGTCAGCTTATAATATGTAAGAATATTTAGGTACGTGTGACATTGTTATTAAATTTATTTTTTCTGTATAAAATTCTACTTTTTTATTTTTATGATGTTAGATTTTAATGATAATAATCGTCTATCAACTATATATTTTCTTTTTGAATCGTTTCAATACGTTTGAATAACATTTTGAAAAAATGAATTTCGTATTTTTACGAAACAAAAAAATAAATGCCAAAAATCATACACTGAGAAAAAAATTTCATCAGATCAACTGAAATGTTATTGATTTAACAGATCCGCTGTTAATCTGACTGAATTTTTTTGATCCAACAGAATCTGTGCAGTTAAAATAGCCCAATTACGATCGTGCTGCCAATTTAACAGCACGGCTGTTGATATAATTGAATAACAGTTAACATAAAAGAGCGTACGTCAAAATAAAAGTTTGACTTACATTTCAACAAAATTTTATGAATTGAATCAATAAAATGTGCATGCTCAAATTAACTGATGAATTATTTCAAAATAAATGTTTAAATTTAATTATATCAACAGCGCGGCTGTTGATATAATTGAATAATAGTTAGAATAAAAAGAACGTAAGTCAAAATAAAAGTGTGACTTACATTTCAACAAAATTTTATAAATTGAACCAATAATACGCACATGCTTAAATTAACTGATGAATTATTTCAAAATAAATGTTTAAATTTAATTATATCAACAGCACGGCTGTTGATATAATTGAATAATAGTTAGAATAAAAAGAACGTAAGTCAAAATAAAATATTTGTCATTTATTTCGTTGATATTTTATAAAGATTTTTATGTTATTCACTAAGTATTTTGAAATCTCCCGCTTTTCAATACAGTTACGTTTCGATAGTATAATAATAGATGGCGTATTTCTTGTAACCCGCAAGTGGTAAGACTGTACGTCAGTTAATATATAAGACCAAATGAATTTCTCCGCTGTATGTATAAATGCGATGCGATGCGTATAGTTAGTTAGCGAGCGATGATAGATTTTATTTGTAAATATCAATAGTGTAATATATAATATATCTAAGGAAATGTAAAAAAATTTCACTTAAGAAACGAATAATGATCATTGTTATATTATAAGTTATGTGTTAATATCTGGAAATCGGAACTCTGTGAGCTGTGAGCTTCAAATAAATGAAAAACTCTTTTATCATCTTTAAAACTTATTTGTTTGATACAATAAAATGTAACAGCTATTTTAACTTACTTTGCTGTCAAATTAAAGTTAATTTTAAATTGAATCAATATTACGATTCTATCAAATTAACAGAACTCGTTTGTTAAATGAATAGAATATATCATCGTGATATATTAACAGTAGGATTCGGTTGATACAATCATATTTTTTTCTTAGTGTAATTTAAACGAAAATTTCGTTATGATCTAAACTTGAGATAGATCGACGCAATCCAGTTGATTTTAAAATAAAAAAGCGTATAACATAACACACATCTTCAATCGTGTATTTCAACGACGCCCATAAAGTAATAGCCATTGCATCATCATGATGAGGCGTCACAAAACGATTCGAATCAAAGTGCACGCTGCAAATCACCGAGAATCTAAAGGCCACATATATTTATATAAATATACACGCATTTAGCAATATTTCATATAAAATATAACTTCTCATATGATACATTCCTTTCTCGGACTTATATCCCTTCCATTTCTTTTTTCTCCTTCTCACTGTCATTCTTAATTAATCAATTTAATTTAAAAAGAATCAACATTTGTACTCATTTAAAAAATTTTTTTTATTTTCTATGTATGTTTAAGGAAAAAGAAACTTCCTAGATAAAAGAAGATCTTGCGTATCCTATAGATCAATACATAAGCTTTCACCCTTGTTGAAGTCATATATGCACCGACTTCGATAAAAATCTTCTCACTCTTTCATTCTTTTGAAGTATGTTCCGGGAAGTCTCCAGAATCATGTCTCGAGCGAAACAACGTAGTTTCGAGTGCATCCAGTTATAATGCATATTATAGATATATGTGTATGCACTTTACACTTATACTCAGGGTTTCATTTACACTATTATATATTAGTTATATACCCAACTTGGGCGTACGAAGGATTTATATGAGCGAGACTAATGTTTTTGGCTTGAGCAGTAGTCGGTCGAGGGCTTTAGCCCGAAACTGACTGCTGTTCAAGCTATAAAACATTAGTCGAGGTCATATGTATGCTTCGTTAGCCCAAGTTGGGTAGATGATTTTATGTTATTGTAGGTCGTATGAGAGGCTAGAAAAAGATTAAATACAAATAAAAAACATTATGATAAAATATAAATTTTCAGACTATTTATTGGAAGAATTCTCATGAGTAAAGAACTGAGCGGTGCCGGTATACTTCTACCTATGCGACAGAGAGAGTCGACGACGAATTACGGAAACGATCGAACAACGCTGACGGAGAATTATAGCTCTTTAGAATTTAACTTTTTTGTTTACTTTTAACTGAGCTCTTTATCTGTCTTTATCTTACTATAGCAGAGCGGAGAAGGTTTGCTTACTTGTAGCAGCGCGCTGACTCTACTACCCTTCTAAAACATATTTTAGTGTTTTGCTCCAAATGCTGTTCAACACGACTGTAGAATATTTGCCAATATACTTCAATATAGTATGGCGTATGCAATAATATTCCATACTATAGAGTATTTTAAAGTTGTATACTCCATTGTATAGTGTATTGCTAACTGAATATACTTTAGTTACGAGCAGGGCGGTATGACACCCCAATACCCATTTAGCTAGCTCCATAGGTATTCTACAGAATACGACGTACTATAACATAAATATATATATATATATATATATTAGTAATATACGCAACAAGTGACGTACGAAGGGATAATATTGGCAGGGGTCAATGTTTTTTGCGCGAGCAGTAGAAAGTCGAGGGCGCGCTTGCGCGCCCGAGATTTTCTGCTGCTCAAGCAAAAAACATTTAACCCTGCAAATATTTTCCCGACGTACGTCACATGTTGCGTAGATTATTTTATGCTGTTGTAAGCAGTTAGAGGAACAATAAAATTATAAGTATATAATTGAATACATTTTTTACAATTTTTCAATGTATATATCATGAATTTATAAAATGCGAAAGAAGCAATTTCGTAGAATTTAAAGAAGCGTGGAACAAGCGTGAAACGAGGCTGTCTTGCGCGCGCAAGCGCCACATGTTGTCGCGTGACGCTTCGAGAAACAAAGCAAGCGATACTTACTGTATCGCTGGGATACACAAATTTTTAATTCACAATTATTTTAATATTTTTCTTTGATTTACTAAATATGATAGATACATCTGTTTATAAAATCTTTTCTTCTGTTATGTTTGTTTGTATTTGTAAATATGAATGTACAAACTTATAACTGAAAAGTTTTAAAATTTTTTTATTTCTCTTACAATTTTACAAGTTTTATATTTATTCTATTTTTTTCACTGCATCACTTTTACTGTGATTTTTTTCACTATTAACTCTAAATTTTATTATTAATAAATCTATATGAACCATTATTTATTTAATGTATATTTTTAAAAATGTATTTAATACGAAAAAAACCATTATGAAATTTGAATAAGCGTGGGACTTAACTATGCGGCGCCGATCGTCTAACGCGCCTGTTTATGTTCTCAAGTTTACACTACTATCCTTTCCAAACACATCGGCGCTCACTTCGTACTGAAGAGTTTTGTTGTATCCCAACTTACTATAGCATATTGAGTATTTCCCCGGGGATATATTACTTGTTCATATAACCCCGGGGAAATAAGCTGACAGCAAATATACTTTAGTACAAAATATCACAAACAAAATACAGCGGCGCTGCGAGCGCAACTATAAGAGACCTCAATACCCATTTGACTAGCCTACTACATACGACGCCCTCTACTGCTTACTACAGCATAAATATATATATATATATATATATATATATATATATATATATATATATATTCATACATGTAAACATACTGTGATGCTTGTAGTTGACTCGTCAAATGACGTCACTTCACCGGAAATGGTATGTAGGTAGCGCTATTTATTAAGCTCTCTCTCATTTAAGATAAAGAAAGAGAGAATGAGAATTAAAAAAAAAGAAGTTAAAAGAAAGAACAAGAAAAAAAGACATAGTGATGAGTGTATAAGTAGAAAAGAACGAGTAAAGACGGCCAAGTAAGTAAGTAAGTAAGAATGAGATAGAGTAACGGTCAATTGTTTCCTCCGCACACGCGTGCCACAAGTGCCAACATTACACGCGTAGGTTATACACACGTCCGTTCTCTCTGTCTCTTTTTCTCTTTCTTTCTCATATAGTACTGACTACTCTGGGCACTGACTATTAAATCAATGCGATGACGCTTAGACGATCTGTTCGCGCCTTTTGCTAATAAGGCCATCCGTGGAATACCAAAGTCAAGCTGCTAAGACTTATACGATCACGGAGATGTTGATAATATACGCGCAAGAAAAGATGATGGACATTCTTCTGGTTTGTTGTGTACTGTACAAAATTTTTAAATTTCTTCATTAATTAAACACAAGAGAAAAGATACTGTAGACAAATTCCTTAAAATCATGGAAATTTAATAAGAAAGACAATAGTATGAATATTCTATTTAAAATTAGTTAAAATTTTTTTATCCATAGAAAATTATAAATCCCAGTCAAAATAAATTTTGGTAAATGGTGTTTGTCATAAATTATATGATAATTAACATGTATTTAAAAATATACTTATAATAACATTTTTTTTCTACAATATGACTTATACAGTATAAAATATAGAAAGTACCATTGTATTATTCGAATATTGAAAATTTCCATTTTATTTAAAATACTCTCTGAAATTATAAGTAATAAATAACATGCTACTATGAAACATAGTAAGTAATATATCGATAGAAAACTGACATTTCAATTAAATTTATTATTTTTTTTTACGAAATTTTTTATTTCAACTAAGGATCTAAAAAATTCCAATTAAAGATAATATTAATCAAGAAAATAATTTTTATTGCTATTTAATTAAATGAAAACATTAATATATTATTGTATAAGATTTATCAAATTTAATAATTTTATTAAATTATTTACGGTTACATATTGAAAGAAATAATAAAATAAAAAAATAAATAAAAGTACTTCATCACCACGATACTTTTATTTATTTTTTTCTATAACATTTATATAATTTCATAATCAGATAAAAAAGTAATTGGAGCAGACTTATTAATAATGTACAAACTTCATATCTTTTCAGATGAGTAAGGCATTTGTTTTTATATTTAACGTGGATGATTGACATGTGTCAGTTTCTTTTTTTTTTACCTTCTTCACATTTTGCGGTCCTGGGATCTATTACAGTTATTGTGAAATTAATTTATAATAATATATATATCTGTTTTAATTCAAATAAAACTTATTACGAATGTTACAATAATAAAATATTATAACTATTTATGGATTATTAATCCAGAGTAAATTTTTGAAGAATATTAACTATTAATACTTGTATAATATTTTCATTTATAGATGTAGTTCAACGCAGAAGACATTCTAAAAAATAAGCATCAAATTACTATAAATTATTCAAACTTTTGTTACTTCGTGAAATATTGTTAATATACATGCAATTTCTCAGGGATAATAATATGTTTATTTAAAAATTATTTTCTTTTTGATTTAATGTAATTTACATACATCATAATTTGCTGATTATATAAATTGTATGTATTCAAATCATAACATTAGATCGTAATAGATATTATTAAATTGTAAATAATTTCTTATAAAAATATTCATAAAATTAAAATAATTAATTTAAAAAAAGTTTCAATTGCATTTGTTAAGATTGATTTACTTTTTATTGTATAATCTTTGCTCATAACAAATGAATGAAAAAAATCCTAAAAAATAAATTATTAATGCGCATTAATGAATGAGAAAATAAATAGGTTGTCAAAAAATTAGGCGATAATTTATATTTTGCTGGTAATAATAATGATATAATAAAAATGCTTTGACTAATAATATATATGCAAGATTATACACAAGATGTCAAAGTACCCACAGTATTATGCATAACGATTCAAATGTGAATATCTGATTATACTGCTGCATCGTTTAAGCTATATTGACAGTGTTCTTTTTTTACGTTATGTTTTCTTTTTTTTATGAATCAGCATTCACATCTACTTAGTTTGTGATGTAAATTTTAAACAGATTTAAATACAAATTCATGAGTCATTAATAGGACATATCCCCCAAACCTACAATTTTCACTTTTATACATGCAGTTCAATGGACTCGTTCACTTTAATTTTTTTATTTTCAATTTCTCTTTTTTACATTATAGTGTTAAAACACAAAATTAATAATGTATCTAATTTAATTATTTTTTTGCGAATTAATAAAAAGCAAAAAGATTATTAATGGGATTATATAAGAATTCATTACATGATAATGACACTCAGATGAAACAAACAAACAATTAGCTCTAAGTATTTACGTGTTAAATTTGCTCTTATAAATTTTTAATGACTCACAAATTAGAGGCTTTTATAAGCAAAAAAAACGCTGCCAAGTGCTTTGGCGCAATGCTTTCTCACAGAGCACATTGAGTTAGAGTAATTTTATTTTATTTTTTCAAACACGATTTTAATATAAATGTCCCTATCCTCTGTATTGAAGGCTGTCTTAATACCTACGAAAACTATATGAATTTTATTCTTTCTTAATTTTGTCATTTGCATAATGTGATTTTATGATGCTCTAAAATTAAAAATGCGTTTATAAAATTAGTTTTCCCAAGCTTGTCTTCTTAACACTATAACCAATAACTTGCATACAAATTTTGGAACATTTTCATCGAATAGTTTACAAAAAATACCAAATAATTGAAAAATAAACATTGTTTTAAAATTTTCAAAACGATTTAACGTTACAACTACGCTAAGAAAACCAGTTATCAAAAGTTCATTTTATTTAGGCAGTCGTAAATAATTTCTATACATAATTTTAAGCTACTTCATCGAGTAGTTTACGTAAAATACCAAAAAATAAGTGAAATTCTATTCAAAATTTACAAAATGCTTTAAAATTAAAACTGCGCTAAGAAAATAAGTTTTTCCAAGCTTGCTTTAATTAGGCAATAACAAATAATTTGTATGAAAATTTTTGAGCAAATTTATCGAATGGCTTTTGTGTAATAGAAAAAAAATGAAATATGAACATTTTTTTCAAAATTTTCAAAATGCTCTAAAATTAAAACTGCGCTAAGAAAATAAGTTTTCCAAAGCTTGATTTATTCAGATAATAGTGAATAATTTGCATAAAAATTTTTTAGCAAGTTTATCGAGTGATTTTTGTGCAATAGAAAAGAAATTAAAAATAAAAAATTTTTTCAAAATTTTCAAAATGCTTTAAAATTAAATGTGCACTAAGAAAATTGAAGAAAATAAGTTTTCAAAAGTTCATTTTATTTTGACAATCATAAATAATTCCCATACATAATTTGAAGCTCTTTCATCGAGTAGTTTACGTAAAATATAAAAAAAATTAGAAAAATTCTATTCAAAATGCTCTAAAATTAAAACTGCACTGAGAAAATAAGTTTTTCAAAGCTTGTTTTATTTAGGCCATTGCAAATGATTTGCATAAAAATTTTCGAGCAAATCTATCGAATGGTTTTTGTGTAATAGAAAAAAAATGAAAAATAGAGATTTTTTCCAAAATTTTCAAAATGCTCTAAAATTAAAACTACGCTAAGAAAATAAGTGTTCCAAAGCTTATTTTCTTTAGACAATAGCGAATAACTTGCATACAAATTTAGAAGCAAATCTATCGAATAGTTGTCGTAAAATAAAAAATAAATGAAAAAAAAATTTTTTTTCAAAATTTTCAAAATGCTCTAAAAGTAAAAGTGCGCTAAGAAAATCAGTTGGTAAAAGTTTTTCTTCTTTTGGCAGTCGCAAATTATGTTCATACAAATTTTCAAGAAAATTCTTCGAGTAGTTTACGTAAAATATCAAAAAAATGAAAAATCAAAATTTTTTTAAAATTCTTAAAATGGCTCTAAAAAAAAAACTGAGCTAAGAAGATCAATTTTCGATTGCTTCCCCCCCAGTTAGACAAAAAAATAAATTGCATGCAAAATTTGAAGCTAATCCATCGAGTAGTTCTCGAGATCTTATTGGCGTACTGAATACATACACACACACACACACACACACACGCGCGCGCGCGCACACACACACACACATACACACACACACACACGCGCGTGCACACACACACACATACACATACATACAGACATTTTCTGGAAACCACTTTTTTCGACTCCCTGAGTCTAAATATGTACAAATTAATGAAAAAATAGAAAAAATTTTTTTTTACCGATACAATGCTTTCTCTATGAGAAAGCAAAAAGAGACAGAAAAATAATAATTTGCAAAATAGTCAGTGGTTATTACAGAAATTGAATTTATAAAAATAAATAAATAAATTTCTACACATTTCAAACTTGCTTGCTTGAAAAAATATATTAATCACAGTAGTCTTTTGAAACACTCTTTTGAAACGTTTACGTCAAAAAGAACCGCATATAAGGTTTTTTTTATTCATCGACACATAAAGTCTTCCTAATATATACATACTGACCTTGTGCTTATGATTTCCATCTAATATGCGTGTAAGAATGTTCACGAAACTCAAAAGCACCTATAAACTTTCTTTCACAGTTGAAAAATGAAAAAAGAAAATGAAAAGATTATATTTGTTGATCCAGTTATTATCAATGCAATAATGAAGTGAAGAAGAACACGACAGAAATAAAGAGAAATAATTGAAGTATTTAAGAGAAGAATATAAAAAAAAAGTTAAAAAAGAAAAAAAAATTAGAAAAAAACTATTTTTTATTATTATTACATGTAGCACAGAAAATTTTGTTAATCTTTAAGAATGGAATGCTCACCTCTCAGCATCTCGACAAGTAGTGCACAGTACGCAGAAGCTTCGCGACGCTAGTAGGTGTTAACGAAATATCATTCGATTTAAAGGGCTATATGCGCTTGCGCGACCTTATACAATATATATATATATATATATATATATATATATATATATATATATATATATATAATGTATATAATCTGAGGGTGAAGCGCATGCGCCGATCTTACTTTTACTTGGTTACTGATTATATTTAGATTTTACCACACACACACATATATATATATATATATACTTACATACTTGCGACTCCACCCGATCCATCACTCGACTGGCTAAACCCCACCAAAAACCGCCTACAACTTTCTTGCCCTTTCCTCCATTTCTTATATGTATGTGTGTCTATGTGTATACGTGAATCTATATCAAGTCTCGTCTTAAAAACCTACCCCCTTCAACCTCTTACTCTTTCAATCCCCTTCTTTTTTATACAGCTTTTCTTCTTTCTTTCTTTTTTATTGCAAACCTTCCTTTTTTTCATTATTTTATCGATTTTTTTTCTTTACCATTTTATGTTTTTTCTTACCTTATCTTTATAAAATTCCTTGCTTTCTCTTTTTTTTCTGCACTTTTCCTCTCGTATATGTACACACATATATATATATATACACATATATATACACACACACACACATATATATATATATATATATATATATATATATATATATATCAAGAGTCTCAATGTTTGCGCACGTCACGCACTAACGACCAGGAAAATCAACGTCGGCCGATTTTCCTACGAGACGACTTGACACCTGGTTAAAGGTGCTTTTCTTTCTCTCTTTTTCTTTTCCTTATTTTCTATTAATGTTCGTGCTATGTTATTATTGACGCACTTTTTTATGATATATTTATATAAAAAGAAGTGTGTGCCTAAGTGTGCCGCCAACAAAACACGTGCATGACCACACACGCGAGAATGCGATATTATTATATTAAAAAAATTAAAACTAAAGCAAGAAAGATGCAATTCAGTTTTTTCTTTTATTTATTTTACTACAAAATTATTGTAATTTGAAAAAATTTACATTCGTTAGATGTTTAATATTATATACTTATTATTCAAATAAATCTCTTTTTTTTCAATGATCCTTTGTAATATTTTGTCAAAGAAGTTAACGTATATGTTATATTTCTATTTCAACTTGTTTCTATTGAATATTTATTATTCAGTTTGTTGACATAATTAAATTTAAAAAAATTTCCATGTGTAAACAGAAGTTAGATCATATTTTAATATGAAAATAAAAGTAGCATAAAAGTCTTAAGGTTAAATTAAATAATCATAAAAAAAGTTAAATATGAATTAGTTATTTGAAATTATGTAAAATTATAATTCTTCTATTTATAACTTTTGTCATAGGAAATTTAGTGCTTTTATTTATTTATTGTATTCATAACTTAATTATAATACTGGATTATAACAACCAATTGACTAATTAAATACTTTGATTTTCTTGCCTTTTGTGCTTTTAGTTGATCAACATATTAAAAAAAAAGTTAAAATTATTAAATAGCGCAAAAACTTGCTTTGAAACTAGGAAAAGAAAAGAAAAATCAATAAAAGTATACTTTAACGTTAAGTATAAAAAATTAGAATTAAAAAAAATATTGCAACATTATTGTTAAACAAATATCCATATGTACTTTTAGTTTGAGTGAAATTGAAGAATGAGTTAGCGAGCGTGCAATTGAAAAATGGCTACCGACGGTACTCTATATAACATCACATATACACACACCAATACTCTTTCTGTAGCTGGCGTTTGCTTATAGTATATATAAAGTTTTATTTGAAGATGACGCAAAGTTGCGAGTAACACGCGAATACCTTTATCTTTTACTAGAGAAAAATTATTCGTTAGTCACGAAAATAAAAAATAAAATCTTTTTCTTTATTTCCATTTTTAAAAAGAACAAATGTTTCGTAGTATTGTAAATTTTACTTTCAATCAGTGAACTTTCATTTGAAAATAGATTGTGCGGACTACATAGATTTATTGAAGATGAATTTTTATTGTGATTTTCGTTTTAGATAAAAAAATTAATGAATCATTTTTTTTTTCAATTCTTTCATCAATTAGGCAATATTTTAGTCAGAATATATTTAAGAAATACTGCTAAACATGCTTATTAAAAATTTTGTTCTAATCAAAATTAAACACTGAATTCTATGTATGAAATATTATGTCTTCATGATATATATAAATTAAGTATACATGCTGCATATACTCCATATGTTCAAATGTTTATTTTACTGCGCATATAATCAACAAAGCTTGTTTTTGACACATCAAATGAAGACCTTCAATGGTTTTTTTAACTATTTTTTTTGCTAAATTTTGCATTTCTAAGACAGCAAAGAATTTAAACAAAATTATTATTTGAACTTGAGAGAAAAATTCTAACATTTACGTCAAGGATTTAAAGAATATTCAAGAAATGATATATACTGAAAGAAAAATAATGTAAACGCGCAAAATGTAGGCTTGAATTTTTTTTAAATTAAAAAAAAGGCCAAAGAGTAAGAGAAAAGATTTTAAAAAAACGAATGAGGTAAAGTTCACGTGATCCAATGAAGCGCGCAAAATCGTATTCAAGTTAGAAAAAAAAGAAAAATATATGTGCACCAAGAAAGAGAGAAAAGAGAAGAGTCGCAATTTTGTAACGTCGAAAAAGAAACCCGGCAGAACAACGATAGGTCTGTGCTTGGTGAGCACGACGTGACAGATGCGACGTTCGTTTCACTGAGATTTATGAGACAATTCTCTTCGCTCAACACACACACACACACACACACGCGCGCGCGCGCACACGCACATGCGCACATATGGACATACAAACATTCATACATGCATACATGTATATAGACCTTAATATTTTTTTCGGCGGAGGTAAAGCTCTTGCGTTTTTCTCGCGCACAAAATTTAAGATACACGATAGAACGGCTGATTCTATTATTTATTTCACTGGAATTATATGCACAATGAACTCTGACTAAATGTTGAATCTATATAAAGCTCTCCTGCGATGAGTTTTCCGACGGAAAAGTTTCACAATGAACTTTTCAATGCTTTTAATTGAATACAATTTTTCTCATAGTAAGTTGATTCTCGATTGTAATTACGAGTTTAAATCAGGCACATGATTTAGAATAATTAAATTGATAGATTTTAGTGGTGTATATTAATGAAATTTATGAAAAAAATTAAAAATGCTGCATGCACTGCAAATTTATGTGTGTTAATTCACACACTGATAGTGAGTACTTTTACACGTTTTAGTGTGTAAATTCTATTATGTGTGTAAAAAAACGCACTTATGTGCGTAAAAGTATCGGTATACAGATTTTATGTGTAATTTTACACACATGATCAGTTTAGTGTGAAAATTTACACACATAAATGCGTAAATCTACACATCTAAGTGTTTTAAATTTATATTTGTACATTAATACATTTACTGTGATTCATTTTTATTTTACATTAGTAAAAAAAATAATTTTATTGAATCGAATGCATCTATTGAATTAATAACATAAAATTCAGTAATCAATATTAACCTTATCAAATAAATTATTTAATAATAAATTTTTTATACTCGTTAATTTTTTTATAAAAAAATAATTGTTTATTTGATGAAAAATTAAATTTTTAATAAATAAGGAATTAGATATTCTTTTGATAAAAAATTATTTTAATCATACAAGAAAAATTATTCTACTAATCTTTATTTTTTTTTAATTAGTATTAATTACTCATGATTATTATTATTTATTTCATTTAAATTTAGAAGTGTTTAAAAATAATGAAATTTTTATATTAATAAACCATAAATATAAGAAATTATCATCACTCATAACAAGCGTTCCGTAGCGTAATAGGTAGCGTCGATGCCTCGCATCCCGTAGGTCGTGAGTTCGCGCCCGAGTCAGGTCGAAAATTTTTTAAGCGTTTTTATAGGCGATATAATTTTAATAGGTTAATTCTTAAAGTAATTGAATATTAAAATTAAAAAATTCCATCACTAAAAATGGGAATGCCCATAAAAATAATTTTTAATTTTTAATGTATTTCAATCTATTACACGCTTTAAACGTTTGAATTTACGCGTTTACGTGTGTTAAATTAAACATCTAAAATGTGTTATAGATTTAACACACAAAAAAGTGTGTAAAAATGGCGACAGCCGAATTACACACGTAAGTGTGTTAAAATAACACACTTAAATTTGCAGTGTGGGAAAACATTTTTACTTATAATGAAAATAAAATTATTTTTATTAAATAATGTTTTAAAGATCGTAGTTTGTAAATTTTAAAAGAGCTGAAAACAATTGGAAAGAATAATATGTAAATATAAAATGACGCATAATTTATGAGTGTAAATAAATGTCGTATGTATCTTATAATTATTAATTTTCGTTTCCTAATACTTAAACAATATTGAATTTTGATATTATTAAATTTATGTACCATGTAGATTAATTATTACTTACAACTACAGCTAATTTTTAAAATTATGTTTAATTAGTGATATCTTTTAGAAAAATTAAAAAATCTATTTGATAAAATTTTAAAAAAATTATAAATGAACTATGAATAATCATGAAACTAAAAAACGTTGCTGACATCTATAGCAGAATTACCTCTGATCTGATTTATCGAGCTTCAGTAGCTAAAGTATGTAAGTCAGGAAAGAAGAGAAAAAAAATTAATGCGATATGTCAGCTGAATAAACTTAAACTATCTGCCGAATCTCAATGCCTGAAAATTTGTGACTACAAGTAAGACCAAGCAGTCATAAGATAAATTGTGTATATATATATATATATATATATATATATATATATACGTAAACGTATATATGTTCACGCATTCGATGCATGCAAAACAAAATTCCACAAAAAAAAGACAAAATTAAAATGAAAAAAAGGTAAAAAAAAATTATTGCTTTTAAATTAATCGCCTTTTTAAACCTAAATTATATATAATTATAAATATATGTGAGGGTTGAAGGAAGTTATAGGATATTAAAGGTAATGTTGTTTGGATGATTTAAAAGGTAAAAAAGTCAATGTTTATACTGTTGTATACTTTCATCTCGTTTATTAATTAAAATTCAGTAGTAATTTAGTTTTTGCCATTCTAACAAAACGTTACCACTCGCCAGTTTTTTTTCCGTTTACTTTTTTTTACGTTAATAATTAATTAATATTTAATATAATAATATACAGGGGAAGGAGTCGGATATTCACACAACGGTTTATTCTCTTCATTTTTTTCATTTGTGCATTACAAATTTTGTTCGGCTGTGTAATTTTCACGTGGTATGCGTGTAACGTGTGCTTGATTGCTTCTTTCAGTTTTCTTTATTTTTTATTATTTTTCATTTCGCTTTATAATTTTTATTTTCTTTTTGTATTTTTCCATGTAACGGCGCATTCCCGTACCAGCGGAATCTGTCGTAATTTAGCATTAAAAAAATAAAAATACGTCCCTGCTCGTCATAACACAAAGAAAATATATGGAAAACGACAGAGCCAAAAATTATGCGTTACTTATTGAAATTAATGCAGTGTTCTATAGAAGATAAATGATATATAAAATTAAAAGATTTTTTAAAAGCTCTTTTTTCAAGTGGAATAAATGACAAGATAATGAGCTGTATTTTTTCAACAAAGTAAATAGAAAAATATAAACTAACAAACCAAATACCATACTGCAATAATTTTGGGCTCGCCGCTACCAAAGCACATATTTATTTTTTTTTCGCTTTCAGCAGCACAAAATGATATCACACATACTTAAAAAATTTTTTGCTATATCAGTAATTTATCGTTACATTCGGCTGTATTCTATTGGACGCCAACTTTTTGATTTCTATAATATTATGTATAATTTGCCATACTCGCTCCCTGTAATTTCTAATTACATCGCCTCTCAGCAACATAAATGATGCTTATTTTTTTTCTTTAAACCTCTCGGCTTCTGTACATATTTCTTTTTTTTTACTTCTCTCGTTACGTTTCATTATAATAACAAAAACCAAAATGGACAATAATAATAATAATAATAATAATAATAATAATAATAATAATAATAATAATATTAATAATAATGCAATAATAATAATAACGAGTGAACGACTGATCAATCGGCGTTTTCGCGATGCGTTTTCTCTGTTTTTTGAGCTTACCTTTTTTTTTGTTTTACGTTAATTATTTTTATTTATCACTCCTCAGCCTCATTCGTCTGCTGTATCAATGATATACATATACATAAACAAAAAATATTACAACGTACATTCTCGCGAATATTAAACAAACAAAAAATAAATTGGACAAAAAAAATCTTAAATGTTTGTTAATTCCAGGATCTGTGGAATCTTTAATTTCTCGTTAAAATGAATTTTTGCAAAAATAATGATAATAGGCCCACTTGAATTGTCACAGATACATTTCAATTGAAATTCTTATGTCTTTAATGTTGACTGTTAGCTAATTCTTTGTAAAGTGCATTTGGAATAAAAAAAATGTCTTTAGTTTTGATAACAGGTGTATTAATACAGTTGACTTATCGAAATGAATTGAATAAATTAAAATTATCTTAGAATATTTTTGCTGAAATAAAATTTAACAATCAAAAACCAAGGGCCAATCAGAATGATCGTATGGAAAATGTACAATTAGAGGCTTTATTCAATTTAGCTTATTTTGCCAGCCGAACGCATCGTGAAAACAGATATACAAATTTTTTTACACATCGAGCAAAACCTTCCTTACGATTGTTCAAAAAATTTTAAAATAACGCGATCTACATCAGCTTATTCTTATTTATTTTTCTTTTTCAAGGTGAAAGGTCATAAGACAATGAAAAAAAACTAAAACAGACATCAGTGATATTTAATTTTTTTATCAATTTAATATGTTTTTTTTTGTTCTTTTTCGTCAAATAGTTACACTACCACGTCGACGGGAGTTCCGCATTTCCCAGCCCCTTTTTCACGCTGTCTTTATTTTCATAATTCCATTACAACGATAATAATGATCCTAGTATGTACAAAACTCAGAAAAACCGTTCATTTTTTCCTACGGTCGCATAAAACTCAAGACAGAACAAAATTATAATACTAATATTACACAAATATAATATGAAGTATGCACCGCGAGATCGATTGCAGACTGAAGCTTCGAACACATTTAGGATATATATTTAACATTAAAAGTAAATTATTTTTTTTACAAGCGTTTGTAAAATTTTTTGTTTTTTTTTTAAATAAAAAAAAGATAAGAATTCTTTAAACTACTCTTAAATTCCTTTTTTTTCAAGATAAAACGCTAAATTAAACAAACAAAAATATATGATTGATGTTATGCATAATAAATGAAACATGTTCATTCTGCACTCGAACCCGGACAGGTGAATAATAATAGTAATAATAATTATAATGGTACCGATAGAGATGACAATAATAAGTAATCATAATGTGACAATAATAATTCGACACTTATGATTGTTACGATAAAATCGCGGACTCGACAATTAATTAATAATCGCGACGACAATGAGGACAATAATAATTAATTAATAATAATATATTTAAAATCTGTTGACATTTTTTCGTTTATATTTGTATCTTTTTTCGTCATATATACTTACTCTTTATACAGAAGGTATTTTTTTTTTTCATTTTTTATCTTAAATCGTGGTTGAAAGGGGTAAGAGACAGAGTCGCTGTCTGCGCTTTTATTACCTTTCAATTGAAAATTCATTTTTTTTTCTTTTGTTTAAAACTTTGTCTATAATTCGCATTCGTCATATGCGTATCGCGCGCATTTAAAAATCAACAATAATGCGTTTTTTTTTCAATATTTTTTTGAAATCGTTACAATATGAATCGCTTTAATAGCCGCGTTATTTTTTTTTCGTCCTCTCATCTATGCGCAATCTTCTCCGCGCTCTCTCGCAAACCCCTCGAAAAATTATTTAAAATCCATTTGGGTTTTATTTAAATATTTAGTTTTCATTCACAATAATAATAATCGTCGCGCTCGTGTGCGACTTTGCACGACGACCACGATTAAGACGCGCGCTTATTTTTTTACTTAAAACTTACTAGCTTTAACTGGTACATTATTTACAGTTCATATTTACTTATTTTACAATAAAATTCGTTGACTTTGAGGCTGGCAATGGCTGCGCTTCGAGCGAGCCTTATAACAACCCCAAAGCGCGGAGCACGCACTCGTTTCTTTTACACCCGACTATTTATTAGCATTTTTAAAATCTTTTCGTATGCGATTTGAGGTTGGCTCCGAATTGCGTATGTTTATATACGTGTTTAGTGTTTACATTTTTCGTCTTAGGCGTGTAATTTTCTGTTTGTGTGTAATGTATGTAGCATAACATCAAGTGTATATTTGTCCGTTTCCAAGCGATACTTGTTTATAATGTCAAGATTCTTATTTAGGCCGCACAAGAAAGGGATTGGGATTAGGCTAGCGCGTGCCTTTTCCCAGTTACGTCACTCTCTTTCTGGTCACTGGTACTCACTAAATATATGGGCACTCAGCTGAATGTCCCTGCTGCGACGAACGATTACGACGACGATGCGGATGACGACGACAGCGATGGTGCTCAACTCTTCCTTGTGTTTATCCTTCTTGAATCTTCAAAGATTATTTTTATTTATAACAGTTAGGTTTAGCAGCCTCCCCGGTGCACTAGATCAAATCTTGTCCTCTGGTCTTGCAAATAACTACCTCTTAAATTTGCAACAATAGCAGCCTTTTGCTCTATAAGCTACGAACTCGTGTAGCTGCTTGAGCGTGCTTGGAGGTAGTGATGATAGAAAGGTGGCAAGACGGCCTCCGGTGTGCCGGACGAGTTGGCCTGCGACGTTGTGACCAGGCCCAACGGGGGAGGCCCTGGCGAACGCTAGTGAGCCGCAAGCGAGTGAGCCGTGAGACCCTGAGGGCTCAACATTGGTGGGCTATGACTATGACCCATAGGCGAACCATGTAAATGATCTTGTGGATGATAAGCTTGATGTAGACCTTGGCCCTGGTGTCCTGGTGGCATACCCTCAATTATACCATCACCAAGCGTATTAGGAGGCGTCATGCGTTTTTCTTTTTGTCGACGATTACAGAACCACACCCGCACAACTTCTTTTTCAAGTTGTAAACTATCCGCTAGTGATGTAATTTCTTGGGCTGAAGGTTTTGGCTGTTTGTGGAAGTGCTGTTCGAGGGCTCCTTTAACTGAGACTTCAATAGACGTGCGCTTCTTTCGTTTTCTACCCTGAGCTGCTATCTTGTCAATATTAGTGGGCGAGCCCGTCGACGAATCTGCTTCTTCGAGCCATTTTTGCAAGAGTGGCTTCAGTTTGCACATATTTTTAAAGCTTAACTGTAACGCCTCGAACCTGCATATCGTCGTTTGAGAAAAGACGTTACCATACAGTGTACCTAGGGCCAAGCCAACATCGGCTTGAGTAAATCCAAGTTTGATACGCCTTTGCTTAAACTGCTTGGCGAAGGCCTCGAGGTCATCGGACGTTGGTTGATCTTCTTCACCTGCACTGTGATCCCTGTCAAGAGGATGACCACCTGGGTGTAGCGGGTGCCCCGCCGGCGGGCTGTGATTGTGGGCGTCGCGTAAATGGTGTGGTAACCCTGATTGATGATTGTGTAATTGGTGTGGATGTTGATGTGGTTGATGATGAAGAATACCATTCATAGCTGCATGATACTGCTGGAGGGCGGCAGGTGAAGGTGAGCCTCCACTGGGATTGTAGTGAGCTGAAGGTACAACTGGCGCATGCCAAGAATGCGGCGAGGCCATGCCTGGAGATTGGTGAGGTCCTCGATGATGCATACTCTGATCGTTGGCCGTCGCAGCAGCGGCTGCAGCCAGCGGTTTAACGTCAAGCGACGAATTACTTTGATGAGGGTGATGGTGTGGATGATGAGTTGCATGAGACATACCCATCGAGGCTGTCCAAGGGTCGCCTGGCTGCAAGCTCGCCCATGGATTAGCCGAGGATAGACTCACAGGATGTGAGAGTCCGTTTGGCGATGGTGACGAGGTCATTTGGTGATGATGATGATGGTGATGATGGTGTTGGGGTGCTGGCATATACTTCATTTCCCCGGCATCGGCTGCACTGCGGGGTGAGCCCGACGAGTAGCCACCCACGGCGATGTTCATCCCGCTAGCGGATCCCGTGCCACCATCCAACTCTGACGAAACTGCGCTACTAATAGGCATGTAAGTCGTAGCAGCCATCTACTTCGAGGGCTCTCACGATTTCTCCCTCTCTGCGCTTGCGAGTGACGAAAATCGTCTTCTCGACTGCGTTTCTATTCAACTGTATAAGGGTAGTTATTGCTGCCCACCAGGACAAACTTTAAAGTTCAGACACTTACTTTATAACAAGCGCTTAGATGTTCTGTTACTCCTGCTACTGCTACTTTATAATGATTTTATATGTTGATACGACAAGTGTCACTTTCACAGGTTTCTTTACTCACACTCTGTCTTCACTGGACATGGTCCTATTTATGCAGGCTAAACACTTTGTCTCTGCCCTGGCGATTGACGTAAACGGTAATAGCATGATTATCTAAATTCATGCTTTTTTCTACTTCTTATGTCAGATATTTTTATATCACTTGTTTATTTGTCAACCCCAAATTGGGGGAAAATATCCTGAAAGGACGGTTACCTACATTCGCGCACTGTTTCGCTCAGTAAGTTACGTTATCAGCCTCAACTCTTAGATATTCTAGATTATAGAAAAGGTGTTTCGTTATTTATCGCGAACACTATACTTTTTATATTGAAACTCGTACTCGTAATTCTCGATATACGTATTTCATCACTTAAATATTCGCGTCTCCTTCTCTCTTATTATTTTTTTTTTTAATTATTGCAATAGAATATAATAGAATATCTCTATTGCACTTTCTTGATACTCAGTTTACTATTAATTACTCGTCACGGATAAAATATATCTTGTGAAAAAAATAAATAAGCTTTGTATCGTTAGTCCGCACTAGTTTGGGTTAATAACAAAACCCAAAACACCGCACCTTTAGCTAAAGATAACGACGACGGTAGAGCAGCAAAGAGAGAGAAAGATAGTATAACGAAGAAGAAAGATAAACTCGGACTGGCTCTCATGCGTTATGCATGTCGTAGAGCAGAGAGCGACTGACTGCCTCGCCTCGAAGCTCAACCGAGCTCCCCGACTCGGTACCTCGACCCGTTCGTGCGCTGGAGCGCAGAGCGTCATGCGCGCCACCGTCGCCCGCTAATGATCCCCACTACATTTTAGCCGGCGCGCGAGCACATTGGTTTAGCTTAACAAGGTGGCCGTCGTTATGTTCTTCAAGCTGGAGGATGTACCGAGTTAAGAGCTCCGCCCCTATCGCACGGCTCGTGCCCCACCAATTTTATCCTTCTATCTCTCTTAGAGCACTCTAACGCTAAATCTCTCGATCTTTATTCCATTGCCGCTAGTACAGCGAGCCAGAAGAGTAAGTGAGAGGTAAAACCTCTACTATACGTATATACTATTCTATTCTCTATCGCTGTCTTTGCTTTTTCTCTCTCTCTCCTTCTCTCTTTTTCTATGTTCGTTTCTACTCTCGTCGTCTGTCGCAGAGCTGAACGTACCAACACTCGCAATTTCTTCGTATACGCAATTTTCTCCTTTTCCTGTTCTCTCCAGCCTTGCGAGATATCCAACCCTCGTTCTCTTGCTTTTTCTCCTTCTATCTCAGTCTCTTTGAATATATCTCTCTTCCTTACTTACTTCAGCCACGCGACTCTTTTTCTGCCCTTCTCTCTACCTCTTCCTTTACTTTTCTCTCCCCTCACCCTCTATTCTTTTTCTTCTTCCTCTGTATGCTTGGCTTTTCTTATACTCTCTGCTTTCGTACAACTCGTCTTTTTTGCCTGCATCTAGCTCGTGATATTATTTTATTATATTTTTCCCTTTTGGATAAACGCGCTACGATGCAGCAGCGGCAGCAGCACTCTTTCTGCCTGGATCCACTAGCATCCTTCTGATCCTTCAGATATAATTTCTCTGAAATTGTGAAAATAGATGGATCGTTGTATTCGCTGATTGTTATGTTCTTTCCTTTATATTTTTTTTTCTATTTTCTTGTGCTGGCGATTTTTCTTGAAAATTGTATGTTGATCAATATTTGTGAAAACAAAATAACGTGAAATAGCAACTGTGCGGAATAAACAAAAACTCTACAAACATTAGTGTGTATTTTGTATTTTAATAAAACATTTTTTTAGTATATTGAAATATTTCACTATCTTATAAAATGTTAATTTTAAAATTAATATTTATAATTGTAAAACAACAATTTATAATAAAATAGAAATATTTACTATTATTAACTTTTTCCTATTTTTATAATTGTCTTTTAAGAAAAAATCACTTTAATGAAATTCGAATTTTCAAGTCTATAATAAAAGTTAAAGTAAATAATGAAAAAAAACTACACCAACTTATAGTTTTGTAAAAGTAAATTATATTTATTTTCCAGAGTATATTTTTGAAAAATTTTCAAAGTTTTAACATAAATTGAGCGTGAAGTCTGTATACGCAACAGGTATACTCATTATTCCTTGTGATTAATTACCAAGTAGAACGATGCCAATAAGAGTAGATGAATGAAACAAGCCTTTTTCGCGCGGACACATTGAGAATAAGCGAGAGCAGCAGAGAAAGGAACTTTAATTCATTTAAATGAGAGCCACAGGTAGGAGCATTATGCTCTACGTGCCAGCCGTCCTCTCAAAGAGGGATGAGTTAGATCACCTCGTCTATACATACACATACGCACACATATAAAAGAACACATAGTTTGCTGTGCGCTTTGTGCGCTATGCAAGGCATGCATTAAATTTTCACGACAATTTTTTTTTCACGCAAGCATTTTTACCGATTTCTTCTATTCCTTTTTTTACATCTTTTTTCCGTTATTGGTGGCTCGCTTCATTCAAATGTCCATAGTAAATAAGCCACTTGCCTACTTTGTACCTAATTTTATCACTTTTTATACAGTGCGACTTGTACACATATACTCATGGTGTATGAAAACAGGTTGCTCACATAAACGAAAGAAAAAGATACGTGCATACACTGAAAAAAATAGAATCTAGGAGTTAGAGGAAAAATCTATTTGATTCTTAGTTCTTGAATCAAATAGAAATCTAGTTGTACCTAATAACTATAATCAAGAATAATATTCATCATATTAAAGTTTAGTTGCTTCAAAAATATTTCTGCTAGGTGGTAGCAGAATATCTATTAGAAGGAAGTCGATATCATTGAAGCAGATTTTCCTCTAGAGTCAAGCGGAATTCTACTATGGCTTAAAACAAAACGAAAATCTTCTACCGCCAAGCGGATTCTCATTGATTCTAGATTCTATTTTTTTCAGTGTAGCATAAGATTTAAGTTAATAAATTATTAACTTCTTATTTGTAAAGCAAACATGGTCAATTTACTAGATGAGAGTAGGGATTATGTTAGTCTATTGCTGATAAATAGATTCCAAGCACTATTAATCTTAAATTAGTAATAATAATACTTTTTCGATACTTTGCAGTTTAAGTAAATTAACTTATTTAATATGAATCTGAATATTTCAAATAAATAATATAATATAATTATATTAATTGATCTTTATATAGTCATAATGATTTTATACTTTTAATTTATGATATTTAATTGATGATAATAATTTTTTTGTAATTTATAATAACTTAATTTAAAGTGTAAATTTTTTCAATTTTATTGACTTAATTATAAAATTAAATTATTTTTTACCTTACTTGTAACATATTTTACAGCACTGGGTGTCATAAATTCGCTTGTGTCTCATTATATTATACATTAGCTTATCGCATGCGCATTTCGATTTTTTTGTGTCCTTTATCTACGTCTATCCTCTTCTATTCGCCCCTTATAAACATCAACTCTTTTTCTCTCTCTCTCTCTCTCTTTCTCTACAACTCTCTGTTTATTTCATTGTTTACTCGCTTTCTACTGTTTTTTTTATTATTTTTTTTTAAACTAAATTATTTTAACCTTTCAAATTTTACGTTTTTTATTGTAATTTCTTTTTGTAATTTTGTATACATTAAGGTAAAAGTACCTATCATTGGCCACTGACCAGTACTTGCCCGCATAAAAAAATATATTAAATTTTAAGATTTTAGTGCAAAGTAGACTATGAACTACCGTTAATTATTGTTTTGTATACATTAAATTACTTAAAGAAACAAAATTTAAACTATAATAATTATACTCCAAGCTGAAAAATCGACTTCAATTTTGTGATTTTGAACCTAGGCGAGTGTCCATGTATTTCTTACGTACTGATGAAGAAAAGTGCGTTCACGGATAAGAAAATAAAATTGTAATAGAATTTTTTTATGCACATCAATTAGTTGCTACATTATTTCTGTACATTAAAATATATTTCACATTAAAAAAAAATGAATTTTATACATATTTTATATTAAAATTTTGTGTGGGCATCTATTGGTATTGATAAATCAGTTCGTAATTCAACGTCTCAGTAATTGGCAGGAGGCTACCTACACTAAAATCATATGATATCAAACCTAACATTAAAGCGCACTCTAATGATACACTTGAATAATTGATTTTTTATTCTATCAATTAATTGTAAATTTTTAATTATTTTATAAATAACTATTTATAAAATAATTAAAAATATTATAAAATAAATATAAAATTATAAATGTTTGCATATACAAGTGGCCAATAAATCGTACCAGTATTTTGGGACATTAGGACATCATTATTTTGCTGGTCCAAGCATTGGTACCTTGAAATGATAATACTTTCATGTTTATTTCACTATTGTTGTGGATTAAATGACTTTTTTTCATTTTCAACAATCAAATAAATCAACGTTTGTCTATATATCCAAAAATTTTAATCATTTTTGAAATTTATGTTAATAATAATCTTATCAAATGTTCCACGCGTCCCTAAACGGCCAATAATAGGTGCATTTACCTTATATTCTGATTATAATTTTATTACTTTTATATCTATTATATTAGCGTATGAAATAATCTATTCATAAAACAAAATTAAAGTGTATAGTAAAAAAATGAAAATTTTATTTGTTTTATTTTTATGAATTATCAGAGTAGTGAATTTTGAGAGAAAGAGAGAAAAAGAGCATGCGATACTTTTCATTTTTTATTTTTAATGAATTATTATGAATAAACAATCAACGACGTTTATATTGTAATTTTTTTGGTGAATTTACGACACACATGCTATAAAGAAGTTTATGTCGTCGTAGGCCGTATTCGGTGGAATACCTATAGACCACGCTAAATTTGTATAGGCCTTGCATACGTTCATGCTAATATCTCGACGATATTCTCTCTGTCAATACTCCCTTAGGGAGTATTGACAGCTCTATACTCCCTAAGGGAGTATTGACAGATCGAGATATCACATAGCATGGCCGTATATGACGCGAGTGACATCGATTCGTAGGTTAGTGAAAACAAAAGAATGTCGTTAGATATGTCAATGTTCATACAAATTCATATAAAATCTTAACTTCACAGAATGTTTTGTTTGAACAAATTTTCAAAGTTAAACAGTTAATAAGTAAAATAAATAAGTAAATAATGACATTATTTACTTTTTTTTAATAAAACATATATCATTAATTTTAAAAAATCATTTTTATAATTCCTCATACGGCCTACCAACGACATAAACTTATCTACGTAACTTGGGAGTACGAAGGATTCTGAATCCAGGCTTGACTAAAGTGTTTGTCGCTTGAGCAGCAGTCAGTCTCGGGCGCGCTTCGCGCGCCCTCGACCAACTGCTACTCAAGTGACAAACACTTTAGTCTCGCCTGTATTCATCCTTCGTACTCCCAAGTTACGTATATAACTAATACGATACTCGTGTCGTATGTGGCGTTTTCTGGCACAGCGTGTTAAGCGCCTCGAGCGTAGCGAGGGAGAATATACTATTTATATTTGGATTATTTAACGATATCATTGAAAATATTTTGAATTTTAATACTTTCAACACAATCACAATATTGTTATTCAATTTCTAATTAACACATTGACATATTAATTCTATAAATTCATTAATTCCATTATTTATACAAAAATGTGGTGAATTCTCATGATTATTTATTTTAAACTTAATTAATAAATTATAATAAATTTTTTTATTTATATAATGAAACTCCTAAAAAAATTATTATAATGATAAAAAATTTTTTTTGATAATTTAAGAATTGTAGAATGAAATTAATGATATGAAAAATTATAGTATTAATAAACAATACATCTGTGGCTTGAAGGAAAAACGACATAAGTCTGTATTTTTGTGAAATTGAGTTAACAGTGGATTATATATCTAAAAGTATCCTTCTTCACGTAGCACACATTAGAAAAGGCGATACGCAAGGCAAAGATGCTTTTGCGCATGCTTGTTAATCGCACAACTCAAACTTTAATAATTCGCTGGTAAATTAACAGCAAATCTCAATTTCGAACAAAAGAATATATCGCGATGAACTGATTTTTTTATACTAAAACAAATCTGTAATATTATTAAGTAGTTTTTTTCATCATTTGCAGTTTAATTCATCTAGGCACGTCACTTGCTAATTTTTATTACAACATAGACATAGTTTTTACATGTTCTTTTATCGTTGCGTTAACTTTCTTTCTCTCTCTCTCTCTCTCTCTCTCTCTCTCTCTCTCTCTCTCTCTCTCTCTCTCTCTCTCTCTCTCTCTCTCTCTCTCTAGCAATAAATATTATGTTATACTGCAATAGTGGCGGCTAAAGCAAGTAGATGACACTTAAATTCGCGACCTAGAACTTCTAATCGAAAAAAAAACAATAAAAGTGCTTTTGAAAAATTTGAAGAATTAACTGTACAAATCACGATTGGAAGAAATAACAACATAACTCAGAGGTTTTTCGTTATTTCCAGTAGATGAAAGAACATTAACTGAAGCTTATAGCACGGTTAGAAAAGTATTTTATACTTGATTAAACTAGCCCAGTATTGCACTGCGTCTCTTCGTTTTCGATCTTGCGTATTGACGCAAATATAAAAACCTCGTTTTCTCGAAAACTCCAAAAACAGGCATGCTGTTTTTCCTTCAAGCCACAGATATACAGTGGGGTCCATAAAACGGAGCCACCCTTGAGAAAAAAAGTACTAATTAAAAAATTTTGTATTTCAGCAAATAAGGGTCGTACAGAACTCTACGATCACTCATTTTAAACGTATTCGTAAAGACTTTTTATTAGTGTATTGACAATTTAATTTTGAGTACTTGTCTGGGAAATATTACGACTTAAAAATAGAAAAAAAAAATTTTTTTTCGCCTGTGTTCAAATTTGAATCATTTTTCGGAAAATGATGGTAGAAATTTTACACCGCTAGTTTTAAAGGTATTTTGCTTAACTTTAAATTTATTTTTTAGTTTTTTTTCTAGGTTCAAAATTGACCGAGATTTAACGTATTTCGTTCAAAAAAAGGGTCTTTTTTATTTTTCCGATATCTGCTTAATGAGAGGAGATATAGAAAAATGCCAAATAAAAAAGTGTATTTTTGTATGTAGAATAATCTTAAATTTTCTCAAAATTTTTTGTGCATTTTAATTTTTTTGATATTGTTGCGGTACTCTTATAAGAGTATGGTATATATGTATATAAGAATACCGCAACAATATCAAAAAAATTAAAATGCACACAAAATTTTGAGAAAATTTAAGGTTATTCTACATACAAAAATACACTTTTTTTATTTGGCATTTTTCTATATCTCCTCTCATTAAGCAGATATCGGAAAAATAAAAAAGACCCTTTTTTTAACAAAATACGTTAAATCTCGGTCAATTTTGAATCTAGAAAAAAAACTAAAAAATAAATTTAAAATCAAGCAAAATTTTAAAACTAGCGGTGTAAAATTTTTCTACCATCATTTTCCGAAAAATGATTCAAATTTAAACACAGGCGAAAAATTTTTTTTTTTTTCTACTTTTAAGTCGTAATATTTCCCAGACAAGTACTCAAAATTAAATTGCCAATACACTATTAAAAAGTCCTTACGAATACGTTTAAAATGAGTGGTCGTAGAGTTCTGTACGACCCTTATTTGTTGAGATACAAAATTTTTTAATTAGTACTTTTTTTCTCAAGGGTGGCTCCGTTTTATTGGACCCCACTGTAAATTAAAAAAAAAGTTTATTAAAATTTTACATTAATTATAGTATATATTGGAAAACATAGGCTTGTAATTAAACCTTAAATTTAAGATAAAATTTTATTATAAAATTTTTTAATAATAATTGATATATTAAACGTTTTCATAAAATATATCACAAACAAGATAAATATCCACTTCCGATCGTTCAATTTATAAAGATGGAAGTTTATACGAAAGTATAGAAAAAAAGGCAAAAAAACAAGAAAACATCGAATTTAAGTCTCGCCATTATTTTTGTCTAGTCCAGGAAGAATATAACCAAAAAAGAAAAGTAGCAGATTTCTTATAGAGTTGGAAAATTGAAGCAATATTTGTCGAACAAGACGAAACAGATATTGCAAAATTGCATAATAACATAGCTTGCGGTTGATCGTACACGTAACTTTTTTTCTTTACTGGTTTTCCTAATATTTAAAAAAAAATAAGATAGAAAACGACGAGGGGGAAGGGAAGGGCTGAATAAAATACTGTTAAAAATAATGCGACTACTCAATTGCATTAGCATAGCGTCACATGTAATATGCCTACTAGTATATGAATGGAACTGATATATCGGCGTTTTGAGATCCCGTTAAAAGCTACCAATCAAATCAGCGAGTTATATAAAACTGTCATTACTTTAGGATGCTTCATTTAATAAGCATGCACCATTGAAGCTTGTATATATAACGGCAAATGCAATTGAACTTCCTCATCCTACACTCCCCCCCCATCGATGTATATGCAGTCTATAGGGAACATCTACTATTTATTTATCCGCTATTCATCAATACATCAACGTTTTCAAAATTTATGTTTCTGAGTAAGCTTAAACTGTATATCGTAAATTGGAAGGATTTACCTAGAGGCAAAGCTTTGCTTTCAAATAGACTATAAGGACATTATAATTTTTACTTTTATTTTTCAATTTTTTTTTGACTTTATGAACACTTGATATAGAGTATTGTCGAATTATAGCTTATGATTAAGAGCAACTAAACAAATTTTATTTACATACGCGGTTTATCATTATTTATACATATACAAAAAATTACATTAAATTTTCAGTGTATAAATAAAAACAAAGTCTAATTTTTGTTTCGCTTTTAAGCATTCCATTATACGATAATTTTCTATTTAACCTAAATATCAATATCTAACGTAGAGTTTCAATGAAGAAAAATGACATATTCATTAGTAATTTTATTATTTTTTTAAGTACATAGGTATTGACGTTAAACACGTGGTTATAAACATAAATAAGTAAACAAGGCATATCTAGTGGCCGCGTGTAAACTATATAGAGCAACATAGTAACAATCGATCGGAGTTATAATAGTGCATCACGTGAATGAGAGAGAATTAGAGAGATAGAGAGAGAAAGAAACTGAATTTGTAATGTTCTCTCGCCTAAATGCCTCTTTAATTCGATTTTCGTATTCGCCATAGTGTCGAATTGGATTGGATGTCTGGGAGCGAAATATTTGTTTAGGACGCTACTGACGGGAATAATATAGTTGCACAGTAGTCAAGCATATATATAAAACATGGAATTGCAAAAGTGCGCAGTTTTGTCATCAACGAGTTAGGTGTACTATTCATATGTCTGTATGTATATATATATATATATATATATATATATATATATATATATATATATATTTATATATTAGTTATATACGTAACTTGGGCGTACGAAGGATGAATATGGACGAGGCTAATATTTGTCAATTGAGTAGTAGTTGGTGGAGGGCGCACGAAACGCGCCCGAGACTGACTACTGCTCAATCGACAAATATTAGTCGAGACCATGTTCATCTTTCGTAAGCTCAAGTTACGTAGATAATTTTATGTCGTTGTAGGCCAAATGAGGGACTATAACAAAATTGATTTAAAATAAAAACAAAACACACACAACACACTACACATTAAATCTAACATATTAATGCGTCAGATTGAATAATTTCAATCGAATCGCCACAACATTTTTATTTACGTAACACTTTTTTTTATTAATTTGATTTATTTTTATGTTTTTAACATTAATAAATAATATATCAATGTTTTTTAGAATTTTTTGATAATATGTCAAAATCAGTTGCTGTCACTCTTTCATTTGTTTTTCATTTGTAAACATGAATCTTTAATTTTTTCGCATCGCTGTTCGCATAACCCAAAATTTTTTTATGGTTAAGAAAAGGTCAAAGTCAGCTGTGAGCATAGGCGCGCTCGCGTCATACGGTCTACCTAAGTTGACTAGTCTGAACACATATATAATCCATACGATTCCGAGTTCGTATGGAAAGCTTCTATACACCACTGAAAGCGTATAGAAACATTTGAACATAGAGACGAGCCAAAGCGTACGCGAAGCTGGGTCTATAGATATTGAGCCGAATTCGGCCTACGACGACATAAATATATATATGAAACTATACATGTATATCTTTAACAAGAAATGAAAGAGAGAAAGAAAGAGGAAAAATATAGTATGCTTACCTGAAACGTTTGCTTGCATAATTTAAGCGCCCTTTTTCTCTTTCATCCTTGAAAAAAAAGAATGAGACGAGAGATGAGGAATTGCGGTAACTAAACTCTCAAAATGTATTCACACTGTAAGCTCTGTCTTTCTTTTTCGTTCTTTTCTTTTTTACTCTTTCTCCTTTAGTTAGTTTAGATATACGACCACAGTGTGGCTTGCGACTGGGTGCGAAAAAATTTGTGAAAAACATCCATCCGAGCCATAGGGCGCCATGAATCTATAGCCACACATATATAGGCATCAAAATCCAAAAAATCTTTTGAAGGTCATCTCACTGATCTTTAAACCAAGATAACTTTATATTGCCCATTTTCTTTATTTTTTTTCACGGGTTAATGTTTAACCACTACTTTGCACCACTTTTCACTTGTCTAAGCTATTTATGTACGATTCTTACTTTTTGAACTCTCTCGTGCTTTGGCTATTGAATTTTTCATTTATGCAATTGAAAGACTTGTACTACACGCTTGCTTATGATCTTACACCTGCTCATCCTTGACTACATGTTTTGAATTTAATTTTTATTAATTTTTTTATTTTTTAATCACGCATGCAAAATCTAGGAAATCATATTTTATTAGATATATGCACGAGAATTAATTATTTAGATTTAAGGGGATGTAACATATTAACATTAGAGTTTTCCAAATTTTTAATTCTTAATCAAAAAGTTTCAAAAATATTTCTACTTATACCCTACAACTTAAACTAATAAAAAGGATGACATTGGAATATTTTAAATCATTTTTGAATAAAAATAAAAATACGGAAAATTATTATGTCGGTATTACACTGTTAATCTTGTCACCTTATGAACGAATTATTATTTTTTATAAATTGATATTAATAAAGATGTATTAAATAAATAACATAGTATATAGCTTCATGTTTGCAAACTAAGATTTACTTTATTTATTGAAAAAAATATATAATTGATAAAGATTTTATAAATTTTTTATCTTGTAACAAAAAGGACTTATTGGAAAGTTGTTTCTTTAAATTCAAAAACTTTCTATCTCTTTGCAACTGTATAGTTTACCACTATAAAATGATTTTTATTAAAAATTTAACGATTCTATGACTTTCGAAAACTACACGCATAGAAAGAAAAAAAAACTCGTCCGTGTAGGCATCACACTTTACCTGTACAAGGAAGACAAGTACTTTGGCAAAGTATATACAATATAATAATTGGTATACGCGTTGCTTTGGTTTGAAAAGCATAAGCACGCGTATGTTTCGCGTGCGTACGAGCGAACTTCAATATTCGCGTGATGCGCGCCTTCGCCTATATGCGCATACACACAAAACGTGCATACCCTTTCGCTTTACATGACAATGCCACTCGGAAATGTTGAAAATTTCCAAAGTAAATAATGGTTTCCATCTGACGACGACAACAAATGTCTCTTTTCACACCAAGCTCTTTCTCTCTCTCTCGCTTATAGAGCAACATCAGCCCTGAACACAGCCCGGTATTATTTCCGGTACAAACTTTCGCCTCGCTGACCCCGTTGAATTTTCAAAAGAGAGTATTGCGCAAATAAAAAAAAATTTCGCTCCGAATGCGTCTCTCGCGCTCTGCACACGACAACTCACGTCAACTATACGACAATAAACACGTATAAAAGCGTGACATGGAAAATTAAAAAAATATATAACGAAAAAATAAAAATGGAGTAAACTGTATGTCAAAGTATTTGTTGCAACGTGTCAAATTAAAAGACTGCAATAAAAAGAAGAAAATAACGGATTTTTTTATTATGTTTGCTTATATTTATATTTCCGCATGTAGCAGCTTTCATTTTTAACTCAAAGAAAAAGTTTATTATTAAATTTGCATATACAAAGTACATACAAATAATTTACAGTACTTTCTATAATGTTCATTGTAATGTAATTACATAGCTGCGAAAATATTTTATCAATATTGCTTTAATTTTATTGTAATAATTAATATTTAATGCTAAATAGTAGTGTAATAAAACTATTATAAAAAATATTTTAACATTTAATTAAAAATAAACAGAATTAAAAAAAACAAATTACATCTATGCATTATTACTGTAATATTTTTAAGGTATTTTTTAAGTTAATCTTTTAACATATCTTAATTTTTTTTTTAATTTCATTTTAAAATAATCTGCTTGTTCTTTTTTTAATGCATAGTTTGTAAAAAATAAATTATTATTAACATTTGATTATCTGTTATTTTACAAGATTTAAAGCACCGCTAGCATAAACTTGCAACGCATAAAAACAGAGATGCTTTTTTTTTTTAATTTATAATAAATAAAAAATATTGGAATGTAAGTGTAAGAAAAAAAAGACTCGCATATAGGACTTTAGGTTGATTCGACGAAAGAGCCATTTAGTTGAATACGACATCGTTACTATATATTATATACTGCCCCATCGCGTTTGTGGCGGGTTACGCGAGCAAACAAGCGAGCGGAGCAACAGCCACATAGAGCGCGGGAGGTTGTAAATGGAGTATTTTGAACGTGTCGTAGGTCGGGACAACGACGTGCCCATAAAAACAAAAAAATAAGCTAAGCGTTGAGCTGCTGGTAAAACGAGCACGTGAACGGGAAACCAAAAGCCGGGTATATGTAAACACCTCTCGAATGAATATTTTAATATTTTAATGTAGAATACATGGAGCATTTGAGGAAATTTTATGTTTTTAACCATTATAGACCTTTTCTTATATCATCTCAATAATTTCGCGAATTTCCATCTTTTTCAATACGCATGATGTATATTAATTCTTTTACGAAGGGTGAAAAAAAAACTAGCGAAGTAAAAAAAAAACGGAAGGACGATTGTGAGAGAAGATAAATTTAAGCAAAAGTCGTTTGCGAAATGGTTGTAGACTACTGGAATTAACAGAGGTGATGAAAGTGCTAAAGACACATAGACTGAAGCTATGTAATGAAAAAGAAAGAGCAAGTATAGTCAAAGCAAAAGTGCATATATCGAATTGAACAAGGTAAACAAAGTCTGATATCCAGGGAAAAAAGAAAAAAGAAGGATAGAAAATAAACGAACTAGGAGCAGTCTATGATAGTAAAACTATTGAATACCAGGTGGCATCAGCGCATGGCTATCAGTAAAGAATCGCGCTATATAAGAACTCTTTGGCTGTAAGCTCCCTTGTATAGTCTACTTTACTTACTATTTAATAGCTTTCTTTGTCAGATTTATTGCTACTTAAAAGTTTCATTTGTTAACCTAGTACACAGAATTTATTTTATGTCTTTTCTCTTTTTATTTAATTATTCTTTATTACTTTGATTTTCGATTTATGGACTATACTTTTATCTTATTCATTAATTTATTACGTAAGTTTGTTTTTTAAATAAATAGAGAATTTATACAAAAGATATAATTTAGCAAAAAATTGGTTGGCTTTCAGTTTACTTTTAAATTGAGTTTATCGGTCTGTAAAATTTTTTTTATTTGTAATCATAGAATGAAGTTTGACGAATTCACTGATTAACAAATTATTTAGATGACCATATTAAATTATTGATTTTAAAAAAACATTATTTAGTTCCAAAGTTTTCTTAAAAACGAATAATCGTTACAAAGTTTTTTAAGAAATCTTCTTTCATTTAAAAATGTTTTAAATTAATAAAAAAAGTATAATTAATAATTATATCAAAGTTATAAATAGTAATTGGTAATTTTTCAACAATATCAATTAATGAATCATATAATAAAAAATTGTCTTCGATTAATTGTAGTGATTAAATTTCATTATAGGAGTTAAATCCTATAATGAAGACAGATATGATTTCACAAAATAATAAAATAATTATTTAAAAATTTTTAGTACAGTTGTAGTTGCAAAATTAAAAAAAAATAATTTAAGAAAATGCCATACACATTTATTTTTTCTGTCAGTTACAAAATTTTTTATTTATATTTTGTTTTTATTGGCATTCAGTCATGGACTATTTAGCCATTTCACGATGTCTGGTCCATCGACGATCCTTTGATGAAGTGAATCCCTTGATGATTTTCTCGTTGCAGTTTCTTTTTGCCCAATGGGACTTTATTTTTTAAAATTTTTCCGGTATTTTCCCAGGGAATCAAGCTTCTGTCCACTAGTCAAGAGTCAATAGCCTTAGCCCCTGCGCTACCGCCGCTCCTCAGTTATAAAATATTATTGTGACTTCCGTGCTGCCATCTTTGGTCAAAACGATAAACCACTTTGATTGAACTTTCATGGTAATAGTAAAGTAAACATGGTATGCTCCGAAATTGCAGAATTGTGATTTGTGTAAAATATTGATTTTTTAAAACAAAAAATTTTTATAATAAAATTTTGCACGAAAAATAAAAATAGTGAAATTAAGATTTTGTACACAACATGACAATTTAAATCTTAGAATTAAATTCACTAATAGCAAAAACAATAAAATTAATAATACAAAAAAAACTGTTACAACTATACATGAACATTTTTATTCATAATAAATACCAAATTTAAACATATAATCCCAGACGGAAATCACATTCTGAAATAAAAAATGATAAAAAATAATAACTGATATTAACAATTTAAAATGTCTAGATTTTGGACTGTAATAAAAGTTTGAAATAGTTATTATTTTTTATTTTTTGTTTTAATTTCTTATTATTTTTTATTATTTTTTATTAGCTTTTTCAATTTGGAAATCATACGCATAAACCAAACCTAAAATAAAAGTTATTATTAGTTATTATTTTTTATTACTTTCTTATGAAACAATAGTTATTATTAGTTTTTATTTTTTATTATTTTTTATTAGCTTTTTCAATTTGAAAACCATACGCTAAACCAAACCTAGAATAAAAGTTATTATTAGTTTTTATTTTTTATTATTTTTTATCAGCTTCTGATTGGCTCATTTGGATTTTATTCGGTGCTTTACCAAGCCTAAAAGGGCTTCTACCTAGAAAATATCTAAATCATCTTGCAATGTTTATCTCAGCTTTAAATACTCTTCTACAAGATAGCATATCACCACATGAACTAAAGATTTCAAAAATTTTATTAATAGAATTTGTTTTTTATTTTGGTATATTTTTCGGAGATAAGTATATGTACTACAATGTACATTTACTGTTACATTTAACTGATACTGTCGAGAATTGGGGACCACTATGGGCAATCAATACTTTTCCCTTCGAAAGCCATAATAAAAATTTTCTTGAAATGAAGAAAAATAATTACCACATCGCTAAAGAAATAGTTATTAGACTATTAACTTATCAACAAATTCCACAATTAGAAACGGAAAGCTTTATTTCTCAAGAAACGAAAAATTTTGTTGATCAACTGAACAGTAAAAGATTAAAGTAGTAAAAATAGGTGATTGTACACTAGTAGGATGTGCAAAACGTCACATTCTAACCAAAAAAGAAATTTCGTGCCTTCGTTTCTTTATAAATATTAATAAAATTACTGAATGTAAAAAATACAATAAAATTATATATCAAAGTTGTAGATACACATCTTGTTATTATTCAAAAGGGAAAAAAACTAATGATTCTATTTTTCAAACGAAAGATAGTAGATTCGGAATCATTAGTTCTATATATTTGATTAAATACAACGATAACTGTGATGTTTATATTTTCTTTAAATTATTAAAACTTGTACCGGTTTCATTTGTTAATGACACTGATGTGAAAGAAGTCATAAATTTAAAAAAATGTTCACTCTTTCATGGCGAAATTTAATGTCTTAAGTATACCATGCTACACCGGCCTTGTATAATAACAAAATGTAATGATGATTATTATTTAAGCTCAATTTTTAAAGGTGCTCTTGGTCGCTGCATTAATTAAGATTTGATAAGTAAATCGTATTATATGTTAGCGTTGACATTGTAAATACAAAATAAAACTTCTTTTATAATTGTAAAATAAGACTTATATTTTTATATAAAAGTTTTTATGTAAAAATAAAAATAAAAATTCTTTTGAATCAATTATATCCTTACCTATCTACTTACTTTCAATAATCAAAAACAATTTTTAACAATTTTTAAAATCTAATGAAAAAATAATTATAACTTTTTTTTATCGTTTCCTTCAAGTGAACACCTTTAAAATTCAAAAAATTAATAAAAAAATTAATAAAAATTACTTAAAAATAATATTAATAACTTTTATTTAACGTTGGCTTTATATGTATATATACCTTACATACCAAAAAAGATAAAAAAAAATAATAACTGATAATAACTTTTATTCAACGTTTGCTTTATATGTATACCTTCTATACCGAAAAAGATGATAAAAAATAATAACTAATAATAACTTCTATTAACTTTTATAAATAGAAAATAATTATTAGTAACTCTTAGATTGAAAAAGAAAAAAAAAATAATAACCGATAATAATTTTTACTTACGGTTTACTTTATGCATATACTTACCATGCTGAAAAAGATAATAAAAAATAATAACTGATAATAACTTTTATCAACTGTTATAAATGTAAAATAATTATTAATAACTATTATAAACAGTTATTACAGTCCAAAATCTACACTTTTATAACAAATAATAAAAAATAATAACTTTTTTTTAAAATTATTTTTCGTTGTATATAATTATTATTAGTTATTAACGGCAGATTATTTCCGCTTGGGATGTTAAAAATAATTGTTTAAAAAAATTGAATTTCATAAATTTAAGATACTAAATAGAAAGTATAGATATATAGTTACATAGTATGTAAATAGTTAGAAAATATTTGATTTCCTTCTAAAATATTAAATAATAATAGATCATATCATTCGGACTTTTAAAAAAAATACCATATTCGACAAAAAATATATAACATTGTACTCTTATTATGCAAAAAAAAAAATTACAAGTATAGCAAAAAAGAGATGCTAAAAGTATAATCAAAAGTTTAAATTACATTAGACAGATTTAATATGAATTTTAAAATTTAGCGTATGCTTGGGTAATGTTATATAAGATAAAAAGCGCTGATATACCCCTGACTTATTCATAAATGTCTTATTATTGAATATTCTATAAACAAGTTAATGATTATTATATGATAGCAGTCAATTTGTAGTTTCTTTCATGCATTCAACTTTAAAATATTATTTAAATTTTAGTCTGTTTAAAATTCAATATCTAGCCCTTCGATAAATTCAATGATTTAACTTATAATATTGAAGTTTAGAGTTAGCATATTATATATAATAATTTTGGCAATGATTTGTCTTCTTAATTTATGAGAAACACGAGTGAGTGAAATAAGAAGCGTTACTAACCTATAGAATTAACGTAATAAAGAATTGAAAAAAAAACTGATCTTTGTTCACAAGATATAAGTAAAAATACAATTGCGCTCAAGATTTCTCAAGGGTGTGTAGAGTTTGCAGTAGTACAAAGTTTGAGAAAGGGGAATTTTCAGTTTAATTGGTTAAGAGTAGGACTTTAACACGCTTGCTGGCTTAAAGTCATGCGACTTCATTATTCCATATCGAGTTTGGTGGTAATAGTGGAGTATATTCGATTAGGCATACTCGATAGTTAGTCCTGAGAGAAATGGATTAATCATTAGAGCGCCCGCGGATGCCTCTCCTCAGCAGCAGCAACCGACAAACGTAGTTATGTATGTGCAGTGTAGCATATAGCTCTACAGACGTTAGATTATAGTAGTCGTGGCGATGGCGGCAGCGGAGAGATAGAGATCGAATCGACGTGGCTAACTTTCTGGACCGCAATCGGCGTATCCTATATGTTATAGCAATGCAACTCAGCAGGAGAGGATAGAGAGCTCAAAATTCACCTGGGAATCGAAAGCTAGAAACCTCCTTACTTCTCTGATATACCAACCACAAATTTGCGTTTTAAATCATCTGCTACAGCGGTTTATACCTCTTTAACTTTTCGACTAATTTCATCAACGAGCTTACAGCTAACTTTTCCAAAACTTTTGATTAAAATTTTTTAGCAAATTTTCTACATTCTTTACGCTCACTTTTTGAAGTGATAACTTCTTATGGGACGGTGAGTTGCTTAGGAATTCAGACAAAAATTTAAGATCAAATGTTAAGCTCGTAAAACTTAAATTTTAAGCTCGTAAAACTTAAATATGTAAACAAAAAAAACTAAGGCCTGAATATTAGTGTGGTTAAAAAAAAATACATATAGAAAATATATGTCTATTTCATTTATATATATATAGGTGCGTGCGTGCGCGCGCGTGTGTGTGTGTGTGAGAGAGGAGGCACATATTTAACTCGTAGGCACGACTGAATTATACGAAAATGACACCCAATAACTTTTGGAGTTTTTATGTCGAACCTTTTTCAATCATAGTTAACCCAAATTTTCAAATAATTTGCAATATAAAATAAAAAATTTATCATTAAATATTTGCATTTCTTACTTCGAGAGCTTCACCGCGAATTTTAATTTGCGAAAATCGGTCAATTTTAACATAAATTATGTCAAATAATTATTTATTTCATTTCATGAAAAATCGTCTGATTTCTTTCATTCAAATTTCTTAAACTTCGTAGATGAGCTCTTATAAAAATTGCTAATTGTGAAATTTCGATTATTGCAAATGAATAAGTTGAAAATATTTACTCGAGTTGAAAAAAGAAAAGTCATTCAAATAGACTAAGTGAGTACAGTGCAGCTATTGTATTCACCCTATGGTGTCAAAGAATATCGGTAAGAGAAAGATATATATATATATTATATCGTCGCCTCTAACGAAACATATTTCAATTCTCAGTCGAAAACTAGCACGATTCACTTTTGCGGCGAAGAGCCGCACAATTCGCACCCTTTGCCGCTAAGAGTAATTCAAATCGTCCCACGAAAAGTAGTTTACCTCAACACTGCCCCTTGAACAATAATACATGTTAGCGATACCTTGCGATGACTAAATAGCCAAATGTGCTAGTTTTTGTGGTCGCTTTTCAAATGCCCTACTTTTCGTTAGAGCCGACTGCAACTGTTGCAAGATTCTTAGATAATATACAGTAGACTCTCGATACAAGGGTATCGACGGGGCTGTAGGAGAGGAAATTTCTTGGAAATTCTCTTATAGGAAGAGTCCCCAACACGTTCGAGTTAAAAGTTACAGCTCCGCCCACTGTCTCGTAGTGTAAGTTTAATTTAACGTGCGTGTATACGAAGTAGACGCAGTAGCCACGCCTACTGATGCGCGTGGAATAGACTAGGGTTTTTTTGTTTAGCCATGTCTTATTCTATTGCTATACTGTGTCTCTCTCACTTACATAGTTGGTGGGGGAACTGACATACTTAGACTCGGTGGAGAAACAGCTCGGATTCCCTTATATCGCGATCCCTTGTATCGAGAGTCCACTGTACAATGTAAAAATTGTATTTCTTATTATTGCTACCATAAATCAATTGTTACTCTTATAGAATCTAATGATAATAGAGAGAATGTAGATGAACCAAGTGTTAATATTCATGAATGTTAATTATTTTAATTAAATGATGTTTTGTAAATAACTACAAATTTATATTTAACTAACTTCGCCCGCGCAATAGTTGGGCAGAAGTCGGTAGGTATAGAAATAGAATCTCAAAAACTATTATTTATTAAATCGTACTCTTACAAAACTTCGGAATACACAACATTTTTTGTTTGTGAACCATGTGATAATAGAATGAATTTACTTTTAAAATAATTTTTTTTTTGTAGAAAAAATAAGCATTGTATTTTTTTTTATATTTCGATATATGTTCAATTTAGTACCAATAAGTCAAAAAATATATTTAAATTGACGATAGAAAATTTTTTTAGCAAATCAAAATCGTGAAAGAGATATTCGTTAATAAATATGAATGTTCAACAATGATAGGGAATAAGTGCAATAAAAATTTATTGCCGATAAGCTGTCCGCATTATCCTCGCGATATAAGTACCTATACCGTGCTAATCTAGTAGAGTGAGCGGCAAAACAGGTCGCCACCTATTGAGAAGTGAACAAAGTGTCATTTTTAATAAAAAAATCGTAAGTTATTAAAATTAAAGTGACATGAAAAAAGTACAAAACAATTTAATTTTTATCTTTAAAAATGACCAAAAATGAAATCAATTAAAAAATTTTTAAAAAATAATTACATTAAAAAAAATTTTTTTTTTTCCATAATTATGTCGATTTTAGTAAACATAAACTAAAAATAACAATTAAACCTTCAGCACTTGTTTACTTAAAAATGACAAAAATCTGAAATGAGAATAAAAACTTTTGGAAAAATAATGACATAAAAAATTTTTTTATTTCTTCCATAATTATGTCCATTGTAGTAAACATAAACTAAAAATGACAATTCAACCTTCAGCACTTATTTATTGAAAAATGGCAAAAATATGAAATCAAAATAAAAAAATTTTTTAAAAAATGATTTTATTGAAAAAAATTTTTTCTCTTGAATATATAAATTTTTGTTCAAACTTAAAATGACAATTTAACCTTGAGCATTTTTTCTTGAATAAAATCGGTAAATATATATAATATTGAAAAAATGTATTTTTTTCCGAAAATTTGCCGAAATATTTGTTTGAAAATATCACAGGATGATAAAATCAACGTTATTTTCGATTGTGTTAATAAATGAAAGAAAAAATTTATTTGTATAAAAATGGTTAAGTTTTGTAAACATCCAATTTCTTGAAAAATCTATGAGAAATTGTATTTTGAATAAAATTAACGTGATTTGAAAGCGGGTTAAATATCTTATATTTTTTGTTAATATATTTGGAATAAAATTTTTAGAAAAAATCGCAAATCATACATAATTATTTGTTATTTTTAAAATTATTTTATTAACCATGAAGGGTTAAATTCTCATGTATGAGCCAATAAATATTTGAGGAATAAAAAATTTCCTTGAATAAGATATAAAATTTTTTCCAAAGTTAAAAAAATTGTCAAATTTTTGATTCTGCCAAATGGAATAGGAAAATATTTCATTAAATAATCCGAGGTAATGTTACTCTGTGATTAGAGAAGTACAAACAATTCTGATATTTATTCCTATCAAAAAATCGATATATCTTTTTTAGCTATTTTCGATCGGTAAAGTAGGTCTTGAGCTGACCTTTAAGAGATTATTTTATTGGAGTAGTAATTTAAGTAGCAAATAGTATATTTGAGATTTATTTTCATATTCGTTATGAAAATTTAGCTGCGTGTTACTTAATTATGAATTTATTACTTTGAAAACAAGTACACGGTTTACTTAGAGTATATATTTAAAATATATGTGATGTATAATGCATGGATTCTAATTTTGAACATTTGATAAAGCGAATAAATGCACTGTAATCGAATTGTAATTACACTAAAAAGTCGACTTTGTTTTGAAGAAATAGCGTTTCTTCTCATGACGACCATTTTCCACGCTCTTATAGCTTACTGTACATAAGTATACGAAGAAGATAAAAGTTCACGTTAAAAATCAAAACACCCTGCGAGGCAACGTCAGTTTACAACATTTCAGAATGGATTTAGACCGATTTTAACGGCACATTATTAAATTATCCTTACGGCAGTTTTAAAACAGTTTGTATATGTACATACGTATACATAACGTAAAATAATAAATGCAAAGAAAAAACATTTTTATCTTATTTTCAATGTATACAAACACTGCAATGCAAAAAAAAGTATAGGTGAAAAAATAGTTTTCATAGTTGAAATTAATGGAGAAATAAGCATGGATGTAGAAAAGGGCGCTAAAGAATAGGATAAGAATTGTACGTATAACATGCATGACGTCAATATGTTGAAAATAATAGAATGGCTAACAATAAAGTGGTAGGCGTAAATACAAGATAATCAGTCTGCCAGTCGCCTTCTAGCAATGTTGTGATTATAGACCTTATAGCTACCTGAAAATATCTACATGGCTACTTTTTACTTTTATTTTTTGCAAATATTTACAAAAGTATATACATGTTAAAGAATAAATTTTCAAAAGTACTTGTAAATAAATCACTTTATTAAAATTAATATTTCATTCTTAATATAATTATTGATTAAATACGTAATAAATAAAATAAAATAATAAAAGTATAATAAAATCAATTAAAAATAAGTTAATCTTTTTTTTGTGTATTTTATTTAGAAAAAAAACAATTTTGATAAGTATTTTTTATTACATTAGTTTAATTATCAAATTATAAGATCCAAATTTCCAATCCTATCAAAATTTTAAGTTTTAATTATCTCTACAGCACTATTCAATGTAAAAAAATTAATTTGAAGTTCATGAAAATTGTATAGAACTAGCATCCCCCGTCTCGGCTTCGCCCGCGCAATAGTTGGGCAGAAGTCGGTAGGTATAGAAATAGAATCACAAAAACTATTATTTATTAAATCGTACTCATACAAAACTTCGGAATACACAACATTTTTTGTTTGTGAACCATGTGATAATAGAATGAATTTACTTTTAAAATAATTTTTTTTTTTATAGAAAAAATAAGCATTGAATATTATTTTTAATTTTTGATATATGTTCAATTTAGTACCTATAAGTCAAAAAATATATTTAAATTGACGATAGAAAATTTTTTTAGCAAATCAAAACAATGATAGGGAATAAGTGCAATAAAAATTTATTGCCGATAAGCTGTTCGCATTATCCTCGCGATATAAGTACCTATACCGTGCTAATCTAGTAGAGTGAGCGGCAAAACAGGTCGCCACCTATTGAGAAGTGAACAAAGTGTCATTTTTAATAAAAAAAATCTTAAGTTATTAAAATTAAAGTGACATGAAAAAGTACAAAATAGTTTAATTTTTATCTTTAAAAATGACCAAAAATGAAATTAATTAAAAAATTTTTGAAAAATAATTACATAAAAAAAATTTTTTTTTTCCATAATTATGTCGATTTTAGTAAACATAAACTAAAAATGACAATTAGGAGGAGGTCACGTATCTCTGTCCTTTTCTAATTAAAGAATTGAGTTTTTCACAGAAACTAATAGCTTTAGCAAAAAATGAGAAAGCCGCATCTCATATAAAAAAAGCAATATTTTCTTTGATAAGAAAGAATTAATTTTATTGCTTCATTTTCAAGAAAACCTTGAAAAACTTAAATCATAGAGGTTAGGGTGGACAATTTCGTTTTTCAAGGTTTTCTTGAAAACGAAGCAATAAAATTAATTCTTTCTCATCAAAGAAAATATTGCTTTTGTTGATACAAGATGCGGCTTTCTCTTCATTTTTTGCTAAAGTTAGGAGTTTCTGTAAAAAAATCATTTCTTTGATTGGAAAAGGACAGAGATACGTAACCTCCTCTTAAACCTTCAGCACTTATTTATTTAAACATGACGAAAATCTGAAATGAGAATAAAAAATTTTTGAAAAATAATGACATTAAAAAAATTTTTTTTTTTTCCATAATTATGTCAATTGTAGTAAACATAAACTAAAAATGACAACTCAACCTTCAGCACTTATTTATTGAAGAATGGCAAAAATATGAAATCAAAATAAAAAAAATTTTTTAAAAAATGATTTCATTGAAAAAAATTTTTTTTCTTGAATATGTAAATTTTTGTTCAAACTAAAAATGACAATTTAACCTTAAGAGTCGGCCGTATAGCTCTGTCCTTGTCTAATCAAATTTTCGTTATAATTAATGAATTAAATATTTTTATACAAATGTAGGGGCTGAGCGCTGTAGAGCAAAAAACGAGCAACGGATTCTATTCTATGAAGAAATATAAAATTTTCATTACTTTCCGAGTATAGTCCGAAACGGAAAAAATGAAGTCAAGTTCAACTGTTTTTTCCGTTTCGGACTATACTCGGAAAGTAATGAAAATTTTATATTTCTTCATAGAATAGAATCCGTTGCTCGTTTTTTGCTCTACAGCGCTCAGCCCCTACATTTGTATAAAAATACCCAGACGGCACGTATAATCTTAATGAATTCATAAAGAAGTCGCAAAATGTATTCTTATAATATTCATTTTCTAGAATTCAAAAAGAATTCTTTATGAATTATAAGTGTTCTGAATCAGTTCTTAAAGTATTCTTATTACTATTCATAATTTCTTAATTTTGAGTACGTAATCTGTTCTTTTAACACTCTCGCTATGTCCTCAAAATTGAACTCTTTAAAAGTTCCGTAAGAACTCTTATCGAAAAAAATATTGAGCTACTATTAGGACATCTATAAAGATGATTATTTAAACGTTAAAAATCAGAAAACAATCATCATTAAAAAAAATTAAGGTAAGAGAAATTTAATTCTTCAAATGAGACATAGATTTTTTCGTTTGAATATATCGACAAAAGAAAGTTGATGTTTTATATGTCAACAAGAAACTGAGGTTAAAAATTGTTTGATCTTATAAAAGTGCTTGTATCACGATTTTGATATCAATCTCCAGTTTTTGCAGAACGAAAAGAAAAATTTAAAAAATTAACAAAATATTGAAGCTGAATACGCAAGTGTAAAATAATTAACAATTGGACTTGATCGTTTGATTATTTAAAGAAAATTATATTGAAAATTCGGATCACACTAAAATTCATCGATATTTACACACAGAAAAGAGTGCTCTTCTTTCAGTCAAGATAAAGAAAAATAATTTAAGAAAAGAGAGGATTTAATGAGAGTTTTATAAAAGTAAGTATTTATTATGTTTAATATTTTAACTTTATTTTAATTTTTATTAAGCCGCATTTATTTTAAAAATTTCAATGTTAAAATTTTTTTACTCCTCACTCTTGAATTTTATACAGCTTATAAAAATTAAGACTTTTCCTCTCTTTTCTCCCTGATATATATTTTATTTATAAATTTTTTTCACTGCCCACCCTTGATTTTTATACAGCTTATTAGAAAAATTGAGCCTTATTTTCCTCTCCCTGGTTTTATGTACATATAATTATTTGAAGTTTCCCTCTTCTTATATACCCTTGATTTTTATACATGTTATTATGAAAACTGAAACTTTTCCCCTCTATTTATTCTGGATTTATTTATTTCATTGATGAAAAAAAAAATTCTTTTTACTGCACTATTTTTATATTTTTTTACATTTACTTTTTTAAATATTTTTTTATGAGAAAGAATATTATGAATAAAAATATTAATACAATCTATAATATTATATATAATATTATTATATTTTTATTTATAATATCATTTACATTATAATTTTAAAATAAACCATTGAATCTAATTTCAATTATCGAAACGGTGGAATGAAAAAAAAGTCATCTACAAATTGCTTAAGATAATTATTTCAGGTTATATTCTGCCAATAACATATGTAATAATATAATTTTACTTTTTATAGTTTTGTGACTTTAAGGAATAACCAAATAATACTATTTTTGGAGTTTTCCGAGAAAATACAGACGTGTTTCTTCAAGTCACAGAGTTATTAAATTCATTTTTATTAATTTAATGACAAAGAATTAATTCATACAATAATTTTCTACATCAAAATTCGTTTTATTTTGCTTATTGGTGAAACAAAATAATTATAATAAGTTTTTATTAATAAATATTTTTAAAAATTTAATTTCGGTTTTTGATATTGTTTTTCTATTATTTTACAATTATTGAATGTAAGTTTTAAAATTATTTTTTGAATTCCTTTTTATCTTATACTTAATATATTTTTAATCGATATTTTAAATAGTTCTTATTATTTTGATAAGGTTAAATTGATAATTTTACAAAGTGATGGAAAAAAAACTCATTTTTTGCCTTATTTTATGCTTTTCTACAAAGTGTTTTAGAAATTTACAAATGAATTTATAAATAAACGAATTAAGTGTAATTCATTTTAATATAATAATAAAAATTTGTTAAATTTAAAATAATATTATTAATAAATAAATAAATGATGATTAATAATAATAATAATAATAATAATAAATTAACAAAAATAAAATTATTATTATTAAATAAAAATTATTATTATTATTAATAATAATAATAATTAATAAATAAATTTATAAATGAACAAATTAAGTGTAATTCATTTTAACATAATAATAAAATTTGTAAAAATTAAAATGATAATAATATATGTTATTGAATTTTTGATCCATGATATTTAAGATAGCTTGCCTGTCAGCTATAGTATGCTGTTAAAAAAAATTAAAAGACTAGATACACGTTTGAAACTTTGAACAAAGTGAGTTTCTATTTCATATATTATTCCTGCAAAATATTCCAGTAGCCTTACTAATCATTTCTTTGAGATGATCCGATTGAAGTTTGATCATTTCCTTACTATCGGATTTTAAATAATCGGTCTTTGGATGAGATTATCGCAAAGAAATTATTGGTATGACCACCTGAAATTTAGCAGGAATAACATATAAAATAAAAACTCATTTTGTACAAAGATTCAAATCTTTGTACAAAGATTCTTTAAATTTTTATAAACAACCAATTACAGCTGACAAGTGGGCGACCTTAATTTAAAATTGAATAATAATAAAAAAATATGCACCACAAACACTAATACACTCCCACACACACAAACACACCTACGAACACAATAACTCACACGTAAACACGCAGGGTCAAACACACACACACACACACACACACACAGAAACTCACACATATGCAGACACAGAAACACACACACAGAAACTCACACATGCACACGCAGAGTCACTCAAACACACACATTCTCACACTCACACAATAACTCACACATATACACGCAGGATCACCCACACATACACACACAGGAACTCACACATATACACGCAGAGTCACCCACACACACACACATACAGATGAAGAGTCCCCCCCACAGACACACTGACACACACAGAAACTCATACATACTCACGCAGAGTACTCACACACACACACACACACACACACACACACACACACACACACACACACACACACACACACAGAAACGCACACCTACACACGCAGAGTCACCCCCCTCCACACACACACACAGTAACTCATACATACACATGAAGAGTCTCTCATACCAATACACACACATAGAGAAACACATACATACACACGCTGTCACGCACACAAATACACGGAATCTCACACATACACACGCAGAGTTACCCACACAAACATACATACAGTCGCAAAGTCCTCCCCCACAGACACACTCACACAACCACAGAAACTCATACATACACCCGAAGAGTATCCACACACACACTCACACGCATACACACGCGAAGTAACCCACAAACATACACACACAGAAACTCACACAGAAACACACACACACATGTAAAGTCACATAGAGAAACTCACAAATACACAAGCAGAGTCACCCATACATGAACATACACACAGAGAAACTCACACATACACACGCAGAGTCACCCACACACACACACACATTCACACACGTGAACACGCAGAGTCACCCTAACACACATACACACACAAACGGAAACTCAAATACACACGCAGAGTCACCTACACACACACACGCGCGCACAGGGACTCACACATACACACGCAATCACCCATAATTGAACACCCACTCAGATAAATTCACACATACACACTCGCACATACAAACACACACACACACACAGAAACTCACACATACACACATACAGAGTCACTCACACACATACTCACACGCAGAGACACCCACACAAACACACCCACACACAAAGTAACTCACACCTATATACGCAGAGTCACCCCCCCCACACACATACGGAAACTCACATATACACACGCGGAGTCACCCCACACACAAACTCATACATACGCACGCAGGGTCACCCACACATACACACACACACACACACACACACACAGAAACTCACACCTACACACGCAGAGTCACCCCCCCACATACAGTAACTCATACATACACACGAAGAGTCTCCCATACCAATACACACACACACACACACACACACACACAGAAACAGATACACACGCAGTCACGCACACACACAAAAACTTACACATACACACGCAGAATCACCCACACTTACACATACACACGTAGACACACACACACAGAAACTCACACCTACACACGCAGAGTCACCCTCCCCACATACAGTAACTCATACATACACACGAAGAATCTCCCATATACAGAGTCACCCACACACACACTCACACGCAGAGACACCCACACAAACACACCCACACACAAAGTAACTGACACCTATATACGCAGAGTCACCCCCCTACACACACAGACACACGGAAACTCACACATACACACGCGGAATCACCCAACACACAAACTCACACATATGCACGCAGAATCACCCACCCTAACACACACACACACACACACACACACACACACACAGAAACTCACACATATACATGAAGAGTTACACACACACACACACACACACAGAAACTCACACATATACATGAAGAGTTAAACACACACACATAGAAATTCACACATGCACACGCAGAGTTACCCACACAAACACACACACGCTCACAAAAACTCATACATATACACATGCAGACTCACCCACACCCACACACAGAGAAACTCCCACATACACTTACAGAATCACCCACACACAAACACGCACACACACACATATACACAAGCAAAGTCACCCGCAAACACACAGACACGAAAACTAAATCATACATGCACAGAGTCACCTACACACACACGCGCGCACAGGGACTCAAACATACACACGCAGTCACCCATAATTGATTTCATTTAGAATTCACTCAGATAGATTTACAGATACACACACACACACACACACACGAACTCACACATACACACACAGAGTCACCCACACACACACTCTCACGCAGAGTCACCCACACAACTATACCCACACATACAGTAACTCACACCTATACACGCAGAGTTACCCCCCCCCACACACACGGAAACTCACACATACACACTTGGAGTCATCAAACACACACTCACACATACGCACGCAGAGCCACCCACACACTCACACACACACAGAAAAGCATACATACACACGAAGTCACGCACACACACAAAACTCACACATACACACGCAGAATCACCCACACACACACACAGGAACTCACACATATACACAAAGAGTTACACACACACACACACACAGAAATTCACACATACACACGCAGAGTCACCTATTCGCCCCCCCCCCCCACAGACACACACACACACGCACACAGAAACTCACTTACCCACGCACAGAGTTACCCACACAAACACATACACGCTCACACAAATTCATACATATATACACATACATATACACACGCAGAGTCACCCACACACAGACACTCACACACATATACACAAGCAAAGTCACCCACAAACACACTGATACAAAAACTAAATCATACACACACAGAGTTACCCCACACACACACATACGGACGTTGAGTCACCAACCCGCCTCCCCCACAGACACACTCACACGCACACAGTTACCAATCCATAAACGCACAAAGTTACCCACTCAAACACACACACACACGCAGACAGAAACTCATACATACACACACAGATACTAACGCAGAGTCACCCACACCCACACACTCACACACACACACACACACAGAAACTCACACCTACAGACACAGAGACACCCCCCCCCCCCACACACACACACAGTTACTCATACATACACACGAAGTCTCCCATACCAATACACACACACTCAGGAACACATACACACACACGCAGTCACACTCACACACACAAAGACTCACACATACACACGCAAAATCACCCACACACACACACACACACACACACACACACACACAGAAACTCACACATATACACGATGAGTTACACACACACACACACACACACACAGAAATTCACACATACACACGCAGAGTCACCTATTCGCCCCCCCCACAGACACACACACACACACAGTTACTCATACATACACACGAAGAGTCTTCCATACCAATACACACACACTCAGAAACACAAACACACACACGCAGTCACACACACACACAAAAACTCACACATACACACGCAAAATCACCCACACACACACACAGGAACTCACACATATACACGAAGAGTTACACACACACACACACACACACGCAGTCACACACACACAGAAATTCACACATACACACGCAGAGTCACCTATTCGCCCCCCCCCCCCCACAGACACACACACACAAACACACACACAGAAACTCACTTATCCACGCACAGAGTTACCCACACAAACACACACACGCTCACACAAATTCATACATACACACATACATATACACACGCAGAGTCACCCACACACAGACACTTACACACATATACACAAGCAAAGTCATCTACAGACACACCGACACAAAAACTAAATCATACACGCACAGAGTTACCCCCCCAGACACACATACGGACGCTGAGTCACCAACCCCCCCCTCCCCCACAGACACACTCACACACACAGGAACTCACACATATACACGAAGAGTTACACATACACACACAGAAATTCATACACACACACGCAGTCACACTCACACACACAAAAACTCACACATACACACGCAAAATCACCCACACACACACACACACACACCCACACACACAGGAACTCACACATATACACGAAGAGTTACACACACACACACACACAGAAATTCACACATACACACGCAGAGTCACCTATTCGCCCCCCCCCCCCACAGACACACACACACACACAGAAACTCACTTATCCACGCACAGAGTTACCCACACAAACACACACACGCTCACACAAATTCATACATATACACACATACATATACACACGCAGGGTCACCCACACACAGACACTCACACACATATACACAAGCAAAGTAACCCACAAACACACTGATACAAAAACTGAATCATACACACACAGAGTTACCCACACACACACATACCGACGTTGAGTTACCAACACCCCTCCCCCACACTCACACGCACACAGGAACTCTCTCATACACGCACAAAGTTACCCACTCGAACACACACACGCAGACAGAAACTCATACATACACACACACATACAAACACACACACACATACGCACACACACACACACACACACACACACACACACACACACATAGAAACAAGTTTTTATAAGAAAAGTAATTGTAGACAGTCGATAAAAGAGGTATTTGTGTCGGTATACGACAGCTTCATAACTGATCGATTACCTCTACTTTCCTTGTGGTCATTAAGAAGTTCATGATTCTTACTTTAATATTGTATTTTGTAAAATTTATCTGCAGTTTTTAGACAGAGGTATCTGGTTATTACTACTTGAAATCATAAAATCTACATGTAATCGCGTATGAAAATAAATATTTTAAAATATCTTTTATCCAAAAATTCATTTGATAACTCAGATGTAAAAAGATTGAATAGATTTTGTATAGTCCAAAGAACAATACATATTTTTTTATAATTTTCTGCATTTTAATTTTTTTTTTCTTAGATGCGTTTTTTTTAAATATATTTTTAAATACAAAAATTAATGTTAAATTAAAATTATGAAGGTGATAACCTGTTTGTAGTTCAATGGAATCAACCATATTTATGTACAAACCTCTATTACAGAATGGAACCCAGAAAAAAATTTTGTGAACTATCTGAAAGACACAAGCGTAGACGATGTGAATATGAATTAGCGCTCGAAGCATCTGAGTTAGAATCACAATTATTTAGCTTAGAAGATGATACTGATACAGTGAAGATGGACTTAGAAATAACACATCCTATTTCTGAAATAAATGATTTAATAAAAGAACATGCTTTGGTTGACTATGATGAAGAAATATGTAACATGGTTACGATTGAAAATGAAGTAGCAGTTGAAAACAATATATCCGAAGAGAAAATATTCCCAATAGATGATGAATTCGAAATGAATAACTATGAGAGCTTTTTATTACATCTTGATGTAACTAACGAAGAAAATGATATTTCAGATATTGAAGATTCGGACAGTGAAATTGAATTAAATATAGATGAAAATGAAACTGATTTTGATTCTAATCAGAATTTTGAAAATGACCAATTATCAACAGAGTTTAATCTGAAAGAAGCTTTAGTGAACTGGCAAATGGATTGTTTTATTCCTCGAGAACACATGAATAAACTTTTAAATATATTACGGGAAGCTGGTCATGATGATTTACCGAAAGATGCACGCACGCTCGCAAAAACACCTAGAAAAACTCCAATTTTCCCTTGTAGTCCAGGTGAATATTTTCATTATGGCTTAGAAAAGGCATTGAAAGATGTTATATGCCTTGAAAAAATTGATAAAAATATTATTATAGATATAAATGTTGATGGTTTACCAATAACAAAATCAACAAAAGCTACTTTATGGCCAATACAAGGAAAAATCATTAGTAATACATGTACAACACCATTTGTAATAGGAGTTTATCACGGTACAGCTAAACCGTCTTCAGTAACGACATATTTAATGCCTTTTATCAATGAATACAAAAATTTAAATGAAAATGGATTTTCTTATGAAGATAAAAATTATTCTGTTACATTAAGATGTGTAGTATGCGATAGTCCTGCTGCAAACTTTGTTACGTGTACAAAGCAATATAATGGGTATTTTGGTTGTAGAAAGTGCATGGTTGAAGGAAGTTTTATAAAGCGAATGGTATTTTTAAATGAAAATTCCCAACAAAGAACTAATGATAACTTTAGGAATAGGAGTAATGAAGAACATCATAAGGGTGCATCTCCGTTTGAAATTTTACCAATTGATATGGTTCAACAATTTCCACTAGATTATATGCACTTGGTGTGTTTAGGAGTTACCAAATTATTAATTAAACTATGGCTAAAAGAAACACCTAAGTTATCTGCTTATGATACTGAAAAGCTTTCAAACGATTTTCTTAATTTGGGAAAATATACTCCAAAAGAATTTAGCAGAAAACCACAATCTTTGCTAGATTTAGGTCATTGGAAAGCAACTACTTGTCGTTTCTTTTTACTTTATGCTGGACCAATCATACTTAACAACTTTCTTCCTAAAGACTTTGTTTTACATTTCAACTATTTAAGTTGTGCTATAAGAATTTTATGTCATCCCTATGATTACAAAAACAATAATCTTTATGCGGAAAAGCTTTTACTAGCTTTTGTACAAGAATTTAAATCTATTTATGGGAAACAGTACGTCACATCAAATGTACATAATTTGATTCATTTGCCAGCAGATGCTATAAAATTTGGCCCATTAGATAGTTTTAGTGCTTTTGATTTTGAAAATTACATGCAATTCCTTAAAAGATTATTGCGAAAAAATGAAAAACCTCTTCAGCAAATACATCGTCGCTTAACCGAAAAGCACCATCCATCAAATAAACGTAAAAATGCATCAAATAAATTTCCAGTATTATTAACAAAAATAAATAAACCTTTACCATTTAACTGCAACAATAATCATAAAAGATTGAAATTTGATAATTTTGAAATGTCCAACTGCACACCTAATAATTGTTGTATCTTAGATGATGATACTGTCATTGTCATAGAGCATATTGGGAAAAAGAATGATGAGATAGTTATAATTGGAAGAAAGTTTGCTCAACGAAAAAGTATAAAAAATTATCCTATAAATTCCGAGGAAATGGATATTTTTCAAGCTAAAAACTTATCAAATTTGGAAATGTTTAATGCTAAAAGAATTAAAAATAAAGTATGCTTGTTTGTGCATGATAACAAAAATTATATCATACCCTTACTGCACCATTAAACAAGATTCTAATATATTAATTACAATTAATTATGTATATAAATGAGACCTTGTATAGTGCTATTTTTGAATATTTAATTAACATAGATGTGAACGTTACAGATTTATAATAAAATAGATCTAAAAAATTTATACAATAATAAGATCAACATTCGCAAAAGAAAAAGATGGTTTCTATTTAAATATTATCAGGGTAATATCCTTTTTATATATTTACTGTTTAATTAGATTATTAATACATGCCTTTAAAAATTAAAAGTAAATCTTGAAAAAATAAAATTTTTTATTTATCTTACATTATTAAATTTGAATTCCATCTGAAGATTTTTTCATTCGATTTGTATAGTAAGAAATTTTGAATGATAATTTTTTTATATCTACTTTTGTAGACGTAGAGAAAACTCTAGTAAAAATTACAATATTTAAGGTTAAAGTTGCTAATCACACAAGGACTTGTGAAGTATTGTAATTTTGATTCGACTTTTCTCTCTGCATACACTTAACATAAAACATAATTTAAAAAAATTTTATTAAATGAGAAGTTAATAACGGTGTTAGAATTTTAATTACAAGGAATGATTTTAATGGGAATGACCGTTAAACATTATAATGAAATTATTTAAGAAAGGTTAAAAAAATAATTAAGAATTAAAGACAAAATTTTTTATGATGAAAATTAAAAATAAAATGCGTTTTGGCTCCAAATCCTTCTATGAGCCATAATCAGTACAACTAGGAGGATTCTATTGTAGACGCAAATGTTATGTTATTTTGTGAGAAAAAAATGTTGTCTTTAATTCTTAATCATTTTTTTAACCTTTTTTAAATAATTTTATTATAATGTTTAACGGTCATTCCCATTAAAATCATTCCTTGTAAATAAAACATAATTAATTTATTTTTTATTTACACATAAAAGATTACGGTATCTATAATCTTCAAGACTCTTTAACAATTTAATTAAAGAACATATGGGCATAATCTTCTTCATTGATTATGCAATGCCTTTTTACCTTCAATCTAAATTCACAGATGTACATTTTTTCTCCAAAAAAATGGTAGTGATCAATATCTCTTAAACAATCACTTTAAATTTTAATTATTTAATTTCCAATTAACTTATTCAGGCTCAGTTTTTTACACTGTTTTGTTATCTTAATGATCAATCTATACAAATGTTTGATACAATTTAAGCTGTATAAATAAACAAATATAAAAAGTTAATAATTTCTTCCAGAATAATTATTGATAAACTTACTAGGAGAGTGTCACACCTCCGGATCACGAATTTTGCTCAAACTTCGGGATAAGTTTTCAGATGATAAAATATGGAAAAAGCTAAAGTTATAGTCACAAATACTCAATATTTCCCTAGTTACAGGCAATTAAAGAAAATCACTAAAAAATTTACTAGATTTTTAAACGCATATAGTTCTTTAGCATCGATAGCTACAAGCTTGAAACTTTTTTCAAGTTAGAGCTGAGCTTAAATCCTTTCGAAATAGTAGTTACAGCATATCAAAATATTATTTTTCCCCAAAGTTAGAGCCTAATAAGGATTAGACTTAATTTCAGCTTTTATTATTAATTAATGTTTTTAAAAAAAAATCAGGTCCAATGTTTATCATGTTCTAACTTTGGGAAAAAATAATATTTTGATATGCTATAACTACTAATTCGAAAGGATTTGAGCTCAGCTTTCATTTAAAAACAGTTTCAAGCTTGTAGCTATCAATGCTAAAGAACAATATGCGTTTAAAAATCTAGTAACTTTTTTAGTGATTTTCTTTAATTGCCTGTAACTAGGGAAATATTGAGTATTTATGACTATAACTTTAGCTTTTTCCATATTTTATCATCTGAAAACTTATCCCAAAGTTTGAGCAAAATCCGTGATCCGGAGGTGTGACACTCTCCTAGTTAGACTTGAAATTTGGTAAACATGAATTTTCGTAGTCACCATTTACGTTTTAATGCATTAAATTTAAATTTAATGTATTAAATTTTGTAATTTCAACATCAAATTTAAAATCAATAACTTTGAACATCCATGTATATGAATTTTTATGAATCATTAGAAAGATTTATACTTCAAAGAGCTAATTAAAACTATTAAATATACAGATTTAGTATATAGTAATCAATAACGACTATTCATTATTTACAGATGGGCGATGATATTGATTATTACGTTGCCTTTTTTGATGATTTTGTATCTATGATACCAGAATCATGGGTTGATTTAGAGAAAGAGAACGTTTTTTGGCCTCCGAAACCCGTTCATAAAAAAAAAATGGCGTCAATGATAAGAGAAGCTACTTGGAAATCGTATTCTATTAAAAAACTGCTTGGACCTTTTGGTTAATATAAATGAGTATAATTTAAAAGATTACGCGATTGCTTTAAATATTTTTATAAATATTAAACGTGAAGGATTAAATAATTTCATTATAATTTTAAGAATAAAGTACTTAATCATCTTTATAGTTTAAAATGTTTATAATTAACTTAATTTTTTTTTTTTAAACAATAGTTATGTTTGATTGATTGTAAAAGAAATAGTACATAGTATAAGCTTGATATTTAATTTTTCGTGCTTTTATTTTATTTTAATTCAATCTATAATATATTAATATTGACTTATTGAAACGCATTATTAATTTTATGATTCTAAAATTATAATTTTAAGCAATATTTTAAAACTACAAAATTCATCGAGTATAACCCTGATGGAATATGAAACGTTTTTTTACCATTTTATGATCAGTATAAATGGAAACTCTTTTTTTTAACATTTTATGGACATTTTTTTGGCATTATTATTACTAATAACCTTTAATTTTTATATACACCATTTTTTATGTTCATATTTCTACCAAACATATACATTAATATCGATTTACACGAACTTCAATAAAAATTATAGAAACATATAAAATATGTATATCTATCCATTGACTACACCAATTGAATTGATCTGACTCTTTAATTTTTTTTTAATATACCTCAATTAAGAAAAGATTTCGACAAAATAAATAAAGTTATTATTTATTTTTACAGTATATGATATAGCTATTAAAGTTGAAGATGGTTGTACTAATGTAAGTACAGCTGAAGAATCAGATGCTATTGTTGATCGAATTATATCGGAATCAAAAAAAAGAAAAATTAAGAGGAAACGTTTAAGTAGTGAAAGTGATGCTAATGATAGTAAAGACAATTTATTTTTGATCATTTTAACATTTACGTTATTTAAATCTATAGTTGACTAAAAAATAATAAAAGTTTATGTTTTTCAGTACTAAATTATACCAAGTTCAGTAGCATTAAGTGTACAGTTTATCTACAGTTCATTACTCTAAAAAATTGACATATTCATTTTAGGAAATACGTGCAATATAATAACGTGCATATATAGTAGGGGTGTGCAAATACTCGAATATTCGAGCTCGAGTCGAGTCGAGTTTTTTCTTCGAGTTCGAGTCGAGTACTCGAGATCGTCGAGTACTCGAAAAAATCCGAACTATTCGAAAAATACGAACTACTCGAAAAAATGTGAGTTACTCGAATAACTCGAGCTACTCGAATGACTCGAGTTACTCGAATGACTCGAGTTACTCGAATGACCCGAGTTACTCGAATGACCCGAGTTACTCGAATGACCCGAGTTACTCGAATGACCCGAGTTACTCGAATAACTCGAGCTACTCGAATAGCTCGAGTTATTTCAATCGAACATTTCAAAGATGAAAAAATTATTAATTATTTCAAAGAGTAGGGTAACAAACAAAATAATATTACATTTTATTATAATAATTAGAAAATCGCTTTTTTATTAGATTATCTTAATATTAGAATGAAGAAAACTTATTTTTTCTACATTATCAGATAGCAGTCTACTTCTAGTATTCATATAGTGTTTTATTTCAAGTTAGTCGAGTATCTCTAGTTATCCGAGTAACTCGACTTATTCGAGTAACTCGGGCCATTCGAGTAACTCGGATCATTCGAGTAACTCGGGCCATTCGAGTAACTCGACTCGTTCGAGTAACTCGAGTCATTCGAGTAGTTTATATTTTTTCGAGTAACTCGAATTATTCGAGTAGTTTATATTTATTCGAGTAACTCGATAAATTCGAGTAACTCGAAAAGTTAGAGTTAATACTCGACTCGGACGAGCTCGAGTCGAGTCGAGTAATTTGATCGAGTTACTCGTAGTTCGAGCTACTCGCACACCCCTAATATATAGATAATTAAACACATTTTTAGATACTTTTTTCTGAATAAACTATAATACAATTTTAATACTTATGATCATAATATTTGCTATGGTTACAGAATATATCAATTCTTTACAGTAATGAGCAGTAGATAAACTGTATACTAGAGCTTAATGGAGTATTCAGAACTTGGCATAGTTCAGGATTAAAAAAACACAAATTTTTTTTTTTAATATTAAACCTAATACTGGTAATAATGGTCCTTGCCAAGTTTTATTTGTTAATTATTATTTAATTATTTTTAATTTTTTTATTTTTTATTCAAACGTTGCAAATTTAAAAATTGACTTATTAAATTCTATTCTTTAAAAATAAAAGAATACAGAGTATCATAATGCTAATTTTGATATTCATTATTTTTTAGAACAGCTTTTTATCACTATGAAATAAGTTCTCATAAGATTTATTATAATGTATAAAAATAAAGCTATAATTTTGAAAAAATTAATATTTATAAGTACTTATACCTTTCGCAAACAAAATCCTTCATTTTCTTATTTTAATAGTCTACATTGTGTTATAATAATGAAAATGCATTAATTTATTGAAAATTTTATTTGAAATTCATAAAAGGATTTTATAATTTACATTAATAGAATATTTAAACTAATTTTAAAATAAATTTAATTTAGGTGAAGTAGAAAAACATGTTCCCTGCTTATCAGAAAGTCCTCCATCTGGATATGTTGCGAAGAAAAAGAAAATCGTAAACGTTAACAAAGAGCTTAGTCAAGGTTTACAAAATAATTAAAATTTTATTAAGTTTGTATTTATTATAATAGTTTATTATTTAATTATAATAATAGAGATAAATTTCATTTTATTTGAGAATTGTAAAAAAACCTTTTACTCTTTATACTGCATATTCATATTAATTTAAAATTGAATTGCATTCAGATAAATCGAAACCTAACTCATCTTGTTTATCAAAAAACGCTCCTACTGGATACATTCCAAAGATGAAAGGATTTCCATTTATAAAAAAAGAGCCAAATCAAGGTTAACAATAAAAATTATAAAAAATAAAATAGCAAATTTGTGTTTCTTTCAATTAATTAAATAATAATTTGTTAAATTTAATAGGAATTCCTGAATCAAAACAGGACATTCTTCCCGACGAAAGTAATCTGGACTTAACAGAGTCTGAAAAGTTTATAGCTGAAAACGGTAATAACTATATTACAAAACAACATGAAAATAATCTTCTATACATACATTAGTTATATATGTCCTTTGGCCGTATTCGGGTAAAATATGAGCGCACTGAAATATAGCGCGCTTCATGCGCCATCGGTAGACTTGCTCAAGCGCGAAACAATGTACGAGACTCAGATTTCACCTAAATAAACGGCCAAATGACATAGATGATTTTATGTCTGAAGTAGGCCGTACGAGGAACTACAATTTAATAGATATTACATAGAGAAAATTTTCATCGTAAAAAATAATATTTCACATAATCATCGTGGGACATACTTTATTTTGAATAAAAATTACTATTTACATAGTAGAAATTGCTACATATATAATGAACATTCTATATACACTAACAAGGAGAGTGTATTGCATTTAAGTCTCGGAGTATTTTGAAATTTTGGGATATTTTTTATTACATAAAATCATGAAAAAAGCTGCATCCATTCGGTCTAACGCTCGATTTCTTTCAAAATTATAATCAGTTTTGTCTCTTGTTCAAAAATTTGCGTCTGCTTTATAGTTGTACATTTTTTGAACTACTTATTCTAGAAGGTTTTTACTGATTGCATATTAAAGTTGAGATTAAAACCTTTCGATTAAAAAATAACGTGTTGGAACAGCTCTAGTTATTCAAAAGTTATAGAGGTATGATAATTAAGATGAAATTTAGACTAAAATTCAGCATTCATTTTCTCATGCATATTTTTAGCTAAATATTTGCGCTATTTTTATTCCCTTATATCTTTTAAACAACTTGAGTATTTGAACGCGATTTTTTTAATCGAAAGGTTTTAATCTCAACTTTAATGTGCAATTCGTAAAAACCTTATAGAATAAGTAGTTTAAAAACTGTACAACTATAAAGCAGATGCAAATTTTTTAACAAAATAGACAAAACTGCTAATTACTTGGAAAAAATTGAGCGTTAGACTGAATGGACGCGGCTTTTTTCATGATTTTCCGAGACACAAATGCAATGCACTCTCCTTGTAAGTAAATTTTTCTATATATATTTATATTAATTTTTACTACATAAATAGTTATTTTTTTACAAAATAAAATATGTCCCGTGGTAACTATGTGAAATAGTATTTTTTTTATAAAATTATTTTCATAATTAATTGGTGATTAATAATTATAATAATAATAATAATAAAAATTGGTTTTCTAATTATTAACTTAAATATAGAAAATATCAATGAAAACACTGGTGATGATGCTGTTGCTTCAACTTCTAAAGAGGGACACCAGGAGCAAGTCAAAACAATGCCTAAAATTAAACGTATTGAAAAGGTTCAAATGCTGAATTTCAGAAAAGGTTATTAAACAATTATTTCAATTACTATTATTTTAATTTTAAGTCACATTTTCTAAGATATCGAATTATGTATTTTTCTAATTACTAAATTATATATTTTAGACTTGGTACCCAACACTTCACAAAGGCAAAATGATGAATCTGGTAAATACTATACATTATATTTTATATGATTGTAATTGAATGCCATTTATATTTTAAGAATTTTATGATTACTTGTAGATTTTCTAACTGAGCAAAGATATAAAATTTATCATGCTCAAATAATGCGTAAATTAATTTACGTTGAAAATTTGATAAAAAGCCAAGGAGGATCTGCAAAAAAATCAGAAGAAAGTCCAGATGACCAAGATGTTTTACCAGAGTTTCCTCTTGATGATTCCGAAAGTTTGGATAACTTTGAAGAATTACTCGAATCCAACATGGCAAAACATCAATACGTGAGTATGGCAAAAAATTAATTCTATTACTCTTGCCATTTCAAAGAAATAATCGCTACAACAGCTTAATTTTAGACTAGCATATCCAGTATGCATACTTTTTTGCATAAGTAAGATATTGAAATTCCAAGACATGTTACTGCTCAAACAGTTAGCTTAGCTGTAATGTGATTTCTCTTTTGTTATGAAAAATTAGTGCTTTAATATTTTTTATTAGATAGGTTAAATGCGAAAAATGAGCAGAAAAATATCCAATTCACGTCAGCTTAATATGTATGCAAATTGAATATTGTAACTTATTTAACTTTGTAACATTAATTGAATTTAATATCTAATTTTGGGGTACAAACTAATTCTTTAAAGTCTTATTTAGAAATCTATAAAGATATTTTCCATATAAAATTTATCAAAAAAATTTTTAAAAAACAAGTTTATAAAAAATTATTTTTAATTTTAAGTAAGAACATTTTTTAGTATTTATGATCTTGAATTCAATTACAGATAAGAAAAATTAAAGAAACTGGAGGAAAAAACGAGGGAGATTTCATTAGAAATGTTTTACGGGAAATAATGTCATACGAGTTGGCAACAAAATATTCTTGGTCCGGTCAAAGAGGTACTTTGAAGTTCCAGGACAAAAGAATATGCAAAATTCTTATAAGTAAGCTAAACTAATGTAAATCACAATAACAAATCTGATATTGAGGGGCGAAACATTGATAAAATCTGTAAAAAAGAGTTTTATTGTTATAAGCATCATAGCAAAATCATAATTTTATATTTTATTAACTTAATAAAAATTTTATTCTGTTATTTTTAAATGTACAGTATAAGAATTTATTAAAATATTAATAGTATATTATGCAACGAGGGAGTAAAGTCGCATTTCATCCTCAGGGAAAGTTTGCGACCCGAGCGAGCTAAGCGATGGGAGAAAATCACCGAGAAACAAATAGACTTTGCTCTCGGATTGCATAATGGGCTTTATTCCTACCTCAACAGTCGCAACTTTATTAACTTAAAGAAGACCTGCTTGAAAAAAAATTGATATTGTAGTATATTTTTCATCTAGAGAGGAAAGACAAAGAATGTCTTAAATCGTATGTAAATTGTTACCCGAGCCGAAGGCGAGGTTTTCTTTATTTCCTCCTGTGGAGAATAGTATATTACACCAGAGGGAGGTAAAGTACTGGCGAGTCCATAACACATATAATTGCCACCTCGAGCCGAAGGCGAGGGTGGCAAATATGTGCTATGGACTCGCCAGTACTTTACCTCCCGTGGAATGTATACTATTTTTCAACATACCCGGGCTGAAACTATGACTTTTGTTTTTCGACACCGGGACGAAAGTCGTAGTTTCGGACAGAGTATGGCGAAAATACTATTTTTTTACCTAGTGAGACCGAAAATGCAACCTTAGCAATTGAGCACAATGAGCAAAAGTTGCCCTTTCGGCCCGCTAAGCAAAAAAAATTTTAACTTCAGATTTTATAACATATTAATTTTTAACAAAATTTGATACTTTCGTAATCATTTTGATTAATTTTTAAATAAAAAGTTCAATACGATATTTTATTAATAAAAAATCAATATTTTATGAATAAAATACTAATATTTTATAAATATTTAAACAATTCATTCAAGTTTTTAATTTTGCAGAAATAAAGTACTTTATTTCCTCTAAATTTTAGAAGTAACTTACATTTTACTTTTGGCCCGCTTTCCGAGTTAATAAAGTGACCATTATCATTGAGGTAGTAATAAACTTTAATTTTTAGTTTGTATGAAATAGTTATTTTTAACCCTCTGAACGCGAAATACGTATTTTCGGCTCACTTTTGCGAGCGCAAAATAATACATTCTCACCCGTTTGCGGGTGAGAATGTACTTCTTCGCGCTCGCATAAGTGAGCCAAACATACGTACTTCTCGTCCCTCAGGTTAAAAAATAGTATATGCACCACGGGCGGTACGGGGATTCGTGTCTCTCGTGTGAATCTTCTCGCCTCGCTCAGGCGACAAACTCACACTCGGACCAAAATCTCGAGCCCTTAGTACATAATGTACTAATTTAATACTGGGGCGAGAAAGTGATTTTTTTGCCCTAGGCCGCAAAATGACCATTTTGCGTCCTACGGAAAAACTTTAAATGTCTCGGCCTCGGGACAAAAAAATAGTATATTAGACCATGGATGCATATTGATCATCCTAGCTCGTGCAACTTTCAGAGGCCTCTCGCTACGCTCGGCCCCAAAAGTTTGCACTCGCCAAGAATGATCAATATGCATCCTTGGTCAATAATGTACTATTAACCTCGTGGGGTGTTCGTACCCGAGCGAAGACAGGGTGAAAAGGTCACACGACGTTGAAATCACTTTCTCTCTCGAGTATCGATCATAATTTTCTTATTCGAAGTGTAAAAAACTTGATTTTGCATACGTATTTTTATTCAAAAGTGTGTGAAAATTTCTTTGATCACAGAGAACGAAATAGTTATTTTTTGCAAACCGAGCGCAAAGCTTGTTTTCGCGCTTGCATGTATAAAAATGCATGTCTAAAATAAGCTTTTTTGCACGTCGTTCGAATATATTTTATTCGATACTCGAGAAAAAAAGTGATTTTAACCTTGCGTAAACTTTTCTCTTTCGCTTCACACGAGGTTAAAATAACTTAAATTTTTTCATACGACGCGCTTAATACTTGCTTTTTGACACGTTTTTATAGACATTAGGGGTGTGCAAGTACTCAAATAATCGAGTTCAAGTCGAGTTTTTTCTTCGAGTTCGAGTCAAGTACCCGAGTTGTTTGAGTACTCGAAAAAAATACTAACTATTCAAAAAAATATGATTTACTCGAATAACTGGAGCTATTCAAATGACTCGAGTTACTCGGTAGGTTCGAGTAACTCGGGAAGTTCAAGTTTAATACTCGATTCGACTCGAAGTTAGTTCGAAATTTGATTCCAAAATTCCACGTAAACAGGCAGATAACCAGAACTTAAAGTAAATTAATGAAAAAAGGTAAAGAAATAATTTTTCTCGAGTAAACGGGAACTAATTACCACAAGATAATATAATTTAGTCTTACGAGTTATTCGAGTAGTTCATATTTTTTCGAGTAACTCGGAAAGTTCGAGTTAATACTCGACTCGACTCAAACTCGTCGAGTCGAGTAATTTGTTCGAGTTACTCGTAGGATCGAGTACTCGCACACCCCTAATATGCATGCGTGTGCAAGAACAAGCTTTACACACGGAGGTTTAAAAATAAAAATTTCGTTTTCTGTCCACATATTTTTATGTACGTTTGAATAAAAATGCGTGTGCAAAAACAAGCTTTACACACGTCATTCGAATACATTTTTTTCGATATTTGAGAGAGAAAGTGATTTAAACTTCGTGTAAATCTTTCCTCTCTCGCTTCGCTAGACTGCAAACGTTCATATGAGGTTAAAATCATTTTTTCTCTCGAGTATCAAACAAAATTTTTTCATATGACGTGCAAAAGCTTGCTTTTAGTCACGCGTTTATATACATGCGTGCGAAAAAATAAACTTTACACACGGAGATCTAAAAATTACTATTTTGACACTCCGTGCGAGAAGCTCGATTTCACGCACGCTGTACAAAGTGACACGTGCGAAAATGGAGCTCTCACACGTCGTGTCAAAAAATAGTGTTCGATACTCGTGTGAGAAAGTGATTTCTTACTCGTGTGACCTTTTCACCCTCGCTTCGCTCGGGCGCAAACCGCCACACGAGTAAAAAATCACTTTATCGCACTAGTACCGAAATATACTAATTTTGTTCTCCGTCTGTAAAGACATTATCGCGCACGTTTGAATAAAAATACGTGTGCAAAAACAAGCATTCCGCATGTCAAACGAAAAAATTTTGTTCGATACTCGAGAGGAAAAGTGATTTTAACCTCGTGTAAACTTTTCACTTTTACTTCGTTTGGGCCCAAACGTCTCCACGAGATTAAAATCACTCTCTCGCTCTAGTATTGAAATAATACATTTTGTAACGGGTATGAAAATACTGTATTTACGAAACGAGAATTTTACGGCCCAAGCCAAAGGCAAGGGTCGTAACGAGTTTTGTAAAAAAGTCTCTGTTTACCGGTTGCGAACCGTATTTTTGCCATGAGAGCCAAGAAAGAGCAACGAAGTTGCGATTTTGGGGTTAGAAAGGCAAAAATAACTATTTTATGGAAAATTTGTCTTTACAATAACGTTTCAATTCTATCACAATAACCCTTTTTTGTTCTATCGAAGTTTTAATACATCATAAATAAAAATATAAACTAAAAAATAATTTTTATTTTACTATTTTAGATACTGTAGTCAAATCTGCGGCGGGATTTACAAGTTCTGCCTGTGAACGGTATGTTCGGAGCTGGCTGCAGCATGCTGGTGAAAAATTGAAGAAAGATACAAAAAAAAAAGAAAATGATGAATAATAATAATAATGTTTAAATGTTTAATGTTTAATAATTGTTAAATTTTTAATGTTTATTGCGTCAAATAAAAAAATGTTTAAAATATTTGTAATTTATTCTAAAATGTATCACTTTATTTATAATTTAAAGCAGGTTATAAAAATCATTATTTATTTATTAATATACTTTTTTTGATTTTAAATTAGTAATTTGCTATAATTTATTTTTTACATACTTATGCTAAAAGCCGTCTAAAATTGGCATCTTTAACGTAAGTAAATAATAGTATATGCATTACTGGAAATAAAAAAGAATACTCCAAATCACATGTTTGTCACTTTTGCCTTGGGGTCAGGTGACGATTTACATGAGATTTGGAACCATTCTTTTATTATCTCCCTAGGTGCATATTTATTCATTATTAAGAAACAAAGTTATAAAAATTTATATTGATTTATTAATATATTTGTTTCCAAAGTAATTTTTTTTTTTAAATTATAAATAAAAAAACAATATTTTATATGATTATTTGAAGAATTTTTCACAAATTATCTAAAAATAAAAAAATTCAGAAAGAAACTAAATACGAACTAAAAAAGAGCTCTTATAAAATATTTAACATTGTTTTTCAAAATAAAAATTATTACTAAAAGAACTATTTACGAATTCTTTAAGAACTTCCTTAATTTTATGAGTTAAAAAGGATTGATTAAGAATTTTCAGTTCGTTGAAACGAAAATTTAAATATGATTTTCATTATCATTTTAATAAGAAATGACTTCATTTATTATTTGATAAAAGTTCTTACTTTATTTTAAATGAATTCTTCAGAAGAAAATATGAACTTTATACGAGTTCTATACGAACTGAAATTCACGGACACAGTGTGAAGACTTGAAGAACTGTTTAAGAATTATTTAGAGACAGATTAAGAACGAAACAGAGAATTCTTTACGATTTTACGAACTATAAAAGAATTCTTTAAGAACTTTCTTTGCCGTCTGGGATATTTAATTCATTAATTATAACGGAAATTTGATTAGACAAGGACAAAGATATACGGCCGACTCTTAAGCATTTTTTCTTGAATAAAATCGGTAAACATATATAATATTGAAAAAATTTATTTTTTCCGAAAATTTGCTGAAATATTTGTTTGAAAATATCACAAGAATGATAAAATCTACGTTATTTGCGATTGTGTTAATAAATGAAAAAAAAAATTTATTTGTATAAAAATGGTTGTTTTGTAAACATCAAATTTCTTGAAAAATCTATGAGACATTGTATTTTGAATAAAATTAACGTGATTTGAAAGCGGGTCAAATATCTTATATTTTTTGTTAATATATTTGGAATAAAATTTTTAGAAAAAATCGCAAATTATACATAATTATTTGTTATTTTTAAAATTATTTTATTAATTATGAAGTGTTAAATTCTCATGTATGAGCCAATAAATATTTGAGGAATAAAAAATTTCCTTGAATAAGATATAAAATTTTTTCCAAATTTAAAAAAATTGTCTAATTTTTGATTCTGCCCAATGGAATAGGAAAATATTTCATTAAATAATCCGAGATAATGTTACTCTGTGATTAGAGAATATGCAATAAAAATTTATTGGGTTGAAGTCACGGAATATCATAGGTGTATAAGTATTTCTACCGTACCAGTTTAATAAAGTGAAAGACAAAATCGGTCGCCACCTATTGGGCAACCAAGGAAAGTAGCAAGGATAGAGCATGTTGACCGCAGAACGCCGAAAAAAAATAGTCCCTATTCCCTACGCGTTAAGATCTAGGTCTATAATTATTTTATTGCAATTATTGATTAAAAAAGTAATTATTTATATAGCCTATGACATTCGTCATATTATAAAGAATTTAAATTTAAAATTTGAAAACGATCGGTTCAGTAGTTTTTGAGATAATTCAGAACATTCAAACAAACGCTGTCCTTTTATATAATAGTAAGAAAGATAAGAAGGATTTAAATTTAAAATTTGAAAACGATCGGTTCAGTAGTTTTTGAGATAATTGAGAACATTCAAACAAACGCTGTCCTATTATATAATAGTAAGATATACGTAGAATTTGTTGAGAAATTAATTTTTTATTTTTATTGAAATCATAGAGATTTTAATTGAATCAATGTATCGTGAAATAGATAAATATAAATCCAAATAAAATAAAAGAACGTAAATCTGTTTCTTGTGGCAATCATAAAATCTTTTTTTCTCATCCCCCGGTGAAAAGTGTGCGATAACTCATCGCTTTCTCAGTGAAAAATTGCTCATTGTCCACGGGCCGAGTTGCGCACTAACCTGTTGCGCAGGATTTTGGACCTGCGCAGAAGTGCTCGCTGCTTATAAAGAACGTTCACTACTTATTTTTACTATTTAGAGAGATGAAAAATACATTATAAGGATAATTTATTATGATTTTATTCTTTTATTCATTATTATACTTTTTACATTTATCAATATAAAACGAATGATATTTTTCTCATTTACATTATATTAAACGCAATATCAAATACTTAAAATTAATAGCATTCAAATAATATTTTTTACATTTACCAATATAAAATAAATTATATTTTTCTCATTTAAATTATATTATAAAACATAATATTAAATACTTAAAAGTAATTAAATTCAAAATTTAACGCAACTCATATTACTCTTTAAATTAGATAGAGTGATTTTTCACTCGTATACTAATAGTTATAAAACTGAGGCAGTCTATGATAGAATGGCTCAGTTCTATGGCTAATAGAGTGGAAAACCACTCTTACAACAAAAGAAAAATATAATTTGTGAAATAATCAACATATTTAAATTACATTAAATATAAAACTTTAACTGAAATTAAATGTATCATAAGATAAAAATTAATATACTTTTGAATAAATACAAAATATAACTATATTTTGATTTGAACTATATTAATTGCAGCAAGAAAAATCTTTGGCATGATGTCAAATGATCATAAGATGGAGCAAACTTTATAACCTGCAATTATAATATACATTCATTACATATAGATAAACAATTTTAAGTTAACATAAATTAATGTAACTCACCTTATAGTATTGCATTTCTTGATTCAGACTATTTATGTGCACAAGAATAATTATTTATAGTTACTGTACCAATTTCACAACTGTACAACTTTACCCAACCAGATTGATTGTAGTCTTCATTTTCATTGTTTAAAGAAAATTCTTGACACATTTTCCTTTTTTTACATGAAGGGTTATTATTAAATCCACAGTCACCATCAGTTATATTTGGTCCATTTGTAACTATATTGTTCGTTCCACAATTCAAAGGTCTCTCCGACAAGGGATTTTTAGACTTTACTGATCCTAGTGAATCCAATGTATTTGAATTTGTTGATGTTGCCAACGTGCCTGATATTGTTGACATATTTTTACTAGTTATCATTGATGATGTTATTGTACTTGATGCTGTTCTTGTTATCATACTACTCGATGATATTGAAGGAATACTTTTTTCAACCAATGAAGCTGATCGTGCACTTGTGATACCATTTTTACTAGTTATCATTGATGATGTTACTGTACTTGATGCTGTTGTTATTATACTACTCGATGATATTAAAGGAATACTTTTTTCAACCAATGAAGCTGATCGTGCACTTGTGATACCATCAAAATTTTTTTCTTTCAATGCTAAAGATTTGTCAATATAGCCTTGAGCTACAGAATCCGATCTCCAACCACCAAGATTTTCTACTTGAATTAAAGAGGCACCAGAATTGGATAACAAGGTTGCTCCTGTTCTCCGGAAAGAATGTCCAGTATACAACTCTGGATTCTCCAAATTAAGATAAAATGCTACATTCTTGGGAACTTCAGAAATCTTGTTTTTACCCATTGGCTGCCTTGCACATTTTCCTTTGTTATAAAAAATGAAGAATCTTCTAGTTTCTATATCAGTAGGTCTTAATAAAACATACTTCTTCACTTTTTCATAGAATATTGAACCGATTACGAATTCTCTAGGATAGTCATTTTTACTATCCTTAATTTCAATGACAAATTTAGTATCACAATCTTGTACATCAGTTACAGTAATTCCTAAAAATTCAGAGCATCTCAAAGCACCACAAACTCCAAATATGAGAATAACCAAAAATTTTTAAAATATAATGAATATATTTGTTTATGAAATTATTATCAACTGATACAAATTATGAGTACCTTCATACATAAATAAATTGAATCATCCGCTGTCTCTAAAAATTGTTCAATATTCTTCCAAGTCAGAACTTTAGCTTTCTTCGGCTTATAACTTTTTGCAAAATTTTTTAAAAAAGTTTTCAATTGATGATAATTTTCAATGTGAATATTGTGCCTTATTCTTAGCGTAGTCCTCAACATTGACCATTTCCATGTAGACGATGGCTTATATTTCTTCGCTAACTCATTGAAATAAACAAGTAAAATTGACTCATCAAAGGAACTTGTATGATTTTCACATTGCCACTTCATAAATTCATCATAAACTTTTTCATAGATCAAAAATGACTTTTTTGGTAACAAGCCATTAGTAATCAGTTTGGCTTCTGTGATGAAATTTCTTTCAAGAACCTCTTGCTGGTCTTCGTTGAAATCACATGAATCATCAGATTCATCTGATGAATGCATGATAACTAGAAACATGATGTCATTTCAATATCTTTAATAATATAGAAAAAAAATCAAAAGCACAAAACTTTTATTTATCAATATAACCTAATTTTTTTTTCATATGTAGCCAAATGAACAGTTACAACTTGTAAATATTTTCTCTATTAAAATTTCTAAGTAAAAATAATTTGAATTACTTCTAATATCAAATTTAATAAGTTCAGAATAATAATTTACTGTATAAAATAAAACATAGAAAATTTCAAATGTGAATTGTGTACTCCTAAAGATATAACCTTTAATTCTTGTATATACTCTAAACCTACTCTTTTCTATTTAATACTACTCTCTCAAGCTATCCATATTTCTAATCTAACGAAAAAATTTACGAAATTTTATTTGATTATTATGAAATTAATTTAATTTATTACATACCTGAATCCTCGTCGTGTTTATGAATACTGCGTGCTCGTTCGCTGTCTCTCTCTCTCCCGCTCAAAAAGATGCTTTATTACAATGCGCAAGCGCACTATACTCTTCTTGTGCCGGCACACTACAGTTATAAATGATTTAGCAAAAGTTTTTTTATTTACGAATTATCAAATTTTGCTTTCCATACACTTTTTATTAGGAAATCAGAAAAAATCGATTTAATTTATTACATATAACCAAAATCCCTCGCTGTGTTTATCGAGACTGCGTGCTTGTTCGCTGTCTTTCTCTCTCTTCTGCCTAAACAGATACTAGCGCGTAAGATTATTACTTCGCGCAAGCGTACTAGTTCTTGTGACGACACACTACAGTCGAAGTAGTTTCAAAAACTTTTTTAATTTACGAATCATTAAATTTTCTCGCGTGGCGCACACTTTGCACCCGGAATAAGAAAAAATCGTATATTCACCTCGGGAGAAAAGTTGACCAGCAATTGTTCGCGTATTTGCCCCCTCACTGCGCTCGGGGGCAATCTATACGCGAACATTTAATGATCAACTTTTCGCCCTCGGTGAATAATATACTATTTTCTTATTTCTGTTATTAAAAAAATATACACGTGACGTTAAAACTAAAATTTTTTATATTGTTAATCAATAGAACTTTTCTGTTTTCAAATGTAATAGTACGAAGTCAACTTATTACTCAACGAAATTTTGAATATTAATTATAAAAATGTATTAATTTCTTAAATAATAATTTCTACACTGATTAAAGTAACGTTTTCAATGAAATTTGATATTTAAGCTATATGTTGCCAATAGTATGAGTATACATTTCTTATACTAAATGAAATAATATTAGATTTTTTGTTGATAGTTTTACACTTATGAAAAAAATACCCAACTTCGGTGTTATTTCCAATATTGAGCGTGCAAGATTTGATTACAGACAGACAGACAGACAGACAGACGTGAAAGCAAGCTTAATAAAAGCGTGTAATAATATAATTATAATAAAATAGAATTTTTCCATGATAAAATAAATAATTACCATGATTATTATTAGAGCATTGTTATTAAATAATATATAAGGAAAAATGAAAAATTATTCATAATGAAAATACGCCTCAGAAAGTTCTGAAATCAATCATATTTGGTCAAGTTTTTATTGCTTTTAATATCTAAAACATGATAAAACTACACCATAGAAAGTTCTGAAATCAATATTGGCTAACGGCAGGCCGGAGTAGAACCTGATACCGACCGAGTAACAATTGAGTTGTTTGTTATTTTCTCAAGTATCAATCGGTGTATCTTCAAATTAAAGGTTGAGTGCAATAGATATTATTATTATTATGAACATCTAAAAAAAAAATCTACCGCTTTGTTTTTGAGAAAAGTAAGTAACGCCGAAGTAAAAGTTTATGTTTATAATATTTTCGCGTTACTTACTTTTCTCAAAAACAAAGCGATAGATTTTTTTTTCTTGTGCATAAATATTTGTAATAATAATATCTATCGCGCTTAACCTTCAATTTGCAGATACGCCGATTAATACTTGAGTAGATAACAAAAATCTCAATTAGACAAGGACAACGAATCCAGCCTGCTCTTAAGTTTTTAATACTTGATTGCATTATTCACCACTTTCGTAAATAATTTCTTAAATATTTCATAATTATAATTGATAATTGATTATCCTGGTAGAAATTAGTCCGAGCTACTAGACAGTTTTAGCTAGAATAATCAAGTTCTAGACAAATCTGTACAGATGAACTAGACAGATCTGTACCGGCGTGTAACGCCTTTCCCTTCTAGATGCTCGTATAGTTTTCCTTTATAGTGCTGTACAGTTCTATCGAGGCGTTAACGTATATTAAGGGTTAGGCGCAACATAATTTCATATAGACGCTTTAGTTCGTCATTGTATTTCATGACGTCACTTGCACGAATATGTACTATGCTGAAATGTATAGTCGCGTTTATGTAAACATTCTGTCCTTGTCTCTCGCATGATAAGAAAGAACGATAGAGATAGAGTCGCGACTATAAATCCCAGCCTATGCGTGATATTAGCACTTTTACTTTCAATATGACTTTCTAGTGATAGTTTTGTTGTACTTTCCGTTGTTCTGTAACATGGCAAATTGACCATGCTACTATATGTAAATCAAGTTTCGTATTTTCGCGCGCTACGAGGAATATACAGTATTCACGCGCGACAGAAGGAAGCATTCGAGAGCATTACGACGAGCAGGAAACCGCCGAGTACAGTGTAGAGTCAAGCCTACATCGTTCCACATACGCACACACGCGCGAGGCTCAGCCAAATTATAGTCTCTTTTAGCTACTATACACACCTATAGCCCTTGTACGCTGTGACTCTAGCAGTCAAGCTGGGGCATATAGTTACGCGCGCATGTGCGCGAGAGCAAAGAGCGAACAGCAAGAAGGAAGAGCGTCCATTGTCGTTCATTCCTTCTGTCGCCGTCGAGCAATTAGGTTGTCTTATATTGGCATTGAGCGTGCGAAGCGTTTACCACGCTGTTAATATATTAATTCTTTTTCTTTGAGCATTGTGTGCAACGATATTGTGTGAGTGCGAATCTCGTTGAGATTCTAATAATATCTTTTCTTTTATCACTTAAATAGAGGGTGCCACGTGTGTGCTGTCGTCGCGAGCGTGTGTGTTGCGGGCGATCGTATACGCGTATTTTCTTTTTGTATTTATTCAAGCTAATTATTTCATCCCCTTTAGCTCCATTTTTAACCTCATTTTTAGCTACTCCTTGTCTTGTGAGTCCGGCATTCCCTGTGCGTCGTGCGTTATATTCTTCTATTCGTGCATTGTGCAACGGTGTCACGTCCGTTAACGCGACTGGCGCCCAAATTTAGCTATGTTACGAGTATCTATACGTGTTAAATAAATTACTTAATTATACTACAGTTCCTTTTTATTTATTGCATATATCAATTTAGCATTTTATACTAACTAGGAGAGTGTCACACCTCCGGATCACGGATTTTGCTCAAACTTTGGGATAAGTTTTCAGATGATAAAATATGGAAAAAGCTAAAGTTATAGTCATAAATACTCAATATTTCTCTAGTTACAGGCAATTAAAGAAAATCACTAAAAAAGTTACTAGATTTTTAAACGCATATAGTTCTTTAGCATTGATAGCTACAAGCTTAAAACTGTTTTTAAATGAAAGCTGAGCTCAAATCCTTTCAAATTAGTAGTTATAGCATGTCAAAATATTATTTTTTCTCAAAGTTAGAGCGTAATAAGGATTGGACCTAATTTCAGCTTTTATTATTAATCAATATTTTTAAAAGAAAAATCAGGTCCAATGTTTATCATGCTCTAACTTTGGGAAAAAATAATATTTTGACATGCTATAACTACTAATTCGAAAGGAATTGAGCTCAGCTTTCATTTAAAAACAGTTTCAAGCTTGTAGCTATCAATGCTAAAGAACAATATGCGTTTAAAAATCTAGTAACTTTTTTAGTGATTTTCTTTAATTGCCTGTAACTAGGGAAATATTGAGTATTTATGACTATAACTTTAGCTTTTTCCATATTTTATCATCTGAAAACTTATCCCAAAGTTTGAGCAAAATCCGTGATCCGGAGGTGTGACACTCTCCTAGTAAGTGCGGTCACCTAATCCCCATGACCGTCACAGTTCCGTTGATAAATTTTTTAAATTTTTATTCATCGATGTTTTTGCACACGATATTTGAAGAAAAGGTGCAATGAAAGAACATTATTAGGTTAGGTTTGGCTTTACTTCGTCACTGCTGCATGATTTGTAGGTTGGTAGCGCGTGCATTCAAGGGTTATATTAGTTTACATCCATCTAGTTTTTCTTATCTAGAATAATCTAGTTTTACTATAAAGGCTTAGAGAGCTTATACGGGCGCCTAGATAAAATTTCTACCAGGGTAACGAAATAATTATTAAATTGTATAAAAATAAAAAAATATTATAAAACAACGAACGATTGTATCTAATTTAAACATTTTATGTAAAATGAAGTATAAAAGGCAGTGATGTTATAGCTATAAACATACTTGCCAGGGCCATCCTCCAAAGGATAAAGGTGTTTTACTATTTTAGCAAAAAAATGTTTAATAAACATTGTTTTAAATATTAGTTATATTTTATGTATTCGATTTTAATAATACATGAATAATTATTTGATCAGAATTTTCAATGTCTCTATCGTTTTATAATTGAAAAATAAAGTGTTATTGAAAAAGTAGTTATTATAGATAGAAATGAAGACTTGTCCGCAACCTATATAATAAAAATCAACATTTTTTCTAATGAGTATGAATTAATCTTATCACTTCGTTTCCAAGAAAAATTTGACAAACTTACGAAATTAAAAATTAAGCATATAAGACGATATTTAAGTCTCCTTATCACTTTCATTAATGAAAAAAATCATTTTCCACATTATTATTCCAGATTTGTTAATTTCGTTCAAAAAATAATTTTATAAAATTCATATTTTTATGATATAAAATTTATTTTTTGTTTATAATTTATTCATAAGCCATTCAAATATTATGATATAGTTTTTTCAAGTTAGCGTTTTTTTTTCAATTGTAATCTTTCAAACACATAAAATTATTTTGTTTTCAAAATCATCCAAATCTTTCAGAATTAGCATTTTGCATGAAAATAGTACATTACCTACTAGTGAGCAAAATAGGTCATTCCCCGCTTGGTGAGGGAATGTGGTATTTTGCTCACTCAAAACAGGCACCAAAAATCGGTTTTTGCTCACCACGTTGGGAAAAATGTATTATATCCGTCAGATAGAATACGAAAAAATAAAAGACCTGTATTTTTTTGTTTTTTAAAATATGATGAATTGCAAGAGTGATAGCCGATATAAGTTATTACAATTTTGATATATATAGATATAGCGCTATGATAAATGACGTCATGATTGCTATTATACTATATATATTATAGTATACGTGACGTCACACCAATTTCAACAGCCTCTATCTCTTCAAGTTTTCAGTTTCATTAAAAAAGAAAAAATACGTGTTCTTTATTTTTTCATTTTCTTAATAACGGATGTAATGGATTTAAAAAAAAATTTCATGCAACATCCCAATTTAACAAATGTGATTTTTGGATCTAAAAGTTTTAGAAAATACTCGTTTATTTAGCTGTTTTTAACATTTATGAAATGAGAAAAGAAAAAATTTGGAACTTTCTTAGGATAATTTCTCTAAAGGAATTTTTAATTTGTTACTGTGACGGGTATTTATTACACGTTACAAAAAAAATCAGGGAGCGCGGTAGCGCTCCTTACGGCATGTTAGCGCTACGGCTTTCCCTATTTACTTTGAATTTGTGATGTTCAAAGATTAAAACTTTGAGTAAATGATTATGTTTCAATATTTACATATTATTTGATTACAAGTATACATAAAATGATCTAATGTTTTATCTGACAACAAAAACACATGGCCAAAAGTCAAGTTTTCATGATTTTTTAATATTATCAAAGGTTAGTCTGTCGATTTCTTTTCTATATCGGGTTGTTTCAGATTTCCGGCGGATGTTAGAGAACAACGGAGAGTTTTTCATCTGATGTGAGAGAAAGAGACAGAATACGAGTTGTGCGATTGCTAATAAGTGAGAGAGAGAGAAAGAGAGTATAGAGAGTGAGAAAAAGAAAGAGAATACAAGTTATATCTTTTAATAATGAACGCATGTATTCCGGCAAATGCTTTCAGAACATGCTAAATGTATAAAGACATCGCGTAAATAAGCAATATAAGAATTTAGTGTCTCGTTCTATATAGCTGACGAACTGCCGCAAAATCACAGGCGTTCATGTGATCAGTTCGCGCGTGCACAGTAAGACGTTCCTTACATAAAATTCAACAGTTGAAATCGGCGAAATTCAAAAGTAGGTAATACCGATTTAGTATTTAAAAATGAAAACAACAACAAATGAAAAAGTAATATTTGCATATTTTAAAACATTTTTAATTAATTATTTAGTTTTTCATACGATATTTAGACAAAATAACTTTTATAATAGTCGATTAATTTAAAAGTGTGGAAGAAAATAAGATTAAAATTTTTTCGAAAACAAATATTTTATAATAATAATAAATATATAAAAATTAGGTTGATACAATTAGCTATAAAATTAGTGTTATTATATTAAAGTATCAAATTATCGGTAAAGTTAATAAATTTATTGAGATAAGAATTTTCGACTTTGAAAAAGTTGTGATATCTCCTCAAAAAACCTTTAAAAAGGTAAAATTACGGCAAGTTAGCTTTAAAAAAAATCTTTTTCACTATCTCAAAAATAAAAAATATTTTGTCAAAAATTTAAACTAATTTAATACAATCAACTATAAAAAAATCTATTATATCTCTAAAAAAATCTTTAACATTATAGATATTAAAAAAGTGGAAATTTAATTATAACAAAAATACACTTGAAAAAATACTGAAATCAATAATGTGTGGTCAAGTTTTAATATGATTTAAAATAATACTTACAAATGATATTGTACCTATATTTTGATGATAATAATGAATCAATAAAAAATTCCTTTGTTAAAAATAAAGTGTAAAAAAAGCCATATAAAATGTTATTGAAAATATAAAACTATCTTCAACAAAATTAAAAAAAAATAATAAATAATTAACGTAAAAGTGAGAATAAAAGTAATATTACAGCTATAAACTTGCCAGGCCCACTCTTCAAAAGTTCTATTTCTTGGTGAACACACATCTATTTAAAACAGTTTTCAGGATTGACTTTTTAGAATCTCGTAAGGAAATTCAAAATATATATTAACTAGAAAATCCATGCGCGCAAGCGCGCTCTATATCTAATCTAAATGTATATAAATTTTTAATGATTAACCGTTAATATAGTGTTATTATTTTCTGTTCATTATTAAATAATAATAATTTCATATCTACTATCTGCATCAGTAAAGAAATTGATGTTATATACTAATGTATCAGAGTAGTTTACGCGGCATCAGTGAATTTATAGACACGGAAAACTTCGAGAAAAATAAATCCCATTTAAAAGAAATATTATCGCTATATTCATTTTCTTATTATTATTTTAAAAAATTGAAGAAATGGTAAACTTTTAGATTAGTTTTTAGACATTTCTTAAATCTTACAAAATTTAAATAACGTAAACTATTACAAGGTCAAAAGTTATTTTACGAATATATAGCTTTTTATACACTTAATATAAATCTAACGTATTTGATTTTCAAGATATATCTTAAATGAGAATTAAAATAAGTGCCAGAAAAATTTTAATATGTAATATTGGAATCCTAAATTCTTAATAACCAATGAATGAAGTTATTTAAAAATTAATATTTTCAACAATATGAAATCCATAAAATATATAAAAAATAAAATAGTTCAAATCCATTCTTAACGATATGTATATCGTTCCTATTTTTAAAATAGAAATAAAAATAAAAATTCTAATCTATATTTTCTTAATTATAGTAATTATATTATTCTTTCAACCAAAAAATTTTTTATTTTATTTTGCAGAAGAACTGTTTATTCTAAGCGTGATTCAATTTAAATTTTGAAATTAAATAAAAAAACTTTTAAAAATAGTACATTTTAGGCAAGTATTATACTATATTTTTGAAAAAAAAATTTTTAAGCTGTCAATCTAGAAATATTTTATATATTAAATTATATTATCAAAATTGTATTACGTATCGGTTTTTTTATAAATTATTTTAAAATATTTCGAAATATTTAAAAATTTTTTTTCAAATTTACAAAATTATTTGCCTTGTTATAAGCTAAAAAGTTGATAACATCTGTATTTTCAAAAAATATTTATTGCTAAATTTATTGCTTAATAACTATTTTATGGTACAATTTTTAAAAAAAGAATTCAGAAGTAAATAGCATAGAATTGTTACAATGTTCTAATTTTAAATATACAATAACAAATGAATATAGAGCGGTACTTCGCACTCTCGACATCTTCACACAAAAGAATTTTGTAAACGGAAGTTAGCGATGTTTATATTGATAATTTTATTAAAAAAATCCAACTATAACTCAATAATTATAATTTAATTATTTATCAATGATTTTTGTTATTAAATTTTAAATCGATGATTTTATTTAAGCATATTATATTAAATCAAATCTCGTTTTTCGCCAATCATATGATTCTATTCAATCCACCAATCACGTTCTTAGTATAAAATGTTTCACAACATCCGGCCATCGTTTTTTTAAAAGAGGATTTTCACAATTTAGTATTCAATGAACAAATAATCTAATTTTATAACATTAATGATATATTTAACTTTTGTAGAGTGGGCCTGGCAAGTTTATAGCTGTAATATTACTTTTATTCTTACTTTTACGTTAATTTCTTATTATTTTTTTTAAATTTTGTTGAAGATAGTTTTATATTTTCAATAACATTTTATATGGCTTTTTTTACACTTTATTTTTAACAAAGGAATTTTTTATTGATTCATTATTATCATCAAAATATAGGTACAATATCATTTGTAAGTATTATTTTAAATCATATTAAAACTTGACCACACATTATTGATTTCAGTATTTTTTCAAGTGTATTTTTGTTATAATTAAATTTCCACTTTTTTAATATCTATAATGTTAAAGATTTTTTTAGAGATATAATAGATTTTTTTATAGTTGATTGTATTAAATTAGTTTAAATTTTTGACAAAATATTTTTTATTTTTGAGATAGTGAAAAAGATTTTTTTTAAAGCTAACGAGCCGTAATTAGAATTTAATTCGATTTTTCATTAGCTAAGTCTATGGATTTTACCAACATACGGAGTTGCTAAAAATTATATTAAATACGGTAAACTAAGCAACAGACTCCGATAAAGCCTTCGAGCATATACTACTGGAGGAAGCCTCCCAGCTATTAACTGCGTTACAAGGCGAAGAGAAAGAAAGCCTCTATTTTGGTACGTGCTATCTCTCTCTCACTTTCTTAGTGGGGAACAGAAGCAGCCAATCAAATCAGGCTAGAGAGAGACAGCACGTACCAAAATAGAGGCTTTCTCTCTCTTCGCCTTGTAACGCTTGCTGCCATTCGGAGGCTTCCTCCAGTAGTATATGCTCGAAGGATAAAGCTAGCTAGTAGATTAGATTGATGTGCGACGAGGTATTCCTCATATCAGCTTGTCGCTGCGCGTCTCTCTCTCTCTCTCTCTCTCTCTCTCTCTCTCTTACCTGATCGAGAGACGCGATGCCGCTAGCACAATTCTCCTTATTTTTATGAGGTTTAACTCTCCTAGTTAAAGCTATTCAATACTTCATACAAAAAATATATATATTTTACTATAATGAAAATTAGGACCGCGGAGGCGTCGGGGTAAGCAACAGGTACAGGCTTTATATATAACTAGCATCCCCCGTCTCGGCTTCGCCCACGCAATAGTTGGGCACAAGTTGGTAGGTTTAGAAATAGAATCTCAAAAACTATTATTTATTAAATCGTTCTCTTACAAAACTTCGGAATACACAACATTTTTTGTTTGTGAATCATGTGATGATAGAATGAATTTTCATTCAAAATAATTTAGTACCAATAAGTCAAAAAATATATTTAAATTGACGATAGAAAATTTTTTTAGCAAATCAAAATCGTGAAAGAGATATTCATTAATAAATATGAATGTTCAACAATGATAGGGAATATATGCAATAAAAATTTATTGCCGATAAGCTGTTCGCATTATCCTCGCGATATAAGTACCTATACCGTGCTAATCTAGTAGAGTGAGCAGCAAAACAGGTCGCCACCTATTGAGAAGTGAACAAATTGTCATTTTTAATAAAAAATCGTAAGTTATTAAAATTAAAGTGACATGAAAAAGTACAAAATAATTTAATTTTTACCTTTAAAAATGTTATTATTCATTAGTAGAGTTTAACGACAGTGTAAATAATTCCTTTAATAATGATACAAACAACTATTAACTGTCAATAATACTTTTTATTGCTGGTTAATCATACAACGTTTCAGTCATATTTATGATGACCCTTTTCAAGTGCAAAAAATTGATTTAAATTAATTTACATAACTATGAGTAACATTCTTTTCCTGAAACATAACATATAAATACATATAATTTTTTTACTTGATAAAATTTACAAAATCAATGACAATTAAAATATCAAAGTCTCAATTATAACCTTTCAACTCTCCAAAACCAATAATAAATATTATCAAATCCATTAAAAAACAATTTTACAATAAACATTGCTATTTAAACAATTAATAATAGAAACCATTAAGTAGTATAGGTTTCAGTCTATAGTATAAATAAGCTATAAAGAAACACGATCAAACAAGAAGCAGTGAAGTCATTCACAACAATAGTTAAACAGAAATCATAAGGAGGATAACACAATTGTGAGCTACCAAGTTAAAAGATATTTATGTAGTAGGGCGCTGTTGTCGTATGTACCCATTAGCACATACGTGTGTGTACTTTGAATTAAATGTATTAATTATAAAAAGAATAAGAATAAAAGAGAAAGCGTAAAGAACAATTTGAAAGATTAATTATAGTAAACTAATGAATACTAATATAATTATATACATATGTACATATATATATACACACACATGTACCTTTAAAAATGACCACACATGTAACTTTAAAAATGACCAAAAATGAAATCAATTAAAAAATTTTTGAAAAATAATTACATTAAAAAAAAAATTTTTTTTTCCATAATTATGTCGATTTTAGTAAACATAAACTAAAAATGACAATTAAACCTTCAGCACTCATTTATTTAAAAATGACAAAAATCTGAAATAAGAATAAAAAATTTTTGAAAAATAATGACAAAAAATTTTTTTTTTTCCATAATTATGTCAATTGTAGTAAACATAAACTAAAAATGACAATTCAACCTTTAGCACTTATTTATTGAAAAATGGCAAGAATATGAAATCAAAATAAAAAAATTTTTGAAAAAATGATTTCATTGAAAAAAATTTTTTTTTTGTTCAAACAAACGCTGTCCTTTTATATAATAGTAAGATATTCACATGCAAATAGATAAGATAACGTCTATACATTTAACTTGAGTTTATTAACTAATAGTAAAGTAAAAATACAAAATAAAGAATTTAGATATAATTAATAAACAAAGAATAATTAGTTAATATAACAATACTTTATATTTGATAAAACTATTCTTTAGAAAGAGATAGCTAAAGGGAAGGACGTGACGTGAACTAAAATACTTTATACATTCGAACGCGCGGGTATACTTTTAGCACTAGAAGTTTCTTCGAGGCAAGAAACTTCTAGTTAACGATATATTACAAACAATTTACAGATAACTTACAGCGCGCAGAAGCTTCTTATACACGAGCAACAAATATCCGCCGACATTGGCCAACGTAGATACAGTACGTCGCCACTCGGTCGCTGAGGCTCGAAGGGAACAGCCAAGTAAAAGATCGATTTCCTGATCGCTGCGACTCCTCGGAGGCAGCCAAGACCAGCACGTACAGCCAGAACATGATGACAATCTCTCCTTCTAGCAACGATCTCCTTTTTTCCTTTTATCCAAAAACTATATGCGGCACTACACCAACGCGTTAATTAAAACTAAATATACAAGCCGAAAGCTATGCCTATGATGTGTGCTTGTAGGCCGCTAGAAAATGTCTGCCGCACAGGGCAGGAATATATAAGCCAACGTGTGCGCTGATGAACCACCGGAAACGTTCTGACGTGCCTCGTGGCTTTCTTGCTCTTCGCGCGCGCGCTGCTCGTCAAGTTGCGTGCTTCTTCATGTAATTTAGACGAGGTATATGACTGAGCGCGTGTCGTTTATTGTTGCCTAAGCGCGCAAGATTCGAACACGGTAGAATACCGTGACATTACTAACTAAGAGAGGTTATGACCTTCGGGTCACAGATCTTGATGAAACTTTGGGATATATTTTTAGGTGCCAAAATGTGAGTAAAGCCAGAGCGGTAAAGTCTAACGCTTCGAAAAACTGAAATTATAGACGTTTTTAGTCTTATTTTAAGAAGGTCATAACCTCTCCTGGTAAGTTAAAAATAAAAGAACAAAAGTTGAAATAATTTATTTACATACTATTTGCATATTGCAGTACAAAAAGGCACATGTGTTCTACTTCACGGTCAAGTTGCATATTTTTCTAATTTAAATTAAAGTGAGACTTCAAGAAATGCTGATACCTTTCATATAATTGAAACAAAAAACGTCAACCACTAAATCACCAAAAGAAGGCTTTGCATATCTTTATGAAAATTAAATTTGTTGCCCTTCTTTAATGAATAAATAAATTCGCTGAGGCTGTGCATTTTTACTTTGTATCAATAACATAAAATCATTGAAAAAAATTAATATATTGAGACCTCTTCTGCCGTCCAAAGTAAGAAAACCTTAACTCCAATGGGATTCCAATGTAGTTAACCACTTTTATACTTTGGACGGCAGTCTTATACATGATTCTCGCGGAGAGAGAAGCATCGCGTTGATCAGCGCAATGAGGGGGATATAGAAAAGACCCGAACGCGCGTTCACAAGCGCGCAGCTACGCCCCTAATTTTGACAGCCAAGCGACTATTAAGTGTAACGCGTATACTTTCTAATGTATAATATCCCTACTCTGATGCGGCAGAGTAGGAATATAGCGGCAAGCGCCGAAAATGCGAAGCATCTTGCTTAACGAAGAGCTTGTGCTCGGCACTCGTGCGTCATCTCTTCAGAAATAAAGATTTAAACAAAATGTAATTGCCGAGTCAGTGCCTTTTCTTTGTGTTATTCGCTCACAAATGATGGTGAAGAAGTTTGCCGAAAGAGCAGCTTCCTAACTGTGAGTGAGCGAATAACACTTTACAAATAATTAAACCGTGATAGAATAATTATCGCGAGTGATTAAAAAGTGTAATTAAGTGTGGTGTGTATTCGTTTAATTTACCACACTTGTCAATTAAACTCTCGTAAAGAGGCTAAAGCCTAAAAGTTAAACTCTTGCAGAAGCGTGAGACTAGCAAAGCATAGCTTGTAGTTCTTTCGCCGTTGCAAGAATAATTTAAAAGCGCGTGAATCAAAGTAATAGTTTCGCGTAGTTGATGATGCATGAGGTCCAGAAATCCACATGCCTTATTTCCTTTCTTCTTTTCTTTTCAGAAAGAATCATCCATTATTAATACATTTTGAGTAAGCTGGTGCATATAAACCCGAGCTTACAGAGCAAGACGTCTCTGTGGTGCACGGTTCAGCTCAGCTTACTCGCTTATTAAACAAAAAAACCTCACTTATAAACAATAAGTGAGAGTACATTAAAATCGTACAAAATAAGTAACTCAAGTACGATCAAAAAGTGCGTCATAAACTTGCTATTTTCTTTATAACAAGTTGTGACGTCACAATATAAAAACACTAAAACATTAAGTGCAATTTTTTTTTCTCCTAAGCTATTGACAACGGTAAAAGAATTTTTTTTTTTCAAGTTTGGTCAATAATTTCGTTTTTTCATAAATAAACCGTAATTATGTACACTGATATTTTGTCATTCGACAAAAATGAATAGCAGGTTTTTGTAACTGTTCATAACCTTTTTCAAGTTTTGGCTTTTTTAATTTAATAATACAGCAGAAAACATCAAGTGGTGATAGCTTTGACCATTTTAATTCTGCATTAAATTTATTAGGAACTTTATCATCACTCTGCAAATCTTTATTCATTTTAGATAGAACACTAAAAATTAAAAAAAATTGTTAATTAATAAAATTTATTGTATTTTGAAGTGTAAATGCAAGAAAAATAAAGATAAAAATACTTACGATCTTAAAACCTTTAAGGGATTTAAACTCATGCTAATATTTTATTGATATTGAAGAGCAAGTTTTGGTGTTAAAAACGGGTGCATTTTATTATATGAAAATACACATTCCAATCCTAAAGCATCGGCTGTTTTGCCACTGAAATAAAAAAACAATTATATATATTTCTAATTTAACCTTGAAAAGATTCGAAGACTAACTTACCAAGCAGCTTTTACAAAACTCCACTGGTAGAAATTTTCACCAAAGAATCGTCAATTAATAGTGAGTTTTTTCAAAATTGACCATAAATTGAAAATTATTTTAAGCGTAAATGGCCATTTTATACGCTGACAGGCGACGGCTTATGATCATTAAATGGTTGAATCTTGGTGAATAATTAAAAATTAATTTAGTTAGTACTTTTTTCACTTCAATTTGATTTTTTAGAAAATTAAGCGAGTGTAAAGAACTTTTCTCCCAAAAAATTTATTCTTCCGAATTTTAGCAATAGTCAATTATTTTTTTCCCGCTAATTAGCGGGAGTAAAGTACTTTCCTTTAGCGAATTCAATTCATTAGAAAATTGAGTGGGAGTAAAGTACTTTCTTCCCACAAATTTCATTCTTCAGAAAATTAAGCGGGTGTAAAGTACTTTGTAACGTTTGTCTTTTCCGGCGGTTTTTATAGACAACTCGTTGACGTCGGTGGCATTAGACTTTTACTTTTTATCTGAGGGTTGATGCTGGAAGATGGTCGGTCGGAGGTTCGAATAAGCCAAAGTTCAAACTTATAAACTAAATTGAAATTACTGAATTAAACAAAAGTAAAAAAATGAATTTAATAATGAAAAGTTAATTTTAATAAAAAAAATGTATAAAAATTTAACTGTGATTAATATTGAAAGAAAAGAAATTTACTATTGCGTTTAAATAATAATTGATTTAATAAAATAAGCAAGCTTAAAACTAAAGTGATAAATGACGGGGCGGATTTACAGGAAAGGTTTAGCGGAACTGGTAAATGAGTATGAGTCGTACCTTTTATATTTTTCACAATAAATATTCTTTGCTTTTATTGAGTTAAACTTAAAACTTATACAAAATTTAATCAAATAAATGATCATGGAAAAATGGTCGGTATTTATTATTCGCCGGTGACGCGGTTTAACAAAATTATACTTATCAGTAATCCCGAACGGTATCGGTTACAAACTAAAAGTAAAGGAAAGACAGACTATTTACAGGTTATGAGATTTAATTGATCTCTTTCTGGCGGTCGGCATTTATCTTTACCGGTGACGCGGTTTTTAACAATCTTACTATTAATAAATTCCGATCGGTATCGCTTACAAACTAGAAAAAATAAAACTATTTATAGGCTACGGTATTATCGACGGTTAGCACGGTTGAAATCTACTTTACCGGCGGTGGATAATACGAGCGGTGTCTCCGTGACATTCGGTACAGGCTAGAGGTACAGACTGGTGTCAGAGGGAGACAGGAAAGGTTACCTCCAAGTCTTAACGTAGACATAGAGGGGATATACTAGTCGTGCATACTCGCATCGACTAGTGGAGGACCTGCCCCAACCGAGAAGGTGGTGGTAGTGGTCAAGAATCAGTGTTGGGCAATCCCACCCTTACACTGACGGAGAGGTTGGAGGCTAACGTCGGGCGATCCCATCCTTACGTAGCTAGAGACAGGAATACAGGTGAGGATAACTCCCAGTGTGTCGAGCAATCCCATTCTTACACAGTGGAAGGGGATAAGAGTCCCAATGCTGGCTCGACGGCTCGCTTATATATGCTACGGAGCTCGCTATTCCCGTTGCGGGAGTAGCACCTCGTAGCGGCTGAGCACAAGTACTAAGTCTAGCGCGATTTTTGAATCGTCGCAACTTTTCTCCCGAAAATTTAATTCCTTAGAAAATTAAGCAGGAGTTAAGTACTTTTTTCCCACAAATTTGATGCTTGAGAAAATTGAGCAGGTGTCAAGTACTTTTCTTCCTCAAATTTAATTTTAAAAAAACTGAGAGAGTGTAAAGTACTTTTCTACCGCAAATTTGATTCTTTAGAAAATTGAGCAGGAGTAAAGTAATTTTTTTGTCTAGCGGCCGAAAATGTTACCTTTACTCACAGTGCTCGATCGCAAAGGTTGCATTTTCGGCCTCGCTAGATAAAAAATAGCATTTTCACCACGAGAGGAAATAAAGGCCTTGCCTTCGGTTCGGGTGACAATTCGCATGCGATTCAGGGCATAATTTGTTTTTCTTCCCTTGGTGAAAAATATACTATTTTCCTTCAAATTTAATGCTTGAGAAAATTAAGCGGGCGTAAAAGTAAAGTACTTTTTAAGGAATCATGTTTGCGGGAAAAAAGTACTTTACTTTAAGAGAGAAAGAATTTTATTTAGTATCAAATTAAGGGAGAAACGTACTCTACTCTTGTTCACTTTTCTAAGGAATCATATTTGTGGGAGAAAAGTAGTTTACCGCTGCTCAATTCCCTAAATAATCATATTTGTGGAAGAAATGTACTTTACTCCCTTTCAGTTTTCTAAAAAAATTAATTTGAGGAAAAAAAGTACTCTATGCCTGTTTAATTTTCTGAGGAATCATAGTTTTTGCATATGTATGGGGAAAAGGTTCACCATTTTTTAAACAGTTTACCCTCAGTAATTAGATTACAAATTAATAATATAGAGATGGTCTAAAACTGACCATTGGCTATTTTAACTCGTCTATTTTCGTACAGGAAAGTGAACCAAATTAGACTTTGAACCAGTCATATTAAAGGTAAACCAATACTCTTTTAAACTGTCTTTGGTTTGTTATTCTACAATCACTGTAACCAAAATTATATCAATGTAAAGATTATAAAAATTTTTAAAATTTTTTTACATTCTTATTATACAGTTTAATGAATATGCTTATGGATTTAAAAGGTTAGTAGAACGGTTTTTTAAAGGTTTTTATATAGTTTAATGAATATGCTTATGGATTTAAAAGGTTACTAGAACGGTTTTTCAAAAGTTTTTATTTAAACTTTAAAATTTTATTGGAATTTTTACTCTATGACCATTAGTTTTGGAGTTATAAAACTTTTCGTGTTTGCAGTTATTCACTTGTACATGGCAAAAACATGTGCAAGGGAGTGTAATTATAACTTAGACATCATTAATTTAAACTAATTGGTATGATATTTGTAACTATAATACTAGTATTTATACCTTCGAAAAAATGCGAGTTCTTTGCATAGCTTATCGGTTTCAACATTTATTCATTATTTTTAAAAATTCTCAAAGTATTATCGCTTTGATTTGGATAAAACAGAAACAATAATAAAAAAATATTTACAATTGTATCATTAATCCAACTGAACATGAATTAAAATTTTTTGTGCTATCTTACATATATTTACGTATAAAATCGAAATTTTTACATTTTCTTTATCGATAAACTAACAAGGAGAGGTCCCCACCTCCGGAAAACGGATTCGGCTGAAACTGCAGGACATGATTTTTTAATGAAAAAAATGAACCCGTGTTTTTTCTTTTCGTCTAGTAGGCCCCCTAGACAAGGATATATACATTTTTTCGAAAATATAGTGAAAAAGAGCCTTTATAAGAACTTGAATATCCAAGCAACTAAGATTCTCACAAAAAAATACATGAAAAATGGAATAAAGTGCAAATTAAATGCTTTAATTTAAGCTCTGTTGCATTAAAAAAGCTTTAGTGGTTCAAAAGTTATGCTATATTGAAAATTACTACATATTTATTAATTTTTTAAGCATATAAAAAATCATCAATTTTTTACGCTATTTCATTAGCATATTTTAATTACCTGTAACTTTTGAACCACTGAAGCTGTTTTAATGCAACAGAGCTTAAATTCAAGCATTTAATTCGCATTTTATTCCATTTTTCATGTATTTTTTTGTGAGTCTTAGTTGTTTGGATATTCAAGTTCTTATAAAGGCTCTTTTTTACTATATTTTCGAAAAAATATCTATATCCTTGTCTAGAGGGCCTATTAGACAAAAAGAAAAAACACGGGTTCATTTTTTTTTCATCAAAAAATCATATCCTGCAGTTTTAGCCGAATCCGTTTCCCGGAGGTGGGGACCTCTCCTCGTAAGTTGTAACGAGCAGTGATTTATAAAAGCCGATGAGAAAAACAAAACAAATGCGTTAATTAATAACTTTTGTTAACCTTAAACTTCTTAGTTGATCACTTCAAATTTAAAAAATAATTTATTAAGAAAATCAAGTATAACACGTATTTTGAAGTTACGTCCGTTTAATAAAAATAGGCATAAGATACTCAAAAAAACGTTTCATTTTGAACAAAAAGCAATTTTTTATTCTTTTGGTTATTTTAGCTCTGTAGACGTTTCCTATGTTGATATCTCAACTGAGATATGAACATTTTATAAAAATTTTTTTTACATTTCTATTATGGAAAACTTTTTACATCATTACGATTTACCTTTCACGCAACTTAAAACTTGTTTAGCAATTTATAATTTAGTTTCGATGATATACAAAACCTAATAGATTTGTATTTTGTAAATTAAATCACAACAAATAAGATCTTTTTAGTGGAATTTAAAAGTGATTGGCTAAAATTATCTATTAGATATCTGGACAAATATAATGTGCAATATTTTGTTCTTACTACACTGTATGTCGAAATCTAGTAATATATCCCATTGTTTATATTTAAAAATTCAATCATTCTTATTTTTAGGTAACATTATTATTGACATATAAATGAACGTTTTAAATAAAGATTTTTAAAAAAGCTAATGAATATTTGTAAACTTTAATGTTTTTAACACTTTTTGACTTTGAAGGGCACGTTCGTTGAGTGAAGAAATTTTCGTAGAATAGCCGGATAAAAATTTTCTTTTGGAAATTTAACGAAACGGTAGCTGTTTTAGACTCTCTTTATGTACTCTTTCATCGGGAAAAAGACATGTTGTCGATCTTACGAAGGCAGACAACTTTTAAGTAAAAAAAGAGTTAAAAATAAGTAAAAGAGTACACACGTAAAAGATCGATCGTGTTCGACGTGAAAGGATCCAGTATTTGCAATAAAGCAAGGCGAGTAAAGAGGGTGAGAGGAAGAAAAGGAAAAAAGAAAGCAGCAAAGAAAGTGGAGAAGGAATTCACGAACTGCAAAATGCAATTATTGGCATTAGTCCGCAGGGTACCACGATCTGTCGACATACTGGTCCTTGCTCTCTCTCTCTCTTTCTCTCTTTTTCTCTTTCTCTTTCCCTACCAACGTGTGGGTGGTGACTCAGTAACGGGTATGAGGATATAGTAAATGGACCAGTCAATTGGGAATCGCATAAACTTTCTTTATTTATTTTTCTTTGTTTATAGAAGAAAATAATTATTAACTACTTTTTAAATATTGTTTATTAAATCAAATAAATTGATTATTATTTTTAATTGATAACATTCTGAAACATAGTGAAAATTTATGTTATTTTATTTCACCTGATCGAAAAAATGAAAATTTCAATTTACTTTTATTATTAAATCAAGGTACTTTATCTTTAAATTGTCTGTATAAGATATAAAATAAAATATGAATATTATATATAATATAATAGTACATTAAGGTAGTTGGCATGTTACAGTTAGTGTCAAAAGTTTAACGTGAAATATAGACGGCGTGGCGTATACAGTCGCTTGTTTTACAAACAACTTTTTGTCTGTGGGTAGACCAAGTGAACACACAGGTCTACGCTATAATGCATATGCAGGCAGCATAGAGATACGTCAAGTGAGCACACAGGCGTAAATATATGCAACCTATGAGCATACACTCGAGAGCGCGGTGGCGTAACGGATAGAGCTCTTGCCTTCAACGCGGTGGCGTAACGGATAGAGCTCTTGCCTTCAACGCGGTGGGCATGGGTTCGAATCCTGGCCAGGTACCTCTGACTTTTTTTCTGAAGAAAAATTAGTGTATGTGCTAATAATATCGCGCGGCTCTTACAAAATCCGATCTCATTGAGTATTGGTTGATTGTTGGTCACAAAAATGACCGACCATCGATCGGTAGTCAAAGATTTCGGTATGGTGTGTCAGATGGGCTAGCCTGATGTAATGTGTTAAACGGGAACCAGGCTAGAATCTATCTGATATCATCATATGAAAAAGGTCAATTATATAGAGGACAATATCCTCTATATAATTGACTTTTTTTTTAAATTAAAAAAAAAAAAGAAAAAAGAAATGAGCATACACTTGCAACCTTCTGCCGCCGCATATCCTCCATTACGCCGTTGAATTTAAGGGTGCCGTCCACCCAAAATTTGGTATACTTTTCATAACCGCGAATAAAAATAGATTAAGAGTGTCGTCCACCCACCTTGCCGTAGTATTAATTATAACGTTTTAGATTATATTAAGGTGCCGTATACCTATTGAATTAATTATTCATTTAATAATCTTTTGGTATCTTTCTTGCGTATTGTTACAGGTGGAGGCCACCGACGAAAAATAGACCGCCCGGGCCGAATCAGACCCACAAGTCATTAAGATAGATTCTTGCAATCAATTAAAAGTTTATTACTTTTTACTAAATGATTAAATTTTTAATTTCCTTTATTTCATATTTTTAGTGAACAATTAAATTTTAGTTTTATTGAATTTATTCTATTAAAGTAAAATTTCAGTTAATTATTAATTCATTTAACCAGCCGTCAAGTGGCCAATACAAAAGGCAAAAGACAATTTAATTATTTGTTTGTAAATATATTAAGGTTAGTTTAGTTATTAGTATTGTATAAAAATAGTAGGATTTAGTTTTGATTAATAAATATTACTTTTTATTTTGTATACGTCGTTGTAAATGAATTAGCAGAGTACAATAAAGCCGAGGTACTCCCTAGCATAAACAAACGTGTTCAACCCGGTTACTTTTCTTCATCTTCCGCCGTCCAATCCTTCCCCCACCTGCCGATCTTACCCTGGTTACTCACTGAAACGTCCGGCAACAGGAGTTAATACGTATTTCCCCCTCCCGAAAGGGAAAAACGTTACAATAGATATATATGTATATTTATGTCGTCGTAGGCCGTATTCGGTGGAATACCTATAGACCACGCTAAATTTGTATAGGCATTGCATACTTTCATGCTAATATCTCGACGATATTCTCTCTGTCAATACTCCCTTAGGGAGTACTGACAGCTCTATACTCCCTAAGGGAGTATTGACAGATCGAGATATCGCACAGCATGGCCGTATATGACGCGAGTGACATCGATTCGTAGGTTAGTGAAAACAAAAGAATGTCGTTAGATATGTCAATGCTCATACAAATTCATATAAAATCTTAACTTTACAGAATGTTTTGTTTAAACAAATTTTCAAAGTTAAACAGTTAATAAGTAAAATAAATAAGTAAATAATGATATTATTTACTTTTTTTTAATAAAACATATATCATTAATTTTAAAAAATCATTTTCATAGTTCCTCATACGGCCTACCAACGACATAAACTTATCTACGTAACTTGGGAGTACGAAGGATTCTGAATCCAGGCTTGACTAAAGTGCTTGTCGCTTGAGCAGCAGTCAGTCTCGCGCGCCCTCGACCAACTGCTACTCAAGCGACAAACACTTTAGTCTCGCCTGTATTCATCCTTCGTACTCCCAAGTTACGTATATAACTAATATCTTCCTATATTATATAGTTATATTAGAAATTAGCCCTCGGACCCCCCACACCCCTCCACTCTCCACCATAGCCCCTCCACAGTCACCCACAAAATAACGTGAAATTGCTTAAAATATTACAATATTTTTTACTGTTGCTTATGGTCTAAGTACCCCATGTTATCAGGGTTTATTAGATCATATTAAAAATAGTGCTTTAAACATTTCAAAAAATTTTGAAATTAAAGAAAGATTAGGAAACCTTTTTATTTTACCAGCTACATATGTTGGAAGTTCAAGATATATGCAACAATATTATCAAGACGCTATGGCAATAATGAGGAAAGTAGGAAAACCAGATTTATTTATTACAATGACATGTAATCCAAAATGGAAAGAACTTGAAGAAATTTTAAAAAATTTTCCAGTAGGAACAACTCCTAATGATATTCCTAATAAATATAATAATAAAATTTATTATATTTATTAGGAATGTTGATAAGATAATAATAAAAATTTGATAAAAAATGTACAATTATATAATATTATTTATAATATAAAAATACATTATAATAAAAAATTTTTTATATAAAAAAATGCATAAATGTTACATTTTATATTGATATGATAACTATAATGGGGGTTGACGAGCGGAGCGAGCAGGGGGGTATCCCCCCCCCCCTAGTATATATATATATATAAACATATGTATTTTTAGTAAACAGAAGGTGCGAGTTGTAATACCAATTATGCGTTAAAAATGTTTAAAAGTACTTATGTTATGTAAAATTTTAATATAAATACTTTTTTAAACAGTGTAAAAAAGTGAAGAATTTCTTACAATACTTTTTTGTACAGTTTAATAATAGTTTATCTAGCGTCTGCTAAGGTGTCCGGAACACGCGGATTTAAGGTCCGCAGTGCTATAATGTACTATTATTTCTATTACACTATTCTATCAAAATTTTATATTAAATAATATTTGATACATAATGAAAATATTTAAATATGAAAATATTTAAATATGAAAATATTTAAATATGAAAATATTTAAATATGAAAATATTTAAATATGAAAATATTTGCTATTAAAAAAAACTGGTAAAAAATAAAAAAAATTGAAACATTAATAATAAACACACATTTAATTTTAAGGAGGCTCATTCGTTTCCAATGATATTTTGTAAACCTAAAAGTTTTTGACGAAACCATACTATAATAATCTTGAAATATCCATCTTTTCATTGGTGTAATAAAAACATAAGGTAAACCATCAAAATCTGAAGTAATCAACGTCTGAGAAAAAGATATTATACACACGCGTAAATGGAAAAAATCATGATTTATCCATAAAGTTGATTATAACTTTTTTGTTACTTAAAAGTTTTTGATGAAAAAGTATGGAAGACAGATGATTTAATAACGATTATAATATGATTGAGAAAAAAGGGAGTAAACAATGTAAATAAAGAGAAATTAAGTGTAAAAGTTAAAAATATTTTATTAACGTAGAATCGAGTGAATCAGCTGGTATATACTGCGCATGCGTGATAATGCTAAGTCGCTTAGAGTGCATGTATACATATTACGAAGTCTGCTGTATAGTGCCGTATATAAGTGAATAATCACCAAGACCTTTTCAAGAAAAAAAAAAATTTTCTACGCATTTACTTGTGCAATTATTTTTGTTTTTAAAATAATAATAGTTGTAATTAAGACATATAAAGTGTATTCATTTATAAAAATTTTCAATAATACAAATACCACCAAGGGACCCAAAACATGATACGGTCCTAGGCGAATGAGCCACCTTAATAAAAGCCACGGTCGTAGATACAGGTCGCGAAACTTCGCTGGTGGGGGTAAGGCTCTTATTGTCATCAGCTGAACTTATTTAATCGGCCGCTAGCCCTGGAGCGCGTCGATCGCTGAGTACACAAAAGAATATATAGATATAAAAATTATAAACTCATATAGTTAGAGGGTAATAAAATATTATTACAATTTAAAAGTGTAAACTTTTAATTAGTGATGATTAATGTTTACCGCGATGTTAATATACATTAATTAATCATATAGAAATATAAATATAAGGGGATAAAAGATAGGTAATGTAAATAAAAATTTATAATTAAATTTGCAAATAATGAGCTTACATAGATAAAGAATTTAGAAGTTCAAGTAAAAAATATAAATAAAAAATAATCATTGCAGGCAGCGAGTAAGAATCTATTAATACAATTAGATAATTCAATTTGAAACTACAATCATATGTAGCCACTGCAAGATGAGTATAATAACTTCAAATAAAGGAAATGTTTATTACAAAAAATAAAGTTAATTATAAACCTTTAAAATAATTTCAAATATATTTTAGAATCATATAAATATTTTACAAAACAGGAATCAAACTTTAGAATATCAATACACTTATAATTCATTATATCAGTTCTTATTCAATGCATAATGTACATGAGAAGTTTTAAAAAAATAAATATAAAAAATTAATACGTTAACATTTTATTTTTTTATGTATTATTCAATTTAGACAATTTTCTTTGTACAATAAACTTCTTTTTCTCTTTATGATTGTCTTGGTAAGTAAATTGCCTCATTCTTAATCTGACATAATAAAAAACAGAATATGATAAAATGTCAGGGCCATGAAGTTTACATGGGAAAGAAAAATCATAATTATCTAAAACTTTGTCTACTGTCAAATCAAATACTTTTGAATTTTTACAAAATTCTGAAAAACATTTTTCATCATATTTTATTAAATTAAAGAAATGTAGATTAGCATGTATTAAGCCTCCTCTTGTTTTAATATAAACTAACTGCCCAGCAGAAGTGTTTATGTTAGAGGAAGTTAAAGCGTTTGAACATAATTTGCAGTTTTTATAGATTTCACTCTTTAAAACTTGTTTGCATAAGTAACCTGTAAAAATAATAATGTCGTTAAATACAAAATATTCAGTATTAACAAGTATTGAATAGATAAATATGTACTCACTTTGCTATGAACATTGGATACTTCTAAATTACCAACTTTAATCTCAAAAACACTGCCAAGTGCTTTGGCGGAATGCTTTCTCATAGAGCTCTTTGAGTTTCAATAATTTTTTTATATTTATTTAAATGTGATTTTAATATAAAAAAATTGTCTAACATTAATATTTATTTATAAATTTGTACTTTAAAATAACGATGACAACGAAATTTCTAATCGTAACCACGCTAAGAAAGAAAATAAATGAAAAATAAAAATTTGTATGAAAATTTTCAAAATTCTCTTAAATCAAAACTGCACTGAGAAAATTAATTTTCCAAAACTTGTTTTCTTCATACAGTAGCAAATAACTTGCATACAAATTTTGGAGCAAATCTATCAAATGGTTTCCGTGAAATAGAAAAATAATAAAATTAATAGTGTGACAAAAAAATCAGTTTTCAAATGTTTTTATTATTTTAACAGTATCAAATAATTTCTATACGGGACGTTTCACGTCAACTCACCTAACAAAAAAATAGAATTCGTCGAAAATCTGTAAAAATGTTCTATTTGATACCCAAAATATACAAAAAAAATTTTGGAGGTCCAGGTCAAAGGGGTCAGGATTTAAACGTGATGGAATTTTTCGAATTTTCCAAATTTTTTGCTAAATAAATGTTTTAATGAATTTTTTTCTCAAAAATTATCAATTTTTCGTTAAAACTTAATAGAATACTTTTTCTTGGAAATTAGATGTGGAATTTACCTGAATTTTTGGAAATTATAATATACTGATTTTTATGCTTACTTGATCGATTTAAACATACTATTTAGTATATCTAAAAATCGAGCAGGTTAAATTGGCTTTTTTAAGGCTTATTTTTTTTGTTTTTTTATGAGGAAAAAATATACGAAGCCTCCAGTTGGGCAGCCTTCTCAAAGTTACTTAATTATGCAAAAATGTCTGTAAAAATCGTTATTTTAGATCAATGATGAGATTCGTGATTGTTTTTCTGAAAAAGTATTGATTTTTGGGACAAATGTATGAAAATGTTTTTTATTGGAAATCATGTGTAGAATATGAACATATTTTTACAAATTGTAATTTAAGACATTATGAACCATATATACTAAAACTTTAACAAAAAATAAATTTTAAAATTTCAAAATTTCATTCATAATTTGTGATGTTTAGCAAATAATGGTTTACAAAAATTTACATACATCTTACATACAATTTCCAATAAAAAACATTTTCATACATTTGTCCCAAAAATCAATACTTTTCCAGAAAAAAAATCACGAATCTCATCATTGATCCAAAATAACGATTTATTCAGACTTTTTTGCACAATTAAGTAACTTTGAGAAGGCTGCCCAACTGGAGGCTTCGTATATTTTTTCCTCATAAAAAAACAAAAAAAAATAAGACTTTAAAAAGCCAATTTAACCTGCTCGATTTTTAGATATACTAAATAGTATGTTTAAATCGATCAAGTAAACATAAAAATCAGTATATTATAATTTGCAAAAATTCAGGTGAATTCTACATCTTATTTCCAAGAAAAAGTATTCTATTAAGTTTTAACGAAAAATTGATAGTTTTTGAGGAAAAAATTCATTAAAATATTTATTTAGCAAAAAATTTGGAAAATTCGAAAAAGTCCATCACGTTTAAATACTGACCCCTTTGACCTGGACCTCTAAAATTTTTTTTGTATATTTTGGGTATCAAATAGAATATTTTCACAGATTTTCGACGGATTCTATTTTTTTGTTAGGTGAGTTGACGTGAAACGTCCCATACACATTTTTAAGCAAATTCTTAGAGTAGTTTACTTAAGGTGGCTTAAGCGATTTTTTCTAAAAAAGTGAAACTATCCAAAATTTGTATTAAAATATTCTTTATATCGTAATATTTCGATATTTATTTTGAAAAATAGAGGTTGACGAACTATTTTTAAAGAAAAAGATGTTTTAATAATTGTAATTAATACATGTGCTCTTATGGGACTGAATCATAAATTAGGTTTTACGCTAATATAAAAAAGTACAAGTTAAAATAAAAATTATACACTTATAGTTTGTTTCACGGAGATCATTTTTCAAGAAGAAAAAAAGGACTTGACGAAGAAATACAAGAGAAAATAAATCTAAAAGAATGCGAAATAGAATTTGCTACACATAATGGCAGCTTCTGCGCATGCGCGTCAGATACAGACGCCATACGTAAAGCTAACGTGCGTTCAGAGTGCTCAAAACCAACAAAACAGCAGGGACGTACCATAGTAAAACTTGTAATGAGAAACAAAACAAAAAATTTTTTTTTTTTTTATTACTTTTGATTACTTAAAATTGTTTTCTTATCATAAGAAATAATCAATAATACTATTTAATTAGTTATAATAGCTCTATCAATAAAAACATTTTGATGTCGCAGACAGGGCCCCCCTTGATACGGCACCAAGCGCTTAAGCCACCTTAAGATCCAAAAAAAATGAAAAATTTAAAATAAATTTTTTTCAAAATTTTTAAAATGCTCTAAAATTATAACTGTGCTAAGAAAATAAGTTTTTCAAAGCTTGTTTCATTAAGGCAATAACGAATGATTTTCATAATAATTTTATAGCAAATCTATCGAATGGTTTTAGTGTAATATAAAAAAAATAAAAAATAAACATTTTTTCAAAATTCTCTTAAATTAAAACTGCACCAAGAAAATAAGTTTTCCAAAGCTTATTTTCTTTAGACAATAGCGAATAACTTGCATACAAATTTTGGAGCAAATCTATCGAATGGTTTTCGTAAAATAAAAAAATAATAAAAAATAACAACTTTTTTAAAAATTTTCAAAATGCTCTAAAATTAATAGTATGCGAAGAAAATCAGTTTTCAAATGTTTTTATTATTTTAACAGTAGCAAATAATTACTATACAAATTTTTAAACAAATTCTTAGAGTAGTTTACGTAAAACCCAAAAAAAATGAAAAATTTTTTTTTTAAATTTTCAAAATTCTCTTAAATTAAAACTGCTCTAAGAAAATAAGTTTTCCAAAGCTTGTTTTATTAAGGCAATAACGAATAATTTGCATAATGATTTTAGAGCAAATCTAACGAATGGTTTTTATGTAATATAAAAAAAAATGAAAAATAAACATTTTTTCAAAAATTTTCTAAATGCTTTAAAATTAAAACTGCGCTGAAGAAATGAGTTTTCTAAAGCTAATTTTCCTCAGACAATAGCGAATAACTTGCATACAAATTTTGAAGCAAATCTATCAAATGGTTTTCATAAAATAAAAGAAAAATGAAGAAAAAAATTTTTTTTTTTGAATTTTCAAATTGCTCTAAAATTAAAAGTGCGCTAAGAAAATCAGTTGGTAAAAGTTTTTCTTCTTTTGGCAGTAGGAAATAATGCCCATACAAATTTCCAAGAAAATTCTTCGAGTAGTTTACGTAAAATACCAAAAATATGAAAAATCAAAATTTTTTTTAAATTATTAAAATAGCTCAAAAAAAAACTAAGCTGAGAAGATCAATTTTCAATAGCTTCCCCCCCAGTTAGACAAAAAAATAAATTGCATGCAAAATTTGAAGCAAATCCATCGAGTAGTTCTCGAGATATTATTGGCGTACTGAAATTATACACACACACACACACACACACACACACACACACACACACACACACACGCACACGCACACGCACACACACACACACACACACACACACACACACACACACACACAGACATTTTCTGGAAACCACTTTTTTCGACTCCCTGAGTCTAAATATGTACAAATTAATGAAAATGTGGAAAAAAAATTTTTTTATCGATACAATGCTTTCTCTATGAGAAAGCAATATGAAGATAAAAATAAGGTATATTAGACATTGACTTCCCAGGTATAAATTTTACTACATATCTTACTATTATATAAAAGGACAGTGTTTGTTTGAATGTTCTCAATTATCTCAAAAACTACTGAACCGATTGTTTTCAAATTTTAAATTTAAATTCTTTATAATGTGACGAGTGTCATAGGCTATATAAATAATTACTTTTTTAATCAATAATTGCAATAAAATAATTATAGACCTAGATCTTAACGCGTAGGGAATAGGGACTACTTTTTTTCGGTGTTCTGCGGTCAACATGCTCTGCCCTTGCTACTTTCCTTGGTTGCCCAATAGGTGGCGACCGATTTTGTCTTTCACTTTATTAAACTGGTACGGTAGAAATACTTATACACCTATGATATTCCGTGACTTCAACACAATAAATTTTTATTGCACATTCTCTAATCACAAAGTAATATTATCTCGGATTATTTAATGAAATATTTTCCTATTTCATTAGGCAGAATAAAAAATTAGACAATTTTTTTTAACTTTAGAAAAAATTTTATATCTTATTCAAGGAAATTTTTTATTCCTCAAATATTTATTGGCTCATACATGAGAATTTAACCCTTCATGGTTAATAATTCCCTATCATTGTTGAACATTCATATTTATTAATAAATATCTCTTTCACGATTTTGATTTGCTAAAAAAATTTTCTATCGTCAATTTAAATAAATTTTTTGACTTATTGGTACTAAATTGAACGTATATCGAAAAATAAAAAAAAAAATTCAATGCTTATTTTTTCTACCAAAAAAAATTATTTTAAATGAAAATTCATTCTATTATCACATGGTTCACAAACAAAAAATGTTGTGTATTCCAAAGTTTTGTAAGAGTACGATTAGTAAATAATAGTTTTCGAGATTCTATTTCTATACCTACCGACTTCTGCCCAACTATTGCGCGGGCGAAGCCGAGACGGGGGATGCTAGTTATTTATATTTTTATTCCAATATGTAGTAAAATTTTTTACAATATTTAATATTTAAGAGTTTGAAACATATTTATAAACGAAATAAATATTTTCAGAGACCAAGGCGACGAAAGAACAAACATCATTCTGAAGTTTATGTAACAAATTATGCTTGTAATCTTTTCCTTTTTCATCTACAAGATTTATAATTTCTGCTGCTGAAACCAAATTTTATTTCACAAATTTGATAGTTGTATTTCACAAATATGAAAAAAATAAAGTAATAGTAAAACTGTACATAAATGATGAAAAACTTAATAAATTATCTAATGTAAACAAATTTTTAAAAATTTTAAAGTATATATGATTATTTTAATAAAATACATTTCAGTCTATTATTAGAAATACTGATAATGTGTTTATCTTTAAAATTTATATTAAGAATAATAAATACAATGAGCAGAGGATAGAACACTGATTTTAGAGTCAAACTTATCGATATCTGAGAAATATACATCTTTTTGCTTTCTCATAGAGAAAGCATTGCATGGATAAAAAATTTTTTTTTCTATTTTTTCATTAATTTGTACATATTTAGACTCAGGGAGTCGAAAAAAATGGTTTCCAGAAAATGTCTGTGTGCGTGTGTGCGTGCGTGTGTGTGTGTGTGTGTGCGTGCGTGCGCGCGAGTGTGTGTGTGTGTGTATATGATTTCAGTACGCCAAAAATATCTCGAGAACTACTCGATGGATTTGCTTCAAATTTTGCATGTAATTTATTTTTTTGTCTAACTGGGGGGAAGCTATTGAAAATTGATCTTCTTAGCTCAGTTTTTTTAGAGCCATTTTAATAATTTAAAAAAAATTTTGATTTTTCAATTTCTTGGTATTTTACGTAAACCACTCGAAGAATTTTCTTGAAAATTTGTATGGACATTATTTGCGACTGCTAAAAGAAGAAAAACTTTTACTAACTGATTTTCTTAGCGCACTTTTAATTTTAGAGCAATTTGAAAGTTTTGAAAGAAATAATTTTTTTTCATTTTTCTTTTATTTTATGAAAACCATTCGATAGATTTGCTCCAAAATTTGTTTGCAAGTTATTCGCTATTGTCTGAGGAAAATTTACTTTAAAAAACTTATTTATTTAGCGTAGTTTTAATTTTAGAGCATTTAGAAAATTTTTGAAAAAATGTTTATTTTTCTTTTTTTTTATATTACACAAAAACCATTCGTTAGATTTGCTCTAAAATCATTATGCAGATTATTCGTTATTGCCTTAATAAAACAAGCTTTGGAAAACTTATTTTCTTAGTGCAGTTTTAATTTAAGAGAATTTTGAAAATTAAAAAAAAAATTTTTTTGTTTTTTTTGGGTCTTACGTAAACTACTCTAAGAATTTGTTTAAAAATTTGTGTAGTAATTATTTGCTACTGTTAAAATAATAAAAACATTTGAAAACTGATTTTCTTGGCATACTATTAATTTTAGAGCATTTTGAAAATTTTTATAAAAGTTGTTATTGCTTTCTCATAGAGAAAGCATTGTATAGATAAAAAAATTTTTTCTCTATTTTTTCATTAATTTGTACATATTTAGATTCAGGAAGTCGAAAAAAGTGGTTTTCAGAAAATGTCTGTATGTATGTGTGTGTGTGTGTGTGTGTATTTATTTGGTATTTTACCTAAACTACTCAAAGAATTTGCTTGAAAACTTCTATGGACATTATTTGCGAATGTTAAAAGAAGAAAAACTTTTACTAACTGATTTTCTTAGCGCACTTTTAATTTTAGAGCATTTTGAAAATTTTGAAAAAATTTTTTTTTTTTCATTTATTTTTTATTTTACGACAACCAATCGATTGATTGGCTCCTAAATTTGTATGTAAGTTATTCGCTATTGTCTAAAAAAAACAAGCTTTGGAACACTTGTTTTCTCAGCGTAGTTTTAATTTTAGAGCATTTTGAAAATTTTGGAAAAAATCTCTATTTTTCATTTTTTTTCTATTACACAAAAACCATTCGATAGATTTGCTCGAAAATTTTTATGGAAATCATTTGTAATGGCCTAAATAAAACCAGCTTTGAAAAACTTATTTTCTCAGTGCAGTTATAATTTTGAAGCATTTTGAAAATTTTGAATAAAATTTTTCTAATTTTTTTTATATTTTACGTAAGCAACTCGATGAAGGAGCTTCAAATTATGTATGGCAATTATTTATGATTGTCCAAATAAAATGAACTTTTGAAAATTAATTTTCTTCAATTTCCTTAGCGCAGTTTCAATTTTAGAGCATTTTGAAAATTTTCAAAAAATGTTCATATTTCATTTTTTTTCTATTACACAAAAGCCATTCGATAGATTTGCTCAAAAATTTTCATACAAATTATTTGTTATTGCCTAATTAAAGCAAGCTTGGAAAAACTTATTTCTGGTATTTTACGTAAACTACTCGATGAAGTAGCTTAAAATTATGTATAGAAATTATTTACGATTGCCTAAATAAAATGAACTTTTGAAAACTGGTTTTCTTAGCGTAGTTGTAACGTTAAAGCGTTTTGAAAATTTTAAAACAATGTTTATTTTTCAATTATTTGGTATTTTTTGTAAACTATTCGATGAAAATGTTCCAAAATTTGTATGCAAATTATTGGTTATAGTGTTAAGAAGATAAGCTTGGGAAAATTAATTTTATAAACGCATTTTTAATTTTAGAGCATCATAAAATCACATTATGCAAATGGCAAAAGTAAGAAAGAATAAAATTCATATAGTTTTCGTAGGTATTAAGACAGCCTTCAATACAAAGGATAGGGACATTTATATTAAAATCGTATTTAAAAAAATAAAATCAAATTACTCTAACTCAATGTGCTCTATGAGAAAGCATTGCGCCGAAGCATTTGGCAGCGTTTTTTTAAATTATTTTTCTATTTTACGAAAACCATTCTATTGATTTTTTCCAAAATTTTTATGCAAGTTATTCGCTATTGTCTAAAGGAAATAAGCTTTGGAAAACTTATTTTCTCAGTGCAGTTTTAATTTAAGAGAATTTTGAAAATTTTTATACAAATTTTTATTTTTCATTTATCTTCTTTCTTAGCGTGGTTACGATTAGAAATATCGTTGTCATCGTTCTTTTAAAGTACAAATTTATAAATAAATATTAATGTTAGACAATTATTTTTATATTAAAATCACATTTAAATAAATATAAAAGAATCAATGAAACTTAAAGAGCTCTATGAGAAAGCATTCCGCCAAAGCACTTGGCAGCGTTTTTTTGTTTATTCAATAAATTTTCTCTTTGACTTACTTATTGTTCAGTTACAGTATTCAAATCGACTGCTGCTAAAACACAAAATATTATTTTCGAAATATATTTTTCATATTTGTAAATTATAAAGTGAAGAAAAAAGTGCTACAAAATTATAAATAACCTCATTTATTTATTATATGCAAAATTTAATCTATTGTTAAAAAAGTAAATCATAATTTTATCCTCATTTAAGATCCAATAAATAATAATAATGAATAATCAATATACTTTTGTATTTAATGCATTAAATAATGACTACTTACAATAAACAGGTACATTTGTGCAACTCAAAGAGGTAGTAATAGACAGATCAATAACACTCTGATGTTTACTCAGTAAATCATCACTGCTACTTGTTTCTTCTGTATTTCTTATATTTACAGTGGTTGAAATTGCTATTAAAATAAAAATTATTGTTGAAATATTTATACACTCATTTATACACATATTTTTCAGTAAAAGACATTTAAAAAAAAGTATTTTAAGAAATAAGTGGGTATGAAGTTACATAAAAAATGCATATCTATGCGATTCATACTTGAATTATTAAATGTAATGATTAAACTTACATTCTGACATTGCATATGTATGATCTGCATATATGTTCATGCTGGTAATTGATCTTAGTGGACTTCTTGATGTTGCTCGAGATTTTTTTACAAGAACCTCTTCAAAAATGATTGGTATTGCATCTGCTTTCAAACGTGAACATTTTAATGGTACCTATAAGTAAGTTTGTATATTTAAAGATAAGATATGGTACAACAGAATGTTCAAGTAATAGTAGGTACAATTATTTTGTTACAGAGTTTTATTACAATTACCTGAGCTATGATTTTTCTACTATCATCATATCGAATAAATTCTTTTATCACATCTTGTTTTGCAAAATGTTTTTCACATATTCTGTGAGAAGATTTCAAGCACTTGACACCTGGAATTATCGAAGCCCATTTTTCTCGAATTATCTCATTTTTAGGCACTTGGAACATAAAAAGTTTTTCGTGACACTTTTTTTTACAATTTGGTACAATACAAATTGCCAGCATTTTAAAATTCCACACACCAAATCTTTTTATAACTTTTCTTATTTAGAGGTTAATTGACACTTTAATGTAGCGCGGTTATGTTTATGAATCATAAACTCAACGATTACAGCGCTATACTGTTTAGCGGATAAAATTTGAAACTTTAGCCGTTCACTAACGGGCTTACCCCCACCAGTGGAGTTTCGCGACCTGTATCTACGACCGTGATAAAAGCTGCATGAAAATATTGTTCGATGGTATTTTTTGATAAAAATGATAATTTTTATATAAAATTAAAAGATGAATTATTCACACATAATACAAAAATTATGACCCCAAATTAAAACGTCTTCTATTTCAATAAATAGTATATTACGTTTCGAGGTACGGAACAGGCTCATCACATGCGCGTGTAAGTTTGCTTTGCGAGGCGTCAGCCGAGCAGGCACGAAAGAGACTCATCATATGATGAGCCTCTTTCGTGCCGAGGAGCGTATACGATTTTCTCTCATGCCCGGCCGGAACTTCGCCATCCCAAAAAGATAAAAATTAATTTTTAAGTAAAAAAATATATTGAAAACGACTTTAAATGAAAAGTCATTTGATGCTTTAGTTTGTTGTAGCGCGCATGCGCAAGCAACTATAGCATATGTTGAGAGCGTGAAAGGGAAAGAGAGAAAGAATCGAAAATAAATAATTCGTTTTATTTTTATGTATATATTTATACGTATAATAAATTTTACTTTCGCTAAACTATGCTTCCTACATATAGATATAAATATACTTGTACATCAACGTTGAAACGGTTCTGTAACAATATTTAACGAACAGCATCGTGGCAATATTGTAATATTATTGCGACAATTTGGTTGTATTTTAAAGTTAGCTGTATGTTATATTTGACTTCAAAAAGATCAAGAACAATACTTTAAAAAAACCCTGCCAAGTGCTTTGGCGCAATGCTTTCTCATAGAGCTCATTGAGTTGGAGTAATTTGATTTTATTTTTTTAAGTGTGATTTCAATGTAAAAAACATAATTTCTATTCAAGAAAAATTAGTGAGTGTGAGAGAGTGATTAGGGAATAGGAAGAGAGAGTCAAAGATGGATAAAAATAGGTTAAAAATGAGGATCAATCAAAGATAGAAAGACAGAGAGGAAGTGAGGACTTAAGAAAAGAGTTAATGAAAGCGTTGAATCAGAAATCAAAAGAAGTGATCAAAGAGCTACGCTAAGAAAATTATTCTTTTAAAGCTTGTTTTATAAAGACAGTACCCTGGTGAAAAAAATCAGGTGACAAGTCACCTGATTTATCAGGTGATTTATCATGCCAAAATATCATGTATAGATTTTGTTGGTTTTTACACGTTTTAAACCATGCTTAGTCAATTTAGAACAATTTTTGAAAAATTTTTGAAATTTTTGAACTTGGAAATTTTTTTGTGATTTAGTCAAAATTTTTTCTAAGACCAAATTATCTAAAAAATTTTCTAAGTTCAAAATTTTCAAAAATTGTTCTAAATTGACTAAGCATGGTTTAAAATGTGTAAAGACCAACAAAATCGTTACATGATGTTTTGGCATGATAAATCACCTGATAAATCAGGTGATTTATCACCTGATTTTTTTTAATAGGGTAGCAAACAACTTGTACACAAATTTTATAGCAAATCTATCGAGTGTTTTACGTAAAATCGATGAAAAATGAAAAAATAAAATTTTTTTCAAAATTTATAAAAATTTTTTAAATTTAAAACTATACTAAGAAAATCGGTTTTTAAAAGTCATACTTCTTTTGACAAATGCAAATAATTTTCATGCAAATTTCAAAGTAAATTTATCAAGTAATTTACGTAAAATAAAAGAAAAAAATGGAAAATCGAAAATTTTTTGAAATTTTTAAAATGGCTCTATAAAAAAAATTACGCTATGAAAACCAATTTTTAATAGCTTCCCGCCTACTTATATAAAATAATAGATAGTATGCAAAAGTTGAAGCAAATCCATCGAGTAATTTTCAAGATTTCATTGGCTAAATAAATACCATTTTCTTTTCAAAATTTTCAAAATGCTCTGAAATTAAAACTACGCTAGGAAAATCATTTTTTGAAAATTTCTTTTCCTTTGGCCGTCGCAAATAATTTCCCTGCAAAATTTAGAACAAATCTATCGAGTACTTTACGTAAAATAAAAAAAAATAAAAAAAGAAAAATGGAAATTTTTTTTAAATCTTTAAAATTCTCTAAAATTGTAGCCACGCTAAGAAAATTAGTCATCAAAAGCTTATTTTCTTCAGATAATAACGAATTAATTGTATAAAAATTTTGGAGCAAATTTATCGTGTGGTTTACGCAAAATAAAAGATAAATGAAAAATAAAAATTTTTTTGAAAATTTTTAAAATACTCTAAAATTAAAACTGTACCGAGAAAATTAGTTTTTGAGAAGCTTGTTTTCTTCAGACAGTAGTCAATAACTTGCATCCAAATTTTGGAGCAATTCTATCGAATGGTTTTCGTAAAATAGAAAAAAAATAAAAAATAAAAATTAAAAAAAAAATTTTTTACATGCTCCAAAATTAAAAGTACACTAAGAAAATCAATTTTCAAAAGTTTTTCTTCGTTTGGCAGTCGAAAATAAGTTCCATACCAATTTTCAAGCAAATTCTTCGACTAGTTTACGTAAAATACCAAAAAAATGAAAAATCCAAATTAAAAAAAATTTTTTTTAATGGCTCTAAAATTAAAACTACGCTAAGAAAACCAATTTTCAATAGCTTCTCCCCCAGTCAGACAAAAAAGTAAATTGCATGCAAAACTGGAAGCAAATCTATTGAGTAGTTCACAAGATCTAATTTACTAACTGAATACAAACAATTTTTTCAAAAATTTCAAAATGCTCTATAATTAAAACTAAGCTAAGAAAATTAGTTTTCAAAAGTTTTCCTTTTTTTGGCAATCGCAAATAACTTCCATGCAAATTTTAGAGAAAATTCATCGAGTAGTTTGCGTAAAATTAAAAAAAAATGAAAAATCAAATTTTTTTTTAGTTTTTAAAATGGTTTTGAAATTAAAACAACGCTAACAAAACCAATTTTAAATATTTTTTGCACGAGTTAGACAAAAAAATAAATTGTATGCAAAACTGGAAGCAAATCTATTGAGTAGTTCACAAGATCTAATTTACTAACTAAATACAAACAATTTTTTCAAAAATTTCAAAATGCTCTATAATTAAAACTAAGCTAAGAAAATTAGTTTTCAAAAGTTTTCCTTTTTTTGGCAATCGCAAATAACTTCCATGCAAATTTTAGAGAAAATTCATCGAGTAGTTTGCGTAAAATTAAAAAAAAATGAAAAATCAAATTTTTTTTTAGTTTTTAAAATGGTTTTGAAATTAAAACAACGCTAACAAAACCAATTTTAAATATTTTTTGCACGAGTTAGACAAAAAAATAAATTGTATGCAAAATTTGAAGCATATCCATCGAGTAGTTTTCGAGATCCAATTGGGTAAATGAGTACACGCACACATCTTTTAAAAACCACTTTTTTCGACTCCCTGAGTACAAATATGCACAAATTAGTGAAAAAATAAAAAAATAATTTTCTTATCGATACAATGCTTTTTCTATGAGAAAGCAATTTATTAAAATATTAATATTACTTTAATATGGTTCGAGAAGATATCACTTCTATAGTTTTATGCAGTTTTTGCAACTTTAAGCATGATATGTTTTTAAAAAATATTTCATTCCACAAAGTATCCAATACGCACTGCCGGAAAATCGTAAAAAATTAAAATGTGATGTAGCACTGCTCTGTTTCTGTCAATATTCTCGTTTTATAATGTTTAATGTTGTAAGTCAAATATAACAAAACACTGTTATAATATTTTCGCAACATTCTTAAATGTAATACAACGTAGTTATAATTTAACAGAATGATCGAATAAATTTTCAATAAAATTACTTTTATAAAATTGATAAGATAAAATGAATTTTATACGTTATAAACTCATAAAGATGAATTCAGAAAATTTTAGATTCAAATGTAATACTTTTATTACTTTCACATTACAATAAAAAGATACATGAAACTTATAAAAAATGAAAAAATAATAGTTTATTCAAAGAAAAAAAAATTGTTTAAAAGACTAATCCAACAATTGTCTTTTTTCTTTGTTAAATTTATTGAACCGTGAGCCTGTATGATTCTTCAACCATTTAAGCCGGAATTTTATATTTAAAGTCCAATAGCCTTAAGCTACACGAATGATTCTTCTCTCAATAAACCCTCGTCATTTACCGTACATAAAACACTCTCTTTTTCTTGCATGTAGCGTAGAAAAAGAGAAAAAAATCTGTACACTTATACGTTTACGTAAAAATTTATATGTCATGCTATCTGGATCTCAATCCTAGACGCTACGTACCGCACGCACACTCATTGGCTCATATACAGACGTGTATTTGAATATACATGTTTATTTAGAATATACACTCCCTCAAGAAAAAAAAGAATTACAGTTAAAAAAAAGGATCACGCGCCTCCAAGGATTTCAGTTAGAAGATTGAGGAAGAAAAAAGGAGGCTGCATTGCTTCTGACTTGGTAATTTTCTTATTATATATTCGAAAATAATTGCTTATTATTAAATGTTTCTTAGCGGCAGACCCGTGTGTATATGGCATCGTATGTATACAGATATTTTATCAAAGTTCAACGGATATCACGAATATGTCACATCTATTGCTTATTTCTGCTCAAGAAATCTATCTAGTCATTCTTCTTTCTAAAGACTGCGTAAAATGTTATTTATTTTACAATTTCATGTATTATGATTTATCATTTTTTTTCTACTTCTCGACAATTTTTACAGTTCATTATTGTGTTTTTATTAAGTATTTGATAAAAATGACGTACAAATTGATTTTTAGCAAAAACGCCAACTACCCTTTTTCTATCTAAAATATTCTTAAAAAGTCATTCACGAGACCTTACTGCCTTTATAAAGACTGAATTCAAAGAAACAAAAAAGTGATAATACATTTCTATTATCTTAAAAAAAATATGAGTCTAATAAATGTTTACTAAAGGTTAAATATAATTTTGATGATAATTTGAATGCCTGCATGTATTAACAACTTTAAATTCGAAGAAGTTAATTTCCAAGAAAAACAAAACAAAAGTATTCTTGATTTAATGACATATCAAGGCAAAAAAACGCTTGTCAGATAAAAAGAACGTCGCAAAGGTAATACTTATTGACTAGCGTCGATTATTTCATTGTTTTTTATCGGTAAGATTGATATATGTAAATTTGATGGAGCATCAATTCTAATTAACAATTTTTATAAACCAACCTATTCAGCAAGTCTAATTTAAAATAAATGTTTATTTTTTTGTATACATTCATAAATGGGTATATAAGATAAAGAAAGTTTAGATGACGATTGTGATGTTCTCACGAACTAACGCTTTGGATAAACTGAGAATTCATTATTATATTTGTGCAACTTGACAAACTAACATTCGACAGTAATGTCAAATCGATGTCACATCAATGTTAACTAATGGCTAAGGCCACCTATATTTTGATGTTATTTTTTTATCTAGCAAGCAAGATAAGATTGTGTTGTCGTTTATGACAATGAAGGGTAGCGTTGTTAATATATTTCCTTTTGTCACAACGCGGCTCATTCTCGAACTTATTGACGAGAAAAAAGAAAAAGAAAGGAAACGCCGAAAACTCAATCTTTCACCCGAATTACACACTAGGCTTTCTTTTTTTACCCATCGAAAAAGAGAACATCGTGTTATTTTATTTTTGTCAGCCGATGACGATCAACTGCCCGTCGCTAGCCGCTCATCACATAGTTTACTAGCCCTAGATATTACAGATATACTCTATTCTCAAGTCGTTTAGTCAAGGGAAAACCTCAAGGATTCAGATCTCAGAAAAGAAAAAAGAATAGGGGGAAAATGAGACAGCAGATTTTACAGATATTGCAGTACAGTGATTTTTTACCGATTTTATTAATACCTCGCTTTATCGTGGGACAATTTTGTATGTGCTGCACGAGTAGCTGCATTTTATTTTTCAAACATCTCTCATTGTTTTTTCCCCTTTTCTTTTGACTTAACATACAAAACTTTGCTACCTTCTTGGAATCTTTTAATCTATCGTCGTTAACAGTAATATTTGACCATTTATAAGCGATAATAGACTGACGGATACAATAGATTCACAGTATTGAGGTACTGTGAAACAAGAAGTATACAAGTTAAACTATATGCTGCCTGCATAATCAATGTACGTTTATGTGCTTTGATTTTTAAATTTTATTTTATTAACACACTGCAACTTATTATGCTCTTCCATAGTATTTAGCATCAAATGATTAGAATAATATAATGAAGCATTTAATTATACACGAGAATAATTTTAATTTAAAAGACAAAAATTTATCAAAAATAAAGGAATTTAAATTGTTTTTTTTATTTTACCAATCAAGGAATAGGAAATACGCACATACATTTTATATGAAAAATTTAAAACTTTTATAATGGAATATTTGAAATTATAATACACTGTAAAAAAGACGAATGTAAAATAACTATGAAGTAGTAAAAATACAAGGTGTGTTTACAACTGCAAAACGTACAATTGCTACTTTGAGCGTAGTGGATTTACAATTTCTTCTGTTTTTTCGCTATTTTTTGTATTATTACTTTAAATGTAGTAAAAGTACTACTCTGAAAGTAGGACCAAATAATTTCCTACTTTCAGAGACGTAATTTTACTAGTAGTAATATTACTATTTTGGAGTACAATTACAAGAAAATTGTAAAAATACAATCGGTATATTAGTAAAATAGTTATACGGTTTGGTAATTTTACAATAATTTTACAATTTTATAGCAATTTTACTACTCTCAGAGTAGGTCCTTTTTATTTCCTACTCTCATAGTAATTTTACAAAAGATTTTTTTACAGTGTACTTTTAAAACATTCAAAGCCTTAATAATATACCTAAATGATAATACATTTTTAAGAAACTTGTTATCAAGATAAAAACGAAAAAAAATAGCATGTTTCCTCAAGTAATATGTGACTTATTCTTAATTTCTTACATAATTATAAAATGTTACTACTTATTCAGTTTGATTCGATTTTCCCAAAGTTATAAACCTTTTTGTTTGTTTTTCAAAGATTTTCTTCAAAACTCACTTAAAGGCAAATAAGTAAAATGTTTTGCAATCTTCTTGTGTAGTCTGATTTTTACGATTAAATAAAAAAATAATCCATAAAAACAATAGAAATTATAAAAATTTGCATAAAATCATTTGAACAAATTATGTTTTTGAATTGAATTTATTTTTCTTTCAATGGAATGAATTCGATCTAAAGTAGTTGGTAATGTTTTAATAATAATTTTTTAAAAATAGATAATGCAATTAATTAATTACTCATTACTAACAAAAATAAAATTGCACGTTACACTGAAAAAACATTATTTTGAATCTAATTTTAAGTAAAAAAAGTATATTTCAATATTAGAGTGAAATTCGTATCCCTAACACTCTCTTTATGAGCAAAATTTTTCGTTTTGTCTATAATTAAAGTGTGTAACATTTACAAACTTACACATATCTTTCAAGATTTAAAAAATGTTCTTTAATTAAGTAGATCTATGAATCTTGTATCATTTCAGAAATAAAAGGAGTGCAGGCTGCTGGTAGAATCGTTGCTGGGTTTTCACCAGAATTTCAATTAGAATTTTTTAATATCGCTACCCTGGCGGAAAAATTTTATGAAAATAAATAAATATTTTTGAAAGAAACTGAAACATACCGAAACTTTTTGTGAGAATTAGCATTTTGCATGAAAAAATGTATTATATCCGTCAGAGAAAATACGAAAAAATAAAAGACCCGTATTTTTTTGTTTTTCAAAATATGATGAATTGCAAAAGTTACAGCCGATATAAGTTATTACAATTTTGATATATATAGATATAGCGCTATGATAAATGACGTCACGATTGCTATTGGCAAAATGACAATCGTGACCTCACACCAATTTCAACTGCCTCTATCTCTTCAAGTTTTCATTTTCATGAAAAAAGAAAAAATACGTGTCCTTTATTTTTTGATTTTCTTAATAACGGATGTAATGGATTAAAAAAAAAAATTTCATGCAACATCCCAATTTAGACAAAACAATTGGTATGTTTCAATTTTTTTTTAAATCTCAGAACTTTCGGAATGTTTCATTTTCTAATTAACGAAAAAATAAATCAGCTGTATTACGAAAGTTTTAGTTTGTTTCAATTTGTCTTAATCTGTTTTGATTTCTCTCAAATTGTTTCAATTTCTTTCACTTTTTTTTTCATTTAGTTTCTCTTTGTTTCATTTTCTTTCATTTATTACAGATTATTTCAGTTTGTTTCAGTTTCTTTCGGGTTCTATCGTTTTTTTCGGAAAGAAATGAAAGAAAATGAAACAAACTGAAATGCTCTGAGTGTTTAATCCAAACACTTAAATAAAACATTTTAATTCATTCTAAAAGTTATTGCAAGAATCTGAAAAAAAACGAAACAAATTAAAACAAAATGAAATATTTTGAAAATTTTTGTACGAATTTAGACATTTTTTTCCGTTAGGGTAGATTCTAGGTTATGAATCCGACCAGAAATGCTATAAATGGCAATACAATGTTTAAAACTGTTCAAAATAGTTTATAAATGTGAAATTTGGGACATTTAAGGTGGCTCAAGCGATTTTTTCTAAAATTGTTAAACTATCCAAAATTTGTATTAAAATATTCTTTATATCCTAATATTTCGATATTTATTTTGAAAAATAGAGGTTGACGAACTATTTTTAAAGAAAAAGATGTTTTAATAATTGTAATTAATACATGTGCTCTTATGGGACTGAATCATAAATTAGGTTTTACGCTAATATAAAAAAGTACAAGTTAAAATAAAAATTATACACTTATAGTTTGTTTCACGAAGATTATTTTTCAAGAAGAAAAAAAGGACTTGACGAAGAAATACAAGAGAAAATAAATCTAAAAGAATGCGAAATAGAATTTGCTACACATAATGGCAGCTTCTGCGCATGAGCGTCAGATACAGGCGCCATACGTATAGCTAACGTGCGTTCAGAGTGCTCGTAACCAACAAAACAGCAGGGACGTACCAAAGTAAAACTTGTAATGAGAAACAAAACAAAAATTTTTTTTTCTTTTTTATTACTCTTGATTACTTAAAATTGTTTTCTTATCATAAGAAATAATCAATAATGCTATTTAATCAGTTATAATAGCTCTATCAATAAAAACATTTTGATGTCGCAGACAGGGCCCCGCTTGATACGGCACCAAGCGCTTGAGCCACCTTAAAACAGTTATAAGCAGTTTTAAACATTTTTAAACAGTTTTGAACGATACAGAATAATTTGAAGCTAAAGTGAACATTTTCTTGCATATATTATATAAATTTTAATATACTAGAAGTTCACTAACGCGCGTACCGCGCGTGTGGAATTAAGTGCTGTGGTAAAAATAAATGAATTTAAACAATGTAAATATAAAAAATATCTAAATTTAAAAATTTATCGACTGATATTAGAAAAATATACAAGCTGTAATCAAGTATTGATGTTTAGTTTGTTCGTGTTCCTTGTTTCATAGATACAATTAACACAGCATAATTTTTCCGTCAAAGGCACTACTGAAATATAGATATAAAAATTTGATTGATTATAATTTTATAATATATTTATCGTAATTTACCGTAATCCAATTGAATAATATTCAATCTAAGAACCTTGAAAGAAAATTAACCATTTTTCGCCATTTTTACTGGTTAACACGTGTTAAAATGACACATCTAAAAATTCTGTTTAAAGTGTTTCCAGAATTACTAAATAAATACCATTTTAACATGTGTTGACCAACAAAAATGGCCAAAAAATGGTTAATTTTCTACCAGGGAATCATAGGAGATTTCAAACAATTTAATCATAATATAAAAATTGAAATTTACCTCATTCCTACCTATTCTACCCCTATAGTGCAACAGTGCCTGTGGTGGATTTGTAAGGCTCTATATTCGAGAAATTTATTATTGTCATTCGAGAAATTTACAAAACTCTACACTCTACTCTATTATAAAAAAAACGCACGTGTATACTTAAAGCAATCGTTAAAATCGGCAAAGGTCAATTTTCAATTAGGAAAAAGAAATACAAATTTCTTTCATTGAAAATATTTTTTTTATCTTTGTGTACTTTTATACTTTTGGTGTATTTCCTTTATTGGAAATTTTATACCTATTCTATTAGTTTCTAATGCATGTTTTTTTTTAAATTGAAGTAAAGAAGTATATAAAAACAAAAAAGCATGAATTTATATAAGGATATTAAAAATCATTTGAAAATAATTACAATTTAGTCAATAATTTTAATTTAAAAAACATATTTTTAATTATGTGTAATTACTTAGAAATCTTGATGTTAAATAATTATCTTAGTATTATTTTGTAATAATGTTTCATAAAAATAATTTTTTAATATTCAATATATAATTTTGTAACAAAATACAAAATGAAAATAAACTTGGCTGATATAAAATTAATTTTGTTTAAAAATTATCCTTACTAAAAAATCTCAAATGAGATCTCAAATGATACCTCGAATGAGATCTGATGTCGAAATCTCATTTGATAATATTTTTTGTTGTGGCATGTTTAAAATCATCGGTTGGGGACTATTGTTGAAAAATTCAGATTTTGAAAATTTTTTTAAAATAGTCCCCAACTAATGATTTTAAGCACGCCACAACAAAAAATATTGTCAAATGAGATTTTGGCATGAGATCTCATTTGAGGTATCATTTGAGATCTCAGTTGAGGTCTCATTTGAGATTTTTTAGTAGGGATATTATTAAATAAATTGTTTATGATAAAAAATAAATGTAAGCACAAAAGTAAAAAATGGACTTGATTTAAAAATAATTCATTTCGAAATTTTATGGTATTAAATAAAAAGACATAAATAAATGTAATTTTTTTATTTTTAAAATTCAATACTTATTTTTATAATAATAATAAATTTATCATTAAATGCTGATGTATATTCCTTAGATGTCGCACAATTTCTAATATCAACTTTTACCATATGTTGTAAAGTAATTATATTAGAGCAAAGATCAACTCGGCTATTATACTTTTCTGGTTGTTTAGCATTTCTGTACAATTTTTTCTTCATACAATTCTAGTTGATCTTGAGTGATTGAGATTTTGCAGGAAATTTTCATTTTTGGTCAAATATACGTGATAAATAATTATAATTTCAAACATTTGATATACAATACCATGAAAATAAAATTGAAAACATATGAAATTGAAAATTATACGCATTCCATTAGATAAGATGAAATGTTAAAAAGTATTAATATATTATTATTATTATTATTATTATTATTATTATTATTATTATTATTATTATTATTTTTATTATTCTATAGATCAATATGACAGACGAACCTTTTTATTATATGAATTCAAAGAAATTTTTTATAATGTTCACAAAAAAACTTGCATTTATTTTAAATTCACATTCGTTATCTTCTATAAAAATATATTTAATTAAGAGTAGGCCAGGTTCGCTGTCTTTGTCTAATTCAGTTTTCTGTTATTTACTCAAATATTAAACGGTGTTTCTATAAATTAGGAGTTGAGCGCAATAGGCATAATTACTATAAATATTTATACGTAAGGAAAAAAAATTCTATTAAATAGTTTTTGAGAAAAGTAAGGAACGCGAGAATATTATAAACATAATCTCTTACCTCAGCGTTCCTTACTTTTCTCGGAAACTATTCGATAGAATTTCTTTTCATTACGTATAAATATTTATAGTAATTATGCCTATTGCGCTCAACTCTAAATTTAAAGAAACACCGATTAATATTTGAGTAAATAACAAAAAACTCAATTTTTACTTGGTCGGTATCAGATTCTGCTCCGGTCTGCTCAACCCATCTTTTATTAATAACTGAAATAAATTTATGTTTGCTAATTTTAATCTAAATCTAGTATCTACATTCTAACCAATACTCTTGAACTATAACTACTAAAAATTAACATTTTATTTGAATTATTTGAACACTTTGGCAGCATCGGTAACTGTCACTGAAAATGGTACTTCATTTAATAACATTCTTCTAATATTCATTATTACTATTTTATTAAATGAAAAAAATATAGATAGTTATCGACAAAGTTGAACATTTTATATAAATATTAATCTAAATAAAGTACTTGCACATAGATTAGATTTATTATTATTAAAAGTAGATCCTAAATTGTTCATACATCCTTTAAAAACAGATTAATAAAGGAAAAGTCAGTGACGCATATTCCATTCATTTATGCATGTTAATGGAATAGGCACATATCATACAAAATTTTCTCTAGCTGCTATGGTATATAAATTTTTACAAATTACAAAATCAGTGGGAACAGATGTAGGGGACTCATTAAAAATTTATTTTAGTATAAATGTAATAAAATCAATAGAACTTTTAAAAGATGTCGGGAGCAGGAGTGAAAAATGTTAAATATGACAATTGCTCAAAAAATGTATAATATTATGATGACCAAGGAAGTTATCTTTTGAGTAAGCTTTGGCAATATTAATTTTATTATTTAACATTAGTTAAAGTTAAAAGTATAATTTGTTTAAACCTTATTTAAATTTAAATTTATAAATAATAAATAATAATACATAGTACATTAATGATCTTACAATTAAAATTAAAAATATAAAAATACAATATGATTGAAAATAAAAAATAAAACATATGAAAAATAAATATTCTTACTTTTTCACAATCAATCTCTTATTTCATTTTTATTTTGAAAATTTATATTTTTGTTGATTTTAATAATAATAAATTTTTCCAAATGAATTGTACTCAATTTTTGTTTAGACCCCTTGTTTCAGAGTGATAAAATGTAGTACTATCTTTGTTCACTTCATTAATTTTATATCAATTTATCCTTGTGATAAAACATTGGGCAGTTTGATAAAGCAAAACTTTTTAGATGAATTGGTTCAAATAGCAAATTGAACTAAACTCATTTTACTTTAATTCTAAAAAAATGTACTCTATATTCTTTAAGCTCTAAGAACTCTAAAAAATTATACTCTATATCATCTTCCGCTTAAGTCTAAGAACTCTAAGAATTTGTACTCTACTATGCTAAGCAACTCTAAGCAATATGGCGACCGTTATCGACCAATCACATTTTTTGCTCAGCAATATGGCTGCGCTCTATAGCTCATCTCCCTTTTAATATAGGATACACTACCCTTCAGCCACATTTGCCCACCCTACATGAAAAACGATAAAACTTTAAAGTTTTGTGGCTCAGTGAAAAACAGTCGTAATTAAAAAATTCCGACTGGGTTTTAAAAAGGTTTAAAAACCTTTAATTTAAGCCGAGTTGAGCAAAAAAAAATTGAAAAATGCATGCCTTATGCGTAAAAAACTAACTAATAAATATTCAATTTTTTTTGCCCCTATTCAAATGCCTGCCATTTTTGCGGAAATTATCGAATCATAGAAAAACAAAATGGAGGTAAAAGCTAAAGGAGTCACCTTCAAAATGAGCTATAGAAAGCTCATTTATGATCGATTTTACGGTAGTTATGGTCATTTTTTATGGAAAAAACGATTTTTTTTAAATAGCTATTATCTCAAAAAATACGCATGATATAAAAAAATTTTTAATGAAAAAATTGTTTATTTTTGAGTGAAAAATATAAATATTTAGATTTAACTGAAATCCGAATGAATTTGAATAAATTATTGAATAAATGGATTTTTTTTTCAATGGGATCAAAAATGAATAAAATCTTTTTTTACTGATTCTCAGTTTAACCTGAATATTTATTTTTTTTTACTCAAAAATAAACAACTTTTTTATTAAAAATTTTTTTATATCATGCGTATTTTTTGAGATAATTACTATTTTAAAAAATCGTTTTTTTCATAAACAATGACCATAACTACCGTAAAATCGATCATAAATGAGCTTTCTATAGCTCATTTTGAAGGTGACTCCTTTAGCTCTTACCTCCATTTTGTTTTTCTATGATTCGATAATTTCCGCAAAAATGGCAGGCATTTGAATAGGGGCAAAAAAAATTGAATATTTATTAGTTAGTTTTTTACGCATAAGGCATGCATTTTTTAATTTTTTTTTTGCTCAACTCGGCTTAAATTAAAGGTTTTTAAACCCTTTTTAAAACCCTGTCGGAATTTTTTAATTACGACTATTTTTCACTGAGCCACAAAACTTTAAAGTTTTATCGATTTTCATGCAGGGTGGGCAAATGTGACTGGAGGGTAGTGTATGAGAACATTTTCATAAACACAAAATTATGAAACACTGTTTGAAATCATTCCGAATTTTTTAAAACTGTTTAAAACTGTTTAAAACTGTTCAAAACTGTTCAAGTTAATAAAAAATAGTTTATATTGATTTAAAATTGTTTTGAAATATTTTGAATATTTAAAATAATTTATAACTTTCGAACATAAAAAATTCCAAACTATTAAGCACGTCATTTGGAACTTTTCAAAACTTTTTAGAACTGTTTAAAAATGTTTAAAATTGTTTATAATTGTTTTGAATGTCTCAAATTTCACAATTATAAACTGTTTTAAACAGTTTTGAACAGTTCTAAACATTTTATATTTCCGCTAAGGTTATTCTTTGAAACTATTATTTTCTTTTAAATAATTTCACTTTCTCTTTTTGTTCTAATATGTTTCACAATTTGTTATTTATGATATATTTTGAGGTTAACAGAAGAAAGCGACGTTTGGCTGTACATATATGCGAACGTAAATTGTGAGTAAGAAAATTTAATGTCTTACTGGGATTTCAACCAGATCTTATATGAATTACCGAATTAATTCTAATTAACGAGTCTAGCAAAAATGAAAATTATCACTAGGGTAGATGTGGTTATTGCTATGGAGGTGCCAGTACTGTTTCTTCATATAAAATTAGTAAAAATAATTTTTTCCGAGTCCATAAATAATATTTGAATGCATAATCAAATATTATAAGTATTATTTAATATGTTAAAAAAAATATATCTCGCAAAAAGTATAAAATATTTAATATTGCTTATTTGAAATTAAACTGTTCTACAATCTTGATAAATTTTGTAAAATCGTGATCATGTATACATCCTAAATTTGACAATATTTAAAAAAAATTTTTTTATGTAAAATAATACCATTATCAAATAAAATAAATCTTCCCTGGTAGAAATTTACTCTAGATCTGTCTAGTTTTGTATGTTAAATAATCGAGGCTTCGATAAAACTAAACAAATTTTCTACCAGGGTTCACCTACATTTTTTTGGAAAATTCACTTAGTACAATATTTTAATTTTATACCTTAGTATTATGTGTAATTAAAATCACCAAGTATGAATTATTGCGGCATACTTTTATTACTATAACACGTGGTTAACCTAACCTCAACTTTTCGATCAGAATATGTAAAAGTCTTAAAACGATCTGAGAAATCCTAAAATATTGTAACTAAAGTTTGAGTTCAGTAATAATGAAAAAGAGTGCTGTGAAGAAAAAGAAAGTGTAAAAATTAAGTAAAGCTTCAATAGTAACTGGCGCGCAGTATTAGATACACGACTGCAGTAATAGCTGCTAATCGACTATTTTAAATTCGTTTTTTCTTATTTTTAATTATAATATCTAATAAATTTATGTTTAAATATTGCATTGAAAATGAAAGTGATAAGTTTTCTTCATCTAAAGCTTTAATTTATAAGTTTGAAGTTCATCATACTTCGATTCCGCTGCGATACCCACATCTACCCTATGAGTATTTTTTTATATTTAAAAATCTGTTATTATGAAAAAATTTGAAGGGTATAATTTGTTAAGGTTTTAAGAATTTATTAAAAAAACGTTCTGTTTCATTGAATATTTATTTTGCAATTAAATAAAAGAAAAAAAAAATACTAAAATCTAATAAGCGAACATTTTTATCGAAAATTAAACATTTTCATTTAAATAACATTAGAGCTAATGCTATTCCTCAAATAATATTTTTACTGTGAAATTCATGCACTTTGAGTTTAAATATTTTTCTTTAAAAACGTGGTAAAACCTATTTTAATAAAAAATGAATGAAAATTAGTTCAAAATTATGCATTATCGGTAGTAAACAAAGACCGTTGAAAAAATGCATATTTAATTTTCTGACAAAATGTTTGTTCACAGATAGGTATTTAAATATACTGATGAAATTGCGCTATAATTATTATTAAAGACCATAATAAAATAATTTTTTTCACGAAAATTGTTTTTTTTCTTCAAGATAAATGTAACCAATATAATCTTAAAAATTCAATTAAACATAATATTCACCGTCATGGGCAAAATTAAAAAAATTATCTTGAACAGCTATCTCATCAAAAAAATAAAAAATCAGCAGTTTTTTATCAAAATCGACCTGCACATTCTAAAGATGTAGAAGTACTCATACAGAAACATATATACGCATATATACAAACGCATACAAACATTTTTTTTTAAATAGCATGATTTCATGAATAATTGTTCAATTACGTTTACTATATTATGAAAAAAAAATGTTAGATATAATCACAAAATTTTCTTTATCAGGAAGTAAAAGAAGATAAGTGGCATTAAATTAATATAATAATATTGAGCTATTAATATAATAGTTTAAAAATGTATATATCTCAAATATTTCTGAAAATAATAAAACTAATGTGACTGCCTAAAAGTTTGATTTGAAAATTCGAACATATAAAAATCTAAGACATGAAATAGTTATTTTCTGTCAATCAAACATTAAAATTTTATTAAACTGTTTTCAATAGTTTTCAAATTATTGTAACATAGAGGAAAGGTACTCTTTTAAGAGGAGGCCGTATAGCTCTGCCTCTTAAGTGTAACAAAAAAATGGCAGCAGATTTTTATACTTAAAAATCTTGTAAAAGATTACTTCAAGTAAAAATTTTTTAAAACAGATTTGGATATATTCTATAAAATTAAAGTTCAAATGAGAAAGGTAAAAAAATATTGAAAATAAAAGTACATTAATCAATTTAAAAATTTTTTATGTGGTCACCATTGTTAAAAAAAAAAAAAAAAAATGAGACGTTTTTAATTATGAATGTTTGTAGAAACATGCACGTATGCGCGAATTGATATTTTCTAAAAATAGTATATTTCTTTCTTCTAAAAATAGTAAATATGTTTATCTATTCTTATTTAGGAAACGGTATTTATTATCGTCACTAAGTTTTCTCTGTGAAAAGCAATTGTTTATTTTCCACAGGTAGGGAAGACTAGGGCTAGTTGTCAATTTTTTTAAATTTGAATTTTTTGTGTAGAAACTATAAGACCTATAAAAAAATATAAAGCACTTGTACAAGTACTGTGCTATGGCAACATTTGAGAATTTTTTGAGAATCAAGAATCTAATAACGAATGAATTATGAAAGAGTTTTTTGAGACACATTTTTATGCCAACTGGGCAAAATCTTGGGGTAAAATGTATTACTAAATGTATGAAATAATCATAATGTACATAACAATTTATAGTAGTATATGAAAATTATATGCAAAAATATAATAATTATTTTTATAGGAAAGAATTTCGTGGAAGTTCAGGTTAGGTATATACACAACAGATCTAATTCAGTGTATTTTATTTTTATGACAACGTTTCGTGACTATTTTGTCACCTTTTCAAGTCAAAAGTTATACATCTGTAAGAACATATGATAATACATGTAAAATTTCTTTAAAAAATTATAAAAGCACAACAATTTTTTGTTGTCAATCGTATAGCATTTGTTACCTTAAAAATATGTAATATGATATTAAAAGTAAAATTCATGAGCATGGACAATAACTCAAATTAATGGTTGTATAAAGAGAAGGAACCTGTGATGTAATACGTTACTAAGAATCATATTATGCTGAGTAGTACAGTGAAAAATGCTTTCTTTATCTAAACATATCACGTATATACAAACAATGTGACCTACAATTAATATACATGAAAAAAGCTAATTATAAGTATGAATATTACAATATGTACAATATAACAGTGAACAGAAAGAATCTCATTTTACCCGACTTCATTATACTGCGTATTAACAATTTATTACTTTTATATTTGATTAAATAGCGATGAATGTGTGAGAAGCTAACAAACGATAATGTTGTTGTCAAAGTCGCAGATGAATATGGCAAAAACTAAAGTATGAAGTAAAACCTACATTGGTACACAGTTCGGATATGTCTGGAGTTGCGAGAACAAAAACTGAGGTAGAGCGCTGCAATCGCGAGATTTACGTATGGGTATGACAATTATAATAGTACATTACATAACAAGGGACGAAACTCGATTTTCCCTTCCGGCGGTAGGATTGCCCCCCAAGGCGAAGCCGAGGGGGCAAACCGCCGGGAAGGATGATCGACGTGCGTCCCGAGTAATGTATACTATTTTTTTTTATGTCTGGTCTAAAATTCCCGGCCAATTCGTTGTTCGACGGTCGCGAAAGCGCGAAGTAGGCGAGAGCAGTCTGCTTCGCCTGCACAGCCATGTTTTTACATTCCTCCCTGTCAGCGCCAGCTGCCCTTATGATGCACGGTGTTACATGTGCTTATAACAAACTAAAAGCGAAGGGCTTTTTACATTCGCTAACATTTATAACCCTCGTTTCACTCGGGTTATAAATGTTAGCGAATGTAAATAGCCCGGAGCAAATAAAACAAAATAAATTTAATAAAAATATAACACAACAATACGCGTTCACTAACCCAACTAAATATACTCATCCAAACACAATTCAACACAATATATTTTATGTAATGAAACTTTTTCTTTTTTATATTTAACGTCGCTGTATTTATGTTATCATTACGATTCTAATTACCGACGAAGATCGTCAATGTATTCGTGAATAAAACACATGTAACGTACGCAGTGATAATTTTTTCTAACAGTGGAGATTAAAATCGCTGTTGCGTGAGCGTGTCAGGGAGAGCACAAGCAAACGTTGTATATTGTTTCCTCCCGGCTAGCTAGGCGGCGCGTCGATAGGGACGGAACATCGACTTTCGTTGCGCGTGTGTAGGGAGGGAAGTCGAATTTTAGAGCACGACATGAAGAAAAATAATATAAATATGAATATACATAAAAAAGAGAGCAGCATTAATAGCATGTATTTATCTGAAAATAGAGTATAAGTTACTGTATGTCCAGTTTAATTGACAGGTGTTAGACCGTACATTAATCGAACTTTCATTAAAATTGATATACATAGCTTCAGCAATCCGATGTTTTCTAAAGTTCTTTTCAATGTCCAATATTTTGGTGTTTTCCCAATTAAAATTATGGTCAGGATTATCAATAATATACTGAATTTGTGTTTTTATTATTTTTATGTTCTTCAAGATTATCTTTCAAATGTCTTTTTGATTCACCTGTATATGAATTAGAACATTTATTACAGTTAAACAAATATATTGAGTGTGTTGTTTCAAGTTTTTTAAGCTTATCCTCACCTAAAGAAACGATATCATGGATATTATTGATATTAGGAATAGCATTAATATTATATTTGTTAAGCAAATGTTTAAATTTATTAAAAATTGTATTGTTAATATATGGCACAGTAATGGAAACATTATAAGTATAGTCTACATGTGTGGGTTCTGTGTGTTTAGGATGTTGGTAGTGTGCAAGGCGTTAGTCAATGTATTTGTTAAAAAAGGAACTTGGGTAACCATTTTTAATTAAAAGTTGTTTAATTTTGAATAGATTTTCACTATGAAATTGTGAATGTGATAACAATATGGCTCTACCTACCAAATTATAGACCATATTGATTTTCAAATTAGTAGGGTGATTAGAATGATAGTTAAAAAATCTGCCAGAGTTGGAAGGCTTGGTATGCCAATTATAAAGCAGATTATTGTTGGCAATATTGAAATTAATGTCTAAAAAGGGTAAGCCATATTTATTTTTTATTTCATGTATGAATTGGAGTCTCTCATGACAATTATTAAACGTATGTAAGATAGTCTGTATGGAGTTTTTGGGTACACAAAGAAACGTGTCATCGACATATCTATAGTAGAATAAACACTCTATATTATGTTCTATTGAGAGAATTGAGACATGTCTCTTCCAAATCAGCAAGGAGGGGTGATATAGGGGAACCCATGGGAATACCATATATCTGCTTATAATATTTATTGTTAAATGAGAAAAATGTGTTTTCAAAAAGTAATTTTGTGATGTGAACAATATCATTAAAAGAAAACTTAGATTTTTGTAAGATACAATCAATTCTTCATTCAAGACTCTCTATAACAAGATCATAAGGAATATTGATATATAATGCGGAGACATCGATAGATAATAAGGTATAATCGTCAGGTATTGTAGTGTTCTGAATCTTGTGAATCAATTGTAAACTATTTTCTATAGATGATTTTGGCGGTTCTATGATATGTTTAAGGTCATCATAAAGAATTTTGGCTAAAAAATGTATAAGAGAATTCCCAACAAGCAAACGGTGTCAAAGAGAGAATTAAAAAAGAATTCTTTATGTATACTTTCGTAAACGGAAGTATCAATAAAGAGTTCTTAATGATTGCTTTGTTTATTCGCGAATGTCCGACCACTTTAGTTTTTAAAGTATTCACAAAGTATTCTTCAACAATTCTTTTGATTAAATCACATTCTCAAAATACTTTTTTTAATCATCAAATTATAAATAATCCTTCTATTTTACATGATTATGAAAAACAAAAAATGTTATAATTGATTAAAAATAAGCTATTAAATTAAAAAAAAAAAAAAAATTATTTGTTCGAGATTCGAACCACGGTTCTTGAGGATGTCAAACAAAATAAAAAAAATTGTTGTCCATGACTTAGCCTACTTGGCTACCAACTCATCTGTTAATAAATTCTCGAAACTTATACATGTTCATTGGTATAAGCATAAGCAATGTTAGTAAATTTGTTAATTAATTATTCATGGTTAATAATATTAGCCAAACTACATTTTTATTTGAATAATTTAAGTAAAAATTTATTAAATATTCAAGAGATACCTTAATTTAATAAAAGAAATTTTTTGTGAAGTCATGGTTGATTTAATTTAAATTGAAGAATGTTTAGATTTAGATATTTGTTTAAATTCTCAAAATGAGAATTTATTTAAAACACACTTAAAATATTTATATATTTTGTTTCATAAAATGTTAACAATTTTTTCGTTTGAAATAGATAAAAAATATTTAAATTATTGAATGATTAATTAAATTGAATTTTTACAATTTATAAAATTATCAGGAATTTCAAGTTTTCAATTTTGAATTTCATGAAAATCAAAATTAAAAATGATTTTAAAACAATCTGAAAAGCGATAAAATATCCATTACATCTTTCGATTTTTGAAAGTGACTAAGTTACTAGGAAATCAGTGTTTCAAAAGTAAACTTTTTGACTACTTTATGAATACTTTGGATTATGATTACTTTTTCAAAAAAGAATTCTTTATGAATACTTTCTTAACCCTTTTAAAACATTTATAAAGATACGTTGAAGAGTTATTTTTTATTTAAATTTTGTGGAAGAATACTTTGTGAATATTTTATGAATACTTTATTAATATATTTTATTAACTTCAGAGCGGACATTCGTGAATTCTTAAAGAATTCTTTTTTCCAGATGTGTGCTTATTGGGTTAACAGTGGAGATAATGAGATGAAACGGAATATTAGGTTTGTGTATTTCAGGTAAACCATAGCACCTTGGAAGATTTGTATTTGTACAAGTTAGTTCGTTATTATGGCACTTTCTTTGAAAACAACCTTTTAAATTTAAGTCTTTAAGAACTTTAGAAACTATTTCCCTCATATTTTGGAGCGGATTATTATTAACAGGACAGTATGTAAGTTTATATTTTAACAAACAATTTAAGTTATTATTTAGAGTTAAAATTAAAGCAGTAGAAGCTGAGCTATAAGCTGTTAAAGTTTTGAAAAATCGCGTTTTTTCAAACTTTGCGAAGTTTTCCTGCTGATTCAGTGCATTTTAGCAATATGTTCATGAAAACCTTTTTTGCTCAAAATGACCTAAAAAATATGATTAAATATTTTTTTCTGAAAAAAAACGCATTTTTAAAATTTGTTTATAAAAATTGTTAATAATTATCAAATGCGCCATTGTCAGACTTTCTAACCGAAAAATTCGGATTCAGTAGGTCAAAATACATGAAAAAACCTGGGTAGAATCGAGGACCTCGATCGGCCACGACTCATGTAGTTTGCCTCTGGACTATAAGGTCTAAGCACCGCTGCGCTACGACTTTTATTGGTAAACTTATTCGCGATTTGCCTACATACTCCTACTGACAAATAGCTTCAGTCTCCCTTAATATCATGGGAAATGTTATTCGAATATCAAAAAATAATTTCGTTTGTTCGTCATTATAATACAATTTTTATGATTTCATATTGTTGTTCTCTGTAATTGTTAAAGAGTTTAAAAATATTGATATTTTATGCGGGATTTTTTAAAATTTAGTAATTTAACATTGATAGTTTAAATGCATTTGCTAATATTAGTGTTGTTAAAATACTATTTTTAATCTTCTATAATTTTAAAATTTATAAATTCACTGGTTTCTATAAGCAAGCATAGAACCAAAGCAATTGGTAGCATCTCTTTGTGTATGTAAAGTGAATTCTCTATACAGTTCATGAGGTCAATTAATTTCGAGATATTCAAGGCTATATTTTTTGCATATCTTTCACGTAATTCTATCTGATAAGATAAAATGAGAATAACCATTTACATTAATTTTTAGAACTCACTAGACAGTTTTTGTTTTTAAAACAACAATTGTAATAATTGAGTTTTACTAATTGATAGCACGATAACCATCGTTGGTGATCTCTTCTTCGTGTAGACTCTTTCAATTTCAAGGTAGCTTTTTAAGTAGTATATTATGATTCAGCATAATTAATTTTCCTCTTATCAATAGAAGATTAGAAATTTAATTTTGAATTTTAGACAATGAGTCTTTAATCGATATAGCTTATTATTATATACAATTTATTAAATTTATTAAATTAAATTTTGCAAGTTTTCAAATATACTTTCAACTTTTGTAAAATATTTACTTGCGTCAGATGTTAAATTGGCGTTTATTATGATGTATCACTTGATACTTCAGTTGATAAATCAAATTTTTTTTCAACAGGATTCTGATTAGAATTTACTGTATTTTTATTTAAGAATAAAAAATTATTTTTTTTTATATTATGTATGAGGATGGCAAATTATATGTATACGTAGGTTAGTATACTTCTATCTTTCTCCTCGGTGTGAGACGCACAGCATGCTAGTAAGTTTCTATGCTTACTTTTGACGGATTGGTTCCCTGGCTGTTAGAGGAAACGCGCGCAAGGCATGATGGGCAGAATCGGGATGCGAATAGAGAGAGCAGGCACGTCACTTTGATACAGCTAGCTGTGTGTTTTTTTGTTGATTCTTTGTGTGATAAAGGAGGTGCTTTCCTTGTGTGATACAGAAAGTGTTGAGGTCATATGGAGGTTTGATAAGTGCAGTGTATGTAAAGGCGAACTAAGGTCGACCCTTCAAATTTTTTTCCCACCATCTTTCACATGATCAACGAGATTTTCTTGGTTTGGAGCTGCTATTTCATCTCTGATATAATGGAATCATAAACTTTAAGTATTATACTATCTGTGATAAAAATATCAATTCTTAATCTTTATAAATAAACAATTGGCAAATTTTTATAAAAAAAAAATTATCTCGGCTTCTAATTGAGCTAGAACATTCTTTTTTTTTAAATTTGCGTAAAATTTCCAGTAATAAAAATATCAAATACCTATATTGATATTTTTATTAGTTGCAAAAATATTTAAAAAACCATTACTGTTTTATTTTTGCCATATTAAGGTTGAAAATAACGAAATGGACACGATTTCACATCAAATTCATAAAATCTGCGTTAATATCTAAATATGATATGATTATCATAAAGTCTCTACCATGGCGAAATTGGGTGAAATTTTTAACGTACATTTAACCTCTTTTTAATAAACAAATAGAATATCTCATAAAATAATTAATATTTTTCAATGAAATTTTTATGGTAACTTAAGGATAATAAGAGGCGCATTTTTGTTGAATTACAAACATGTGCATCCTTTTTTTATCAAATAAAAAATATTTGAAAATTTCGCGATTTTCGATTTTTGTTCATCATTATTTATAAAAATTATTAACCGATTTTGATCGATTACGTCTCAAATTAATCGTTAATTATACGAGTTTTATTTGTCCAAAATTTGCTTAACAAAGTTTGTTACTCTTGTGTTCTGTTTGCACATGGAAAGAAATTTGGAATTGAATTGACTTCACGTTTTGATTTATTTTAGCTTGAGCATAGAATTGTACGAAGAGGAGAAATCTCGGAAATACGTCAAATCAAGTTGCAATAAATTCAACTTCATTTTGTACATACGAAATGTTTGTATATCTCGGAGTATTGTGATGATGAGCCTCGCGCTTCTCCATCTCAACTTTGAACAGCGGCAGCTCCAAACCTCGAGATACTATATATTCGTGTTTTTCAGAATTACGCGAACGCCAAACTACGCATCTCTCTTGTTTAACATCGAATTAAGCAATGCAATGTTTTGTTTTATATCAACTTCATTTTTCTCGGAGTTCTTACAACTCGAGTTTGACGAAGAAATAACACAAGCACTGAATTGTGTTGTTTCGAGTAATGTTGGACTTGAGCTAAATTAAGATTCCTTTCCGTGCATATATTCTGACAAATTTAATTATTTCGTGTTTGTGAGTCTGCTGGTAAACGCCATGGATCTCGTCGTACCAGACGTCCGAGTGGCAGGACTTTTGTGAGAAGTTCTGCTGGAATACTTTAACGAATTTGATTCATTTTTGCTCTTAGAAAAGAGACATACCTGAGGCAAATCAGCTGTTGCAGATTCTGCTGATCAGCCGAACTATGATTATTATTTTTTGTTTAACAATAAGTGCGCGTGAACTTAGAACAGTTTCACGTGAGATTCACAAATATATTTTATTATTTTATTTAAATATATTCCCCGTTACATGGCGCCCAACAAATTAACTCACGTAAATTGATAGAAGTTTATTGTTATTTCTTGGTGCACATCGATACATGGGGCCCAACCAAATAATTCACGTGACGTAATAAGAAAATATAGGTTGCTCTCTTGTGGCGCATATTGCTAAATGGCGTCCACTGAATGATTTAAATGAGCGTCTATGAAGTAATTGTTTTTTTATGAACTTTCCGTGAGGATGATTATAAGTTTTTCGTTTTTCTCGCAATCAAAGCAAATTTTGTTAGATTATTAAAATTCGTTTTTCCGGTATAATCTTAAAAGGTTTTAAAGGAGAAAGGAAGCGGAGCTGAGTTTTTGCGAGAGGAAAAGATTTGGTTCATTGTCAAAAGCTTTTCTTCGCATTTGGTTAGGCGTTTAGAGGTTATCGTAGGCTTTGAGAAGAATACCGTAAGAAAAATTTACATGTGTGTAGAGACGGCAATCTCGTACAGTGTAAGCGAGTTCGATAAGATTGAAAAACGAAAAATCTGGTTGAACATAGGGTGCGCTTGTGAACTATTGTTAAAGAGATCGTTCACAAGCTATAGCGTACTGTTAAAGTTCGTCCGTAAGCAGCGGAGAGTGTTGAGAGACAAAATTTGAATTGGTCTCTCTAATTTTTCTTTATCCTTGGTGTTAGTTAGTTTGAAAAAAAAAGAAAAAAATTCTTTTTGATTATGGAAATTATTTATTTATTTCTTATTTAAAGAATTACACTTTTTTTAAAATTCTTTTTAACTGAAATGATTCAATTTTTAAAGAATTGTTTTTCTCTATCCCTTAGGCGAAACCACGCGGTTCCGCCGAGCCTTTACACTAGAAGAAGTAGCACTTTTAGCTACAGTTGAAACGACTAACACGCCTCCTGTCGGCGCCTTCCATGCCTCACGTTAAAATATCTCTCGAAGAGAAACATAGACTCGACCTAACCAAAACTGTTGGTAAAGGCCGTAGGCTCGTGTTTATGATTGTATTCTGTCTTTGTCTCTCTCATAACAAAAAAAAGACAGACGATATATACGTTGCGCTTATAAATTAAAACGAATTGTATTCTAATGAAATATGATTCTAAACTTTAAAATCTTATATCATAAGTAGTGTCGTGTTATAAAAAATGTACAAACTCTTTTTTCTCATTTTAAATCATATAAAAAAATAAAAGAGGCTTGTGCGTGTGTTTTTATGTGTTTCTTTCTCTCTCTTTCTCGTTCATAAAAGAGGATTCTTGTGCGCGTGTTTTTTATGTGTCTTTCTTTATCTCGTGATTTAGGCTTGTGCATGTGTTTTTCTTTGCTGCCGCCGCCAGCCCCGTCACGCTCGTTGTCACTCGCGTGACAAATGCTGGGCGGCAGCAAAGAACAACACATACACGCGCTAAAACAAAAAAAGCAAATATAATTGTTAATTTATATAACAATTATATTTACGTGGTTTCGCCTAGGGATAGAGAAAAGCATTATTTCTTACACGGAGATTAAATGAAACGCCCGCACGTACGTGTTTATGACGGTCTCGGCTGACGCCTCGACCGTCATAACACGTACGTGCGGAAGTTTCATTTTATCTCCTTGTAAGAAAATCTACTATTTTTGATTTTTACAAAACTGAGGGGTTGCAGTTTTTGCTACAGCTGATTGGAAGTTTTTTTTAATCAGTCAGCAATTAGTTTTTACAATACCAAGAGGGAGTTGCAGAGTTTGATTGTTTTTTTTTTATTGAAATAATTGTACTTGTGTTTGGAAAGTAGAGTTGATTCAGTTTATATTGAGCTAAATATAAGTTATCTTTTCTTAGCTTGCGTAGAGAGGTTCTTGCGTGTGCTTCTGTAGCTTAGGCACACTACACATATACATTGTATACATTGATTTCGACTATTCTCATAGTTAGTTTTTTATTGAGTACTGAAATAGTAGTAACAAGTGCTTCTATTTCAGGTATTAGATCTGCTTCAAGGGTGAAGATTTCAGCTGATCAAACCAAAAGAGACTGAGTATCGACAGAGTTGCTCGATGACTGGCTAATATGCTTGAATGGTCAAGAGATGACTGAATCATTAGATGGTTTACATATGCGAACTTCAGGTTCTAGGTTCGCAAAAGCAGAAAGATTGAGAGATTGAATGCTTGGTAAATATACAGCAGCTGATTTCATACAATTAAATCTGTCTGATGAGCACACGATCAGACAGACTAGGATAGATCTTCGTCAGTCTTTTATAGAAACAAAGATTACGGAGATCAATAATAGTTCTGAAGCAAAACGGAATTATACCATCTACCCTAATCCTTTGGCAGGATTGTCTCAACTACGGGTGGACGATGGTGGAAAAGTTAACACCCTAGCTAATCATAATGGTGTTGGTTTGCAAAGGATACAAGCAAATCAACGTGAAACGAGGAATAAGGAAATTTCAAGAGAGGAAGATGACGTTCATGCGCAGCATTGCCGAAAATTCATAGGAATAATACCAATGAAGAATATCTGTTGCATAGCAAGATGTTAAAGGCGTTGTAACAGATACAACAGCAAATAGGAGATTTATCTGGGAGAATTTGTGACCTCTCAGATTGGAGGGAGTCATGCTTGTCAAATCAAACAAGTGTGATTCCAATCGACAATAAACTACCGTCTATTACAAGATTAGATGGTGGTTCGCAAGGTTGCGAAAAAAAATTCAACACAGTAATGTTGAATTAGGTCAACAACGGTTTGATGATAGACAGTTTGATTTTGACCAAACGGTTATCATCTTGAGAGTCAACGCAGGAATGGGCGGTGTACCTCGTGTTGACAGTTCAGGCATATATGAAACATTTCGATTGCCACCATTTAGCACTCTCGGCACAGCCTGGGGAAGGGGTAGCTCACCGACTCAGGGCTCTGTGAGTCATGGTGGTCAACCAAGAGATGTCGGTACAGTCGTACGTCAATGGGAAGTACTATTTTCTGGTACAAAGGACCAAAGTATTGACCTCTTTTTGACACGAGTCGAGGAGTGTCGGATTCTTTTTAATCTGTCGGAGAGTGATTTATTGTATTCACTCTCTGAATTATTGACAGGTGTTGCAGCTACTTGATATTGACCAATGGCATAGCTGTCCCAAATTCTGTGAAGCTGCGGGACGATGGTACGGTACTAACAGTCGTTTTCAACAAAGGCTTATAGCAGAAGCGAATGCACGTACACAAGGCAATAATGAGCCAGTGCGTGACTATCTAACGTGTTTTATAGCAATAATGCGAAGACAAAAACCACAACCAGATCTAAGTCAACAGTTAGATTTATTACATCGTAACTTGAAGCCGGAGCTGCAAAGACTAGTATGTAGAGACGAATTCAATTGCATTGATGCTTTATTGGAGCTTGCTGTTGAAGCGGAGTTGACTTTGGAGGCTGAAAAAGTCTATAAACCTCCATCATCACCTGGCAATGCACTGTTACCAGAAACAGCTTACCACCCACTGGCGAATCGAAAGAAGATTCCGCCTAAGGTATCTAGTGTAGACACCAATGTACCTAAAGTTGAAAATATGGTGTCTGCAGTCACAAAAATTTTAGAAGAAAAGTTAGCTCAGTTCGAAAAGAAATTGATTGGAAAAACTTTTCGATGTACAATCCCAAAAAAAAGAAATCCAAGTCAAGTCCTGCAAATTACCGGATGTCAAGGAGAACTGGCGATAAGGATCACTATTATCCTAATGGTAATGGTTCAGATTCTGAAAGACAAAAGTCTTGTAGTCCAAAAAAGGACCAGTATCGAAGTCTAGGATCAAGCCCTCGCCACAATCAGGATAGCATAGTTTGTTATGGTTGTGGTGATTACATAAGGAGCGAATATCCGAAATATTCGGAAAACGCCAATAGGATCAAGTAAAGAAGGCCGCAACTGTTCCCATTGACTCTTCTAAGGCCTTCAAAGAGTCAGATGTACCATTGACAGGCTCAGACAGAATTGAGCCTATCAAAGTCTATGAACCATTAAATTATGTTGTAGTAAAGTAAAATTCAGCCTTTGCTGAGATTGCAACAAACATAGGCATCATCGAAGCTGAAACTCGATTATAGTTGGAAGGTTCTATTGCAAATTGTGGCATGAAAATTGACTCATACAACACTCATGGAGCCAAGATCGTAAAATGGGTAACTATGAAAGTCAGACTATATATAGTAGAATGCTAGGTCAAGAAAGATGATCATAACAATTTGAAATAGTTTTGCTGTCTGTATAAAGTAACTAGCAGATTAACGAAAATAGTTTTGAAAGTACAAGACTACTTGTGTACGGTTGAACACCAAAGGAGAGTACTGAAAAGTATATTAGTCACTCTCTTGCTAATGTACAAAAATAAAATGATTGAAGAAGCTGAATTTTTTATTTTTCATACTGTAAATTCAACCTAAGGAAAAATGGTGTCTAAAGTGGTTTACTAGAGTATATAATTGTCGATTCTTTATGTATAGTCTGGATGGAGAAATCGATATTATTCTGGATCTGGATAACGAGACGTGCATGCTCGTCATCTCTTAGGGACAAACGAAAAAGGTGTTCATGGAGTGTCATAATGGGCTTGGAGCTGGTCGCTTAAGTAGAAGAAAAATCTACACAAGAGTGATACTTAAATATTTTTGGCACTTCATTTGCAAAGATATTTATTTGACCTGCCAAAAATTTAAGTCTAACAATGATCCAGATAGCATCAAGGATGAGAATCAACCGCTGATGGATCAAGAAGTTAAAATAAGAAGAGTGAAAAATTGCGGCGGGCCATCTGCGAATGGCCAACCTCACAACTTTAGCGATAGCGCACCACATGCGTGTGGTATAAAGTGTAGTTTTAGGTCGGTATACATGTGTAGAAAGCATGATAGGCCATGTAGGACAGCATTGGTGGTGAGGCGAGTGAATGCGAGATTTGTATGTGTTTTACAGCGATTGAGTGAAAGTATTGTATCTAAGCGCGTTCGTGATAAGTCAAAGGTAACTCTAGAGGATCTTCTGCTCGATCTCTTTAATTTTTTACTCAACTTCAGTAGTGTAGCAACCGCGAAGAAATACTGTTATTGCAAATGGTTAAAAAAAACTGTCTCAAATGCAATTATGGAACAACTGAGTGGTTGTCCAACTTCTTCAAAATACAATGTCTGTTAATAAACGACGTCGATGATAGGTATAAGTGTCATCATTAAAGTATTGGAAGAGATAATATGCAAGTATCTTCTTTCATTGATAATAAATCACCTAACCGTGATGATCAATATGATAATGAGTGTAGCAAGATAGATAAGGTGATTTAGAGGTTCAAAAGTTTCTTCTTGAAACCAGAAGAATTTAAGATTAGATATCACAGAGAGACTTTTTTGTGGTATGTATCCATTATATTTTTCAGTGAAATCAGATGTGGCAAAGCTGTCATACACAGTCTTCCAGCGGTTGGGGAAGGGGTGTAACGAGGATAACGAATTATCAGTATACTTCTATCTCTCTCCTCGGTGTGAGTCGCACAGCATGCTCGTAAGCTTCTACGCTTACTTTTGACGGTTTGGTTTCCTGGCTATTATAGGGATCACGCGCAAGGCACGATGGATAGAATCGGAACGCGAATAGAGAGAGTAGGCACGTCACTCGAGATATAGCTATCTGTGTGTGCGTTTGATTCCGTTTGACTTGTCGTAATTTTTTTGTTGATTCTGTGTGTGATAGAGGAGGTGCTTTCCTTGTGTGATACAGAAAGTGTTGAGCTCACGTGGAAGTTTGATAAGTGCAGTGTATGTAAAGGCGAATTAGGGTCGATCCGTCAAATTTTTTTCGCATCATCTTTCACACGATCAACGAGATTTTCTTGGTTTGGAGCTGCGACGAAAAGCATCGTTGCCGCTTAGGGTGTTGAAGTATCTAATGTTTTTTTTTATCACAAGGAGATCGATTGTAGATGTAAGTCGAAGTTTTTCTTTTTTTTTATGCTTAACGGATCATCACGAAGCGGGCTTGTGTACACAAGCCATATTCAAAGTTTATTCTCGTCGTATGTAACGTACAAACTTACAGATACATGAGCGTGCGCTAGATTGCCGTCAACGCATTCTTAGATTAGCTTAGGCTCGTGTAATTTATGATTATTGTAAACCTTAAAATTTTTCTTATCATTCACTCAAATCATTTGATTATGCATGTAATATTTTTATAACTTTGTATTTGTTTTTTCTTTATAGACTTTAATAAATGTATATGATCGAATTAAATCGAAGCTAGTTATACGAGTTTTATTTGTCCGAAATTTGCTTTACAAAGTTTGTTAATCTTGTTTTTCTGCATATATTTGACAAATTAAATTATTTTGTATTTGAGAGTCTACTGGTAAACGCAGTACTCTGGTAAATACCGTACGGTCTCGTCGTACTAGACATCCGGATGGCAGAAATTTTGAGAGAAGTTCTGCTAGAGTACTTTAACAGTTACAGCTGTCGCAGGCTCTGCTGATCGGTCAAACTGTGATTATTATTTTTTGTTAAACAGTAAGTGCACGTGAACTTAGAACAGTTTCACATGAAATACACAAATATATTTTATTATTTTATTTAAATATATTCCTCGTTACAATTATTGTAATCTATTTTATTAATTGCAATAATCAATTTCTAATTAAAGACTTAAATTGCTCAAGACAAAGCTTCAATTAATTGATTGTTAAACGAAACAAGGAAAATGAATATAAGGAAAAATGAATATAAGGAAAAATGAAGAATATTATGTAACTAGAGAGTAAAGTCGTATATTTCTCCCAAGGGAAGTAAATTCCCGAGAGAGAAATAGACTTTACTCTCGTGTTGCATATTTTACTTTATTCCTACCCCAACCGTAGCCACTTTATTAACTGCGAAAATGCGGGCTCAATTAAAGTATATTTATTTTTATAAATAAAATCTTTAAAACATTAAGTTTAAAGTAACTGTGATGAATTTAAATTTGTATTTTTAAAGTTTTATATATTTTATTATAAATTTTAATAAGTATTGCCAATAATTCCATAATTAAATATTGTAATTGTTAAATTAAAATGTCAAATAAATATGTTTTAAAAAACAATTTCTTTTTAATTTAAATTATTTTTAAAATGTAATAAAATTTTTTCAACATACTAATTTTTATAGAAATTTAGTATTTTATTGCTTTCTCATAGAGAAAGCATTGTATCGGTAAAAAATTATTTCCCTATTTGTTCACTTATTTGTATTGGACTCAGGGAGTCTAAAATAGTATATTATTAACCTAGGGAGAGAAGTTGACCATTAAATGCTCGCGTAAGATTTGCCCCCGAGCGCAGCGAGGGGGCAAATACGCGAGCAATTGATGGTCAACTTCTCTCCCGAGGTGAATATACGATTTTTTCTTATTCCCGGCGAAAAGTACGTCCAACTTACCCGTTGTGATAGTTCGTTTTTGATGATAAATCATTAAAATAAAAATACCGCGATGAATCGCTTGCTGCTATTGACCGAGTATGCTCTATCCTTCTCTGCCCCTCTCCCACTGATGATAAATCATTAAAATAAACCATCAATATTTCACTCACATTTTATAATTTACACACTTTATAACACACTGCAATTTATAATTCACAAAATAAAACAAGTTAGGTTTTAATAATAAAATATTTAAAATTACTATATAAGAAAAATAAAGAAAAAGATATACTGCTTGTTGTAACCGGCAAAGAAGGCTAGACATAGCCCCCTCCATTCGCGGCTACCTTTATTGTACATATAAGAGAAAGAAAGAGAGAGGGAGAGAGTCAATTCTTAAAGCCGGCGGACAGAGAAGGATAGACGCAACCCTCTCTATTCTGTATGAAAAAGAAAGAGAGAAGGAGAGAGTCAATGTCTAACGCCGGCGGACAGAGAAGGATAGACGTAGCCCTCTCTATTCTTAACTGCCGTGAAAAACAGAGCGTCAACACGATTGCGCATCGCTAGTGCGCCGAGCCGCCGTAGATAATGCTTAACTTCTCTCTCAGAAAGTAGACGTCTTTCGACGTACTTTTCGCCAGGGGATAAGAAAAAAGCGATTTCCAGAAAATATCTGTTTGTGTGTGTGTGTGTGTATTCAGTAAGCCAACTGGATCTCGAAAATTACTCGATGGATTTGCTTCAAATTTGCATAGAATTTATTTTTTTGTCTTGCTTGGGGAGAAGCTATTGAGGATTGGTTTTCTTAGCGTAGTTTTAATCTCAGAGTCATTTATAGAAAAAAAATTGCGATTTTTCATTTTTTTGGTATTTTTTGTAAACTACCTGATGAATCTGCTTGAAAATTTGCATGGAAATAATTTAAACTAAAAACCCGAAATAAAATAAACTTCTGAAAATTGATTTTCTTAGCGTGGTTTTAATTTTAGAGCATTTTGAAATTTTTGAAAAAAGTGTTTGTATTTATTTCGCCACTTGGATCTTAAAAGCTACTCGATGGATTTGCTTCAAATTTTCCATGAAATTTATTTTTTTGATTCACTAGTGCGAAAGCTATTGAAAATTGGTTTACTTAGCACAGTTTTCATGAAAATAGCCATTTAAAATTTTCTTTAAATTTTATATTTTATATTTTTTTAACATTTCAATTTTAATTTTTAGAGCCATAAGAAAACATAAACTGAACATTAGTGATCCAAAGTACAGCATTAGCTCCTAAATTTTTAATAGTGTAGTTTTAATTTTAGAGCCTTAAGAAAACATAAACTGAAGATTAGTGATCCAAATTATAAAGCATATGACCCTAAATTTATGATCACTGATGGAGGATTAAAATGTTTAATATTATAAAATTTATATTAAGCATAGGCTGGATTCTCTATCATTGTTTAATTGAGTTTTGTGTTATTTATTCAAATATTATAACGACAACGTAAGCGCTAATTCGACATCGAAATGGTAACTTGATAATCTTCGTTGCTCATAATTGAGATACATTTTTATAAGAAAATTTTAAAAATAATTTTATTTAAATACGTTTCGATAAGTATATAAATAAAATAATTGTTATACATTAAAAATTGTAAATAAAATTTGAAACAATAATTATTTTTTTTGATAAATAATATTTGAAAATTGAAATTATTTTGTAGATAAATAAAAACTTTAAATATTAAAAAGAAAAGCAAAATATGACATAATTTATGAAAAAATATTTATAATACAATTAAATAATCTGTAAGCGTTCAAACAGATTAATTATATTTAGTTTTACGTTTTATTATAGATAATATGATCAATTTCGTAAGCTTATATATAAAAGATATTGGGGAAAATTGCTGATGAATAATTTTTTTACATTGAAGTTACATTTAAAAAATAAAAATAAAATAAACACCAACTCAATGAGCTCTATGAGAAAGCATTGAGCCAAAGCACTTGGCAGCGTCTTTTTATTTTTTTAGTTTATTTCATAATTTTTTTAAAAATTTTATGAAAATTATTCGAATTTATAAATTTCTTATTAAACGCGAATAAAGTATATTACTCCCGCTAATATTTTAGAAGTCAGTTATGTCTTACTTTCGGCCCGCTGTTAGAGTTAATAAAGTGGCGATTACTGTTGGGGTAAGAATAAAATATTTTTTTCCACGTGAAATGGAAAAGGAATGCATAAAGTATTAAATAAAATTTTATAAATTAAAACAATAATTTGTTAAGATTTCAAGTCGTTTCAAGTCAAATTTTAAAATTTCTTGAAAGAATATGTTAATATTAGGACATTAATCACAACAATTAATTAAATTTGAAAAAAATTGTTGTAGTAAAATATTATTTATTTTTACTACAATTTCTGTTATTAACAAAAAAGAAGCAGAGAAAAATGTGTGCTATTGACTTTAGGCTAAAACAATTTAATTGTTTGATTAATCTATTTATTATTTATTTATTATATACTTTCCTTCGTTCAGCTGTTCTTGCGTTTTTTTTTCGAATCTTCTGTGATAATAACATCATTGGTCCGTTGCGTTCTGGATACTTGTAAGTGTATGTTATACATATAAATTTCTCAAATGGCAGCGCTGCATATTTTACCACAGACGTAAGAGAACTTCGAATCATGCATTGAATTTCGCATCATGATTATTATGTTTTTTCATATAGGTTATTTATGCGAAATTCAAACTATAACTACTAAAATTTTATTACTTATATCATTTTAATTAAAAATATTAGATTATATATGATACATATAAGCTCATGCGGTGCATGCAGTCATTCAATATTCGATATTGTGACGATAAATTTCGTAATAATATGTCCATTGAACAGTTGAAATAAAAATATTCTTATAAAAATTACATAACATAATGAAATACAGATTTTTCTATCAATATTTTATCAAAAATGAGTTTCGAAAAAGTTATCGATAAATTCAGAAAATGTGCCAGCACGCAAGACAAAATTTTTTCTGAATTTTTTAAAAATTATTATATGTTTAAATGAATTTTCGTTTCTAATAGAATAATTATGAGAAATTTTATGATTGTAGTCATTGCTGGATTATTATGTTTACAAAAAACATATTTTCTATGGACCATTATAACTTATAAAAGTGCTTGTAAAAAAGAGGAACTTACAAAAGTAGTTTGAAAAAATTAGAAATAACAAGTAAACTTAAAAAAAATAAAAAATGGACCTAAAATTAAAAAAAAAATAATTTTTTTTATGTTCTAAAATGGAGATATATTTCTACAATTCATGTGGATTTTTTACTATATAGTATTTTCTAATTTTATTTAAAATATAACGAAATAAATAAGATATAAAACGTCAGTGAAGTGCCTATTAATATAATGATTTCTAAAAGTTTATCGTTTTAATGTACATACTCATATATATTTTTTTTTTGTTTTTAAAAAAAAAGATTAATATATAAAGGATATTATCCTCTATATGTTAACCTTTTTTATATGGTGATGTCGAGGGAGCCTAGCCCGGTTCCCGTTTAACACATTACATCAGGCTAAACTGTCAGACCCACCATACCGAAAACTTTGACTATCGATGGATGGTCAGCCACTTTTGTGACCAACAATCAACCGATACCCAATGAGGTCGGATTTTTTAAGAGTCGCGATATAAATGGCACATATACTAATTTTCTTTCGAAAAAAAGCCAGAGATACCTGGCCAGGATTCGAACCTATGCCCTCCGCGTTGAAGGCAAGAGCTCTATCCATTACGCCACCGCGCCCCCTTACTCATATATTTAGAAGATTATATATTTCAAAAATTTAATCATTTATTTACAAACTGACATAAGAATTTTGAAGTATTTTTTTTTGTTGTTGCTCAAATTTTTTATTTTTATCAATTTTAATATAATTAAGAAAAATATTTTTTGCTCGTTATTTCCCTGGTAGAAAAAACCTGGATTTACGGTATTATTATGGTGTATTTTATGATTTGCAACCATGATATGGCCCATATTATGGCCATAAACCCAGTCTTATTTCGACGGAATATGGCCAGCTGATGGACTTGACAAGAAATATAAATTTATAATTTTGAAAAGATAATTAAAATTTTGGAATGATAATTAAGGAATTTATAATTTAGCATTATTAGAAAATGATTCATTTTAATAAATTATCATCATATATTATTTATTTTTATAAATTATTTATTTTATAACTTATTTTTCATTAACTATTTGTTATAAATAATTTATTTTTATAATTAACAATAACATATTTAAGTTTCATTTATAAAATTATAGTTAATTTTACTGACATTATTTACAATTAGTAACAATTACTTATTAGTATATCACTCAAATAGAAAAAGGTTGTAATGAACAATACAAACTTTATAGGTTATAATTTTTGTCAAAAAAAATTTTTGCATTAATATAAATTAATGAGATATTAGTATTAGTAAATCAATAAGTTGTATTATATAATATAATATTGAGTTTTATAGTTTGAAAAGAAGTAGTCTGGTACGTATCATATAAAAGAATTCATCATAGACTAAATCAAATATAAAAGCGCTTACCAACTTTTTTAAGCAAAATAACAGTACAATTTAAATTACATTCATAAGCATCGATACCATGTTCGAGGAAGATATTTTAAAGCAATATACAAAGTATCATAGCTTTGAGTACTATTAGTTTAAAAATAATAATCTAACACGTATCACGAAACATATTATTTAACATAGACTAAAAATGAAACTGGACATCAAGCTTTTCAATTAACTAACAAAACTTAAGAACCACATTAGCGCGTCTATTTTCAAAGTTTATGGTTAGGTTCCCTATTGAAAATAATTATGTGATTTTTTTATGTGAAATTTTCATATAATTTTTGTTTTATTTTGTCACATGATTTTTTTAGGTGATTTATTTAGGTGATTTTTAGGTGATTTTTTAGGTAATTAAAGTTTTTCAAGAAATATACATTTTAAATAAAGTTTTTCAAAAATTAGAAAATTAGGAATATAATATTCTGCTTCAAATGTTTAATTTATGCTTTAAATAAATTTATTATTATTACTATTATATTATTTATTTCAAATCATCATTTATTTACCATTTCCAAAAATTATTATGAAACATTATGTGAAAATAATGAACAAGTCCTGTAAAAAAATCATCTAAATAAATCACCTGAAAAAATCATGTGCAAAATGAAACAAAAATCATATGAAAATTTTAGGTGAAAATTTCACGTAAAAAATCACATGATTATTTTCAATAGGATCAAGATGTCGAATATAAAGTCATATCAGAAAATTAGGTTATAATAAAAAAGTTCATTTTTAATTAAAATCTGAAGAATAGTGAATAAAAAAATAATAAAGAAGAGTAGAGAAAGTTCACAATTAAAGTTAAACTTGTTATAAATACAAGTTTATTATAGTAGTAAGCACAAATTACACATTAGAATAAGTGCATCTTATGGCCAACTCATGATGAAATTTGACAATCTAATTACATCGTACAAATATGACCATATGTTGGTAGACACGCCATATTTTATGATAAACTTTTTACCAGGGTTTGCTTGAAAAGAATAAAAATCATTCAAAAGTATTATAAACGGTGCAAATATTACATAACGAAGCCCTAAGATTGAAATTTTTGATTAATGAAAAATCATTTCTTTAACCTTTAGAAGACTGGAATGGTAAAAATTTTTACCACCTTGCGCAGATCAATAATTGGTTTTTTTAAACAAATTGTGCTATGTGAACGTTTTTTCTAACTATCCCGAACAAAACTTTATATATTTATCAAACGCAAATATTTACAGTCAAATATTGATGTGCGCAAGTTAGTAGAAATTTCTACGATTATCACTTTATTTTTATTTTGTAAAAGCATATATGAAAGTTTTTTGTACTTATATTATAATGATGGCGAAGAAAACAAGTAAATAATTAAAAATTGTATAAGAGGAAATAATATACGATGACAATCAAAATAGTGTGACAGCTTGTTGAACTCCGGGTCAAGATCGACAAACGACAAACGTCCGGTGTAGAGGGTTTTACAAACTTATAAAATCATGTGCCATAGCCAAAGTCAAAAGTCGTCAATCAATTGTCTTAATGCATATTAAAAGAGGAAGTTGCGAGAGAAAAAGAAAAAAAAAGAAAGAAAGAGAGATCGATGTCGTCCTGCTTAGGTCAACGACATACAGTTGATCGGTTATTGAAAGGTCACATGTTTATAATATGCATATTGAAAAATTAGATATAGAAGACAATATACTAAATGTAATAAAAAACTACGGCATTTTTTAAATTAACTGAACTATCACAAATGAAATTCAACAGGCCACTATTAAATTTATATTTAGAAGTAAACAACTGTTAACATACAAATATCAAATTAACATAAGCGGTTAAGGCGCAAGGATTAATCTATATTTTTGATTTCAACAATTTTTATTTACTTGTTTTATAAGCTAACCGCATAAAATGAGAATAAAAAATGCATTTTTGATAATTTGAAGGAAAAAGAGTAAGAAAGGACAACATTTTATATCTGAAGAAATACTATAAAGATCAAATCCCCAGCGGAAAAAAAATGTCCCAATTCTTCTAAAAATTTTCAAAACGTCTCAATTTTTTTCAGTTTGTTTCAGTTTGTCTCGTTTTTTTTCAGATTCTTGCAATAACTTTTAGAATGAGTTAAAATGTTTTATTTAAGTGTTTGGACAAAACACTCAGAGTATTTCAGTTTGTTTCATTTTGTCTCATTTCTTTCTGAACAAAAAATGATAGAAACCGAAAGAAACTGAAACAAACATAAATAATCTGAAAAAAAATGAAAGAAAATGAAATAAACAGAAACTAAATGAAAAAAAGTGAAAGAAATTGAAACAATTTGAGAGAAATCAAAACAGATTAAGACAAACTAAAATAAACTAAAAATTTCATAATATTACTGATTTCTTTTTTCGTCAGTTGGAAAATGAAAGAAAATGAAACATACTGAAAATTTCCGATAATTCCTGAAACAGTTTAAAATGTACTATTTGTTTCGTCCCAATTTTCACAAGAACTTTCCGTTCATTTCAGTTTTTTTCAGAAATTTTCAATTACTCGTTTATTTTTTCCGCTGGGGATGAATTGATCTTTATTATAAGTTAACCACATTTTAAGCTCATAGCATGGATATCAATGTTATTTAATATTAACTAGCAAAAATACCTCGCTCACAAATGCTCGCTCGGGCTAATTAATTATTTATCTTAAAAATTTAAACTAATTTAATATATTAAAAAATAACATCAATATTTTAACATGATTTACTTTAATTACAATTATTAATAAAAATTTATTATTAAAATTAGTAATTTATTAAATTTTTTTTCACTTTCTTTGAATTAAATTCTAATGATGATTTCTGGACTCTAATAATAAAATATTTTTATAAGATTTCACAAATGAGTAATGGTTTCAATTAGATTTTAATAAAATAATATTTAAGATAACATTGTTTCGTAATTTATCGAAATCAAATGAATAAATTAATTTATATTCGATCAATTTTTTTTTTTTTCATTTAAGCTTTATCAACTTTGTTTGAAGTTATATAGCTGTACAGAGGTGTTTAATTTTACATACATATATTATGAATATAGAGATATTTACATTTGGTTATATATATATATTTGTGTTACTTGATAAGATCGAATATTTATATGTCTAATTTACATGAACGTAGAAAATTGTACAGTATTTTACACATTGGTGACGAAGTGTTAGCTAGAAATGTGTGTGTGTTGTAAGGCTTAGATATTTGTTTTTTTTCTATTTTGTTGATGAGCATAGCTCTCTGATCTTCGTATTGCGGACAGTGCCACATTATGTGGTCAAGGTCTTGTTCGGCTGTATTACAAGGGCACGTGGCACTGTCTATGATTTTGATACGTGCCAAAGATGCTTTGAGATTATAATGATTGGCGCGGCACTTATTTATCGTAACTATGTACACTCTTTTTAGATTTTGATTATTAAACCAAGCCTTTTTCCCTTCTTTGTAAAAGTGATTAAAGTACTCTATACCCTTAGTCAGACCTAGTTCTTTAATTTTGGCTTGTGTACTGTTGAAAGTTTGTTGTTTGAATTTTTCTTTAAAGTATGTGAAGGGGATGGAGGTATTGGGTAAGTTATTTGTCGCTTCCTTGGCGAGTTTGTCGGTGTGTTCATTTCCGACGACTCCTATGTGTGCGGGATTCCAGATTAATTTCAGTTTGCTATTGTTAGTACAATTTTTTTGGAATTTAATAATTTTTCTAATTATTTCGAACGTGTAGAAATTTGTTTTAACCCTTTCAGAACCAATGTACATTACAATGTACATTGACATTTTTTGGTTTTTTTGAAATTGTGCAAAAGTGGCTTCAAATTTTGTAAAAAAAATATGTGTATTAGATTGAAGTGGACTATTTCCGATCTCAAACTGAGGGCCTAAGTTATTATATCTTTGATAGAAACTGAGAAAACTTGAAAAGAAAAAAAAAAAAAAAATTTTTTCATCGCAAAAATTGCTTAATAAATGAACACTTATCATCGCTAAATGGTTATCAGAACTTTTCATGATGAAATAATAATTCCGTTCTGAAAGGGTTAATGTTGAGTTTATTGGATTTAAGGCTTTGTAGCACAATTAAGGAGTCGGTGAAGATCAACACGTTTTGATGATTGTTTTCTAGAGCGATATCTAAGGCATCGTTTAAGGCTATGGTTTCGGCAGTATAAATAGATGCAATGTTGTTTATACTTCTTTGCTTGATTGTTACTGGGTTGTAAGATATGCAGGCAGTACCTACGGAGTTGTCTTTGATGGTTTTGCTGCCATCGGTATATAGAGTAATGGCATTTGCTTTTTCTATGAATCATCTATTTAAAACAGCATTGGGATCTTTAACTTTTTTGAGGATTATTCCGAGTTGAGAGTTAATCTCTACGTTATGAATTAAATGTTCGAAATTTGTAAGATATAATTCAAAATGGTTAGTTGTTGCTATTACATTGTTAAAGTGTATTATTTCATGGATACATTCGGTATACATTCGTTTACTTTTATAGTTTTTTTTGTTGTAAATTTTGGAGGTGTTAATTATTGCTCTGTGTACCGGTAAATTTGAATTTGAGAGAATTTTGATTAAATAATTAAGGCATAAGTATTTTGCTCTATCTTGTATATAAATGAGTTTTTATTCGGCCAGTAGGACGTTGTTTGGAGTGCTGATCCTGTATCCGAAAGTCGTATAGCTGCATATTGAATTTTTTCAAGAGGCTGTCATTTTTATTTTTTGGATAGTAGATAAAGGAGGCATAGTCTATGATTGATCTTATATAAGATTTGTAAAGTGTTAGTAGAGTACTCGGATCAGGACCCCACCAAGTGCCTCTGATGAACTTAATTATATTTAGTGCTTTTAAGCATTTGTTTTTGACATTTTCAATTTGTTGTGTGAAAGTTAATTTGTAATCAAAAGTGATGCCAAGATATCGCGCGGTTTCTTGTGATTTAATTGTGCAATTGTCTATTTTAATTTTGGTTTCTCCTGGTTGTACGCCTAGATCATTAAAATGAATTAAAGTAGTTTTATGAGGGGCAAGTTCTAGTCCAATGTTGTACAGATTGTTTTTTATTGTGTTAATCGTTTTTTCCATTAAAGTTATACAGGATTTTAGAGATTTTTTTTTGACGATGATGGCAATATCGTCCGCATATTTGGATATGATTACAGATTTAGGTAAGTTGTTAATGATGGATGCTATATACAAGTTAAAAAGTAAAGGGCTGAGGGCACCACCTTGCGGAACCCCTTTGTAAGTGTTGTAGTATGTACTTTCAGTGAATTGTGTGTAGATGTGTCTTTCGCAATTTAGAAATTTTACAAATTTGATAATTTCAATAGGAATGTTAATGTCGGCAAGTATTTGAAGTAAGATCTCACAATTGACATTATCAAAAGCACTCGTAATATCCAAAAAGGCTACTAAAGTATGTTGTTTTTTTGTAAAACCTTCTTCTATTTTTAACGTTAATTGAGTTAAGTTGTCTGTATATGATTGTCCCTTCCTAAATCCCGACTGACAGGTTGGTAAGAGATTTTTATTTTCTAGCCACCAGGATAAACGGTTTTTAATTAAGATTTCAAAGATTTTGCATAAACACGAAGATAGACTAATGGGCCGGTAATTAATTCCGTCTGTTTTTCCTATAAATATTACGTGAATGTTTTTCCGATCCTGGGGGTATTCGCCTCTTTCATAAAATTCATTAAATATATCAAGAAGTATTAATCTATAATTTAAAGGCATTTTCTTAAGAATCTCGTAGTCGACACCGTCCAAGCCGGGGAGGAGCTGTTTTTTCTTGAATTAATCGCAACATTCAGTTCATCAAATTGAAAGTGCCGACTAATAAACTCGTTTTTATTACATGCAGGTAGCCAGGCATTATCAGTCGGGACCCAAGGGGGGACAGATTTTATTCAATGAATTTTGTAAGTTATCTAGGTTAGAAGAGTCGTAGGTATTGTAAGATTTTACTTTTATATATTTGTTTTTAAAGATTTTTGCTGTGTTCCAGACATATGCGCTGTTGGTACGGTGATTAATGTTTTCGGCGAAGTTTATAAAACTTTCTTTTTTCTTTTTTCTGAAAGTTCCCCTCGCAATGGCAACCGCTCTTTTATAGGCAATGAAGTCAACTGTTTTTTTTTTGAAAATTCATATTTTTTGAAAGCGGCTTTTCTTAATCTATACACTTTGTCGCAATCGGCATCCCACCATTTTACAGGGTTAGATGGTTTGAATTTTTTAGTGATTTTAGATTTTGATGGGGTGTTAGTGATAATGGCATTCCTTAGAATATCAAGAAAAGTTTTATATTTTACGGCAGTGCTGGAATTGTAAAAGGAAGATTAAAAAAACTGACTGTACTCGTTTTTTAATGTTTCGGAGAATCCTTTCCAGTTTGTTTTTTCGGTTTTAATTTTCAGTGTTTTTTTTGTGTAGTAATTTTTGGTTATGCTGAGAGTAGTAAGAATTGGAAAATGATCCGAGCCAAACGTTTCGCTGTATACAGAGGTATTAATTTTATCGACTAAGTTAGCGGTTGTGAGTATTAAATCGATATTAGATTTATTACTAGTATTGAAGTCAATTCTTGTTTTGGTCGAGGTGTTATGTATAATCAAGTCTTTGTTTTAGATTGATTTTAAGAAGCGGTTTCCATTGGTATCATTGTGATTACAATTCCACAGTAGATGATGTGCGTTGAAGTCTCCTAAGATTATGCAATGTGAATTTCCGTCAATCAGACTGGTAGCTTCATCCCATTCTTCTTGTGTAGGTGAGTTGCCAGGAGGTCTACAGAAGGTGAAAATGTCTAGTTTAGGCGTAGTGTTTTCGATTTTAATTCTTAGGATTTCGAACTTATCCAAGTTATTGTGTTCGATGTTTATTGTTGATGCTACAAGGTGATTTTTCGCTAGGATCAGTATTCCTCCTCCTCTTGTATTGGTTCTTTCTTTGCTGAAAATTTTAAAGCCTGAGATTTTTAGTTCGTTTTCTATTGAAGTTTCAGTGGTGAGCCAGGACTCTACACAAATAAAGACGTCTATATGTTGTAAGATTTTAGGCAGCTCATATTTGCGTAGGATTATACTGCAGGCATTCCAGAATAAAATCTTGATGTCTTTATTGTACATATTCGTTGTAAATTGATATTATGCTTGTTTATTTTTAATTTAGTTGTGTGTCCATTGAATTATCTGATTGTGAAATTTCATCGTCGGAATCTGCCTCAGATGAGTATTCTATTCGCGCGGCACTTGTGTTTTCCTCTATAGTCTTTAATATTTTGTTTTTGATTTTGGTAAGCTTTGTTTTGGTTGTTTTGCTAGTAATTAATGCACTGAGAGAAGAACTTGTATGTCGTAAGTCAACGTGCGCGTAAACTATATACAATTAGCCTTTTAAAGACCGCGCACAATCGTACTTGTAAGTTACAAACAAGTGAAATGTTTGCTCTTTACAAACGATTGAAGGTATTTTGCTTAGCAACAGTTATTAGTGAGCAGGTTACGTTTATATTTGCGTTTTGATAGAAAAATAAGTTATAAATTAACAAATTTGTTAAATTAAAAAATTGGACTTGTTTGATCGCAATTTTAAAAATCAATTTATTAAATATAGAATATAGTATTAACAAAATGCTGACGGCAAATTAAGTTCGCGAGCCAATGTTTATTGCAGGCAGAATGCTTTTGACTATGTGTAAGTGGCTAACATTTTACTTGTAAGTCACTAACAAATGCAATGCATGCGATCTACAAAAGACCGCTTGCGTATAGTTTACGCAGTGTGTTGGTATTACGTATACAAGTTTTTCTCTCAGTGTGTGTATGCCTTTTCAATGGCTAAGTTCATTTGTTGTGGATCATCGACAATTTCCTTGGTTTTACTAAGAATCGTAGATTGGTCGTAATTTGCTGTAATGAAGTCTGTAAAGGTTTGAAAATCGAGCTGAATGTCATTTGTTTCTTCAAATAGTTTGGCAGTAGGTATCAAAGTTTCTTTAAGTTGAATTTTTTGTTTTTGTTTTTGTTCTTCAGATTTTTCATCATCTATTTTCCTTTTTTTTATGCGTCTTTTTTCGGCTTTTAGTAATTTGGAAGGCTTTATAAAGTCGTCCTTTTGTAGATTATTATTTTTATTATTATCATTATTGGAGATTTCTGATTCATTATGTTGAGAAATACTGCTAGTAGTCGGAGATCGTAGCCTTTTGTTTGAAATATTTAAATGATTATCTTCTTCGATGGATATTTGAGTTGCGGCATTGTCAGTTTGGCTGATGTTTGTATTTACAGTTTGAGTTAGCTGCGGAAAAAATGTGTTATTATCTGCACATAGCTTAGCTATATGCCCAGGCTTCTTACATATATAACAGACTGTTGAGTCGGTAGTAAGGTATGTCCAATATGTAGTGTTTTCGAAGTTTATTTGGAGAGTTTCTGGAAGCTTGTGTTCATCTTCCTCCTTGATATAAAATTGCCTACGCAAAGAGAGAATGTGAGATCTGCCTGGCTTTACAAGACTTGCTCTTATGTCACTAATTTGCGAGACCATTTCTATGCCTCTATTTTTTAGTATATTAATTATTATTTTATCCGAAATTATAGGTTGAACATTGGAGATAACTACTCTCTTATGGTTGTTGATGTATGGTTTGATTTGCAGTGTATAGTCCTTTATTTGAATGGTCTTGTTTTCAACCGTTTGTACTAAGTCTTTACTGGATAAATAAAATTGAATTCTCTTACCGGATATTTTAGATATATTTCTTATGTCTGATACGCTGATTATTTTTTCAAGGCCGTCTACGTAGTCGTCGTTGGAGAGTCCCTCTATAGATTCAACAATGATGGCATATTCTTTAGTTGGTCGAGTTTTAGTCGTAACGGCACTTGCGTATGAGTTCGAGATGTTGTTTTCACTTGTTGGAGAGCCTAAAGTTTGGGTTTCCATCCTCTCGGATCACCCTCGTCCCCGCAAACAATCGCGGAAGGACTCAGGCAGCAGGAGAGAAAAGCCGGCAGCTAACTCACTACACCGGACTGTATATATACAACCAGCACTCGTCTGCCGTAACGAAGATCCCGTATCATGGAGCCAGTACCAAACACGTCCGTTCGTAACGAGCGTCGCGAGGCGAATGATTCGATCAATTTAAATTTGATGCAACTAAATTAAATTATATGGCTGATTCCATTCAGATTCATGCAGGCCGTCACTGATCGAATTTTTTTTTTTCTTCTAAGTAATAAAAATACCTTCTATTATGTATATGAAGATAAAATTTACCTCATAGAACGCTCAAAAAATTTTTTTTTTTTACTACAGCAATTTTAGTGTTGGATGTAAAAACGAAAATTCAAAAATTGAAAATGAACCTCTACTTTTAAATGACTATAGCTCCGTCAATTTTTAACCTTTTTGGACGTTCTTTTAACGAAAGTGTGCGAAATTTGGTCTAGTTTTAAATGCGATCTCGATTTTTGTAATACAATTTGATCTCGCTGAGTTATTTACGAAAAACCGAAAAAAAAGCGATTTTTTTCAAACACGATTTTCTCAAAAACTATATTTTTTTTCTTTGAAATTTTTATATGATTTTATACATAAAAAATACTAACTTTTAGGGTAGGTGAGAATATGCGATTTTGCCTTATTTTTTTTAAACAGATTTTTAAACGTTTTTTTTATATTTTCGATTTTAAAACATTGATACCATGGCGCATCGTACTATTTTTCCAACTTTACGTGTTCTTACAACTATTTTTATGCTTTTATTTATTAATATATCAAAAATATCAACAATAATCTTTAAAATAAACCCCGGATCGAATATTTTGATCAATTAGAACAAAAGTTATGATGATTTAAAGTTTAAAAAAAAATGCTGAAACTTTAAATAAATATATTTACTTTGAATTTTGAATTTTGAATTTTGAATTTGAATTTCAAATTTTGAAAAGGTGAATTTTTTAAATACTAAAATATATTATTTGGTCAGTAGGTAAGCTGTAAGGATTCTGGAACAGGGCGCTACTGGAACAGGGCGCTACTAGCACACAAAGTGTGCCAGTCGCGCCCTGTTCCAGTAGCGCCCTGTTCCAGAATCCTTACAGCCATTTTAGATGTGTATGACACACCTACAGCTTTTATAAGAGTTCTTATTTATCAACCATCGATGTAGTTGTCGGTAAAGTAGATGGTTAATCTTTTGACTCAACTGTCGATAGGATAGATCATTGATATAACATGCATATTTTTATAAGGTAAGTATTTTCAAAATTACCTACTAGTTGAGACGCAGTTTCTAAAATTTTTTATACTTAATGTTAGTGCTTGATGATTGCACTTTATTAGAAACTTTTTCAAAATGTTCCTTCCATTGTGTTTTATCCTTTTTATCATCGGGAGGAAGAAGTTTTGCATGTTCTGAGGAGTTGCACCCCTTGTTCGTTGAACTTTGACTCTGCCCCATGTTGAAATGAAACTGAATCACGATGCGTCTCCTATTTATAGTCAATTTTACTCCCACTCCATAAACAAATTTTCCAATGTTGGGCGGCATTCAGTAAGATATTTTTTCATAAGTCTAACGTTATGAAGAGCGCAACTAGCCTTATAGGCTCCATTATGATGTGGACAAACTGTCACCATTTTTATTTTATCCAATGGCGGGAAACCCATTTCTGCAATGTCACGAACATTAAATTTAAAGCGTTCTAACCATGCTTTCTTAATAGAGCCCATTACTAAAACTTTAGTAGCATCACGTAATGCTTCTCTAAGTATTTTACCGATTTCAGTATATGGAATGTCTCCTGAATTCCAAGACAATCCGTGATAGTACTGCTCTAACCAAATATTTTCTCTTTTATACTTATCTGATAGTCGACGCCAGGGATAAGGTTTCTCAAATAGAAGTACTAAAGGCTCAGTATTACCTTCAAGAGGAACTATAGCCAATTCTTTGAGTATATAGTCGTTGCCAGACTGTTTGAAGCCTTGCATATCTACTAAGTACTCCATTAGACGAGCTTCTTCAGGTCACGGTTGACGGATTAAACAAGCTTCCTCACGCTACCGCTGACAGGATTATACTGAACGATACGATCGTGCAAGATTAAGCAGTAAGCGGATGTTCCAGCTGGAAAATTTTCTCTTGATTCAAATTCCAAACGCACGTCCACGGGAGCAGTTTTTAGTGATTCATTTTGCTTAGAGCAATCGATCACAATCAGAGGCATGTATCTGATGTAATGTTCCTTTTTCAGCATAGGCTCGATGTCTTTTTCATAGTATGCACTTTGAAAGTTGGCATACATGTCATATAATATTGCATACTGATTGTGGTTTATGTCTAAGTTTAGATTTCCATATGGATAGTATTGAGAATTGAGAAATAGCTTTACATTGCTGATGTAGCAGTGATCAAAACGACTGGCGTTAACATTTCTTTGACTTTTTCGATTTGTTTGAAAGCCTAATATAACAAAGCGGGGTTTTTCTAATTGATTAGAAGTTTTGACAGTCCAAACGTGTTTAGATGTGGTAGGAAGCAGTGGATACTCATACAGTTCCCAACTACGAAAACTCATATCAATCGGTTTATCCTTTTCAATATGATTTAATAGTTGTATTTTATAAGCATTTGATACTACGATGTAAGGCATGAGCCACTCTATCTTTGTTAATTGAATTTGGAACTCTTCAAATTCGTTTCCTTGAGCTGCTGCTGCTGCTTGTGTCTGTACAACAGCATTCAAGTCATTTCTCGACCTTGTCAGAATGAGTTCATGTTTCACATTTACTACGATTTTACGATAATCTTCAGCAAATCCAAGAATCATGCTCAGAGGAATGGACACATCAAAGTAACCTGCAGTGTTTGTCAATTGCAATGTTTCTTCGACGTCAAGCCATCCAGCGTTTTCAATAATCAAATTTTGACCGGGATTGAGGGAAATCCAACCTTTCATCAGAGTAGTCAAACCTACATTCTTGCACTTGTCGATTTCCACTGCATTGATCTCATAGCGTATTTCTTCAAACATATGGCAGATGGCATTGTTAACTAATTTCGTATTAGTAACGACATTTCCATTGCTTTTAACTAGCCTACCACAAATGTGTAGTGAACTGCGTGATGGTAAGAGGCACAAATCTTGATGTTGAATAGCAATGCGAATTTTGTCGCTGTTATTGAAGTTGGATGCTGAATATGGTTGATGTGCGTGTATTTCGTAATGCTCTACAGACTCATCAAACTTTACGGGAGACTTTATGCTCAGTATTCCTTCCATTTTTATTTTTCTGCAAACAACAAAAGAAAACACAAGTTATTTTCCACAAGCTACGACTCTTAGGCCGAGACTCTTTAAGAATTGAATGTTTCGCCGTGTTAGCGCTTTGTCTGCTTTTCGCCGACTGATGACTGGGCGCCATCGTGAACTGTTTATATAGCCTCTTCCAACTTTAGAATTGTATAAGATTCCCATCACGTTTGTTTCAGATGTAATCTGACAGTAATTATTTCTCCTCGAAAATTAACTAATTGTCCGTCTTGATCGACTAAACGCACTTGAATGTGATCTATGCTTTTGACGGCGATCGGAAGGTAAATGACTGGTGACGGAACTTCAATGATCTTATATCCTGGCGGTACTGCTGGAAAAAACTCGTGTATTGTGTGCACTCGTTGACCGTTTATGTAGGCACCCGAGGTGATATTACACTCAACTCGTAGAGCGTTGACTTTCAATATAGCTACTGGTAGATCGGAGTCGTGAGTAATTTCTGCTGGGAGAATGCGTTTAGTGAAACTCCAACAAAGCGCCAATAGAATCTGGCGGTCTAAAGTCGATAGAGTGGCTGCACGTTATTACACTGCGAAGCGTATTACTATTAGGTTTTATACTGATTGAGATACCCTTTGAAGCTAGTGCCTCGCGGAGGTAGTATTCTATATCTGCTATTTCGTAACTACCTGTAGGTAAAAGAACTTCTTCTGTACCAACGTAGAATTTATTATTACCAGCGTCAATGTTTGGTATTGAATTAAAGGTTGAAAGTCCAACCAATCCTAAAACGAAGTTCTTTTCCTTTGAAAGCTCGATCGGCGGAAAATACTGTGCTTCGAGTATGGATGATTTATTAGAAAGACTCAACGTCAAAGAATTCTCCATGCTTGCTGAATTACTAATGAGTTAGTGTCTGTGCATACTCATCTTATATAGCATTTAGTTTATTATTCAAGAACATTAAGCACAGATGACCACAATTGAACGAGTTGAAAGTCTGATATCTTTCCGGATTATACTTTATTTCATCGACTCCTAAATACATCATTAAATCCCAAGGCGGTTGAAGATCACCAAAACTATCAAAATAAACAACATTGTTCCCATGCTTTTTATACGCTACCCAATGTGTACCCGGTCCATCTGCATCATCGAGATTAACTATAGCTGACTCATGATAACGTGGGCCGTTTTTCGGTAATGCATTTCGCATAAATACTCCTCGAAAATTTGGAATTTTCAATATCTTAGCGTATTTTGTGATATCTGCATCGGTAAGTGCTCGGTTCGGTAACCTTATCTCAAGCGACTTTTTTTTTTTCTTAAACCTCTACCATTGAATGGCTTTAGGCGAAGGCCAAGTCCTGTCTTATGCGGCTTCAAATAAAGACCTTTACCGAGAGCTATTTCTTCCATTTTCTTATTATGTCTTTTATTCTCCTCTAGAAGATTTTTTGCAGCTTTCGCATCGTTAACTGCTTTGGCTATTCCAGCAGCACCTCCTGCGATACCACCAGCAGCACTCAATCCAGCCAATAGTGGCATAAGAAACGGTAAAATCCACCAATTTTAGACGGAATAGGTAATATGCGAGGAATCTTAACGTTCTTTTACCACCAGCAGCTTTAATAGCTCTGCGTGCACCCTTCAAAGCTGACATAATGACTTTACGAGCACATTTGCTAGGAACGATTGACTTAGAAGCAGCCTTCACTATATTATTTAGACTTGTCATGGTTGGCTTCTTTTTCTTTCTTTTTCTTTTATCTCTTCTTTTTTTCATTCCCATACCAAATGTAGATTTTAATTTCATAGCGTTTGTGACAGCGTAAGCAGCCGCTTTTTCTCCTAATGTTGCGTCTTTAGAAATTACCCTTTGCAGGGCTTTGTTTGCTAATTCTTTGTCTGCAGCGTTTCTGGCTTCAATGTTCTCACGATTTTTTGAATAAGCTATATCGTGTTCCTTACACGCTTTGTCGAGAGGATTGATACCTGGATCTCCTCGAGCCAACCGTTTAGCTAATTTTGTACCAGGACCACAATACTGATATCCAGGAATATGAAGTTCGATTGGAAGGCTGTTAATTAATTTGTTAAGAAAACCACGCCCACGTCGACGTTTTCGATAGTGTACGATCATCACCTTACGGAGACTACACGAAGACTAATGCTCATGAGGGTATATAAGCTCTCTATTTATACTAAATCGAACAGTTGAACTCTTGATTGAATAGTAACCACATGAAATTTAAAGAGCAATCTATCAAGCTCCCGATAGTGAATTTTGACACTGTCGTGGAACAAGACAAAAAGCCGAAGAGACATGGAGAGTTACTTCCAGACAGCATTCGAGCTGTGTTTTGTGGACCATCTAATTGCGGGAAAACTAATAGTTTGCTTGCCATAATTGCACATCCTAACGGACTAAGATTCGAGAATTTATATGTCTACTCTAAGTCTCTTAATCAACCAAAGTATAAGTTTCTGAAGCAGCTTCTTGAACCAATAGATGGCATACAATACTTTCCATTTAGTGAACATGAATCAGTCATATCACCGGATGAAGCGTTACCAAATTCTATAATGATATTCGATGACGTGGCCTGTGAGAAACAAGATAACGTCAGAGCATATTTCTGCATGGGTAGGCATAAAAACGTTGATTGTTTCTATCTCTGCCAATCTTACGCTCACGTACCAAAACATCTTGTAAGAGATAATGTTAATTTATTGGTGATATTTCGGCAGGATGACAAGAATTTAAAACATTTATATGACGATCATGTGAATTCGGATATGACTTATGTGCAGTTTAAAAATTTATGTTCACAATGTTGGTCGGATGATAGATATGGGTTTTTAATGATTGACAAAGATAGTCCGATCAACGCGGGCAGGTACAGAAAGGGCTTCGACTGTTTTGCTATAAATATAGAGCGTACTTAGTATTATTGTAACAATCTGCGATTGAACGCTGAATCGTTAAGATGTCTGATTCTCAACGAAAAAAAGATATACTTCATCAACTTATAAAAGCACGAAATGCCGTTAAGCGAAAATATAATTTGTTGAAGTATGGAAAGGAGAATTTCGAAAAAGCAATAGAACAAACTTTCAAACCAATAGTCGATCCACTACAGAAACTCGTTCAAACATCTGCTATTCATCCTAAGACCAAAGAAGAAATCACTGAAACTATGAGTACCAATAATACGATCAACAACTCTTATATGGAGTCAGATGACTCATTCTTGAACGATACTGTTATACATCAAACGGACACGGAATTCGAATCAGCTCAAAGTGAAGGTGACGAAGATGATCATGTTAACAAATACCTTCTTAAGCTCAAACGAAATGAAACTAACGATTTGGATAAGATTTATGGTGTTCGTAAAGAAGGCAATAATTATCGAATAGGAGACTCGTCTATTCACTTTGAAAATGATCTCATAAGGGTCAAGGATGTCAAATATCCGAAAACAGAGGGGTTATTAGAACTGCTTTTTGTAAAACAACCTGATCTAAAAAAAGTAAGTTCGGATGATAAGCAAAATTATAAACATATTCTTGAGGCTACAAGTGCTCACAGGAAACGTTTCAAAAGTAATGAATCGCTCCGTGTTCACAAAAACAGTAATAAATTTAAGACTTTAATAGCTCCTATGTTCAAAATTGGCTCTGGTTTATTACCTAAATACAAAATTGCAAGAAAAAATACGAGAATGGACTACATCTACTGGGATGATCCCAATGAACTCGTTGATCGATTGCGATTACTCATTGCTGAGCAAGAAGCTGGAAATCCAAGTCATACTAATGAGATTCACTCTATCATCGAAGAATTGCGTGAAGCTGCCTATATATATTGAGCTGTAACTGAATCTTTGATACATTTTCAAGATGAGTGTTGACGTGTTTGGACGCAACCTTAAACGAAGTGAAGGTGGTCGAGGCCCGCCTGGTGTAGGATTTAAAATCACATCTGATGGTCAATATGATTTGGATAACAAGAGGTTATGCAATGTGGCATCACCTAATCATCCAAACGAAGCCGTGAATCTTGGAACTTTACAGCGCATCATACGAGTAGAAATAGAAAGAGTCTTGAATATTTTGCTTCCTTTGAGAAGTGATCATAAAAATTTGGATAAAATTGTAGATGAGCTTGGTAGTAGGCTTTTTCAAAACGATGAGGAACTCGAGAGTATAAAAGAAGCATTGTCACAACTAATTCATAACAGTCATTCAATAACTATTGATGCAACGACAAAGAGTAGTGGAAGAGCTTCATAAGCCTGCTCGTCGAAATTATCCTCGGCGGAAGTTCGATGTGCGAGGTTTAGACGAAACATGGCAAGCAGATCTAGTGGAAATGCAACCTTATTCCAAAGAGAATAAAGGCTTCAATTACATGCTTACCTGTATAGATGTATTTTCAAAATATGCATGGGCCGTTCCTGTAAAGCAAAAAACTGGGAAAAATGTTACAGAGGCAATGGAGTCTATTCTGCGTAAGGGCCGAGTACCTAAAAATTTACAGACAGATAGAGGCAAGGAATTCTATAACACGAATTTTCAAAGTCTTATGAAAAAGTTTAAAATTAATTTATATTCAACGTATAGCAATCTCAAAGCTTCTATTTGTGAACGTTTCAATCGTACATTGAAAAATAAAATGTGGCCACAGTTCAGCCTACGTGGAAATTATAAATGGCTCGATATCTTACCTGAATTAATAGCAGCTTACAATGATACAAAGCATCGAACTACCGGTATGAGGCCAAACGAAATCACTGCTAACAAGGAAGGAGAAGTTCTTAGACGCTTTATTAAAAAAAAGTTATTTCTACTAAAAAGGCTAAATTCAAAGTCGGTGATAAAGTAAGAGTGAGTAAAGTTAAACAATTATTTGAGAAAGGATATACACCCAACTGGTCTACGGAGATATTCACAGTAAGTAAAGTCGCAGCAACGAAACCAGTAACTTACCATCTTAAGGATTATAAAGATCAACCTATCACTGGTGGCTTTTACGAACAAGAGCTGCAGAAAGCAATGTATCCTGACATGTATCTTGTAGAAAAAGTTGTTAAAAAACGTGGTGATAAATTCTATGTAAAGTGGTTGGGATTCGATAATTCACACAATAGCTGGATCGATAAATTTGATATTTAAAAATGAATAAAGAGAAAATGGTAAGGGCCCCCACCTACGCCCCCTACCTGTGAGGAACAACCAATGAATTCATCATTTGTTAATCTTATACGATGAATGAGTTCACTGTATAGGATTAACTCATGACTCGTTTTCCTCTCCATGAATTTTCTCTTTATTTTATTTATTTTATTTTTATTTTAAACATATTTTTATTCAATACATGTTTTATTTAATACATATTTTATTTCTTACATTAAACATAACTAAACACAAAATTCAAATTTATGATCTCCAAGATATGTAAAAATAGAGCATACTTATTAGCCTTTGCTGCCATTTCTTCATATAAGTTTTCATTTTTCTCAAGTGCCTTACATACTCGTTCTGGCAGGAATACTTGAAATTCTTGATCAATTACAACGACGATTCTTAGCCCAAATTTTGTACTCACTTTTCTAATCTCCGTTACCATGTATTTTGGTCCTATTTCCAACTCAGATAAACTTTTCTTTGGAAGATAGGTGCTGGCACAAATTCTATTCAACATAGCTAAGTCCATTCTGAAAAGCAAGAAATTGCTATACTTTTTGTAATAAACAAAAAATAATCTAAGTACTTACCTTGCAATGTAACTATTTTCTTCCTTAGACTTTAAGAAATTTTTAGACTCGTAGCTTCTTGTTCGGAGGTTGTCCGTCTTCTTGCTCGTCGACTGAACGAATATGCTCTGTACTCGGTGAGCGCTCCTTATGTAGACCTTCTCCCCTCTCAGTAGCTGCCCCCACTGCTTTATGCGCTCCTTCTCTCTCCTCAGCTGCCCCCACTACACCTGAGATTGTCTCCCCCTCCTCTTCGAATAACATCGCTGCTCGTAGAATAACTTCATCGTCCTCGTCAGGCATTATGCTGTAATGTCCCCAAGGAAGTGTGTCAGTGCTGTTTGAAAGCAAGACACGTTTGTCATCATGAGGACTTAGAGCTATTTTCTCTTGTCTCTCCGTTTGAATAATGTGACATTTAGATCGTATGTTATTCTGATAACATTTTACCGTGAAGTTGTTGAAAAGACAAGTTCGATAGTTTTCAAAGTCGATTCGGGTTTTTAGAACAGCTGCTTTGATCCCTTTTGCTTTTTTAATAGGTTTCACATTCTGGATACGAATGGCATACATTTTACTACGTAAACCAATGAATTCCATCATTACATTCCCACTACATTCATCTTTCATAAGGCCGGTGACTTTTTTATTCTTACAAGGTAATCCAAATTGATTTTCTACAGGATAGTCTGACGTATCGAACTTGTCAATATCCTTCTTCATAATTTCATATATATTGACTCCTTGAATCTCATATATAAGACTGTCTGTATCTGTGTATAAGAGCTTACAACGATCACCAATTTGTCGTTTCATATAAGAATAGTGAAAATCGTAAATGAGTGTCTTCGATATGTCAAGCACGCAAAGTCCAATGTAGATAGGCTTTCTAATAGCAATCGATGTTCGAGCAAGTTGTACTGCAATGAGATTTTCATCAAAGATTGAACGACTGTGAAAATTCGGTTTAGCGATTAATGCCTCTGCACCATAACGTCCAGTCCACTTATTAACAAGTTTTACATCGACTCGTTTTCTCTCATTTTCCATGGTTTTGCCGTATACCGCATTAATCATGAGTTTAAAAAACAATTTTTCAAACTCATTTCATGCCCCTTTTCTCTTCTCAGTGTTGAGATCAACATACGATTTTAACCAAGCACTTTGCCGAAACTGTAGCACGCGATGAACCTTTTTTAGAATGAGCCCGTGCTTAATGGCTTGCTTGAGTGCTCTATAATGTATGACATAGCGTTTTTTATCATGCAGAGTAGTTAAAAGTTTCTTCTGCTTACCACCACAAGGAACTTCATGATCTGGACACAAAGGAAGATCTTTATGACTATCGTGTAATGCTACTGGATAATCTAAATCTACTTCTAAGATGAAGCCAATATCTGAATCATCTGGAATATTAAGTAAATTCTTCTCATTGAAATTATGAGCCCACTTGAGATCGTTGGTTGGTAGATACTCCGTCATAGCCCATCCATACAGATTATTAGCATCATAATACATAAGATATTTCTCTTCTTCATTAGGATTGTAGTCTTCACCCATGAATTTATTATTTGCTTTTGCATACCTGTTACTACATTGACTAACACCACCTCTCATACCTTTTTCAATAAACATTAGCATGTCTATATGTGTTAAGAGTTCAAGTTGAACTTTTGTATATTTTAACATAGCATCCCATGTTAAACCAGGAGTTGTGAAATAATGTGCGGGATCCAATCCATATGCAGCAATACATGTAGACCTAAAGTTTTCAAAAATATCAGTCAAAAGCAGTACATCTGTCTTAAGATACAAATCCGAATATTCACCGAGTGTCGTAATACGAAATGTTTCCCATACACATTTGGCATGATCATAGTCGGCTTGAGCGATATCACTCTCAGTGAGCTTACTGAAAAAATCATCTTTAGATGGCAGCTGCTCATCTTTCAACTTATCGAAGGAACTTACATAATCGTAAGGAAAAATGCCTTTTCTTAACAACAACTCAATTTGATTTGTTGAGTAACCACTCTTCTGAAATACTGAACTAGTAATATCAAGTTTATCCAAATATGATGCAAGTTTTTCGAGAGAGGATGGCATAAACCTGAACGAATCTAAAAATCTAAAATTGATGTCACTATTTTTCACATATTTTGTGAATGATATATAACGTTCTTTGTTCTCTGCAATAAGTTTTACACGTCCCTCCAGAGTAGAAGCAGTCGCAAGTTCTTTTATAATGAAATGTGAATCATAACCAGTCAAATTATGAAAGATTATTGGTATAAATCTAGCATCTTTAAAATTAATGTTACAGGCTTCATGAGCAGCTCCTCTATACCTAAAAATAAATTATCTACTATAAACATAATAATGATGATGAGTAAAAAGAAAAAAATGATAGCATACCGTCCCGTAAGATGGCAATGATCTCTAACTTTTTTATCATTTTCCGAAAACACTTTCTTACAGATGTGACACTCTTGAGCTGCTATAAATCCTTCTATTTCTTCAACTGTGAGCTCCATTGGTATTGGATTTTCGTACAATATTTTTAATTCATCAACCAAGCCCTTGAGTTCCTGGATGAACCATTCAGCAGGAGTCAAAGTACCTTCTTCTAGCTGTCTATAACTTTTATAGGTGGATCTTTCATCATCGAAACTACATTTAAGGTAATAACCAATGCTGTAAGCCTGATGCTGTTGAAAGGCCCGTGTATCGTCTTCTACGGGTTTTAAAAGGCATTCAAAATCTGCATAAATCACGTATGGTACTTTTATTTGTCGATGATAGCCGTTAAAGAAAAGGAGATTATTTTCTTTTGAAGGCAACTGAATTCTACTCTTGTTCAATACTGCACAGTCAATCTCATGATTTCGTAATCTTTCTTCTTTATTGAAAAAATGTAAACATCTGTCACAAATGTAATGCTGTTTTTTATTATCTGTTAATTGCTTCCTTACCAATCGTGATAAATTTTTTATCCATACATAGTGAAATCGTGGCTGAACCCTTGCATTATCATCATCATCTTTATTTTCTTCTTCATCTTCATCGATATAATGATCTTCAAGAAAAAGTAAATTTACGTGCCGCTCTTTTTTTAGAGAGGTTACATGACAGGGATGCACTTTATAAGTCTGTCCGCTTTTTTTCAAAATATATAAATTAATAGAAATATCATTTTGCTTTTCAAATTTACTTATTTGTTTCGGCATCACTGGGAACTCTATCCCGTCAAAATTAAGATTCTTTGCGAAGCGATAGTATAAACTTACTCGATGCGCATTATGTTCTTGAGGATACAATGCGGATAAAACTGCCCATTTGAAACATTGATCATCGTCATTTTGTACATTGACGCAAGCTTTCTTCTTTGAAATTTCGATTGGTAGTGCAATGTAAGAACTACCACTTAATGGATTAAATTTATTAATATTTACTGCTAGACTTAAAATCTCTCGCAATGTCCATCCAGAATCTTTTTGTTCGAATTCTTCTATTTGTAGAAAAATCGGCTGTCTCACATGCTCGTCAAACCACTGCTTGATATCCGTCGTTTGATAAATTGATGCGTTTTCAGTATTGAAGTATTTCACCTCGGCAATCACACCTTCACTTTTCTGTATTATATATTCAGCTGATAATTCAGTGTTAACTTTTAAGGCATTGTATTCATTGAGGGCAGTGGCAATTTTTGATTCAAAGAGAGTTTGAGCATCGTTCATAAACGAGACAATATCCAGATGTGCAAGATTCGTAATGACACCAGACCTTATACGTCTCACGAATGCCGATAACATATCATCCCATTGTACTCTTTCGTTCAATGGCTTCTCTTGATTCCTCCCGGCCTCTTGTTCTGCATCGAGTGTTGGTAATGTTTGATCCTGCAATCGCCCATCCGTCTTCAACAAATTCCGGAGCCTGCACTGAATCGTAAGAAGATGTGTCATAGACGTTTCACATTTTTTCTTCTTCGATCTGCATAGTTCAGCCGCCATAAACGCTCTCAGCGTGCGTATAGCCTCCATGTTTAGATCCAACCATGATTGTATATCGCTTACGTCAGCATCACCTTTCTCAACGTAATCCAGAGACTTCCAGAGTAAATTCACCGTCTCAGCAAAATCCTCCGGAGAACTCATGGCGACCTCTCTATTCCTATCGGGGAGGATTTGATGCACTCGCTCCTTGGCAAAGTCCTTGGACTCCTAGCCTGATTGTGTTGATGAATGTAGTCACGTTATGCCAAAAAGTAGTTGTGTTGGGAGAATGTACTCTCAGCGACCTCTCTGATCCCTTGACGTTATCTCCGACTCGACTCACCTTAGCTCCAAGCTTTGAGGTGGGGGATGGGTGGGGTGTCCTCTCAGCAACCTCTCTCGGACTCCTCTATCAGCCACGGCTCTGTGAAGAAGTTGAGCTGGTGGGGGTGTCCTCTCAGCGACCTCTCTCGGACTCCTCTATCAGCCACGGCTCTGTGAAGAAGTTGAGCTGGTGGGGGGTGTCCTCTCAGCAACCTCTCTCTCTTGGACTCCTCTATCAGCCACGGCTCTGTGAAGAAGTTTAGCTGGTGGGGGGGTGTCCTCTCAGCGACCTCTCTCGGACTCCTCTATCAGCCACGGCTCTGTGAAGAAGTTGAGCTGGTGGGGGGTGTTCTCTCAGCGACCTCTCTCTCTCTCTCTCTCTTGGACTCCTCTATCAGCCACGGCTCTGTGAAGAAGTTGAGCTGGTGCGGGGGTGTCCTCTCAGCGACCTCTCTCTCAGATTCCCTTATGACCCTTGGCTTTAAGCGTTGGAACGATATGCGTAATTACGACTCCTTGAAACAACAGGCTTGGTGGGTAAAGTGCTCTCTCGACTCCTCGATGAACCTTTATCGACTCAAAGCGTTGAAATGATGAATTCAGACAGTCACAGCTTTCTTATATCCTCTCGATAAAGGGGTGTCGGTGGGGAATGTCAGCAGAAGTGGGGAGTTAAGCGTATAAGCGAAGAACTTCCCAACCACAGTCATGGAGCCATAAACTTCCACAGACCTTCTCAGTGATCTCTCTCGTGGTGGACCGTGCAGTTAGGGACTTCCTCTGCCTTGAGCCTCGTAAGCAGACCTCCTTACTGTGGATATTCTCCCTCTTTGCTTGGAGCCTCGTTCCTTGGATCCCCTGGTTTTTGAAGCCTGAAGCCTTGTGATGGATCTCAGTGATCTCTCCTCTCCTCGACTGCTTGCTCAAAGGACTCGATCCGATGCAATGAAACGTGCTCTCTAGCGAACTTCTTCTTATACACTATTCAGCACGATGGTGGGAGTAAAAGTGGAGGTGGACGGAGAAAAAGAGGGGGTTATCGCCTTTAAAAGCAGATTCGTTTAGCAAATCCGTATATTCGAAAACTCAGCTGCGTCTGGAAAAGAGACTAGAAACTTTTGAATCTCAAAAATCTCAACTTCCTTGCGATGGATTACATTTTAGATCTACAAGGTTTCAGGCAATCATCCAATATTCTCGTTGTGAAAGAAGTAGCTTTGATTCCTGTCGAAAAGGATGCACTACCAACGGTTTACCATTTCCAACCTCCTTGTAAATGGACGGAGCTGCATGATGAAGAAAAATGCGTGAATCGATGGCTAGAGATACATTATCATGGAATACCATGGCAATCGGGCATGATTGCTTACAGTCAAGTAGGCCAAGTATTGGAAGGTAGTTTGAAAGATGCTGCTAAGATTTTTGTTAAGGGTCTTGAGAAGAAAAAGTGGTTAGCCGAAATTTTTCCAAAAAAGTAAGTATATATTATAAATAAAATTAAATGATAATTTATCTAATATAACACAACTTTGCAGGTTTATTTGTAATATGGATGAAATGGAGTGTCCTTCATTGCGGAATATGGAAAAGAATTCTGTAAATTGTATGCTTCATGTATTATGCGGGAAACCAACATGTGCGGTAGAGAACGTATACGCCCTCAAAGATTGGCTATTTTTTTTTTTCACTCTGCAGCGAACTGCTTTACCACCTACAGGAGAAGAAGAACAAGATGAAGGAGACTGCGGTTGCGGGAATCGATCACCTTTAGTTTCTCCAATAAATGTTGCGAAATGTAAAAATGATATATATATTTCTATGTATAGTTAATAAATAAAGAATTATTAATAAAGAAAAAATTTGAAAGAGAGAATGTATGGAGAGGAAAGTGGATCATTCAAACACATAAAAAAATGTATGAATGATCCTACAATGGGTTGTTCCTCACAGATAGAGGGCGTAGGTTGGGGCCCTCATCTCTCTCTTTAAACAATTAATATTTACTGTAATTTTTATATAAAATTCATTGACATCAAAATTTTTTTTTCTATAAATTAATATCATAAATTTGTATTATGCACATATATGTATTTACGTGTGAATATTTAAAGTAATTTATATTACATAAATATACCTAATCACAAGCTAATATTTATGTATATAGAAGTATACCGGCATTTATTCCAATGCTTACATTTATATACATAGACAAAACGCGCATATTCAGGCATCTATTCTAACGCTTATATTCATATACACAGACATAACGCGCGCATATATATATATATATATATATATATATATATATATATAGAAGCACACAGGCATCTATTCCAACGCTTACATTCATATACACAGACATAACGCGCATATATATATATATATATATATATATAAGCATACAGACATCTATTCCAACGCTTACATTCATATACATAAACATATAAGCATGCTATCAATTATATACAAAGAAGCATACAGACACCTATTCAAAACTCTAACACTCATATACACAGATATACACTCAAGCATACATTTATTTACATTCATACAAGGAATTAAATTATTGGGTTCATTAAAACATATTTTATTATAATTACAATGTATACAAAATTAATATATTCCATTTTTAATATAAAATTCAGTCTATATAAAAACTTACTCTATATAAAAATTTAAAAAAAATAAATCTATACATAAAATAAAATTTACATAATAAATAATTAATAAAAATAAAAACTAAAAATTTCACAATCAGAAAATCTGGGCCGCATCTTTTTTTTTTCCTCTTCGATGTTGCCACGCGTGCTGGTCTTGTAGGTATACGAATCCAAGGTGCAATTGATACCTCTAATCTTATCCATCCCTTGGATCTTCCTTTCCTCTTAATTTTGGATTGTCGCTGTTGCTGTTCTTGCTGCTGCTGCTGCTGCTCAACTTCGCTGGTCATGTCCAGATCCGGCATATGATAGGGTGTTGTCGGTGGTGGTGGCGGAGGCATGCTTGCGAGACGTAGCCACTCGCTACATGTAATATTGGACGGCATCGGTGGTGGAGGCATGCTTGCAAGACGTAGCCACTCGCTATATGTAATACTGGACGGAATCGGTGGCGGTGAGTCTCCTGGCAGTGGTATCTTGGTAACATCCCATTTTGGTAATGGGATTTCGCACACCGGCAGTCCCTTAGAAGTTTGAGTCGGTGCTGCGAGAACGGGTAACTTATGCTAAAAGTTATTTTGTTATTAATAAAATACCTAATTATAATAATATTAAATATAATTATTTACACTCACAGGAACATTGTTAAGTGAAAAAATTTCTGAAGGTGGCGTTTGTATAGATGTTGAAATCGTTTCAGCTTCTGCAGCAGCCTAAAAAGTTTTTAAATTATTAGAATAGAAAATTTTTTTCTAACTAAAATCAATTAAATAAAAAATGGTATATCATACACATTACAATATTTCAATTATTTTAAATTATTAGAAAATAATAAGTAAATTTAATAATTTATTGAAGAGATAAAATGGACACTATACCTGTACTCATAAAAATTTGACTATCTTTCCATTTCATTGCTAAATTTTCATTAAAAATGCATTAGCTTGTAGTATAAAGATTATTCAGTTAAATTTTAAAATAAATTCATTCATTGACTATTGAGAATTTTGGGTTCCAAAATTATTTATTAAAATTTTTTGTTTTGTATAGGAATCCAAATATCTTAAAAATTAATTTATTTATTTGAAAATTTAACTGAATAATCTTCATACTACAAGCTTATGCATTTCTTTTTGAAAATTCAGCAATTAAATGAAAAGGAAGTTAATATTTATAAGTGAAGGTGTAGTGTCCGTTTTACATCTCCTTAAAATTTTATATTTTACAGTAGTACAAACAGTTCATAAATATGTTAACCCGTTAATTGATAAATTTTTCTAATTGAAATTATTAAAATTATTTAAATGATAAATTTTTTCTAATTGAAATTATTAAAATTCTTAACTTACCATCTCAATCTCAATCTCAATCTCCTCACAAAAAGAATTGTAATAATTTTACATTGCCTTTGAAGGTGGTGAAAAATCCAACTTCTCCAGGAATTCCTCGAGCTTTGCGATATGTTCTGTGTCCGGGCGCGTCGTTGATAGCACATAATCATTCAGATTATTTTCGGTATCCTCTTGAAGGAGCGTTGTAATTTCGTTGAGCAGGATGTCGATATTATCCATGTTTGCACTAGAGTTCACTCGACTTGTTACACACGACTGACTCTCTAATAATGAAAAGCAGCTTACTTTTCGTAAAGTCCAAAGGTTGTCAAGAATTTTCCCGAATTACTCGTTTCAAAAAAAATTTTGGCTCAAACAAACAAGCCTTTGTTTTAGAGAAAACACATGTATTTTCACTGAAAAACTGCTTTCAATATTTCTTTTTCTCATACTATATTTAAGCTATTTTCATTCACTTGATTATTAATACACAACATTTTTAAAACAAACACTTTATTATCGAATGATTCGCTTTTCATCACGTATACACGTTTAAACATGCATTTTAATAACTTGCATTTTCAATACAATAAGACCACTTATAAATTTCACTTTGGGTTGAATATTTTTATACACTTATAAATATACACATGTTTTTATAACTAAAATTAATACACTTCATTATAACATTAAAAACACTTTATTATAGCATTAAAACACGTTATAACTTGCACTTATACGAATAATACACTTATATACACATTTAGTTTATATAAATTTCACTAACACTGAATAATTATACGAATACTACACTTACATTTAATTTACACTATTATTTCACTTTCCATTAAATGCTTAATGTACACGAATACTTTATTATTCTTATATGTTTTACACTAACACTGAATAATTATACACTTATATTTCACTTGTTAAAATATTTTTTAAAAATTTCATTAATACACTACATATTTTTATATACTTTATTCTTATATAATTTTCAGTAACACTGAATAATTATACATTCAAATTTCATTTTTATTGAATATTTAATTTACACGAATTCCACTTATTAGAATATTCTTTTATAAAAATAACACTATATTTTTTATAAAGAATAATCTATTATTCTCACATTTTTAACCAATAAAAAATTATTTTACACTATACACAAAACTTATTTCACTACAAAGAGAATCATAAATCTTTCACGTAGAACAATGCCCTCATTCATGGGTGATGTATTTTCCGCTTTATGCCTTAGAGAACACACACATAGGTAATAAAATTTTATATTTTTCTCGAACCTTTTTTTTGAACTTTTTTGAACTTTTTTCTTGCTTGAAACATGAAAACATTTCCATTCATTTCACTAACATATGTGCAGAATATTCCCGTAGAATGAAAAAAACACGATACGTCAAAACAGTTGCACGTGCGTCTGTTTATATTTTGTTCGGAACCGGCATACACGTGATGATGCTATTCTACTTTATCGGTAAGCAGACAATTGCTGCTCGACTAATCTCGGCTACTTTCGGGAACGGTCGCGCTATATACAGTTTACTGAAGTAACTGATCAGCAGGTATCTAACATTTAAAAAGAGAGTCACTCACCTTAATTGGTGCAGCAGTTGTACTAAAGCTATGGGACATAGTAACAGTAAAAAAAAATTTTTCTTCTATACGACAGACATTTCAATGTCATACAAATAGTTGATTATTGCATTTTCATCATTAACTAGGTTGATGACTGGTAAATAGAAGCAATTAATACTTCATACAAGTGATCAACGATCTACTTTATCGATAAATTGATTTAACTGGCTTGCCATGCAGTTACGCAACATAGAAAAGGTCAATGATCTACTTTATCGATAAATAGATCGATAAATTGATTTAACTGGCTTGCCATGCAGTTACGCAACATAGAAAAGGTCAACGATCTACTTTATCGATAAATAGATCGATAAATAGACGCGACTGGCGCGCCATACAGAGCATGCAGCGAAATCTATCAATACACATCCAAAATAGCTGTAAGGATTTTGGAACAGGCGCTACTGGAACAGGGCGCGACTAGCACACTTTGTGTGCTAGTAGCGCCCTGTTCCAGTAGCGCCTGTTCCAGAATCCTTACAGCTTACCTACTTTGGTCATTCCCAATGAACAAATAATATGCGATACAATTAAGAAATGAACACTAATGAATTGAGAACTAATGTGAATAAAAAAATCTGAATTTGAATAAAACCTTTCAATTTACTTCTTGCCACTCATGTCTCGAAGTTTTGGCAGTGTAGATTTGGTTTCGTTTACTTTTTCTACAGTGAATCTTTTGAATACCTTTAATTTCTTTTGCATTTCCTAACTATTCCATTTTTTTTGTCTGTCGAAAAACTTCTAACTCATCCTTGCGGATAACAAGAATGTTAATCGACGGAGTATATTTTGATACGTGAGTGGCGAAATTTTCAGCGTTTCTAATAAAATCTGCATTCTTCTTGGACAGATTATGCGTGGTAGCATAATGTATAACTAAACCACCAATACCATCACAAGCGCCTTTGCCATGAACTGTTGCAGAAAAAAGCCATTTTCTGTTTACTTTTGAGTTTTGAAACTCATAGAATTGATATCTATTTTTAAAATGACTGGCAGCTCCATCAGAAATGGTTATGATTTCATCAAGATCTTGCGCAATATGTTTTTGTTTTAAGTTGTCGATAATTAAATTTATAGTCATTAGGGCATGAGACGAATCATGTTTAATATCGTCAGAGACGGTGACATAACTGACTGTCTTATCATTTCCAAAATAGCATACTGACGTAAATATTGATATTTGGTTTTTACTTCAATGATAGCTCTGAATTTCATTTTGAAGCAGAACTGTCCAATTTTCTGCAAAATCGACATGAATAACTAATTGGAAGTCATTATTTTTCGCTAAAAGTTTAACCTCTTTAATTGCTATACGTTGAATTTCTTTGACCAATTTATGAGCTCTTACAGTGAGAGCACGCTCTCTTAACTCTATTAAGAAATTTTCAATTGTGCTAGTTTTATTCAGTAAATTTGATTTTTCTGAATAAAATCTGCAATGTCTTGTTTATTCTCTTTTTTATAATTATTCAAAGCATCTGTAAATATCATATTTATTTAAAGTTTCAGCATTTTTTTTTAAACTTTAAATCATCATAACTTTTGTTCTAATTGATCAAAATATTCGATCCGGGGTTTATTTTAAAGATTATTGTTGATATTTTTGATATATTAATAAATAAAAGCATAAAAATAGTTGTAAGAACACGTAAAGTTGGAAAAATAGTACGATGCGCCATGGTATCAATGTTTTAAAATCGAAAATATAAAAAAAACGTTTAAAAATCTGTTTAAAAAAAATAAGGCAAAATCGCATATTCTCACCTACCCTAAAAGTTAGTATTTTTTATGTATAAAATCATATAAAAATTTCAAAGAAAAAAAATATAGTTTTTGAGAAAATCGTGTTTGAAAAAAATCGCTTTTTTTTCGGTTTTTCGTAAATAACTCAGCGAGATCAAATTGTATTACAAAAATCGAGATCGCATTTAAAACTAGACCAAATTTCGCACACTTTCGTTAAAAGAACGTCCAAAAAGGTTAAAAATTGACGGAGCTATAGTCATTTAAAAGTAGAGGTTCATTTTCAATTTTTGAATTTTCGTTTTTACATCCAACACTAAAATTGCTGTAGTAAAAAAAAAAAAAATTTTTGAGCGTTCTATGAGGTAAATTTTATCTTCATATACATAATAGAAGGTATTTTTATTACTTAGAAGAAAAAAAAAATTCGATCAGTGACGGCCTGCATGAATCTGAATGGAATCAGCCATATACAATTTTTGTTATAAAAACATTGAATTTTGAATTCATCTATTTTTTGTAGGTTGTCTTTTTATAAGTGATCATAATTTATAAAATAGTACATTTCGTAACGGGTATGAAAAGGCTTTATTTACGAAACGAGAAGTTTACGGCCCAAGCCGAAGGTGAGGGTCGTAACGAGTTTCGTGGCAAACCGTTATTTTTGCCATGAGAGCCAAAAAAAGCAATGAAGTTTCGATTTTGAGGTTAGAATGGTAAAAAATTAATCGATGATATATTTAAATTTTTATATATATATAATGAATATTAGTTTTATATGTTCTTTGGCCATATTCAGGTGGAATATGAGTCGAGAACAATGTTTGTCGCTTATGCTGAATTTAAATTTCTGTTCAAACGGCAAAAATTGTTCGAAATTCAGATTTTACCTGAATAAACGGTTAAAGGAAATAGATGATTTTATGTCCGAAGTAGATTGTATGAGGAATTATAACTTAGTAGTTGGATATTAATAGAATATTAATGTTTTTTCAATGCTTTTAGAATTTAATTTTTGTTCTATTGCTTTTACTTTTGTTTTTTAGATTGACATTTCGTAATGAGTATAGTTGCTGTCGAAGCGCGAGTCATATTTTTTCACTAACCTCCGTTCAATATGATTGCTCTCTGACTATATCGAACGAAACATAATAGCATAGGCGATGCTATATTGCTTTCTCCTAAGACCCATGAAAATTCAATATGTCTCAGGAAGACATAGAAATCCTTTGTGTCCTTGTAGGCCGTATTCGTGTCAGTATTCTTTCTATGTTTCGTTTAATATGTCAAAGAGCAATCATATTGAACGTAGGTTAATAAAAAAAATGACTCGCGCTTCGACAGCAGCTATACTCATTACAAAATGTCAATCTAAGAAACAAAAGAAAAAATCAATAGAACTAAAATTTAATTTTAAATGTTGTAACGTTTGGCTTTTCTGGTGAGCTGCGGTGGCATCAGACTTTTGTGAGGATGATCTACGGCGGTGGATAAAAGCCAAAGTTCAAACTTATTAAACTAATTAAATTAATTAAAGTGATGAAATTTAATAATAAAAAAAAAAGAAAAATAATAAATTGTAATTTAAGAATTTAACTTAGTAAAAAAAGAAATAATAATTAATATTGAAATTTAAAAGCTTAAAACAAAAATAAATAAACTTAATACTAGAGATATAAACGACGGGTCGGAATTACAGGAAAGGTTTTTGCGGAACTAGGTAAATAAGCATATTTGACGACATGGTTTAAATTAAATGTAACTTTGTCTATTTATTAATAATAATTCAAGGAGTGTTTATAACGACGATATAAAAATATAAAAATGCAAACATAAAAAGTCTGTTATTTACTTTAATTAAATTGAACAAAAATAATTTCTTTTGACCGTCGGTATGCAAAATAAATTGTGTTATGGTTCCTTGCTTTCACCGGCAGATGGCGTGGTGTTTAGTAGCCGTCTGTGAAAAATAAAGAACAAAAGAAAAACGACATTAATATCTATAACGCAAAATATTATTAACAATTATCTACGGCGGGTAAACGCGGGATCTGTCTTATCGACGGCGGTTACGGCGGCGGTAGGTGAAGGAGTATCTATGCAGTGGAATCCCCCAACTACATAGATAGGATAGGAATAGAGGTTTTTACTATGCAAAGCATAACTTCTTTACATAGTAAAGAGAGAGAGAGGAGTCTGTGTAGTGGAATCCCCCTACTACTCAGATTGAAGGAAAAGGATACAGGTACGGAGTACTCTTACTGTGCAGAGCATAACTTCTCTACACAGCGAGAGCGGAGAGAGGACTGGGGAGAAAGTCTCCTGATGGCTCGGTGGCTCGCTTATATATGCTACGGAGCTCGCTATTCCCGTTGCGGGAGTAGCGCCACGTAGCGGCTGAGCGCAGGTACTAAGTCTAGCGCGATTTTTGAATCGTCGCAATGTATTGAAAAAAAGATTAATACTTTCAACTAAGAAGTTATAGTTCCGCATACGGCCTACTTTGGACATAAAATCATCTATGTTCTTTGGCCGTTTATTCAGGTAGAATCTGAATTTCGAACAATGTTTGTCGCTTGAGCAAAAATCTACCTGCGGCGCGCTTTGCGGATTCACGGCAATTTCAGCTCAAACGACAAACATTGTTCTCGATTCATATTCCACCTGAATACGGCCAAAAGACATATATAACTGATATTTATACATTTATATCCCTGTAGGTCATATTAAGTTTTCATACAGTACCGTCCATAAATTCGTGAACAAAATTTTGAAAAACATCGCTCCTTTAAAGAGCATTATCTCTGGTTCTAATGGTCGTAGAATAAAAATCAAAAAAGTAAATTAAAGTATACAAAAAATACTAACTTTTTATGGTGTTTAAAATTTTTCCAAACCATTTTTTCCATTTTTTATCCTTCTTTAAAAAAATGTCAATTTTTCACATTTTTAAACATTTTTTCAATCATTTATATCTTTTTTGAAAATGATTATTAATGAAAAATTCCAACGGGAATCGAAAGAATTCTAAAAAATCTAAAATTTATCACTAATGGTTTTTTTTCGTACGAAGCTTATTTAGGTAGTTATAAGCAATTGAATGTTGTGATGTAGTATAATAAAAACACGAATAATAATATGCAAATAATGATTCAGAATATTTTTTTTTCCATATTTCTTGAAAAATTAAGTGTTATTTTGTCAAAAATTAAAGTTTTTTCCTAAAAAATTATGACAATAAATAATTTTAAAAAGTTTATATACAAATATGTTGAAATAATTGAATTTCCATTGATGTTTTCGTTAAATTATTTGTAATTTTATTATAGTACTTCTTAACATTGGATTGCTTATAACTACCTAAATAAGCTTCGTAGGAAAAAAAACCATTAGTGATAAATTTTAGATTTTTTAGAATTCTTTCGATTCCCGTTGGAATTTTTCATTAATAATCATTTTCAAAAAAGATATAAGTGATTGAAAAAATGTTTAAAAATGTGAAAAATTGACATTTTTATAAAGAAGGATAAAGAATGGAAAAAATGGTTTGGAAAAATTTTAAACACCATAAAAGGTTAGTATTTTTTGTATACTTTAATTTACTTTTTTGATTTTTATTCTACGACCATTAGAACCAGAGATAATGCCCTTTAAAGGAGCGATGTTTTTCAAAATTTTGTTCACGAATTTATGGACGGTACTGTATGTCTCAGGAAAAATAGATGTAGCATCATCGATGCTATTATGTTTCTTGGGTCCCTTTGCACCCCATCAGCTCAATCAACAAACATTGTTCTCGGCTCATATTTAACCTAAATATGGCCAAAGAACATATATAACTAATATTTATTAACGTGTATATGAGGGAATCACGTCAACTCTCCTAGCGCGGCGCGCGAGGGCTTAATCTGGTTCTTTTAAACTCGCGTTTGCGGTATCAAAATGTATATAAAAAAATACTTAATATACTATTTTGATGTATTTTTTTCTCAGCTTTCCAATGGTGTGATCAGATTTTCCAAAATTTTCCATTTTCCTATTAAAAAAACACAAAATGTGTTATATTTCGAAAAGTCCATTATTTATATATTTTTTAACACTTTTAATCGAAAGCTGAGATTCGTTTACATATAAAAAGTTATTTTGCACAAAGTGCCCGATTATTTCAGTATGAAATAGAACGCCCAAAAGTAGAAGTACTGCGCGCGACTGCTGAATAATGATCTCAAACATGTAAGCATTGCTATAATTTCGGATAATCTAAACCATGATACTGTTGCGGTTTATGAATATAAAAAAATTGTCATACTTTATCTGAAATCTAAATTTACAGTTGAAAAAATTTATTATTTAACGGATGGAGCAGGTCAACATTTTAAAGATAAGAAAAATATGCAAAATCTTCTGTTTCATGGAAAAGATTTCGAAATCACAGCGGAATGGCACTTTTATGCCACCGTACACGGTAAAAGTGCATATGATGGTATCGGTGCGAACTTAAAAAGAGGTGCAAAACGTGCTAGTCTACAACTTTCATCCAAAATAGTATTTTTCGATACAAGGGTCCTATGAGTCTGGCACGGCGAGGTTAAGAAGGGGCCGAACTATATGTCTTTGTCTAATAGCGTTTTTCATCATTTATGTAAGCACTATCCGGTATAACAAGAAAAAAATAGCAGCCCCCGCTAGATATTAGTATAATAAATAAATTTTGTAATAACAACCAAATTTTTTCACTGCGTAGTTTTTGAATAATTAGAGACCTACCAAAAAAAGATAGGTTATATTCTAGATTGCTAGTAGGTCTCTAATTAGTCAAAAACTATGCGGTAAAAAATTTGGTTGTTATTACAAAATTTACTAATTATACTAATATCTAGCAGGGGCTGCTATTTTTTTATTGTTATACCGGATAGTGTTTACATAAATGATGAAAAACGCTATTAGACAAAGACAGATAGTTCGGCCCCTTCTTAAGCGCTCTCGCTACGCTTGAGTGCTCACGCCGTGCCGGGAAATGTCACATAGGACACGCGTATCCTGTACAGTTCCTGTATATTATTATATAGACGATCTATCGGATCTCTGTAAACTTTTTCACAGTTTTCCCTGTAAGTAACTCTGCAGATTTTTCTACTAATTCACCTGCGTTAAACCTGTAGATTTCTTCATTTTCTCTACAGAAAATCCTGCAACGATACCTCAGAATTTCCCGTAGGCTTTCTGTATATATTCTGCAGATTTTCCTGTACTGATACCTCATATTTTTCCGTATGCTTTCTGTAGATACTCTACAGATATTCTGCAGATTTTCTGCAGATTTTCCTGCAGATTTATCTACAGTTTTATCTACAGATCTTTTTCATAAGGGAAAACAATTTCAAAAATATACTTAGAACGTGAAATTGTATTAAATAATTATTAATACAATATACACGGACTGAAAAACTTGCTAGTTATTTAGAAACACACACACACACACACACACACACACACACACACACACACACACACACACACACACACACACACACACACACACAATATATATATACAAGAATAAGCCGAATATAAAGCAACTGATTCATCGTTCATAGTATCTCTCATGCCATTAGTCCGTATACGTCACACTTATTTGCTTTACCAACGTGAAACACGTGTATAAAATTCACAAAAATCTTTAACTATACCCTGCCAGAAAATGCAACATAGGACTCAGAACAGAGAGCGGTTCAAGCAGATTTAGCGCACGCAGCTCTAGAAATAGAATTTTAACATCAGAAAGTCTTTACGAATGGGCTAAAAATTATTGCAAAGAAACTAACGTTTTTTATAGCAAAAAAGACGATTATGAAAAATCAGTTTTGGAACTCAAACCAAGATTAGATAATACTAAAACTACACCAGGGACTTTAGAAAACGTCTTCAAGTTCTACATATCAAATCTTTCCAAAGAAAGTCATTAAAAAACAGAAAATAATGTATCCAAATACGCAACTAAGACAAAGAAAACCACGAAGCTAAAGAGTTTCAAGACTCATTCCTCTTAATAAGCCAAAGTAACAAAAAAAAAGAATAATAGTGAAAACTCAATATATTTTTAATATATCACTACTTTCAATGTATAATGTGCTTTCATGGTAAAATACAAAGATACTGAAATCATCGTTTTTAAATAAATAAATAAAAGATTTAAAACCTTCAATCTTAATTTATTCCTATTCGATTAATCGTTTTTTTAGTTATTACTTTTTTTGTTTTTAATATATATTTATACTCTTGTTTTTTAAATTTTGACGTTGGCTTTATTTTCTTTTTAAATAATTTTTGAATTTTTATTTAAAAAATATATAAATGTTTATTTAAATTTTCAATGAGTAGTATATAGTTAGGTATGGAGTCATAACAATGACGTCAATATACTTAACATTCTTATCATTTATTTACATAAACAAACAATTAAAATAACAACTTGATTACATAAACAACAATTAAAATAACAACTTGTTTATATAAACAAATAATTAAGATAACATCTTTCATAAATAATTAAGATAAAAACTTATCCATATAAACAATCAATAAAATTAATCACCTGTTTTATATAAATAAGTAATTATTTTAATCAACAGAAGATAATGACGTCATACACTATACTACTTTATACTACTATTAGATTATTATTAGTGATCCTGAAAAGGATCGATTACGGTAAGTATATTATTTATATTTTTTATATCCCTGCATTTTTGGGAATGTATGTGTATTAGTTAAATATTTGGAATGAAACTGTATTTTCTCAGATTTTTCATATTTTAAAAGAGGTCTCCTCTCTTCCTTGGTCCATTGGTAACAAGGTAAGATGGTCGTTTCAGCGTTCCTTGAAATTGACCCATGCTTTTGCTGTCTACAGTGTACTCTTTGGAGTTAAAATGAAAGGTTTTGTTAGAGACAGAATTAATAATTTTAGTTTATAAGATTATAGTTTTTTAAGGTTATATTTGTATTTCGCTTCATTTTTAATGATTAAAATTCTCCGCAAAGTTTTGTTAAATAAAAATAGATTAGATTATATTATTTTAATTTGAATTAATAGGAAAAGTTTAACCAACGAAAGATTTTGGTTTTATTTAGTTATTTAAGTCATATTATAATATTAAGTTCGTTGTACTGCGTATTACGATTAAAATCGAGTTACGAGAGTGCTTGAAAATAGTTCCATTGTATTAAATATTGAACTTGCGCTGAGATTATATATGAGAAAATACTATTAGCTGGGAAAGAAAGACCTGTAAAGGGATCAGCATGAACATGGCTTACGGTACAAAAATTAATTAGATAATTTCTATAAAAATTATTTATTATTATGTATAATAAAATTAATGACAATGATAAACGAATAATTAAAGAAAATAAATGAATGAATTATTGAATAAAATGAATAATTGACTAAAATTTAATAATTTAATTTAGACAAAATAGTATCGAATCAAAATTAGAAAAGAGAACAAAAAGAAATTGAAATTAGAACTGTGCTTCTGTGCATGGGTGCGCACATGGCCTGGAAATAGCGCCCTCGCCGGGGTGAACCTTGATCACAAGATTCTAAGTGTCGAGGTAAATAATAACAGCCTCGCCGGGGTGAGTCTTCAGGGTTTCGAGTGTCGAGGCAATTTATTAAGGCCTCGCCGGGGTGAGTCTTAATTACAAGATTCCAAGTGTCGAGGTAAATGGTTACAGCCTCGCCAGGGTGAGCCCTGGTTATAAGACTCCGGGTGTCGAGGTAAGCGGCACGAATTGACAGACATCATCAGTTCAAGTCGCTATAAAGCTATACAAAAAGTATAGCTATAGAAAAAGGAAAAAAGTAAATAAAATAATGCTTTAATGAAACTAGAGTAAACATTGAGAACAGTTGATACTTTTTTATAAAAATAAAAAGTCGTGTGAGTACAGTAAGCGATTTTTATGCTGGTCGCCTATAGTTAAGAAACGTGTTCTTAGTTAAAATCTTATACTTAAAAATTATTATCAATTTTATATTTTTATATGTACAATTTACCAAAATTCATAATTTTACTGTTAAAGGATAATCTCTCAAATCAGGTAAATTATTTTAAAATAGTAACAATTTAGAAACCCGTAATAAAAAGGCATTTATTCATGGTCATGCATATGTTACTCATGATTTGCCGTTCGGGTTGTTTTATGATATGCAATAATAAAGAATGTGAAGATTTGGGAAAGCCTAGCATTTATTAAGTTTAATTATTAACTGAAATTTTTCCACCAATCAGAAAATGTCTTACAAAATTCGAGTAAAAGAAGACCTGACTTAAGATATGTATTCTTCTCTTCATGATAGTTATAAGAAAAATTTTTGTTCAGTCTGCATGTGGAGTTCAACACGCTCACACTTGTATTAATCTTAGGATAGAATATTGAATAGAGTTTTTATTTTAAGAAAATTTGTCTCTTTATAATTTTTTAACTTTTCACTACCTTATCCCAGTATTACTACGTTACAGGTTTAATATAATGCAGTAGTATTTATACTAAACAAGAATAAGGAAATTGAATGAGAAGAGATGAAATGAGCGTCCAAGGAAGTACGGCCCTGAAACCGTACTATACTCGAAGATGCGCGCACAAACACCAAAAAAGACCAAAGTGGTTGAACATACAAATGCGCGTGTACGTGCACATGCTCTTGCATGTGTAAGTGCACTGGTCTCTGTCCCACTGTTCTACTTTAGTAGAGGTGTGGGAGGGATACCAAAGAGAGCTGAGGCAAGTAGTGCGCGGAGCTCATGACTCTCGTCACTCTTGGATCGGCTCTTCTAGCGAACAGCCACACCTTGCTCAAGACAACAACGGGCACTGGGCGATAGCATTGTCTTAAGCAAGGAAGACTTTACACGTGTTAGCATGCTTAGTTGTACATTTTTGTATGATGTGTTTAATAAAGAGCCTTTCCAAGTAAAGAACATTCCTATCCTTTGCGATGTGAGAATTTCAATAAATCTAATAATCGTTAATTTAAACAAATATATTACATCTACTCATGAGCCGATTCTCACAGGCAAAATTGGTGTATCAAATAATTTATAAGTGTAGAAGGCGCCAGATACACCACCAACTAGCTAGCCGTAAGCACAAATCTCAAGCGGCCTTGGATCGGGAGCTACTTGAAAATTTACGGGGATTTTTTTCTTGGTATAAATTAATTATTTTCAAAATATTGAAGAATTTTTTTAACTTTTAATTTTTATGAACAACAAACTATAGCTAGCGGATGATCCACCTTAAACGCCAAAAACTAATAGAAAAAATATAAAGAATCCGCGTTAGCTAGGCAAGGTGACCTAGCTAACGACGACTCTACAGACACAAAGGGTCGCGCTCTGTTGTAAAATAAACATTTTAAATATTAAATAACAAATTTTAAATAAATTTGGGTATTAAGAGAAAGGGAACGTTACAAACAATTGACAAGTTTATTCATGTATAAGTTTGAAATACAAATTTGATAAAATAATAATAAACGCTAATCTATTTATTTATTGTTTATATATTCATTATATTTTTTTTTTTAAATATAGGCTTGATAACTGATTTTATTCTTTCAATTCTCATTCCGAATCTTTCTCTGTCACGGCTTATTTGTTCCCACTTACCACGACGCGCACATTGGCTTGCATAAGCCCACACAACATATTACTTTAACATTTGGTTTTTCTTCTTTAAAGTGTACATGCTTCATTTTTATTACAATATTCAACCAAACATGGAAGCATACATATCGTTATATATATCTTGTAAAATATGAGCATTAATTTCTAAAATTACAATTTCTAACGTATATTTATCCAAATCTCTATCATCAAGCATTTCAGTTAAAATAAATGTATTTACATTGTGAATTTTTATGCAATAATACTGATTAAAAGCAGCAAATGTTTTCATTATATTCATCTTTGGATCTCCTTCTTCTTTCTTAATTTCTTCAAATAGATATTCTTGAATGTAGTCTACAATTCTATTGATTTTTCGCTTCATTTTTTTATTAGGTGATTCTTTAGACTCTTTATTGTCTTTGTCTGGTGGCTCTTCATTGTCTTTGGAGGTGGTTGATATAGTGCCTGCTCTTAGATTGTTATGCTTTTTAAATTGTGCGAGTTAGTGAATAAAATGTCATGAGTTCCCATAAATACCTTTAACGGGCTCCTGTGTTCAGCTTTGAATCTATAACTGTCTTCAAAGTATGCAGTATAATATCAAACTCACCCTTAAATTTTCTCCATTCATGAGCATCAAAATTGACCCATTTTGCAAAAGAACTTGTTGATATTTTAACGTATAGTTTAAAATATCCACTCACGTATAGTATTCCGATGCTCGTTTTTTTGTGACTTGTTCAGTACGTACGTTGTCGAAAGGAGCATATTATCCAGAACAATAGTATGCTCTTTCAATTGACCAGTCTCACGGCAGTTAAATTCAGCCATATTTGAATAGTATGTATTACTTGATAAAACTGTTAACTTACGAGTGTTCGAGTCTTACTTTAACTGTGGCTGTAGTGGAACTGATCTGACACTAGTACTCGCTCTCATTTTATATCCATAGACCCCTCTACAGAATTCATAAGTATATGGGGTGCACATGCGTTTCGACACGTATTTTCTAAGAATCGCATATTTATCTTAAAAGATAACGACGGTGGTTATGATTCCTTAGTATGTAATATTATATTTTAATACTAAACGATACACAACTGCTATATTTTATCATTTTCTGTCTCAAAACATTTTTAGCTTGAATTGTTTATAGATTCCGATATCTCTCCATGTAATATTATATTTCAACGATAAGCGTTATATAGACACTACATTTATCGATATAAAATATATTTAAGTTTAATTGTTTATTTCATCACATTCTGTTAAAATAAAATATTCCATTATGCCCCTTTAATATCTTAGTATATAATATTTTATGTCCTCGTAGGCCGTATTCGTGTCAGTATGTAAAGAGGATGCTAAATTTGTATTGGCATCCCATATGTCTCAGACGCGCTCCTCGACTTATTGCAAGAATTATATGTCTTCCTGAGACATATTGAGTCTCAATATGTCTCAGGAGAAATCAATATGGCATCACCGACCCTACTATGTTTCGTTCAATATGTCAAAGAGCAATCATATTGAACGTAGGTTAGTGAAAAAAAAATGACTCGCGCTTCGACAGCAGCTATACTCATTACAAAATGTCAATCTAAGAAACAAAAGAAAAAATCAATAGAACTAAAATTTAATTTTAAAAGTATTCAAAAAAAGATTAATATTTTCAACTAATAAGTTATATTTCCTCATACGGCCTACTTCGGACATAAAATCATCTATGTCCTTTGGCCATTTATTCAGGTGGAATCTGAATCTCGAACAATGTTTGCCGCTTGAGCAGAAATCTACCTCGGGCGCGCTTCGCTCAAGCGACAAACATTGTCCTCGATTCATATTCCACCTGAATATGGCCAAAGGATATATATAACTAATATGTCTTTGATAAGCGTCACATAGCGCAGACATTTCATCATTTCCTGTTGAAGCATTTATTTTATCATAATCTATGTAATATTATATTTTAAATGATAAGTTGAATATAACGGTTGTGTTTCTTAAATAGATGTGTTCATAGATAAAAGAGAATCAAGTTATATGTATGAAAAAAATTATATATGAAATAAATGAGTAATATAAAATTTAAGATAAACAAGTTTTTGGTCATGGGAAGGAAAAGATAAATAATTTGTTACAAAAAATGTACATTTTTTATTAATATTTATTGAATATAAATTTCATGTTATAATAATAGATTAAATATGATATTCTCGAAGTATATGACTGATTACAAAAGTCAAATCCTAATGGACGATCGTTACTAAAAGCTTTTACAGAATTTTTGTGCTTAAATTTATTTCTTACAAGTTTATTATAAAATCTTACAACTATTTTGTGATTATTTTTGGTACCTCTTGAAAACTTACTGCAAAACGTACATAAATTATAAAAATGACACATATAATATATAGAAACATAATGTAATATTGACCACAAACTTGCGAATCGTAACTTTGCATTGATTGTCTGTTTCACTCGTATCGCACACAGTTTCTTTTGAGTCTATCGAGATGATGTGATGAGGACAGTGGTATTTCGTAGCTGTCAAAGTAGGTTCTGCATACATTTTTATTTATATATTATCTATATATATGTCGATATTTGCGACAATAGCTGTTGGATGTTCGAGAACGTTCAGGATTCGATCTGCTGCGTAAACTCCCACTGTTCTAGCATTGATTGCGGCAAGTGCTTTGATAAAATCATAGCATTTATTTCCTCACGTATAAATTATCACTAGGCTAAAATTTTACTTGTGTCTTCCCTTAATTTCAATGGATCGTCTTTTATTTTGTGAGCTGTGATACACAATGACAGCTTCGTGTGTAACCATTTCCTCAGAATATATGCCTGATTGAGAGCACATACACTTCTTTTATACTTATCTTTCGTATTGTGAGGAACGCATGAAAATTGATCCCTTTGATATATTGTTAAGAGTTCATTGGATGATGAACTATATTTCTAGATTGACGATTTCTCGTGACATGGCTGCTTCTAGATACTTTGCTTTTTCGTATCCTCTAGTATAAACTTTTACAGCTACTTTTGCAGTGTCATGTAGATTGAGTAGCAATTGTCTGATAAAAACATCGCCTTCTATTCATTGAATTCCGTGGTGGTGATTGATCACGTATTTGTTTGTGCGTTTAACACCTGCAAGTAACTCGGAAAAATTGTGCGATGATTTTACGATCCAGTGTGAAAAAACTCTTGTTTTCAAACTTATTACTGCCACTTTTTTTGGAAAAAAAATTATTATTTCGGCCTTGAATGTCTAACGAAATCCATTTTAATTGTTTGCAGCCTCTACAACGTACAGCGTGATTATCAAAAAGCCAACTGATGTTTGATACAAACCAGCAAATAAGTTTTATTCCAAGTATCCCTACTTTTTTCACCAGTACTCTTTAGCTTAAGCAAAGAAACCAGTTATAATATTACGACTTCAATATATTTCCAGAACGTTATCGTATTCTACGTAAATGATGCAATTTATCGTTTGTTTGAAAGCCTAATCAAATTTCACTTCTATCTTTACATTTCCGCGTTTAATTAGATTCCAGTATCGAGCAGAATTCGCAGAAAGATCAAGTGTCAGGTCGAATGCAAACACACAGAAATCTCTAGAATAACCTACTCGGTTGAGACAAAGGGATTTTTAGAAAATGTTTAGAAAATGTATTCCAGTACCGGAAAATAGTGTATGATAAGCTTCAACGAACTGACTATTATCACCTGTGAATTTTGGTTGTAGAGGTTTACCCGGCACTTGTGCGCCGTCAATGTAGAGCTAAAAATAATACATAGAAAAATGTTGAAAGTTAAATGGATTGAATTGTCTATTGCCATTAAATGCTTTGTTATCAACAAAACCAATTATAATTCTTTTTGGTAACTAGCCTAAAATAACGTTACCCAGAGTATCACCATGTATACTACTATGCATAGTAAACAATTTCACTACAACACGTGTAATAGGATATTTTGCGGTTGCCTTATTAAAGCATTGGCATGGGCCGACACGTCGTATCATCAAAGAAGCTTCTTTTATCCTGCATTAAATGTACCTTTTTCTGAAGCATTCATGAGACATAATGCATCCTTACTTTGAACAAGTCGTACTCTCACTTCGACACCGTTTAATAGAAATTTATTTTGATTGAAAACATCGCAATGTAAATGACCGATTAAATCTATTATTTTTTAATCTCCTGTAAAATATTGTCGATTCAATAGGCTAAGATTTGCTTCGGCTTCATTACGTGCCACGTTGAAGAGAGCTTCCATCTTTCCAGCAGTATCGAAGTACCAAAGAGACGTTGATAGATGTAAATTCATCGTAGAAGTTGAGTGATTCAACAATGTTTCTTTATAAGTTCTGTACGGGTATGCATTGTTTGGTGATGAAATGAGCTTTTGGTTAAAAAATATATCAATCTGATTAAAGAGTGAGTGCAGAATATTGTTAACAGATCCTACTTTACTATTGTCAGCCGGAACATTAGATATGATTTGCATACGAACATTGAGCATTGTGTGAACTAGATCTATATAATCTTCACCACCTGGTACTACAAATTCAATGGGGCCATCATTGGTAAGCGATGACACTGGTTTATATTGAATAAATTGTGAAGATTCCAAGGATGTCTGCGTTGGTGGAAGCGTAAATAAGTCCAATTCTAATTTCATGCATGAGTTTACATGTAAGAATGCCATCATGTTTTTCTAGTTAGGTCCAAAAATGGCTGTCACTCTGCTTGTATTTTCTTTTTACCAACTCTTTTGCGTTTCCGAATACCACCTTTTTTTCTTTTTTATAACACTTTGTTTTCTTTTAACTTTAGTACGAGCTGTTGAGCGTCTTTTGGAAGACTGACGCTTGCGCTTGGCAACACGGCGTTTATATCCAGATCCCTTTATCATTTCAAAAAATTTTACTAACTGCTTTTTTCTTGAGATTTTGACCCGATTTGCGCATTCTTGTATTCACAGCTTGTTTAAAATTTGCACCGTTACTGGTAACATCATCTAGTACATGCATACCTGCGCGCACAGCTTCTTTACCGACTGCTTTTGCTCCACTGGTAAGATAAGGTAAAACTCTTCGTAAAAGACCGTTTAGAAAGCTACCTATACCGTGTCCACGTTGATAATGTGAACCGCTAAATACGCGGTGGACTTTACCGCTTTATAAACACTGTTTTACCACATCCTGTAAGTCCACTGACGATACACGTAAATGGATTTTTAAACCGTGTATCCATCTTGGCGTCTTTATTCATACTGACTATGTTACCTTTACAATAACCGTACTTAACACCTGACATTTATTGACAGCGGCGGCGGTGGCGACGCACGCGTGATTTTCTTATTACCGTGGCGCTTATTGGCGCGCGTACGCGAGGTGATTTGCTCATCACCGCGGGCAAGACACGTGCGCTTATTAGCAAATTTATCGTGTCTTGTGATTAGCTAATTACCGTGGGGAATGAGAGAATATGTGTTTTTTGTAATCTTTAATTTTTGTGTATAATATTAATAATAGATTTTGAATTGTTGGGTAATATTAATTATTAAATAAATAAGAGAAAATAATATTTTAATATTTATTTATTGTTTTATAACCAAAAAAGATAAAGAAAGTTTTTCTGAATTATAACGACGTTTTTTCAGTACAATGCCACATGTTTTAGTTTCTTTTTTGGTAACAACATCATGAGTTTTTGTACGTCGAATAGCTGTAAAATTAAGTTTTGGTTTTTCACTATCTTGATTCGTACGATTATAAATTTCATCTCTCAAGCATTCATCATCATCATCATCATTATCATCATGACCCTGCTAGAACAGGACGTTATAAAGACGTCATTAAGACGTTTTAAAAATCACGAGAAAACGTCCATTTTAAATGTATAAAATGACGTTCAAAAAACGTATTTTAAACGTTATTTCGGCCGCGGTATTTTTCACAAAAAAGTTGACAGATAGGTATAGAGCAGGGTTGCGAAAAAAGTAATTAAAAATTATTTGAATCACGAATCATTTTTGAATTTGTAATTAAAGTTTTATTTAATTAACAATTCCTTTTAAATTAATAATTAAAAATATTTTAATTAACAAATCAAAATCTAATCGTGAATTGAAAAGGCTTTAATTAAAAAATCAAAAGGAATTCTCAATTAAATAAATTTCAATTAAGAAATCAAAATGTAATCGTGAATTGAAAGGGCTTTAATTACAAAATCAAAAGGAATTCTTAATTAAATAAATTTCAATTAAGAAATCAAAATTTAATCGTGAATTGAAAGGGCTTTAATTCCAAAATCAAAAGGAATCCTTAATTAAATAAATTTCAATTAAGAAATCAAAATGTAATCGTGAATTGAAAGGGCTTTAATTCCAAAATCAAAAGGAATTCTTAATTAAATAAATTTCAATTAAGAAATCAAAATTTAATCGTGAATTGAAAGGGCTTTAATTCCAAAATCAAAAGGAATCCTTAATTAAATAAATTTCAATTAAGAAATCAAAATGTAATCGTGAATTGAAAGGGCTTTAATTCCAAAATCAAAAGGAATTCTTAATTAAATAAATTTCAATTAAGAAATCAAAATGTAATCGTGAATTGAAAGAGCGTCAGTTATGATTATGATTTGTGAATTCGAGGGCTTTAATTAAAAATTCCACAATTCCTTTTTAATTAAACGTACTAAGGAATTTGTATCATATATATGTATGTAGAAAAACATATGTGGACGCGCACATACATACGCACCTAGGCTCATATATATCCAACATTTCATGTCGACCAACACGCACACATACGGACAAGTTGATATATATATATATATATATATATATATATATATATATATACATGGTCCGTTTCATGTCAACTTGCACCCGTTGACCCGTATATATTTTGGTTTATATATATGTATATATATATATATATACATACATACATACATACATGGGATATTTCATGTCGGTTAGCACGTACTCATAAGTACAGGTTTTCTTTATATGTGGTACATTTCATGACAACACGCACACACCCATTCGTGTACCCTTAGATTTACATATATGGGACATTTCATGTCGATTCGCATGCATGCACACGCACGTTGATAAACATAGGATTTTTCACGTCAATTCGAAAGCACACACACAGGTTTATATATATGGGACATTTCATGTCTATTCGCATGCATGCACACAGACTTTAATAAACATGGGATTTTTCACGTCAATTGGAACGCACGCACTTACAGGTTTAGATATATGGGACATTTCATGCCAATGCGCACGCACACACACACACACAGGATTATATATGGGACATTTCATGTCAACTCGTACATACTCATAATGACAGGCTTTTTTATATATGTGGGACATTTTATGACAACACGCACACACCCATCCTAGTAACCTTAGGTTTATATATATATATATGGGACATTTCATGTCGATTCGCATGCATGCACACGCACGTTAATATATATAGGATTTTTCACGTCAATTCGAACGCACGCACACACACACAGGTTTACACATATGGTACATTTCATATCGATTCGCATGCATGCACACATGTTAATATACATAGGATTTTTCACGTCAATTATTACCCACGCCTATACAGGTTTATATATATGGGACATTTCATGACAACTCTAACACACCTATCCAAGCGCCCTTAGGTTCACATATATGGGACGTATCATGTCAACACGCACGCACCGGTTTTCATATATTTGACATATCTTGTCAACTCGAACACGCAAACACATCTAAACATGTATTTGAAATTTGTATTTATATATATATGGGACCGTTTCAGTCAATTCGCATGTACGCACACACATGGGCTTATGAATATATATATATATATATATATATATATATATATATATATATATATATATATATATATATATATATATATATGTGTGTATATCTGTGTACACATATACATGGGATATTTAATGTTAATTCACACACGCGCACATACACACAGGTTTATATACACGGGACGTTTCATGTCAATTTACATGCATGACACACGTACTTGAGTTTGTATATATTTTTCTTTATATATATATATATATATATATGGGGCTGTTCCTGTCAAGGCGCATGCACGCACACACATGGGCTTATGAATATATGTATATACATATACATGGGATATTTTATGTCAATTCACATACGCACACACACACAGGTATATATATATATATATATATATATATATATATATATATATATATATATATATATATATATATATATATATATATATATATGAGTGCCACCAGATTTTTTTTTTAACAAGTGAGCAGTTTTTAATCAGTTACACAAACAGGTTATTTTTGCTATGTTACTTAAAATAAAAAAAATTCTAATTTAGGAAAAATTGCTAATATTAATACTGATAAAAATCTTAAAGATTTTTAAGGAATGGTTTTACTTTTTGATGGATAATTTGATTATATGATTTTATTTTCAAAAAAGTTTTTCCCATAATAGTTATCTGTAATAAAAAAATTCTTTTACAATGTTAATTACTTTTTCCTGAAATTCGTTTTGAAAGTTTATGCTAAGCAATTTTAAAATTTGTGAAATTGTGACACTGATGATGCTGCTATAAATTATTTTGGATGTGTTATAATTAGTGTGCTGCCTCAATTTTCAACTGAAGGATTATAAATTAAGGATATTTTGGATTGAATTGCGGAAATAAAATAAATGATTAAAGAATTACAATCAACAAATCAATAAATTCAATTATTAATAGTTAGAAAAAAATGTTACCATGTCAGTGAGTTTTTTCAACAGGGTTATACATAAATTAAATTAATTAAAATTAATATTTTCAATCAATCATATACCTATTTTTTTTATTAAAAAGATATATTTTTACAAAATATGTAACAGTAAAAGAGTAGTTCACAAAAAAAATTGTACTTCGTTAAAAAATTTTATAAATTATAAAAACACAAGTTTTTTAAACTTCTTAAAATAATGAATAGCGTACTGTACATATTGTTCTTGTAGCAAAAATTCTACACGTAAAATATGTTATAAGATTAAAATACAAATAACGATTAATTAAACGTATTTATAAATTATAACATAAATTTAGCAAATGAAATAAAATTTTAGGAAATCCTATTCTAATCTCTGCTGCACTGTAACAATAGTCTCATTCTAATATGAAAAATTGAAAAAAATTATAAAACTTATTCTTTTTTATAATTTTGGCATGAAAATTGCATGAAATAAGCGACAAAATGTTTTTTATTTGAAAAATAGACTTTTCAAATTTTTGGAAATTATATCATACAAATTTTCCTGGACATTTTCCGACTTCACCCCCTTTAAATTAATGTTTAGTGACAAAATATATAAAAAAATTTTTGGAACCGTGGACTTTAATGTTACTATAGCAATCTCCCTATTTTCCGACCTGACTTTTTCATGTGAGCACCGTTGCGCGGTACTTTCTGAATAAGCGGTTCAATTATTCGTGAAAAATTAAAGGAAGACCGCAACCAGCCTAAACCATTCTTTTTTTATCAACAGTTGGTGGATTAAAGAATAATTTTAGCTAATTAAAATGTAAAAATTCTTAATTATATTGGTCACCAATGATTAGTGCAATAAAATAAAAAAAATCATTAAAAATGGCAAAATGAGTTTTTTTTATATTTATGATGTTTTTACAGAGAAATGGTGCAATGTACGGTAAAATTGATAAGAATATTTTCGACTTAATATTTGATGAAAAACACGAAAAATTATGTTTTTCTGCGGAGAATTAACAACCAGAAAATTTACTTTAGAGATTTTCCTAACTATTTTCCAGCTATCCACCCTCGAAATTCGTGTTCAAGGCACCAAAATACATAGGAAAAACTTTGGTGGAGCCGTGGATCTCCATCGGCTACGGAAACTCTCCTAGCTACCTATATTAGTTATAAATGTCCTCCGTATTCAGGTGAAATACCCCGGTTAAAATGTACATTAAGGTTTGGAAAGATTCTGATGTAAAAGAACCTTTCTAATTTTTTGCGGTTTTTGGTACCAGTCCATAATACAACTTTGTAAACTCTTATGAAAAAAATTGTCATGATTTTCGTTGATACCTTCTGAACTTTTTTGATTCATTAAGTTTTACTAAGGAATAGTAGCCTTAATTTTATCGTATTCACAATTAATGAACAATTAAGATCGCTTTAGAAGTGAACAGCACTGTAAAGTTTTCAGGAGAATCCTTCTAGATTGTATTTTAAAAAATTCTTCAGAAATATTTTTCACGTTTTATCATCGTATGAATATATTTATTAAATTATTGGTAAATAAATGATTATAAATCTATGAGATCATTTTTTTTTTTTTTTTTTTTTTTAACGTCGCTATATTTATGCTATGCTATTATTGCTATGCTAATCAGCGACGGAGCTCGTAAGTGTGTTTGTGAACAAAGCACATGTAACGTACAGTGGTGCTTGTATCAATCGGCCGAGAGCGGGATTCGAACTCGGAACCTCGAGATTACGAATCCAACGCTCTACCGAATGAGCCACAGACCGACTCCTATGAGATCATTTAAGAATACGGATGAATCTTTATATTTTCTGTATATTGATTGAAAGGTTAATGAAACTTCACGAACTCTGTGGAAGTAGATCGAGATGAATTATTACAATCTTGTAAAGAGTTTAATAGCTATTAAAGATCCTTAAGAGAAGGTCGAGTATATATGTCCTATTGTAATCAAAAAATTGATTTTTTTACAAAAACTAATAATTTTAGCAAAAAATAAAGAGAAAGCCCCATCTTGTATCATTAAAAGCAATATTTTCTTTGAATAGGAAAAAATTTTTTTATCGATTCGTTTTGAAAAAAACCTTGAAAAACATCAAATATCGAGGTTTGGATGGACAATTCAGTTTTTCAAAGTTTTCTTTGAAACGAAGCGATAAAAATAATTTTTTCTCATAAGAGAAAATATTGCTTTTTAGTATACGAGATGGGGCTTACTTCTTATTTTTTGCTACAATCATAAGGTTTTGCAGAAAATTGAATTTTTTTATTATAAAAGGATAGAGATGTACGACCTGCTAATAATAAAATACCGTGAAAATTATTTATGATTCTCAGTAACGATCTTGAAGTTATAAAAAAATATACATATTATTAAATTTTTTTAACTCTTGAAATAGTTAAGCATACCATGAAATTGTTTGATAATGGAAATAAAGCCATTTTACACGACTAAGCTATAAATTTTTTTTGTGAATAAATACAATAAATCGCACTAATTTATTAATACTAGGCAATTTTTCAGTTTATTAATAAGTTAATTTAATTAATACTATGATATGCCCTTCAAAAATCACTATTCAATATATTAGAAATTCATAAAGAATCTGAAGAAGTCATAATCATATTTTTTGATATATGGGGATATCCACAAAACTTTTAATTGTCTAGTAACAGGTCATATTACAGCTGTTACTGGGTTACCGCATGATGCACATTGTTTAAACTAGGTTCAAATCTTTTGTGCTATCCTGTAACTCTATTTCTGATGTATTTTGTAAATGTTTAAGAAACGGCGCAGTAGATATTTCTATGAAACATTCATTTTTACACATAAAAAATTACCGTAATTTATCTTATGTGTAAATTTACTTTTTATAGAATTATTTGCTGCGCCGTTTGTGGCACATTTACAAAATACATCAGAAATAGAGTTACAGGATAGCACAAAAGATTATAACCTAGTTTAAATAATGACCTGTTACTAGAGAATTTAAAGTTGGATGGATATCCCCATATAATACCATAGTGGTACACATGAAATTGGAAAGGTTCTAAAAATATATAAATTACAATAACTTTTCTGATGAGGATATATTATTCAGATTAATATTATTTTTAAAATTAGATAACATTATTTTTATTTTTAAGAGCATGACGAAGCTTCCAGTCTTCTAATAATATTTCCAATCCCAAGTTATGAATGAACAATGCGTTTAATAACATTTTTTTGCGACAAAGAAAAAATTTGTAAGATTCAACTCGAGTGCGGACAACTCAAGAAACCCACGAAAATACTACATAAAAGTAATAATACAAACTTTCAATGTAACGTATTTTAAGATTAGGTTTGTCGAGCTTGATATAATTTCCAATCCAAGTTCATAAAAAATTTACAAGTTTAAATGATTTTTTATTTTAACAAAAATTATTGTATTAACATAGCTTTAGTGCGGACAAGTCATTATATTTGTTTTTCTCATCCGTGCTGAGTAAGCGGCCTATAGCGCATGCGTTTTCGGGGTAGTAAGTAGCTAATAGCGCGCGCTGCGTGTGTTGTTTTTTGAGGGCGTGTGTTTCACAGCTATGTATAATATTATTTTGTATTAAATCACGTAAATACGTTACATTCTGTAAAATAATGTCACGCAAAAGCGTTAATTAATGTAAAATCGCAAAGGTTTATACAAGCGCAGCGCCCTCATACTGTATCTCATCGACCATATGATGAATTTTATACTCTATCTCGCTTTAACCTCTGACAAAGTAAATCGTATCATCTATTCTTGTATTATTTTTACATTAACGAAATCGTAATTATTCCGTATAAACGTGAAATTGGTGAACTAAAAGTATGTAATTTAATTACAAATAATAGTACCAAAAAGTATTGAAATATACTATTGCGAGTCAGTCGTACGGCAGATATGAGAGAGAGAGAGTCTCGGGCAATGGCACTATTCGCTACGCTCGTGCGCCAACTTGCCCTCGTGCGCAATAGTCAACTAAACCTTACTCGTTACACAATATACTATTAATTTACGAATTTAAAATGATATTAATGAAATAAAAAAAGCAAAACTTGATTGCTGTAGCTCCAACATCAGATAAATATTATGGAAAGAAACATAATGAATCACCCAAATTCACAATTTTATAAATTACAACTGAATCACTGGAAAAATAGTTGCATACAATAGACTTTTCCAAATTTTATGAGTAACGGCTTATAATTGAAATTTCAATGTCGGAACGATTTGGAAAACTTGAAACATTTATCAATTTTCATTTCATAATAGTTCTTAAACATTCTTTAAAGACCGGAAAAATATTTGTTCCGATTCTTTCAGAAATTTTCGGATCATTTTAACGAGGATATAACTGATGATGATGTAACAAAATTCAACTGCAATAATCACAAATTTTCCAATCGAAAACGTTTCCATAAATAATTTCCATAACTTTATAATTTCCGCGAAAATAATCATAATCTTCATAATTCTGCAAAAATGACGATTTATATTGACTTTTTCATAAATTTAAGCAACTTATAGAAATTTTCTCAAATTCAATTTACTTATTTTTGTCATAAAAAACGAAAGATAATTAGTCTCAAAGCAGACTTAACGTAGGTAAATATTATTTTTTTATATACGCTTTTCTTATATTCGCCTTCATGTCTGTTTGCATGTTTGTCTGTCTGTAATCAAATCTTGCGCGCTCGATTCCAGGCACTTTTTGACAGATATAAATTCTGACAATTGGCATAGACTTTGGTCTTGGATGACAATACAATAATCAGTTGTCATTTTGGTACCTGGACATCCAGGTCGATGATAATGGGTGTGAAAAGTCATCTCCGAGGAAGTATAAATGGGGAGGCTTTCTTTGGGTCAAGGCGAGTTTCTCGGGGGTTTTCAGGGTTGCTAAAACCGAATTTGAGATCAAACAATTGCCACAAAGTGATGCACGTTGTCCAGAATACGCATGGACGTCGTCTCCGAGGAAGTACAAGTGGGGAGGCTTTCTCTGGGTCGAGGTGGGTTCCCCGGGGGATTTCGGGGCTGCTAAAACCTAATTCAAGGTTTGAAAGTGAATCTATAATGCATAATAATGATTTAGGATGAAGAGGTCGAACTGGAGTACCAAGTCGCCGATAACGGATGTACCTGAGTGTAATCTTCGAAAAGTCTGGTTGCAATGTAACTCTAAATGATAATAAAAACAATTTTAACTTAAAAACAGAAAATACAAAATTTTAAAAACATGCTTTAAAAATAAAATACAATAATTGAATAAATAGACTAAAAAGTATAAAATAAATAAATTAACTTTTTTAAATTTTTTAAATAATAGCGCTTATTACCTGTATATCGGAATGATGTTTGATGAAAAAATGTTAAAATTATTCACTAATTACAATAGTAATATGCTTTCTCGAAGTTAAATTTCGCTGGCATTATTCGAACGAAAAATTCATAAATTAGTAGGGATACTACCGCAAATTTATATGCGAGATGATTTGTATGAATGATCTTTATATATGGGTATCGACTACGAGTAAATCAACATATTTCATGGAACTTGCATGAATCTTAAACAATTGTTCTTTTAAAATCTTTTTATTTCCGAGTATTCTCCGACCTAATCAAACAACCTTAGAATCGAAATCTAAAAGAATCTCCAAGTTTCATTTGACGTAGTCCCTGCAAATGTCTGTAAACTTCATAATCGGTATGGAAAATTTCAAAATTCATTCATATAGACAATTTCCAGGTAGCCAGGATCACCTGGATATTGTGAGATGTCATCTCGGGAAACGTACATGTTATTAATAAATAATGGCTAAATTTCAAAAGATATTCTTGTAGACAATGTTTATCTTACTCGGAACATCCATGTTTGGCTAGATAACATTTGAAACAACTTCAAAGTAGTTATTAAACTATAAGTTGAATTTCAAAAGTTTTAGCTGTAGATGATGTTTAAGTTAGCATTAACACCTAGGTATCCAAAGACGGCGATCGTGGGTACCACAGCATAATAAATAACTATTTTTTAAATATTGTCTACATCGATAAGGTAAAGTATGTATATATATATATATATATATATATATATATATATATATATATATATATATATATATATAAAGTTAAATATGTGTTTGTATGTGTGAGCGTGTGCGTGCGCGTATGAGTTGAAATTAAATGTTCCATATAAACTTGAATAAACCTGTGAGTGTACGTGCGATTCTACATGAAATGTCCCTTATGTATATATATATACATGTTTATATCATGCTTGTAAGTCGACATGAAAAGTCCCACGTACATGAACGCGTGTGTGCATGCATGCGAATTGACATGAAACGTCTCATATATATAAACCTAAGGGTACTTAGATAGGTGTGTACAAGTTGTCATGAAATGTCCCATATATATAGAAAAACCTGTGCTTGCGAGTACGTGCAAGTTGACATGAAATGTCCCATATATATATATATATATACATATATATATATAATCCTGTGTGTGTGTGCATGCACATTGGCATGAAATGTCCCATATATATAAACCTGTATGTGCGTGCGTTGAAATTTACAGAAAAAATTCCATGTATATCAACGTGTGTGTGCATGAATGAAAATTGACACGAAACGTCCCATGTATGAAAACCTGAGAACTCGGATAGGTGTGTGAGAGTTGTCATAAAATGTTCCATATATATAGAAAAGCCTGTGATTATGAGTACATACGAGTTGACATGAAATGTCCCATATATATATATATATATATATATATATATATATATATATATATATATATATATATATATATATATATATATATATATATATATACATATATATATATAATCCTGTGTGTGCATGCGCATTGGCATGAAATGTCCCATATATATAAACCTGTATGTGCGTGCGTTGAAATTTACAGAAAAAATTCCATGTATATCAACGTGTGTGTGCATGAATGAAAATTGACACGGAACGTCCCATGTATGAAAACCTGAGAACTCGGATAGGTGTGTGAGAGTACTCATGAAATGTTCCATATATATAGATGAGCCTGTGATTATGAGTATGTACAAGTTGACATGAAATGTCCCATATATATATATATATATATATATATATATATATATATATATATATATATATATATATATATATATATATATATATATATATATATATATATATATATATAATGCTGTGTGTGTGTGTGTGCGTGCGCATCGGCATGAAATGTCCCATATATATAAACCTGTATGTGTGTGCGTTGAAATTTACATAAAAAATCCCATGTATATTAACGTGTGTGTGCATGAATGAAAATTGACATGAAACGTCCCATATATGCGAACCTGAAGGAACTCGGATAGGTATGTGAGAGTTGTCATGAAATTTTCCATATATATAGAGAAGCCTGTGATCATGAGTACGTACGAGTTGACCCGAAATGTCCCATGTATATATATATATATATATATATATATACATATATAATCCTGTGTGTGTGCATGCGCATTGGCATGAAATGTCCCATATATATAAACCTTCCTGTGGGTGCGTTCTAATTGACGTGGAATGTCCCACGTATGTATGTATGTATGTATGTATATATATATATATATACAGGTTTATATATAATATATATATATATATGTATATATATATATATATATATATATATATATATATATATATATATATATATATATATATATATATATATATATATATATATATATATATATATATATATATATATATATATATATATATATATATATATATATATATATATATATATATATATATATATATATATCAACTTGTCTGTATGTGTGCGTTTGGGTCGACACGAAATGTTGCATATATATGAGCCCAGGTGCGTATGTATGTGCGCGTCCACATCTGTTTTTCTATATACATATATATGATAAAAATTCCTTTAAAACGTTTAATTAAAAGGAATTATGGAATTTTTAATTAAAGTCCTCGAATTCACAAATCATAATCATAACTGACGCTCTTTCAATTCACGATTACATTTTGATTTCTTAATTGAAATTTATTTAATTAAGGATTCCTTTTGATTTTGGAATTAAAGCCCTTTCAATTCACGATTAAATTTTGATTTCTTAATTGAAATTTATTTAATTAAGAATTCCTTTTGATTTTGTAATTAAAGCCCTTTCAATTCACGATTACATTTTGATTTCTTAATTGAAATTTATTTAATTAAGAATTCCTTTTGATTTTTTAATTAAAGCCTTTTCAATTCACGATTAGATTTTGATTTGTTAATTAAAATATTTTTAATTATTAATTTAAAAGGAATTGTTAATTAAATAAAACTCTAATTACGAATTCAAAAAGGATTTGTGAATTAAAATTTATTTAAAGCCCAAAATGATTTAAATATTTGCAACCCTGGTATAGAGACGTATTAAAGACGTTTTAAAAACGTATATACTACGAGTGATGGACGTTATTCATACGAGACGTTTTTAAAACGTCTTCTAAACGTCTTAAAAAGATTCTTAGAGACGTTTTCAAAACGTCTTTTAAACGTCTTTAAAACGTCCCTAAATATGTGTAAAAAAATTTTAATAGATTACATTACTTTTATTCACATATATGACACAGTACATAAAATAATAATTAGAGGTTATATATTTATTATTAGGGAAAAAAATATACAAAAGTAGGGATGATTTTACTTATCTTATTGAATCCGTAATGATTTCAGCCTCCATCACAGGACGGATTAACAATATCAATATTTAATTCATACATTAATTTTTATAACTTTTTGCTGCAACTGATGCTGTCCCAGATTTTCAAATGCCTTATCATCTTCAAATTGACTGTTTATTTGTTATTAAAGAGAAAGGTGATAGATAAAAATTCGTTAGTAACCAATAAACAAACAAGATGATTAGGCATTCGAAAATATGGGACAGCATCAGTTCAAAAAACTATAAAAATTAATGTATGAATTAAATATTTATATTGATGATCTGCCCAATAATGGAGGCTGAAATCGGATTCAATCAGATAAGTAAAAATATCCCTACTTTTGTATATTTCTTTTCTTAATAATAAATATATAACCTCTAATTATTATTTTATGTACTGTGTCATATATGTGAATAAAAGTAATGTAATCTATTAAAATTTTTTTACACATATTTAGGGACGTTTTAAAGACGTTTAAAAGACGTTTTGAAAACGTCTCTAAGAATCTTTTTAAGACGTTTAAAAGACGTTTTAAAAACGTCTCATATGAATAACGTCCATCACATCACGTTTTTAAAACGTCTTTAATACGTCTCTATACCTATCTGTCAACTTTTTTGTGAAAAATACCGCGGCCAAAATAACGTTTAAAAGACGTTTTTTGAACGTCATTTTATACATTTAAAATGGACGTTTTCTCGTGATTTTTAAAACGTCTTAATGACGTCTTTATAACGTCCTGTTCTAGCAGGGGATTATCATTCGAGCTAAACGCATCGGTAATCAAATTTTTTATATTTTCAAAATTAATTTTTCGTCCATTTGAGAAATTTAAACTTATTCCTTTTACACGGAAAAAAGTTTTCACCTTAAAAACTAGTGCTAAATAATAGAAGGTTAAAATTGCGTGTTTTATAATGAAAAAAACCATGATAGTATCATTTTAATCAATGCTAGTTTTACTTTTTTACCTTCTAAGGTCCAGCACATTAATTTTCAATGACTAGCACGGTTTTTTCCAGTGCCAACATCAAAATTTAAGTTCTGGAAAATTAAGGAAAATTCAAGGAAAATTAAGAAAAGAAAGAGAGAGAGAGTGAAAAAGTGATTAGGAAATAGGAAGAGTGAGAGAGAGGGATAGGTGAAAATAGTGTAAAAATGAGTATCCAAGTGAGATAGATAGATAGATATTATTTTATTTTGTATAAGAGTACAAAAACGTGTAGTACAATTTGTAAATATAAAAACAATAAATATTGCACAAAATGTTATAAAGAAGTATAAATATATATATATATATATATATATATATATATATATATATATATAAATGTAAATATTGCACAATTAATATCACAGTCAGTCACTAAATCTAATAATACTGAATAAGTAAGTCACAAACAAAAATAAATAAGTGATATCACAGAGTAATGAAATCATAAAATACACGCAATATAAATAAAAATAATCATATAAATAAAAATCAGTCATACAATATCTATCAGTCACAATATTAAAATTTAAAAGAATTAAATTTAATACATAATAAAATAAAATAACAAGCGTACGCAATAACATGAAACGCAGTCAAAAATAAAATAAAATAAAAACTCTCACTCACTAACCATTCAGCCAACACTCATACAATAAATACACTCACACCTTAAGCCTATATACAGGACGTTACAAAAATAAATTAAATAAATTAACATTTGGACCGAGTGAGATAGAAAGAAAGAAAAGAAGTGAGGAAGAAAGAAAAGGGTTAGTAAGAGCATGAAATAAAAAATCAGAAGAAGTGATCGAAGAGCTTCCCTGAGAAAATTATTATTCAAAATATTTTTTTATAAAGACTGAAACGAATAACTTTTATACCAATTTAAGAGCAAATCTATCGAGTAGTTTACGTAAAATTGATAAAAAATGAAGAATAAAAATTTTTTTCAAAATTTTAAAAATTATATCAAATCAAAACTACACTAAGAAAACCAATTTTCAATGGCTTCCTGCCTAGTTAGACAAAAAAAATAAATTGTATATGAAATTTGAAGCAAATTTATCGAGTAGTTTTCGAAATCTAATTGGCTAAATAAATATAATTTTTTTTTTCTAAAATTTTTTAAATTTTCAAAATGCTTAAAAATTAAAACTACGCTAGTGTTACGGGTGGAATATTCTAGAAAATAATAAAGCGTAGAAGTATAAGAAATATATCAAACTAAATGAATAAGCCAGTAAGAAAGCGCTGACTGGACGTCTGAAACCAGCTAGCAACAACTCGTTATCGAAAGAAATGATGACGAACTAGCCGACAAGTTAAGACCTGTAGAGAACGAACAAAGTGAAGCATGGAAAAACAGAAGCCACGAGATAGAAACTTCTAGAAGAATAAAGAAGTGGGAAACAACGAACCCAGCAAGTATAAATACGACCGGGCGAACCACGCCGCGGCCTACTAGGCTACGAGGCACTAGAGCACCAAGAAAGATGTAGACTACTACCCTACCAGAACGAGACCAGAGCATAGAGAAGCACGAATCCACGATCGACGCAGCTAGGACGTATCAGCGATTTTACACCAGTAGTACAGTAGGCATTTCTTTCTCTCGCGACTAACGTAATAATAAATCAAACAGTTTATTTTAAATATCGTCTTATTAAATTAATTACCTTCACGCAAATTGACTACTTGGACTTACCAAGCTTAGTCGTGATAAAAAGATACCCACAATATAATAAATCAATTACGTGAAAACGTAACACTAGACTAACAATCAGTTTTCAAAAATTTCACTATTTTTGGCAATCGCAAATAATTTTCCTGCAAATTTTAGAACAAATCTATCGAGTACTTTGCGTAAAATTAAAAAAAAAAATTAAAAGAAAAAGAATTAAAATTATCTTTAAAATCTTTGAAATTTTCTAAAATTGTAACTACGCTCAGAAAATTAGTTTTCAAAAACTTGTTTACTTCAGATAGTAGCGAATAAATTGTATTCAAATTTTGGAGTACATTTATCGAATGGTTTACGTAAAATAAAAAATATTGAAAAATGAAATTTTTTTCAAAATCTTCAAAATGCTCTAAAATTGAAACTGCACTGAGAAAATTAGTTTTATAAAGCTTGTTTTCTTTAGACAGTAGCAAATAACTTATATACAAATTTTGGAGCAAATCCATTGAACAGTTTACGCAAGACAGAAGAAAAATAGAAAATGAAGATTTCTTGCAAACTTTTCAAAATACTCGAAAATTAAAACTACACTGAAAAAACCAATTTTCAATAACTTCCGCACCAGCTAGACAAAAAAATAAATTCTATACAAAATTTGAAGCAAATCCATCGAGATCTAACTGTCATAATGAATACATACATACATACATACATACACACACACGCACACATACATACAAACATTTTCTGGAAACCACTTATTTCGACTCCTCAAGTCCAAATATGTACAAATTAATAAGAAAAAAAAAATTATTTTGAGAAAGCAATAACGGTGATAAAATGAAACTTTCATCCATATGAAAGTTTTGATTGCTTTGGACTAAACCGTTAATTAATCCCCATATATCGTTATAATTGAAGTTACCTATAGGCCTTATTGACAAACCTGCTGCTCCATGTGCAAAATTCATAATTCGCATGCTTACACCTAACATATCATTTGCGCGTGCTAATGAAATTAAATGCGCATGAATATCACGTATAGCTAGTTTTAACCATACAATAGGATTAACATTTTCAGGCGGTGAAACTAATTTCATTAACAACTGTCGACCATTTATTTCATAATGCTTTACGAACCGATCAAAGTCTTGAAAAATGATAAATCTTTCATCTAATAGGTGGATATCAAAGTTATTATCTTCATCGTAATACTCTTCTTCTTCATCATCTTCATTAGTACTGTTCCTTAGTTCCTTACAACACCTTTATTTCAAGGATCAAATTTTTGGAATTATTTACTCAAAAACGATGGACTTTAAAAGAAAATTTTACTGAAGAAAAAGTTCCCAGAATTAATAAAAAAACATAATGAAATGTTTTGAAAATTTTGAAAATTTTAAAAACGCTTTAGATATTTTTGAAAAAATCTAAGAGTGTTCTTTAATCAATTCTAAGAACTTTTTCTTCAGTAAAATTTTTTTCTAAAGTCCATCTTTTTCGAATAAATAATACCAGAAGCTTTTGATGTTTTTTCTGTTTCAGCCGCCATTTTGTGTATTTAAAAATTTTTTTTTTAAACGAAAATTGTGAGATTTTAAAGTTTAAGTCTTGAGGACACGTTTTCTTTACTTCAAACCTTAAATCTTGAACTTATTCCATTTGAAAAATCGAAAAGAAAATTTTTTTTTTAACTACGTTTTTTTGGAAAAAAGCATATACAGTATTTAATAGTTAAATTTTTCGGAAAATTGAATCAAAGATTCTGAAAGTTTATCAAATTTTACGTCGAATACACTTATTAATATACTTTTTACAACTCATTTCCACAAAAATTATAAGCGTTGAAATCTTTAGTGAAAATTTGTCCGTTCAGGACTTAATGGGTTAAATTAATTGAAAATTTAAATTTTTATTATCTCATTTTATAGATAGTACCCATGTTTATCTCTCTTAAAAGATATGAAAATTCAATTTTTTTTCGATATCTCCATGATTTTACGAGATATCGAGTGTAAAAGTTTCCGATTATCGAATTTTATTTCAAGTGAAAAGTATTATAAATCACTTACCTTTTTTTTCTTCGTGATCGATGACTATTTCTTACAGAACTGCGAAATTGGTCCACCTTTTTTTCTTAATATATTCTACAATAATTTCATAAGCGTTTTGATTATATTTGATAAATTTTTTATAAAGCGCAATTTTTCGCGGGCCACAAAATTGTAATAGAAATACCATTTCACGTTTTAACTTAATGAAAGCCATTTTGTTAACACCACGTCGCCTTATCAAATTACACCGTGTATTTATAAATGAATTACACGGTCGTAAATTGCACTCAATTTTATATATTTTATATATTATATTATCAAAATGATTAGTCACTTAAAATTTACATGATATACTATCATTGTATAAATAGCTGTGAAATCACGCTGTAAATCACTGATGTCATCACCGAAATACGTGAGCGCAAAAACATCACCTCGTTTTTAGGTGAAAAAAAATTGTTGACACAGTCACACGCATTGAAAGCAGAACATGCAACTTGTTTGAATATTTTAAATTCTTTTGTCTATTAACATAATTATAAAAATATAATCTTTCGACATTTTTTAAAGCATTAGTAATATGTTTAGGAAATAATTCATAATGTTTACAAAGTAATAAAAATTTACACAGAATATTGTCACAGAATAATAACCATCACAGAATATTGCACATGGAGAAAATGGAAGAACTTAAGATTCTACTTACAAAGAAGATTTATATTAACATCATGTATTTGTTAAGTATTACTAGAATTGTTTATGGTTTTGAAGTTAGTTCATTATTATTAGAGTTTTATAAATTAACAAAAGAAATACATAGATCCTGAAGTAGATGTAAATTTTTATTACTTTGTAAACATTATGAATTATTTCCTAAACATATTACTAATGCTTTAAAAAATGTCGAAAGATTATATTTTTATAATTATGTTAATAGACAAAAGAATTTAAAATATTCAAACATAATTAAATTAAAAATATTAAAAGTTGAAATTTCAGATATTAATGTACAAATTAATTCTTTAATTAAAAAAAATGAAACTTTTGAAAGAAGACTTATTTCAAAATTAGGTATTAATATGTTTGAATTATATGAAAAATTTTTTTATAACAAAACTAAAGCTTTTATCTTAAATTATGACAAGATTTTGACTAAAAAACTTGCATTTTTATATTATGACAGATACAAACGTGACTATTTTGAAGATTGTAATGATTTTAATTCTAGTAATGTAAGTTCTATTTTGAATTGTTTATCTAACGTTAATGACAATAATAAAAATTATGATGCTGACAACAATAACAAAGTTACAAAGATAAATAAGATAAAGAAAAAGAGAATTGGATTCATAATTTGTCGTCAATAAATGTTCCGCCTTATCTATATTCTATGTTATATTTGGGTAGAAATTTTAATTTTAATGAAACTGTTAACAATGACATGTTCTTAGATTTTTTTAAAAATATTAATAAAAATTTCGATGACGATTTAGAAAAAAGTAATAATTTGAAAGCTAAATTGTTAGATTGTCTTAAAAGCTTGACTAGGAAAAACAAAAACCGTACTTTAGTAGAAAAAATTATTTCAAGAAACATTGATAAATGTTCTCAATTCTTAAAAAAAAACAACAATTTATTGATTACCAAGGCTGATAAAGGTGGTTTATTTGTGTTGATTGACAGAAACAATTATATTTGTAAAGTAGAAGATAGTTTAGATAATAATGAATTATATGAAAAAGTTAATAGATGTCCTCTTAACAACTTAATCAAAGAGACTGACCTAATAGTTGGTAGACTTAATAAATTAAATATATTTGGAGATAATAAAAAACATTTTACTATTGTTAAAGACAAATGTAATTTATCAAGGTGCTATGGACTGGTAAAAGTGCACAAAAATAATAACCTAGTTAGACTTATTGTTTCGGCGGTTGGTTCTCCGACATACTTGTTATCTAAATGGATTTCTAATTTCTTGCATGATAGTCTACCATTGTATGAGAATAATTTGAAAAATAGTTTGGAATTTGTTAATTTTATCAGGGATTTCAAAGTACCACAAGGGTTTTGTTTGGTTGGTTTCGACGTTGTTGCACTTTTTAATAATGTCTATTTTGAGGCAGTTAAGGATTCAATTGAACGCAGATGGCACTTACTAACGCTTAAGACAAACTTGTCTTTACACGAATTTTTAGAACTTATTAAATTTGTTATGAACAATAATTTTTTTGTTTTTAATAATCAGTTTTATAGACAAAAGTTTGGTTCAGCCATGGGCAGCCCCACTAGTCCAGCACTGGCTGATATTGTTATGCAAGATATTATAAATACTTGCATGATTACATGTCCACACCCTATTGTTTTTATGAAAGTTTATGTGGATGACGTTATTGCTTGTGTGCCTGTAAATAAAGTCAATGAGATTCTGGAACATTTAAATAAAATAGATAATTTTATTAAATTCACTATAAAGAATCCAGTTGATAATAGGATTAATTTCCTAGATGTTTCTCTTTTTTGGGATACAGAAGGTAAAATATTGACTAACTGGTACAGAAAACCTACTAATGCTGGACTTTATTTGAATTTCTTTTCACATTCTCCTGTGTCTCAAAAGATTGGCATTGTTTATTCATTAGTTGATAGGGCTATCAAATTATCAAATGTTAGTTTTCATAAAGAAAATCTTAACTACATTTCACTAGTGTTACAGGCAAACAATTATCCGATTACTTTCATAGAGAAATACACAAAGATTAGATTAAACAAAATTAATTCATCTAACATGTCAATTAGAAATGATGATTTTTGTGTAAATAAAAATGTTATTACGTTACCTTATATAAAAAATTTCGAATATGTTATCAAAAAACTGTTAAATGCTTTTAATTGTAAAGTTGTTTTTAAGCCTGCCAACAAACTTAGGTTTTTTAATTGTCTAGGTAAAGATTCTATAGAAAAAATGTTAAAATTAAATTGCGTTTATAAAATAAACTGTAATGGGTGTTCAAAGTGTTATGTCGGACAATCTGGCAGAATTTAAAAAAAACGAATTATGGAACATGCGAGCGATTGTAATAAAAAAAGAGATACTTCTGCCTTGTACACTCATATGATGGAAACTGGCCATGACTTTGATTTTAATTTGAAAAATATTTTAGTTTTAGATCAAGAAAATTCATATTCAAAAAGATTAATTTCAGAAATGGTTTTTATTACTAAGTTTGAAAATAATGTTAATAGAAAATTTGATACACAAAATTTAAGTTCTGTTTTTAACGGTAGGCCGGAGTAGAACCTGATACCGACCGAGTAACAATTGAGTTGTTTGTTATTTACTCAAGTTTTAATCGGTGTATCTTCAAATTAAAGGTCGAGCGCAATAGATATTATTATTATGAACATCTATGCATAAGAAAAAAAAAATCTACCGGTTTGTTTTTGAGAAAAGTAAGTAAACGCGAAAATATTATAAACATAAACTTTTACTTTGGCGTTACTTACTTTTCTCAAAAACAAACCGGTAGATATTTTTTTTCTTGTGCATAGATGTTCGTAATAATAATATCTATTGCGCTCGACCTTTAATTTGAAGATACACCGATTAAAACTTGAGTATAAATAACAAAAATGCCAATTAGACAAGGACAGCGAATCCGGCCTGCTCTTAAGCCATATATTGACAAATATTTAAAATAAAAACAGTTTCCATGATTTGAATTTTAATACAGTTAGACTATATATTTTTAAATTTTAATTATACAAGATTGTTATTGTTATTGTCGTTAAACCGATTCGTTTGTTTAGACTTGATATCTTAAAATGTATTTAGTATCGACTTGTGTACCATCATGGACACATAGAATTGATTTTATTTATTAATTTTAGTATTTGACTCTTTGTAAGTTCTAAAAGAATTTTTGGTGTTATATTGTGCAATTTTGTGATTGTTTTATTTGAAAAATTTTTTGTAATTGTAGAACTTGAAAAGGGCCTTCAGCAGTAAGGCCGAAACGTCGTTTTGAAATAAAATAATTTGAACAGAAATTTGCCCGTTGTGATTTGATCGATATTTCTGTGATGATTTATTTTCATTTACATTAATAATATAAAGCTTATCTATAATTATCTTTAGTTTTTAGTTAAAATTGAGATTTTTAACCGACTTCAAAAAGGAGGAAGTTCTCAATTCAACTGAATTTTTTTTTTTTTTTTTATGTCTGTTACCTCATAACTCCGTCATTTCTTAACCGATTCAAAAAAACTTTTTCTTATCTGATAGAGAATGTCTGCAGGAAGGCATAATTATTCTATAATTATTGGGCCAATATTCGGTTTGTATGACCCAATTATGAAATTAAGAAAACTAAGAGTTTTGTTTTCTCTCTCTCTCTCTCTCTCTCTAAGTAAGTAGATACACATCGTTCTAAAGTGCTCCTACTAAATTGTCTCTGTGTTGCTGCATAATTTGCCCACGGGCGTCTTGTTTCAGGTAATCTACAAGCGCAAACTGCAGAGCATCAATTGATATATTAAAGGACAAATTTATCAGCTCTGCAACCATTAAACAATTAGATCTTCTTCATCGCTGCCAGTTTTTGAGGTTAAGCTGAAACGTGTCTTTGAGGTTATGTTGGCTGAGTTTGGCGCTCAAACTTTCTCAATCAATCAATTAGTTGACTACTGCCGATAAAGCTGAGATCAACTTTAATAACTGGGGCTATTGGCCAATTACTTCGCATTTGTTTCAACAGCTGTCGTCTTTACAGTAGTGTAAAAGAGTGTACTTGTTGAGGTGAGTGATTCTATGTGTAATGCTTAACAGTGTGCTCATCTTCTATTATGGTAATCTGTTCTCAGTGCAATCTGCCGGTTTTACGCACTGATACAACTATTTTATGCAAAAATTGTACGTCTATCTACCACATTTCATGCTGTAACAAATCGTGGTTCCTTAGCAAAAGCGTTATAGTGTGCTGTGTAAAGCAAAAACTACACAAACGTAAGCCGGCTGACGAGAACTCTCGTGCAACAGCTACTGAGGATATAGTCTTGGCCTCTTCGCAGCCATTAGACTTACCACAAACGAACCAGCGCTCTCAAAAAAGAGGCCCCGTCTCTCCGCTCCACCCTCTTGAGCCATTGTCAAGGAGACGCTGCTGCTCTGAGTCAAGCTCCTCCTCCTCCTCTCCTAACAGCATTGTTTTGGGCGCAGACCGGCAACGGGTGCCTGCCTCCAGTCCTATTCGGCTGGTTTCTTCTATTAAATCGCCCCAGCCTATTAATACTGTAAAAATGTCCGAGCCTGAATACTTTACTGCCTTTGCGGCCGATTGTGCTGCTAAATTTGACAAACAAATGGAAATTTCTAATCAGCTTTTAGCTGTCACTAACAAACTACTTGCAACTAGTAATAAAATAGGTGACGATGTCAGTGCCATAAAGACGGAGTTGGGAGAGGTAAAAAGTTCAATCACGGAGCTTCAGAGAAACTATGATGTTCTTTCAGAGCGCCTAGATGATCACATTGCATCATGTTCATCACCTGCAGTATCACTATTACGTGATACTTGCGAGATCCTTTTTCCGGTATACCATCCAGTGTTCAATTAGGCAACAATGATTTAGTTAAGCTCATTTTTGATGCTATGGGCCTTAACTTTGGCACGGATTTCTTGCTGGAGACACGTGAGTGGACGCCGCCTGTACCACTACAGCCTGTTCAAATGGAAACTGAGTCCAGTGAGTCCTCCCAGACTCAATCTTTTCGCTCATTTGTAGGTTGTTTTTCCTCTGAAGTAGTTCGAAATAAAATCATCGAAGCTTCACCTAAACTGCGTAATACTACTACGGACAAAGTTTTTGGCGTTGGTGGGAAGGGAAAGATTTTTGTTCGACCGATTTGGCCCAAACCAGTTTATTTGCTGCTCAAAAAAGCTCTTGCTGTCTATAAACAGCTAAACTATCAGCGCCCAATTGTGCGTAACCTTACGGTATGTATGCGTCCTTATTTGAAAGGCGACCTTATACCTATTACTGATGAAGCTCAGTTGGCTAAACTTAAGCCTGTCGAACTTAAAAAATGAGGACTGTATGGCTCTCTTGTGGCAAATTCGCCTTTTAATACATCTCTTTTAAGTAAATATTCTTATCACGATTCTTATAATGCTAGCTCTTGTTCTTTTATCACTATAAATTCATCAAATAATCTAAATTCTTTCCCAAAACAAAGTAACCAATCAAATTTAGTTTTTAACAATAACATAGTGATTTCTCATGCTAACGTAAACAGAATCAAAACCCACTTCTCAGCTATTGAACATCATATCACGTCATCTAAAAATGACATTTTTGCAGTAACTGAAACTTTTTTAACAGAACTAGATGATAGCTCTGTAATCTCTATTGATCACTATAATTTCTTTAGACTCGATAGAGTGGGAAAAACAGGTGGAGGAGTCGGGTTTTATGCTCGCGATCTCTATAAGGTCAATATTCTGTCACAATCTGACCCTGTTTTTGACAATACAGCAGAGTATATCATAGCTGAAATTACAATTGGTTCTGAAAAGCTTCTTTTTCAGTAGTTTACTTGCGTCCGAAGGCTATTTTCCCTGTGGAATTTTTCAATAAAATCTCTAATTATTTATCTACATTTAAAAATTTAGTCATAACTGGGGACTTTAATATAAACTTACTTTCTAAAAATTATTCATCTGAAAATCTTCGTTCAACTATTGATTCTCTGGCTCTCTATGTGGTTCCATCCGAACCGACCCATCATACAATTACAACTGATTATTCTACTCATACGTGGATTGATCTTTTTATCATTAATGATGATAGTTCATTGCTATCTTATGATAAATCATCAGCTCCTTTCATTGCAGGCCATGATCTTATCACGATCACGTTGAGGATATACAAGCCACTGAATCAAGCTAAAAGGATATTTTTCAGAAATTTTTCAAACATAAATCGTGATAGTTTAAACCAGACTATATCACGTGATCTACATGTAAAATCTCAAGAGAGCCATCAAATCTTTCAATCAAATATTCAGCATTTAAATAGCCTAGTTTCTAACTTGTCCTCTGTCCTTGTCTCGTCAATTGATAAATTTTCACCGTTAAAAACTCGTAACATTACGTTGAAGAAAAAGCCCTGGGTTACTCCTGACATTCGTGCAAAAATGAAAGAGCGTGATAGAGCGTATCGCTCAGCTGCACGTTCTGGCTCCATGTTATCTATAGCTAACTATCGGAGACTTCGGGGAGAAGTCTCAAATGCGCTAGATACTGCTAAAAACAAATTTATTTCAAATCGATTGGCTGAGTCATCGAATTCATCAAATCGTTGGTCGACATTACATAAAATTGGACTTTCCAATAAAATTTTACCTTCACCATTGCAGTACTTTTCATCCAAAGTCCTGTTGACTCATTACACCTCCGTCTCATCATCATCTTCTGCACTAACAGATAATGAGATCAATCAGGTACTTGCTATTCCATTAAGCAGTGATCTTCCCATTTTCGAATTCTCACAGGTTGAAAGTTCTACTATTGAGTCATTCTTGAATGTGGCTTCCTCAAAAGCTGTTGGACCTGATAAACTGTCAACAAACATGCTTAAAATCACACGTGATTCTCTAGTACCTTATTTAAGAGGAGGCCGTATAGCTCTGTCCTTGTCTAATCTAAATTTTCGTTATTATTAATAAATTAGATACTTTTATACAAAAGTAAGGACATAGCCCAATAGATTTAAGGACGAGCAAACGATCCTATTCTATGAAAAAATATAAAATTTTCATTATTTTTCGAGTGAGGTCTGAAACGGAAAAATAATTGAATTTGATAACTGGTTTTCCGTTTCAGACCTCACTCGAAAAATAATGAAAATTTTATATTTTTTCATAGAATAGGATCGTTTGCTCGTCCTTAAATCTATTGGGCTATGCCCTTACTTTCGTATGAAAATATCTAATTTATTAATAATAACGAAAATTTAAATTAGACAAGGACAGAGCTATACGGCCGCCTCTTAACCTCCATTGTTAATATTTCTTTAGCTTCTGGAATATTTCCAGACCCTTGGAAGAGAGCCTTTCTTCTTCCGTTGGCCAAATCAAATAAGCTTGACTCTCCTTCACAAACACGACCTATAGCCAAGCTCTGTGAGATCTCAAAGGTACTGGAACGGGTTGTTCACTCACAACTAAATTCACATATTGAAACCAATGCATTACTTGATTGTTTGCAAACAGGCTTTCGTAGAGCAAATAGTACTCAGACAGCCTTGTTGAAGCTTCTTGAAGATTCTCGGTTAGCTATAGACAAGCGAATGGTAACCCTATTACTCTTATTTGATTTCTCAAAGGCGTTTGATACAGTGCCACATTCTAGATTACTTCATAAACTTCGTTCTCTAAACTGTTCTGATACGGTCATACGATGGTTTGCATCATACTTAAGAAATAGATTCTATGCCGTTCCTGATCAGGAAAATCAAGTAGGTGCATGGGTCTCTTGTACGGCAGGTGTGCCACAGGGTAGTGTCCTTGGTCCCTTGCTTTTCTCTGTTTTTATAAATGATCTTCCTTCAACCTTAGTCAGAGCCCAACACATTCTTTTTGCAGATGATCTTCAACTGTATCATTCCTTTTTTCCTTCAAAAATTGAAGAAGGAATAAACTTAATGAACTTTGAGGTGGCTAATGTTGTGAAGTGGGCCAAGGATAATGAACTTGCACTTAATCCTAGTAAGATGCAGGCCATTTTCCTAGGGAGTGAACAATATATATCGAGAATCGATTTATCTACTTGCCCGCCTGTATTGGTAAACAATGTTCCAATCACTTACACTGATCTTGTTAAGAATTTAGGAGTCTGGATTAGTAGCACTTTAAATTGGAGTAGGCAGGTTAATGCAGTGGTAGGTAGAGTATTTGGAACCCTACAGTCTCTTAAATTTCATAGACATGCATTGTCTAGAAGGGTTAAAAAGGAATTGGTCGAAACATTGATATTTCCAACACTTGACTACTGTTGCGTAGTATATGATGATCTTCCTCAAACACTTAATCTTAAGCTTCACCGTGCTTTTAATGCCTGTGTCAGATTCGTTATAGGTAACATTGGGTGGCAGGCAAGAGTTACGCCCTTTCGCCTTGATCTGGGATGGATTTCAGTCAAAAACAGGCGGCTTTATTTCAAGTCGATACTTGCTCATTCTATTATATCACACCAAAACCCATCATATCTGGCAACGAAATTCTGCCGAGCAAACTTGGATGCAACTGTGAGGTCATCTAATAGGTTACCTCCAAGGCTTTTGGTTTGTCCTACTGTTCGCACATCAGCAATGCTCAACTCTTTTGTTTCTTCATCCTCCTCGTTTATAAACAGCAATGTTGATGTTTTTTATGGTTCCGAGAGGGGAATGACACAGGCATTGAAGCAGCGTCTATATGATAAGTTTCTGGTAGATGAGCGCACTGAGTGGCAAAGCACATGAATTACTTGTCGAGTTTACTTATATTAAGAAACTTTACCATCCAGTCTGAATGATGGACCTCATTTGGTTCCTTTTTTGCACTGATGTAATAGTGTTTATTAGTACTATTACTAATAAATTCTTTTATATTTATAAAACCGTATAAAAACAATTTTCTTGATAGTTTGTGTGTCTACAATTTAAATTAGTTTATAAATATTACTTAATTATAAATTGTTAAATCTTCGGTTAAAAAATTTTTGTATTACTCTTGTATATTTCTATAGGATCATACGGGGTTGAACCCCATGATCTCAAATAAATGATTCAAATCAAATCAAATCAAATCTCTCTCTCTCTCTGGCTGGCAGGATAGAGTAACTCCGCATCGTCTTCAGCTGGGTTGGTTGTCAGTAAGTAACAGGCGGCTCTATTTTAAATCGGTACTGGCTCACACGATTATTTCATATCAAAAGCCAACTTACTTAGCTACAAAATTTATGCGTGTGAATATTGACGCGGTTGTTAGATCATCGAATAGACTGCAAATGAGACTACTTATCTGCCCTGTTGTGAGGACAGCAGCAATGCTTAATTCATTTGTTTACTCGGCTTCAAGTTTTATCAACAATAATTCTGAAATGATCACCAGCTTCGAAACGGGTCAAACTCAACTAATTAAGTCAAAATTGTTCAACAAATTCCTGCTCGACGAACGCACTGAATGGCTGGGTACATCTGGGAGTTGACGAATGTGCTTTGCCAGATTCTCTGGTAAAGTTCATTCTACTGCTAAATTTCCAATTAGCTGACTTCTATTGGTTGTCTCTTCGTAAATCGTGCAAGTTGATGAGTACAAGGTCAAATTTATAGTCATAAGCAAATGATTTTTACAATTAGGAACTACATTTTTGTTTATATTTTAGAGAAATCAATATACATTTTTCCTGTTATACTTACTCCTTAGTTTGTAACTCAATTTTTTAACAACTTGTAATTATATTAAACATTTATGTATTACTTATGGGTCATACGGGGTTGAACCCCATGATCCGAATAAATTATGAATCAATCAATCAATCACTCTCTCTCTCTCTCTCTCTCTCTCTCTCTCTCTCTCTCTCTCTCTCTTACCTGAGCTTGAATATGTATACATGCACACACAACGACACTGTGCCGTTGAACCTTCTCTCTTTCCTCCTATACATTGCTTGGTATAGTGTACTAATGCATGCGTTATGAATTAATAATGAAAGTTAGGCGTAGATAGTGGGTCTACCTATATTTGCGCTTTTAGTAAGGGGATTCACTAAAAAATAGAAAATAAAAATTTTTTAACAAAAAAAAAATATTTTAACAAAAAACAAAACCGATTTCAAATAAAAATTTTTTAACAAAAAACAAAACCGATTTCAAATAAAAATTTTTTAACAAAAAACAAAACCGACTTAACTGTAAACAGTTACAAATAATTTATTATCTTCAATAATTATATGCATACTACGCATCTAACTTAACACATGTGAAGCAAATACATTATAGATTATCTAATTATTTGTAAACAGCACAAACAAATTATATTTTTTTTTAAATCACTAAAAATATTTTTGAAGTCGGCGTCAAGTTGTTGAATCGTTCGGCACAGATGGAGAATTTGACGCCGACTTCGAAAATATTTCTTAGTCAATTGAAAAAAAATATAATTTGTTTGTGGTGTTTACAAATAATTAGATAATCTATAATGTATTTGCTTCACATGTGTTAAGTTAGATGCGTAGTATGCGTATAATTATTGAAGATAATAAATTATTTGTAACTGTTTAGTGCATTCTTTTGAAGTCGCTTTTGTTTTTTGTTAAAAAATTTTTTTCTATGTCGTTATACACGCTCAAGTAAAAAAAGTGCATATTACACTAATACTTTTTTCTATATTATTTACTGTTATACTCTTTTATATTTTTAATTTTTTTTGGGCTTGAGACCAGCATAGCCGCATTAAAAATGTTTTTTTTAATATATCGGTTGTAAAACATTTTTTTAATGTAAAATTTGTGGTGTAATTTATAAAGAATGAAAAACACTTTAAAATATATTTAACAAAGCATGATAAATATTTAAGTTTTATTTGTATACAATGTAATGAAAATTATGAAAAAAAAGATCATTTAATACGATATTTAAAAGGTCATAATGAATTATTTTAAAATATTTTCTAACTCGGGAAAAGATTCAATATAAAATATAATTTTAACTGATGCATATAAATATAAAAATTTATAATTTAAATGATATAAGAATAGAATATTGATAATAAATAAGTATTTTTTTTTGTATGAGTTTTTTACATAAGTAATAGTACGATTTTTAACATAAAAAAATTCAATCCATTTTCAACAGTACTTCTGCTGTTGAATCCTTTATGAAGTGGCTGAGAAAGTGAATGAGGAGGCGTAATGGTGTTGTCTGAGCATATTTCTTATCAAACACATGACTTTTTAATACAACGTATGAAAACTCTTAATGAATTAAGTTTAAATATTTGATAAAAGGAAAAAAGATTAATTAGAAAAGATGATATTAATCGACACAAAAATACACGATATGTAATTATAGTATATAAAAATAAAAAAATTAAAATATAACTTAAATGCATTGCAAAAACGATATTTAAACACTTACTTCATATTAATATTAAAAAATTTACATTTTTTTGTTAATGGAATTTATTTTTAGATTCTTGAATGAAAAACTGAAAAATAAGTATTACATAGTTTTATAATTTAACATATTTTGTACATAAACTAAAATTTACTTCTTTATAAACGGTATCTTGTACAAATGTATTGAATTTCATTTCTCAAAACAGTTATAGATGGCATTTTTAATGTTAAGGAATTCTACTCCAGAAGCATTCTTCTATCCATTTGGTTTGTTACAGACCAAAAATGCAGATATCGAACCCAACTGTTTCGAATAGTATACATATGAAAATAATCTTACTATCTACTAAATACATTTTGTCGATTTCACCAAAACGTGGAGCATTTCATTTTTGTCCGAATTAAGAACTACAATAGTTTTTGATTTGTACGTTACATTGTTAATCACAACCTTTTCCAAACATGTTTTTTCTTCTATGTTAGGAAAATAACTATCTGCTTTACCATTATCTTCTAATAGAGCGCGGTGGCGTAATGGATAGAGCTCTTGCCTTCAACGCGGAGGGCATGGGTTCGAATCCTGGCCAGGTACCTCTAACTTTTTTTCGAAAGAAAATTAGTGTATGTGCCATTTATATCACGACTCTTAAAAAATCTGACCTCATTGGGTATCAGTTGATTGTTGGTCACAAAAGTGGCTGACCATCCATCGGTAGTCAAAGTTTTCGGTATAGTGGGTCAGACAGTCTAGCCTGATGTAATGTGTTAAACGAGAATCGGGCTGGGCTCCCTCGACATCACCATAGGAAAAGGTTAACCATATAGAGGGCAATATCCTTTATATATTAATCTTTAAAAAAAAAAATTTTTTATTGATTAGATTTAAGGAGATGTAAAACGGACACTACACCTGTACTTATAGATATTAGCTTCCTTTCCATTTCATTGCTGAATTTCCAGAAAAGAAATGCATTAGCTTGAAGTATGTACCATGATGATTATTTAGATAAATTTTCAAATAAATTCATTCATTAGTTTTTAAGATATTTGGATTTCTGTACAAAATTGAAAAATGTTAATAAATAATTTTGGAACCCAAAATTCTCAATAACTAATGAATGAATTTATTTAAAAATTTAACCGAATAATCTTCATGGTAGATACTACAAGCTAATGCATTTTTTTATTGAAAATTTTGCAATAAGATGTAAAGATAATGAATATTTATGAGTACAGGTGTAGTGTCCATTTTACATCCCCTTAAAAGATAACGTTTTGAAATTGTTTTTAATACATTTTTTTTTTACAAGAAGTGGAAACGGCAATTGATTTAATATCGCGGTGCTTCGACTCAAACCGCATTGCTGACGTATTAACAGGTGGACCATTTTGTAAAATAAGTCTTATGTAATGTAATAGCAAGTGGAATTTGATAGTTAATTCTCCGCCAAGCTGTAAATATAATTCATAATGAGCTGTAATCAATGACTTTAATTTCTCTAAATCTATCCATGCTAAATTAGGTGAAGTTACTATATTCAATATCTGCCTTAACTGAATGTATAATTTCCAGACTTTATTGTTTTTTGCAATTAAATGTCCCAACATCAATCCAAAATATCAGGCAAAAAATAACAATTGTGAAGCTGATATTTTCAGACGATTATTCCTTTTTACATAGTCTAAATCAATGTCCTCTGGTAAGTTACTGCTTTCAAATTCAAAACATGCATTTTTCATCATGTAATTAACATATTCTACTGTAAAATGTCCATGCGTAACTAAAAATGGCAATATGAACGCCATAACATAATTGGCCAGCCCCTCGAAAATATCGTGCATCATATCAATGCTGCTATTTTCAATTACATCGTAATCAATAATTCCATAAAAACAACATATTTCTCTGACACCTGTATTCCAAGTATCCAATATTTTCGAATCTACAGTATGTTTTAGTTTTGTACGCAATAATGTTACATCTTCCTCAACTAGTGTCTTTATCTGGTTTGAACTAGCATAGCATATCCGGCATGAATGTGTACGCGAGAAACTCTGTATAAAACCAAGAGCACTATTTAGGCCCAGATTGTCTCCTTCTATGAATGTTGTAATAATGTAAATTTTATGCACCATGTTATCAATAAATAAGTCAAATCCGTTAGTTCTTAGATTATTTCCCTGCTAGAACAAGACGTCATAAAGACGTCATTGAAACGTTTTAAAAATCACGAGAAAACGTTTATTTTGAATGTATAAAATGACGTTTAAAAAACGTCTTTTAAACGTTATAAAGACGTTTAAAGACGTTTTAAAAACTTATATACTACGAGTGATGGACGTTATTCTTATGAGACGTTTTTAAAACGTCACGCCTTAAGATTTCCTAGAGACGTTTTTAAAACATCTTTTAATGTCTTTAAAAGATTCCTAGAGACGTTTGTAAAACGTCTTTTAAACGTCCTTAAATATACGTAAAAAAATTTTAATAGATTACATTACTTTTATTCACATATATGACACAGCACATAAAATAATTATTGGAGGTTATATATCCTATATTATATTAAAGTGAAACCACTTTTTTCTCCGTTTCTCCGGTTCTCCGCATTTGTTAAATGTGTCTAATCTTTTGGTAATAAGAGTAGCAATTTTTTATTGGGCTAATTTTTTTATCTATAGGGCAATATTTTTTTAACTATTATATTTTTTGGGCCCAATATTTGTCTGATTCTTATATTTTTTTTATCCTAATTTTTTTTTATTCTTATTTTACTTGAGCTCTATATTTTTTTGATTCTTATATTTTCTTGAGCTCTATATTTTTTGGCCCAATATTTCTTCAAATCTTATTTTTTTTTATTCTTATGTATTCTTGGCTCTATATTTTTCTGAGCCCAATATTTTTTGGATTTTTATATTTACTTTGACTCTATATTTTGAGCTCTAAATTTTGCCATAATAAACTAAATTAAACTTAATTTTCAATAATGTTCATACGGCTTCCATGTCGTACAATTGGTAATGTTTGCCTGAAATCTCCTGATGCGATTACAGTTTTACCACACTGAGAGAAAATTCATGCCAATAGAGCATGTAGTTTACGTATCCAATGTTAGTAAGTAATATCCTATGCTTTCATAACAGCGCCATCTACTCTTACGAGGTTTGTGCTATCCAAAAACTGTTTGTTTACATGCTTTAGTAACTCCCCACTCTAATATCCTTCGATAGCTAGCGCCGTATTCTCTCATGGGACGTGAAGGAAGTAAACGTGGCTTGTCCACTATTCTTTCTTTACTGCTAACTATGGCATTCTTCTATTGCTCAAGTCGCCTCCTCTTTTGGGTGGCGACGCGAGCAAACACGGCTGGTCTATATCCAAAATCATGTTGCAAATTTCGTTAACGTATTTTCGTAGCGTGAATCTTTTATTTCTTTTTTTTTTTTATGAAGGGAGATACGTTATAAATATAACCTGTTAAACTTTTTAGCTTTAAATGATTAATTTTTAACTTAAATTTTAATTATTTTAAACCGCTGGAGGGCAGATGAGCATGTACGATTTTACGTCAGAGATATTTCGAAGTAGCGTTGGTCTAGTGCGTAATGTTCGCGCTTTTCCTTTTGAGTACGCAAGTTCAACTCTTGGTTAGAACCACTTTTTTTAAACTTTTTTTTTATTATTTCAATAGTTTTTATTGCTTTTTTTTATTTATATTTTTTTTATTTTCTATTTTTTATTAATTTTAAAATCTATTTTTTCACAAGTTACTTAAAGTATGCTCGTTTTTTTTATTAATATTTTTAAATAAATTATTTAATATAGAAAATAATTTAAAATATTAATAAATAAATAATAGTGATGTTTACAATACTATAGTTCAATTTTGTCTTTATAAACATATTTCAATATACAATATATATTATAACATAAATAATAATACCTCAGTTTTATTTATTTATTGTAATTTATTGTAAATTTTATAAACTAAATTATAAATAAATTAAACTATACTATTATAAAATAAACATCACTATTATAAAATAAAAATCACTATTATAAAATAAACATCACTATTATTTATTTATCAATATTTGTAATTACTACCTATAAAGAATAATTTATTTTTAAAAAATTTTCACTGAAAAAAACGAGCGTACTTGTGAACAATTAAATTTTAAAATTATTAAAAAAATACAAAATCTAAAAAAAAATAAATATAAAAAGGAATAAAACATATTAAAACAATAAAAAAAAATTTTTTAAAAGTGACCCCAGCCGAGAGTTGAACACGCGTATTCCTAAGGGAAAGCGCGAAAGTTACGCACTAGACCAACGCTACTTCGAAAAATCTCTGGCGTAAAATCGTACATGCTCATCTGCCCCCCAGCTGTTTAAAATAATTAAATTTTAAGTTAAAAATTAATTATTGATAGTTATAAAGTTTAACAGATTATATTTATAATGTCTCTTCCCTGATAAAAAAAGAAAAGAAAAGACAAAAAAGATTCACGCAACGAAAATACGTTAACGAAATTTGCGACATGATTTTGGGTATAGACCAGCCGTGTTTGCTCGCGTCGCCACCCAAAAGAGGAGGCGACTCAAGCAAACAAAGGATATGAGAGTGGGGAGTCATCGAAGTATACCACGCGAGTCATCAGTGAATGCCGTTCATGCTTTAGTTTCTCTCCATACCATCTTTTTTAGTATAAGGTAATCCAATACTAATAGAGCTTCTCACGCCTGTCATATTTGTATCAATGTTTTATATGCTCGCATAGATGGCGGTTCGCATGCTCTATTAGCATGAATTTTCTCTCAGTGCACCAAAAGGTTGGTTCACATCGCATAAATCTTAAAAAAGACGATCAACTGCTTCAAAAGCAAATTTTGAAGTCATGGATATTTTATCCCAAATAATTATTTGTGTTCCCTTTGTTTGCTTTCTGCAGAATTAGGCTTTACATTACAAGTTGTACAATCTGTTATATTTAAGAGGACGTTGTATCTCTCTATCCTTTTCTAATAAAAAATTGTAGGTTTCTGGAAAAACTAGTAGTTATTACTAGAAATCAATAGTTGTCCGCAACTCGTACAGCAAAAAACAATATTTTTTCTACTAAGAACAAATTAATTCTCTAGCCTCACTCATGATTTTGTAAGTATGTCAAACTTTTTTTTGAAAAAGAAGCATCAAAATTAATATTATTATTAATTAATTAATTTACTTCAGCGGCCTCTTAACGGTAGTTTAAATGTTGTATGCACGGTTTTTCCATCGACTAATGAATTTGCTGCTATAGCTGTCCAAGCTACATATAAATAATGTATAGTATGATATTTAAAATGAACTATTAAAACGTTAAGTAAATAACTTTTTCTACTTCCACCTGGTCCATCTATAAAAATATATTTTTCTCTACTTTGGTGGTTTAAACTTTTTATAGTAGAGTTAAATATTTGCCTTTGTTGATCATTTAAAGAATTTATTTTTACTTATAATTCATTAAGAATATTATTATTATGATTTAAAATTGTTTGATTATTATCTTCTTCTATAAATGTGCTTATGTTAGGTAAATTGAAATTATTTAAAGAAAATCCATTGACTTATAAATTATTTTTAATAAAATTCAATGCAAGATTTTCACCTCTATTTTTTTCGTATTTAGGATAGTATAACTTATCTTTATATTTTTCATATGAATTTCGTGAATTTATAGGATTATGAAAAACGCAAATGAAAGCAAATGATTTATAAAGAATATAAAGGAATTCTGTTGAAGATGCTTCTTCCAAACATCTATCCCATTCTTTATCTTCATCAATTAATTGTTCTGCCTTAGCTGCCTCATAAAACGAATTGTACATCATATCATCAACAGTACGCAAAGCTTTAAACATGTAATAATGGCTCCTTTAACATGTAATAGTAATAACCTAATGAAATAACGTTCTCTATCTTTCGGACTTACTAAGTACATTCTACTAAGTATTGGTTTTCTTTTTTTTTCTTTTATTCCACTTTTTCAGTTTTTCATCAAATGTATAAAAATTTGGTATCTCTGAATACAAGTGATTTCGTGCTTCAAAATCTTCTCTATTTAATTTAAAAGATGCTGTTAAAAGATGTTGCTCCTACATTTTTTTGCATGATCATTTATTCTTTTCCTTCTTTAAAAAATACGTTTTGTTGATTTTCTTCATGAACGCTTAGACGTTTTATAGTATGTGAAATAACATGTAAAGGATATTCTCATAACCTGTGCATTACTTGAGGTGGACATAAATATCGTGTATTAATGTATTGTTGGGTTTCGTCATACACTGGGACCGGGATAACTGGCCGCTGTATAACTTGCCGCAAGAGTCTTTTCTCCTCCGTACGCAAACAAACATCGGCTCCCACTGCCTCTTATACGTATATATCTTGACCACGCCTCTTCGCCTAAAGTATAAGAGAGAAAGAGAAAGATATAGCGCGCTTGTCAATAGAGGGGTTTCACAGTAACTGGCCTTTTCTGAGAATTTTGTTCCCCTACAGCCCCGTGCGCGGCAAGTTATCGAGGTCCCAGTGTATTCATATTCAACATTTCTACGATTGACATTTTGAAAAGTGTCTTTATTTTCTGATTGAAAATCCACATTTACTTGATGTATTTTAATGTATGCACAATCATGACCTTTATAACAGTATTTGAATAAATATTTAATGCAGTGTACAGTGAAACAAACTTCTACGTGTATGTGTGCATTAAGTTTCAATAATAAGTAAGGATTATAAGGAACAACAAATCCATTATCTGCGATTCTTTCTGTAAATTTATTTTTGAGAATTATTTTGACGCTATCATTTTTACGTTTGTATAGTAAATATTCATTGGATTTAAATGTTGTTGTATTATTAAATTTTCTTGTAAAATTTTCAGTACATTGTTTCGTATTTTTATCCATGCACGAACAATTTATATTTTGCATACCACAGGGACCGCGTATCAAAAATTGTTTAACAATACTATATAATTATGGATAAATATCTCTATTTGGGATTTCTGCACTTATTATTTTATCAACTTTTTCGGGAACATCAAATTTATCACTTTCATCCAAGAGTAAGTTGTTACGAACATATGCATATGCGGTAATCCTCGTTTTTGAAATTCAATCTCATAACTATATGCAATACATTTTCCTAATATTCCCATTCTAATCTTGCTGTTTATTATACGAGATGGGGCTATCTCCTTATTTCTTGCTACAATTATTAGTTTTTGCAAAAAAATTAATTCTTTGATTAGAAAAGGACAGATATATACGACCTGTCTTAACGGGATGTCGGTGCTGCAGCAATTGAGTTTTGCTTTTTTTATTTTATCAATATCTTTTTTAATTCATAAATTAAACAAATATAATGACTTGTCCGCACTAAAGCTATATTGATACAATCATTTTTGTAAAAATAAAAAATCGTTTCGACTTGTTATTTTTTTATGAGCTTGAATTGGAAATTATATATCAAACTCGATAAACCTAACCATGAAATACAATACATTGAAAGTTTTTATTATAACTTTGTATGTATAATATTTTGGTGGATTTCTTGAGTTGTCCGCACTAGAGTTTAATCTTACAAATTTTTACTTTGTAGCAAAAAAACACGATTAAACGCATCGTTTATTCATAAGTTAGAATTGGAAATATTATTAGAAGACGGGCAGCTTCGTCATGCTCTCAAGTCCTGTTACAAATAAAGCTTATTTTTTATCTATTTCTTTTGATTTTTTTTTCTTCATTTAATTTAATCTCGACTGTGCTAATTTTATTATCGTTATAATTTAAGTGAATTTCATCAGTTCCCATTATATCAGTATTTGGTTTTTAAAAATTTGTATACGAAATGTCATCGTCAATTTCCATCAAAATTGTTTCATGATTCGAATTCTTTTGTTTACGATACATTTCCATGATCTTTTTTTGTTCTGCCAATGAATATATTTGTGTGTTTTTTTCTAATAGTTCAAGCTCGGTGAAATCTAAATTTAATAATATTTAATTTAGACGTTGCTCATGACAAAAAACTCCTCCTTATCATGTCCGGTGGATTATCGTAATTAATATTTGCATTATTATAATTTTGCAAAACTGGTAACATTCTTATTTGTTGCGTTCTTAAAATTGTTGCGTTCTTAAAATTCTTGATGAACGTAATCTCATTGGAGAAACATCATATTTTGAACAACACGGACCTTAATTATCAAGTATTGCAATAGCAAAAAAAATTGCAGAAACGCCACAATCATAATTATCTGTTTGTAATTGTACTGTTTCGAATACTATGCTCAATTCTGATTTGTTTGGAAATAATCTGTTTATGCAAATCTCATGTTCATCTGGTAGATATTTAAGATTTAAACTGTCATATATATGAATTACCTTATTATTATAATACATACAAATCCGGTGATAATTTTCCAAATTTCCGGAAAATAATAATTGTATAAATTCTCCATCAATCGGTACTGATTTAATATGTTGTGATTGGCCTATAGGCAATGCTTAAAGGCCAATAAAAGAAAAAGAAAGAATATGTTGTGATCTTTGGATTGGTAAAATAAATTGCATGTTGAATGAGGTGTACCGGTTTGAAATATTATTAAATTCTAATATATGAATATCAGTTAACATGAAAGCAATTCCACTATACAATCCCTGTCCTTTAAAATCAATTTATCTTTCTCAGTCAAAACCATTATTGAAAAATAAAATTCTTTTAAGAATTTTAATTTATTTTCAATGAGATTTTTCCAAAGATATTCACAAAATAATTGCTTTTATATTAATTAATTTAATTTACTGCCTTTTTACTTTAAAAGCTGAAAAATAAAAGAAATTATGAAAAATGCTATGAATTAATTGTTATATGATGAATAAATAATAATAAAATTTGTAAAAATAATATAACGATAAAAAATGGTTATTTTCAGCAATTATACATTTATATTGCGACGATTCAAAAATCGCGCTAGACGCAGTACCTGCGCTCAGCCGCTACGAGGCGCTACTCCCGCAACGGGAATAGCGAGCTCCATAGCATATATAAGCGAGCCGCCGAGCCAGCATCAGACTCTCTCCCCTTCCATTGTGTAAAAGTGGGGTTGCTCGGCACAGTGGGAGCTATCCTTACCTATACTCCTGTCTCAAGCTATGTAAGGGTGGGATTGCCCGGCATAGTCTCCTATCTATCCGTCAGTGTAAGGGTGGGGTTGCCCGACACTGACTCCTAGTTACTACCTCCACCATCGCTGGTCGGGGTAGATTCCCCCGTTGGTCTTCGACCAAAAGCCTCCCCCCACTTCTCCACTTATGGTTTAGAGGGTTACCATCCTAGTTCTTCCTGTATTACCTTACCTGGCTCCGTTACCGACCGCGCCGAACTCCGCCGATAAAGTAGGTCGCGAATTTACCCGCCGAGTCTATATTATTATATAATTAACCGTTGTATTTCTTTTCTTTGTTTTATTTGTTACAGCCGATAAATACGAATAGCGCCACCTAGCGGTCAAGAAGACAACTAAAGGTTTTTCTTTTCTTTTTCAACGTGCGAAACGTTATTACACACAATTATAATTTTTATTTTTGTCATTTATTATTATTTAATCGGCGTTGTAATTATTTTTGTTATTCTTTTTATTTTTATTAATAAATATAAAGGAAAAAAGATAGTTTAAGTCTAAACCCAAAATTATCGTGTTTAAACTTAATCACCAGTGCGCAGTACCCATCCTGCTTCCTCTCATTATCGTTATCACTTAGTACGTAAGGATAGATTAGCTTTGTACCATTTATTTATGATTAATTCTTTTAATTAATATTATTACTTTTTTGATCATTCATATTTCATTCTTTTAATTTATTTCTTTATTATTTTTTTTATTATTAACTTTATTAATTTAACAAGGTTAGGTTAGCTTAGTACGTAAGTTTGAACTTTGGCCTCCGAGAATCAACACCTGCAGCGCCCTCTAAAAATCTGACGCCTACGATATCAAGATCTAATCGAGGCAAAAAGGCCAAACGTTACATGGCGCCGTGAACAGGGACTTGATTCATAAACCGCGCTTAACTTCTTTTATCCTGTCCGTCCGCCATTGTAACCAAACGTTACATGGCGCAACCGAACAGGGACCGGGAAAATTTTTTTTTTTTCGTGATTCTTTTCCGTGCAAGTAAAATTAAAACTCTAATTTAACTTTACGATTCTGCAACTTAAGTTGCATGGCGCCCGAAAACCTCGTCCGTAATTCCGATAAAAATCTAGATGGGAAAATTTTTTTTTACATGTAAACTGGTGATTAAGTCATACTCTTCTTGACCGACTTAGATAGTAGGGTATAATTTTTTTCTCTCCGCTCCGTCATATACACTAAAAACACCAAAATGAAGAAACACTGGGTTTATAAATTGACCCCCACCGAACTCGCGGAACACCTACGCGACGCTCGTATATCAACATCCGGAACTCTCATAGAGCAGCGCGCTTTATTTTTAAGTTATGTATCGCAACACTTGTACAAAAACTTGTACAAAAACGCACCCGATGACCCCATCGATTACAACGAAGAAACCGATAAAAACGCCGATCTTTTGTTAAATGCTGAATTATTAGGTACGATTAGCGCGAGTAGACAAACCGACACCAACTCGATAATTGTAAACGCGCCGTCGTCTTTATCAAACGCCGGAAGTTCAACTAGTAGTACACCGATCATCGTTCAACTCCCTAACGACACCGCACGCACCATTGATCAAATGAGAAAATGGAACGTACACTTTGACGGCAAGGACGTTTACACATTTCTAGAAAGAGTGCAGGATCTAAAAATCGCATACGAAATTCCGGACGCGAAATTCCTTCAAGGGTTTCCCGAATTACTACGCGGAGATGCACAGTTATGGTATATAAATTGCGCTCCCGAAATAACATCTTTTCAGCAATTAATCACGCGTTTACGTGATTATTATTTATCTCCCAGCGAACTACGACATCTTGACCGGTTAATAATAGATCGCAAGCAAGGAGAGAAAGAAGACATCCGGAAGTATGTCACTTCGTTAGCTACCTTAATGCGGCGACGCGGTAATTTAACACCGGAACATCAGATTGAAAACATCTTTAATAATATGAAACCGGTTCTACGCCTGCATATTCGCCGATCAGATTTCACCACGGTCGAACAATTAATACAACGTGTCGAGGAAATAGAAGAGGTGAAAAATCAAATCATAGACTCGCAACCAAAACCCGTTCGTCCAAACTCATCCACCGCGACGTTTAATACCCAACTATACTCCCGGTCCAAAAATTGTTGGAAGTGTAAAGAGGAAGGTCACAGTCGCTACGACTGCACAAATAAAGGATGACTATTCTACTCGTTTTGCGGAAAAGACGGTATCATGACCGTCAATTGCAAGTGCAAAGGGGCGGAAAACTCAAGGCGGGTCGGCCGGCAATAAGGCACCGTCCGACCTATAGCCCGCGTTGCACTCATTTTTCCAACGAAAACCGATATATTATTTATTTTCGCGTGGGTGACAAGTCGCTAAAATCTTTAGTAGATCCGGGATCAATCACTTCTTTCGCCAGACCGGAAATTGTCGACCACTGTATTAAAGAAGGTTGGACAATCAACGAAGACCATTGTATAATAGGTCTAGCCGACGGAACAGAAACTCGGTCTAGTCAATCCATTTCCGGAGTACTCACATACAAAGGTCGTCGTGTAAAACATAGTTTTGCAATTATGACGAACTTGAATTTCGATTTCCTACTCGGTATGGACTTGCTAAAGAAACTTTGCATTCAAATAATACTAGAAGGACGGGAAATAAAATCTATCGAGCCCACTTCATACGGTCAAAATACACAGAACTGCTCGGCTAACGCAACATCCGGCCTCCACTCTTTATCTTCGGACGAAGAAATTCGATTAAACGAGTTTTTAAAAACGGAACTGCAAAAATTCAACGACGTAAGCGGCAGAACTCCCCTTATTGAGCACGAGATCAAACTACTCGATCCCACGCCGATTAAACAACGTTATCGCCCTCGTAATCCGGCTACGCAGGCCATAATTAATCAAGAAGTCGATAAGATGTTAGCAGAAGGAGTCATCTGTCCTTCTCATAGCCCGTGGAGTTCACCCATCGTACTAGTAAAAAAGAAAGACGGAAAACCTCGCTTTTGCATCGACTTCCGCAAGTTAAACGCAGTCAGCAAAAAGGATGCGTATCCATTACCGCGGATCAACGCAATCCTCGACCGTTTGCGAAATGCACGATATCTTTCAACCATCGATCTGAAGAACGGCTACTGGCAAGTGCCTCTGACTCCGCAAAGCTGCGCCACTACTGCCTTCACTGTAGCTGGCAAAGGTCTTTTTGAGTTCAAGGTCATGCCTTTTGGCTTACATTCGGCGACCGCCACTTTTCAGCGTCTTCTCGATCGAGTAATTACGCCGGATCTTTCGCCAAACGTGTTCGCATACTTAGATGACATTATCGTCGTCTGAAGCTCCCTAGATGAGCACATGCAACACTTAGACGCCGTTTTCAATCGTTTACGACAAGCTAACTTACGGCCTAACCCGGAAAAATGCGTTTTCGCACGTAAAAGCTTGAAATACTTAGGTCATATAATTGACGAGCAAGGCCTGCATACAGACACCGATAAAATCACGCCTTTAGCTGATTTACCACCACCCACGAACGTCAAAGAGTTACGCCGGTTTCTCGGTCTTCTCTCGTGGTATCGTCGTTTTGTTAAAGACGCTTCTCGGGTCGCAGCTCCGTTAAATTTATTATTGCGCAAGCAAACGAAATGGGCCTGGAAAGAAGCTCAACAAAAAGCGTTCGACGAAATTAAACGCCAACTAACTTCCGCACCTGTCCTGACGTGTCCTGATTGGACCAAGACCTTCTCGCTTCAAACAGACGCGAGCCTAGAAGGACTTGGAGCCGTGCTCACACAGGAAATAGATGGAAAAGAACACGTAATTGCTTACGCCAGCCGGTCTTTGAATAAGGCGGAACGTAATTATTCTGTAACGGAACTTGAATGCCTCGCCGTCAAATGGGGAATATGGAAGATGCGCGACTACCTGGAGGGTTACCGCTTTGTGGTTATTACCGACCACCTCTCATTGAAGTGGTTAGATAAGATTGATAATCCTTCCGGTCGCTTAGCCTGCTGGGCGTTAGAGTTAAGCCAATGGGACTACGAAATACGTTATAGACGCGGTATAGACAACACCGTCGCCGATATCTTGTCCAGGCAACCAACCAACACCTGCGCCACAGCTTCCACTCAACACTGTCCTTGGTACAATGACCTTTTCGACCAAGTAACAGAAAACCCCCAGAATTTTTCGAATTTCTGCATCAAAGATGGTCGTCTCTTTCATCATCGCGCTCACGATTTAACACTCAATTATTTAGATACCGGCTCCTCGTGTAAATTGTGCTCACCCGTGTACGAAAGAGACCAAGTGCTCAAGGAGGTTCATGATGACGTCACCGCCGGTCATTTAGGCGTTTTTAAAACACTCGCTTGTCGTTGTTCGAATTGTCAAAAGCACAAAGTGCTTCAAAACAAACCGCCGGGTTTTATGCATGCAACGCCGGTAAACGCGCCTTGGGAGATGGTGTCCATCGACCTCGTTGGCCCACTACCCAGGACAAAAGACCAAAACGCACAGTTGCTCGTAATGCAAGATCGTTTTTCTAAATGGGTCGAACTTCGTCCTCTACGTAGAGCCACTGCAAAAACCGTCATCAAAGCGTTAAAAGAACAAATTGTTCTCCGCCACGGCTGCCCTATTACCGTCGTAAGTGATAACGGCGTACAATTTAAAGGTCACGAAATGGCTGCTTTCTTAAAACAATACGGGATTAAGGCAAGATTCACGCCAAGTTACACCCCGCAATGCAACCTCGTAGAGAGAGCAAATCGAGTCATCAAAACAATGATACGCCAATACGTCGGTAAAAAACACAACACCTGGGACAGCAAAATACCCGAGATAGCTTTCGCGTACAACACCGCTCGCAGCGAATCCACGGGATTCACACCCGCTTACCTTAATACGGGTAGAGAATTTGTCGCCCTCGGGGCTTTAAATCAGAACCGCGAGAAATGCGATAGACTTGCCAAGTTAGCAAAATTAAAAGACGCATTAATACTCGCGAAAAATAATCTCGCGCACAGTTTTAGTAAACAAAGTCACTACTACAACTTGCGTAGGAGGAGCTGGTCTCCTAAATTAAATGAACCCGTGTTCAAGAGGCATCATACGCTCTGTAATAAAGCCGCCGATAAAGCTGCTAAGCTTTCCGAGAAATACATCGGACCGTACATCGTGAAAAAAATCATTTCACCAGTAATTTTCGATCTAAAAGCACAAGACGGCTCGATCACCCGTCATGTGCACATAAAATACAATATATATATATATATATATATATATATATATATATATATATATATATATATATATATATATATAGGACATTTCACACAAATTGGAAGAGCAAAAAAATAAAAATCGCTGAAACTCTAAGAATATATTCTTTTTGTTACCCAAAATGTGTAAAAAAATTTTCAAGGATTTAGATTGGAAGAATCAAAAGCCATAGATCCTTGAAATTTGGAAATTTTTCAAAATTTTTGGAAAAGTACCAACTTTATGATTTTTTTTCTGAAAATACTGATGTTTTACAGAGAAATTCATAAAAATACTTCTTGTTGTAAATGAAGAGGAGAGTGAGCATGATTTTTTACAGACCTAAATTCCGAAGTTTTCTATTGGTTCTTACATGTATTATATGGTAATTGGAATTACTCATTGTTTGCCACTTCAGAAATTGCTTTTCGAGGTCTTATTTTCTTCTATTTTTTATTAACTTCAGAATAAATTTTCGATTGTGTAAGAAAGAGCCACCAATAAGGAGTTATGACAGTTTGAAATATATATTTTAAACTGTCATAACTCCTTATTGTAGGCTCTGACTTACATAATAAAAAATTCATCCTAAAGTTCATGTAAAATAGAAAAAAATAAGCTCGCGAAAAGAACTTTCTGAAGTGGCGAACCATGAGTAATTTTAATTACCATGTAATACATATAAGAACCAATAGAAAATTTCAAAATTCAGGTTCTGTAAAGAATCATGCTAACTCTGCTCTTCATTTACAACAAGAAGTATTCTTATGAATCTCTCTCTAAAATATCAAGATTTTCAGGAAAAAAAATGATTAAGTTGGGACTTTTCTAAAAATTTTGAAAAATTTCCAAATTTCAAGGATCTGTAGCTCTTGATCCTTCTAATCTAAAGCCTTGAAAATTTATCTACATCTTTTGGATATCAAAAAAAATATATTCTTAGAGTTTCAGAGATTTTTATTTTTCTGCTCTTCCAGTTGGTGTGAAATGTCCCATATATATATATATATATATATATATATATATATATATATATATATATATATATTATTTATTTATTGAAAAAAGTTTGTTGTAAAAAGAACTAAAATGAAAATTATTTTGAGTTATTTCTAATAATTATATTCTTCAATTAATTTACAGTTATTTACGGATATTTGCAGTATCTACATTAAAAAAATGTATAAATGATAATAAACAATCATTTTAGAATAACTTTTTCTTCCACAATTTAAAACAAATAATATAAACTTTTATCCAACCAATGGGAAGTAAGGCCTTTGTAAATCAATAAGATCCAAAAATCATTTTAAAAAAATTGTTACGTTTCGTCGGTATGGTTTCCGACCTCTTCAGACTAAAAAGACGTAATTAAAATTTATTAAACAAAACAAATTAAATATACACAAAAATAGTTTTCACTTTACAGTACATACCTAACTTAAAATTAATTCATACACTAAACTAGTTACATGAGAATTACTCATATTGTCGAACTAAGAACTGATACAAGTTGTTGTCTATTTATATTGAAAATCAGAAAGACAGTTAGATATTTGTTTATAAACAGAAGGCAAATACATTATGTCTGTTTTTAAATTTATCGCATTTTTATTTCCGTTTATATATAACATTTCGGATATCTTACGCTTTTTGTTGTTACATTCTTTATCTAAAATTATTGTATTTGACCAATCAAATTCATGAGAGCATTTTTCATGTGTTCACCCACAACTGTATTTTTATTGATAGACTTTTTATGTTCATTTAATCTTGTTTTTAATGATCTCTTTGATTCCCCAATATAACAAGCTGAACAAGATTTACAGTTAAATTTATAAACAATACCAGTGATATCATCTTTCTTAAGCTTATCTTTACCAATTTTGATAATGTGGTCAAGTTTTTTATTAACTAATGGTATAGTATTTATGTTAAATTTTTTTTAACGATTTTTTGCATTGGTTATATAATCGAGGAACAAAAGGAATCGCTATTGTACATATTGAGTCAGAAAAATTACTTAGTTTTGATTTTTCATTAACATTATTATATTTATAATTTTGTAATCTTTTGTTTATGCATGATATAATGAATTTTTTTGGATAATCATTTTGTTGCAATAACTTTTTAATTAAATTAATATTCTTTTCTTGAAATCGTTTGTCTGAAAGTAAAACTGCTCTATCGGTTAAATTGTAAACAATATTACGTTTTAATTCTATGGTATGAAAAGATTTAAAGTTCAGTAAACGAGAGGAATTTGTTGATTTTTGAAACCAATCAGTTATTAAATAATTATTTTCTCTAATTAAAGTTAAATCTAAAAAAGTTAATTTTATTGTTTTTTCCATCTCATGCGTAAATCCAATACATTTGTCATAATTATTAAAAATATTCAATACAGTTGTGAGATCATCTTTATGAATACAAGTTATTATGTCGTCAACATATCTATAATAAAAGATCGGTTTTATATTATGTTCAAATTTTAAAATGCTAAGACACTCGCTCTCTAAATCGTCCATTACTATATTCGCAAATAATGGTGAAATGGGAGAACCCATAGGAGTGCCATAAATTTGTTGATAAGTCACATTATTAAAAGTAAAAAATGTATTATTAAATAAAAACTTAGTAATACTGATAACATCACAAAACGGAATTTTACATTTATTATGAATTGACTCTACACGTCTTTCTAGACTTTTCATTACGAGTTCATATGATACATTTGTATACAAAGAAGTAACATCTAAAGAAATTAAACAAAAGTCTTTCGGAATTATAATGTCTCTAATTTTATGTACAAAATTTAAACTGTTATCAATGTTAGAATTCGGAATATTAAATGTCTTTTTTAAATTATCATATAAAGATTTTGCTAAATTATGAATGGGACTACCAATAGTAGAAATGATTGGTCTAAGAGGAATGTTAATTTTATGTATCTTTGGTAGTCCATACGCACGAGGTAACACAGTGTTTGTTTGTGTTAATTCCATATCTTTATATAATCTGTCAAGAGATTCTAAATTATTTAGAATCTTCATAAATTTATATACTTCTTTCTGTAATAAATGTCCGTTAGGTACCATACAGAAAGAAGTATATAAATTTATGAAGATTCTAAATAATTTAGAATCTCTTGACAGATTATATAAAGATATGGAATTAACACAAACAAACACTGTGTTACCTCAAAGCGTATGGACTACCAAAGATACATAAAATTAACATTCCTCTTAGACCAATCATTTCTACTATTGGTAGTCCCATTCATAATTTAGCAAAATCTTTATATGATAATTTAAAAAGACATTTAATATTCCGAATTCTAACATTGATAACAGTTTAAATTTTGTACATAAAATTAGAGACATTATAATTCCGAAAGACTTTTGTTTAATTTCTTTAGATGTTACTTTTGTATACAAATGTATCATATGAACTCGTAATGAAAAGTCTAGAAAGACGTGTAGAGTCAATTCATAATAAATGTAAAATTCCGTTTTGTGATGTTATCAGTATTACTAAGTTTTTATTTAATAATACATTTTTTACTTTTAATAATGTGACTTATCAACAAATTTATGGCACTCCTATGGGTTCTCCCATTTCACCATTATTTGCGAATATAGTAATGGACGATTTAGAGAGCGAGTGTCTTAGCATTTTAAAATTTGAACATAATATAAAACCGATCTTTTATTATAGATATGTTGACGACATAATAACTTGTATTCATAAAGATGATCTCACAACTGTATTGAATATTTTTAATAATTATGACAAATGTATTGGATTTACGCATGAGATGGAAAAACAATAAAATTAACTTTTTAGATTTAACTTTAATTAGAGAAAATAATTATTTAATAACTGATTGGTTTCAAAAATCAACAAATTCCTCTCGTTTACTGAACTTTAAATCTTTTCATACCATAGAATTAAAACGTAATATTGTTTACAATTTAACCGATAGAGCAGTTTTACTTTCAGACAAACGATTTCAAGAAAAGAATATTAATTTAATTAAAAAGTTATTGCAACAAAATGATTATCCAAAAAAATTCATTATATCATGCATAAACAAAAGATTACAAAATTATAAATATAATAATGTTAATGAAAAATCAAAACTAAGTAATTTTTCTGACTCAATATGTACAATAGCGATTCCTTTTGTTCCTCGATTATATAACCAATGCAAAAAATCGTTAAAAAAATTTAACATAAATACTATACCATTAGTTAATAAAAAACTTGACCACATTATCAAAATTGGTAAAGATAAGCTTAAGAAAGATGATATCACTGGTATTGTTTATAAATTTAACTGTAAATCTTGTTCAGCTTGTTATATTGGGGAATCAAAGAGATCATTAAAAACAAGATTAAATGAACATAAAAAGTCTATCAATAAAAATACAGTTGTGGGTGAACACATGAAAAAATGCTCTCATGAATTTGATTGGTCAAATACAATAATTTTAGATAAAGAATGTAACAACAAAAAGCGTAAGATATCCGAAATGTTATATATAAACGGAAATAAAAATGCGATAAATTTAAAAACAGACATAATGTATTTGCCTTCTGTTTATAAACAAATATCTAACTGTCTTTCTGATTTTCAATATAAATAGACAACAACTTGTATCAGTTCTTAGTTCGACAATATGAGTAATTCTCATGTAACTAGTTTAGTGTATGAATTAATTTTAAGTTAGGTATGTACTGTAAAGTGAAAACTATTTTTGTGTATATTTAATTTGTTTTGTTTAATAAATTTTAATTACGTCTTTTTAGTCTGAAGAGGTCGGAAACCATACCGACGAAACGTAACAATTTTTTTAAAATGATTTTTGGATCTTATTGATTTACAAAGGCCTTACTTCCCATTGGTTGGATAAAAGTTTATATAAACAATCATTATTTATCTCCAGCCTAACTCTTTTTCATTGTCATCTACAGTTTTCAATATTTTTTTATAATCATTTGTTTATTCACAGTATTATTCTACTTTAAAAAAATAATTTTTATACAAGGTGATGAAATATTTAACCATAAGATAATATATATATATATATATATATATATATATATATATATATATATATATATATATATATATATGTTGCATATCACAAGAAAATTTACACATCAAAACTAATTCTATAATGTAAAGAATAAAAATTAAATTAATAGAATTTTAAAATTTTGATATGGGAATACTTTTCATAAATAACTTTTTAATAACTTTGAAAAATGATAAATTTTTCAAATAACTTGTGGTATTGAATGCTAATTAAATTTAGTTTTAACATGAAGATAATTATTCAAGTTGGAAATGTATTTAATGAAATAATATAACTATTTATAAGTTATCACTTAAGGAGGTACCTTCGTCCACCACTCGAGTCAAATTTTCAAATTGCTTATTTTATTAAAAGTTACTAGATATCTCCCCTCCCCAAAAATATATGTTTTGTATGGTGATTTTCACATACTCGATAGAATTAGCATCAATATAAAAAAAAAATATAATTTTTATTTAAAACTAAAAAATTAAAATTAATTAAAGAGCTAAGATCATCATTCTTACTGTCCAAATCATTTACATGCTCTTTTTACGAAATTTGAAAATTTGAGGTTATGGTGTGTTTTTGTCACCATTCGCTATGTACGATAAAAGTAACTAGATTCGTACATAAATGAATAATTTATTCATGCATATTTCCGTGTAAAAGTAATGAAAGTTTCTGAAAATTATTTTATAAGTTGCCAGTAATATTATGTTCATCCTCAAAAAATTTCATTTTATTCTGTTTTGTAAATTTTAAGATCAACTACAATATTAACGTTTCCCCATAAGAACCAATGTTATATAAGTATTCTAATTTCTCATTAAAGAGATAACGAATCTTCATGAAATTTTATATGTGCATTTTAGACATAAAAACAAACAATTTTGCATAGTTTCGACCAAATCTGTTTTGTCATACTAAAGCGAAGGTACCTCCTGAATAATAATTTTTTAAACTTTTTATTCATGGTTTAAAATAATATTGAATATATATGATTATCATTTTAATAGCTTTTATAAAATATTATGTAAATTTTATAAGTATATATTATTTAAGGAGATGTAAAATGGACAGTACACTTGCGCTGATAAATATTGACTATATTTCCATTGTATTTCAAAATTTTGAATAAAGAGATGCATTAACATATAATATGTATCGCGAAGATTATTCAGTTAAATTTTTAAATAAATCCATTCATTAGTTATTGAGGAGTTTGGGTTCCAATATTATTTACTAATATTTTTCTATTCGGAATCAGAAATCTAAATATCTTGAAAACTAATGATTAGAATAATTTGAAAATTTAAATAAATAATCATCATGGTATATACTACGCTTTAAAAAATTTTCTGGTAACTATACCAGTTTCCTGTAAATAATTACATGTTTTAGCGATGTGAAGTTACATTTTCATGTAACTTTACATCGCTGAGCGTAGGTCCTATTATGATCGCGGTATTTTCCCCGTGCTTAGCAGTGTAATGTTACAGTCAATATCAACATGGCTGTTCGGTAAAAATACATGACATACGTGAACTTTCGCGACAATAGAAACACATTTTAAACACAATAAGAAATATTTTATTCTTATTAATTGATTAACATAAAGTTATTAAATAATCTTTTCAAATTTCATAGTGTTATGAGTAATAAACGTTCAACATATATTTTTTATTAAATTATATCGAATCTAGGTTAGAAACGATGTATCATGTAATTTTACCGGTTTTCATGTGTATAAACACGCTCAGCAAGGGTCCCGATACTTACCATGCTCAGCGATGTAAAGTTCCGAAAAATTTTTTACTGTGTACAAGTTAATATATTCCTTTTATAGGAATTTAGAAATAGAATGAAAAGACATCAATTAAATATAACAGTTAATTTTTAAATCTTCTCATAGTGAAATATAATCAAACTTTGACAACAAATTTAACATAATAAAATAATTGTACTTTCAATGATCATATTTAATACAAATTTTAGAGTGGTATTACGGAATATTATTTTTTTTCGCATTTATAATAAGTGTTTCGCAAATAATAAGTAAATTTTCTCTTGAAATGTTTACTTTTTTAGGGGAAATTTCACTTCTATCTAGACAGTTCATAAATATAAATTCATAATTATAGACATAATAAGAAAAAATTATTTATTTTTCATATATTTTCCTATCTTTATAATTGACTATTAAAAAAAATTTTATATCAAATAAATATTTTTTTTAAAGTGTATTTCATAAGAATCATGTTCAAACGATATTAAAAAAAAAATTTTCATATCATGTAATGATAATTTTTCAAATGAGGTAATTTGATGTATTTTAAATATTAATATATTTCTCTTATTAAAAATAATATTGCTTTAATGAAATGAATTTCAATATATTTAATTGTTAACAATTTTTATTTTAATGACAATTCATTTACATACAAACACGTGTACAAATGGAAATGTAATTAAGGTAAATATAATTTTAATATATTTAATTGTTAACAATTTTTATGTAAATGACAAATTATTTAAATACTAACACGTGTACAAATGAAAATGTAATAAAGGTTAAATGTATGTTATTTATAAAGAATTGTTGAAAATTAACTTTTTGAATAATATATAATATTTTCATGAAAACTAATTTAAATACTTTATTCTCTGAATGATAACTGAATAAAATTTTAATTTAATAAATTTAGTCATACAATTATAAATATATAATATTTATATAACTGTTCATCAAATAAAATTATTATTTTTTTAATATATACATTAAAAAAATAATTATTATAATTGATTGTAATTAAATAAAAATGTTTATTTTAATAATTATAGCGTTGAAATTTATTTTGATGAAAATGTTATTTGATTGACATTTACAGTATTATTTTAACTATATTTGAAAGGTTACTTGTCATCAATGAAAAAATATTTAATTATTTAAATAAATAATTTATTAATATCAAGAATTTTCTAAAATAGTATATTATTCACCTAGGGAGTAAAAACGAAAAATGTCTGAAATCGTATGTAAATTGTCACCCGAGCCGGAGGCGAGGGTGACAAACATACGATTTAAAGCATTTTTCTTTTACTCCCGTGGTGAATATACGATTTTTTTGCACAGGCAGCGTACAGTGGGTACTTTACTTTTCGCTGGGAGGGAGTAAAGTACCCACTGTACGCGCCCTGTGTAAAAAATTATAATATTTATGATATGCAAACTTTACTTGTGATACATACACTTCGTAATATTTGTATCTCATTAAAATTTTATATTAGATGCAAAAAGGATTGTTAAGTAATTGCAAATAGTTATTTTATTATTCTGAAATATTCAAATTTAAAATTAACCAAAAATGTGTATTTTAATCTTATTGTTTTCTAATTTAAATTTCGTATTTCATGTATATAAAATACATTTGTAAAGATATTTTTATTAGAAATAAACACAGAATTTTTTTTAAGCATGTTTCACGTAAAAATTAATTTCATAATTCAAATTCATGGTCATATATTAAGGTCTGGAAATTATAGTTGTTACTCAGTTCCCAGTTCTCAGTTTATTTATATCAAACATCGTACTATTTTTGTTTTTCTTATGGAAGTAGATTGAGAAATAGTCACTTGATGAAATAAATTATACGCTTTTTTACTTTAAGCACATGTGTACATATATTTTTATACTATGTTTCATCAAATTATTTTTAATTTTATTCAATACTCAAAATTAACTTTAATTAATTAATTCTTATTTACTTAAAATTAGTCATTTATACATAATAATATAATAAAAGAAAATTTAACCAAGCGACGTTAGGAGCGAAAAACTTCAATATAATTAATACCTATCAGCGTAAAACCCATTAAATTGTGTAACAATTTTCAACAGTTGATAAATATAATGTAAATCATATAATATATATGGGTAATTCTTTCATACTTTTAAAAATCATGTTACTGCGTCATTTCTCCTAAATATGAGATAGCACATCTTGTTAGCAAATGTTCACTGATTTATTGAGTTATTAGAAACTAATTTTGTTATACTTTTAATGATAATTAGACGTGTCATTTTATGGCGGATGGGGAAAAGAGGTTTTTTTTTTGAAATTTAAATGTTACCAGGCCATGTAAAATGATAAATTACCGCTATAAAAAAAATGACTACTGCTTTTTTGATTTGAAATTCACACCAAAGCTTTATCTATACACATACTTTTGGAAAATCAAGAGCATGGGTGTGTGCCTGTTAACAAAAGTACTTTCTGAAAGGTTATTAAAATGTTACCAAAAATTTATATATTTTACTTTTTTCTGGAAAATACGATGCTGTAAAAAAGACTATTCAGCGGTGACATTTTAAACTACATCAAAAGGTAATATTTAGAATCACAAAGAGAAATTTTTTTATTAGGAACGTGTGCCTAGTGTAGATAAAGTTCTTTGTTCGTTTGAAATTATACTTAAAAAACGTGACTCACTTTTGAAAATAGGTTTTTATCCACTAATATGAAAACCTAAGCTTTGATTGACCTTTTCTCTGTTGTGAACTTTGTAATTTACTATTTTATAATACTCAATGTAATCTTTAAGTTGCTTTTGAAGTATTATTTCGAGTATTCTGGAAATCATTGAATTTTTCCCGGTTATTAAATTTTCCAAATTTACATCGATTACCTAGTTTCTATCAATGTTTTAATTCTAAAGAGTTTAAACTTTAAAAAGCTCAGTTTTAGTATGTATTTAATAGCTTACACCTAGAACGTTGAGTTGAATCATCACTGAAGTTTCTAGATTTTAAATTTAAAATTTTTAGATTTAATGTTTATTAAATAAACTAAAATATTTGGTTAAAAGGAATATAAGTATTTTTATTCGAAAACATAAACTACACAAATCCATGTCAAATTTCATACCCTAAGATTGACAATTTTAGCAAAAATAAATTGATATTCCACTCACTTATGATTTGTAATCAGGAATCCCAAAAGCCATTGGGTAACTAATATCACTCAATTTTAATACCCGAATCGCCAAAAATGAATTTTCCAAAAAATTGGCATTTCTGGCATATTTTATTTATTACAAAAAATTTTGTAATTATTAATGTAAATTGCGTATTTAAATATTTTCTGTAACATATTAAACATGTAAAAATGAAAAAGCTCAATAGAAAATGATCTATTATAGCCCAAAATACTTAAAAACTGATCTGAGATATGTAAAATATTATACCTGGGTGTGATAATAATGAATATATTTAAATGTCTTATATTAAAAAAAGCTATCTTCAAAAGTGAGTAATGCGATTTTTTCTTTTATTATCATTTTAATATATCAACATTTAAAAAAAATAAATTTGATACATGTGTCTTCAATTTTTTTTAATTTATTGAAAGTAAATTTTAACACTATGAAAAATTTACTCGAAAATCTGTCTTTTGATGTTTGTTAAAAAGACTACCCTTAAAAGTGAGTAACACGATTTTTTTTTTCATTATAATACGTCAACATTCAGAGAAAATTAGTTTTATACGTGTGCCTGTATTTTTTTTTTTTTAATTTGTTGCAGGTGAAATTTTAACATTATGAAAGATTTACCCATATATCAATTTTAAATTACTAATAATTAATTTAAAACTCAAAAGTAACTATTTTAAAACGGAATATGGAAGATAAACATGTATCTTTTATTCCTTAAATATCACGAATTAAAATATTAATTATTAGTAATTTTAAAGTGTTATATATTATGTCAATAATTCTATATTTAATAATTTTTAATTTTAGTAACAGGGAAAGCCCCCCGAAAGGAGATTAATAATTACATTTTCTGCGAAATATTGCTCTTGAATCAAGTAGGTGAAATATCAGTCTTAGTTCCAAAAAAAGACACTAAGCATCGCAAATTTACGCTCTTACCTCATAATATAATAGTACCAACATTGGTCCCTAAAATTCAAGCTATAGTACTACTTGAAATTATGTTACCACTCTTTTTTAAGTACCTTAGTACATAAATTAGATATACTTGATTTAGAACCTATTATAACAATACTTTCCTTTCTCCGTGCAGTCGTTAGTTCTAGTAAACGTCAAATACCGTTTTCGATTTTTTCATGGTTCGTGATTGAAACACGTGATTAAAAAGAATGAATTCCTATTATATTTTTTCATTGATTCTAATGCAATTTAATAGAACAAATTCTTAATTCATCATGATATAATTTGTATTTAAACAATTTTCATGCACATTGTAACTTTAATTAATCTTTTATATAAAAATATAAAAATTTAATTTAGTACAAAACTAGAATATCAAAATTCATAAGTTGCGGCAATTCTATTTTATTTTAAAATTGGCTAATTTATACATAATAATATAATATATGAAAATTTAATCGAGCGACGTTAGGAGCGAGGTATTTTTTGCTAGTTTATTATTAAGCAAAGAAATATATAAAAGTAGGGATATTTTTACTTATCTTATTGAATCCGTAATGATTTCAGCCTCCATTATAGGACGGATTAACAATATAAATATTGAATTCATACATTAATTTTTATAACTTTTTGCTGCAACTGATGTTGTCCCAGATTTTCAAATTCCTTATCAACTTCAAATTGAATATTCATTTGTTATTAAAGAGAAAGGTGATCGATAAAAATTCCTCAGTAACCAATAAACAAACAAGATGATTAGGCATTCGAAAATATGGGACAGCATCAGTTCAAAAAATTATAAAAATTAATGTATGAATTAAATATTTATATTGATGATTCGCCCAATAATGGAGTCTGAAATTGGATTCAATCAAATAAGTAAAAATACCCCTACTTTTGTATATTTCTTTTCTTAATAATAAATATATAACCTCTAATTATTATTTTATGTACTGTATCATATATGTGAATAAAAGTAATGTAATCTATTAAAATTTTTTACACATATTTAGGGACGTTTTAAATACGTTTAAAAGAAGTTTTAAAAACGTCTCTAAGAATCTGTTTTTGAAGTTGAAAAGACGTTTTAAAAACGTCTCGTACGAATAACATCCATCACTCGTAGTAGATACGTTTTTAAAACGTCTTTAATACGTCTTTATACCTATCTGTCAACTTTTTTGTGAAAAATACCACGGCCAAAATAACGTTTAAAAGACGTTTTTTGAACGTCATTTTATAAATTCAAAATGGACGTTTTCTCGTGATTTTTAAAACGTCTTAATGACGTCTTTGTAATGTCCTGCTCTAGCAGGGTTAGTTCCACAATACTGGCTTTGAAAACAGGTTTATTACCGACTATTTTTCGATGTTTTGTATAGAAAATATCGCTTAAAATAATGATTTTAAGTTTCGACGAAAAATTCGGAGGAGAACAAGGGATTATTATATAAACACAACCAACTTGATTTTTTCCCGCGTTTGGACCCACAGGGAATTTCCAGTCTCGATATCATTATAGTAAATTATTGCAAGTAATGCAATCCCTTTTTTTTCGTCTTTAAATTTTTTAAGCTGAGTTTTCCACAATGATCTCTGCACAAAATTGAATAAAGCTGTATCGTCTGCATTGGTTGAATTAATAAATTTTTGTGATTCTAAAAATGTCATATTAACTACTGGTTCTACGTATAATCATACACTTTTATACAAATGCAGCCTTCTATCTTTGGTGCTGTACTTCAGGAATAGATCGTTATATTTTTGGAAAATATTTTGATTAATTTTAATATATGAATCTTTTAATGAATCCAATTTTTCTTTTTCTACATTCAATAAACTAATAATTCCATCAAGTTTACTATTCAATTTTTTAAATAAAAAAGGATTATATACATCCTTGATAAACCTTCTAAAAGTATTAATCACGAATGTAACATCTTCCTCGGTAAGATTTAATCTTTCACATAAAGAACAAATTACCTTAAACACTTCTAATTTAAATCCATTATAATAACAATTTTATAATTATCTTTAAATTAAATAAAATATATTGAAGAAATTAATAATAAAAATAACTATTGTTTAATGCTTTTGAATTTCATGCCATAGTTGTTTCTTTCGGTTGGTTCCTATCATCACATTACTTCTCGAACTTAATTTATAAATGTCTAGTTGAAAAAATCTCCAAATGTGTTTGCTAGTTTTAATAAATTCAGAATCAAAAGCAAAAAGATCTTAAAGCAAAGATCTACAGCGGCAACGGGCGAATCACAAACATATATGATTTTTTCTGCTGCAACATACGAAGTCTGAATGTCATTCAAAGGACCACATAAAATTATATATAGTTGAACTTTGTAGTTTTTTTTGTCTATTCCTAATGTTTTTTTTTCATATAATTATCGTGCTTGTTATTAACAAAACTTTGCAGAGCTTCGATACTTTGGAAAACCTGGAAAACGTATAAAAAATGATATAACATATTTAAGTAACTGTTTATAGGAAAAAGACACGATTAAAAGAATTTAGCAGAAAAGAAAAGTTGACATCTCAATAAAACTTTTCACGAATATTAAAAATTGAACGAATTTGAAATAACTATTAAATAATAAGTCATGTAACAAAGTAATCATTGTTTCAAAATATGGTGAAACATGGTCAAATAAATAAAACAAATAGTTTTGAATTCAAAATATCGTGCCTATTTCATATATTATACACAGTATAGATTTTAACACATGGCTTT